>OX595852.1:8663878-9988378 GCA_951392215.1 Epirrita christyi
AACATTGCCCCGCTTCAATATGTATGACGCGGCATTCCCAGTACGTGCACGGAGAGATCGGACCAAGTCGGTTATTATCATTACCCACAGAATACGGGAACTCCTGTTATTGTGTTTGTCTTATAATATTTACGTTGCGGTAAAGGAAAAGGTCAAACGTTGGACTACTGAAATTATGCTTGCTTGCGTGATTATATTCTTCGTAGGCTTCTTTTATTGAGCATTAGAAGTTGCCTTCCAGCGTTAGATTTTATAAAGCTCTAAAACTATTTTCAAGGTGTGATTTATGTATGTATTTCTGTCTAGTTCGGTAAAGTGGGAAGGAGGCGCGGGAGCTGATCCTCGGTATCACCAAGTTGATGGACAACTGACTATTTCAAACGTAGATCAGAATCGTGACAAGGGTGCATGGACTTGCTCCGTCATCACGCCTGGAGGAGAACTGGCTAAACGTGAGGTAATTTCAAAGCTCTGTTTATATTTTGTCTTTTTCTGTTTTTGTTCTAAACAGCGCAACGGGAACAAAAATATTTAATTTTCCGCCTGTACAAATGAAAGTTGCAATATACCCCAGTCGCCTCTTTACTGTGTCTTGACAATGCAGGTGTTTCCCCTGGTTTTGTATATCTGGGTAGAAACGAGAATCTAAATTGCTTCAATATACCCGTTTATTTGTAAACCATGCAAGAATTCGTGAATAAATGTGCAAGGCCGACAGCTATGAATTTTACAGGATGCCAAATAGTCGCAGGAGGCGTAATAAAAGTCGTACGTTATTTTGTCAGGAAATTCTTTACAATTTTCACGTTATTTTTGTTACAGGTGCAAATTTCAGTAGTGTCGCCGCCGGTTTTATCACCAATCTCATTCCCGCCTGGATTGAAGGCGGGTGATCGATCACAAATAACATGCACTGTGACTTCTGGCGACATGCCTGTGTACTTCTCCTGGTTGAAAGATCAAATGCCAATTTCAAGTTCTCTTCAAGTGGATGAGCGTGGAGCTGAGTTTTTTAGTATGCTCCTATTCAAAAGTCTGACGGCAGCACATAGTGGACTATACACCTGTGTTGTCACCAATACTGCTGGCAAAGCCAATATTTCTACTGAGTTGGCCATTAAAGGTAATTTTATATAGTTAGATCTTAGATTTCGGTCCGTTCTATATTAAGATGGTGGTTAATTTGTGTTTTTTTCCGTAGTTCCTCCATATTGGCAAATAGAGCCTTCCGATGCAGCTGTTTTATTGAACAGTTCATTGACAATAAGTTGTGACGCAAGGGGCCATCCTGCTCCCACGATATATTGGACCAAGTTCTCTGGTAAAACATAAAAAAATTATTACTCGATTATTAATAAAATCTCGATTTCAAAATATGATATTTTTATTTGTACAGGTAGCACAGAGACTTCATTAGGAGGAGTATTAGATCCAATAGTTCTTGGAAATGGTTCCTTGAGGCTGGAGTTGGCTCGAGCTGAATATTCTGGAAAATATCGATGCAGAGCTGATAACGGAGTACAACCTGCCCTTTCTAAAATGCTGAATATACATGTAAATGGTAAAGACTTCATATCGAATATAGAACTTTCATTTTGCACATTATGGGTAGTTTTATTTCGCAATTCTTTGTTTTAGAACCAGCAAGATTCGAAACACAATCAGCCAACGTAACAGCGAAATTAGGAGACACAGTAAGACTCATCTGTGTTGCACGTGGTGACACTCCACTTTCTACGTCTTGGAGTCATTCAGGACGAGGCTTGCCTAACTCTGATTATAGGTAAAAAAAATAAAAGAGGTGATGAATTTGGTTCAACAACTCTTGGTTGGTCATCGTTGCTCATTATTTATGAACCCATTATTCTATTTGTTGCTTTAATATTGGTTACAGAATGAGCATATCTGAAACAAGAAGTGCAGAAGGGCTAAGGAGTGAATTAGTCGTGGAAAGAACAGACAGAAGAGACTCAGGAGCTTACAGATGCCAAGCGTCCAACCCCTACGGAAGATCAGACCACTTCGTACATTTAGCTGTTCAAGGTATTATCCTAGATCTTGCTATAAATTCCTTAGATTCTATAGGATTTGGTTTTAATGTCTACGATTCAATTCAACAGAAGTTTTGATAAGGTTTTTTTGTTTTAGAGCCCCCAGAACCACCTACAAACTTCCGTGTATTAGAAGCCACTTCAAGATCGGTGAGACTGCAATGGAGAAGGCCATACGATGGAAACTCCCCAGTTCTGGGCTATGTGGTGCAATACCGAAAGCATGACTCTACCAGCTCTGACTCTTGGAGAGATGCCGATACCCATAATGTGTCCGTCACTGCTCATCCTGTTGATTCTTACTCTGAGTAAGTGCATTCTAGTATTTCTCTTTTCCCGTGTCAGTAGTTCTTTGTTGGTCACCTGCTTAAGGTGCAAATAACTCATTTTGGCCATTGGTAGAAAGACCAAACTACAATCACCAATCCGCCTGCCAAGCGTGCTAATTTTACGGCAAAAGGCACGCTATGTATGCTATGGAGAGGCCTCATCCAGCAATGGATCTATACCGTGTCTCCCTTTCAATAGCCTCAGCGTATGTATCACCCTTTCAGATTTGCTTCTAGAATGGAAGGCGCTACGATATCTGGACTCGAACCGGCTACAGCATACCTAGTTCGAGCCCGAACAGTGACTGCTCAGTTTGCGTCGTCGCATACTAGGGCATTACTTGCGTTAACATTACATGAGCCACCTTCAAGAGCACCACTCAGTCTTAGAGCTTCTGCACCCAGGGCCACTACTATTGAATTGAGTTGGCAAGTAAGTACAGAGATATAATTTTTTAATCTAGTTTAGTCCTGGATTTTCCTAGCCACTAGATAAAACATAACAACCAACAGTCATATAAATAATAATAAATAAATAAATAAATGCTGGACATTTCACACAGCATTATCTAGCCCCAAGCTAAGTAGAGCTTGTGTTATGGGTACTAGATAACTGATATACTTAATACAATAACATTACATAGATAGATATTTTTTATTATACATAGAAAAACACCCAGAACACCCTGAACAAATATCTGCAGATTGTACAAATATTTGTTCCGAGGCGGGAATCGAACCCGCAACCTCCTGCGTCGCAGGCGAACCTTCGCCCGCCACACCACAGAGGTCGTCAATATATATAATATATATATACGTAGTCATAATCCCACACTAGGATTCCCTGTGTCGTGGGTATCAGCAACTACGAGTATCATGGTACCATACCACCCAGACCCAGAATAAATAATAATGTCTTCTCGTCGCACGACCTTTGAGCTTGGTCGCGGGCGGTGCTCATGAGGAAGGACCTCAAAATGGTCAACGAAATGTCAGCAGTCGAATAGTAGTACGTGGTGTATAGTAGTAATTTTTCTAAAATGATACCAAGCCACGATAACTTGAATTCTATTAAATATTTGCAGTTCATAAAAACATATGTCCCGTAGTGGGAATCGAAACCGCAACCTCTTGCATCTCAGACGGCTACTCGCCTGCCACATACAAGCATGCATGCGTGCGTAGATATCCGCGTACATGTTTCCTCGCGTTGTTTTCCTTCTCCATTAGTCTAGTAAATAAAATGATAATGTAAAGGATTGTACAACTCAAAGTTAGTAAAGAAGCAAATTACGTGAACTATGCAGATAATCTCCGTGATTGTTCAACGGTTGCCGATAGTTTAGGTTTCCTACCCAGGCCTACGCTTGTCACGTTAAGACACCGTATACTGAACGCGTGGGTACTGTAGATTTGATACTACATCCCACATAGACTGACCCTACACTAACAAACAATCACATACACATGCAACTGCACAATTGATCTTGCCTGTGTGCACCGAGGGTCACATCTATTGAACTAAATTGGCAAGTGAGTGATTCTATTTGCAATTCAAGCTAGATATAGAAGGCATAGTGCAGTTTCCGACTGGGAAGCTTTACTCTACACACAAAGCCACTACTATGGAACCAACTTGGCAGAGTTATTTCATTCGAGATTAAGTCCAACAATTTGGAGTGTAATGTGCCAAGAATTTGGGTCATGTGAAATGTTATACAATCGTTGCGCAATTTCCGGCTGGACAACTCTTTATTTATCACTTCCTGTGATTTATTTGAAAAGTGATAAGATCACTACTACTAGATACGTTTAAAATCCAGAATGATGTTCAAAAAACCTTTAATAAACAGGCCCCACCACCATTGTCTTGGAACGGAGAACTCCTCGGCTACACAGTTTGGTGGTGGGCTTCAGCCGACGGCTCGTTGAGTGGAGGTGCAAACGTTGGCATGGAGTTTGCTACGGTCCGAGGTCAAATCAACAAGTACACCATTGAAGGGCTGGAACATTTCACACGGTTAGTAAAAGTATGTAATAGCAACTTCATTAACTCATCATTTAGTAGGACGCAAATGAGAACCAATAGTTATTATGATCGTAATCCATCATTGATTTATGAGTCTTCTTCTTCGTTATGTTAACACTCTTGACAGAGTGGTTGCAGTGGTCACTTCAGGGAACCATAGCTAGTTATACAATACTCACCGTTTGTACTTAGCCTTTCTCGCGCATTTGAGTGCTGGACGAAAGTAGATTAACTTCATTCAATTCACGTATCATCCTTGTCTGTTATCAAAGCAAATAAAGGCGTAACTTTTTGCAGGTACTCAATAAGTGTACGAGCATTCAACAGTGCTGGTGCTGGGCCAGCCTCGGGTCCCGTGAATACCCTTACAAAAGAAAGTGGTAAGGACATTTCCATTAGGAATAGTCCTAACACTCGTTTTCAAGTAAAGAATCAAATCAAATCTTTTCTTCAGTGCCATCAGAAGGCCCTAGAGGAGTCAGATGTCGGGCAGTGTCCCCTCAGAGTCTGAAAGTGGAGTGGTCCCCACCACCAGCCCACGCTCATCACGGAGCCCTGGTGGGCTACAAACTGCTGTACCGACCGGAGTATAGTGAGTAAATATAAAGTCATTGTAATTTCATCGCTATCTTCTTCAGCATACTAATGTTACTGCAGTATACAGGTCTGCACTCGTCTAACTCGTGGACTCAGTTTTATTTTTACCCGACTCCTTTAGGAAGGCATAGAGCTTTGTTTCACTACTTGACGACCTCTGTGGCGCGGCGGGCGAAGGTTCGCCTGCGACGCAGGAGCTTGCGGGTTCGATTCCCGCCTCGGAACAAATATTTGTACGATCTGCAGATATTTATGCAGGGTGTTCTGGGTATTTTCTATGTATAATAAAAAATATCTATCTATGTAATGTATTGTCTTGAGTATACTTATATCAGTCATCTAGTACCCATAACACAAGCTCTGCTTAGCTTGGAGCTTAGATAATGTTGTGTGAAATGTCCAGCATTGATTTATTTATGATTATTTATTTATTTACTTTGAACTGTTAATTTAGTTTAAAAGTTTTTGTATGCCTTTTATTACAAGCTTTTATTTAACTTTTTTTGTATGTATGGCAAATCTTGAAACAGAATTCAGAATCAGTTCCACCCAACCGATTAAGCTGAAATTTTTCATACCTGTCAATAGTACAGTCAAATTAGGTGATTTTTTGCACAAGTGTGGAACTAATTAGATGTAGTCATGAAAACTTTTCTAATTGTTTTGTATGGCTTTAAAATCACCTCTAATAATAAGCATCAGTAATTTCACCCTCCGGAACAGGGTGAAATAGGGTGAAAACCTTATAATATCCGTAACTTAATGGGGGAAATAGAAGAAGTCGGTGCAATTTGGCATAGACTTTGATCTACATTTGCACCTAGTATTTTTTAAATCCGACATACGGAACATACAAAAAAAAAACATTTACAATAAAAACTTTTTTGGGTATTGCGGCTCCGGGAAAATTATGGTAGTCGGTGCAAATTGATAGAATTATCAGAAAAATGTTCGAAATACATTACCAGGTTTGCACCTTGGTGCGTCTCACGGAAGGCACTTTTCCATATTTTATTGTCGCTCTACTTCGGGGAAAATTAATGTAGTTCTGGAAATTGACCTTAAACTTATTCATTTAATTAGTACTACATCCGCCGGAAGTTTTATACTGGTATTTATTTACGGAAAATGCATTTGTTCAACACTGTGTTCCCTACATGCACGTGGTTTTTATTAAAATCATAATGCACTAAGACAGTCTCTCTATACGTAATTTAACTTGCATCAAGTAATTTCTTTCTATTTTAAAATTTACGGCCTTTTTAAGTTTGTACCTAATATTTAAAAGCCTTCCGTAAGCGTCAGAAACGCTGCAAACCTAGGATAAGCTTCTTTTCGAGTCATCTAACGTTTCCATAAGAATCCACGACTATACGATTTAGGTCCACACTTTTTGCTAATTTGCCTGTACTACAAGTTCAGTCGTCTCAAAGTCAAAGTCAAAGTCAAAAAGAACTTTATTCATTGAAATCACAAGGATCATTTTGAATCGTCTTATATAAAATTAAATTACTCCTGTTCCAACGCGACCAAGCCTAGAAGAATCAGGCAACAAACTCGGCTTGGCTTACATAAATGGTCCGTCTTACCACTAGGTGAGAAGCGCCTGTGTGGTGCCTCGGAGCAAGGAGTTGCTGATACATAGTAAATGAGAACTTAAAAACCTTAGGAAGGTAGTCAAAAGTAAATAAACATCAGCAAAAATATGCAAGACAGCACACGCTACGCTTGTTATACTTATAAATAATAATCTAATACAAACATGTCAATAGGTAAGTACAGATATTGCAAATTTCCATTTTAGCAGTCGAGGGGCAGAGCGACATCAGGCCACGCGGCTTTATCATTAATATAGTCATCAAGAGTGTAATACGCTTTCTTAATTAGATTCATCTTTATGTAGGATTTAAATCTTCGAATAGGAAGTTTAAATGCACCTTCTGGAAGTTTATTATAGAACCGTACAGAATTCCCCATAAAAGACCCACTTACTTTCTTTAATCGAAATTTTGGTATATTTAGTTTGTGTTTATTTCTCGTGTTAATACCATGCACGTCACTTTTTATCATAAAACTATCCAAGTGTTTATGTGTATGTAATAATATTTCATAGATATATTGCGATATTACTGTAAGAATATTGATTTCTTTGAAACGCTCTCTCAAGGAGTCACGCAACTTCATTTTATAAATGGCACGTATTGCCCGTTTTTGCAAGACAAAAATAGCTTGGATATCTGCTGCTTTACCCCACAGTATGATACCATATGACATAACACTATGGAAGTAGCTAAAATAAACAAGCCTAGCTGTAGCTTCATCAGTAAGCTGCCTTATTATACGAACTGCATATGCAGCGGAACTAAGTCTACCAGCAAGAGCCACAATTTGTGGTGCCCACTGCAACCCTGCATCAATATTAAGCCCTAAGAAAATGGTAGACTTGACAAGATCAAGTGTCTCCCCATTTATTTTAATATTAGTTGGATAATGTTTTACATTTGGCAATGTGAATTTGATGCATTTAGTTTTTTTAGCATTAAGCAAAAGATTATTAACTGTGAACCACTCAAGAACACGCGATAGTGAATCATTTACATCATCGTAATTAGATTTAGATCTATCAACTTTGAAAATCAAAGAAGTATCGTCAGCAAACAGAACTATGTCACATATGTCTTTCACAAAAAAAGGGAGATCGTTAATGTAAACTAGGAATAAAAATGGGCCTAGTATTGAACCCTGTGGCACCCCCATGACAATAGTCGATCCTGAAGACCTTTCACCACCAACATCAACTTTTTGGACTCTATTGGATAAGTAAGAATTTACAAGATTAATTGCCTGATTTTGTATGCCATAATGTTTTAACTTGGAAATTAAAGTATCATGCCTCACGCAGTCAAAAGCTTTGGACAGGTCGCAGAAAACTCCGATCGCGTCCTGCGAGTTCTCCCATGCTTCAAATATGTGTTCTAAGAGCATGGTACCAGCATCGGCTGTCGAACGACCCTTAGTAAATCCAAATTGATGACTATGAAGAAGTCCGTGGAGGTTGAAGTGTGACAATAACTGAGTAAGAATAAGTTTCTCAAAGATTTTACTTAACGCAGGCAATATAGAAATTGGCCTATAATTACCTGGATCTTTTTCATTACCAGACTTGAACAAAGGAATTAATTTACTATGTTTCATAAGATCAGGAAAGACTCCCTCGTCAACACATCCATTGAAAATATAGGCCATACACGGCGCAATATCAATAATTATAACACCTAACACCTTTGTAGATATTCCCCAAAGGTCTTCAGTATTTTTAATATTAAGTGACTTAAATGTCTTAACAATATCAATGGCATTAACGTATCTGAAACTAAACGCGACCTCACACTTATCAACACTTAATTCCAATAAAGTAGATGCTCCAGAGGCAGTTGATTTTAAAGATTGAGTCACAATATTAGGTATACTAGAGAAAAAACTATCAAAGGCATTTGCGACCTCAATATTATTTGATAATATTGTATTGTTTACGTTTAAATTAATTTGTTTACTACGAGGTTTAGCTTTACCTGTTTCATTATTTATTAATTTCCAAGTTGTCTTAATTTTATTTGTTGATTTTTCTATTTTATTTCTCAAATGCAATGATTTTGCTGCATGACAAACTGTTTTACTGAACTTGTCTGAACTTACAATACAATTTTATGGTGACGAAAAGTGGACAACGGAACTCCTCGATGATAAATAGTAGCCTGGCCGTGTTTCGGCTCATTTTGATCAGCTCACAATTTCAATCACTAGTGTTTACCGGGTCTCTTGAGATTATTGAACAAGTTAAGATTAAGAACTTTTCTCTAATTTTTAAAGATTGTCTGATAGAAACAAATCGCTTCAAAGCGATAAGACTGCTGATAAGTATAACAAAGATAACTTTCGTTTTTGTATGTAAAATAAATAAAAATAAATAAATAATGCTGGACATTTCACACAACATTATCTAGCCCCAAGCTAAGCAGAGCTTGTGTTATGGGTACTGGATAACTGATATACTTACTGCAGATCGTACAAACATTTATTTCGCGGCGGGGATCGAACCCGCAACCTCCTGCGTCGCAGGCGAACCTTCGCCCGCCGCGCCACAGAGGTCGTAAAATGGTTTTTATATAAAAACCATTTTACATACAAAAACTAAA
The DNA here is from genome assembly GCA_951392215.1 of Epirrita christyi. Classification (NCBI taxonomy): domain Eukaryota; kingdom Metazoa; phylum Arthropoda; class Insecta; order Lepidoptera; family Geometridae; genus Epirrita; species Epirrita christyi. The sequence continues at coordinate 8,673,081 of OX595852.1, forward strand.
CTAAAAAAGTAACTAACACTGAACTATAAGTATTATAGTGTGCAGTATTTTCTATTTTAGAAAAGTTTCTCAGGTATGGTCTTCCAATAACTAGGCAAATTGTGATGTAACCACATTCACATCATTGCTTGTAAGCTGAGTGATGGTAGTTGTTTGTCGGCAGCGACGAACTGGCTCGAATGGGAGGTGCGCGGTAGCGGCGGTGTAAACACAGGAGCGGGAGCGGAAGTCAAGCGAGTAGTCGGGGTGGAAACACTACTGCTTGCGCTTAGACCACACACTAATTATACGATACAAGCGTTGGCGTACACGGCGTCTGGAGATGGCGTGCCCGCTCATCCTATACATTGCACCACGCAACAAGATGGTGAGTGAGTGTGTCTAACTAGTGAATTCAAACATTTTTTCATCCCATCTATTCGAAAAGGACGACTTGGTTCGCCTTTAACTGCGCCCAAAGGTGGTGTTTTCTACAAGAAAATCCTATAAGTGCGCCGCAATTATCTTTTCCGCGCACTTTTTGAATTTGGAACATCTTAGTGTTCAGCGCCAAAGAAATCGAACCTAAATAAGTGCGCCGCAATTAACTTTGCCGCGCACTTTCTAATTTGGAACATCTAAGTGTTCGAACACAAATGTTGTTTGATGAATAAATACTGACTGGTATACGACGGCCCAAAGTCCGGTCAAAGTCACCGGCTGAATAAAAAAAAAACAAATTAAAAACGCGCAAACTACAGCCCGCGTTTTCGTAAATTTTCACGGATTGTTAGAAATTCATGGTTTTGTTTTGAAATAAAATATGAGGCGCCTTTTATTTTCTCATAGAGGGTGATGGAAATTAGAGTGTAACACTCGGGCGCAAAATATATTTTAGGCTCAGGCGAGGTACTTTGATATCTCGCTACGTTCGGGATTCTAACTACTCTAGAATCCCTCACTTCGCTCTGGATTCAAAAAAGCGCCCTCGCCGTAAAAATATTATTTTGCTCCCTTATGATACAGTCTACTATTCCCTGTCCGGCTCCACTGGTGTCTAGCTCCGTGAGCCATTTGTTCAATGTGACTTACCAAAGGTTCACACTATTCAAAGTTTTTTTTTTCACTAGCTCCGGGTCCTCCGGCGGCGGTAAAAGTAGTGGCAACATCCGTAACGTCATTGGCTGTCAGCTGGCTACCACCAAGTAGACCAAACGGACCGATTCTTTATTACACTGTCTTCTATCGTGAACTTGGCAGGTGAGAAACGTTACTACGTTGAATTCACTTTTTTACTGCCACTCAACAATTTAATATCGGTTTCTTCTTTAATTATTAGGGACAGGCCTCCACAAACAACAACAATTCAGGCTGAGAACGGTGAACCTTCAGTAGGGTTGGGAGGGTCAACGGAATTGAGGTCTTTGTCTGAAGGTTCTACATATGAAGCCTGGGTAGCAGCTCACTCGGTGGTGGGTGAAGGTGAACCTTCTGCTCCTCAACCAGCGACTACTACTTCAAGAGGTTTGTCAATTTGGGCTTGATAAGTGGTTAAACTTCCCTTAGTCTAACAAGTTATAAAGTATGACAAAGTGGCTTCCTTTTTTTAAATTTAATATGGTGCCTGTCTAAGGCGTTCTTATTTCAAATAAATTACCATATTTTTAACTCACTTAGAATTTTTATTGCATCTAGTGGGTGCTAAGATTGTCTCATTTGGCGTATGGGCGCGTGTTTGCTGTGGACGTGGCCTTCGTCTAGCGTGCACGGCTCGAGGGGAGCCACCACCACGAGCTCGCTGGCTCCGGGCTGATCGACCAGTCACACACGACCCACGGACCCATCTCACACCACACGGGCATTTAACAATTCATGGTAACTATATACGTATCTGTCATGTCTATGGACCTCCAATCGTTATTTTAGAGCTTTCGTCTATGCAAAAATCTACTTGAAATCAGAGTCTGACATTTTCTTAATATATACAAGTATTTTAATAAAAAACTTAATTGCTGTTAGTAGCTTTTTGACCTTTTATCATGGGATAACTAGACGATTGTTCATAGTGTTAACATTGTGTATGTCACTGTTCATCTTGATTTTACTCAATAATTAATTCACCAGTCATACCCCCTTATTCATAATGATTTTTTAAACCTAATAGTTAATATAGCTTTTGTTTTGTTCTCTCAAATGTAAAATGACATACGCCAAAATAAGACAAAAGCTAATTTAGCTATCAAAGGTTTAAAGATTTATTATGAATAAGAGGGATAGTCATTATGCCTAGTTTTTTGAATCACTGTCTGTGTGAGTCCATATGATTTAACTACACTATGGTGGAGTATGCAATATTTTAACATATTTTTTTCTTAAAGAAGTTGATGGGTCCACAAGCGGAAACTACACATGCTCTGCACGAAACGCTTTCGGTTCCGAAGAAGTAACATACAGAGTAGAATGTGCTGCGCCACCAACCGCGCCCGCTCTAACTTTAGACCACACGGCGCATAGAGAAGCGAAACTCACTTGGAGGACTACTCACCACCCTGCCGCGCCACCACATGGTAAGTGAAAATAAATAAAATGGGCAAGTTTGAGTGAGACTCGCGCCCTGAAGGTTCCAATTTGAAAATTGTTTCTAAATCATCAAAGCTCTTTTCGAGTTTCAGCCACTTTATCTTACAAACTTCACCATTCCATTTTAGGGGTTCAAAGTGAAAAGTCCTCAATTTTAACTTAAAATTTGTCCTTTTGATTTTTTTTACAGCACTATAACCTCACTGATGTGTATATTTGGTACAACTTTTAAGTGTATCGCATTAGCTGTTTCTGAGAAAAAAGGTCTTGACAGACAGACAGACAGACGAACAAAAAATGATCATACAAGAGTCCATCATCCATAATAGAAGAGAGTAAGAGAGAGTTTTTTTCCTGTTGCGGTACGGAACCCTAAAAAAGTCCAATATGCAATTTCCTTGTTATTTTCTCTAAAAGAAACTTGGTACATGTACTCAGTTTGTAGCGCATTCAGTTCGGAAAATCCTGTGTTCGCTTATACTTCGCTTGCACCTTTCAGCTTATAAAGTAATGTTACAAAAATTAAAGAACGCTTCCCGCTTCACCTTTTCACATAACACCTACATTAATATTTTAAAGATTTCGGGTTTACTAATTTAATTTTTATTTTCTTGTTCGCAAATTATCAACAGCTAAACCTTCTTATCGAATAAAATTCCTGAAAAGGTTCGTATTGTTTGGGAATGGTAAATATGCGAGAATTTTATTAAATACTTTCTATAAAGATCTTTTCATTTTCCTTTAGAAAAAACGTGGGGTAGACCTCAGAATATATTTTCCATATCACATTCTATCAATCTCTCCATCCGACCCGCGCATAATAGCTCAATTTATAAAACACCAAGACGTTACGCATCTTGTGATCGATTTGTGAATACAAATACCTTTAGTTTGGGATGAAGGTAGTTGGTAAACGTTTGAGGGTTTTATGTAAATAGCAGTAATGGCATATGGGACAAAAAGGGTGTTTCCATTCGCATCCCGTACAAGTTTTGATTGTTTTTGGTACGTGCTCTTATTTCCTCTTAGGAGTACTTATCTGCTTATTCATATTGCTTTTACTATAATAACTTGATATTATCGCAAAGTAGTTTTATGAGCACTTATTATAATAGGCTCAATATGCCGAGGGGAATAGCTAATTGGATTGTACTACCTACTATGTCATCATGAACTCACTTATTGTTATTGACTTGGTAAATGTATAATAATATTATACTCACCTCTACCTAGACTCCGTTCGATTCCCGCCTCGGAACAAATATTTGTACGATCTACAGAAATATTTGTACGTTCAGGGTGTTCTGGGTATTTTTCTATGTATAATAAAAATCAGTATATCAGTTATCTAGTACACATAACATAAGCTCTGCTTAGCTTGGGGCTAGATAATGTTGTGTGAAATGTCCAGCATTTATTTATTTATTTAATAACATCAAAAAGGAATACACCTATCCTCTATCAAATAACTTATATATTTTTTTGGCATTATCTGATAATGGATCTGCCAGTATACTATTACAGACACCGATTAAGTTTAAATCCAAATTAATACTTACTTATCGACGATCGATATTGATATGGGTACTTATCCGCAATTATAAAGGTTTCACCATCTGGTGGATTCGTGTACGCGACGACACAGCTGAGGGCATGGAGTCTGCATCCACACGTGAAGAGGAAAGGCGGCTCGAAGCCGGGGGCGAGACGGCTAGCGTGGTGCTAAGAGCTTTGGCTTGTGGAGCGACCTATTCAGTTAGAGCTGTAGCACATTCAAGAGCCGGGCCTTCACCTCCATCCGTTCCACTGGTCGTGAAGACGAAACCGCCTGGTAAGCAATTGGGTAATTTTAATCTTTAATTTTGATCTCTTCTATCTTGAGGTATGTGGATGTTTTTAAGCTTCTGATGTATAGGAACGGATATGGCAGCAACATCAATGAAGATTACATCACTTGATAGATGACATAGTCATCATGGAAGAATCCCTTAATTGATATAATACAATACAATTGTTCGTCTATTTTATATTGTAGGTGAGGTGTACCAAACCAATGATTATAAGCACATGCATGATGTGCTCTTGTAATCAATGGTCTGCGAGGTTGAGCATTGTTAACATAGAAAGCCGACGCATTGGTTCTGCTATGCCATATATTGACCCTAGCATCCTATTGGTTGTTTTTTAAAACCGAATTCAAAAAAAGGAGGAGGTTCTCAATTCAACCCGTATGTTTTTTTTTGTATTTTCAAAGAAATGTTAACCAGTATGCAAGTGTGTATGTCAAGTTTTACCATAGCAGTGTTTTGTTTTGCCAGTGCTTGTATGGGAAGGTGGAGGGGCTCAAATGGACGAGATTGCTGAAGCGGCTGTCTGGAGTAATAGCAGTTCTCTAGCATTAGATGCACGAAGGGCCGTGCGTTGTGGCGCTCGGCTCGTGAGGTTGCAATGGCGAAGAGCTGATGCTGTCAGTGCAGCGGCTTGGAGAGACGCGGACTTGACATCGCTGCACCATCATCGTGAGGTCAGTTCTTAAATACTTCTAATTTAGAAACTATCGTTCATTAATTAACATGTCTCATACATAGTCCCCTAACTATGAAATACTTTATCGTGGTTGTTATACATTGATTAAAACCTTTTCTCCGCTGTGTAAATATTACTTATAGCAAACACGTGTAGAATTACCTACCTTGTTCTAATTATTTTGTTTATCTAAGAGTTAATTAGATCCTCGATGGGAAACGTAAATAAATGTAAACTTGCTATGCAAACTTCACACACTCGTGCTGACTCGTGAACAAGGTAAAAGATAGCTTGCGCTTTGAATATACAACTCAGAATCAGTGAGTAAATCTTTTTTATTAAAAATATATTGAAAATTAATCATTTGTTTTTCTGATCCAAAGATTGGTTTTTGTTTGATTACGAGATGTTAATTATTAATGGCAAAAAAAGTATTTCTCTTGATTTTCGTATTTCAAATTAAAACACGTGGGTCTATCACCAACGTAACAACGTAGGTTTTTTAGGTGCGACGCGATAGGAGGGTGCGTGTGCATGCGTACATAACAGCTGGATACGCAAATAGTAAACAAACACTTAAGAGGAGGTCACTGGTGGCTAGCAAAAGGGTGCTTGCTTCTAATTAGGCTATTATATCTTGAAACTCCATGAAACTTTGTACACATGATCAGTAACACTACACACCCGTGGTGTGTTAGTTTCTTATAAAATTATATGATTACTCTAGATATTAGTGTACTGATCATGTTTAAAACATTTTATGGAGTTTGATGAAATAATTAATTTTTGGAAAAACATAAACCGACTTCAAGCCTGTGCCTATAATGTAGGTAATTCATATTTGAATAAACGCTATCTATCAGCGGGTAGGTATTTAAGTATTTCTATAACGCCATCTGTCGACGACTAACAGTATCATCTAGCGCTGACAGAACCAAGAATGGCACAGTAAAATATTAGGTTTTTTCTACGGGAATCACAAAAAACCAAATTTTTCAAAAATTGCTGAATTAATTTCGATAAAATTTATATGACCACCTCTGAAGAATAACCTACCAAACAAAAAAAGAATCATCAAAATCAATGCAAAATTGACGGAGTAATAGAGTAAAATACATAAAAAAATCAAAATAAAAAAAACATACGGGTCGAATTGAGAACGTCCTCCTTTTTTTGAAGTCGATTAATAATAGCCAAAAATAGAAGCAAACTTCGTTCGCGTACAAAAGGGCGTAAGCGCCCTATCGGTAACCTTTTTCTAAGGATGTCGCAAATTTCTTAGAATAATAATTTACTTTTGTACGGCAATTTCAAATAAGTACGATGTATTCAACCATTTTACAAGTAGGTACGTAATGTTTGGTCGGAAAACCCCCACCTACCAAGGGCTAAGGGATATTACGATACACGAACAAGAAAACATTCAATTGTTTTCAGGGGATAGAAATAAATACTTGTTATAAGTTCCAATAAACAACAAAATCATTTTATTCTCCAAAACAACAGACAGTTGAAGCTGGAAATTGGGGCTCACATTTCACAACATTGTGATGCTCCGGGTCAGGAAAACATTATTTTTGCAACTCCAAAAAACCTCACTTTACCCTTCGAGATTCTCTGCAGGTAGGAAATAGAAATATGTTGATTAAGATGCGAAAGGAAGGCGCGAACGTGCTTCATACTTGTATCATTTGTGCTTCGCTGAATTCCGAGATTACTAAGAGGGTTCGAAAAAGGTGTAGGGGCCTGTACTAGATACAAATTGAATTTGTTATTTCCTTATATCAGATAACGGCAAAATTTGCCGAAATGTTTGGAGGAAACTGTATAACTTTTGTCTATATCATACTATATCTATTTGTTCATATAGTTCCTGGCTATAGGAACACTCAGGTATTTGAATAGAATGTTTTATGAGAAATATAAAACATGTATTTTTTATAAAGCTGACTTTAAAAGATAAAGATGTTGACCACAGACACCCCCATATGTTGAAAAAAAAAAATTTACCTAACTCATTTAATTATCACGAGAAACGTAAAATGTTCGTGAAGAGAAAATGAGTATCAAATGTGTTGATTGACTAATAAGTTTAATTGGTCTAGTGGTTACAATGGTAATGCTACTTGTACGGAACCAAGTCCACGAAAAGGTCAAGCGCGAGTCGGACTCGCATTTGGCCTTTTTTTACCATTTGGTTTACGTTAAATTTGATATTACAAAAACAAAAATAGCTGTCCAATTTACTGTTCGCCTTGACTTGAATCGTGTAACATCAGCCGTGAGACGTCCACTGTTGTACGAGGCCTCCTCCGCCATGGAATGCAACGGGGAGATTTGCCATATTGACAGATTGGTGATCGCAGTATGGGTGTTAAGTACTCAAGTGGATGTGCTGCTACCCATCCCTGGTGTAATCGTGTAACGCACGTACCAATAATTTGTAAAGTCACTATTCAAATTCTCATCTTTAGTAGGAGACTAAGTTCCCCTGGCTTAGACAGATAATATTCTGCTGATAATTGAATTTGGTAGCTATCTTTTAAAATCCCTTCTTATTCACTGGACATGTCTTTAGGTTGTGATTGGCGATCTTTCTGCTGGAGCCTGGTATGGCCTCCGTTTGTGGACTGCCACCGAGTCCGCTCGACACCAGGCTGTTATATACGCAGCTACCACTACGCATTCTGGCGGTAAGATCTCTTTTTTTTTTTCGTTATTTAGTCAAGTTTTTGTGTTATTATATACCTATACTCTGATTTTTAATCTTAGACATTTTTTGTAAACAAAAAAATGTCAAGATATGCCACTGTGCGTACACATTGACATTTCTTTGTTTACAAAAAGATTAAAAATCAGAGTAAAGCTGCTTTTTATGGAAGATATGGATTAGTTTTTAGTGTACATAACACTAAAAACTAATCCATATCTTTATAATGCGGCGCACTATCCCATATAAAGTATAAGTATAAAGTTTGTTTAGATGTAACAAACTTATTAATAATACAATCGTTACAATTAATAATTATAAATATTGTTGCAAAGTGTTAAAATACAAAAACATAATCTGGATTGACGAATTAATTTGTAAGTGCGCTAGCTCCCACCCTAGGAAAACCTGAAAATAGAAAATAATAAAATAGAATTTCTACCTTCCTGCAGATCATTATAAGATATGCGACTTAAAAAGAGTTTGCTAGACGTCGTACTATATCCACGAATTTACAAATTATGTGACATTGTGGTGGAAAGTTAAGAAAGGGACGCGAAATTCAAACTTTATTTTGTTTTTGCTCATAAGGTCGTCAACATTTCTTGACATTAGCGAACACTGATTTTTCGGGAATCAGGGACACATGTTTTAATTGATAGTACCTCATTAATATCATTAGTTTAGCTACGAATGTCAATGAATGATTTGTATTGTGTTGATTTGGTTCCTCCGACCTGAGAAGTTAAACGTTTGGTCTGCTTGTTGGCTTGAGTGAAAATCCTATGAATATTATTGGTTAGCGTTATTGGTTTAATAAAGTTTAATTTACACTACACAGCACTCAGGTAGAAAGCTTCACTTATAATTTCATAGTCACTTAATACACATAATATAGGTAGTTACAGTGTACTCATCTTCACCCTCACGCACCAACATGCAAGGACATATTCATATTATTCATATATATTAATTTCTCTTACCTATTGCTATGTACGCCAATCCCTGTTTTTTACCTACACTCCCCATACCCTGTTACTACCTATACCCTTGTAAATCTTTAACTTTGACAACACTGGCCTAGAGCCTATAGTGTGGGGTCATTGCTTCTGTTATATAGACTATCATAATGTTACTCAATTTTCCTAATTCTCAATGTATGTATATTTCTGTGCTATATTTTCTGGTAATAAATTATTTATCTTATCTTAGATCTTCAGCTCTTTCTTTAAACAAGGACACCAAATTTATATATTGTTTGTAACATGTTGAGCATTTGAAAGTGTTTTCTTTACCCAGAACGTCTCCGAAGGCCAGTGGCATTCCAATCAGAGGGCGTTCCAATGATAACAGCAAACGGCAATGCTGACGCTGAACGGGTCTTGGGAGCAGTGTCGTTGGCCTTTGCTGGCCTAGCTGCTTTAGCTGTGGCTGCTTTGCTACTCGTGCTGATTGCTAAGCGAAGGTAAGGTCATACGATACTTTTCATTTGATACCTAGTAGCTATCCATCTGTTTTAACAACAAACCCACATCGCAATAATATAATAATGCTCACTGCTTTATACGTAATGGTGATATTTGTTGAATTTAAACTGAAATTCCCCTCAAAATTAATTAATTTCAAATTCAAAAGTAATTTATTCATTGTGTATTTTTTTTTCAAGGATCATTTTGTGTCGTCTTATAAACTAAAATAACTCTTGTTCTAACGCGCTAAATCTAGAAGAATCAGGGCAACAAAAATAGAATTCCAGCCTTTGGATTGAAGCGTTTTAGATTTTATTTTCCTTGAAGCCTAATTAATTTACTACGTGCATATCTTAGGAGTCAACAAAGGTAATTTCGTATTTGCCCGTCGGCATATTGTAAAATCTCACAGGGGAATACAGCGTTGTGAAACGGCACATGTGGTGCACTAATCAATACCGTACCAATCAAAATGCACTCGGAAACATGTGCATTCCGGGCGAATGTTTTTTACGGAAAAAATTGATGGCTTGATTTGGGAAAAGGCATTTTGATTTTGTTTGTGACACGTCCACGTCATTAGCAAGAGCAGAAATTAATGAAGTCACTAAGGCCAGGATAATTAGAGGGAACTTAACACCTGCTAATGCGGCATTGTCCACGTCACTCTTTAACACGTGTGTTTTAACAGTTGTGCGACAGGGACAGCTCTAAACATTATTACGTGCTAAGTATTTATTTAACTCGGCCTTAGTGTCATAATTCATGTACCTATGTCACTTTGTTTGCGATAACATTAATCGGCCGCCCAAACATCTTTCTTCCTTAGAATAATGTTTAAATATACTTAATGTAAATTGTTCAAAGATTTGGCATAATCTCGTAGAGCCTGTCTAAGGCTCCACGAGTGACCGCTCGTGGGCTTTTGCTTAACATAATCTTCTAACGTGTTCAAAGTCAATAACTTAGCCCACACGCTCTATAATGTATTTGACAATAATCCTTCAGATATTTTGGTCGTTTTATAATGTAGGTTCTTACAGCCATTAGGTACCATCATAAGTATATAACTAAACGATAAAAATGTTATATGTTTGTGAATGAATGTGTCCGTTGTTAAAGTGCTTTCTGTTAATTTAACACACCGACTGATATGCTGTTAAAATATCTTCCTGTTTAGTATTTTTTATTTGAAAACACAGTTCAAACTCCAATAAATATAATAAATGAAGATAAATTACGACGGTATTGAGAGCGCGAAGCCTACGTAAATCATTCGCGTGCAACTAGGGTTGGTTGACTAATGGAAAAGAACAAAAGCCGGAAAATCTCCTACAAAAACAAGCCATTTTTGAAATGCACAATTCCATGTTTTAAAGTTCGTTGTTTGCATAAATGCTTTTACATCAAGAGCCTACAGAAAGAACATTCTAATGATTTGGTTTCTAGAGAAAGCTGAACTTGTAATTTACGTCCGATAAATTATGTCTCAAAGGCAAATTCTGCATAATGGAAAACGGTATGTCAGGCAACCCTATGTGCGACCTATTTCCAACACAATCGTCAGAATTTTATATGCCAGCGTGTGATTTATGCTTAGAAAAATATTCAATACCGCTTGCTTTTTAAATGAACTATTGTTATGGAAAACGTTTCGTGGAAAAACTGTTTTATTCCTATTTGGGAATGGCTTGCCTGAAATTGTTATTTTGTCATTCTCTGCATTTCAACTTTTCGCTTTGTTTTGCATAGTTCAATTCTTTAGATACAGACAGAGTAGGTCAGCCTTATCAGATAACTCTGAAATAGCGAAAATAAGAACAATGAATTAATGAACAATTATTATCCGTGAACTTGATCTAACAGTTAATAATATTATTATAAGGCTATTAGTATAAGGTGATTGACTGCTAGGTCAGATCCACATGACACTCTTTGAAACTATTGGTAGCGAATAAATTCGACACCCAAGTACTAATTGAACTGATTCTTTCTTATATGAAAGTCTCGGTTATTTCACCATAGTTCTATGTGTACGATCTTCGTGTCTATTACGTGAGGAAAACATTCATCAGTCTTTAATTTTCGACTGCCTTCCTTACGTAATAAGGATACAGATGAATGACTTCTACTTAAAATGATATAATTTTTATCTACAGTTCGCTATGGGGTTGCACTGCTACTGCCGACGAGGAAACGCGCAGATGCAGCCACTCCGTCGCCAGCACCGACAAGTCCGTGTGTCCCGAACAGCAGAACATCAGGAACTGCCAGCATGACTACAAACATGACAAACTGTCTCCGGCTTCTGGTAAGTCATCATCAGCCAAGTTGCTGAACTAAGTAACCATGTATTGCTACGGGGAAACGAAATTGAATATGCTCAACATATTGAGGCGTTTTTATTTACTGTTTTTTAACCGACTTCAGAAAAAGGAGGAGGTTGACAATTGAGTTAAGTATATGTTTTATTAGTTAGAACTTAGATGTTCTTCCAAAAATCATTAACCATTTCGTGTCAATGCAGCCATCGTCTTGGGGACGCTTCCGTCGGGCAGTGATTTGGATCAGTTGATGTTTATAATCGTTTGTGACAGTCTTTATATATAGTTCAACTGTTTCATTTGCATGTTTAAATTTTGTATATGCTTGTGCTGGTGTTAGCTGTATTATTCTTTTTGTAAATAAAGATATCAGGCACAAAAATCATAAAACACCTTATCATTCTTGAAAAAAGCAGTAGGAAAAAATGTTTAGTAGAAGTACAAAAACTTTGACCCCGACGTGATTTGAACACGCAACCTTCTGATCTGGAGTCAGACGCGCTACCGTTGCGCCACGGAGTCGATGTGTCAATTCATGAAATTATCATTTTATTCAAGTTTGACAGATTTTTTTTAACAAAACAATGATATCGTTACGAAACTATTTTGACTCGTCGTTTTATTTTGGAGACACCTATCACACTCACGCACACACCCACACCCACCCCCTTCACACATGCACACATATTGCCTGATTGATATGTAGAGTTGCATGATGACGATGATAATATAGGTTAGGTACTTATCTCATTTACTTACAATTATTGTTGATGTAGATAAACTTATTCTTTGAATTTCGACTAAAATATGCGAAAGTTTGTGCAATTGGATGTTTGTTTATAATCCAATCACTCAATGTGACTACACCAACTAAACCGATTACCATTGAAATTCGGTGGGGAGATGGATTATGACTCTGAATAACACACAGGCTGTTATTCCGGTACCAAGCAAGCAGAGCCGCAAGTGGGTGCTACTAATTTACAAATTCACTTCAGAACTTGCGCCTCTTATAATTATATCAATGCTTGCGCTTGGTGGGAGGTATTATTTGGCTAACACTTTAAATTCGAATCCGTACAACGAGCCATATTAGTGGCTCGTTGTGCGAGGCAAGTCTCGACTGTGCTATGTTTCATATCGGTTAAATCTAAAATGTATGGTGTTTACTATTCTTTTACAAGTTTTGTCATTTTGTGTTTAATGATGATATAAATATCGTAATGTCTGAAGATAAATCACGCTCTAGATTTGGTCTTTCTTTTCCCATGATGTCTTCTTTTACAAAGTACTTGGGTATTCTCTGTAGACCACCTCGTGAACTCATATTGTAGTAAGTTGGTAGGTGTATTCGTAGAAGTACAGAGGTTTCATTCCGTTGGACTTGATTGATGCGTAGCGGGGGCGCCGGGCGTCCCTCCGGGCCTAATGTGTGACAGTTATTTATAATGGATGTTGCGAACGTATGCGCCAACTCTTTTACTTTATGACAAATTATGATAGGTATCATCATCATCATCATCAGCTTGTCGAATTCCACTGCTGAACATAGGTCACCCCCATAGAATGCCACGACGAATGGTCTTGAGCCGCCTCCATCTACCGACTCTCTGTGAGGTTTATAATGTCTGTTTTAACTATTGAAAATAAAACATATTGTTTAATTACTCTACTTGATAAAGCATTCATCAAGTTCCTTGTTATAAATTGAATTATATGTAACTTATGATCCCCTAGTTCTAAAAATATACAAGGTCTATGAACTAATTGGGCAAAAACTATTATATATAACAATATGAACGGGACCTAGTTCATTTATTTTTTGATATGGGTCGACAGGATCGCCAGCCTTCTTTAGTTTCTATGATTGGGCGATGATTTTATACAGGAAGGCAGGAACTTACAGATGTTTTTGTAGACGTGGAACCTTGGCCATTATGTCAACTTCGTATAGCCTAGAATAGCCTTCGATATACTTGAACCTACGATTGTATATAGCTACCTATTCAACAGTTTTGTTTGGTTTCTTGTTCAAGCTTTTATGTTGTCTTCATTCCTTTAGCATATTTTTAAGAACTTTAGTTATGTTTGGTTATATAAATCAAATCTTGAAAGACGTAATTTTGCATACCGATCAATGTTCCAATGACAATACAATATTGGTGACAGTAAGCTGATTTGATGATGGAGACGGAACTACTCCGTGATTAATACTTTAATAGAAGATTGGTCGTGGTTGGCTTCAATTTGATCAACACACTTCTCCGAATACTTACTAATTTAAAGATAAGATACATAACTTCGAGCAACACGGACTTCCTGCCGCGGGCCGGAAGTATGTTTTGAAAAACAATTTTTTTACAAAGAAAGTAATAGTAAATGCTGCTGCCCATTTCCTGGTGTGCCTTTGTCGGCTTTTACGACATCCATAGGAACAGATACAGGGGAAAGAATAAGCCGGACACATCACGGCACATCAAAGACAGTAATGTGAATGTGTTGATGTGCTGTGGTGTGTCTGGCCTATTCTTACCCATCCATCTCCTCCCATGGCTATCGTAAAAGCCGACTAAGGGAAACCCCACGCAGGGACCATCGGGGATTCACCTGACACCCTTACTTAACACTTTGTGAGAGGCCTGGGTCCAGCAGTGGATGTCTACCCACTGATGATGATGTCTTTCTAAACAGATGTGTATGAGATCAGTCCGTACGCGACGTTTGCGGTGGGCGGTGAAGCAGCGCCGGCGGGAGCGACGGCGGCGGCGACCCTTGACCACACGCTGCAGTTCCGCACGTTTGGTCACCGCGACAACGACGCGCCGCCGCACCGCCCCGGGCCCTGCCGGAAGCACCCGCAGCGACACCGTGACCGCGCTGACGGTAACTAGACCTTTATACACAGAGCTCAATTCTGAGATTGATCTTGAGTGCACCAAATATGTAATTTTTCAACTTTGAATTTGGAACGCACTTAAGATCGCTCTCAAAGTTGAGCTCGATTTATCTATTTAATATGCCCTTCTTGGGTAGGGTATTCAATATGCCAAAGCAAAGCAAATGCTCAGCAGGTGATTTATAAACAAGGTAATTTTTTTTAACCACACCTCTAAATATGGGAGATAACCAATTTTACTCAAAAGAAACATTTCTTTATTTTTAAAAAGAAGCAAAATTTTATCGAAGATATTTGAAAATACTCTTGCCACACCCAAAATATAAAATACGATACATAGGTATATAACATACTCTGCGAGAAGCAGTTCATTTCTCTGACTCCTCTCACTTACTAAATTTCAGCAGATCGGTTTGTTCGTCAGAGGGTATTAGAAAAGATTCCTCTCACATAGATTTTATTGTCCTTTGTTTCTCCCAGACAGCAATTTGAGTGGCTCACTCCTTCCGCCAGTAAAAACTCGCTTTCCCATTGGTTCTGTTACAGTGGAAAAGCATCATTCCGACTGCGAGTTGCAGCAGCTGAGCCGCTACGAGAAGGTGCGCCCGCGCCATTGTGCCGGGACCTCGTACTGCGTACCACTGGCGCATCATGGTAAGTAACAAACATTTCAACATCTTCCTCCTTTAATAATAATAATTCTTTATTATTGGTGTGTCCGGCCTAAGAATAGAACTCTCCGTTTCCTCCCGTGTATGCCATTAAATTCGACTAAGGGATTACACCAGGGGATAAACAGCAGCATCCACCTGTGTACTCGACACCAATACTGCGATCACCAATCCGCCTGCCAAGCGTGATGATTATGGCAAATCCTTCCATCGCATTCTATGGAGGAGGCCTCGTCCAACAGTGGAAATCCAACGGCTGATGATGATGATGATGGCAGGCTATAACCATAAATTCCAAAAAATTCAAAACAGCTAAACCACAACACCTACCAACACAAAAATACAATTTAGGTATATATAGGAAATAAAATACAATTATTAAATAGAGATACCTGTTTGTTTTCGGTTCTCGCACTGGTGTGCTGACATCCAAAACCTGTACCCCTATGTACAGGTTTTGGATAATAAATGCTGCATTTATTATCTATTTAACCATTTAGCCATGCACTTCAGAATACGGTTTTTGTAATTCCTCTCCCACCCCAGAAGGATGCGCTATTTGTATCTCATGAATATGATGGAGGAAAAATCCGAAGCACTTGCATCAGCAAACATGCTCGACGCGAAACAGAATTGTGGCTTTTTCATAAGAATGCGATAAGCGTCATTGTATACGTTTATACGATTTTCTCTCGTTTTTGAATCAGAGCTGGCAGGTATAGTAAATAAATAAATAAATTTATCTAGCCCCAAGCTAACCAGAGCTTGTGTTATGGGTACTAGATAACTGATATACTTAATACAATACATTACATAGATAGATATTTTTATTATACATAGAAAAAAACCCAGAACACCCTGAACAAATTTAATACCTGCTGATCGTACAAATATTTGTTCCGAGGCGGGAATAAAACCCGCAACCTCCTGCGTCGCAGACGAACTTTCGCCCGCCGCGCCACAGAGGTCGTCAAAACACAACAGGCAATACGCTATAAACAAGTTGATTATTACCTCGTTTAACCCCATTTGAATTTTCTTTTCCTTTGGTATCATCAGACAGTTTGTTACTTCATCTTATAAAAACATTTTAAATCCATATAGTATAAAATAATGAAATAAATGCGATCCACAGGTGCAGGTCCAGGTAGCGGCGGGGGTGGGGGCAGTGGGGGTGGATTTTCTGAAGTTTACGCAGGGGACTCGAGCGCTGAATCCGGCCCTGGATCTCTCTCGCCCCGAACTCATCACGAGCACAGCTAGCGCCAAAACAAACATGACGTGACACCAGAACATAGATTGTAGAGATGTGGATGTTTAAATGAACGCCGAACAAAACATGGATAAATAAAGTGAGCGTGTTTTTTCTGATAGTAAATTAATCATTTATTGTCTTGAAATTAAATCTGTATCATCTTCCAAGTGCCAATTCCAAACAAAAGTGTCACAACTATTATTTATTTATTTTATTTTAACAATTTTCGGAAAACTTACAGCTAGACAAGGATAAAAATTATAAATATATAAAATAACATGCCAAGGACATGTTATTACGCTGAAGGCCAATTAAAAATTTTCACAGATATGCTACTAAAAAGATTAAAAAACAAAAACTAAAGTCATTAAACGACAAAAACAAGATGTTAGCCTAACAATGCATACAACTAATAACAATACAAACTATAAAAAAAAATACCTATCCGCTACGCTGATCAGACGCACTACCGCCTAAAAAGAATTTATCACTAAGGATACGTCTTAACTTCAGGACCGATGTGTCAAACAGATCAACATCGCCATTCACTTTTGCTAGCATATTGAAAGAATGGCATGCTCTGATAACAAATGCATTTTGTCTATACTTCGCTCTGACAAATGGTACGTATAGCGTGTTAGGGTTCCTCAACGCTACCCCGCTAGTGCGTAATCCCAACAATTCCAAAAGCTCAGGACAGTCCACCGAGCCATTCGCTATGTTGGAGAGGTAGGACAGATCAGAAATTTTCCTTCTTTCATAAAGGGGGAGGAAGTGAAACTTACGACATCTCGCCAGGTAGTCGGGAAGGAAAACTTTTGCGCGATATTGTAAGTAACGCAAAAATCTTTTTTGAATGCCTTCAATCCTTGCAGTATAGACGTCATAACAAGGGTTCCACACTGGAGAGGCGTATTCCAAGAGACTGCGTACAAACGCACAATATGCGTTACTATGACTAAGTAATATGAACCCAAAATAAATAAGGAACCAAAATGATGCCTTGCGGAACTCCTAATTTGATCCTTACACTACAAGATGCATTAGTGTTAATATTTTACTTATTATTGCACAAAAATACTGCAATAAATCTAAATCAAGCCCCCTTAACTCATTTATATGGTGTTCATTACAAGTTTACCACATAGCTCATTATGGTCAACAAAGTCAAAAGCTTAATTAATTTCTGCGTTGAACTTTGAACAAAATTTCTAAATTCCTTCAATAATCAAATACTTAATTCGTCTTGTAAATTCAAGGTGTTTTGAGTCTGATAAGGCCAGTATTACATTATACAAATTCGAAGTAATGCCTCACCTTGACCGGGCAACCCAACCTCAATCCAGCCCCAGTTTTCTCAAATCGCGTGACTTTGGTCAAAGCTATAAACTCTGTTTTGTCCAGTAGCCTATCGCCTTTTGTTTCTGTTAGTAAACAAATAAATCTTAGAGAATCGTAAAACAACAGAGTCAGGTAGACAAGATAGATTCATTGGTGATTGTCATACATAATAGAGACTCAAACATAGAATATAGTCTCTTCATGATCATCAACCATAACGTATCTACTTGCCTCCCCCATAGAAAGCTAATCAAATCAAAATCATTTAATGCGTAATATGGGTTTGTTACAGAATGGTTAGTGAAACAGTTTAAGATGTACAGCTTGATCAGCGTTCTCGCATGCAAAAAAAAAATACTATATACATGTTAGAAAAATTACGACTATACACCACGTACTTTACTATTCTCCTGCTAACGTTTCGTTTATTTTTCTAAAATGATACCAAGCCACGATAACTTCAATTCTATTATATACATGTTAATTCAAATGCATGAAAATTGATTAAAAAAATAAAACGCATAGACCATGCCGTGACGAATGGTCTTGATCCGTCTCTATCCACCGACATCTGCGACCATACTTTTAGACCTTAACAGAAACCATTTGAACTGTGTCAAAAATTCGACAAACTAAATGCATAATGTAATGTAACCATTCACCCTTCATGGCATCAAAAAAATAGACTAAGTAATTCTCATTTTCATAAACCATTACGGAATACTTAATGCATATGAGATACATAACACATGTTTATATTTGACATGCGCCCATCAATTTGACATGCGTATATTGTAAGTGGCAAATCACTTGCGCAGTCGCAATTTGTACCTAATACAAAATCCTCAGCTGCGCATCAGCCACGTGCTGGTACGCGCGCCGGGGCTTAACTTATTTGCCGCTTACTGTGTCCCGTAATAAACTATTGTTTGGTGAAAATGAGAATTAAGTACATTCTATTTTATTTCAAACTTAGCAGTTAAAAAAAGATAATATATTATGTACTTATTGAACATAACTGCTTAAAACTTCGTACAATATAGTTTAAATAGTAATTTATAACCACTTGTGTCTACTGCCATTTTAGTTAGAAACATTTGTTCGCAAGTTTATATTTACAATAGAATAAACGATATTTCTTGGATAACCCAAACCAATATTAGTGCTAAGTCATTTAGAAACTAGTTAGTAAATAATTGAATAATTGTCTACAATAACTTACATAAAACTAGTCGACATAATATACCCTAATGTAACATGGTCGTTACAATAAATACCTACTAAAAAGTATAATTTCTCAGAACCTATATCTATTCATTTATCGTTACTAGATTACACTGGTATACCACATAAATAATCAAAAGTGGACGATTGTAAATACCTACATACCAAACTATTCAAAGAAACCATTGACTTTACCTTAAAAATTACAGTCAGCAAAAAAATATTTTTTAAAACATGCTTGGATGTTTATTCATTATTTAGAGAACCTAGATAAATCGACCTTGCTGCCCTAGGCAATTTGATTGGCGATTTGAGTTAATTAGAATTGAATTAGTGAATTTCACTATGAAACCTCATAACTACATAATCGATGTATGATTATTTGAATACCCGCAAATTGTTTGAGAAAAACTCTATACAATCCTTGGATGCAATTAGGCGTTGATAGACTCTGCCGCGGTAGAAATATACTATTTCTCATCATCTTTCATGTAGGTAGACCAAAAAAACTCCAAAAAATATTGCATACAGTCAAGACTCTATTTAACTAAACCTGAGGTACCTTACTACTAATTAGTTCTTATGTATTATTTTGAGATGCGTCATGATCATCATATGTAAGTTCTATGCAAATAACTAGTCTGAACATTATTTAGTTATGCCATCCAGTGATGGACTCTCAGACAATCTCGTCGGATAGTCTTTTTCATACATTAGCAGCCTATCCACTAACGTGCGTGCATTCATTCTGACTTGTCCTCTCGTCATATCTGCACGAAAACACGAGGCTGTGAGTCCCAAGCATGAACATCTAACGTTATTGAAACGCTAGCGAGACGATAGTAAACGTCAAAAGTTAACCAATCAACTTCCAAAGATGTCAAGCTACCGCGATGTCATTGGCCAATATTTGACATCGACTATCGTCTCGCTAACGTCTCGATACCGTTAGGTATTCGTGCTTACCCTACAGATGTCGTGTTGTATCTTTCGCGAAAATCGCAGAATACTTTATCGCTCCTTTACGTCCACTCAATACAATTTCAATTTAACTCAATCTTCATTTTATCAAATAGGCACAAAAGTACACTTTTGAACGTTAAAATATAAATAATTATACATTTTGTAAAGAAAATTAATAGACAGAATAATTCAAGTGATAATCACAAAATTAATAAATATAATACATTTCGTATTAAAAGTATAGTAAAAAAAATAGTTATACATTGCAATGTCAGTTCCAAAATAATACAAAAAATACTGACGATCAAGAATGAACGTTAGTGGATAGGCCACTTTTTGACGTCTATCATGGTTCATGACCAACAAATGGATAGTCCAGTAAGATCCTTCACTGGGCATAATAACTCCTCAAGAAGTTATTTCATATCGAAAAAAGAATGTGAAAAATACATAAAGCATACCTATACGATAATGCAGTTATATTAGGGAAATGTGTTTTGTGGTGTTCCAAATTACTCACTGGCATTAATTCAGCCAGAATAATAACTCTATTTAACATGGATAATTTATAATGTTGTCTCTAACTGTAAATATATAACTCTAGTCAGACTGATATGAAATATCTACGTTATTTCAGAGCTTATTTGTAAATACATTTTGTAGATATCATACGAACTCTAGTCAATTTTTATTGATGTTTTTAATGACAATATAATTGTATGTGTACATAACGGTTAATTAAGCAACTCGATGTGAAAATATGATTGATGTAAAATATATCTTATTGCAGTAAAAAACATGTTTTTAATATAAACTTCTAACCGATATGCCCTAATTTTCATAATTCGGTGTGTGAGTATCAACTTACTAAAAACTTACGATACCTACGAAAATTAATTTAACATTCTTTTAGGATTTTGTTAAAACAATCCCTAGCAATGCTTCTTGATATTATGTATAGTCGTTGAAGTTCATGGAAAATCTTAGTTACTGGGTGTTACAACTTTATTTTGAAAAACTAAAATAATTGTTAAAGTATTCATTTTGTAGAGTTTTTATATTAAGATTAATGTTGATACACACAGAGATAAAGAAAACTTTAACCACACCAACGTACCCTATCATATGTAGGATTCACTATTTTCTTTGTTCATCCCAGGTTTTAAGTGATATTGATTGAAGTTGACCACGCATTGCGCTGTTGTATTTTTCATCTAGAACCCTTCAATAAAAAATGGATAAAAAACGCAACGTTGTGTCACCTGGATTCCCGGCCGAGCAATATAAAGCATTCCGGGAACGCAATCCCGAAACGGAATCCCGGACAAACCTACCTATATTACCTCTCTCAAAATCTCCCGCAATGCCACCGAAATTGCATTTAACATAGCTAAAAAATTTGGGTCAAATATAGTTGACCCAATTTTTCACGTGGTAGGTCGGACATTTCTAGAGCGGACCTATTCAACAAAAGCAATTTGAAATGTATAGCACAGCAGGTTATGTCAAGGACACCCTTTATATTATTTCCATATTCTTCATTCAAATTAGTTACTTCTTTAGCTGTTACATGCAAATTAATTTGTAGTACCAAACTATTCACTAATTACTATTACTACTATTTTTTAAATTAAATTACTATTTTTTTAACTAGTGTAACTTTATCTTCTCTAGTCATTATTGAAAGTTATAACTAGCTCCCGGTCAAGAATCACCATCGAGAGCCGACGCTAATATTTTTTCAGACTTTTTTCCGATAAAATATTTCATAATCCGTTCATCCAGTGGTCAGTGAATAGGGAGAAGGGGGTAAGCCCGATCCTTTCGTGCACCGAGTTCATATTCTCCCCCATGGGGAAGGGGGAGGTGGGCGGCTTCCACGTTTGTACAGGAAAAACGAAAAAACCTCGCAAAGAAAAACACGAATTGAGCGTTCAGCGCGAATCGAAAATTAATTACAGCTTTGAAAGGTTTTGTTTTTGTTCGTGTGAGCGTTGGCGTGCATCGCCTCTGTATAAACATTTTACAATATCCAACCAGCATGGGAGCTGCTAAGAGTAAAACAGCTTTTTGAAATAAGGCATTTGTTTCAAAAGGCTGTTTCGTGCAAAGCTACCATACGAAAAATAAGTGTTTATTTTTGCTTGTATTTTTAACAGAGTGCAATTTACATTGAGTTTATAATGAGTTTTTATTTTAAACTCGTAGCTTTTGACTGTGAGTCAGAGGTTTTCTTACCTAAGTAGGTATTTAGGTTTTCATTATAACCTATCTATAGGGTAAAAAAAAAACTCTTATTGTGAGATTCGTTGTCTACCCGTCCGTCCGTGAAAATTATAGTCGTAGAAATAAAGTTGTTCGTCATGTTGACGTGTGAAACGCCCTCCCCTAGGATTACACACATTGTGTAGTAGTATAAATTTAATTAAATATGAAAGTAACCCAAGTTATTTAGGAAAGTAATTATTTTAGAGGATACCTTAATGATCACTAAGTATCAATAGTAAGTGTAAGTATATTTATTAATATTGCACCTAGTGGCAGAAGAGTGCGTTACCTAAAAAATAGAGACAAAAAAAGCCAATTAAGCCACAAAATAATTTTATTTCATAAATATCTAAAACAAGGTACAACGTTTCGTCTAAATTTCCAACGTGTCTACAACAGTGTAAAGCTCGCGTGTTTGTAAGCAACGTGTGCATCTAATGAGTAACGCAGCGTACTGTTCTGGTAGCAGCGCGACTACCTGCAGTACCCCTCGCCTTGCAGAAACAGGCGGAACGCTTCAGCTATCTTACTAGGATGCTCTTCAAGCACCATACCGCTATCCGATATATTCATCCACGAAGTCTTAGAAGGCTCCAGCCTCCCATTGAATGTTACGGTATCATCCACGTGCGGTGACAGAGAGCCGGTTAAATTCAGGACGGGAACTTTTATCGTTTTTGTTTCCCGCGCAATATCCAAATCCGTACGACGCAAGTAAGAGTCTATAAACATGGACAGATTGACGGAGTTTACGTGGGAAAAGCACTCCTTGTAAACATGAGACAGGTCGTGATTTCGCTCCTCAGTACTCCGGCCAAAATGGTGCCACATGAGATAGTCCAACGCACCCTGCGTCATCCCGCTCGAACGCAGCTGTCTTGTATTTATTTTCTGATACAGCCATTCAGTCCAGCCAGCTTGAGTGGACGTGCAGTTGATCAGAGCCATGGCTTCCACCCTTTGCGGGTTAATGAGTGCATAACGCGCCAATATATTGGCACCCGCACCCACCCCGAAGCCTATAAAGGATCTAATACCGAAATGCCCGAGGACGAAATCGATTTGCGAAGCTAGGGCATCCATAGAAGGGTAAGTGAAATCTTCCGGAAGCGTAGCCGCCCCCTCCTCCTGTCCGGGTGCGTTGACATGGTAGATGCAAAACTTGTCTAATATGGCTCGCATGTCGACGTAGTTGAAGAAAGCTTGAAAGTTGGCGGCATAGTTGAGGCCAAGGTCATGGTAGGTAAGTATAGCGCGCTTATTGCGGTCCCCTCGCACTGCCACCAAGATATCCCCGCGGGAAGTTCTCACCCTCTCCTCCACGCATGCGCCGTCGCTCTGGAGTCGTCTATCGGATGGATTATGCAGCTGGACACTTTTCAGGTCATCTTCAAAGTTGTCTGAAGACATCATGTTTAGCAGGGCTATGTTTTCGTGTACTGTTGTTGGCATTTTTCTTACAATTCCTCCAAAAGGAAATCTCATCAATCTAGCACTGTACCGTTTATCCTTTGCTTTTCTAACAATTAACAGTTTCTTGTTAACTTCTCACGTCACAGATGCTGTCAGTTTTCTTTTGTTTATGTTTAAATAACGTAAGATATTAGTCGTTGCTAGCGATGTTACACTTACACTATGATTATAGTCTCTATTACACAATACGTGTTATAAATATGTTATTGTATCGTTATTTGTCACTTTATCACTATACAATCACTATTATTTCGTTTTATGCTGTCTGTTTTAGTGGCAGACTGTGTTATAAGTGGAATTATAGCAGGAAATGGTCAATAATTCCGCGGCCGGGCGTGCGTGAATCCCTCCAAGTGGCCGGTTCGGTACTGCTCGGGCGTTTTCGTAATTGCTCGGTGGCAGATCTGGGCACTCGTACGAACTTCACTTGGAACCTTGGTGACGGCACATGCGTGAAGCTCTACCTAGCTACATCTTCGATTTTTTAAGGAACTTTAACATTTATTTTATTATAGTTACCGTACCGCCTTTGCCGACTTCGCTCCGCAAATAATAAGTAAAACCCCTAGTTAAACTTTAGCGCAACCTACTGTGATAATTATGATACCTAACCCTTTAGAGTTACGACTAATAAATATTTATCTGCTGACTAAACAAAACGATAAACCTTAGTACCTATTCCCACAACCTCCTTTGTATCGTATAATGAGTTGACTAAGTAAACTGCAAGATACATTAACATAAGGGCACTCAACGGACCTCACTCCTCTTGGGCAAATACGTCTTAATGAGATCTTTTATAAAGTTTCTCTTTTTCGATTCGTTTTTCTTTATTGACAGAAACCCCAATTCAATTTCCATCGAGTTGTTCTGAGGTAGAGTCTCGTAGAGGCCCTTTAGGTAATACAAACGAGAACCACTAGAAGATTTCTTTCATAAATAGATTTAGTATCATTTTTGGAATCTAAGAAAACGAGTTTTACAATATCTGGGCTTATTTTCGTAGTAAAATATTAGATAAAATCGGCTTGAGGTAAGTATAACAAAATCACTGTTTTGATAATCAAAGTACAGACCGAGATAAGAGGGTAGAAAAGAGTAGGGCCTACCATATGACTTTTGACCCTTAAATGTACTAAATTACCATCATAATCTTTGTGAGATATTGTGTAATTTAGTGTATTTTTTTTTTGTATGTAGGTTACTCTACTATTTAAATTATTTGAAAACTTCAATTATCAGTATAGTAAGTATCATTATTAATTCATTAAAATAATTGTACAAAAACCGGTTCAACCAGTTTTTTTTACCTAAGTAACTGTTTTTCTTAATAAGAATGTAATAGGTATACCTACTATTTGGTACCTACTTAAATTTACATTATTAATAAGCACTTGATTTATTTAATTATTTTGACATTGTTATATGTTTATTAGTTGTCAACATGTACATAATTTATAGCTTAGGTCTAAGAGTAGCTTATGAAAGTACATGTACCCTGTAGGGCGCTGCAATTTTAATATTATAAGTCACATTATATAAAAAACGCGCATACCTAAAATAGTTAAACTAACAAGTCAATCAATCATAAAAATCAATGTCAAACTAGGTCCTTTAACAGTTGTCATTGTATTAGAGTATGTTTTTTTACAATTTGTATAATTGATTGGCATAAATGTAAGTAAGTATTATAAATTTGTATTAATTAAGTACCTACTTATTATTAGTAATACCCATACAGTAACAGTACAGTAGTTACTAATACGTACATAAATATCAACATAATTTTCACTGCGTGTACCCACACCACACAGCACACGCAAACTGCGTTGTGTTTTGAATTAATTTATCGGATTATTGCCGGCAAGCAACGACGAGCGCAATGCCTAGCTTAGAGAGTGCTACTCGAATGGCACATTCTTCTTAATTTAGCTCGATAAATCTGAAACTAATGTTAGAGCTCGTTGTAGATCGGAAAGTTACTACATGCGAGTAGTTTCACTCAATAAATCTTACAGCAAAATAAAATATTTGTTAGACATGTTTTTTTTTTAATATTGTGTTTTTTGTGCCAATTTTAAGTATTTTTAGATTATTTTGCAATTTACAACGTTAAGTACACTTTTTTCAAGTCGTCAGTAGTCACATAGTTAAACGAACTAGTTTTAATAATGAAACCAATTTTCTACCATACGGTAAGTGAGGTTTATTTACTCTACAGTGTAGTCTACACAATGTAGAGACCCCGATAGATAACCCCCCCCCTGCAGTTTTTTGGTCACTCCAAAATGAAATTTTAGAATATTGATTTATTTCGGTAAATCTTATATTTAATGAAATAAATAATATTTCTTCAATCTGAACACACGAAACCGGATACGTAAGTTAATTACTATTACAACCCCACCTGCATAACCATAGCTCAAATCCTACTCCAAGGCTCACTACTACGGTATCGATTCTGTTAATTACGGGCAAAACGGATAAAAAACTACTGCACCTAACTCTAGGTAACTATCCTGACATGCAAAGGTATAATAGAACACGAACACACATTCCCATTTACGAGTTCTCTTTTGTAGGAGCGAGGCAAAGCTTTTTGTGTGGAACTATAAAACAATGAAATTGTGCAGGTAAAATTACAGAAAAATGGTT
This sequence comes from Epirrita christyi, assembly GCA_951392215.1. Classification (NCBI taxonomy): domain Eukaryota; kingdom Metazoa; phylum Arthropoda; class Insecta; order Lepidoptera; family Geometridae; genus Epirrita; species Epirrita christyi. The sequence continues at coordinate 8,699,415 of OX595852.1, forward strand.
CTCGTAAACTATCCGCGGCTGTTCATTGTTCTGTTTTGCGCTTTCCAAAAAGTGGTAAGTTGACTCTTTTATTACTTGTTGTTTTAAGCTGTTTTTATTTAGTCGCTTTCTTGTTTGTTCAATACAAATTTTGCAATCGTGCCGTTAACTAAATATTCGTGAAGAGTAAGAGCCGGTTTCCACCGGGCCGGAGAGGAGAGGAGACGAGATCAAAGCTGGCAGGTTATTGGCAGGCAGGCTTGACAGGTAAAAACGAAAAGGAAATAACGAAATCGGATTGGTTTATTCAAACAAATCTCTCATCTCCTCTCCTCTCCTCTCCGCCCCGGTGGAAACCAGCCCTAAATGTGTATAAAATGTGAAGGTATAGTGGTTACTATGGTAACCTATTTGTACGGAATCCTCTCCACACGAGTCTGACTCCCATTTGACCGGTTTTATTTCTATGTGTGTGTTTATAAGTGGCTCCAAAACTTATTTTGAAACGTTTCAGACGGGAGAAGCTCGTTTTCGCATCCTAGCACCTGAAATCGTATGTCCCAAAGATGAAAATGCTTTGATCGAGAAACCAGATCACATTGTTATTACGTAAGTAATGTGTTAGTGATAAGCAATCTTACTTCCTACTAATGTTATAATGCAAACTCTTCAATGTTTTTAGAGTTCCGTAGCCAAATGGCAATAAACAGAACCCTTGTATTAAGTATACCTATCAGTTGTCTAGTACCCATAACACAAGCTCTGCTTAGCTTGGGGCTAGATAATGTTATGTGAAATGTCCAGCATGTAATTATTTATTTATCAATTGATTTTTTCATTCGAGTCAATGGTGTTTTATGCACTTCTAAAGTTGGGAAAAATGTCCCCCTCTAGTTTTTTTACTAAGGTGTGGAAAATTCTGACAAAATTAAGTTCTTAGAACCACTTAACAAAAATTAGTTTGAAAATGATATGTTGTGTAGTTTTTGAAATATTTGCTACGGAAACCTAATAAGGGTTTTTCCAATTGAAAGTTTTTTTAATAACAATAACGCCGTAATTAATGGACCGATTTTGATCATATTGTATACAACATTAGCTGCTTTTGAGCTTAGTACAATGCTAAACTTATTTAAACTATTTTAAAAAGCATTTCTAAAATGAAAAGATAAGATTACCTATTTTTTAAGTTAAGATACCTATTTTTTTTTATTGAGAATATACAACGATATTCATGTGTAGAATTGTATCTCCTCAATTAGGTTTGTTAAGTAATAAAAGTTCCATTAAGTACTAATTCCATTAGCTCTGGAACTAATAGAAGTGCAGACGGGGTTTCCCCAGGGAACTTTGGGAAGGTCGGGGCGTGTCCAATGTTGTCTATCAGTCATACGTGTTTAGCTTTTAACTAACTACATAGATCAAATAAAATGTTTTATTTACTCAGGTAAATCATAATATATTGAGTCCAACTATGAGAATTGAACATAACATAACATTCCAACAATCACATAGGTAGTGCAGTAGAGTCATTCTGGAAACATCACTCGAACCTCGAAGAGCTAAATCCACGGTGACATTCAAATTTCGTATTCCGTACAACTCGAAAATGCCTGTGTCGCCTCACTGACGAGCGTTCGAAGTGAGAGCGCGCGCACTTGGGTGAATTCGAGTTAGCGTTCGAGTTTTTACAGAAAAACTCTACTGACCCCACACTAGGATTCCCTGTGTCGTGGTTATCGGGAACTACGAGTACCGTGGTACCACTACACCCAGATCCGGAACAAATATTTGCAGATCATGCAAACATTTGTTCCGCAGCGGGAATCGAACCCGCAACCTCTTGCTTTTAGGCCGGCTACTTGCCCGCTGCGCTACGAAGGTCGTCTTAACCTTACCTGGTTTCACTGGAAAATCGTACCCAACCACAGAATACCTACAGTACAGTGATAAAACATAAAATACAGCTGCTAACGGCAATATACCTAGAAAGTTTAATTACCTAGGTATCCGTTTCTACCCCCTGCTAATCCAGGTAGAGTAGCGTAGGTATTTGATAGTACATCGAGCGTTTTTACCCGATTATGGCAATGCTAAAGGAGGGCTAAGATTTGCACAGTATGTTGGATGTAATTTTGTGTATCTGTTCCCTAGCTCCAAAACTGGGTACTTGATGGATTTTTACAAATATGGTATATGAAGCGTCTTGACGTTTCACGTGTTATAGACTATATGACGTCATACTAAATGTAATATAGCGGAACATTAAAGCTATTTTTGTTCCGCTCCATTTTCCAACCTCAAAAGGTATTTTTTTATTTATTTATTTTAGGATAACCATCAGTACATTAAAAACAAATACATAATCAATATATATAATGAGTTTGGTATTAAATCAAAAGGCTTGATGAATAAACTCCAAAAAATATATCATACTAATCATGACTACATACATTAAAAAGTTGTAAGAAAAAGTTTCAACCCAGACAGTCCGACTACCTACGCAAAAGCTGAAACAAAGTATCAAAATGTTGTAAAGGATGGCTTATTCCAAGATTCTAAAGAAAAGGCCTTCAACTGGTCTCCAGACAAGGAACCAGTATGTTAAAATGCATAATCGGCCCAGTTATGCTCACTAATTACTATCCAATTGGTGAACAAAATTACACACAAACTGTTAATTTTGTTACTAAATTTATTAATACAAAATTAATTAATTTAGTGACGAATTGAATATTCGTTTTCAGCTTGTGCGTGGTTTTAGTTTTTAAACTTTTTTTTTTCATCATGCGTCCTTTGTATTTTTCTGTACAGATTGGCTCTGCATGTATTTTTTAGCCAAAATTGACAACACCAGGGGCTATCTATAACTAATCTGTCTGTTGACAGGCTGACTCTGTCCAGCCCCTTTATTGGCTAACAAACTGAAAATTGGTTTCAGTTAAGATTTTACAGTGCATTACGCTTTATATTTTGAATACATCAGCTCTTGAAAAAAAAGCTAAAGCATGCGGCGCAATGTACAGCAAAATCGAAATCGAAAGCGATTATCAGTTCGTTAGATAATAAGGGCGTACTTGTGAGCTGGGATTCTGTGGGTTATTGGAGGAAAATAACTCTTTAGATGGCTTTTGTTTTGCATGAGCCTGATATAGATAGGCCTATTTGTATTTCTAGACTCCAAACAGATGCCGATGATCTGAAATTTACATGGACCGTGCGCTGGGCCCATCTTGAAGCGCCTACGCAGCGTTTCACCCTGCTACTCTGGCGCACCGTGCGAGCTTTGGAAGCTCAGTTAAATGGACCTCAACCTGACCCTTTCGCTTTTGTTATTAATAACACACAAGTACGTTGTTTGCCATGGTGTATCCGGTCTAAAAATAGACCTTTCCATCTACTCCCGTGGATATTGTAAAAGCTAACTAAGGGCCGGTTTATTGATCCGTAGTTAACTCAACCAATAGTTAAATATGGCAACCAATGGTTAAATTTCGGCAAAATGCGTTTTTTGATCAATGGTTAGCTTGACCAATGGTCAAATAATTAACCATTAGTTGAAAAAAGTAACCACCCAATGTCGGAGAGTTAACAATATGGCGGCTGGTAAAACCAACCCCTAACAGATGTTTTGTGAAAGTTTGCTTGTTGTCAACAACGTTTTATTTCTCAAATAATAATTATCATGAATTTAAACATAGTTAGATACCTACTATGATGTTACATCGGAAAGTTTATCGGACGATGATATTTTTGCGGAGTAGGTACCTACGTTTTGATGAGAAGGCCGAACATTTTTAGACCACGTAACCCTCCAAACCCGGTCGGAGTGTCGATAAGGGGGCGCTGAGGAAAAATTTGAGCGAGATTCTTCTAAGTCTTTTTTTCTGCTATATTCTTTTTTCCTCAGCGCCCCCTTAGCTACACCCCAACCAATAACTTTAAACTAAATACCATTTACGAAACCATTCAGAACATAATAAACTTTTTTGGAGAGTTTCTTGAGAAATAATTTGATAAAACATTTGGGCACCAGATGTAACCGCTTCTTTAGCAAGAGTGTCAGCTAATTCATTGCCCCTGTATTCTTTCTAAACAGTTTGACAGATTTGACACTAGACTGTCAAAAAAGACATTTAATTTGGTATCGTTCACTCATTATGGCCAGTGTTGTCACAAATAAAAATATTACCCACAAAAAACTGGAGCTATTTTTAGTAAATGATTTCTCATTACACTGGCAATATAATAACCAATGGTTAGATTTGACTGTAGTTAAAATAGACATTGAAAAACGTAAAAGCCCTTTAACCATTAGTTGACGAGTTGACTATAGTTAATCTAACAAATGGTTAGACTGTTAGTTACTACGGATCAATAAACCGGCCCTAAGGGATTACACCATTGAATGGGCAGCAGCATCCACCTAAGTACTCAGCACGAATACTGCGATTACCAATCCACCTGCCAAGCGTGGTGAATGGCAATTCCTCCCATCGTATTTTATGGGGAAGGCCTCGTCCAGCAGTGGATGTCTAAAGGCTGATGATGATGACGTTGTTAAAACCAAGTACCTGTTTTTATGTTTAGTTCTACGGGCCTTATTGTTACTATATAATATACCATACTTATAATGACGCCGAACTGTCTTAAGACACACGACCCTTGGGCTGCTTCTCGGTCAAGGCTTCATCAGTTACATTATTGGAACCTCGAACATCAGATTCATACGTCATCCATCATAAATAGCTGTACCTAAATTATTTTAATTTTTAGTATTTTAAGTGTCAGTTCATTTCATTTGAACTCTACCTAAACTCATCAAGTGATTATATCAAATTTCTTAGCTTCTTGGTGGAGTTGACTATATTTTCAACATTAGCACGCTAGAATCAGAAGACCACAATAGAACCACAAAATCATTCCATATAGACAACATCAAGGGTGACCAGAAGCTGATCGTAGATGGACGTTCAGACAAATTCTCCGTTTTTCTTGTTGGTGGTGATCAAATATTCATTGATATGGAATATGTCTTGATAGCCGAAGTTACTACGTGCAATCCTGTTCAAGATTATTATGTAAGTTCAATGCAATGCAATTTTAATTGACCGCCAGGAAGAGAAATGAATTATTTACGTAGGTACTAACTCCAGCCAGGGTCACAGAATAGAAATAGCCAGTGTGACCTACATACTATTACAGGGTTAAGCTTTTATTTTTATGGGCTTGATTCACGTAACATTCCAAGGTATAAAATATACCATAGAGCAAATGTATGTGTATGAACGAGTGCTAACCAAAACATACATCATCATAATCAGCCTGTAGAAGTTCACCACTGGACTGTGTCCACCTCTATCCACCGACTTCCTGCGACATTTATAATCTCCAGTCCAGAGTGGAGGGCCTTCTTCTACGGTGTCGTCCGGTTCGTGGTTGCCACACGAGAACCTTTATTCCCCAACGTTTATCAGTTCTGCAAGTGCCACTTCATCTTGCTAATTCTGAGTGCTATGTCGGTGATCTTGGGCTCGATCAAAACATTCACAGAATTTTAAATCAATATTTTACTCACGAAGCATTGTAAAGAATTCATAGTATCTCCGCTTTGCAGTTTGCATGGAACGTCGAAGCGTCTGGCAACATAATAAATGTAGCTGCTATCTCGGGATGGAGGCTGGAAATACCTCCGTGCAGTCTACGAGCCGGAGAGTTCTACTACGTGACATGTCGCGTGTACAGGAATAGCAGCCTTGTTACACAGGTATTAAGACTAAGGTATCTTTGAGCTAAAGATGAGTAACAGATAAATAGATAAGATTCTCCTGCAAACCCTCAATAAATTTGTCTAATCTTAAAAGCTTACTAAACTAATTATTACCTTACCGGGCCGTAGGCTGTGACGTGTCGGGCCTATATAGACACCGCCATCTCCTCCCGTAGATGTCGTAAAAGGGACACCAGGACACGGGCAGTAGCATCCACCTGAGTACTCAACATGAATACAGCGATCACCAATCCGCCTGCCAAGCGTGGTGATTATGGTCCATCGTACTTTATGGGGGAGGCTTCAAACAGCAGTGGACGTCTAAAGGCTACTGATGATAACCTTACATATCTTTTGGAAACCATAATAACTTTTAGTTATAAAGGTACGACACAAAATGAAGTTATTAAAACAAGCAAGATCATAGCTTCATCCAATTTTAACTTCAATCGCCCAAAATAGCTATAAACTGAATTCAATTTAAAGTTTGCAAATTATACTTTTGCCATAGCACTTCATTAATTGATTTCAGACTGAGCTGCCTTTTGAAGTTTTATACAGAGGACTAAAGGTATACTTCAACGTTGATGTCTTATTGGTGACAATCGATAACGCGTTCGCAGTTGAAGCGTTTGTTGAAAATAATGACTATTACGTAGAAACTCCAACGGTAAGTAAACATCTTTTTCTTAATCATACATTGTGGTTTATAGCGGTGCCGCTTCTTCGCTTCTTTGATGTGTCATCATTAGCATCATCAACCTATTGAAGTTCACTGCTTTCTTTCGCATGGCGCGCCACTAAAGGTCTTCGGCTCTCCCCATCCAGTTGCCGCCAGCCACCCCGCGCAAATCGTTGCTCCATCTAGCCAGCGCGGCTGACGCCCTATATGTAACCTTTGCCTACACGCTTCGACATGTCTTCTTCTACATCATACACGTCCACTGTTGGACGAGACTACGAGACCTCCCTCATAGTATACAATGGGGGGATATGCCATAATCACCACGCTTGGCAGGCGGATTGGTGATCGCAGTATAAGTGTTGACTACTCAGGTGGATGCTACTGCCTATTCCCTGGATATCCCTTGGCTTTAATATGTAATGTGTGTTTATATAGCTTACTTCTCTCTTTACATTGAAACAAAAAGCTATTCATCCATCATTATTCTTGCTAAATGACAGGTATCATAAATAAGACTTTCTTTGTTATTACATCTTCCACACGTGCTGTTAAAAGAGTTTGTATTATATAGACTTGATTTGTATTCATTAGCTTGCCATCATAACGAGCATTTATTATAATTTGTTATACCTCGTTTTATTCCAGTTTGAATGGAACTGCACATTCCAGGATGAACCGTGCGAGAATTTCGAAAGTTCTGAAACTGAAACTTTATTATTTTCTAGAGGACTTCTTAATATTGGACAGTGAGTTCAATGATATTTAATAGGTCTTCAATGAGAAAAAATATATTGTAGAAATCCATATTACAGGTATGAAATATCTCTGCTTGTCAACGTACTCAACCAACAGGGGTCTACGAAAGCTACAGTTATCGTAGTAGAACCCATACTACCAGTAATCCAGGTATATAAAAATTCCATAGTTGGATAGCATATATAATATACCATTCTAAATTTCACGGATTTGTGGTATCATCAGCCTCCTAAAAAATCCTATCATCATCATCATCATCATCCGCTGCTTTTAGACGTCCACTGCTAGACGAGGCTAAATGGGGGGGATTTGCCATAACCACCACGCTTGGTAGGTGGATTGGTGATCTCAGTAATGGTGTTAAGTACCTACTCAGATGGATGCTGCTACCCATCCTCTGGTGTAATCGTTAGTCGGCTTTTACGACATCAACCACGTCTCCAGATATGCCACGGATGCCCAGAAACTACAGGTAATAATAATAATTTATTTATAAAAAAAAAAACTACAGGTGCTCTAGTATATTGAGAATAATTTGATACTTCTTAAAATCTATAAAAAGGAAGCCTTTGTGGGTAAGGGGTGCATTGTACCGACAACTTACAAAAAAATACTTTACAGTTTCACCCTCTACTACAAGTGCCACGAAAATTATGTCATGAAATTAATAAGTAAATAATACTTATATATATTTGACAGATACAACCTCTTCCCCGGCTGGTAAACGAAGGAAGCAAAATATCCCTGATAGCCAACGCAAGTAACGTTGCCCCTGCTTGCACTCTTACTTGGTACTTTGCCACTCAAGAGCATTTGGATTCCTTTGGCGAAGCAGATGTAAGAATGTGATGATTGCAAGCAGTATAAAATCATGCTATTTCGTGCACCTTGTTGTAAACTTAAAAATTCATGTAAGCTGTGCCAATAGTGAATTGGTAACTCTCGCCAAAAGGTACAAGGATATATACATTAACCAAATCAACATTTAATTTGCAGCATGGTACAGCTCTATCAGACTCCCTCACAATATTCTCACTTGAAGAAAACTTCCTAAACGAAATTACAGACTTTACAAATGAGACTGAATGGAGACAAGTTACAGCTGAAATAAAAGCTACAGAAGGAAGAGCCAGGTTTGTAGCCGAGTGCGGATGCTCCCTTACGTTTAGCTGCGAAACTAAAGGGATGGTTTATGCGGATATCAGCTTTCAGTTGAACCCAGGTCCAATAGTTGCAGATATCAAGGTTAGCAATAGCAACAACAAATAGAAACCTAATTTATTTTCTATCCAACCTATTTGATTTTACCATTTTACCAAGTTCTTACATCTGCCGAAAAACAAGCTGAAACGCATGTTATGGCATTCTAAAAATATAAAATAAGAGTACTGGCCATTTTGGTAAAAAAATTAAGATTGATTCTTGGAAATATTTTTGAGCATTTGTTTTCGTTTTATAACTGTTTTTTTAAGTACAAAACTGCAGCATAACCAAATTATACCTATGTAGGTATGTTTAATAAAACCTCAAAACATCGTTTTGAAAGGTATCACCTGAAGTTGGAACAGCAATGGAGACTGTCTTTCGAATCAGCAGACTCTCAGCATCAGACCCTGATAAGCCTCTGCTGTACACGTTACTTTGCAAACTTGGGAACGATGACACTCTTGTATTGGGCTCTAATTTGGAGCATTTGACTGTGGATACTTTCTTACCCTACGTTGGTAAATATATCTCCTCTTTTCTTACCGACGTATAAACAAGAGGATTCAAACTAACACCATCATCAGCAGGAAGCCGTCCACTGCTTCCTAGGTAAGTAGGCCTTCTTAGTATAATACTGCAACAAACGAGCTTGAGCCACCTCCATCCACAGACTTCTTGCGACTATTACGATGTCTTCGGTCTATCTAGTCAAGGCCGTCCTACACTGCGTCTTTTGGTTCGTCGTCTCCACTCGAGAACCTTTGTTTCCCAGTGATTGTCAATTCAGCGAACTATATTTGCCAGCTTGCTTATACTAGATATATAAGATAAAATAAGATTAATAATTTGTTACTAGAAAATACGTGTGTAGCCCACCACAACGTTTAACAAAAGTGAAATATTTACAAGGGACATCCATAAGAGTAAGTAATAAAAAGGATTGACAAATGAACATAGAAATTCTTAGAGCCTTCTACGAATTTCCTCGTTTCGGATTTAACCACGCATAATGAAACTCCAAAATGAACACCATAACAACCTCCTGAGGTAGATTTCTTGGACTGTATCTTTAATTGGATTTCCTATATAAGATGATGCTGGAACTGAAATGTGGGCAGAAGTATGCGACTCTCTTGGAGCCTGTTCAACGAGTAACGTGATGACCATACCGTTATTAGCAGGTGAAGCTCGTTTGAAAGAGCTGTTGGTCGAAGACATGCGTGGCTATGTCTTACGGTGTGAGTTGATGCTGCTGAACCAAGTTGTAAGGTCTACTGTTGTTACTTACTCGGTTAGTATACACGCAGCACATGCCAATAATAGTCTTGTAAAATTTACGTACACCCTCGGGCATTTTTCTAATCTTACAGATCTCTCTCCATTCAAAAGTTGTCTCGATGAAATCGCTACTAATCGTTAAGACCGTCCATTGTATTTTTAATTATCATGTTAAGTTTTAATAGAATTGAAGTTATCGCGGCTTGGTATCATTTTAGAAAAATAACGACTATACACCACCTATATGATGTAAACTTGTTTAGTCGTTATTTTTCTAAAATGTTAAGTTTTGTTTATATTTTAGTATCTAAAGTATTTTCTATTCTATTCTAGTCTAATAATTACAGTGAATTCTTAACTTGCACAGATCCATGCCTGTCTTGAGATAAGCCTCTTCTCTCTTGCAAAATTGTAACGAAAAAGCGTGTGATGATGATCATTTGGGATGTTATCTTCTTCCAGCATAGAAGTACATGTTACTGATCCCTTTGGACAGCGATGTTCCATGATTTGTATTTTTGCAGAATACAAACCAAGAAGAAGCTTTAACTGCTTTCACAAATGATGTGCTAGAAACCCTACCAGCTGAAGACGATCATTGTTTGAAGAAGCATCAGGACTACTGGTCGATGTTACACTGGCTGGCTAGTCATGGCGTAGATACAAGTTCTTTGGAATAAAACGAAATAGACAACTACTCCCATTGCATTCTATGGAAAAGGGTGGAATACAAGCTAATGATGACGTGATATTCAGTGTGACTGTGTTTTTTATCTGCCTGGCCAAAAAAGATTTTGGTGTAAAAGTTAATTACAATAAGCTAAAAGGTTAATCTACCACTATAAAGAAACTTGTAAGTTGTGTTGTGGTAAGTGCTACCACTATTGATTAGGCCAACAAACTTCAAAAATAATACAGTGTTTCTGCTCCTGAAAGCGTAACTAGTCGAGTAAGGAAAATAAACAACAAATATTGAAGACAAAGACAAAATAAATATGTTCTTAGAGCTCTCATAGGAATGCTTGTTAGCGATACTACTGCACTAGTAGGTAAGCTATGACGCGATAGAGCAATAGGTACTTACCGAGGTACCTTATGTTACTTGGACCTAGTGACGAGAGGTAGCGGTAGCGGGTTTAATAGACTCGCCGCGTGCCCGTTCTATTTCTCATGTCCATATCTGCCACAGACCAGGTAACTTGGTACCTGGATTGAGTAGGTACTTTATAAACCAGAAAACGATATTCTAGCGAATGAAAATATCATTTATGTCTTTACTCCTAAATATATCGATATTTGCCATTATACAACCTTGTGCTTACACCAAAAGTAGGTACTGGGTACCTACTATAGTATCTACTTTTTTTAAAGTATTGTTCTTACAAATGTGCCCCAAGCATGTAAAAAACAGTTGAAACAAAGTTTAATTCGCTATGATAAGTGTTATATTACAGGCACAATGAATTAAATTAAAAAACTATTGAGAGTAAAATTAAGGTAAATAATAAAATTGTAATTAGTACCTATTTGTTTTTTTTTTAAGTTATGAATATAAACATTGGTCTTTCGTCTCAATATGAAGCATCAGACTTCTGCACGGCTTGCTAAATACATACGCAAATATACGAATACGGTTCCCAACAGCTGTCTATACTGCAGTAATATACCTATAAATAGACATACGCTTGTAAACACACATATATGAGTATAACTACACTGCACTAGGTACATGCATGGTTGTAACGTACTATAACAAAAGTGTTGTGATGGTCGAGGTCTTACACTTTTTTCGGCCTAGCTCTCATTCGCCAAGATAGATCCAGACAGATTGTAATGTGCGATAAATAACTTCATTCCAAAAACATAATTTAAAATTGTTCATAAATCCCACTGTACCACCCGTCTTACTCATACTCTCGTATAGTGCAGTAGTATAAGTCCGCTCCCGCCGTTAACGAACCGATACGATCGTGAAAACTACAGTTATTGTTCCTTGCCTTGAATTTTTTAAATATCCAAAAATATTCTGCAGACAGTTTGTTGTAAGTACATTTTGTTTCAAAGAACTTATACTTACATCAGACAGTTTTCAATATTTAATTCTAAGCACAATTCAGTTCTTACATGTTTATTAGTAACAGCTTCCGCAGCATCTTTTGCATGGCACTAGGGTAAGAAGTAGCCTATTAGTAGTATTTGTCAGATCATTTAACCTATGTGTACACACATGTTATTACATTACATCAAGCTTACACAAATGTGTAAGGCACCTTAAATTAAATGTAAGTTATGTTTTATACCTAGCAATTACAACTTTTGGTAAAGTTGTCTCAGACATTTAAATCAGAGCCAGTGATAACTAAGTGTGTAGGTTTCTAGTAGACTATCAACTTTCGGCCTATTATAAACGTTACCTCCATCAGCAGTCGAGTAAAAAGATAGCAAACAGTTCCTGTTAAAAATTGGGTTAATTTTAAACCTAGAACTGAGATAAGAAAACAAAAGAAAGACAATAAGGAATGACAGCTTGCAAGTCTTAAAATAGATTATGGGGGCAATAAAACCTTGTCTTACAATACCTACCTACCAAGTTTATTTTATTATTAGCTTGCTTTGGTAATCCTGATTGACAGGCATCAAATCGGTTCCGGTGAATGTTTTAACCTGAGTTATAACGAAAACAAGTGAGTACGTAAGATATTCTCTGCTATAAACAGCACCAAAATTATCGCTGTCTTTTTCATTTCAGTCTATTAGAAAGGGACCACGATAATTTTAGCGCAGTTTAGCTTTAGCACAGAATCAATATCAGTAAACGACCAATTGAACGATTTTTTCCTATAATAAAATAGATTGCTACGGTTCGTAGAACTTCGTAGAAGTGCTACGGGTGCAATTAAGATCTACCCTCAATTGGCTCAGAATCCGTGTCAATCAATCCGTGAAATTATTTGATTAACCTACTTGGCATAGTATATTTTTAGTGCCAATATTTTTTAAGGTTCGTACAATAACATACAAATGAAATCTGCTTAAATTGAAAAGACTCACAAAAATTACCTTTTTCAATACTTAGGAAATTACAAAATATCCCATTAGTCTGCTAAATTCGTCTGACTTGAGTGACTTGTTAACAAAACAGATGTAAGTAATAACAATATTATCCTAGTTATTTCAAGACAATACATTTCGAGGCCCCACCCCTATTTTTGGGTGCATGCGTATACGCAGGTAGAAAGTGCTTATAGAGGCGAAGTCCTGGTAAGTATTTGTCATTCTACTTTTTGCACCAGTGTTGTGAGATCTTGTTTACGCTGTGAAGTGGTTGGAACATTTTGACGAATAATTTGAGTTCTATATAGTTTAAAGTGAGCTTTTTACAATGATGAAAATTAAGGTACATCTTGTGTTTATCTATTAGTGATTGTGATTCGTGAAATTTGAAAAGTGACATATTACGTGATACTTATGTAAAAAAATCGCGGTTTTACAGAAAGAAGACGCACTTACTACAGATAAACATGACAGAAAACGTGGAAGACCTGCTGGGAAAAACAGAACACCACTTTGTCTTGTAAGTTTACTTACGTATTACGTTTTTTGTGATACCAAAACATTTTAAAGTATTATATAGTAAGCACCCAAGTGGTTACCCAGATAAGTAATTTGAAAAACGTTTCTTAGGCATTTTATCCTTATTTATTACCTGTGTATTAAAGTAAATTTGGTCCTAATATTTTGATGTTTTACAAAGATTCACCTAAATTGAATATTTTGTTTGTGCTTTGTAGGAAGAGCGGCGCGCACGCAATGCCCAGTACGAAAGAGAGAGAAGGAACGAAACAGCTGATGCGATGGGTCAGCTAGCTGAAGCTGCGTCCTGCCATCCTCAAGTAAGTTCGCATTTTACTCGTATAGCGATATTAGCGATACTCACTAAAAGCTCCTAAATTATAATTAGATAATTATCAACATAAAGTTATATTATTGTTATAGTAATTCTAACTTGATTTATTGTTATAGAAAAACATTGCAAGCTCCTTAGCGAATTTATATATTTTACTGATTTATATTTAAATTCAGGCTGTCCAGGAAGACATTTTTTTAAATTAATTTGTTTCGCCTTTTCTACATGAATGGTAAGATGGAGATTTAGAGCAGACAAGCATTTGCCCTTGTCTTCGCTCGAGGGGTAGTGGTATAAAGAGAGGTATATGTTATTCCAGCTCTGTACCAAATATCATGGAAATCGGCTTATCCGGCTGTAACAGATCCAAAATATTTCTCGCAATTATACTATTAGTTGGATAGGTAGGTACTAGTTATTGTATGTAAAACTAGTGGAACGACCGCGACTTCGTCTGCGTGGAGTTTTTCCATACAAGCCCAACACCCTGCTGCACTTAAGGTGAATTTCAGAAATTCCATTTTTAGTGCACCCCTAGATCACAGAAGGCATGTACCCTCCAAAATTTAAGTCAGATTTATTTTTAATTCCTATATTGATAACACCACTTGTTGGGCAATTTTCTCTGATATAAGTTTTGTCCTGGCTGCTGGCTTATTTAGGAGTGTGTTATTACTGGAAGATAGCGTTAGCTGAGTTGGTCGTGGAAAGTAATGGTGGCGATGAGCTCACCGCTTGTCACATCTATATTCCTGCGATTTTGGAACCGACGGGGAACAGAGACCCTTTGAGGCTCTGCCTACCCCTTCGGGGGAAAAGGCGTGTTTATGTACGTATTAACAATGGATATTTTTTCTGTTTCCAGATTGGTAACGCAGAATTACTGGCAACGGTCATCAGTCAACTTCAGAGGAGATCCAAAAGGAAATTGCCTCAAAATATCGAGGATCTGAAGCGTGTCAACGATAACTTGGAATCTCAGAGTAAATATTCTTACTATAGGTACTTATTTCTTATAGAACATCGCTAAACGATCAGCTGCAATTGGTACCTACCAACGCACACTTGATTTTTTATGATAAATAGCAATCGAATAATCTTTTGACTGATCAAAATGTTGTGTAGGGACATTGATGTATATATTAATAAAGTAACTCTGGGGGACTCTAATTTGAATTTTGGAGCTTTAGGGTTCCGTAACAAAGGTACCAACGGAACCATTAATAATAATAATAATAAACGCTGGACATTTCACACAAACATTATCTAGCCCCAAGCTAAGCAGAGCTTGTGTTATGTGTACTAGATAACTGATATACTTAATACAATACATTACAGATAGATAGATATTTTTTATTATACGTAGACAATACAATATTTGTCGACCTCTGTGGCGCGGCGGGCGAAGGTTCGCCTGCGACGCAGGAGGTTGTGGGTTCGATCCCTGCCTCGGAACAAATATTTGTGCGATCTGCAGATAATTGTTCCGGGTGTTCTGGGTATTATTTTCTATGTATAATAAAAATATCTATCTATGTAATGTATTATATTAAGTATATCAGTTATCTAGTTGCCATAACACAAGCTCTGCTTAGCTTGGGGCTAGATAATGTTGTGTGAAATCTCCAGCGTTATTTATTTATTTATTTTATTATATTATTATATATCTGCATATCGTACAAATATTTGTTCCGAGGCGGGAATCGAACCCGCTACCTCCTGCGTCGCGGGCGAACCTTCGCCCGCCGCGCCAAAGAGGTCGTCAAATATCATCATCATTAAGGGATATCTCTTTGTTGTCCGTCTGCCCGTCAAGACCCTTTTCCTCAGGAACGAACTAATGAGTTGAAATGAATACCTACTAAACTCATCAGGCCCGGCAAAAAACAAAGTTTCAAGCTCAAATGCAATAAAAAGATTTCGGCATTTCAAAATGAATGCATGTGAAGATCTAATAGCTCAAAAAGTCAATGCAGGGTGGAAATGTATTGTATATAATTGAACGAGCGAAGCGAGTTCTCTGAGTCAAGTTGGAAGAATCGGCGTTTGTATGTATGTGTGTATGTATGTATGTATGTTTGTCCGATGAAAACTTCCAAACCGTTAATCCGATCTTCATGAAATTTGGTATGGGGGTAGATAGTATTGGTACAATTTGTAGGTAAGGTTATGAGCTATATCGGTCTGGAGGTTGATGAGATATTGGGGTCCAAGAGGGGGTAAAAAAAATAAAAGTGAGACAGTCAGATCAAGTGGGGTGTCTAATGAAAGCGCTTTACTTGGACATTTCAAAACTGTTTTTAATAAGTATTTAAACTTAGTAGTTTCTGAAATATTAGGGAAAATCTAAAACGTAAAAATCAAAAATTCTAGGGTACTTCCAGCAATACCACAATGCTGAAATTTGGTATGCTTGTAGCTTTTGTGTCACAACTACAGGGAAAAGTCTGAAATTGAAGAAATTAGAAACTTGAACCTTAAAAAACAATAACCAATATAACATCAATTGCTGACCCCCTATTTGTAGGAATTTGAATGACATTAGAGTTCTATGAATTATGTCAAAAGGACGTTATCAATTAATTCGTCAAGTACTTTAAATACTAACAGGTATGTAGTATTTACGCCCTGTTGCTTAGTCCTATTCAAAGGCTATTTCGATGATGTGTAGGAAATTACCTAGAGGTTAGTTTTTTTCTCAGTAAATGTTTTTAGAAGGGTAAAGAAAGTAAAATATGCAAAAAATATCTCGAAAATACTTCAAGTTCTCTGGTAATGCTGAAATTTATTGTTTAAGTATATTTTGTTCTACGAGTAGAAGTCGAACATTGAGGATTTTTTCTTTGTAATATCCATTTTTAGCGTAGAAAATGTAAATCTATAAAAATTAGGTGGCAAAACTACAATTAAATGGCACTGCTTAATTGAACAAATTTTTATTCCTTACTAAATCTCTCTCATGTTAGAGAAATTGACTCGTTAGTTTTAGATTTTTGATCCATACAAACATACTTACATAGCCGTTAAATATAAAACCCTTTCTTCCCCTCTTAAATTAGTCGGGCTGATAAAGGTGTCATCGCGAGGTCTCAGTTCGGGGCGAACCACTAGTTATTGAACGAGCGAAGCGAGTTCTCTGAGTCAAGTTGGAAGAATCGGCGTTTGTATCTGTGTGTATGTATGTATGTTTGTCCGATGAAAACTTCCAAACTGTTAATCCGATCTTCATGAAATTTGGTATGAGGGTAGATAGTATTGGTACAATTTGTAGGTAAGGTTATGAGCTATATCGGTCAGGGGGTTGCTGAGATATTGGGGTCCAAGAGGGGGTAAAAATAATAAAAGTGAGACAGTCAGATCAAGTGGGGTGTCTAATGAAAGCGCTTTGGTTGGACATTTCAAAACTGTTATTAATAAGTATTTAGCTTTAGTAGTTTTTGAGATATTAGGGAAAATAAAAAACGTAAAAATCAAAAATTATAGGGTACTTCCAGCAATCCCACAATGCTGAAATTTGATATGCTTGTGGCTTTTGTGTCACAACTACAGGGAAAAGTCTGAAACTGAAGAATTTAGAAACTTGTACTCCATAAAACAGAGACCAATATAACATCCATTGTTGACCTCCCATTTCTAGGAATTTGAATGACGCTGGAGTTCTATGTTTCACGTCAAAAGAACGTTATCACTTAATTCGTCAGGTACTTGATATAGGTACTAACAGGTATGTAGTATTACGCCCCGTTGCTTAGCCCTATTCAAAGGTTATTTCGATGATGTGTAGGAAATTAGAGTTCTTACTGATAGATCCTGTACTGTACTGGTAGACCTCGAGGTGAAAATTTTCAAAAATAATAATAGAATAACTTTTCATTTAAAAAACTGACTTCCGCCATTGTATTCGACAAAATATTTGGATGAAAAAAAAATTATGAAAGAACCATAGTGGTGAAAGGATTATTCTACTTTTTGAATGCAAATGCTTGGTTTGTTGCTGAAAATATCAAAATCGCTATATGTATGCCTACAATATTTGAGGAGTTCCCTCAATTCCTCATGGATTCCATCATCAGAACTGGACTCTGAAAAAAATGGGACCAATCTGGAAACATATCTATTCAAATAAAAAAAGAATTTTCCAAATCGGTTCATAAACGCCGGAGATATGTGGTAAAAAACATTAATAAAAAAAAAAAAACTACCGAATTGAGTACCTCCTCCTTTTTTGGGAAGTCGGTTAAAAATGGATATTACTTGGTTAAGTAGTCGGGCTGATAAAGGTGTTATCGCGAGGTCTCAGTTCGGGGCGAACCACTAGTTATTATTGTATTTTAATTAAAATATAATTGTAGTGGGACAAGCAGGGTCACCAAAACACCGTTGTAGGCTACAAAGGTGTTTTGGTGGCCCTGCTTGTTACAGCAGGTATTGAAGTTACAGTTCGTCTCTTTTCTTGTAGCTTCAACTTGTAGCTACAAGAAAAGAGACGAACTGTAGGTAACTTTTTGTACTAACTTTAGTTTGTCTTCGAAAATTTTAACAAAACGTATTTTCTTCGATGACCAGTGGATGACTAACATACAAATAAAAATTACTCCAAAAGTTAGTCTTCTAAGAAAGTTTTCTTATAGTTAACGTTTCTGGTTTCTTATATGTCCCATCTCATCTTTCCAACCTATCTGGTCCATAAGTACCTGAGTAAATAGTTTTTTAGGGACTTTCTGTGCATAGTTCACTTTTTAGTACAAAAAGTTGACAAAATAACGGTACGGAAGCATCTGGGCATCGAGTCTTACTCGTAGGTACTTGACCGTATTTATTTTTTCATTAGTACTTACAATAGATTATTTTATTTTCAGTTGCTGCTCTCCAAAGCCGTTTGGGACAAGATATTGATGACGACGAAATAGCAGAAGATTCAACTGATTGCGTAAGTAATTTTAACGTACATTTCTTATAACCTTAGGGAATAGTTTATCCATTCTAATGAAATTTTTAATTTCAGGACCCAGTTCTTCTTAGTGAAACCTATGAATCTAACTCGCTGAAAATAGAAACGAGAATACAGAAAAAATCCGAATCTCAAATAAGGGAAACTAAGACGAAAAGAAAATCCGACTTTAAAACTAGAAAAAGCGAAGAGCGACGACCCCATAAAATTGTGAGTATCCCGCGTAAGAGCTAGTTTAGACACCTAGTATCGCTTTAACAAATCTTTTAAATCTTATTTTCACACCACCTGCTCGACAATGTCCAATTAAATATCATGCAACCTCAACGTAAAGTAAAACATTGTTAGAGAGCTAGGGATATAAAGTTGTATAAAACTCCCTAGGGAATAAAGTGATTTGAATTTGGAACGTCAAATTCGTGTGGAAACTTGTGGAAAACTCTGAGTAAAAAAATGCCTATATGGCATTGTAAAGAGGTTTGTTCGAAAATCGAACTGGCCACTATAGCAGAACTCGAAAAAAAACAAAAGAAATAGGCGCGATTTTATAGAATGTGAAACAAAAGAGATGTTTGGTGCTGTGATTTTCAGTGAATTTTATTGCAATATTTTTGTAATAATATAATATTTTCACACCACCTGCTCGACAATTTCCAATTACATATCATACAACCTCAACGTAAAGTAAAGCATTGTCTCTCTAGGGATATAAAGTTGTATGTAACTCCCTAGGGATTAAAGTGATTTGAATTTGGAACGTCAAATTCGTGTGGAAACTCGTGGAAAATTCCAAGTAAAAAACTGCCCATATGGCATTGAAAAGAGGTTTGTTCGAAAATCGAACTGGCCACCAAAAGCAGAACTCAGAAAAAAAAGAAATAAGCGCGATTTTAAAGAATGTGAAACAAAAGAGATGTTAGGTTGGGGCTGTGTTTTTCAGTGAAATATATTGCAATATTCTAGTAATATATAATTATGTCAAAGGCAATATTAGTGTTAACAAAAAATGTCGAGCGATAATGATTCTACTCCAGAGTTCATCAAAACAGACGATACTTATTTTATGGAACCCTGGCTTTTTATTGTCTCGCAGTAGGTGTGAAAAGTAGAGTATGCTCCTCTGGAATAAAGCCTGTCTTCGTCTTAGGCAGCTTGAACCCCTCGCTTCACTCAGGACTCTATATAACTCCCTCGCTACACTCGGGAGTTAACTTTAGAGTCCCTCGTTACACTCAGGGTTCAATATGCCGCCCGCGACATAAGACACTGCTTTATTCCCTTAGTGCATAATCTACTATTATGTCAGTGACAATATTAGTGTTAACAAAAATGTCGAGCGATAATGATTCTACTCCAGAGTTTATCAAAACAGACGATCCTTATTTTATGGAGCCCTGGCTTTATTGTCTCGCAGGAGGTGTGAAAAGTAGAGTATGCTCCTCTGGAATAAAGCCTGTCTTCGTCTTGGGCAGCTTGAACCCCTCGCTTCACTCAGGACTCTATATAACTCCCTCGCTGACACTCGGGAAGGAGTCCCTCGTTACGCTCAGGGTCCAATATGCCGCCCGCGACATAAGACACTGCTTTATTCCCTTAGTGCATAATCTACTATTGTGCTCCATAGCTTTTAATTACCTATAACGTAATAACTCTTTAATTTCAGCTTAAAACATCAAAGTCAAGTTCAGTGCATCAGGAGATTACGTTTGTATCCGATGAATCACCATCTGATGCGTCTTCAGACTTATCCAACTCAGACTGGTCTGAGAGCGTTCAAACGAAACCCATACAGTACAAGCTAAGGAAAAGAAGTAAGAAAGTATCGGAGCAGTCAGAAATCAGCACGACATCAACATATTTATGCAGGACTGAATTGGAATCATCCCATTGTGGAAAAAGCCCGCTGAATTCTCAGGTTCATTCCGAAGATTCCAACCAATCGGATGTTTTAGAACATCCAGTGCACATGCCGAATGCTTCAGCTCTCTCGGCTATACCAGAACAATACAAGGAGTACGCAGAACATTATGACGACCAGACGGAATCCGCGCTGTTAGAAACACTGAGTAAGTTGAAAAACCATTGAAATCAAAATAAGAGACGGACAAGTGCAAGCGAGACTCAAGGCGTAAATTATTTCAAAATCGTCAGCGCCCTCGTCGAGTTTCACCCCCTTTTTCTTAACTTCACCAACCATTTAAGGGGTAAAACAGTCGGAAGTTCTCAATTTTAGACTATTGCCTTTATTAGTGTCAGGTCTCTTTTTATTCCAAATTTCAGAATTGTAACCCTACCTGTTGTGTTAGATATACCTACACAACACAACAACTGGAATACTGGAAGTTGGCTGTAGTACCTATTAGAGGTTCTACATTTTCGTGATTTTCACACAAAAATTAGATACTCAATGCCATATATTTTTAATACATTATTAAAAAAGTTTTTTTACGGCACTTTAAGCTCACAGACTTTTATAATTTGACATAAATTTCAAGATGACCCTTAGTCGTTCCTGGGAAAAAGGGTCTTGACAGGAAGACAAACAACAAAGTGATCCTCTAACTAAGCTAAGGGTTCCGTTTTTTACAAGCTTTTATTTATCTTGAAACTGAATTTTGAACCAGTTCTACCCAACTGATTGAGCTGAAAGTTTGCATACCTGTCATAGTTGTTTGGATGACAATATAATATTATGGTGACAGCGAGCTGATCTAATGATAGAGAAGGAAGGTGGACAACGGAACTCCTCGATGATTAACAGTAGCCTGACAGTGTTTGGGCTCATTTTAATCATCTCAAGGTTCCAAGCAATAATTTAATAAAAACTTGTTTAAAAAAAATTGTAACAAGAAACTTATTCCTATTGAGGAAAGGAAAAAAAATTGGTCTTGTACTAATCGTATCCATCGTTGGCACTAGCGTGACGTCATCCGACCAACTGGGAATACCATAGTAAAAAAAAATATACCAAAATTTCGTAGGTAATTTTTGATGGTATTAGATTTGTCCTGGCTACTGGACTATTAAGTAACGTTTTACTGGAAGAAGCCGTTAGCAGAGTTTGTCTTAGGAAAGCAATGGCGTCTATGTTCCTAGTTCCTACCAAGGAATTGTTCCTACGAGGCTACGATTGTGGGACCGTCAGTGAAAGGATGGGATGACCCAGCATCCAACCCATTGAGGCCATTGAGATTCTGCCTCGTTATGCATCTTATACTTATAAAAATCATGTGTTTCTTTTCTCAACAGCTGAAGGGGAAAAGAGGATTATAAACAAATGGCTTGATTGCAGCGAAACTGTGGACGTTAGAACGGATCATGAAGATGTAAATATTTTACTAAGGCCGAGATAAATAGACGTTACTTCGCACGTACTAATGCTTAGAACTGATCTTCACTGTCACGCAAATGTTAAAACACGCATGCTAGAGAGTGACAGGGACAATATTAAGCATTTAGTACCTACCTGCTTAGTCATGTCTATTTATCTCGGCCTAAGGCTGCTCCCTGATTTTGCCCGACTCTACACTAGACTATAAAGATTACTAAGCATATTTTTTTTTGTTCCAGAGTAAAGTGAGGAAATTTTTGGATTTTGACGATTTCTTGCTGGATATTAATGCATGACGCTCCAGTACTTCTCTACCTACCTACACAACAGTGAATTTTAAAGATACCTCTAGTCTTTACAACACAGTGCAATCAAATGTGCCTAATGCCTTAGCTGTAAGAATCGTGATACCTATAATTTTAATTGAATTAAATATTGAAAACTTAAATAAATTGATACTATTACCTATGATAATTTTATTTGAACTTTACTCGTCCAAGGTAGTTGGTTACTAAATTAAATACTTAAGCCTTATTTAACGGTATAGGATTTAAACCGAAACACATAAAACATAAACATACTTACATAAACATACTTACCACCTATAACTAGTGGAACTTCCGCGTAGAGATTTTTCATACAAACTTTTATTTGTTTTATTTTAGTAGGTATATTCATAGATGATTGATAGGCTGGCTACCTTTTTGTCCGACTTCTTTAGTGAGGAAGGGTAATGAGTTTAGTTTAAAGTTTAGCGCGTATGTTTGTATATTATGTTTTTGTATGGATGAACCTTCAGAACTCGAAAACCAATTTTAACAAATGAGATGTCAATAAATTTGTCTTTACCATATTATGGTTGGTTATTGGAATTAAATATTCAATAAATACAAATAAAATTGCGATCATGACTTCATTTAAAAGTGGCACGACAAAATGTTTTTATTATATAAATGTTTTTTTTTGTAAATCAGTTATTATTATAGTAGGTACCATAACACAAGTTCTGCTTAGCTTGGGGCTTCATAATGTTGTGTGAAATGTACCTACAGCATTTATTTATTTTAAATTCAAAAATGAATTTAAAATCTTCTAAAAAAACCTTATTAGGCTTATCTAATATGCAATACCTACATTCCTCATCTTTAAAGGTTACATTTAGGTTGTATCGAATAATTTTTATGTAAAATATAAGTAGGTAGGGGTCGGTACACAAAGTCTGAAATAAAAAAACAGCGATTAGGCAATGGTTCAGAACGCAAACAATAAACACAAAATCAATTATGTTAGGTAACTAAACAAAAAGTGGTTGACCTTGCTATTACAAATCTTGCAACAGAACAAACGAATTGTAAAACAATGCACACCATACGATTTACGCGTAATTGAATCCTGTTTAAACTGAACATAAGTAGAGTTAGGTAGTAGTAGTAATTAACGATTCTGCGTATTAACAAGCGTCTGCATTCTTAAGTAGATTACTGATAACAATCATCATCATCATCATCATCATCAGCAGCAGCCTTTAAATGGTCACTGCTGGACGAAGCCTCCCCCACGAAATACAATGGCCATAATCCACACGCTTGGTAGGCGGATTGGTAACCGCAGTATTTATGTTGAGAAGGTAGGTACTCAGGTGTATGCTGCTGCCCGTCCCCTGATGTGATCCCTTAGTCGGCTTTTACGACATCCACGAGGAGATGGAGAGGTCTATCATTAGTCCGGTCACACCATGTCATGGTGAAACCTAGCTAGATCGATTTTCGCCCCAAAAACCCACCCCCCATAAGTAAGTAAAGCAAATTTCATGGAAATCGTTAGAGCCGTTTTTCGATATCTCAAACTTATATATATAGGTACATACAAATATTGCTCGTTTAATAGTATTTATAGGATATTATTATACTTAACAGATAGATATTATATACCTATTACATAGCTAGATATTTCGGAAGGTAGGTCATGCGTAGGTAGGTACATAATTGAATTGGAAACTTAGGATTTTGGTGAGATAGTTTTTTATTAATGAGGAAAAAGGAACAGGTACGTACCTACCTCTATAACGAGTAAGTATTATAAAAAACCTCGCACCAATTGATCTGAGCATTACCGAATCCTCAAATAGACATAGTTTTTTTTATAGATTTCCAATAATGCCCAGGAAATATTGAAATTGCGATGTTCAGAGAAATACGAGAGAAGTATCCAAACAACGCCGGACAGCGAGCACAAACAAAGAATGCAGCGTTCGCAACGCTATCTAGGCCAATCTGCAATCGATAAACAAAGAGAATCGTAAATTGGTTACGAACGGTTTATTTATTACCGTTGCAGGAAAGCAGGCACTTTTACTAGGATAATCATCATCATCAGCCTGTAAAAGTCCACTGGACATAGAACTCCTTCACAGAATGCCACGATGAACGGTCTCCATCCACGCTTCCTGAGACCCTTTAAAATATAATCGGTCTATCGAGAGGGGACACCGAAGGACCGCGTCTTCTATTTCGTGGTCGCCACTCGAAAATATTTCTTTCTTCACAAGGGTTTCGGTTCTGCAGGCTAATATGGTATGCCCATTGCCACTTCAATTTGCTAATTCCAAGAGCTATGTCAGTGATATTGGTTCTTCTGCGGATCTCCACATTTGGGATTTATCACGTACTTAAAACAATTATTTGGGTAAATAAATAATGAATTAACGATATATTCCTACCTAAAACCTTGGTAAAGTACATATACGAAAATGTACTCTATGTAGGTATGTTATCTCGTGGACCAGATCAATCAGAGTGTATACGGGGGAGCCAGCAGAGCAGGGTGCGATTTTTTTATGTGTAGTAATCGAGTGACAAATATTAACAATGTGGAGGAGGCCTGGAGGAGGCACTTGCATTGATATCATATATGAGAAGTATGTCGTCAATGAGTATCAAAAATACGAACTTTTGAAATTTTCTCGTTCGACTACAGACTTGATATTAAAAAATATCGCACCCTAGATCTTATAACATTTAAATCTGACCACTGGGATTAACTCCTGAAATTCTCGTTCCTATAGGTAGGTTTGTCGATTTACCTAACTAGACTTCTAAATAAGAATGTTATTGTAAGCAGGTATTCCTTACACGATTTCTATATATTTCATAGGTATCTCTCTCGAATACCTGCTTATTACTCAAAATATTCACAAAAACCTCGCTGCTTGTGGGGTTTTTGGGAATGATCTAATTAAACTGTCTCAAAACCCCCACTGCTATGCCAGCGATCGCGCGGTGGGGTTTTAAGTTTTTTTTTACATTTAATATAGAGTTTTTGGGTATGACCATAGTATTTGTTACGGGTTCTTCCCACTAGTGGTATTTCCAATAAAACACTGAAATTAAACGAGTATTAATAAAATTATATTCGATTATAACTATTTTAGTCTTCCAAAACAAAGAACATTTACAGAAATTGAAACTATTTTATAAACAAAAAACAATCTTTACAGCGATCATATTAGACAAATACCAAAATCGGTAAATATTTACACACAACACATACAATAACATTTTTTTAATTAATTCTTTGAAGAATTAATTCAGGTCAAATAAGTACAAATACAAACAGAACAACCGTTTGTTTAAGAAGACTAACGCTTAAATCTAATTACTCTTTTAAATGTAGTTTTCTTCTAAATAATCTTCTAGAACGAAAATCCATAAAAAGAAAAAATATAATAGATAAACTGTAATGGAATAAGAAATCTATTAGGATTCACAAGAAGTTTATAAGAAAACTAAATCTAAATAAATTTATCATTTACAATCAATTAAAATTAACATCGTACAAAACTATTTTACTTGACAGTTAAAGATGAATCAAAATCAGCAAAAATATATTTATCACTCTATTAGTTACAAAAAGATAAGACATCAAATCCTGCACATCAATAAACACAACATTTTCCTGGACTTCCTAGTCTGTGCGGGAAGGGAATGAACGTGGCGTAAAACGGAACATATTTTATAGATTACATTTTCATATTGCACCCAGCCATCAAGTTATAGTTCAGCTATGGTGACGAGACAGTGTTGCCCTCATTCCCAACACATGACCATTCTCTTTTCGCACAGACACTTATTGTATGGTATGTTGTAGAGTTGTATAACCGAACCGATAGAATAGGTAATTTGGTACCTTACATACTTTTATGTAATCTGTGCACAGTAGTTAACCAATCTACCGTTAGATAAATGGTTATCAATAGCGAAAAGCGATGCAGCGGTACGTTTAAAAGCGATTAACCAACCAGGCACGTAGCCGTGAACGCCAACCATACATTTTCTTAGCGCATTCGTGTCGCTTTTCTTTATCGATACCCATTTTGTCTAGGGCGATAATGCAAGACAAGGTTGGATAATTATTTACAAATCAGCTGTAAATGCAGTTGACAATATGATTCGCTAAAATTATTTCATCCCACAAGACAATGAATGTAAAACTCATTCATTCACCAATAAAATGGCTCCAATTCACTGTCCCGGCTGGGCTATTGTCCCTATGTGTGGCACTAAAGTTCGCGGAGCAAAGCTTATAGAGAGAGAGTCACATACTGCCGCCTTAGGGTTGAGCTACACGACATGGTGTGCCGTCGCACTTTGTGGCTATCATCCCATACAGCTGGAGTGTCAAACGTGTTTGTGTAAAACTCGATCTCACAGCGAGTGCGTAAGCGTATCGCGTTCCGCATCTATCATAATCCTATTCAAAACACACTCCAAATGCAAGACATGACATAGCAAAGTGCGACTCCACGCGATGTAGTCCAGCTCAACCTGTATTCTTAGTTCAGACGTAAAATTGAGGTTTTCTTTTTAATCTGTGGTAGGTCGGATTAAGGTCAGCGTTCACAGGTCGGCATCGTACGCGCATCATTCGGATCGTCCTATAAAAGGAATTCCGATGCGTGCGTACAGATCAGTTGTATGACTAAGCATACAAAAAGTATTTAAATCCGTCCGATGGGTACGATCCTTGTAGTTGCCAGTGTAGTATTATGCTATTTTTGTTAATAGGTATACCTATGCAAAGATTTTACACTCCGTACATGCACTGACATACACCCATATTTTTTAAGACAGCCATCTGTAGACATAAGGACTATACATTTCACCTATCATAAGTATCATAACACAACATCCAACAGTAATTTAAGTAGACACTAGGATCACGACTAGGTGTCGTGGGTATCAGGAACTACGAGTACCATGGTACCACAACAT
Organism: Epirrita christyi; assembly: GCA_951392215.1. Classification (NCBI taxonomy): domain Eukaryota; kingdom Metazoa; phylum Arthropoda; class Insecta; order Lepidoptera; family Geometridae; genus Epirrita; species Epirrita christyi. The sequence goes on from OX595852.1 coordinate 8,726,548, forward strand.
ACACACCCGGAACTAATATTTACAGATCATGCAAACATTTGTACCGCATCGGGAATTGAACCCGCACCTCTCGCGCCTCAGCTGGCTCGACCGTCATGCCACGGAGGTCGTCGAACTTCCCACAAACTATAAAGAAAACCTCTCCGAAACGGGCGTAACGCTACAGATATACTGCGAACACCCGACCCGACGACGCTCTGACGACGTGTTAAGTTTTCTGAAGTACAGGTTCCTATGGAGGCGTGCATTCCACGTGTTATCGCGTTCGCAGCTTGCATGCCTCCATAGAACCTAGTTCTTCAGAAAATGTGTTCAGACGTGTTCTCGGGTCGGGTGTTTGCAGTATATGCCTACCATTAATCTTGCTCCGCTAACAAATTCAACTGAGCTTTATACATTGAGCCCGTTGATCTTAAGTTTCTTGACTCTGCGGGTGGTGCCCTCCCCATCGGAGCTGTCTGTATCGTGCGAACTGCCCTCAGACTTGATGCCGAGTCCCAGCTCGTGTGCGTCAACGTAACTGCCCGTTTGCCTCGCCTTCTCCAGGGCGCGGACTAAAACAAATAAAGTTAGCGTAACCGCCCGTTTGTGTTCGTGGACTTGGGCCTTAAATAATAAGTAAGAGATAAGAATAAAAAGCTTTATAATACGACAAGAATTAAAGAATACACAAGAACTTAAATTAAAAATAATAAGCAATAATTTATTAAGTATTATGGCATAATATTTTGTAACATTTACCTTAATTTAAGTACTAAGTGATTTCAATTAATAAAATGCTTTGTACTTTGACTTTAAGGTGGATCGTCTCGCATGTGACTTCGCGAGACGCGACTACATGCGAGACGACCCACCTTAAATTCAAAAAGGTATTATTGTGTTTTTTGCTCGTCACAGCTCATCAACACTTCTTGAGATAGCAAAAACAGGTTATGCGAAAACTAGGAGACCCAAAACAAATGTTTTAATTGATAGTATCTCATAAATATCATTATCCCTGGACCAAAAAATCACTGTAAAAATCATTGAACAATATTCGTAGCTAAACGCTAAAAAAAGCTAAAACTAAACATAAAGCTAAGCGTTGTTAGTATCTTTATGAGATACTAAAACATGTGTATGGTGTCTTAGTTTTCGCAAAATCGGTTTTCGTTATTACAAAATTGTTAATGTTGATTGTGAGACGAGAAGAATAGAGAAGGTTATCAATAACTTTATTCATGTAACTTAAAGTAGGTATTGTTTTTTATTTTTCGTTACCATACAAAACTACGAATATAACAATAATAAATTTCACCATTTACTGCGCACTGACCTTTTTGTTTTGTATGATTTTGCAATTCACTTGTGAACATGACATTGAAGTTTAGTTCCACCAAACTCAAGTTTCTTTAGGTCTTATCCATAACTAGCTTAACTAATTAGCTTGTATTATAGTATGTATAGGTAGCCTATGTACTATTCTGGGTCACATCTTGGACATACCCATGCAAAGTATTGTCCATATCCAGTCAGTCAGTATGCGACTTGGAGTTACAAAGAAACATCCAAGCAGGATTAGTCAGGCTTGCACCCGTTAACTTCGTTATCATGATCAGGCAGTTGATGTCCATTGCTAGAAAAAGCCTTCCCCAAAGAATACCACAACCAATGGGCATGAACCATCTCCATTACTAACTTACTGTGCTGGTCACATGTTAGTTGGTGCAATAGCAGCTTTTACTTTAGAGCCAGTGATAAGTCACTAAAACTGTTAGTATTACCGAGCATAGAAAAAAAAATTTTTTTTTTTTTTTAAATTGTGTAAATATACAATAAACTGCCAAAATTGTTATTGGAAAAGAGAGGCAATGCTTTTAGTAATGCACTAAAGGAATGGCTTGCTATAAATTGTTTCTATTCAATTGAAGAATTTCTTGACATGTAAAATTATATTGTTCTGTGTGTATTGTGTTGTAAAATTGAATTGTTTTTATTTTGATCTCTTTGACATATATTTCTTAATTTTGATTTCAATGCGCATCCCAAAAAATTCTTTAAATTGTTAATTATTAGGTACTATCATAATGACATGGTAATGGATGTATCTACCAAGTACCTACTTATGGGAACTAAATTATTTGTATGTCATAATGTATTACTGAGTATGTTGGACGTGTGAATTATGACCATCTATGTAAAATTACCATATTCAAAACAAATAAATTATCTTTATCTTTAGAACTATTCTAAATGTACAAGAATCACTCACTCTGATTTTCCAGCTGATTGTTTTGCCGCTTCAAATCCTCAATGTCTTGTACATGCGAATTATTTTTCCTCCTCATGAATTGAATGTACTCAGCTGCCTTCTTCAGGATCTGGGCCCGGCTTGCCTGGAAGTTTTTAGACTACAATATGTATTGATTTAGTTATTGATCTCAATATTCAAACTATACTAATTGTAGGGCTGATTAAATGGCAAGAAGTATATTGTCCTCATACCATTTTATTATAATCTTATCCCATATTAATGAATGGCAATATTACTTAACATTGGCCAAATTGAGGAAAGTTTTCCTCACAGGCCATTAAATAAATAAAGAAGAAGAATGACAATATTCCAAGGTTCAAAGTCAATAAATAGACTTATAGGTTTTAGTAGAGCTCCTTATGAATGAGTTTAAACAGGAAAGTACTTTTCTTACACCAAGCAGTAAATGATTTCATTGCTGTATTCTGGTTTGAAGGCTTCTGATGCAAGTATTCACTTGCATTTGAACTGGCAGGGGTTACCGCTTGACACAAGCGGGCCAACACCCCTTTCTCAAAATAAAAAACTAAGCCCAGTTTTTGTAGCATGTGCACTTTATCTTTAGCGGTGATTGCCATCTTTACAAAATGAAGTTAAGGAAACCAACATACCACTTTCTCATTCTGCAGTGCAGGAACAGCTTCCCTCAATGATGTAAAACTGTATTTTATGTGATCTCGCCTTTTCCGTTCCAATGCGTTGTGATGAGCGCGTTTCTCGGCCTAAAAACAATTTAGAATTTACTTGAAACGTTAGCAGATGTTACAATTGAGCAAGGTTATACGCAATTTCTGAAGCTTATATTAAAATAGTTGTACCTGCGAGTAATATCCACTTCCGAGTATGTTTCTGGAGTGTGCCCGCGAATCAGAGTCATTTTCTGCCTGAAATTTTTAACACCATGAATCAGTATCAAAATAAACGAAGCGAGTAACCTGTCAACAAGAGAAAACACCCACATCACTTTCGATATCAATGTCACGATCGTCATCGCTCATCATTTTGAATAATGTCCGAAAACTAAACGACGATATATTATACTAGAACACTATCATGAGTAATTTCTTGCGACGAATACTCAGTAACAATCACAAGAAACACAAATTACGATTTCCCACAAAATTGCACGCACAATACAAATCAATCAAATGAATTACAAAAGCAAGCAAGCAAGCAAGAGCAAGCAATACAAAAAGCAATTAGCAAGCAAATCAAGCAAGCATTTAACTCTGCAACATGGATATAGGTCCATGCCATGAACCTACTCATAGAGAAAATAAATACCATAGGTACGTAGAAACCTACTACCCAAAAGTACTCTGTGGTCTAATAGTCTATTATTTATTTACTATTCCGTTCCGCGGGAAATAAAAATCAGGCTGCACCAGTTGTTCTGTTCTATGCTTCTAATTCTATAGGCTGCACGCTGCACTGCACTACCTACACAAGTGGGCGTTGCGTTGCAGGCTCTGCGAATTGCAATCGATAAAATCCGACTGTAAGATGGAAAAGAAAGAAGAACAAATACCAATAGATGTGACGTGCAGGGAATTCCACAATAAAGTAATAGAAGAGTTAGACCTATCTCGAATCAAAAAGAGTGTGGAAATTTTTAGAGAACTCCGGAGTAAGATACCACACAAAATATATAGAGCATTACCGTACTCCACTGTGTACCCTAATAAGTTACTTACCTACTCCCTAAACTCCCTTACTTACTCGAGCATTTTTAACATTTTCAGTCTCAGCTGCTGAGTTGGAAGTGGAAACGGCTGCTTTATATCACGCAAAATTGCTGCAAAACATTGAGGAATTGAATGAAGGGAACCAAAAATACAAAGATGTTTCCAATGTTATTGAAATTTATACGAGCTCACAATCTAATTCTATTCAAGATTAAATTTATGTTATTACCTACCTTCTAAATTAAATTAAATGAAGTTAGTACATTATTTTAAAATGTTTGCTTTTGGCGACCTTTTTTCCTTAGTGCCCCTTATCGATACTCCGACACATACACCTACAAGTATTGTTATCAGTAAAATTGTATCGAACTGGAGTGTTGAAAACTGTTGAACCATGTGGTATACGATGTATATAGCTACCTATACAATCCGAGTCAGTATAGTCTACTATAATTTGTGTGTGTGTGTGTATGTATACTTATAGTCTGTGCTATGACAAATAAATACAACAGATAGTAGATCGTTAGTTATAATCTAGTTATTACAGACTTTAAGTTGTAGAGGAGTTACACCTCTCGTGTGTATCCGCTATTATATTAGGTTCGTGAAGCTGTTTGACAAAATGTCTAAATATTCATTGATTCTGCTGCTCGCGGTGTTCGTGATAGGACTAGCAGATGCGAAATTGAAGAAAAGCGTTTCTCCTCCTCATTGCACTCAAGTGACCAAAGGTATGGAATGGAATGGATAGGTACTGACTGATGGTACCTACCTTAGAGCATTTTTTTTTAAATTTTTATGTTAGGTACCTACTTACCTACTATAATAATAATACTTCCCAAGTATGTTCTTTCAAAACACGATGGTCACATGGGTAACACCAGCCACATAGCGTGTAATATAACTCCTTCCCCTCCCCCTCCCCTTATATTTTACCTGTCCGAACCCGAACAAAGTTACCTTAAATTATTACCTTATGTAGGTAGGTTAAACATGATGTAATTGTAAATTGTACTTAAGTTTTTATTTCCAGACACAGATTATCCGTCCTATTACAAGTTGGACTATCCCGTAGCATACATACTGCCTGGACAACATGAAGCTTACCAAAAGGTGAGTACCTTGGACGAATTGTGATAATTCGTCCAAGGTGAGTACCTATAGTAGGTGCCATGAGTGTGTGTAGGTACAGACAGCAGCCGTATTTTAAGCCCGTTTGGGTAGGTACTAACGTTTACTGCTTTTACCTTTGATATTTTTTTTACGATACTGCAGGGGTGCGATTTTTGGTCAACAGTCGCCATCCTTTTTTGGCACAGTAAGCTAAAGCACACAAGTAAAACTTAGAAAAAGACAGGGTGGAAATATATGGACTATTCCATGATGCTCCCACTTTCATGATCATACAAAACTTTTGAGTTCATTAAGTTCCCACTATAGTGAAAAGTTGAGATGGGACACGCAGGCAGCTTATACCTACCGCATACTTACCAGAAAAGCAAGATTCGTAATTATTTGACATTCAGTTTACAATATAATCTCATCTCAGTCACCTTTCGATTAAGTAATCATCAATTTCTGACGCTCAGTATAAGGCGTTGGTTAGAGCACGTATATGCGTGCGAAGATTAGTAATAGTGTCTGTCTACGCACGCAGTGACAGACGTGACAGTTGACTGAGAAGAGATTAGATTGTGAATTGAATGTTCAATAATTATAAGAATCTGGGCTCAGACCCTAGAGAGTTCTGCAACTACAACTTTCAGAAAATTTTCTTAGGAGACTAGGTAGGTAGGTACTTAACCCTAACTTTTGCAGTAAGTAATCTACATCTGCATTCAAGATTTCAAAAAATTTAAGTCATCGAGACTAATAATTGTTTATAACGGTAAAGAAAACTCAGGGCACGAGATTAGTGGACAGAGGTTATCGCCTCGTCAAAATGTTTTTGTAGGAGCTTTATGATTCATCATAAAGATCTAGGTCATGATGTAGTATCCTATCCTTTAGTTTATGGTCATTATTTTCTAATATATAAACATATTACTTATATAGTATATTATTCTGGCATTTAATGAGTATAGAAGAAGCGTCGCGCAAGTCCGCGCAACAAACAACCCACAGATAATGTGCTGATTTTCAAATAGAATAGAAATTAAAGTGTGTATGTTAGGTAGGTAGGTAGTACCTATTACTCGCGAGTGACAGGAAATAGTCTTGGGACTGTGGGGGTCTTGATAGCGAACCAGTGAAGTTGGGGAGAGTACCTACCTACGTCTCGTGAGTAATGTTGTTCTATGACTTACGTAGGCCAGGAGTAGACAGGTAGGTATGTCATTACATTAGGTATTAGGTTATACCATTAACTATAAGTACCTACCTAATTGTATATTCGTATCTATAGTCTTTATCAGCCAGTTCAGTCATCCACTGCTGGATGATGCCTCCCCAAAGCTTGCATAGCGTGCAATGGGGGGATTTGGTATATTACCACGCTTGATAGGCGGATTGCTGTTCGCAGTTTGGTGTTTAGTACTCAAGTGAATGCTGCTGCCCATCACCTGGCGTAATCCTTTAGTCGTCTATTATGGCTTCCACAGGAGTTTTAGGATTCTTATGCCAAGACTACCACGGCCATTAATCCAGGCCGCAGGTATCTATAGTAGTGAAATATAATTCACTGTTACCTACTCTTTTATTTACCTACAGATGTACTGCCTGAACCCTGCTGCAGTGAACAAGGCCGTGACCACCGTCTGTGACTGGGTCGCGCCCCCTCAAGTTCTATTCACACTGGGTGATGACTTCGTTCACGTGGTACGCCAAGATCCAACAGGAAGGTTCCTTGGCAATGCCGTCATCAACACCTACCAGCTTTGCAGTCATAATATTTCACATGTAGAACGGGAAGATGACGTTTTTGTAGTAGATGCGGGAACTGCTAGGACTGTATAAAAATAGCATTTGTACCTTTGATTATAAGTAAGTAATACACGTAGGTTTATGGCACGGTCAAAGTGATGAATTAGGAATTATTAAAATAACCGGTTATTATTAATACTAACCAACTGCTAAGGTGTTGTTTAAGATATGTTTTGGTTTGGAATTAATTTCACATGCACCCCGAGGGGCGGGAAGGGACTTAAATATAAGTAATTAATTATCTATCACTCAAATATTATTTTAAAAACAAACGAATTAACACAACACTAAATTTCTGCATTTAAAAAAAAACTTTGACAATTGTATTTACTTAGTTATAAGACAGCACACATTTGTTTTTTTAACATAAATATTTTGTTTCTCGTGTTCATGTTTCTGTTATTTACGCCCTTTACGATTATAATGGCAGCAGGACAGCAGACCATGTTCTAGACAAGAATACGTAGGTACAGTTTAGAAAAACAGCGACAAATAATCATGTTATGTAGACTTTTTTGAAATCTAGTAACTACAGTAATGTATAACTTGGTAAGTACTAGCTAGGCTACTAGGCTGGAACCTTCCAATAAGCATTGCTTTACCGTACAACAATGCTTATAGGCATTGAGTTTATATATCAATACTTACGTGTTGTAGTCTTTTTTAGTTCTATAAAATACGAACCAAATCAATTTTTCCATCAATTATACCTAATAAGTACCATGAAACGGAACCAACCAAGATTACCTACTTTATGTACCTACCTACCTGCCTAGGTACTTATTTATTTAATTCGTTCCAGAAAATAGCTTAGCTCTAGGAAGCTACATAAGTAGGTACCTAACTTCACAACGTACTTATCTGTCGCTAGCCACAGACGAATCTACAATCAATGCCAGAAAAATGAAATTTTTAAAAATTTTCTTTGTTTTGTTCTTTGCCGATTTGGCTTTTGCTGGCATTGTTGATCATGTTGGTACAAGCTTTGAATACGAATTCGGTAAGTTTAGTTTTCAATTACTCACGTAGGTAGGTACTTACCTAATTATACTAATATACTACTAATTAAACTACTACCTATCTAATTTCTTGAGCAGTAGGTATAGTACCTACCTACATACGTTCTATAACTATATGCATAAGAATTTCATTTATACTTGATTCTATAGTCTATTATAAAACGTATTTATACTTGATTCTATACTATAGAATCAAGTATAAATGCGTTTTACTTTTCACTTCGATTGCAAGGAAATAAAATAACAGGGTACAAAATTTAAAAAAAGGTAGTAAAAGCTATAGAATCTATACCTAAGGCTATAGCTGTCGCTCGGGAGACTAAACATCTCGTATGAAATAGCTCGTTTTAGCACAGAATAAATATTAGTACAAGTAGGTGTGGTAGTGGTTTTAGTCCCTAGTTGAACAATCTACTATTAATACATATTATATTTTATAGGTAACAATGATAACGCACAACTTATCTATGTAAGTGATGGTACGATACCCCTTTTACAGAGTGAGACCGAAGTCAGAATACCCGTAAGTTGCATTTTTATTCATGCGTAGATTGGTACCAAAGGATAGGAAAATCTAAAAAATCACTGTTACATACGATTTGTTTAACACTAACAACCTTTTATTTTTGAACAGGATTTTCCAAATATGAAAATAGCAGCAGTCAAAGTAACAGTCAAAGCCTTAACCTCGCCGAAGGTAGACTACGATGTCACATCGCAGATTGTAAGCATCAAGTACTCCTTGTTTCAAGCCTCATCTTCCTCTTATAAAGTTGAAGTTAGAGGTTGGCAACTATATGGAGTTGACATGAACAATCTTCAAATAACACAAAATTAATAACCTATCTCCAAAAAGCAAATACCTAAAAGAAGAAAATTTAAATTACGACAAGGACAAGGATCAGTCATCAAATCAACTACATCATTATTTCATATTTGTAATAAAATCGTATACCTAATATTGGCAATAAAGTTTTGGACAGTACCTACTTACATAAATAATTTTATTTTCTAACGATAAAACTATAAGGGGCCTGCGAAGGCCGCAAGCAAATTCAATTTGAAGCGAGACCTACCTTCGAGCAACACGGACTTCCTGCCGCGGGCCGGAAGGGAGTAGCCTTAGCGATATATTACCATTCAAATAGTTCTGACATTTTTTGCGGGGGGAAATGTGCACACAAGCGCAATTCCGCATATACACATCCAAATAAAACACTGTAATGACGACACTCACACTAACAAACCTTGCACAGAATAACAACTAGTTTTATTAAACGCATATGCTTACTTTGGCTTGTAGTTTGACAGAGGGGAACGCTGCGAATGGCTGCTCCCTTCCGTGTTGCTCGAAGGTACCTAGTATCAAAATCAGCTATCCCGGTTTAGCACCGGGGCCTCTCCCCCTCCATGTGCGATGGGTGTACGAGCCGTTCGGAATTTGTATCAAATTAGGACGTGTTCCGTAATACCAAAAATTATGAATAAAAATGTAATGTTTTTTTCATAATTATCTTGTTATTCTGTGACTTGACAATATATGCTATGTTACTAAACACAGAATACTAGAAAGACCGTTGTTTTTAATACGAAACAAATAAGATGAAAACATGTCATAAAAGTCGTAATAATATACAAAATGGAATTCGCTTCGTTTTAGGTAAGTATTTTGAAACAAAACTATCTAGGATCTTAGATAAATACTATCCAAATCCGAATAATAGCATAATATGGTGGAAATATGCTCGAATTACAAATGATTTTGGTATTACGTTTGCATGGGCAGTTCATCCTTCCCGGACCCCTTAATACCATACACATTGGTATAGTGTTTAGGTAGGTAGCTACGGCTAACACATCCTATGAAGTAGGTAGGTACTCGTTAGTAATAAAATTCACCAACCCTTTTGTTTGCCCATGGTCTTACAATTTTTTTTCTTCGCCATCATACACCGAATTGAAATCCGAAGAAAAACCAAAACTTTTCGGAAATTTCAAAAACTAGGGTTGCTTACACACAGGTAAGTAAGTAAGTACTTATTTATTTATTCTCTTATATTTTTCATGATCTTATAAATTACTCAGTTACTCGTGTTGGCACATATACCCTGTACTAACATTTATTCTGTGCTTATACCTACATATAGGGTTACCTCACGGAAGAGTTACCTACCTACTTCCGCAGTAGTATGGTAGAAGGTACTGACCTACCATCTATGACCATATTATATTCTGTGCCTACCTACGGATTAGTAATGTCGTACGTAAAAACTAGAAAAAAAAACCAGGGCGTAGGTATGCAAATAGGAAAATACCTACGATCAAAAAAAATTTAAGAATAATAAATCTCATTTAATGTTCAGTATAAATGCGAAAGTTTTTTTGGATGAATGGATAGATGGATGGATGAATGGATGGATGGATGGATGGATGGATCGATGGATGGTATGAATTGATGTTTGTTACTCTCACTCAAAAACTACTGAACGGTTTGGATGAAACTCAACAATATTATTGCTCATACATCAGAATAGCCTATAATTTATTTACCACTTACTGACTAGACCGCCGTCACAGAATAAATATTAGTACAAGCCGTGACGACGCGGACGAAGTCGCGCGCTGCTAGTGAATACATAATTTACCTAGTACTTCCACTGACCTCACAATTTTGAAAAATGGAATGCTAGGAAGCTTTTCGACACAAATAAGGAAAAAGTCTAAAATCGAGAAATTTCGACTTTTTTACCCATAAAATAGGATGGTGAATTTTCCCTTTGTTGCCCATGGTCCCTGTGATAGTCCCTGGAAGGTACCACGGGAATTATTTTACCCGTGGTCCCTGAATTTTGTATAAGCCAACTAATTTAAAAAGGTGTAATAACTTAACTATATATTATTAAAGAAAACAATACAATAAAACATAAGTACCTACATATACCATAGCCCTGTGATAGTCCCTGGAAAAAGGGATATTCTCTCATATGTAAATATGTAATGCTGGCCACTAAAGATCCTGACTCATAATATAAAGGAGCTATTTATACCTTTTTAAATTAGTTGGCTTATACAAAATTCAGGGACCACGGGTAAAATAATTTCCGTGGTACCTTCCAGGGACTATCACAGGGACCATGGGCAACAAAGGGAATTTTCTATGAGAGGTAGCTGTAGCTGATATTCGAAATGGAATTCGGAAAAGGGGTTGCTTTAGTTATTGTTCTGAGATGGTTCTGAGGTGTGAACCAGTGTTTGAAAACCGACGTTAGCTTCGGTTTAATTTGATTTAAGAATGCAAAGGAAAAATGTGTATCTACGGGGCCGACTGTGGGGGGCCGGAGTTAGGCACCTCCACCATAAATTATTCGAATAGGTACCTATAAATACATATAATATTATCCTGCTAACGTATCTATGATTAGTTTCATTCAGGAACCTACCTACCTACTTTGAAATTCCTTGTAAAGTTTTTTTCTAGAGTAGATATTAGGAAATTAATAGGAATACCTATAGGTACTTGGATATTTCTCTATCTTTATGGATAGGAAATAAAACAGAAAATAGTGTTTTGTACAAAATTTTATTTCACTATTGCCGACTAACAAAAGTTTTGTCGACAATTGTAAAAAAATAAAAATAATAAAGTAAATTTCCTATTGTTGATGGCCTAAAAAGTTTGTCAAAATGTTACGCTTTTGAGTAAATGTTTATGGAGTTTGTATTGTCAATCCCGGGAGCGCATGTTGATGTCGTCGTGTCGCTCTCGCTCCATCTCACGGTGGTCACCGGAGACGCGAGCTCCGGCTGATGTTCCAGCCTCGTCGTGCTCGCGCTTGCTAGGAGAATGCGGTGCTGTCGGTGTAGAATGTACTAGACGCCCCATTAAACTAGCGCTCTTGTCCTTGCGCGGCCTCGTCCACTCATGCGACAGCACTCGGTCCAGGGTCAGACGAAGTGTGATGTCAGGCTCAAGAATATGGCGCACGATGGACTTCGCTGCCGGTGAAACCGTATCTCTTATCCTGCTTCTAAACACCCAATTGCGTGACATTTGGTCCTTTAATAGCTTGCGTAGATTAGAATCATCGAATGGCATAGACGCATTTAGCATTATGAATAGAATAATCCCAAGTGACCATACATCAGCCAGCTTCGGATTATAGGGCGTCCCACTCACAACCTCTGGTGCAGCATATGCGGCAGATCCGCAGTAAGTCTGACTGAGCACGCGTCTGTTTTCACCATCAGTGCAGAATCTCGCGAACCCAAAATCTGCCAACTTTACATTGTAACGCCTCGAAAGTAGTATGTTCTCGCATTTTAGATCTCTATGTGCTATATTTTTGCTATGAAGGTATTGTAATCCGCTGGCCATTTGTCTGAACCATAGTTTGGCTTGATTTTCTGGCACGACTCCATTTCGTTTAATGAAATCTAATAAATCTCCATTATCAGCGTACCTCATAAATATAAAAACTCTCGGACCTCTCTGTAATATACTGTGAACTTGGATAATGTGAGGGTTTTCAATCTTCGTCAAGATGTCGAGTTCACGTGGGAAGAACTTTTCTAAGAAGTCTCTGGGCGCTTTTTCCTTGTCGAATATTTTGCACGCAAGGTGCATGCGTTTGGGGCTTGAGGCATCGCAGTACTCCGCGAGGTGGACGGTGGCGTAGGATCCTTGCCCGATTTTTTTGCCGATCAGATAGCCTCGTTGTTCCAAGGCGTTGACCTCGGAGCTTCGAGGGCTGAGGCGCTCAGCCATTGAGCTCTATCGACTTTATCCTAACCCGTTTAGGATACATTGGACATCTCACTTCTCGCGTATGTAAAATGTTTCAACGTTCCACCTGTCAAAATGCTTCTTGATTATGATTAGTTGTCCACCTAACTCTCATAAAAGAGAGTAAAATTAACTACAATCGTACACAATTCTCACGCACACAATTTTGTATAAATATTACGACATCACAAGAATTTGGATATAAAAATCACTTTCTCTAGTACGAAATCTTCCAAAAAGACGTAACTGCTACATTGATGACTTTTCTTTTGTTTCTAAAATTGAAATGTTTGTTTTTCGGACAGCCAGAAACTATTATGTAAAACTTTTTGTTTGAATAATTAACAACGAGGTTCTCCACATACAAGTAGTTTCAGTAAGGTAGATATATGATAAGTACCTACTACCTATCTCTAGGTTGATATACTAACTACTCTACTCTGTGATATATGCAATACCTCGTCATCATCAGCAAATGGGGAATTGCTATTATCGCACCACGCTTGGCAGGCGGATTGGTGGTCGCAGTATTCGTCTTGAGTACTTAGGTAGGTGGATGCTACTGCCCATCCCCTGGTGTAATCCCGTAGTCAGATTTTACGACATCCACGAGAGGAAATGGAGGGGTGTATTCTTATGTCAGACACCCACGGCATGCAATACCTACCTAGGTAAAGGTAACTACAATAAATGCTTTAAAAAAAACACTTTCCATATGAAGTGGCTGGCTGGATCACTGAGGAAGGTCGGTTCTCTATACGAACCTACTTATGTAACATAAGTAGGTAAGTAGGTGCCCAATTCTGCATGCTCGCTCCGAATACGAGCCCACGCTTACCATCACTATCAGCCAAGTGGCTTCCATGGAGTAGGGTGGGCATATCAGGATACCTACTACCTACTTTTTTGGATTGCCGGGAGTGGTCTCGGCACATGCATGGTAGCTTACTTAGCTACCTACGACTACGAGAGCACGAGGAAACGCTAGCACAAGAATGCTGACTGTACCTTCGTGTGTCTCCCCTCGCTAAGCTTCACCACCTCGTCGGCCGCGCGTCGTCGTCGTCGCTGTGGTGGTTTCGTGTCGTGCAGTCTGCAGTTCATTGCATTCTACCAGGTTTGTAGCGTGCATTTAATAAAATACATTACATAGATAGATATTTTTTATTATACATAGAAAATACCCAGAACACGCTGAACAAATATCTGCAGATCGTACAAATTTGATCCGAGGCGGGATTCGAACCCGCAACCTCCTGCGTCGCAGTCGAACCTTCGCCCGCCGCGCCACAGAGGTCGTCAAAGGCTAGGGGAGGGGTATCATGTTTAGGTATAATGCCCTCGTTGGCATCTCGCGTTTAAGGTAATTCGATCATATGGGAAAATAATATGAACATAGCTCATTGCAGCCAAAGGAAAGTTGAGCCATTGGCACAGAATGCATCGCGGATCGCGGCAAAGGGCCATAAAAAAAAAGCAAGATGACATGTCTGTCTGTGAATGACACTTGAAAGTTGAATGACATAAAGGGGCGTCCGGCGTAACAAAAAAAAATTGTTTCTTCTATTATGTACTTTGATTTTAATTTGTATTTCCCAATTTTTCTCGAGGTTTCCCTTAAAATATCATAAATATCGTAGTAACCACAACAAACCATAACAATAACAAGATGATGAACCAATATATGAAAGAATTGGAACAGGTAAGAACCTGTAATATTATATTGGGGACGTAAACAACCGACAGAATCTTACATCTGAATAACTAATGTCTCTTTTGTATCTTTTCTAGGATCCATTTGATCCTGACGAGTTTGTGGAGAGGATGGTCAGGCGAAGTATGCAAGAGTCGCAGCTGGAAGATGATCAATTTGATCCTGAAATTATTCATGATATATTCACTCAAGCGATACAAGATCTAAAAGTAAGTCATTGCTGCTCAATTCCAACTAGTTTCATTTAAAACACCTTATCGATTATCATTATCACAAACGTCACTGCTGGACGAGACCTCCCCCATATAAAGAAATGGGGGAATGCCATAACCACTGCATTTGGCAGTGAGATTGGTGATCACGGTGTTGGTGTTAACTGCTCAGGTGAAGGCTGCTGCCCATTCCCTGGTGTAATGATTCAGTCGGTTTTTACAGAGGAGAAGGAGGGGTATAGGCTGTACACACCATGGCAACAACTTTTGTATACCTACTAATTAAATTTGTTTTAATTTTATTGTAACTACATCGATAGCAATATTATAAACCAGTTGATACAGACATTTCAAATTCTAGGTTCTACAAGAACGTCAGGAAAGGAAATGTGCTAGATTACAACAATCCGTGCAGGAGGAAGAGAAGTCATATGGTGCAAAATTATCTGAAATTATGGAACTGCACACTGTGAGTGAGCAAACATAAACAAATCAATCAAATTAGCTAGAAAGTAGGGTTAGTTTGAATTTTACTTAAAAAAAAACTTCAAAATCAGGATAAGCTTTGCTAATGAACTAGAGTAACTTATAGAAAAAGTCACAAAAAAACAAAGTTGCATGTTTTGATAAGTACAATATTTCATATCACAACACGTCTGTGGTGGGTTTAATTAATCTATTGAATTTCTCATTTCAGCAATGTGTGAATGTGTTTAGTTCACTTGATGAGCGCATGTCCCGCTGCGGAGGCCGGGCTCTAGATGTGGGAGAGAAGCTGGGAGCGGCTCGGGCACCCCGTGCTAGGGCTGCTGCAGCCAGGGACTTGTTGTCACACCTAGCTCAGTTCTTGAGTCCCGGGCCGGTGCTGACTGACATGTTCAGTGATCCTAATAAGGTATATCTAAACCTATATTTTATGTTTATGCCATTGCTTTGTTTACTGCCTGTTAGAAGGAGTAGTCAGCAGAAGTCTAATGTGTCTTACTAAAAGCCTTTTGTCAAAAAACATTATTTAAGTTTGAAGTTGTCCAACAAAACACATGAATGTGCATAGTCAAATTTATTAATTATTATTATTATTTATTTATAGACGAGCAGCTTCCGCTAATGTGTCTACGTCACACAGTGTTAAAATTTATTATTAAATATATTGTCTCTTAGTTTTACCTATTTACCTATTTATCAAAAAGTGATAAAATTCAGTTTCTCTCTTACTCCAGTTAGAGTTGTAGACCGCTTAGGTGTGGGTCCGGCCTAATAATAAACCCCTCCTTCTCCCGTGAATGTTTTAAAAGCCTTACTAAGGTGTAATCCCTTTTAGAGTATGGGCAGCAGCATACGCCTTACTACTAAAAACCAAAATAGCAACCACCAATCCGCCTGCGAAGTGTACCAAGCTTCGTATATATGGCAAATACCTTGGATTCAATGGTCTCGTCTTGCAGTGGACATAAACAGGCTGGTGATGATGATAATGAATGCGTAGAGCAACACGGTCTCCATCCTATAGTTACTATGAGTTCATACTTATCCATCCATGTGTTATTCCTTTTTCTAGCTCTTTGAAGCAGCAGATGTCATACAAAAGCTTCACACCATAGCTCAAGAGTTACCGCCTGACAAGTTTGAAGTCGCCAAGAAGAAGATTGAATCCAAATATGACGAGATTGAGAAGAATCTTATCGAGGAGTTTGTAAAGGCTCAGAATCAGAGCAACCTTGCTCGGATGAAAGAAATTGCGAATATTATGACAAACTTCAAAGGCTACTCTCAGTGTGTTGATGCCTTTATTGAGACTAGTCAATTGGTAAGAAAAAGCTATTATGGAATACTAATATTATAAATGTAAATGTGAGGTGTGGTGTGAAAATTTTTGTGGATGGATGGATGGATGTTTATTGCTCTTTCATGCGAAAACTACTGTACGGATTTTGATGAAACTTTACAGTACTTATTCTAGCTTATACATCAGAATAACAATAATTTATAATAACATTATAACACTGGTTACACGCGGGCGGAGCCGCGAGCAAATGCTAGTTTACTATATTTTAATTTCACTGATTGGATTTTGTAAGTCTAAGGAATACGATTTTCATACAAACGTTTTCATCCCTTTTCATCCCCTTAGAGGGCAAACATTCCAAATTCCTTTCTTAGGGTACCCCTAAATCCTAAAAGGAACACACCCTCCGGGCCTGCAAATTTCATGTCTTTAGGACCAGTAGTTTAGGCTGTGCGTTGATATATCAGTGAATCAGGACTTTGAATGTTATATATACAGATAGGAATACTACGTTTTTAAACTCGCTACAAACAAATAAAGCAAGCAACCACAGAGCAACAAACGCGACATTCACTGTAAAAATTATGTTACCATTGTAAAAATTCTTTGAATTTTAAATATTTTAATGCAGATCATCTTCAAATTAAAATTAGAGTATTTTTTCGCAAATCACAGATTTTTTCGCCATTTTTCTGTCTGGCCACATAGTCATAGGCCATTTTGAAATAACTCCTTTGCAATATCTGTACCTACCTAACGATTTTTTATAGGATATAAAGTATATCTTTTTTCTGTGGGTAGATGTGAAACTGCATACACATATCATAACTTTTATTAAAGAATTAAAATAGAAAAACTAGTTATTTGTTAAATTTTAATGCTGAAATCAGTATATTAATATTACATACCTGCCATAAAGTGTTATCCAACTTCTACTTAAACTGCACTTCCTAAAACTAAGACCTCACTTTTTTTCACTGAGTTGGCATTATACAAGATGGAGGATATCAAGAATTCCATGTCGCAAATGGTCAAATCATTCAGCTTGCGGATGAACCAGTTTGAGACTGGCCTGCAGAGGAGCACTGCACCTTCCACCGTCACAGGACTAGCCGCGGATTATGCTGACTTTAAGTCATTTATCACCGGGGCACTGCGCGCTCTGCAGCTACAGATTGAGTTCATGGCCAAAGAACTTGATAGCCTTGAGATGCGAGGGCGGCGAAAAATCCTGTTGCTCCATGGTGTGGCTGAGCTGCCGAAGGAAGACACCACTCAGGTACTTGTGAAGACTGTGGCTGAGCAGATCAAGCAGAGTGGTTTCACTGTAAGTGACATTAGCCGATGCCACAGGATAGGTCGCACTACAACATCGGACCGTCCCAGGCCTATCCTTTTCAAGCTTCGTGATGCATCAGTGCGCAGTAAGATCTGGTCATCCAAGACCAACCTGAAAGGCTCGGGCATAACAATGTCAGAGTTTCTCACGAAGGCAAGGCATGATGCTTTCATGGCTGCGCGCGAACGTTTTGGGATTTCAAGGTGTTGGACGGCAGACGGCACCGTGTATGTACTAGGAGCAGATGGAGTGCGTCACAGGGTACGATGCATTGAGGATCTCGACTCCGTGAAGCCCATCGTAGATCAGCAAACGGAGGCCCCAAAGCCAGCAGCAGTGAAGGAGACTTCGAAGCCGAAGCGCGTTGCAGCATCCAGGAAGGTCTAGTTTGTGCACGTGGTAATAGTTTGTAGTGTGGTTACATCCGGCCAGGTAATCTTTTCTTTTTATTCGTAGGTACTTCTCGTACAAAATAATTTAATTATTTTACAACCCACAACACAAATAATTATTTGATGGCTGACAGTTTCTGACAGTACGTCTTTGATTGTTTTGAGAAGTATGAATATCAATGTCATATTGTTACGTTCCGTTTCAGTTTGATTTTTCTTTTTTTTTACTTTATTATTTTTGTTAAATGATTTTTGTTTTTGAACGTAAAAATCTGGTCGGATGATTTTTGTATTTTTTTTATTTTTTTATTTTATTCATTTTGTTTGGTTTTTTGTTTCTTTTTGTTTTAATGTTGTAGTTTAAGTTTATTCATTGTCACTTTAAAATTATGTAAAGCACAGCTGGCAGGTGGTTTGTAATATTTTTAGTGGAAAACTTTAGCTTAGGTTATTTGATTATTTAGTAGGTATTTATTTATCATATTTTATTTATAGTATAAAATTGTATGTCTCGAAGCGACGATAGTTCTGACAGTGACAAGTATGTTTCCTTCTCTGATGGTAGTTCCAGCAGTGACGATAGTTTCTGTAGCATCCCTTCTCTATCCAGTTCAATTGAATCTTTTCTTTGTGACATTCCAAAGAATCTCAATGTCCTCCACATAAATGCACAGAGTATTCCGGCACACTATCCTGATTTACTAGCGTCTTTTGATCATAAAAACATACATGCCATTTTAGTTTCCGAATCCTGGTTTAAACCTTGCCTAAATTCCAATTCTTATTCTCTTCCTGGTTTTAAACTTATTCGCAACGACCGCACTAGTGTGGTTGGTGGGGGTGTCGCCATATATCTCCGTACGCACATTCCTTTTTCCATAGTCAGTATGTCGGCACAACCTCCGCCATCCAATGCGGGTGAACATCTTTTTATAGAAATTAGTCTTTTTCATGTAAAAGTTCTGCTAGGAGTGTATTACTGCCCTTCATCTAGCATTAACTTTTTCCTGTCGTTTGAAACACTCCTAGAAAATCTAGTTGCTTCCTATGATCACACTATTGTACTTGGTGATTTTAATACGTGCTTGCTTAAGCAAGATTCTCGTTCAGCTTCTTTTGAATCTCTTGTAAGGTCTTGTAATCTTTCCATTCTTCCCCTGTCTGCTACTCATTTCTATCCAAATTCAATTCCATCTCTTCTAGATCTAATTCTGGTATCTTCTCCACGAACTGCCACTGGACGAATTTTATACGAAAGAAATATTAAGTCATGGTAAGAAAAAGCCCCCGCTGCACATTGACCATGCTTGGCAATACATATGTTGCCAAGCATGGTCAATGTGCAGCGGGGGAGTGTCTCCTAAAGCTAAGCCCAAAATTATTCTTCAGCGGAATTTTGGTGACATAAATCTGGAAGAACTACAACATGACGCAGACGCGGTAGACTGGTCTCAGCTCATCGACGATTCTTCAGTTGATAGCAAGGTGGAACATTTTAATAACATTATTACTGAACTTTTTGACAAGCATGCACCACTAAGAGAGATCAAGTTAAAGCATTTACCAGCACCTTGGATAACACCTGAACTAAGATCCATCATGCATCAGAAGATAGTAGCTAAGGCGAAGCTCAAGTGTAGGTACTCTGATTATAACAAAGAAAAATACATAGATCGTCGGAATCGCTGCAATAGAGAGTGCCGTGACGCGCAACGCCGTTATATCCATAACTCAGTAGAAGATTCTGATCCTGCCAAGGTTTGGAAATTTCTCCGGTCATTAGGAATTGGAAAATCACGACAGCCAGATAAAATCCCTCAGCATTTTGATCTAAATTCATTAAATCAACACTTTACTTCTTCTTCCAATTTTGATGGACTTACGAAATCACAAACTTTAAATCATCTTTCTTCTATTCCAATTCCTGACTATCCATCTTTCGTTTTTAATCATATCACTGATTGTGATGTTAGGAAGAGCATTGCATCTATTCCGTCTAAAGCTATCGGCAGCGATAGTATAAGTCGGAATATGATTGTTCCCATCCTTGATCAAGTAGTCCCAGCAATCTGTCACATCTTCAATTTCTCAATCTCCACCGGGGTATTCCCTACTTTCTGGAAAGAAGCTCAAGTTATTCCTCTCCCTAAAAAATCGAAACCAGCTTCTTTTTCAGAATTTCGTCCAATCTCCATTCTTCCTTTCTTATCTAAAGTCCTTGAACGTCTTGTCCATCAGCAACTTAGCATCTTTCTTACCAAAAACAATCTCCTAAATCCCTTGCAGTCTGGTTTCCGTCCTGGCCACAGTACTATGTCAGCATTGGTAAAAATAACTGATGATATTCGAGATGGCATGGACAATGGACGAGTAACTATACTATCACTATTAGATTTCAGCAACGCTTTTAATAATGTTGATTTCGAAATCCTTCTTGGTATCCTATGCTCTCTTAACATATCTCCAACGGTGTTAGATTGGTTCAATAGCTACCTGCACGGGCGTCGGCAGCGTATACGTATTGATGATGCTTACTCATCGTGGTGCAATATATCTGCTGGCGTGCCTCAGGGCGGCGTTTTATCACCTCTTCTTTTTGCAATATTCATAAATTCTATTTCCCAACAACTTACTTCATCGTACCACCTCTATGCAGTCGATCTCCAAATTTACACGCAGACCTCCGTGGATCAGCTTCCTGAAGCCATCGATGCCCTAAATTGTGATCTAGGTCGTATTTTAGATTGGAGCAAAGCATACGGTCTCAGAGTAAATCCGGTCAAAACTCAAGTCATCGTCGTTGGGGGCTCGCGAATGATATCCAAAATTGATTGGTTTCGCCTGCCACAAGTCATTTTTGATGGCACCCACATTAAACAGAGTGAGACGGTGAAAAATTTAGGTGTCCTCATTGACAGACAACTGACATGGGGACCTCAACTATCTGAAGTCAGCCGTAGAATGTTTGCCTCAGCTGGTTCTCTGAGGAGACTGCGAAACTTCCTTCCAACTGCCACTAAAATTTCACTTGCACAGTCTCTCCTTCTCCCAATTCTCGATTATGCTGATGCTTGCTATTTAGATCTCACCGAACAGCAACTTAATAAACTTGAGCGCCTTCAGAATTTGGGAATACGTTTCATTTTTGGTTTACGTAAGTATGACCATGTTTCCGAATTTCGCAGTAAGCTCAAATGGTTACCCATACGTCTTCGCCGGAATACTCACTTTCTAAATTTGTTATTCAATATTCTTTTTAATCCTTCCTCACCTTCCTATCTCAAAGAACGTTTTCGTTTCCTTCATCAATCCCACTCTCTATCCTTGCGCTCTTCTGAAACACTCTTACTCCAGACACCTGTACACACCTCCTCTTATTATGACAAGTCCTTTACAGTGCAAGCTGTCCGTTTGTGGAATGCGCTGCCTGCTACTATCAGGCGTGCTCAATCGCTTTCAATTTTTAAGTCCATGGTCAAGGAACACTATTTGTCCTGTTGTCGCTGACTATTGCTTGTTTCTTATTTTCAAAATTTTAATATAGGTATGTAAACATTTGTAAGTATAGTATATAATATGTTTTATATATAAAATAAATTGTATGTATTGTAAGTAAATTGTAGTTGGTAGGTATTTATTGTTTGTATTATCAGTATGTATGTAGTTTCATGTTATCGTATCAATATTTAAGTATGTAGGTAGGTACACCATAAATGCCCCATTTAATTTTACACAGTCCAGTCCATCCAAAGGTTGTCTGGAAGAAATCGCTACAGAGCGATAAGACCGCCCATTGTATAGCATAGTTAGTTTTTAGTTTTCGTTTGTTAAATTGTTTAATTTTGAATATGGTGTGCAATAAAGTATTTTCTATCTATCTATATCGAGCGTAGCGTGTGCTGTCTTGTAAACTTTTGTTGATTCTCTTTACTTTTGCATACCTACCTACCTAAGGTTTAAAAGTTCTCATTTACTATGTATCAGCTTCTCCCTGTTCTTGAGGCTCCACACAGGCGCTTCCCACCTAGTAGTAAAGAAGGATCATCAAATCAGCCAAGCCATGTTTGTTGCCCTGATTCTTCTAGGCTTGGTCGGGTTAGAACATGAGTAATTTTAGTTTATAAGACGATTGAAAATTATTAACCGACTACACGAAAAGGAGGAGGTTCTCAATTCGGTTGTTTTTTTTTTTTTATGTTTGTTACCTCATATCTCCGGCGTTTATGAACCGATTTGGAAAATTCTTTTTTTTATTTGAATAGATATTACTTCCAGATTGGTCCCATTTTTTTCAGAATCTAGTTCTGATGATGGAATCTATGAGGAATTGAGGGAACTCCTCAAATATTGTAGGCATACATATGGCGATTTTGATATTTTCAGCAACAAACCAAGCATTTGCATTCAGAAAGTATCATAATCCTTTCACCACTATGGTTCTTTCATAATTTTTTTTTCATCCAAATATTTAGTCGAATACAATGGCGGAAGTCGGTTTTTTAAATGAAAAGTTATACTATGATTTCAATAAAATAAAATACTTATTTTTAGGTTTTTGACTTTGTTAAAAAATGTTCCAGAACTCCCTTCACGGCAAGGATTTATTCTCAGCAGTACTACCGTTATGCAAGAAGAACTATACAATCATCAGCAATGTATTCCCAAATCCAGAACAGGTGATGAGCAAGTTTGTACTCAACATCTTTCTACTCAAACTGCAGAAGTACATACAAACTAAGCTCGCTGATAAGAATGACATCGAGAAATATTTGAAAAACCTTTATGAAATGTATACCAGGTAATTTATATTCATTCAGTTAGTGTAATAAGTAATCATTCATCTTGTTAGTTTTAGGGTTTTGTATAGGTCACGCAACGAGTTATGAGCACTGACTGACTGGTTAGTAGTAGAACTTCTTGTGAAAGAGTTCGTCCGGGGAAGTACTACCACCGTACCTATTTCTGCCGCCAAGCAGTAGTGTTCGCATTGCTGTGTTTCGGTTTGAAGGGTACGGGTGCTGGTGAAATTACAGGCACATGAGACTTTTCATCTTTGTCTCAGGGTTGGCAGCGCGCGTGTGATGCCTCTGGTGTTACAGGCGTTCATAGGCTACGGTAACTGCTTTCCATCTGGTGGGCCGTAAGATGATCTGCTTGCCAAGTAGCATAAAAAAAAATGACCTTTAATGCGCAGTAATCATTTTTTGGGTATGTATAGAGAGGCGTGACGGGAGAGAGAGAGAGGACACATGAGCAATCAACCCCACCATTTTTGCCGAGCGCTCATAACTCGTTGCGCGACCTATACCAGTACCAAATGTACCAAACCAATATAGGATCACTTTGTTGTCTGTCAAGAACCTCTTTCCCAGGAACGGCTAGAGGTATCGAGTTGAAATGAATCATCATCAGCCTATATAAGTCCACTGCTGGACATAGGCCTACCCCCCATAATACCACGACGAACGGTCTTTGGCTGCTTCCATCCACCGACTTCCTGCGACATTAATATCTAACGGCCTTCCTCTACTGCGTCGTACGGTTTGTAGTTGCCAGTCGAGAACCTTTATCCCCCAACGGTTGTCAGTTCTGCGAGCTATATGACCTTGCTCATTGCCACTTCAACTTGCTAATTCTGAGAGCTATGTCAGTGATCTTGGTTCTTCTACGGATTTCCTCATTTCGAATTCTATCACGTAGTGAAACTCCTAGCATGCTGTAACTAAATAATAACGAAAAACACCGTAAAGAAATTTAATTGTAATAGAACCATAAATTCAAAGGGTACACCACTGGCGGCGCATTATAGGATTACGGTCTGTTCACCATCGCATGCCGAGAGTAGGCGAGCTTCTTAGCATTTACATGCAGGTGCTAATCATAGTGTTAGCGTAGGGCGCCTCAAGCTAGGTGGAGCGATCGGCGTAAGGCGGCTGGTATTAAGTGGGTATGATGAGCTGAAAATCGGGCTAAATGGCGCGCATTGGCAGAGCCTATATCCAACAGTGGACCAATATGGGCTGATGATGATGATGAATGATAATGTCGGCATGCCTTTGCAACAAAAGTTATCTTCATCATCATCATCACCAGACTGGATACATCCACTGCCATAATCACCTGGCTTGGCAGGCTGATTGGTGTTAAGTACTCAGAGACCCAATTCACTAACTTAAAAATTGTTAAAATAGATTTCGGATCATGTTTCGATCTTGTGTCGATGTCTTAAATGTCAGAAATGGTATTCTCTAAACATAAAATACAACAATGTAATGTGATTATATCGAAATGTGACCGAAACTTGAACGATTCAAAGTTTTTTCGATAATTTTAGCATTGTAGATGGAGGCTCTCTTTACTCTTTGCGATTGTATATATAACTATCCTACTCTAATGGTAGTCACTGTTAATTGAAAGTAGACTAAATTGTTATTTATAAGGAAGCAGAATACCAACTTTCTGTCAATTCATAATTCAGTCTTGATTCGGTTAACTTTCAGTGTAGTTTTAAAATAATTTAGAGAATTGGGCTCAGATGTATGCTGTTGCCCATCCCCTGGTGTACCTTACCTTACCTTAGTAAGCTTTTACTACATCCACGGGAGGAGACGGAGTGGTCTATTCTTAAGTAGGACACACCAAGGCTGAGAAAAATAATTAAGGGAAAATTCCAACCTTTCTACTTTTCAGCACAGAGCGAGTATGTGACGAGTTGGTGACCGCTGGGTTAGTCTCCGCCGACGGCAACACTTCATCCGGTGACTTGCGAAGAGAGGCTCTCGTGAATGGCGCGATGGCGGGCGCCAACGATGGTTATGCTTCGTTGGAGACGAGAAGACTGAAGGCGGTGCTGTCTAATGCACTGCACAGATATTATGCTGAGAAAGTTCATGTCAAGAAACAGATACAGGGGGGCGGGTGAGTTTCAGTGCATTTTGCAGGAGGGAAGGCTGGAGAGATAAAAAACTAAAAAAAAAAGAAAAAGAATTTTATTCATTGACATCACAAGGATCATTTCGAATCGTCTTATAAACAAAAATTACTCCTATTCCAACGCGACCAAGCCTAGAAGAATCAGTACCAAGAGCAGTATTCTCTACTGCGCTTTTTGCAAGCTTCAAAAGGCCTGCCTAAGAGCTTGAAATATGTACAGAGTTTACCAGTACCTGAGTGGTTCATCCTTTATATTTAGGATGCCAGAGGTGCATATTGGGTCTTTTTTAAAATATATTGCAAAATGTTTAAGAGACTATGATCATTCGCACGAATGTCAAAATTAATAATGGTTAAATATGATTAAACCTTTGTCAAATTTAATAAATATGACATTAATTAAATTATTATTAATTATTAATTTATTATCATTATTAATTTTGACATTCGTGCGGCTGATCATAATTTAAATATCTAGGAAGGTGGGCAAATGGAACTCCTGGTTAGATAAACGTAGGCTGATAGTGTTGAGCTCATTTAAATAAACTCTTGATCTGGCGACCTCTTGGGCGCGTCGGGTGAGTAACCAGCTGCACGTTCGATTCCCGCTGCGGGACAAAAGTTTACATGATCTGGAAATATTTGTTCAGGGTCTGGGTGTTTCTGATACCCTCGACACGGAATCCTAGTGAGGAACTGTTGGGTGTTATGTTATGGTGTTGTTACTAATTTCATAAAAGCTTTAGAAAATAATATTTTTTAGCTAAAAACACGAAATTTTCAGTTTCCAAGAGCTACGCCGTGACTTGCAAGCTGTAATCGGCACCAGAGCTAACATCAACATAGCGCAGATCGAGAATTACGGCGGCGAAACATTCCTTAGCGAAACTCTTGTACAGAAAATATTACACGACGCTAAGACATCCTTTACCAGGTGTAAAACTGTGAGTACTACAATGTAACATACAATTTTTTATTGTTTTTTTACTTATACTGTTCCACTGGCAATGTACGCTGCTATAATTGCTGGACAATTATACGCTGGCGCGACGACCAGAGGTCCAATGCTCTAATTTAAAAACATTCCAGTCACAATTATTTATTATTTAATTTATTAATTATTATTGTAACTGGAATATTTTTAAATTAGAGAATTGGGCCTCTGGATTACTTCAACAGGGAATAGAGCTGAGCTGAGTAGAGCTGGCCGAAGATCGGGATGAGTGGAGAAACTGAGGGAGGCCTTTGCCCAGCATTGGGACATACTAATTTATGGATATAAAAAACGAATAGTGTGGAAATATATTACTTATAACTAATGGTAGATACCATTTGTTACAATATATTTACCAGACCCGAGCCATGAGTCTAATGGCTCCTACACACTTTGCCGGCGGGCATGCCGCCGACAAGCCCGGCGGCATGCCCGGCAGGTATTCTGTGTACCCGTGGCGTATATCGGCATACGCGCGGCAAAAAGCCGCCGACTGTGCCGCCGGCATAGTGTGTAGGAGCCTTAACGGTCACAAATAAACCTTACTTAAATTAATAAGCGTACACATTATTTGATCACACGTGAAGACGGTGACGTGCAGCGCACCTGTGCGGTGTCTCGTGTTAGTCGTCCTATGAACTTCCTGAACTCGATTCCCTTCGGCCAAAACTCCTTATTCATAAACGGTCAACCGGCAGTATTACCATAAAAGATATAAAATTTACATTAGGTATGGCTAGACATAAGGGGCCGGCGAAGGCCGTAAGCAAATTCAATATGAAGCGAGTGCAAAAATCTGCTATCCCTGTTTGGCACTGGGGCCTCTCCTCCTGCATGCGCGATGGCTGTACGAGCCGTTCGGAATTTGTAATAAATTAGGTCGTGTTCCGTAATACCAAAAATTATGAATAAAAGTTTAATGTTTTTTTCATATCTTGTCCTGTAACTTGACAATATATGCTATGTTCCTAATCACAGAAAAATAGAAAATACGTTGTTTTTAATACGAAACAAATAAGATGAAAACATGTTTAAAAGTCGTAAAAATACACAAAATGGAAGATAGTTACTAAATAAATAGATAAATACTCCAATTCCGAATAATGCCATAATATGGTGGAAATATGTTTGAATTACAAATGATTTTGGTAATGCGTTTGGATGGGCATTTTATCTTCCGCTGGCCTCTTAAGGTTTACATGTGCAGGCGTTAGTATTAAGCATACAATTGACACGCATATTTGGTGTAGGTAACACGTATTTTGATGAGCACCCCTAGCGGACACACTGAGAACCATACATTGTGTCAATTGCTTGTTTAAGTAGAACGTTAGCAAAGAGCTCCGCAAAATTCACGTTAGGACACACCACGGCTTAATTATCGTTATTAGATCATCAAGAATTTTTATCTTTCAGCTTTGCACCGCTAACGAACTACCAGGAACAACGGTAGCACTGTTAGAGGTCCTGATACAACATTTGCTTATTGAACACGTAGACTATGCTCTAGACTTGGGCCTGCAATCCATCCCGATCGCAGAGAGCAAGTCACCGCCGCAGGTAATTATATCACTTTTAAATATGTTGGGTTCTATAATAGCATTGCCGGAACCGATAATGGACTACCAGGGGCCACTATGGCTTTGTTGGATGTGGTAATAGAACATTTCCTTATTTAACACGTATTTAGTGGTTTTGGAGGGGCATATAAGTGAGAAATTGCACCAAAACGTCTTCACTAAAACCTTTTGTATATGTTGATCGCTAAAAAAAGGTCAAGTCATGTATATTATAATATGTTTGGGTCAAATCTTGCAAGCCGATTATGAATCACTTTCCTATGTCCTAATGGAGCTGAAATTTGTGCGTACCTGTCAAGTTTCGATGACAATACAATATTAGGGTGACAGTGAGCTGATCTGATGATGGAGACGGAAGGTGGACAACGAAACTTCTCGATGGTTAAAAGTAAGCTGGCAGTCTGTAGTCTGATTTTGAGCACGCGGTTCTGAAAATTAATTTCATTATCTTCGGCCGAAGGGCTCATTTAACAAAAGATTGTTCTTCAAAAAATTACAATAAAACACTTATTTCAGATTTATTTCTTTGACATTGTGAAACAAGCCAACCAAATCATAAGAATGTTTGAAGAGTCTATTTTACCTTGCATCAGGTATGTTAATCCTAAAGTACGCTATACACCGAAGCCGGCAGCAAAGCGATTATATTTAACACTAGTAGAAAGCGCCCGCGACTTCGTCCGCGTGGAGTTTTTTTCCATACAAATTTTACCGCGCCAGAGGTGAATTTTGGAAATTCATATCTTAGTGTGCCTAACCTAGCTGAAATTTGGAAATTTTTACTTTGGATTACCCTCAAAATTTCAACTCTCTAGAACTTACCTTTTAGGCTGTGCGTTGTCAGTCAGTCACGCAACCATTTTATATATATTGATAACATAACAACACCCAACAATCACCCAATAACACACAATTCCTTAATCCCACATTAGAATTCCCTGTATCATGGGTATCAGGAACGAGTACCATGGTAACAGAACACCCAGACCCGAAACAAATATTTGCAGATCATTGCAAAAGTGTGTTCCGCAGCGGCAATCAAACCTGCAACCTCTTGCTTCTCAGGATAACCTCCATGGCGCGGATGTTGTCATGACGTATAAAATATAAGGATATGAGGACGTATAAAATGTTATGCCAGCGGGTTGCGCCGTTGCGTGCTGCCGGTGGGATGCCTGTAACTTGCATGCGCGGTATTTGCCGCCGGGCTACCGTCACCATGCCGGCTGGGCGATGCCGCCGGTATGGGCAGGCGGTTTCGGTGTGTAGCATCCCTAAGCCTGTCACCACGTTTAGTTGGTCAACCCAATTTTGTTTTATTATGATACGTTTCTTAATTTCAGTCCATCGCCAAAACAAAACGACTGTATGCAGAAGAAAAACGTGATAATGGAACAACTAGAGAGTAAATTGGACGCGGGATTAGAACGAGCCATCGTGGCCATCGTTAGCTGGGTCAAAATCCACCTGCAGACTGAACAGAAGAAGACTGACTTCAAACCGGAGGGAGATATTGATACACTCGCTTCACCGGTAATGGCTTATAATATGTAAATTTGTTTTAATTTCAATGTGGTGTGGTCTTTTATTATGTTTGCTTATAAAACATAGGCAAAATTTAAATTAAAAATAATTTTGAACTGTGCAAACTAAAGGTGTCACAATATATTAGGCCCGTTTTGACAGCTATGGAAGACGACAGAATATAACTTTGAAATAAATCAACGAAACAGATAACAAATAATAATTAAGTAACTTATTCGGTTAAAAATATACATTATTTTTTATTGGCGCGTTATATAATGTGACAGAACATAGTTCAATCATTTTCCTTGGTTCCTTGGTTTCCGATTTGTTTGTTCGCATTCCTAATTACGTTGTATACTGACAGTTGACAAAACGGGCCTTTAAAATTGTGAAACTTTTGAAGGTTTTTTACAAACATATAAAATGTTTTGTTAGAAAATATGGTGCAGCGGACCCGGCTTAAAACCGTCCATATTGTTGCCACAGTTTAAAATTTTCCAAACATTCTATTTCCATTCTTAATTATTGGTAAAACAAAAACATAAAATATATTGTAAAATAACACTTTGACAAAATTTGGATAAACGAGATGAACTGTGTCGAATTTAAAGTCGATAGCAATGGTAGTTGCTGCGGACAAACAGACAGACAGACAAATGGACGAACATGCAACATAGTCTTAACATAAGGCTTTCTTTTCTACCATTTTGGTAAGGGAACCCTAAAATACATTGTTATGTTCAGGCATGCCTAGCAGTGGTGTCCTACCTCAACAATACAATGGACAAGATACACGGCGGACTAGAAGGAGACAACCTACAGGCCGTCACATTGGAGCTTGCGGTCCGACTGCATCGCGTCATCTACGAACATCTGCAGAACTTCCAGTTCAACTCGGCTGGTCAGTACCTACCAGTATTATTACTCTGCGCGGAATTAATAGGCAGGGCAAAAAATTAAACATGCATTATTTTAAACAAGCTGCCCGCGCGCGACTTCGTTCGCGTGATCCCGGTGTTTGGCCTAATTGACATATTTTAGGACAACTTTTTGGCGTAAGAATCCACTTTCTACCCTGCCATGATCGCCTGGTATTATGAGCATCAAAACCATCTGTCCATGCATTCTTTTCTTTCTTTTTTATGAAATCAAAAAATTTTTTTTTTTATTAAATTATGATGATGATGAAAAGTAGCCTATGTGTTAATCCAGGGCGTAAAGTATCTCCATTCCAAATTTCACTCAAATCCATTCAGTAGTTTTTACGTGAAAGAATAACAAACATCCATCCATACTCACAAACTTTCGCATTTATAATATTAGTAGGATTCGAAGGGGATTCGATTTACACTTCGAAATCTTATCCAGCCATCTTATATTATTTGCCAACTCAAAACCGTGCACTACAGCGCTCATCACGTGTGTGATGATGTCTAACATTTTTCCGCATAGACTCCATTTTATTTTACCCGAGAAAAGAGTTTTATTTATTTATGTAAAAAAGAAGAAAGTTTTTAATCAGTGCCTGTTGCCAGTGATAATTTATGGCACTGAGACGTTGACGTCTCTAACTATTGAGCATATAGACGAACTCAAAGTCTATACAGAGAGAGCTATGCTAGGGGTTTCACTACGATATTATGTATCCGATATGATATAATCGGAAACGAGGAAATCCTTAGAAGAATCAAGATCACCGACATCGCTCTTTGAATTAGCTAGTTGAAAGTGGCAATGGGCAGGTAATATAGGTCGGAGAAATGATGCCACGCCCAGACCCGAAACAAATATTTGCAGATCATACAAACATTTGTCCCGCAGCTGGAATCGAACCCGCAACCCCTCGCATCTCAGCCAGCTACTCGCCCACCGCGCCACAGAGGTCGTTGATTTTTACTGATATTGCGTCGTCTGGCGGATGTCTAGGCAAGGAGCCTCGCTGGGGTACCTAGACTGCAAGAACCAATGCGTATTGCACTCACAACTTACGAAACTATTTCATTGTGATCTTAAGTTGGCTAAAGAGCTGTATTATCCCCCAGGTGCAATGATAGCCATATGCGACGTGAAAGAGTATCGCTCTGCGGTGTGCGGGCGGGGACAGAGGGCAGCTCCCGCGCCCGCGCATGCGCTTTTCGACGCACTGCACGCGCTCTGCAACCTGCTGCTCGTGAAGCCGGAGAACCTCAACCAGGTCTGCGAGGGAGAGACGCTGGTGAGTATCTATAGTACCGCTCGACGGTGTGCGGGCGCGGCGCATGCGCTGTTCGACACGTTGCACGCGCTGTGCAATCTGCTGCTCGTGAAGCCGGAGAACCTCAACCAGGTCTGCGAGGGAGAGACGCTGGTGAGTATCTATAGTACCGCTCGACGGTGTGCGGGCGCGGCGCATGCGCTGTTCGACACGTTGCACGCGCTGTGCAATCTGCTGCTCGTGAAGCCGGAGAACCTCAACCAGGTCTGCGAGGGAGAGACGCTGGTGAGTATCTATAGTACCGCTCGACGGTGTGCGGGCGCGGCGCATGCGCTGTTCGACACGTTGCACGCGCTGTGCAATCTGCTGCTCGTGAAGCCGGAGAACCTCAACCAGGTCTGCGAGGGAGAGACGCTGGTGAGTATCTATAGTACCGCTCGACGGTGTGCGGGCGCGGCGCATGCGCTGTTCGACACGTTGCACGCGCTGTGCAATCTGCTGCTCGTGAAGCCGGAGAACCTCAACCAGGTCTGCGAGGGAGAGACGCTGGTGAGTATCTATAGTACCGCTCGACGGTGTGCGGGCGCGGCGCATGCGCTGTTCGACACGTTGCACGCGCTGTGCAATCTGCTGCTCGTGAAGCCGGAGAACCTCAACCAGGTCTGCGAGGGAGAGACGCTGGTGAGTATCTATAGTACCGCTCGACGGTGTGCGGGCGCGGCGCATGCGCTGTTCGACACGTTGCACGCGCTGTGCAATCTGCTGCTCGTGAAGCCGGAGAACCTCAACCAGGTCTGCGAGGGAGAGACGCTGGTGAGTATCTATAGTACCGCTCGACGGTGTGCGGGCGCGGCGCATGCGCTATTCGACACGTTGCATGCGCTGTGCAACCTGCTGCTCGTGAAGCCGGAGAACCTCAACCTGCCCCAGTGCTCTAACAAACTGGTAATCGCTTTCAATTACGATTTCGCAGTACATTGCGCAGCATGCTTTAGCTTATTGTCACAAGCAGAAATATTCAAAACATAAAGCGCAATGTACTGTAAAATTGGAATCGAAAGCCATTATCAGTCCGTTAGCCAATAAAGGAGCCAGGAGACGCTGGTGAGTATCTATAATACCGCTCGACGGTGTGCGGGCGCGGCGCATGCGCTGTTCGACACGTTGTACGCGCTCTGCACCTGCTGCTCGTGAAGCTGGAGAACCTCAACTCGCCCCCTAATTAAAGTAGCAAATGACAATGGGGAACGCAACATTGGGGATCATTTTGGCAGCCTTTGCGTCACCTTAATCCTTTCATGTTTCAAAAGATTTGGACAGCAGTAAGGCTGCCAAAATGATCCCCATTGATGCGTTCCCAATAGCCGTTTGCTACTGTAATTGGGAGGTAGGTATGCTGGAGAGAGACGCTGCTGAGTTTCTATAGTACCGCTCTACAATCTGCTTCTCGTGAAGCCGGAGAACCTCAACGGGATTTTTCCGTGTATCACTGCGAGAAAGTTGCAAGTTAGCCTTGGGATTATTTAGAGTGGCTAGCTTCGCCCGTCTAACATCAATGTATATAAATTCGATGCGTGACTGACTAACTGACTGGCTGGCTGACTATCAACGCACAGCCTAAATCGTAAGTCCTAGAGACCTGAAATTTGGAGGGTATATTGTTTTTGTGTTCTAGGGGTGTACTAAGAAAGGAATTTCCGAAATTCACTACCTTAGGGGGTGTAGCGGGGTGTTGAAGTTTGTATTGAAAAATACTCCACACGGACGAAGTCGCGAGCGTTCCACTAGTAAGTTATAACACTGGGGTGACGCAAATTTACTATAGGTGTCGGCCAAATGGTGTCGCGGAATGAAATAGGTTTCTTACTAATCTTAACGACCTATGAACTGTCTCCAATTTAACGCCAAATTAACATATAAGTACATATAATATTGATAATTCGAGAGTGACTGTCGAAGTTGATAACCTTATTGTATCATAAAAATGACAGATGTTTCACTACCTACGTGATAGAGCCCGAAATGAGGGAATTCGGAATTCTTCTATGGAATTCGTTATTGGCTGTAAGCAATGTGCATTAGACTAAGCATGAAAACGGAATTTGAAAAAAAAAACTGCCCAGTAAATATTATGCGTACCTATTTACCAATTTAATTGTCGTCATAGCAGTTGATTGCTATACGTATACATTTTCGCTTATTAGCTTTAAAGGAACAAAGCGTAGCGGGAGTCAGTTGATTTTAAAGTTGATGGTTGTAGGTTCGACTCCCAACGCATTCTCTTTATGGTGATCTTATACACTCTTGTACCTATTAGTTCCTCATTTAATTAGGACGACCTCTGTGGCGCGGCAGGTGAGTAGCCGGCTGAGATGCCAGTGGTTGTGGGTTCGATTCCCACTGCGGGAAAAATATTTTATGATCTGCAAATATTTCCATGTTAAATATTTAAATATTTTTTATATTTTTTTATTTTATTATTTATTTTTATGTAATAGAATTGAAGTTATCGTAAAATGACGACTAAATAATAATACATAAATTATTTTGATATGTTCCGGGTCTGGGTGTTATGGTACCATGGTACTCGTAGTTCCTTATACCCAGGACACAGGGAATCCTAGTGTGAGATTAGGACTACGTATGTGACTGTTGGGTGTTATGTTATGTAATTCCAAGATATGTGACATGTGCATGAAAGAAACCTCTGCACTGGCGCACTGAATCCAATCACCACACTGGCTTTATCTATTTTACTTGGCTCATCATCTTTTGCAGCATATTATTTGACCCGGACTGTGAAAGTGTATGTCTAGGATTCTTTATCGAGCCTTATTCAGTTGTTATAGAGCTCAAAATTCCTTGTCTTTGAGAGTGTGCGCCTAGGTCGATTCTTTATTAAGCCTTATTCAGATGAGTTAGAGCTCAAATTCCCTCGTCTTTAGTTTTTATTACTTTGTCCCGGTTATTTGATAGACTGTTTTGTCCACAGGTGGAGTTGGACCATTCTATTCTTCTCAACTTTATACAACTCCGGGCTGATTACAAGAGCCACAAGCTTTCCACCTTTCTTAAAGGACTGTCGTCATAATACGTTTAATAATGCAAAGATATATCTGTATATATACATATATATATTATTTATTACATATCGTAAAGATTGGTTGCTTTGTATATTGGTAAGATAATCACAGTATTTTCGAAAAATATAGACTTATAGCTACATCTAATTGTTTGAAAATTTTTGATAAGTTTCCAGTACCTAGCACTGTCTGTGGTGTGTCCGGCCTGAGAACATACCTCTCCATCTCCTCCCGCGGGTGTCGTAATAGCCGACGTAAGGTATTACACCAGGTGATGGGCAAAAGCAACCATCTGAGTACTCAACATGAATATTTTGATCACCAATCCGCCTGCCAAGCGTGGTGATTGGGGCCATTCCCCTCATTGTATTTTAAGGGGAAGACTTTGTCCAGCAGTGGACGTGTGACACGTCCGTTAGGCCGCTGATGATGACCATTCCGCTGTAATCCCTTAGTTGGATTTTAGGACATCCACGGGAGGAGACGGAGGTGTATGTTCTCAGGCCGGACACGCCACGGTTCCAAAGTTAGTAGGTAACTAGCAATTTTTTTTAGCAATGTTTGTGATTCTGTGCATATCATCTAAATTTAAAGTACGCTAAAATAATCGCTTACCCTTTCTAATACATGGAAATAAAAGGGACCGCGATAATTTTAGTGCAGTTTAAATTTAGAGAACGATTCACAGAATCGCTACCAGTTACTATAAAGGCGATTTCGAAATCATCAATTTAACTGCTCGCTATACAAAGAATTGAAAGCATTTCTGACTGACATTGTAAACAAAGGTGATATTTATCCGGCTGCTGTCGCCGGACGACCTTATTCGTATTTCACAATGTAAAACTATGAAACATCGCCGTCGCTTAATACACGCTGATTAATTTAACTGGAAGCAGTTTCGGCCGCGACTCTGTATCACAGTATCACATGCAAAGCGTTATCAGCGGTATCTATACGGCTTCACTACTTCCATTCATAAGTTCTCCCCACCACTGCGACTGGTTATTTGAATGAAGTGCATGTGTGCGTGCGACGCGGGCGCACCTACGCTTGTATTGCGCCAGTGTCGATCGAACCGGCCGGCAGTCAACACCTGACGCCTGACGCGTCGCGAATCCCACCCCCGTCTCTCACAGTGATATGCCCATTAGTTCTGTGCGAACCCAACACTGATAAACATACACTTCAGTGTGATACTACCGCTAATCTGGATAATATAAAAATCGAAAGGTAAGCGCGCTCCATGAATTATGTTTATTTTCATTCAAGCTTCGACGCCTACGCTCCGGAGCCGTGTCGCGATTTGTGAGCAACGAATTTACATGTTATAAGTTCATTCATTGGACGTTGGGGTCTATTTATATTATTATCGTATGTGATGTGAATGAGTGATTATAGGTCTCATTGTCACGAGTGGAATTCATATCTGTATGACTGTGGGGCTTGAGTCGGCTTTCCGAGTATCGATGTTGGATGTTCTTTTTTGTCGATCGCGTTATCTGGGTGAGACGGAGCCGTTCCTTTTCGAGTGTCGTTTTTATCCCGACGCTACCTGCGATCGTGTTGAGTGCTCCGAACGCCACTCGATCCCGCTAATGGCATCGCATCACATCACCATTCAGCACCACACCTTGAACACTTGCCATTCTGAGAGATGCTGTTTGTCTGCGGTCGCTGCACCTTACCTATTTATAGGAAAATGGTTACACACATACACAAGATAATTTCACAACAATTGATTTCATACAAAATTGTAATCGTTGAAATGCTAAGATAAATAACAATAAATCGAAAGTTTACGATTCTGTTTGTTGGGTGGGTAACATAACATAACACCCAACAGTCGCATACATATTCCTGATCACACACTAGGATTCCCTGTGTCGAAGGTATCAGGAACTATGAGTACCATGGTACCACAACTCCCAGAGCCAGTCCCCGGAACATATATTTGCAGATCATGCAAACATTTGTACCGCAGCGGGAATCGAACCCGCACCTCTTGCGTCTGAGCCGGCTACGTGCCCGCCGCGCCACAGAGGTCGTCCTAACGGACAGAGGGTAAAAGATTTACCTTAGTATTGAGTAAGTAGGTATTAAACTATTAAATAATACAACTCAACAATGTTCTTCAAAAGTGGTAAGTGACGTAATTTATTAAAATTATCTTGTCACCTCACGCAGTTGTGTACCTACAAATCATGATAAGAATCCCTAATTCAGAAAGCATACAGCAGTGGTAGGTATTTAAATGTACGGACCATAAACGGATGATAAGATAAATTGGAGATGTTGACCGAAGATTCAAACAAGGGTCATCTTCCACCATCTGACATCAACCAGATACCACACAGAACTAAAAAATGAGCCGTAGGATTTTACGTGAAAAACGTCCTAGGTACGTATCAACAATATTGGAAAAGCCATCAAATTTCGATTTTTGATACAGCAATACGAGGAGAACCCAAAAAGCCCCCATTTTGGGTTCTCCTTGATAGGCCGTTTCCACTGAATGCCGTCACTTCTGGCCTTGTTGTGTCTCATATACCTAGGCCGAAAAAACTAGTTTTTCAACTTTACAAAGTCATAAATCTTGAACCACTTTAAGTAAGTTACACCAGGGGGTGGGTAGCAGCATCCACCTGAGTACTCAAAACCAATCCACCTGCCAAGCTTGGTGATTATGGCAAGTCCCCCGATTGCATTCTATGGGGGAGGCCTAGGACGTTTAAAGGCTGATGATGATGAAGAAGGCAAAGCTTATATCACTTGAGGTGTTATTAACGTAGTCATTATATATGCTCATGGTATTATTAAAACTACGTGGACACCGTCTGGCGTCCTAGCTTCACTGTTGAGAGTTGCCTGTAAAATATGCATACTTCTTTAGTTCTATCTCTTAGATAAGTTCAATTGTTGAAAAACCAGAGTAAGCTTATAAATATCTCCATTCCAGATTTCACTTAAATCCGTTCAGCCGTTTGAGCGTGCAGTTACGAACATACTCATAACAACCTTCGCATTTTTATTATTAGTGTGATGTGATACCTAGTGTGATTTTATTTAGGCGTAATGAAGTAGGGGGCTTGCAGTTTTAGACTGCAAATATCATATCGTTAAATATACAAACAAAATTCAAAAATGAATTAAAAACCTTCAAGCTAATGTGTTACGTGTGCAGACGTCTCAGCAAGAGTATTGGTTGGATAATTAAAATCAAATTAAAACTTTCCCACCATCTGTTGTAAAATATAACATCATGGAGACAATACCGTTACAATGTTCTCATAAAGTTATCACACGATTTAAATTGTCCATTGGGTTCTACATATTTTTAGAGCGGCTTAATCATCAAATATAAAACACTGGACTCGAAATACTTATTCGCATAAAATCTACCTTAAATATCAGGCCATAAAAGAACTGTGATATAAAAAATACTTATATCTATCTATATAAGTTTTTTTTATATCACAGTTCTTTCATCATCATCATCATCATCTTCAGCCATACGAGACATCCCCCATAAATACAATGGGGGGAATTGTTATAATCACCATCGCTTGGCAGGCGGATTGGTGATCGCAGTATTCATGTTGAGGTGGGTGCTGCTTCCCATCCTCTGGTGTAATCCCTTAGTCAGCTTTTACGAGATCCACGGGAGGATTATATAGATACTAACCTATACACCTACATATAGGTTACATCAGACCTATCTAATAAAACATCAAAATCTGTTCAGTATTTTATGAGGTTAGCATGGACAAACGGGGGAAACTCGGATACTGCTGTTTTATTGTAATGAATAAGTAGTTTCATAAATATACAGATACTATAGTAACGCGCCGCGACTATGTTCGTGTAGTGTTTTTTCCATATAAAATTCAACATCCCGCTGCACCCTGAATTTCTGAAATTCCTTTCATAGTGCGCACTAGATCACAAAAGGAATGCACCCTTCAAATTTCAGGTCTCTAGGACTTACCATTTAGGCTGTGCGTTGATAGTCAGTCAGTGAGTGATTCAGTCAGTCACGCAACGATTTTATATACCTACATGATGTTTTTTGAAATGGAACAGTATGGGCATATCCGAATCCATAAGTGATACGGGAAAACTGTCTTTGAAACCATTTACTCATTTTGTATGAAAACGATTTTGGCGAAGTTATTTTTTAGGTCAAGCGTGAGTTCTCCATATAAATGAGTTGTTTTGATCAAATTTAAAAAAAAAAAACTAACTATGCCTAAATCGTTTTCATACAAAATGAGTAAATGGTTCCAAAGACAGTTTTCCCGTATCACTTATGTATTCGGATATCACCATACTGTCCCATTTCACAAAAACACCCTGTATATTGATGTATGTACCTTGTTTGAATTGAATTAGGGATAAGATAGAATTAGGGATAATTGAAGATAGGCACGCTGTGTTTGGGAGGAAAAGCTATAGTAAAAATAGTAGGTACCAATAGTAAAAACAAATTCGTGGCTTGCGGCCGCACCTAATAATTATTTTTTAACACATAGTATAAAGGATCAATTATTGAAACCACCCGTCACTCTCAGGATCAAGAAAATTCTTACGTCACCATCATCGGTTGGATGCTACGAACAGAGGTAATAAAAAATCCTACTCTCATATCCACCCACATACATAGATACGCGTGAGAAACATATTGGCATCAGTCGGTTGAAATATACTACGCACTTGGATCTTATCATCACGTCCACTGTTGGATGTCCCTCCCTCATAGAATGCAATAGTTGGATTTGCCACAATCACCACGCTTGGCAGGCGAATTCGTGTTCGCAGTATCGGTGTTGAATACTCAGGCAGGTATATGCTGCTATCCAGCCCCTGATGTGTAGCTTTTGCGACATCCACGGGAGGAGACGGATAGGTCTAGTCTGAGGCCAGACCTTGCATCTATGGTCCGATAACCAGTATAATATTAATGTGAAAAGTTAATTCGAATTTGCGTTACAATATTTTGTGGACTAACGCTGCTGTCAAACGAACACCATTCCGATACAATTTCTTAGCGATTTTTGTAGTTAACGCCTTTTTTTTGAGTTAATTGTTGGAACTGGCATTTGGCCCATCTGAGGTTAAGTAAGCGGTACCTACTTAACCCCAGCTCATAACAAACCTACCTATTATACTTTTTTTTATGTTTGCTTGTTGTTGTAATTGTGTCGTGTCAATGATTTTCATTTCATTTTAATTTAAGTATATACATCCTAGGTCACGTACACCTAGGACGCGCCCTACTTGGCATTGCACTGCACCCGTCATCCTAAGACAAAGATTAAAAGTCTCATGTGCCTGTAATTTCACCGGCACCCATACCCGTTAAGCTCACATTACTGCTTAGTGCAGAAAAAGCTATTAGTACAGGCAAATTAGCAAAAAGTGTGGACCTAAATCGTGTTGTCGTGGATTCTTATGGAAACGTTAGATGACACGAAAAGAAGCTTATCCTAGGTTTGCGCCGTTTCTGGCGCTTACGGAAGGCTTTTAAATATTAGGTACAAACTTAAAAAGGCCGTAAATTTTAAAATAGAAAGAAATTACTTGATGCAAGTTAAATTACGTATAGAGAGACTGTCTTAGTGCATTATGATTTTAATAAAAACCACGTGCATGTAGGGAACACAGTGTTGAACAAATGCATCTTCCGTAAAAAAAAAACCAGTGTAAAACTTCCGGCGGATGTAGTACTAATTAAATGAATAAGTTTAAGTCGATTTCCAGAACTACATTAATTTTCCCCGAAGTAGAGCGACAATAAAATATGGAAAAGTGCCTTCCGTGAGACGCACCATGGTGCAACCTATGTATTTCGAACATTTTTCTGATATGTCTATCAATTTGCACCGACTACCTTAATTTTCCCGGAGCCGTAATAACCACAAAATTTTTTTTTGTAAATGATTTTTTTTTGTATGTTCCGTATGTTGGATTTAAAAAATACTTGGTGCAAATGTAGATCATAACGGTTTAAAGTCTATGCCAAATTGCACCGACTACTTCTATTTCCCCTATTAAGTTACGGATATTTTTATGGTTTTCACCCTATTTCACCCTGTTCCGGAGGGTGAAATTACTGATGCTTATTATTAGAGGTGATTTTTAAGCCATACAAAACAATTAGAAAAGTTTTCATGACTACATCTAATTAGTTCCACACTTGTGCAAAAAATCACCTAATTTGACTGTACTATATGGTGTTACAGCGTTTCGCACTGCGTCCGATCCGAATCCGTTAAAATTCGAATCTATAGAGAAATCGGATGACGGAAGCCGGATCTAGTGCGTAAGCTACCATAGAAATTGTTCTATGACTACTCCGGACCGTATTTTCACGGGTTCGGATCGGATTCGGATCGGGCGTAGTGCGAAACTGATCTTACTACTTCTCCGGTCGAACTCTTACAAAACGCTCTACTCTTATATACTAGCTCTTATACCTACTTGGGTGGCATTGTTGGTACAAAACTGCTAACTCTAGCTCTAAATGCAGCTGCTATCGTCACTGTCAGGTCATCAGTTTCAAACTACTTATTGAGAAATCTTTTGCATAACAATAAAATGCAGTTATGACTACGATGCGTCCATTCATAGTCTAGTGCGATTGTTCGTCTTTGTATTGCAATCTCAGCATCTAAAACAGTAGCGTAGACAGTTTCCAATTATTGCTGCATCACCATAACATTGCATTTATTGACAAAATAAAAATATTTGACATGGCCTACCAGCGTGAGGGCTGCAGAATTAATTTTGTTGCAAAGAGCTCTTTTAAATGAGGTTCTTATTAGGTGAAATTAGTCTGTTCAGAAAGAGAGCCGTCGTGGGCTAATTGTGAACTACATAATATAAAACCATAATTAGGAGCTGGTTTCTTTCTGTCGGCACTTTGGATACCTAAACTAAATTAAAGAACTAAACTAACTAAAGAAACTAAAAAAAAATTGTTACAGTTGTAACAGGATCAAAACGGAACAGACGCGCTATTAGTATTGCCCGCTAAACAAATCACATCATGGGCAGCGCATTTTGCTTAGGATTAACCACGCCTCTTTTCAGCATTTTGTGTTTATATATTATTTAGCGCTTGTAGAGCTGATTTATTTGCAAATGCGGGTAGTGCCAAGCAAGTAGTAGTTTTGGTAGTGGAAAGCAGTAAACCCTCTAATCTCATGTTGTAAAGTCTCTTGAATATTGCATCTTGCAGAAATAAACGCAAGAAACACGCCCAAAAGAAATGCACCGCCCCAAATATAGCAACAATGTAAATGATGAACTTGGTAACAAAGACGGTGTGTTGAGGTATCTTGCGTCAAACAACGCTTTAAATTCGATTATCTTTTGTTGAATCTCGTATCGGATATTGATACTCTTTCATTAATCCCATTAGGTAATAATCTCCTCGATTTTAGTTGATAAGGAAAAGCCTTTTGAACCATCAGCATCAGTCACTGCATAAAGTTTTATCATGAAATATAATAAAGTGAGTCAAGTTATTATGATTGAGCATTTTTTCCTATTAGGCATTAAATTATAGAAATTACAGCATAAAATAACGATGATCAATTATTATAACTCAGCACTTTTTATCACAGATTATCGGTTAAGTTCCCAAATCTGGAAATCAAAATAAATTGTACTAACAATCGCAATGCTATCCAGAGTCAGTAGAATACAGTGCAAGGAGCGTAGCTTGGTGTGTACCTATGGATTTAGCATCGACATAGTTCTCAGAATTAGTAAGCCGTATAACTCGCAGAACCGACAACCGCTGGGGAATAAAGGTTCTGTTGTGGCGACCATAAAGGTCGCGAGAAGTCTGTTGATGAAGATAGCTCGAGACCGTTCGTAGTGGCATTCCATTCAACTGGCTGATGATCATGGTGATTACTCAGGATGTTCCCAAAATTTTCTTTTCGTTTGATACTTTCAAACCTAACGTACCGCCACCATGGAAAAATCACTAAACGCCGCATTGCAGTATTATCATTTTATCAGACACCTACCCGCCGTTTATCTATACATCTAACTGAAGGTCACACGTGTGATCACAACATCTCTGCCAATTGTGATTTTGACTCACGGTATTTTTCATTTCAATACCTAATCTATGCGAGTTGCCAGTTATGACTAATGGCACTGAGACCTAGTCGCTAACCATTGTCCTAGTAGACACCTACACAAGCTCAAAAACGCGCAGCGGGCTATGAAGAGAGCTGTGCTCAGAGTTTCACTACGTGGTAGAACCCGAAACCAGGAGATCCGTAGAAGAACCAATATTACCGATATAGCTCTTAGAATAAGCAAGTTGAAGTGGCAATGGGCAGGCCATAAATTTCACACACAGTGTATGGAGGCCTCTCGATGGACCGATAACATTTTAGAAGCAAGATCATTGTAGCAAGAATTCGGTGGATAGAGGCGGCACGAGAC
This sequence comes from Epirrita christyi, assembly GCA_951392215.1. Lineage (NCBI taxonomy): Eukaryota > Metazoa > Arthropoda > Insecta > Lepidoptera > Geometridae > Epirrita > Epirrita christyi. The sequence continues at coordinate 8,769,470 of OX595852.1, forward strand.
CGGTCATGGCAATCTATTGAGGGAAGCCTACATATATGAGATGTCCGAGGACTTCTACAATGCTGATGATAATTATGATTTTGAATTTCGGTATAAAGGCCTCTTAAGATAAATCCGGGAGCAGAGTTAAAACCAAAACACATGCGTCTAAAGTGAAAAGATCTTGAAAAGATAAGTTTTTTCCCATAATATGAGACAGCAGTAACATTCGCTCCCAATTAGATTCGAAAAAGTATCATTGAATTTTTATCATTGGACCCTATCTTAATTTAATATGACTGAGATCTGCGAACTGGATCGCCGCTAGCTTCAATTATTGGCGACTTAATACCCGTTGGACCGGTATAGCAGAAATGATCGTCGAGTTAATTCTACCCTTACAAGATTATTCCTTCGCCTCTCGGCTGACAAAAAAATCAGTCGATCGACATCTGACGAGCAACTAGTCAGAGCCATCACAGCTGAGGTTCGGTCGGTGCACTACAGGGACGCGGGGTTGGGGGCGGGTGGAAGGGGCACCATCTGCGCGGGCGCTGGTGTGCGTGTGTGCGTGCGCCTTATTAGGTTCGGAGAGTGTGCGTGTTGGGTGCTTGAAGTACACCTTGCACGCAACGGGACCCAGCCCGGAGCAGGTAGAGGCATCGTTGCTCGCAGACCGACTGATGATTTGGAACGGATCTCACTTTCTCGATGCGAATATGGGTTTTGAACACGCCATGCTATTAAACACGTTTCAAAATATGCAGGCAAAGAACGTTTAACTATTGCTCGAATAACTCGAGGGCATCCAGCATTCAATCCTCATTTTAACAACTTCGAAAAAAAGAGGTTATCTATTCACCGCTATTCATATATGTGTCGATTTCTCTGTGATGTCTTGTCGCATTAGGATTGGGTTTTTTTTGCAGTGTAGTGAAAGAGCCAGGGTAGTCCCATAAAAAAATATCCTAATCAGATAAGTTTATGTAGTTACCTACTTATTCCATAAATCTTACATTTTTTTTGATAAACTTATAATTTAGTTATCACTAAAAACGGAATATTTACTATGATTTTTGAGTTGTGTTATTTCCCGATATTTCGGCACATTGCATGCGCCATGATCACGTGTAAACATTAAGGGCCTTATTCATAATCATTTTTGAATCCTATTTTAGTTAAAATAGCTTTTGTCTTGTTCTCTCTGATGTATAATGTCATATGTCAAAACAAGACAAAACATTTTTTAACTAAAATAGGATTCAAAAATGATTATGAGTAAGGGGGGAAGTCTTTGCGAGGAGATGTTAGTGGTAGCATGCAGCTGTGCCGAAATATCGGGAAATAAAACAACTCCAAAATCATGGTAAATATCACGTTATTAGTGATAATTAATATAATTATGTTCATAGCCATAAATAAATAAAATAAATAAAATAAAATAGCCATGATAGTTCAAAAGTTATAACTTATAATGATTTCGTAGCAGTAATGTATGCCTGCTATCGCCCTTTGTTCACTTTTAAATATTTAAATATAATGTATAGCACAATGCTAATACTTTGAAACTATCATACATTAGATCGTACAACGCCTATATAATTGCTAGATGCGACGAAATCGACAAATTATATCTCAGATTTGTGATAAACCAGAACATCTTCGACGAAATGATTTTACAATTAAAACAGCTCGTGACACAGTTATGATTATTCTTTGTACACATGTTGAACTAATGACTCATCTGATCTAATCACTAGATCAACGTTTGTTACCAACACTACACTATAATAATTTAAAAAAATGCAATGATAAAAACTTCGAATGTGAAGTAAAGAGCCTTGGTAGCCGGTCAAATCTAAATTCCTAAACAGATTTTGAATTCTTGTCTAGGTAAAAACGCTTTAAGATATACTTGGTATTTGCATTTGAAACATTTTTCCATGGTTTCAAATTATCATAAAACAATTTCTATCACATGTACCTACACTATATCAACGGTATGTTCATAAGGCATGCCAATCACCAACGCTCCATGCAGCACAGAGCTGGCACAGTAACAATTCAGTCCAAGTACTAAATATAGTACAAAATAAAACAACTGTCTCTGCCCTTCATTCATCCAACCCTTATTGCATATTTGAACCATAATTAAATGAACATAGTGTCCATTTTTATACGAACCCTGTGGACTATTAAATTGGTTGACGCGGTCGCTGCGCGGGCGCACCAGAATTTTTAATTATGAATTAATTAGTGACGATCAACAACATAAGCTTGCCTAATCCCGATTACTCATTTTGGTTTTATTCAAATGTACTGGACTCTACATTCAAGCATTTTAAATTTAGGATCACGACTGTTCATATTTTAGGTGCTAGGAGTACTTTCAAAGTTGCTACCTCTCTTTATCTAGGTAAATTATGCACCTATAGTATTGAACTGAACATAATGTACGCGTCTCGTCGCCTCTCGCCCATATGCTGAGGTCGATGACTCTGATAAATATTATTAAAATATACTTTAACCAACCTCGTATCTATTAACATCGTAGCCCACGCACAATAAAGTGAATAATTTCTAGCCAAATAAAGCAACAAAATTGAAGAGCAATTATGTTGATGCTAAAAGTTGAAGCATTTTGATTTGTACAGTTTTGGGCAATTTAGCATAAAAGTCCTACCTTTTAAAAGTTAAGGTGTGTCACACAACTTAATGTTTCAATAGAATAGGTCAGAATAAGTGTGACACGTTCAAAATTAAAGTTTATCATAAATATCATAGTGCATTTTTGTTGTTATTTCGAATTTTTAAAATTTCTGTGTGTTGTTTAACTGTTATGTTGCGTAAATCTACATATATTGACAAGAACATTAGCGATTTTGAGCCTATTCATCCAGTAGCATGATTATGGGAAAAAATATTCCCGCTCCTCCTACCAATCGGAGTTCCGATCGGAGGACTGGGAAATACCCATTCTAGCGCTGAATCGGCATTAGACGCGTGTAAAGCACGTTTGAATCCAGTCCTGTGCCGCGTTTTAACGCGTCCTATGCCGAGCCAGCGCTGGAATGGCTCCAAATACTGGATCAATTAGAGTTGCTTTAAGTTTTGTTTACATCCACATCAATCATTTCACAATTACAACGGTAGTCAGCAAATACCTAAATAAGTAGGTACTAATGTTTATTCAGCGTCATTCCTTTGTACGCGACGTACGCGTAAGTGTTGCGTTACAAGTGGGTTTCGCATCATGGCTTAGGCCAAGGTTTCTTATTTGAATGTGCACCAACGAAGTTGATAAACGTTGAACGAATACGTAAAACAATAGTACCTAGACAAAAAGCACTAGCTCATGCTAGCTCTACAAGGCTCTATCTTTCAAATTTTATGCAAAACGATGAGCTCAAAATTGCACTGCTAGTATGCTGCTAGACCTATTTGTAATAAAACGGACAAATTCGAGCAATACTCGCACCCTGAGGGTTCGGAATTCGGATCCATACTTAAATTATTTTGAAACTGTCAGAGCCCTTTCGAGTTTCAGCCACTTTTTCAAAAAGTCGAAATTCGCAAAAAATTTAAAAATTTACCAAATAAAATTTTGTTCTGTTCAAACGAAGCAAATATTGGTGCAAATAGGGGGTCTTTCCCAGTCCTCCGATCGGAACTCCGATTGGTAGGGGGGGTTTTTTTTTTGCCAGAATTACGTATAGCGTTCTCAAATATGCAAGCTTTGCCAGTGACCGACAGTGGGTTCAGATAAGTCTGTAGTACCTACAAGTACCTACATCCTAACTTTAATTTCACACATTAGTCATAGAGTTATGAATGGTTGGCGGGTAGAGGCGCGAAGGGGCCCGTGCTAAAAATAGAGTACTCAACAGGTGCTGTAGCTGTATGCCTAACCTCTCGCCCACGCAAGAGATGGGAGAGTAAACTCTAGTTGCAATAAGAATAGCTCTGACATTTAAGAGTTGTGTTAGTCGTGTTTCCGGCCTAAGAATATAATTCTTCATCACCTCCCGTGGATGTCTTAAAAGCAGACTAAGAGATTACACCAGGAGATGGGCAGCAGCATTCACCTGAGTACTCAACACGAATACTGCGATCACCAATCCGCTTCCTGATTGTGGCAAATCCCACTATTGCATTGTAAAAAATGTAAATATTCCTCCATTCTCGTAAATGATCGCAATTTTACTCCATTTTACTATTGATATGACAATGGCATCAATGCATTTGACAGTTATGTCTGTAGTTGACAGTGCTACCTGTATTTTAACCTTAGAATAATGACTAGAGCACATTTTAACTTAAAAATCTTCCTGCCCCCTCTTAGAGCATTTCTAAGGCCCCCCTATTCTCTAACTGAAAGTCAATCGGTAACTAACGTTTGACAAGTAAAATAACCATCAGTTGCTCAAAATTATCACTAAGAAATGTCAATTGATGGTCATTTTACTTATCAAACGTTGGTCACCGAGTGACTTTCAGTTAGGGAATAGGGGGGCAGGTCCCACTAGTGGAACAAAGCAGTGGAATCAACAGTCGGAAACCCATACTATGAGGGAGAGCATAATTATTGAACGAGCGAAGCGAGTTCTCTGAGTCAAGTTGGAAGAATCGGCGTTTGTATGTATGTGTGTATGTATGTATGTATGTTTGTCCGATGAAAACTTCCAAACCGTTAATCCGATCTCCATGACATTTGGTATGGGGGTAGATAGTATTGGTACAATTTGTAGGTAAGGTTATGAGCTATATCGGTCAGGGGGTTGCTGAGATATTGGGGTCCAAGAGGGGGTAAAAAAAATAAAAGTGAGACAGTCAGATCAAGTGGGGTGTCTAATGAAAGCGCTTTAGTTGGACATTTCAAAACTGTTTTTAATAAGTATTTAAACTTAGTAGTTTCCGAGATATTAGGGAAAATAAAAAACGCAAAAATCAAAAATTCTAGGGTACTTCCAGCAGTCCCACAATGCTGAAATTTGGTATGCTTGTGGCTTTTGTGTCACAACTACAGGGAAAAGTCTGAAATTGAAGAAATTAGAAACCTGAACCATAAAAAACAATAACCAATATAACATCCATTGTTGACCTCCGATTTCTAAGAATATGAATGACGTTGGAGTTCTATGTTTTCGTCAAAAGGACGTCATCAATTAATTCGTCAAGTACTTTAAATACTAACAGGTATGTAGTATTTACGCCCTGTTGCTTAGTCCTATTCAAAGGCTATTTCGATGATGTGTATAATAATTACCTATAGAGGTTAAATTTTTTTCTCAGTAGATGTTTTTAGGAATCGGTTAGAAGGGTGAAGAAAGTAAAATATGCAAAAAAATCTCTCGAAGATACTTCAAGGTCTCTGGTAATGCTGAAATTTATTATTTAAGTATATTTTGTTCCACGGGAGAAGTCGAAAATTGAGGATTTTTTCTTTGTAATATGCATTTTTAGAGTAGGGAACTTAAATCTTTAAAAATTAGGTAGCAAAACTACAGCTAGATGGCACTGCTTAATTAAAAAAAACTTTTATTTTGCTTCACATTTCTTTCATGTTAGAGAAATTGACTCGATAGTTTTAGATTTCTGATGGATCATCCATACAAACATACTTACATAGCCGTTAAATACAAAACCCTTTCTTCCCCTTTTAAATTAGTCGGGCTGATAAAGGTGTCATCGCGAGGTCTCAGTTCGGGGCGAACCACTAGTTATTATTGAACGAGCGAAGCGAGTTCTCTGAGTCAAGTTGGAAGAATCGGCGTTTGTATGTATGTGTGTATGTATGTATGTATGTTTGTCCGATGAAAACTTCCAAACCGTTAATCCGATCTTCATGAAATTTGGTATGAGGGTAGATAGTATTGGTACAATTTGTAGGTAAGGTTATGAGCTATATCGGTCAGGGGGTTGCTGAGATATTGGGGTCCAAGAGGGGGTAAAAAAAATAAAAGTGAGACAGTCAGATCAAATGGGGTGTCTAATGAAAGCGCTTTGGTTGGACATTTCAAAACTGTTATTAATAAGTATTTAGCTTTAGTAGTTTCCGAGATATTAGGGAAAATAAAAAACGTAAAAATCAAAAATTATAGGGTACTTCCAGCAATCCCACAATGCTGAAATTTGGTATGCTTGTGGCTTTTGTGTCACAACTACAGGGAAAAGTCTGAAACTGAAGAATTTAGAAACTTATACTCCATAAAACAGAGACCAATATAACATCCATTGTGGACCTCCCATTTCTAGGAATTTGAATGACGCTGGAGTTCTATGTTTCACGTCAAAAGAACGTTATCACTTAATTCGTCAGGTACTTGATATAGGTACTAACAGGTATGTAGTATTACGCCCCGTTGCTTAGCCCTATTCAAAGGTTGTTTCAATGATGTGTAGGAAATTACCTAGAGGTTAATATTTTTCTCAGTAAATGTTTTTAGAAATCGGTTAGAAGGGTAAAGAAAGTAAAATATGCAAAAAATATCTCGAAGATACTTCAAGTTCTCTGATAATGCTGAAATTTATTATAATAGTATATTTTGTTCTATAGGAAGAAGTCGAACATTGAGGATTTTTTTTAATATCCATATTTAGCGTAGAAAACGTAAATCTTTAAAAATTAGGTAGCAAACTACAACTAGATGGCACTGTTTATTTAAAAATCTTTTTTTTTTCTTTTCAAAATCACTCTCATGTTAGTGAAATTGACTGGGTAGTTTTAGATTTCTGATGGATCATCCATACAAACATACTTACATAGCCATTTAATACAAACCCCTTTCTTCCCCTCTTAAGTAGTCGGGCTGATAAAGGTGTCATCGCGAGGTCTCAGTTCGGGGCGAACCACTAGTTATTATGAGCCCACTGGATCCCACTGCAGGGCAAAGGCTTTTCTTCTTTTTTTTTGTCGTCGGGGTCTGTGGCTTTGGTTGGCTAGTTACCTAAATAGGAAACGAGCAGATGATGATGGAGATTAACCAAATAACTTATTATATATAATATGACTATATTTTTTAAGAACTAAAGCCATTTTTAAATTGTTTTGTTTGTGTTTCCGAATCTTGCCAACGTAAGAATTGAATTGTGTGATCAGTTGGTATGCGCTAGCGGGATAAGGAAAGTGAAACTATCACGCTTTCCCGACACTGGTGTTGACTGCATTTGCATGTTAGATGTAGGTGAGTAGGTAATGATGCTTGTTCAGAATTTGATATAGGAAAGAAACATCTACATTAGCATATTTCCACTTTTGAGCCTGTTCTTGACAAGCAAGAGCGGATAGGCAATATCCTGGCCTATCCGCAAGTGCTTATGTCACTATGCCTCCGATTTATTCAGGTTCAAGTTCATATTCTTTTTCTTCAGCGTCTTATTTAAGTCTTTTGATTTAGAGGGAGTTCCCACTCGGCTCCAAAGTGAGTTTGTTTTCCCCGGATCATAGGATATCCGTCCAAGCGCCGATTGATCCGCGATTATCCGTGTCGCCCTACACCACGGAAACGGAAAGGGATGTTACTCTTTTATTTTTAAATCCATAGTCGAAATACTTTTTAAACGATCCTAATGATACACTCAAAGTGTTTGTTAGTTTAGGAGAAAGGAACTTGATTCATGTTCGGATGATTTTTGTTAATGTGCCGAGTGAAGGAGATCTAAGGATAACAAAAGATAGGTAGGTATCTAATGGATTGTTAGGAAGTTCCAAATAAACAATAGATCCAGCTTCATAATCAAAGAAAATCAACAAGCATGGTTTCCTGCAGTTTAAAAATCACAGTTTTGCCAAAATTACCATCCCTTGTATAAGAAACATGCGCAGGACAGAGCAGGCTGATAGAAGAGAAACCTTATACCCAGCAGTGGGTAATGCCAGGCTGAGATAATGATGATCCCTTGTATTATGGGTAGAGTTGTTCAGGAAAAAAGTTCAATATTAAATTAAAGTTTCTTGTAAGTCAACATGCAAGATTTCCTTCAATAGTTCCAATGATTTCCTCGATATAATCAGCTGCATAACGCATTGCCTGTAGTGTGATTAGACTGTCTCCTTCCGCTGATATCGGAAAAGCCAACTACGGGTTTACACCAGGGGACGGACAGCAGTATCCACCTAAGTTCTCAACACCATTATATAGGGAGGCTGATGGTTGGTGATCTTGGTTTTACTACGGATCTCCGAATTGGTTCGAGTCTCCGATTTCTGAGTTATGATCAATTAGCTGGGTAAAAAAAAAACAATTTTTATTGAAATTCAGCTCAATAATCAATCATAATTTGCCGTGCGCGTTTCTTGGCGGATGTCCCCACGACCCTGAAGATGGGGCTATATTTAGATGCACTGCAGCCCTTCGGCACTGCACTCTGAGACAATAACTCACGCGATGTTTGGACTTGCCCGCGGGCAACTCATATGCACCACTTTGATCAACATGTCAAATTGTGGTAATTGACTTTGGAGAATGAATTATTTCGAATTTTGCTAATTTATATTGGGGAAACAGAAACCGAAATGGCAGACCGAAATTCAGACATTTTAAAAAATATATTTTAACTTGTAGTAAGTAGGCAAGATCTTCAGTAAAGTTGTAAGCAGAGAACCGTAAAATCCATTACCATCCTTGGTTTGATAAACTGGTGGATCCATCGCTGTTAAATTAATGATTAGATTTTATCAACAAACACGCTAATTTAATTCAATTACCAGAACAAGAACTTTGGACTTTGTCTCTAACTGTATAAAGTCCATGGTCGATAAGAATAATCCTTTCAGTGGGCTCCTTTCTTGGCTACCTGTGTTGGTTCAACATAACCTTCCTGCTCGTCGGCAGTGTGTGGCCAGAACGTAGGTCTGTTAACGGGGTCTAGGGCATCCTTTGGGTACATGTCGTAGTACATTTCCATGGTCATCTCATCGAGCTTCGGTAAAGCGTTCACTCTAGCTAGTTCTTTTGTTGCACTGAAAAATAAAATAAGATAAGCTACTGAAGGTTCCCACGTACACTTCGCTGAACTTTTCAGCTGCATAAGTTTATGTTTTCTGATTAATTGTTTCAAAAATCTAAAACGCGTATAGCAAGAGCGTCTGTATCCCGTATCCGTGCGATTCATCCCATGAATTCATTCCATGAATATTTATTTTCGGATTCTGCCCAAGATGTAGGCTAGCTTTATAAGTTTTACAAAAGTTTATGAAAAAACCTTCATAAAACTTTGTAGATATAGTCAGATATGGGTGTGTTATGTTATGTTATAAGACTTATCAACGTACATGGTTCTAGATGTTGAAGCGTTATTCAGCCAAAAAGTTAGAGGTGTACGTAGGAACCTTAATTAGACATTTTAAAGATTGCAGGAAGTTAGTGTATGGACGTGGCTCAAGCCAGTCGTTGTGGCCTTCTATGGAGGAGGCATATTTCCAACAGTGAACTACTATAATATTCTGATGATGATGATTATGAATTATAACTTGTTTAGATTATGAGTGAGTGAGAGTGATTATGCAGTGAGAGTGAGTGAGTGAGTGTGTGTGAAGTGAAGTTTATAGACCTACTCTACTTTCTAACCTAATTACACGGTTTGTATAAAGTTCAGCTTCGTGTAACCAACTAATCAGTACGGCTAGCACAGGCTGACTAAACGTTACCAAGACGCTAGCGAGACGACCGCAAATGTGAATATTGGCAAATGACATCGGCGTAACTTCAAATCTACATATTTCAAGCTACGCCGATGTATATTGATAGGTTAATAGTTGATATTTACTAACGTCTCGCTAGCGACTCGCTATCCATACTACTGTACTGTACGGCTAGCACAGACTAACTATACTGTACCAAGACGCTAGCGAGACGACCGCAAATGTAAATATTGGCCAATGACATTGGGGTAGCTTTAAATCTTTGAATTTGATTGGTTAATATTTGACATTTATTATCGACTCACTGTCGTTACTAACTAACGTCGCCTTGCCTTGACTGTTCGTCGTCTCGCTAGCATCTTGGTAAAGTTAGTCAGCCTGTGCTAGCCGTACTGTTGTCATCATACCCGTCAATGAGTTTTTGCTGCTCAGCACAGAATGCCTTTATCTCCGGCTGCAGGGCAGTCCATTGCTCATCCACTTTAGCTGTCAAGGAATCGGTAGGGAAGGGCACTTTGAATGATTCGTATCCAGACTTTAGTTTGTCCACCAGGCCCTCCACTGGCACTATCTTCTTGTATTCGTCCCAGTTGATTTTTGGAGGTTCTGGCGGATTTGCTTGCACCCTATTATGTGAAAAAACATTATGTGCCTTTGAACTCTTTCGTCAAAATATTTTCATGTCAACTTTTAAAGAGTGACGAAACAAGATAATTATTTCCAAATATTTGTTCCGATAATTGGTCTATGAAGCTATTTTTTTGTGCTTCTATTACTAATAGAAGGAACAGTAACGACGAGTAACTTTAACGTAACATAACGTATATTTTTAAAAGTAATTTAATACATCAATGGTGTAACTTTTTCCGCTTTTTCCAAAAGAGACCGTGTCCATTTTTATTTTATTTTAATTTCTGGTTTTTTTTTTGAGTAATATCGTGTAATTTTAACGGCGTTTTAACCGGTGTAGCTTATTATAAGAGCACATGGTGGTGAATTTAAATATAAGTGTATTGCGTGTATTTTCAACTTGGTGGAAATTGACCACCAACATTCTAGTAAAACTGCCACCGTTTTTCTAGAACGTGACTTGACTGAGACTTTAACGACTTGACCTAATTTTATCAAAATAATATACCAGTAATATACCTACTTGACACTGGCTAAATTGAGGATACTTTCCTCACACGCCACAATTAAAGAATACATAAAAATATAAATAAAAATACACCAATGGTTGTAAATAGTCAAAGTCGAATGAGCTTACCTTCGTAAGTACACATCAGACTTTCCCTTGAATGCGAGGAAGTTTGTTCTCTGATCACGCGGGACTCGTTTTTCCAGCTCTGCCCAGTTGATTCCTGGTTTTGTGAATCTTTTAGCCATTTCAGTGTAGATTTAGAAATCCCAGATAAAACAAGACCGAGGTTGAAATTCCCACGAAATTCCCTTACTTTGATTGATGTTGATTCATAGAGAAAATATATATTGTCTTGATTATCAAATGTCAGGTTATTTGGCAACAAAATTATTCTAGATACCGAATAAGGTTCTACTATCTGGACAAGGCTAAGGAGCCTCTGCAGGGCAAATGCCTTTATACCCACGAAAGACGTCCTGTACACTATGACTTAGGCCCAATGTTCCAGTTTTTTTTTTCTTATATATATATATATTCTTATATCTTATTATTTCTATATATATTTCTTGATATATTTTAAACGAAGTATTTTAAAAATATCAAAAAAATATAGTCGTATTTCTCAAAAAGAGCCATTTTGATGTATTTTATTTTCTAGTTTGCCCCCAAAATCAGAATTCATTTATTTACACTCTTCACACTACACGCCCGTGATTGGGTCACCTAAATCTGTTTATGAACCAAATTTCAAGTTTTTTGGTCAAGTAGATTCGAAAGAAGTAGTATTGAAAATAGGTACACACGACAGACAGACACGAGAGTTATCCTATAGTGGTTCCGTTGGTATTTTTTGTAGTACGGAACCCTAAAAACCTAACAATCTACCTGACTAAAAATTTATTGGTTTTTTTTCGATTATGCGTCATGTGACGCTAAATGAGTCTGCTCTGAGAACCCTCGTGCAAAATTGCGAAATAGTTTTCAGTCACGCTCTTAGAATATACATAATGTCACGCTCATATTTTGTGAGTCGGGAACCACAGGATACCTCCTGCCTAAAATGTTATGAGCTCTACCTAATTAGAATAAGGTCTTTTTTCGTTCTGAACTGAATGGTAGAAGGCTCGAATTTGCTTAATTATTTTGGTTTAGTCTCCTCGATCCAATTCAATATATTTATTCTTGAGCTATTCGCCCACAGCGCGGTATAGGGCGCACTTTTTGAATTAGCATTTTCGCTCCACAAACAGTAAAATAGACACTTTATAACAAAATATGTACAAGTTGGTAACGTATTTAGCAAAGCACCTGCATATTCAAATGTGTTGAAGGTAGACTCTACCTTCAGCGGTACCCTCAGCCATGAAATAAATATCGCTAGGCAGTCTATAGGCATTCTTCTTAGCTAGTAGCAGGCATCTAGCTCTAGATAAGACAGTCATATTTTGTTATAAATAACAAACGTTCTCGGTAGCCTTATCAGCACAGAGCGGGGTGATTAGATATCAGATAGCGTGAGCATTGTGTTGTTATTTTGGGGAAGTTTGCGGTAAATAGCGTATCTCATAAACTAGAGTGTGTCTAATCTAAAAACGTTCCACTATTCTATTACGTTAAAATAAAATATTCCTTAATCCGTAAACACAAGGACCGTTTTCGAACATCAAGCTTGTGTCAAATGCCAGTAAAAGCGGTGGAAAGGCGTGCAATTTTTTAGACGCACCCTACCCGTATGGAATAAAATATTATTAAACTACGTTATATAATAACTACAATTTCGTTCATACTGAAGTATGTTTTGGGAAATATGTTATCACCTGATCATCATTTCTTGCATTCCATAATATATTTATCTACTCTCATACTGAAATATATAGATTAAAAAACTAAAATGACAGTCTTTATGCACATGCCATCGTAATAAATTTAAAAAATTACATTACGATACAGCTCTTTTATGGACAACTATATCATAATATAACTTTTTTTCCATAACGATACAACTTCACTTGGACCAAGGAGGTTGCAATGCAGTTTTTGTATACATAATCTGTGGACGCGTTGCAACATGCTCGCGCGTATGGATTTTGGCGCTAAACGCTTACAAATAAATGCAAATATAAAATAAATATAAGCTGTAATTTTACGCAAATTTCATTGTCAAATTAGTTTTTGTTTTAAAAATGTCTGAAAACGACAGTAGCGATACTGAAGAAAATGTTACACCAACAACACTGCAACAAACAAATGAACCTCTTATACCGGCGAAATCTAGAAGGTATTACAATAAATGTTACCAAGACTTTAAAATATAATATTACCTATTTCATGAGATTTTAACTATACTTTAGATAAAGTAGTGTATGAAACTGCACATAATTTGGTCTTAAAACACTCGTGTTTTAAGAACCCTTATTATGCAACAGTTTCATAAACTACTATTCATGCAATGTATAGAGTCGTAGAGTTATACAAATAAAAAAAAAACTATAAAATAATCAAATGTAAAACTATAGACACGCAGCGCAGCCGCAACGCCCTTGTTGCAGCGCTCTAAGCTAGCGAGTAATATGACATCCTTTCCTAATAATATTATAAATATCCTTTGTGAGGATGGATGGATGGATAGATGGATGGATTTTACTCTTTCACGCAAAGAATTCCGAACTGATTTTGATGAAACTGTACAATTTTATAGATATAGCTAACAAATATAATAATAAATAATAACTTATAATACAGGTTCCAAGCGGGCGGAGACGCGAGCAAATGTTACATTATACCTTAACTCTAAAGATGGGTACCTAACTCTCCCAAATGCCCTTCAATAACCAACCAAAGAAATCGAAACACCACTTTTATTACAAGACAATAATGTGACTGAAGCATGGCGTCGCGTCAGAATGATGGCCTCGTATCCGGCGGATATTAGCCGTAACGACACGATACCGGCCCGGCTTCAGACGCGCCGAATTCTGCCGACGACACTTTTACCGCGTCGCGATGCTCCTAGCCATTCATATACATACTTACTCATTGATCCTGCTAAACATAATACTGCCGAAAAGTCACCCTTATCTTTCTAAGCATAAGAGTCAGCGTCATTGTTTCTGATGGGATAGTAGGACATGTGCTGGCAGCAAAGATCGCTTCCGGCGGATCATCTCGTTACGTCTGAAAAGTGTTAACTAATTCCGATCACTGTGATTGCCTTTGATGGGATATTAGTAGAGAGGGTGTCAAGGGATTTGTGGTTTAATGATGAGCACCTCATTGTCACTTTGATAGAAGGGTTGGATTTATTTAAACAAAGTCGAATAAATACTGCACCTCTTTAAGTATTAATGTAAGGCATGAAATGAAAAGTTCAAAAGAAAAACTTGAATGACAAGCAAAATTTGATCTTATGGAAGCCATATTATTTGAAAATAAACGACTAGTTTGTAGACAAGAAACCGCTTCTCAACAAAAAACAAAAGGTGCACTAAGAATTGAGGAACAGGTTCAAAACCCTGTTTACGGTTGCGGGAACGTTTTTTTATTTCAGTCGGTCTGTCTATATCGGTAATACCAAGTATGAAGTAAATTAAATATGAAAATAGTGCATGTACCTATAATATAGATGTTACAGCCTCTTAGCCGTTGTATACAGGCCAGATGGCTACCTCACTCAGCACTGGACCAAGATGCACTCAGTTATGACCAAATACACATTACTAAGTGCATTTTGGCGTAATAGTTAGAATAAAAATTTAAAGCCGTTTCTAGATAGGTGGCCAAAATATGGATCGTGGGCTCATAACTTATTTTATTGTTTTTTCTTTATGTGAGAGAATCCTAATTTTAGAGGCTTTCTGAAATAGATCACGTGAATTATCTTATCTCCATACCTAAATCTAAATAAAACTTAATTTCCGTTCGATAAAAATACTTTAATTGACCAGATAATAAAGCTACTATATAAAGATAATAACATTACTTAGGAACACTGATAATATTTTAATGTATTGTATTACAAAGATGCAATCGTGAGAGTGACATAAGTTGATTAAATTTTGCTTACTTTTTATCGCCTAGCGATTTACTTAGGTCTAGATAACAAAAAATTGTGCGTAGGGAGCTCGTCAAGTTCGTAGGAATTTTTCTGTATATTTGTAACTGGCAGAATAATAAATAAAAAAAAGTATTTGACAGATTTTTATTAATTACGGATCTATGTGGCCCACCTGGGCCCAATTCTACTAAACAAATTGTGTTTGAATTGTTTATGAATTAGCACAAAATTGTCATTTTTGACACTTTTGGTATAGCAAAAGTGTCAAAAGTGACCATTTTCAGATAATTAATTAACAATTCAAACACAATTTGTTTAGTAGAATTGGGGCCCTGATGTTAATCAATGTTGATCGGTACTTCAGCAGATTACAAATACAATGCCTCTTAGATCACGTCCACCTAGGACGCTACGCACCCTACTTGGCATTGCACAGCACCTGTCATCGAAAGACATAAAGATGAAAAGTCTCAAGTGCCTGTAATTTCACCGGCACCCATGCCCTTCAAACCGGAACACAGCAATGCTCACACTACTGCTTGGCGGTAGAAATAGGTATGGTGGTAGTACTGCCCCGGACGAACTCTTTCACAAGGAGCTCTACCTTAAGTGTAGAGCTCCTTTCATTATCTTTCATCTTTCATTATCATTGAATTAATTTGATTTTTTTGTTCCCAGTCCCAGCATGAAGCTGGAATGGACGGAGAACGAGTCCGACTATGGACTCGATGAGGCTGCATTCTACGAGGGCCCGCCGAGCATTCCGCCACCGCCTCGCAAACATGTCTCATTCAGTCTCAGGCTTGACTTGGTAAGTATTTTTGACGTTTCTTACTGTGTCTAAATTCTTCTCTTCATCAGCCGGTAGACATACACTGCTAGATGAGGTCTCCTTCGTAGCATTTATAGCGTGCAATGGAGGGATTTGCCATAATCACCATGCTTGGCAGACGGATTGGTGATCGCAGTTTGGTGCCCATCCCTTTGCGTAATCCCTTAGACGCCTTAGACTTACGATATCGACAGCAGGAGTTGGAGGAGTCTTATTCGTAGGCCGTGAATACTACGACTTTAAATTAGTTAGCCTAAAATATAGGATGTTGTTGGATGAAACAAGACAAAAAACATTTCTAAATGTAGTACGTTAAAAAGTAGGGCGGCATTAGCCCAAATAACTAACTTGTAATTAAATGCAAGTTGTTGCAAAACTATTTGCTTAAATCAGCGACAGAATTATCATTTCCATTAACATAACATCATCATAAAAGTTATTATTCAGATAAACCTCTGATAAGAAATCAGGTAAATATTTTATATGTGCTAGATACCTATCCTACCACACTACCTACATCCACTATCTATATCCTACCTACTATTTTCAATACCTTGAATGAATCAAAAGTGCATGATAGGTAGGTTGGTATGATTCCGATAGTACCTATCTATTTATAGCATCCATATCGGGAACGTATTCTAATCTGATAAAAACAAAATTAATATACGTTTTTAGGGTTCCAAAGCCATATTGCCATTTGCAAGCCTTTTTGGCGATTCCGAAACGGAACAACGGATAATAAACAACAATAACAATCAAACTCGAGTAGAATAAATACCAAGAAAAAAGATATACGTATTTTAAACCGGTGTTTATAATATTACAACCCTTAAAACAGTTTCGTCATGTTTGTAGGTACGTCCGTTTGCCCGAGTGGCAAACCCTGATTACTCAATAAACAAGCGTAAGATATTGCTGAACAATATGTTAGTTAGTTTATAAAAAATAAGTTAAGGTTTCATAAACCATTAGGTACCTATTAATTCTTTCATTAGTAATCCAAATTAATTAATTTTGAGGCTCGCAACTTTAGGACTGATAGCGTAGCCTGACACGTCTTGGGCGCTTTATTATCAACTGTATTCACTGAATCTTCCTTAGTAAATGAATCTTCGATATCGACAGAATTTCATTAAATTTAAATACAAAAACCCTGTTGATTCTCAAAAATAATGAGCAATTGAAATTCCGGTGTCAAATATGTCCATAGTGTAGGTATTTGAAATACAACTAGTAATTGAAATCCTGTGCCCAATATTTTCGTAGCGTATTTGAAATACAGATAGTAATTATAAAATTTATGCTAAATATGTCTGTAACGTATGTATTTAAAACACAGATTGTACTCGAAATTCCGTTGCTAAATATATCTGTTAGCGTAGGTATTTCAAATACAGTAGTAATCAAAATTCTGTTGCCGAATATGTCCGTAACTTAGGTATTTCAAATACAGATAGTAATCAAAATTCCGTTGCTGAATATGTTCGTAGCGTAAATATTTGCGCGATGACGTCAGATGCCACCCCAGCTTCCTCGGTTATACCTACATTTAAACGATCAATTATTTAAGAGCCATCCGCGTTGTAGCGCGATGTACTTCTTAATACCGCATGTCCGTACCTGTAATTGATTTTACGTATTTATCTTCCTACTATTTATCAAACGCATAATTTGGAAAAACATTCCTCGTATAATTGCAGGAAGTCCAATCGGATTGGGAAAAGCGGTCTAACGTATTAGACTCAGCTGGTTTAAGTAGCCTGTGTTTTAGAAAACTCGTCTGTGTTAGTATTAGCTGTACTAGGGCGTGGGCGAGCTATTTATAATACAAACAACGCTGAAAAAACAGTTGAGTAACAGGTAATGAAATCATTTGAATATTATCACTCCATATACATGGGACCTTCCTTTACAGTTGGGTCTGTTACAGTTTGTCAAGTTGTCCGTGCATGAAAACCATAATTTATTGAAAATAAATTAAATCAGCAACTCGCCCAGAACTGAGACCACGCGAGGCTTCGATATTCGCCCCTACCTCAATAAATCCTTTACCGATTAAAGCTCATATCTGACCTTGCTAATCATAATTGTATCACCAACCTACCCAACAATTTTTTTGGCGATTAGATCAATGGTTCGAAATGAATAAACTTCCATCTAACATAGAACATACGAAAGCCGTTCGAAAGTTAACACTGAGAACTCGCTTCGCTTGTTCAATTAGAATTGCACTACTTGTAAGTCATAATGCACTGCAATTAGCTATAGCTTTGTAGCTACTAGCAGTAGCTAGTACATCGGAAACGTAGCAGGTAATCCTCTTTTCTAATGGAAATGGAAACTTGTGTCAGTTAATGACTCTGTTTGCATGGAAACTGGTAAAAATACTAGGTAATACTAACAGTTCTAGTGAAAATAAGTGATGTTAAAAACTAGAAAATAGTCAGAGAATTCTGTCTTGCCGTGCGTAGTATACAGATTATTTACCTACTCGGTTTCCAAAATGACCATAAGGTTATCAAGTGCACAGTGTGGTCAGACTGGGTAATCTATGCCTTTTCGTGTGGAGCCACCCTCCGGATGTGCGCCTGCGCAGCCGACCGTAATGTCTTTGTCAACTTTTGTTCTTGTTTGACATACAATCTTACTTAATTAATTTTACCTTTTAGTGATAAGGTAAACTAAATCTTTACTATTATTCAGGGGTAGATTTTCCATTAAGTTGCGCTCAGTTGATTCATAAAAACGTGAATTATGTAGTTAGATGCGCGTGCTCGTGTTTGGTGACAATCAATCACTGACAAGGTATCAAAAACAAACCCCGAGTTCCTATTTCAAAGCATTTTACTTTTTAATATTTATTTTTAAACTTGCCCGTGACATAGACGCTAAGCTGCTCTAATGAGTTTGGTCATTAGCTCGCGAGTACGAAAAGTACTTGTTTTTTAACGAACGGGTTACATTTGAATGTCATTTATGTATGTTATTTTGAAAATTCACTAACATAATCAACCGGTAGAAATCCGCTACAGAACATAGGCCTCTCTCATAGAATGCCACGACGATCCGTCAGTCTGGAGCCGCCTCTACCCACCGACATTCCGTGACCGTTACAATGTCATCGGGTCCATAGATTGCTTCTTTTTTACAATATTGTACATTTACAACATTGGACATCAAATATTGTTTTAGTTATTTTTATAGAACGAAGTGTAATCTCGCTCTCCTTTACCTACTAGAGGCTATACTATCCAAAGATCAAACAAAACAGTTGTATAGACATCAAACGATCTATCCTTAATATTTTCAAAGCAAGGGCTGTTAATAACCGACAAGGGTTAAATAAAGAGTATGTCGAAAGTTATGACGTTAACACCTCCACCGTCGAAGTGTCATCATAAAGAATCGCTTGTGACATGATTTATTTCTTGAAGACAGACAAATGCCGAATGAATTAACTGAACGCTTGGCTATCAATCTGGTCTGAGGATTAATATTTGAATAACAAAGAGGTATGTAATGATATCTTTACTGAGGGGAGACGACATTATTGTATTATATTATATATATCAGTTGCTTTGAACTATAACAATTTTACTGAAAAAAAAACTACTTCGGCCATTGTTTGTCTAGTTCGGGTCATATTTTCTCTAACGCGCACCATGCACACGCTCAACCTAGTAGCGGATAACATAGATGTTTTCCATGTTTCCCTGAGCGAATTCGTTAAGGCCACTTTGTTTATGTTAAGTTAGAGTTAGTTAGGTTTTATGATATTATATTAATGGACTACGCTATTGTATTAGGTTTACCCTGTGAAAATAGTTGTAAGATGACGTAAATAAAAATAAATAAATAAATAAAAATATTTTTTCATAGTAAGCTATTTTATTCCCAACTTGTTTCTTTTGTTTCGACCTCTGTGGCGCGGCGTGCGAGTAGCCCAGCTGAGGTTGCAGGTTCGATTCCCGCTGTGGGACAAAGTTTTGCATGTGAAAATATCTGTTTCGTTTTTTTTTTATTTAATGTCGGTGCTGGCTTTTGGTCTACCTGATGGTAACCCCAGCCCATAACAAATTTAATACCTCTTAAATCACGTCCACCTAAGACGCGGCCTAACGTGACATTGCACTGCGCCCGTCACCCTGAGACATAAAGATGAAAAGTCTCATGTGTCTGTAATTTCACCGGCACCGGCATATTCTTCAAACTGGAACATAGCAATGCTCACAGTACTGCAGGCGACAAAAATAGGTATGGAAGTAGTACTTCCCTGGACGAACTCTTCCACAAGAAGTTCTGCAACAAACACAAACAACCTAACCAATCTACGACAAATCATCCACAAACATTTTTTAAGACAAATTCTCAAGTCATAGTAGCTTTTAATAATGATTCATCATCATCAGCAGTAAGACGTCAACTGCTGGGCTCGCCCAGAATGCCTCCTCCGTAGAATGCAATAGGGGATTTGCCATAATCACACGCTTGGCAAACGGATTGATGATCGCAGTATTGGAGTTGAGTACTCAGGTGGATGCTGCTGCCCATTCCCTGGTTTCCTTAGCCCTTAATCGTCTTTTACGACATCTACTGAAGGAGACGGAGGGGTATACTCTTAGCCAGGACACACCTCGGCATATCGCTCACTAATCTGTGACTCTGTGTATAAAAAACATATCCATCAAATTGAAAACTAAAGGATCTTGCCGTTTCGGCAAGGCAGCTCGTACCACACCAAAAATAATTGCGTCAAACAATACCTAGTGTATTATGAGGATAATAAACCGTTTTTGCTTTACCAACTAGTCTTTTTAAGATTCATAACAGCAATTCATAGTTTTTGGGACATAAAGTTTTGAGGTTAGTTTTAGAATAAATACATTCTTTAGTATCTTTTGGGCCTTGGCATGATAAAAAGGATGTTCTGATAAAAAAAACTTACTTTATAAATAGTTTGCATAATCTTAGCACTTATGTAGTTACAATAACCAACATTTTGGTAACATGGTAAGTAGGTGTGATACCCACGACACGGGAGATCCTAGTGTGGGATCAGTAACTGTTAAGTATAAGGCAATGACGTTCTAATAACTCGGTGAGGTATATATTTAAATATTATTAATAACCAGCTATTAGTGAAGTCGGGAAAGTAGCAAGTAAAGGTACAATAAAACATTTCTAATGTACAATAAAATACTAGATAGGTACGTAGCATAATTTTCATAATCATTATAATTTTATCCATTTGACGTCCCCTGCTGGCCTTTCCCGTAGAATTTCACAATGAACGGAGTTTTGCCGCCCCTATCCACTGACTTCACGCGAACGTTAACAGTGTCGTTGATTCGTCGAGTGGGGTATATATAGAAAAAGAAACGATATTATAAAAAATGGGCATGATGTTCAAAAGCCAATAAATAATAATAAAAAGGGGAAAAAGGTGGTTCCAAATATTTATGCATGCAAAACACCAACGTTATGGTGACCAAAATACTAGGTTCAGATACACTTTCAGAATTGTAGGGCGTTGTTTCTTAAATTAATATGAAACATGGCTCAGTATTTTATCAGGGGTTATCTGTAACAAATTAATGTTTATACAATCAATATCTAACAATAAACTTAAGTCCTTATTTTATTTTAATGCAATAGTACAAACAAATCGGGAGGGTGTGGGCACAATCCATGATCTGATTATCCACATTGATCATAGCTGTGTGTGTCTTACCCAGTCATACCTCAAGGGCATGACATGTATCCGTAAGTTTCGTGGCACTAATGCCAAGTATGATGACCTGGGTTCATCAAAGCAATCATCCATCGCAAGTTGAGATGCGTTATTTCTAGTTTCTAGTTAGTTTGTGTAAATCGAGCATACGTATTTTAAAAAAGCCGCTGTCTTTCACAGAGCTGTCCTGTCATGAATGATAATGCCATTTGTGAGTCTTACGTAGTAACGTATAGTTATTGCATCCTCCTTTTTTGTGAGAATAGACTATACCTAACTTAATAATTTCTCTTTGTGAGGTTCATTGCCAAGCAATGGCGCCGTCACCGCACGGAAGTAAACAATACAAAATCCTATTTAACTTCATTTCAAGATCACGGGTTCATGTAAATCAATCGAAAATGTTTACGTGATTTAAAAAATATGGGTAATTTTATGAAATACATTTGGTTTTGACGCAATTGGTACGAGCTCTCGGCAAGATCCTTTATTTGAACTCGGTTAGAAATATGCATTTTAATGAAGGTACGATTCTTGAACTTGTTTTTTTATAAACATCTATTTTAAATTACTAGCATACGCCTGCGCGATTGCTCACGGGATAATCTATCTCGCTTTCATCGAAAACGGTATAGCTGTTACGGCATAATTATGTTTGAGTGACAAATAAACATCAAAACATCAAAACTTGCGCATTTATATTATTAGTAGGCTAGTAGGTAATATAATTTAGTTTATATTTTTGTTCTTGAGAATAATAAATTCCTGGTTTTTCTTAAGGAGGATGTGTTTCACGGGTGATATTGTTCAATAATTGCTCAGTTATATATATCACTTTATCTTGTTATGGAGGTAGAATTAGCTGGTCCATCCGTGCGTGTCTCATTAGAGCTACGATATCCGGTTCATAATTAAAGGGACACCTACTGGTTACGTCCGCTACGGAGGATATGACAGATTTGATGTGATTTTTCTATATGATTATGAGGTATCTTTTCATTTGGTTGCATGATTGTTGGCTTGGGACGGGGCAGACAGAGGCTACGATTAAGTTACTGTAGAACTTTTTTTTTCTAAGAAGAAGAAGCCGTACCTAAAAGTCCGAGGCACCACACAGGCGGACCATTTATGTAAGCCAAGCCGTGTTCGTTGCCTGATTCTTCTAGGCTTGGTCGCGTTGGAACAGGACTAATTTTAGTTTATAAGACGATTCAAAATGATCCTTGTGATTTCAATGAATAAAATTCTTTTGATTTGATTTGATTTGATTACAGATACAATCTGTGATTCCCAACGCAAAACGGGACGTTTCTATTTTTTTTAATTCATATATCGTTTGGAAAACCTCCAGACAAACGTGTGATAAAAAATCACAGATCATGCACTCTGCGCAACCATCATAGGGCATTGAAAATGTGGAACTGGACTGGAACCTGGGACTTTACCCCGTTTTTTACCGAAAACTCTTATAATTATTAATTAATAGTGAACGTATTAAGTAAGCAAAAAAATCGTACGTTTTATCATAATAAAGCTTTAGGTATCCCACGTTTTTATAAAAATTGTAATAAAAATTTCCAACTTTTTAAATAATTTATTTTACCAACTTGGTAGCTCTTGCAATCGTAAGTATTTTACATAACTCTAAAACTTTTTATGTAATCGCCAACACACCCGCGGCGCCTGGCCCGACAGGGCCTATGAAGGCTCTTTAAATACTTGTAAATAAAATTTTCCAAACTCCTAAAACCATCCTACGGAAAATCCTCCTCATGGAAATCCATATTTTTTTTTTCATATATTTCGGTCATTGTTTTGAGCTGCCCTATAAAAATATCAAACAAAAAATAAAAAAATCTACCGTTTTTGGAGGTTTTCATACCATCTTGTAGCCCTTTTTAATTTAATTTTAAACATTCATATAGCTCTAAACTTTATGAAAAATAGCCAATTAATTTTTTCGTCGAAAAACAGCATTGACACCAGCACCGATCGAAAAATAATTTTCAAAATGATAAAAATCACGACCAAGGAACAAGCTGGGGTGAGTAATTCGTGCTGCTGACTGAACCGTAAATGTTGAAACATTATTTATAAAAGAAAAAAAATAAGACCCTTCACCAGCCAGTAGACTTCCACTGCTGGACTGGCCTCCCCCATGCAACACAATGGGGAGATTGCCATAATCACCACGATTAGCAGGCGGATGGTAATCGCAGTATTAGTGTTGAGTGCCTACTCAGGTTGATGCTGCCCATCCCCTGGTGTAATCTCTTTGTCTACTTTTATGACATCTACAGGAGGAGAGGGAGGAATCACATTCTACGCTGGCACCACCACGGCAAACGGGTTTTGAGTAAATTCTACTAACTGAAACTTGCCTTTGTCTTTATAACAGCAAATGAACATAAAACTTATGATTCGAGCTGTATAATGCCGATAACAGCTTAACGACTTGTTGAGCGCTATTTTCTAAATATCAACTCGGCAAGGCACAACTCACGTTCTATTGCATAAGTTGGAATTTTAAAACGAATACCATACGTTTGAAAATTCCAAAATAATTTAATAACACCTATTCGTAGAGCCTACATAGTCGAAAATGTAAACTCAAGCAATGTGATTACATAAGGAATTCAACGAAATGCCAAATATCAAGAAATAGCAAACAAAGTTATCTACAATATTTTGAGGATATTATAGAATAATAACTACACAACATAGCATAACATTTTAAGACATTATAAACGTCGCACGATATCGGTGGATGGAGGCGGCTCAAGACCGTTCGTCGTGGCATTCTAGGCCTATGTCCTGCAGCGGACTTCTGCAGGCTGATGATGATGATGATGATGATGATAGATTATTAAATAGTACCTAATAAGATTTTGTTAAAAAATATATTTTTCAAAACAATCTTTTATTATATTTGTGATTGGAACCGTGAGCTGATGAAATGAGCCCAAACACTGCCAGGCTACTGTTAATCATATAAAAGTTCCGTTGTCCACCTTCCATCTCCATCATCAGATCAGCTCGCTGTCACCATAATATTGTATTGTCATCGGAACTTGACAGGTATGTAAAATTTCAGCACAATCGGTAGGGTGGAACTGGTTCAAAACTCAGTTTCAAGATTATTCACCCGGACAAACATACATATACATTGCAAGTTAAATAAAAGCTTTTAAAAAGGAACGTTTTCGGTAAAAACTGTGAGATATTTATGACAACATCGGGTTTTACACGGGCTTATAAATCAGGGAGCGTTAAAGAACCGACACTTGATATATTGTGACACGTTTAAGCCATCGCGCACATCATGATGGAACTAGCGACAAACCGACAATTAACCTCGCTCGTTTGTTATCCACATCCTCCCGAAGATTTAGAAGGTGTCCTACAGGACTTTTGCTATGTTTACTTTTCAATAGGTATTGAATTCTTCTGGTACCATTACCAGTACCGCTTTTAAGATAACTTCTTGATGTTTATGAGAATATCCCAAGATAATTATTCTTCTTAAAATAGTTGGTTACCTTGCACTGGGTAGATCTTGATTAGAATTGCGATAGCAAGATGACTCGTACGGGGCTCAACTGATTTTCCTCACTTTCCAGGTTATAGCATCTACCAGTAACCTTTGAATAGCGTTATAGTGGTATTAATATACTTCATGTCATTGGAACTTTAATGTGGGAGGTATAGATATATAGATAGATAGATTAACACTTTATTGATCATCACACAGATACAATAAAAAGTAGTTTTACGATAGAAAAGCAATACAAAGGGCGGCCTTATCGCTGAAAGCGATCTCTTCCAGGCAACCTTTGGATAGAACGAAATGAGCAATGCTATAATAGACTGTTATATAGACTATAAGTCCTCATCATCACCAGCTTGTTTACTGAAACTGTTACTGATGGACGAGGCCTCCCCCATTAAATACAATGGTGGGATTTGCTGTAATCACCACGCTTGTCAGGCGGATTGGTAATCGCAGTTTATTGTTAAGTACTCATGTGGATGCTGCTGCCCATCCCCTGGTGTAATCTCTAAGTAAGAGTTTTACTACATCCACGGGAGGAGACGGAGGGGTATATTCTTAGGCCGAACATACCCCGGACTTAGGCTGGGGTGTTAGTTATACCATCCTTTGAGGGGATTATTTGTGGTCAGCAAGAGTTGACCAAAAAATTATGCAGTCAAATTGTATTTTCTAGAACAGGAGAATGAGCTCGTATAGCTCTGAGGTTACATATCTGGCTGGACTCTACCTACTTTCACATCTCTAAAGTTTTCAAATCGTCATTATCACCAATCTACAATTTTGTAATAAGCTACCTCAACCCAACCCGTTCGCCACAGCCTGTGGGCGTCGCTTGCTAGCCCCGGGGTCGAGTGTGTCCAAGTGGTGGAACAAGCAATCACGCCACTTGAAAACTTTATTGTCATACATTCCCCTCTTTACGGTCTAGTGACTAAACACTCACACTATCCCCTTTCATGGAAATAAATTTAAGAAGCCAGTAAATTCGGGTCATCTAATAACGTATTTTTGGAGCTTCGCTGTCACAGCACCACTTTATTTTAATCATTTAAATCTAGTTAATAGTCGTAAAATATAGTAATTATATCTGCCTTTCTAACTTCTATAAATATTCTTTAAATCATAGTTTAGCCATCCCCACAAAAAACAACCGAAAAACAAAGTAATTTTGAATAGACACACTTTTCAAGTTTACCTTCTATTCCGATAACACAGAACATTTATCAATCGTCAGCCAGTGTAATAAGAGGTGTAACTGAATTGGGTTCGTGCCCCCAATATCGATAATCACGTGTCAAGACAAAACAGTCAGGGGTGAGACCCCACACACGGACGAAAATACCCTCGTGGATGTTTACGGGTTAATCAGTGCACACGGCTGACTCCACAACGAATTCATTATTCTGCCATCTGTATTAGGTTACAGTATTTGTCAAAAGGTAGATAATAATAGACAAAGTTCCGAAAGGGATAAAAACTAATAGTCAATTAAATTTTTGTGACGCCTAACACTGTCGATACTTATGATCACTAATTTCCATGAATCCGTTTCTTAACGATAACTAATAGAAAACAGCTTAGATTCGGTAACTTACCTGCTAAATAACTTCAAATTTGTATAACAGTGTGATAATACGGGAATTTATCGTCTAAAAGTTTGTGTGAAACAATGATTAAATTAGCAACGAGACACTAAATGTTAGAGCATCGTTTCATTCATAAAAAATATTTTGATAGTTTAAGGTTCCGTACACGTAATACACACTTAGAAGAACTTTTCGGTTGAATCACGCCTTAATTATGTTCTGATTCATTGTTTCAAATTTTGTTGATATAATCGGATAAAACTTATCAATGTCCGCAGTGTCCTAGATTTTTAAAACAGTGAAAAAAAAATTGGAGATATTTGAAGCATAATTCAGGTGAAAAGTTCAGCGAGGTGTACGTGGGAACCTTAAATCTGCTACCTAAATTATGTTTATCTTTATTTTTCGTGTCTATAAAAGTTATTTGTAGGCACTGGTACGATGGAGTCTCATAGTTCAGAAGTTATTTGGACAGATTGCGCTTGATTGGACCGAGGGGGAGCGCTGATTCGATTTTGACATTTTTATTGGGTAATATTGATATACTTTGTGATTAGAGCCGTGTCATAGGCTACGAGATTCAATTGAGAAGGGTCAGGTCAATAAATAAACTTATCTCTACAATATTGAAGCACAAAGCGGATCAAAATAGACTGAAGTATAGTAGTTTGCTTAGAATAAAGACAAGGTAGTTACTTATCCTGACATTGTAAATATTTATATGGGTTGTAGGCATAGGTCATGTGAAGGTTTTTTTAATGACCTCTGAGGAAATACTCAATTTTGGCAATGTCAAGTAGCATAGATAGATTAATTCAAATAATGTCAAGTCGTCAAGTCCTCTGTCAAGTCATGTTCTAGTGTAAAACGATGGCAGTTTACTAGAATGTTCCTGGTCAATTTCCACCCTTTCGAAAAGACACGCAATACACTTATTTTACTTATTTTATTAATCACTATCATGTGCTCTTTAACAAAAAAACACTAGAAATTGAAATAAATTAAAAACGGACGATATCTCGTTTCGAAAGAGCAGAAAAAGTCAATGTATAGCGCTAGTAACACATATGTCAATGTGTATAGGTTAATCTAACTATTTTTTTGACAAGCATCCAATTTTTTCCGTCTTGTACCGACCAAGTATATTAAGCATGAATTAATGAAATTAAATGAAATGAAAATACTTTGAAAGCAAAAACTACTTTGAAGCTTTTTTGAAGCTATTTTTGAATCGACGATTTTATTCCTTGAAATAGGACTGAAGTTAGATCAAGTTCCTCGTTATGAGCATTGTGTTCATACAGTGAATATTTTAAGCTATGCATGTCCGAACAGCGAACGGAAGCGGGGCTGTGTGGATTGAATATTGACATGTTCACTTATCCTCGCCTGATGGAAACAAATGCTTTTAAGAATTAAATTAGGTACTTATATTAACATTCAAGGTATTTCAATGCTCGTAACTCAAAGCTTAATGAAATAAGTAACTACCTGATACTGGTAGAATATTAAAATCTCTGCTCAACTGAACTGGTAACCTGTCTGACTAATATTTCCTTTATGAAACGTTAATTCGTAGTTGCATCTGAGGCCCAATTCTCTAATTTAAAAACATTCCAGTCACAATATAATCTCGTGTCAGTCGCACTATCTCGAATATTAACTATTACATATTCTTAGCAAGAAATGCGAAGATCAAGTAATAGTTACTATACGTGACAGTGCGACTGACACGAGATTATATTGTGACTGGAATGTTTTTAAATTAGAGAATTGGGCCTCTGATCTGGAGAAGCCGGACTCATCATTGTCTTGTCCTTATCCCAATTTATCTGAGGTCGGCGCAGTACGTCTTTTTCTTCCACCGTCACCTCATAATAATAATTCACTCCTTATCCAGTCATATATAATTTCTCACGCAATCCAGGTCTTCCTCTTCCTTTCCATCCACTTACTTTTATATTCATTACTCTCCAAGTTAAATGTGTTTCAGCCCTATGCATAACATGGCCTATACCAAGCTAAACAATTCCCTTTCAACTTTTCTGTCACACAACTCTTACAAACTCTGTACAAACTGGAGAAGCTAAGAATTATCTATAATCCACCACCCAGGGTTAGAGCTTATTGAAATATCAAGTCAATTAACCTACTGCCCATAGTAGTTATTCAAACCAACGGCCTTTGAACATAGTCTCTTCACTAGCTAGACTAGCTCTTCCTGATAGTCTGGTGAATGAGACCAGTATTGTGGTGTGTGTTGTTACTGGAGTTGAATCTAACGGATAATATCATGACTGACATAATCTTCTTGGTGTTTCCAGTGCGATGAGGGTGGTGGCACAGTTGACGGTATCAAGAGCGAGCCTCAGGATGCGGAGGAGCCTCGAGCGATGCAGAAGGTGCCGTCTCTCTCCGACCTATCGGACCCGGAGGCTTCACTAGGTATGTTCTTAATAATTACTTAACTTGATGAATTTTTATTTATTTGTGAACACACAGCGCCTTACACACACAATTACATACACATAAATGTAGAGTATGATCTTGTTTCTAGGAAACCTGTTACCAGTTAACCCCCCCCCCCATATGTCTACACCATAATCTACCCTTAAACGCAAAATAATAGTTTTAACATAAAACTAACAACCATCGACGCCCAGGCATAGTCCTAGATTTGAACTTATCACCATCATCAGACGTTCACTGCTGGACGAGGCCTCCCCCATTGAATCTTTTTGCTGAAATTATTCAAATTGATTTTAACTTATAGGACAATGTAAGTAAAAAAACTATTCAATAAGAAACTGTAAAAATCTATACCTATCTTATAATGTGGTTAATTTGGAATAACTCGCAAAACTGGCAAACGTTGGGGAATGACAACCGTTCTCGTGTTGCGACCACAAACCTTAAGACGCAGTTCAGGAAGGCTCGATGGACTAAAGACATTAAAGGCCGCAAGAAGTCGGTGGATGGAGACAGCACAAAATTATTTGTCGTGGCATTTTAGGGGGAAGGCTTATGCCCAGCAGTGGACTTCTTGACTCTGATGATGATGATTGGGAATAAATAAAAAACCAACAGTTAACGTGGACCGCCAAGATAAAATTCTAGTTTGAAGCTGCTCTTTTGACGAGGGGACGCAATCTAGAGCAGTAATTTAGCACGAAGTCCCGGTGCAGATGGATGCATTACCAACGTAGGTGTAGGGGGCATTCCTCAAGATTCTCTACTATCGGATCATTACAAGGAAATACGTTGCTCTACGTGTTTGACGTATTTGTGGACAAATACAATATTAATGCAAAGTTTTTAGTGCATATAATATATGGGCATGATATGCGATTTCATAGAGCTAACTATTTTTAGTGCTATCCAATTATATTCTCTTAAAAGACTTCAAGCGTTATTAGTACAGCCTTTTGAATAGGTTTTGCAACAACTTACAACAATATTATGTGTTAGAACCACAAACGCAATCGATAATCGTTCATCATAGCAATAGTAATCACGTGTACTTTGTTGCTTTCACGTGCCTTAGTTGCACGTGGCAAAATTTAAAAGGCAATACTAACAAAGTTAGACTGTAGAAATCTTCTCTATGGATATAAAAACCTCCGCTCAAAAGCCATAAAACCCACTGTCCACTGAAGCGTAGCTGCATACTTAGAAAGCTGCTCATATCTCTGCCTGA
The DNA here is from genome assembly GCA_951392215.1 of Epirrita christyi. NCBI lineage: Eukaryota > Metazoa > Arthropoda > Insecta > Lepidoptera > Geometridae > Epirrita > Epirrita christyi. The sequence continues at coordinate 8,799,689 of OX595852.1, forward strand.
TACACGGAGCAGCAACCGTGCTTTGCGATTTGTAGGCATCAGTTGCATTCCAATGCGAGAAGATCCATAAAAGAAACAAGATAACCGATATAGCCCTCAGAATTAACAAGTTAAAGTGGCAATAGGCAGGTTTTATAGCTCGCAAAACTGACAACCGTTGGGGAATAAAATTTCTCGATTGACCACGAAACGGACAACGCACAGTAGGGCGATTCTGAAAAAAGGTCAACCAGCACAAAATTTCCTATCAGTTGCAATTATTTTCAGTCCGCAATTACGAATGTCCACCTTTTTTCAGAATCGGCCCACTGTGCGATGCAGTGTAGGAAGGCTGCCTTTGCACACTGCTTCGTCCTGTTTTCGATGAGATAAAGAGGAGGCTGAAAACTGACTAAATTTTCAAAACACAGGAATTCGGTGAATGGTGATGGCTCAAAACCGGTAGTAGTGGCATTCTATGGGGCAATCTTATGCCCAGCAGTGTACTTCTAAGCTAATGGTGATGATGAGCATTTTAATGCGTCTATGAGTGAGCCTGTATCTTTTCTCAATGCATCTGAAGGTCAAACGGTTCAGTGGTACGACAGTTATGTGATCTGTCTCCCCAGCGGAAGCGGTGTCCGGAGAGTCCGAGCGGACTTACGAGTATCCTGCTGCGTCCTTGCATCAGGCATGCATGTGGGAGGAACATGCATAGGTGAATTTGATAACATTAAATTGCTATTAAAAAACTATGTTTTGCGCGAATACATTTATTTGTCTCCGAGATCTAAAGATGTAGAGCATTATATATATAAATCATAAGTGTGGTGATGCCGCCCCCATTATGATAAACAAAGTGAAATGACGGCTTCTATTATAGTCCCCGGTGTCTGTGCTCTTGCTTCTTGACACTAGTAAAGGTCGCATAAAGTCGGGGGGTAGGGGCTTCGTCGTGTTATAAGAGGGAGGCCTATGTCCAGCTGTTGATTTCTGCAGACTGATGTTGATGATGATATTTATAAGAAACCAACTCTACCTACCTGTATTTGATTTAATGGGTGCTTAAATATCCAAAGGTTGATTTGATAGGATACATAGCAGATAGGGCTTCTGTTTCTGTAAGCTCTACAACTGAAGTAACTACATACCTACCTATTGGTAGAGTTGAAATGATTTTATTTATTTAATATTCATCACCATTTAACAAATATATAGTAACATATAATATTTAATATTCAGGCCGTGGTGTGTCCGGGGCCGTTATGTGTCTGGCCTCTGAATAGACCCCTCCAACTCCTCCCGTGGATGTCGTAAAAGCCGACTAAGATATTACACCAGGGAATCTGCCCGCCTCGGATTGGTGATCGCAGTATTTGTGTTGAGTACTCAGGCGGATGCTACTGCCCATCCCCTGGTGTAATCCCTTAGTAAGGCTTTTACTACATCCACGGGAGGAGACGGACGGGTCTATTCTTAGGCCGGACACATCACGGCATACGGCATATTTAAAATTATTAATCAGATGAGTTCAATGTGTCAGGTCAGTAAGTTTTATTTCACAAATTGTACTAGGTCATGTCACGGGGCTACAACCTAGTTTCAAATTGCAGTAATATAGCCGTAGGGAGACTATCCGCTAGTGATTAGCAAATAGGTGTACGAATAGGATAATACGACGCATCCTTATTACTCTGGGTGCAGTTTCAAGCCGGCTCTTTCATAACTCAATTTATAATGGTTTTAAAACCATTTACAGTCTCGCTCTACTGAAGCTAGCGTTACGTTGAAGCCTTTGTAGGTACTATAAAATCTTCTTCGTTCTTAAGTTCGACTATTTACAAATATAACTATGTAGATTTAGTTAGAGCACTCTTTACTACGGGCTTCGTTAAAATGTGTGGTATGAAAATAGACGCAAATAGACGTCACATTTAATAGGTTGCCAGCTGATCCATCGATGGATTTTGATTGTCTTTCGACCTATCGAAATTAGCGTGTGATACTTTTGCACTAATGACGCAACTCGGAATAGTGAGATTTTAGACTGTAGATACCTACTCATTGCATCAACATCCGTTCTTACTGCTGGATCGGTATGTGTACCCAGTGTAGATTGATGGGTGAAGCAAAATCTTCAAGAGTAGTCTAATTTTAGCCTTAAAATTGGGAAGGCTAAACACTCACTTTGGTAAAGGTCTAAATGCAAATAATTTGCTGTATAGTTTTATTTTCGATTGTGCGTAGTAAGTAAATGAGCTTTATTTTGTAGAAACATTCTGAAGTTGACTTGAGGATTGCCTCAAATGAATACAGCAGAGTTTTATGATCCCATAGAGGTAATTTTTTTGGCTTATATGCTCCGCGGTATATTGTTTCTTTACAACTCTAAGTAGGTTGAATGAGATTTGTTCATGCAATTTTAAAGCCTAATTACCGTTGAACGATTTTGATCGTGCTCGGTTCGCACTTTTGATTTCATCTGCCAGGTATTTGCTAATTAATATGAGGTTGATGAACCGGTGTATACATGGATAATATAGTTATGGATATCGCTTCAGGGTGGCCTGAGCATACGGGCCCATTGTCTTTCTGTCTGTATTTATAAGTTTGTCGTGGGAACATCACGTCACACAAAACACTTTCTTCATTCTTTTTGTGCTTTTGAGTTTCCAACCATATTATATGCATGCATATCCATTAGTCATTATATTTAGCTAATTATTTTGTTTTTAAATATGGAATTGTATGTTTTTAAATGCAATCAATATCCTGCCGGAACAAACCGTTTCCGTAGATATGAATTTCGATATAAATAGCAGTCTCAAAATCATCGTAAATAACCGGATTTTCCTCTTAAATAACGCGTAAAGTGTGGTTCCGAATGCTGATAAATTATAACTCTGCCGTTCTTATTACTCTCATTCTAAAATTGTTTACGTAGATATCCGTTGCCTACGATTTATCAAGCTCGGAAACTTTTGAACATCTGTTAAACTCAGTTTTCCTAAGACGAGTGTTTCCCACAGATATTATCCCGTAGCTATTTTTTTCATAAAAGGTTTCAATGTGGCAACTGGCAACATGAGCGAAGCCACGCGAGTTGCATTAAACCTCAAAGTGCGTATAAATTAACACTGATTGTTTTCTATGTGGTTATGGTTACTCCGAGACAACCTCCGTGGCGCAGTGGGCGAGTAACCGGCTGAGGCGAAGAGAGTTGGATTTCGGTTCCCACTGCGGGACAAATGTGTGCATGATCTGCAAATTTTTGCTCCGGGTCTGGGTGTTTTGGTACCTTGGTACCCTTTGTTTCTGATACCCACGACACAGGGAATCCTAGTATGGGATCAGGACTATGTATGTGACTGTTGGGTGTTATGTTTACTGGCATTTCCCATGGCCAGCCTGCTAGCCTCATATATCGACCTATCACATCTAGTGCATACTTTCTTACTACTATTTACCGGTAGCTCCGCCCACGTGGGACATAAATTTGGATGTTTTATACACTAAACATTCAGTGCATACCGCATTTGAATCCGTTTCGCAGAACTCAAGTTATGAGTTTAAGTTACGAACAGAGAGACGTTGCCTTTTATATATTATAGACCAACATTGAAGTTGGTGTTCTCTGTTATATAATATTAAAGCTCATTAATGTTTGTATAATATAAAGTTATGAATGAATATCGTATTCTACGCACGTGGTTCCGATCGAATTGATCTCGTCGCGGCGCATTGCCCGCGGTAATTACACCGCTACAAACTTATTAGCTCTGCTACCCTTGAGATACGGACAGAGCAACACATGCATACGGCCAGCAGAAAAAGTTTAAAAACAAGACGTTACAGTAAAAATCATCTGAAAATACTAGAACACGGAACTCTTAACTCATATAGTACTAAAAGCTAGTGAAAAGTTTCTAAACAAAACGAAGGATGCCATGAGGTAGGTAGGTAATGTCTGATCTTTTTAGGATTTCGTTACATGGTCAATTGGTCATTAAGGTAAAGAACACAATAATAAGGTTTTATTGTTTTTCTGTCAGTCCGTATTTTTTTTCTTTTTTTTATGTCTGCAGTGTTTTTGGCAACTACCTAGCTGCTTTAATTTCGGGAGTTTTAACCACCGATTAAAAAAGTTTGAGGCCATAATGTGTTAGCTTGCTTGTATGTCTGTGGCCTCATAACTCCAGAACAGAACGGTATTTAAAATATTATACGATCACACCGGTGTATGTCTGTTTGTCACAAATCAAAAAGCTAACTAATAAATAAAAATAAATTGTGTCAAGAGTTATGAAAAAAATATATTTTATGATTTTTAAATGTTTAGTAAAGATATTAGAAAATATCTGAAAATTTACAATAATAACGAGCCAAAATTTTTAAAAATTACGGTGTGTATTGTTCCTCACTCGTACTCTACAGGAAAATCTAAATAAAGTCCTTAAATTCTCAAGAGAATTGCGTATTAAATGTGTTGATTGACTAATAAGTTTAATTGGTGCAGTGTTACTTACCACTACTACTACTAGTTACTTACTGACCACTACAGGTCACTATGGCGGTCTTAATCTAAATAATATTAAAAAAGTAAAAGAAATAAAAAAAGTAATATTTTTGTGAATTAATCATTTAAATTTTAACGACATCCACGGGAATAGAAGGGGTCTTTTCTTAGGCCGGACACACCACGGCACACCCAGTATACTTACAACAATTAATTGAATAAAATTTAGTTAGTTTTAGAAACCAACCATGTATAAATTACGATGTTAAAAACAAAAATGAAGTCTTTTTAGCGAGTCCAAAATAAATAAAATGTTTGACAACAAAATGTGGTAATGTAATCATAACCAACAATTGCGGTTCTTATCATATCTAGAATGAGAACAATGCAACAAATTCATCGCTATCTGACTGACTCACACAGGAGCTCATAAAGTACTAGGGACTGTTAATGTACTGAAAGAGCCATTTTGCGTTTCAGTTTTAGTGGAGTGGGAAATACATATTGATGTTGAGTGCTCAGGTGGATGCTGCTGCCCATCTCCTGGTGTTATTCCGTAGTCGGTTTTTTACGAAATCCACGGGAGGAGATGGAGGTGTACTATAATTTTTACCACAGGTTTAAAAGGGTAGAGTCGTAGGTAGGGTGCGTCCAGCCTAAAGCTGCAAGCCCCTCCACAACTTTTACTTGGCACTTGACACAAGCTTGACGTTCGAAAACGGTCCTTGTGTTTACGGATTATGGAATATTTTGTTTGATTTTAGATTCTTCTTCTTAGTCCTACACTCTTGACAGAGTGGTCGTGGTTAAGTAGGTCTTGCTTGAGTGGCGGCTCTTGCGATGCGTCTCCACTCGGCTCTATTAGCAGCATTGCGAGAACATTCGGTCATGGAAGTTTGTGTGCTGGATTTTATATTAGATGCACTCTAATCGAATTACAAATAGAGACACAAGATCTTAGGTAAAAGAAAGATGTTTTTATAACGATGACCTACGCCAATGTTTGCCACATAGACCTACGTCAATGTTTGCCACATAGTGTAGTTTTTTGATGGATTTAACTTATGTGAGCTGTGCTCAAATTGAAATGGCATGTTAAATCTTGACTCTGTGATATTCATCCACCTGAATCACAATCGTCATCATCACCAGCCTGGTTACGTCCACTGCTGGACGAGGCCTCCACCAGTAAATACAATGGGGGGATTATCCAAAATCACCACGCTTGGCAGGCGGATTGGTGATCGCTGGTGTAATCCTTTAGTAATTACTATATCCACGTTAGGAGAAGAAAGCTTTTATTCTTAAGCCGGACACACCAAGGCAAGCGTTGCATACTGCCTAAAAAAATCCATCAGTGTGACCTATGGGGCCGAGACTTAGATGCGTGGATGGACATAGAGTTAATACAACTGTTAAATTTGCCTAGCTAGCTATGGTCCGAGTTTATGAGAAGGATAAAATCAACAACAAGATTATGTAAGTAAAAACAAAAGTTATCGTCAGCCAACCAGATTAGCAAGCTGAAGTGGCAGAGGGCTGGTCATAATGCCGAAGAAGCGAAGTAAAGCGATGACTATAGCTGACGTGGGCAGAAAGTGGATGAGAAGAACGGCGCGCATTGATAGAGGCTTAGGTCCAGCAGGCCTAGCCAAACGGCATTCGCTTCGAAGCGATACCATTTCTACAGTCGTTATACAATACAATAGACCACGTGACATATCGATAGTTAACGTCAATCCCATACATTTTGGACTTTTCTACTGGCGTCATCGCTATTAGAATGTTACTTTTTCTAAGGCCTCAGGAGTGGACTAATGTAATGATGATCGAATCCTAAAATATAACACCCGTAATGGACGGTTCAACCTATGGTATTAATTAAATCAATTCTTACTCCTAAGTCAAATAAAATACAGGCCACTGGTTAGCCTGAGATTTCATGTCAATTCGCAACGTAGCCTATTTTGAACTCAAAACAGCGAATAAAAATACCAGCAAAAAACCAAGTAGCCAACATGTCCACAAGCTGTCCACACACGATACCTCAAGAGGATGTTGCGGTGTCCACTTCCTTTGCACTGTTGATCGCTCTACAGGATGTTACCAAAACTGTGCGTCTCATACAAACTTGTGTATTTTCGCTCGCGTTACCCACATTACACAATTCTTCGAAAATGTAATAGGTTTACAAACACTTAGTTTTAGGTTGCATTTGCAATAGTGTCGTTCATTCATTGGATAGTGACGTCAACCATAGCTAAGATTCATACTGATATGTTGATGGAACTTTATGAATGACTTGTAGTCTTATTACTAAGTTAATGAATGTATTAGCAGATGTTATTCTAGAAGTTAGTTAGAATCACATACACGTAACACCCAAGAATCACATACATATTCCTGACCCTACACTAGGATTCCCTGTGTAGTGGGTATCAGGAACTACGAGTACCATGGTACTACAATACCCAGACCTGGAACAAATAATTGCATCATGCAAACATTTGGCCCGCAGCGGGAATGGAAACCGCACCTCTTGCGTCGTCTAAAATTTTCTGATTAAATAGTAAAGCTTACTTAGTTTTTACAAGAAATGCCTAGAACTCTTATTACTCAGACTAGAATATTTATAACATACATTTTGAGTTTACTGGTTATGAATCGACTATTATAGCCGTAGACACTATTAAAGTAACTTTATACCATGGGTGAGCAGTTTTTATGCTCGATCAAGTCGAAACCTTGTCTCCAGTATCACCTGGTTATATTTTATGGAAAAATCTCAGTTTGAACTTTATTTTAAAGAGCATAAAGCTGTCTGTGATTTTTTAAGTATGTCGTCGCGACACATGGGAAACGAGATCAAATACGATCCACTTGTTTGTCATATGGTAAAACGTAATCAATTGTGGCAGTCACATTATTATTATTTTTCAGCTATGTATGTTGGTGGGTTTACTGAAAACTTCCTAAAAGTATCGCACGAACAGAACTATCTCCCACTTCCCTAAAAGTTTAAAACAGGCCGCGTTTTATTTCAATTCAAATGCATTTCAAACAGAAAACGTGTAGCTTTGTAATTTTAGTTCACAATATCACTAATGAATGGCCAACGCTCTTAGCGCAAATCTAATGTTAGCTTAGTTCGCAACTTTGCCAACAAAGCAACAGACTATTTCTGTCTAAGCCAGTTTCTGTTGACACAAGTAAAATTCACATGAATTGCCTACCGCGTTGGCTCAAATAAACACGTGCTCGGCCATGCACACAAGTACATCGTCCATTGCGACGGCATTTCCAACGCACACACACGCTTCGTTCATTCACTAACGCAGCGTTGAATGGCGGGGGCGAGGAGTCGAAAGCTCTGAAGAATTATGCTCGCCTGGTACTGAGCGCGGACCAGTCGGCGGACATGTCCAATGCGTCTCACGAGATCGAATCACATAGCTGTTACTACCAACGGTCAAGTGGCATTCTCTTACTGAGCTTGTATTGCTACAAGTACGTAAAACCTTGTTCGTGGGCTTTTTACATCACTTATCTAAATGTTTTGAATAGATACGGCACATTCCACTTTATCATATCTTCAGAAGTTCTCCATATTATCTTTCAAACATTTACTAAATGGTTAATACTCCAGTCGCCTAAGATGCAGGTGTTGTATTATCAATTTATCAGCGAGATAAACATACTTCAATTTATTTGAATCTCAAATTACTCTACTTACAGATATATCTGACGTAACGACGAATAAGGGATCGATCACAGTTTTTTCAACGACTATTGCTACTATTTGTAACTGAATGAAGATCTAATAACTGCCATATTCCAATCAAATGTTCCGATAACAATAAATACAAATACTGGATGGAAAGTTTGCCACACAGATAGATTATGATCTGAGATGAGACATAACTACTTTTTGGGATCCCCACCTCAACAGAAAAAAACAGGACCCTTTTAGGATTACTGCTATCTGGTCTGTTAAGAACCTTTTTCTCAGGAACGCCTAAACGTAGCTACTTGAAATTTTAGTAAAAATACTACTAAGACCAGGCTTAAGTGTGGTCGCGGTCGATGCTCATGATAAAGGACCTTTAAATGGTCAACGAAACGTCAGCAGGAGAATAGTAAATTACGTGGGTATAGTCGTAATTTTTCTAAAATGATACCAATCCACTATAATATAGTGCTGTAAAATCAAGCTTTTAACTCAACACATTAAAAAGATATGATCGGAACCCTCAGGATGCGAGTCTCACTCGCACTTATCCGCTTTATTTGTTCCGGTATAACGTGAGCTCTTGCTAAATAATTCTTAATGTTTCATGAACGTGAGCGAAGCCGCGAGCTGACACTAGTACATATAAATAGTTCCGCCACCCGAGTAGCGTGAAGCTCTAGTCCTAGTTTAGTGTGCTTAAAGTACAGTTACTTAGAAATTAAATAACACAGCTTGTACTTTTAATCCGGGTTGCTGCTACGCAGTTATACTTACATAGCGTTATTGCTACGTGCCCATTTTAAGTTAAGTTTGAATGACGTAAAATGTACCTACTATGTACTAATACAATAAATAACATAAAATACAATACTTAATAAAGTAATTTTCGTTAATTCTACTATCATTTCAACGTACTGTAGCTTTGCCTTTCAAAGCACGTATTTCGCTGCTCTTACGCATTTAAAGTGATTCTTTGCCACCTCGCTACCACCTTTTTGAATACTAATCTCAGGCAGGGTGCCTCACGCCTATAAATTTAATACTTTTTTTATAAGAGAAAAATATAAATAACCTGCTAAGGCCTTTGTTTGAGGTTTATCAACCCTACGGGTGTTTTATTGTACGATTATTATAAGTTGCGATTTACTATTATGGTATTGCAACTTTGTTGAGTTCAATTCATTCACCCTGTGCTGTAAAGTTAAGTAGGTAGCTAGTAAAGCGCTGTATTTTTATCAAGTTTATTGACAATACAGTATCAACCTTATATTGACTATCAAATCAGTCACATTTTATTTGATTTAAATTGAAAACGTGTTCGTTGTTACCAAGTTTTAACTGAAGTACTTCGGTTAGTACTTAGAGTACCTACTACCATAATATTATTTTGACTCTACCATCGATATTTATTCGACTATTTTTAGATAGTTTGTCAAATCACTATAACTTATAAGTAAGAGTTGATAGATGTTGTCGCGTTTTTAGTCTGTTCTTCCAAAACCAATGAATAGTTCCGAATGGGGGTTTCTGGTGGAAAGCTTGGTTCTTGACAAGGTTTTAGGCTATACCTTCGTGCGGATAAAGGCACGAGCGAGTCAGCTAGTTGGAGAATAAAACAATAAGACTTTTCAAACGAAGAATTATTGAGAGATAAGATAAGATTAGATACATTTATTATTATAACATATACACGGTTACAAAAAAGCATCAATAAACATAGTTATAAAAATTATTTTAACGAGAAAATGGCCTGCGTCTAGAGTCTCTCATTTTGGTACATTATTCAGAAGTTTGACTTAAAATGTGATTTATGGAGGCCATAAATCCATTGCAGACTCGTGGTATAATATATCAGAGACGTTTGAAATCGTGCCAAGTTGCGGCCAATACAACCTACATACATACCTCCCAATCAAATTTGCAATTATGTGCATACATTTATAATTTCCACTCCACAAAGACAACGCTTTCATTTTACGAAGTAAAGCTTTACCAGCTGCTCTACCCGAGCTTTTTTCAGGCAAAGTCTAAGTTATAGAGAAAGACGATTTTTTTGGTGAAAAATGTTTGATAGCAAGTTTTATGATATTATTCTTTCAACTGGTGATGATGATGATAGTGAAATTAGCATTTGGAAAAGTGAGCTGATTAAAATAAGCCCAAACAAGGCTAGCCTATTTTTCATCGAGGAGTTCCGTTGTCCACCTTCCATTTCAATCATCAAATCAGTTCGTTGGTGTCACCGTGCGCCATACGCATCTGTATCCAACTAGGTTAAGCAAGCGGAAATTTTATTACAAGTAAGAAACTAAATAAAAGCAGCTTGCAAAAATAAAATGTTGTTGCACTTATATCCTAAAATTTGTTCTATCCCACAAATTTTATGGTAAGAACCAACCCTCACAATTTTTCAAATGATTATCTGTTTGAATGAACTAAACTGAATACTTATTTACTTACTGCATTAAGGGATACCAACAAGTACCTACCTACGAATACCTACCAATAGAAGTACCAATTCAGCATACAATAAATAAAATTTAAGAAAACAATTGACAGAATTGTCTAAGAATTATGTAAACAAGACAGCAAACGAGCGCACTCTACCAAAAAAAGCTCTACCTTGCTCTATCGTCAAGTTAAAATCTATGACAGCTCTACAGAGTACACATAAACACAGCTGCGCGTACGCATATTTTGAAAGCTTCGCCTTCTAACGCCATCTACACGGGAACGTGAGTAACGCGTTTTAACTCTGGTGTCGAGCTTGCAATGTAGTTCCAGCAAGTACCGCAAGATGGTAGTTTGTGCAGCGATCGCTGTAGTTCTAGGAACTTCCATCAGAGGGCGACTTTGTACTAACCGTCAACAAATTGTTTGTTTTAGTTTTTTAGCTTAAAACATTATTGCTTATTGTTATTTCAAACAAGATCAATTTGAATTATGATAATTTGTTTGTTAGTTGTTATAAATAATAGATAATTAAGTACTTAAGTACTTTTTTTTTAAATATGTGATTCACTTATTTAGCGTGGAAAGGTCCATCTTTATTTTGTTTTAGGTACTTAAGAGGTTATTCATTGATTGCGCAGACAGCCCCCGAGCTAAAATAGCCAATGGCAATGGGGAACACAACAGTGGAGATCATTTTAGCAGTCTTAGCGCTATCCAAATCTTTTGAAACCTAAAAGGAGGAATATTTAGGTTTAAAAAGTTTCCCCTATTCAAGTTTCATTAGATTTAGATAGCGCCAAGGCTGCCAAAATGATTCCCATTGTTGCATTCCCCATTGCTACTTCCTACTGTCATTGGGGGGCTGGGCTTGTTAGGCCGCGGGGCAGACAATTATTTGCGTAGACAGATAAATAGATAGGCAACACTTTATTATAAACCACAGATAATTAAACAACTTTAAAATAAAAATACGAAATAATCGCGGAAGTAGATATGTACCATTCAAAAGACTTAATTTAGCAACCATCTGCGTTTTAAAAATTAATATAATGGTGTACCTACGAAGCAAACTTTATTTCATTGCGCAATCAACAAAATACCTATAGGTAGGTAATAAACGAAAATCCACAATACAAAAAATAAATCCTAACATAACAGTCCTTTGGCATTAACACAGGAAATATTTATCAATTAATTAATCTGCTATTTAAATTAATTGTGGCATAAAATATCGAAACTAGAAGAGACAAAAACAAGCTCCGGTGTGGACCGTTGTTTGTGTGGATGTGACGTCACGAAACTTACGAAGCGAGTGGTGGTGGGGGCGGCGAGGCGTGGGAACCGCGCGGCAGGTGCGCGCGCGCCGGCCACTGATCCTGAACACGCACACCGATGCAGACGCACCTCTGTGCTACACCAGCACACGTGTAAACACACCCTGCCAGGAGGTGTCCGTTATGTTCCGCTTTTCCAATAGGTAGACAGAGTTCGATCGACTTATCTGTATCTTGCTGTATCTAACTTAGAAAACCTGAAATAGTAATTCAAGTCGCCTTTTTCAGCAAAACCAAGCATATTGCTTAACAAGACGAAAAGTTGGTGAAAAATATTTCAAACTAGTTGCGCCCCGCGGTTTCACCCGCGTGAATAATGATGAAAATTAATGATGATGATGATGATGAAAAGTAGCCTATGTGTTAATCCAGGGCGTACAGTATCTCCATTCCAGATTTCACTCAAATCCATTCAGTAGTTTTTACGTGAAAGAGTAACAAACATCCATACTCACAAACTTTCGCGTTTATAATACATATTAGTAGGATATAATACTCAACGCGGCACTGAGATGTGGTCGCTAACTGTTGTTCGTATACAAAAGCTCAAAGTCGCGCAGAGGGCTATGGAGAAAGCTATGCTCGGTTCACTACGTGATATAATCCTAAATGAGGAACTCCATAGAAGAACCAATAACACCAACATAGCTCTCAGAATTAGCAAGTTGAAGTGACAATGGGCAGGTCATATAGTTTGCAGGACCGACAACCGTTAGGAATATAGGTTTTGGAGAGGCGACCACAAACTGGACGACGCAGTAAACGAAGCCCCTGTCCTCACCCTCGATAAGCCAAGGACATTATAAAGGTCGCAGGAAGTCGGTGGATGAAAGCTGCTCGAAACCGTTCGTCGTAGCATTCTATGCGGGAGGCATTTGTCCAGCGGTGGACTCCTACAGGCTGATGGTGATGATGCTACGCAACTCCACTAGGCACTGAGGCTATTTGAATTTTTTACATTTGCTCATCAGCTTTAAAGACCATTTTAGCATCCCTTTCAAAAGCTAGCAAATAGCGACACAAATTGTGGCAAATTGTTCCTAAATCAAGCCACACGCTGCAAAGTAATGTATTATAAAAAACAAATACGAAAACTTATCTGTAAAGTTTCGCAAAACCCATCAACGAAATGCTATCTAAAATTGAATATTCAAAAATTACTACTAAAAGGGGCAGCAAACTCGTTTTACCGTAGACAAAGTTTGAAAAACCTCAGTTCATTTAAGGTAGTAACTCAGTTATAGAGTGGCCGAGGCGGAGGGTGATATTCTCAGAATAAGTGATATTAGACACTGGCATCGCCCCATACAATTAAAAAAAAAAAGATTCAGCCTGTAATTTCAAAAACTTTTTGATTCCATTTATGTAATAACTTTACTATTGTTTTTCTGTTTTTCTTTGGTTTATCTGTTTGTTCGGGCTAATCTCGAGAAATCAGGTAGTTATCTCTGGTGTGGTCCTCTGCTGAACATAGACCTCCCCCCTAGAATGCCACGACTAATGGTCTTGAGCCTCCTCCATTCACGGACTTCCTGCTACCTTTAAATATTTTTAATCCATCGAGAACAGGGTTTTTCTTTACTGCGTCTCTAGTATAACTGGTTATTTTATTTTATTTTATCTATAAAACAAACAGTATTTTAGAATCTAATAACTGTTATAAAGATTCAACGGGCTGACCATTTGCTGTATGCATATTTTGAGTACTCAGAAGGATGCTGCTGCCTATTCTCTTGGTGTTTTCCAACAATACTGCGATCACCAATCCGCATGCCAAGCGTGGTGATTATGGCAAATCCTCCATTGCATTCTATGGGGGAGGTCTTATCTAACGGTTGACGAAATTGATGATGACTGCCCAAATGATTTAGAAGTTTCCACATATTGCCATCTAAAGTTGCTTGCGACAAAAAACGACTGGATTCAAATAAGATACCTATTTGTCTTTCACAAAAGCTATAATAAAATAATTCTTTACACGATGGAATAATGTTGCCTGCTCTAAAGTAATTGCACTTCTCAGCAGCTAGGATTGAACAGGAGTTCCCAGGAATTTCAGTGGCTATAATTAAAAATGTTGTAACGAGGGTGAAGTTGCGGGCGCCCGCTAGCATCAATAAAAGTGGAACAAAAATTAGATTTCTGCCGAGGACCCCAAAGGGAGTTTTTCCCTTTGATGTTACGTAGTGAAGTTAACCTTTTTCTCGTAACAGTACAGGTCGCTGGCTTCTAGTTTGAGAGGTTTTACTAGCATGCTTATTAAAATGTTTTTACTTGATGAGGTGTTTTTACACCATGTTTTCTATTAAACGATGGTAGAAATCGTATCGAATTTTCAATAACTTATTGTCTTTGATCCGTGCTGTCCCAGTAACCTGGCTGGACGACTTCCGGCGTTTGTTGGTGTGAAATCAACGTCTATTGATTCCGTTTTCATTCTAAATACGGAACTTGCCGGAAAATTGGCAATTTCCTATTCAAAATTTCCTCAATTTCGGAAGATCGTCATCCAAATCCAGGCACTAGCCTATTAACTACAGTACCCAGCTAGGTTATTATGATCTCTTTTAACCAATGCAGTTCAAAAACTATTCAGTATCTACAAAATATCGGTTCCGTGATGTCCGCGACTATATTTAAAGGCACAGTCGCAGAAGGTCAATTCTGCGATTAAAATTATTCAACGACGGGGAATGTCAAGATGTCAACCACGAACCGATATTTTGTACTGTATAGTTTTTGAACTGCGTGGCTATAAAAGTTCATAATAAGCCCCAGGTAGTTTCTTTTAAATTATGGCTCTCGTGAGAAAAAACAGACATTAAACATAGGTTATGTTTAACACATAGATAACGGTTACTTCTTATAACTAACACTCAGTAACGTGTGCGCTTAACACTATGCACTCATTAACAATAAATTAATCAGCTCTGAGTTCCGTAGAGCACGCCTCCACCACGCCCCGGGCCTTTGATGGTTTTAATTACTTCCAAAGATTAAACCTGGCTGCAAACATGCTAGTTACTTCCAGTATTCCTCTGTTTAGGGTAGAGTATAGAGTGTGTAAGAAAAACAAGGGACGAATTTATCAAATACCTAATACCTTCTTTGATGTTTTTATTTTTCACACCTGCTTTCGCTTTTTCGCCAATGATGATGACATATTCTAGACATAAATAAATGCTGGACATTTCACACAACATTATCTAGCCCCAAGCTATAAGCAGAGCTTGTGTAATGGGTACTAGGTAACTGATATACTTAATACAATGCATTACATAGATAGATATTTTTATTATACATAGAAAATACCCAGAAACACCCTGAACAAATATCTGCAAATCGTACAAATATTTGTTCTGAGGCGGGAATCGAACCCGCAACCTCCTGCGTCGCAGGCAAACCTTCGCCCGCCGCGCCACAGAGGTCAACAAAATGAACACACATAAAGATGGATATAAATTGTTTTCAAAAGATTTTCCATTTTAGTTTAATCGTACAATTTTTTTTCTGGAGTTATGATAGTTACATATATTTGCCATCTCTAGAGAGATAGAATTGAAAAAATCTTGTTATAACTCTCCTTTGAGCAGAGCATGAGGTTGTGCTGAGGAGCCCCGGGCACACTCCGAATCGGATTGTCTGCAGGACTGAGGCAAGCTGACCGGATTTCCCATACAATTACTGGTTACAATTATAAATCGCCATTGTAATATTTATAGTGGCATATCGATTCTAACTAGGTTTAAATCAGCGCATGCGATTATTATGCGATGTATTTATTATTCTGATTCTGTCTTGAGAAAGTTTATTGTGTCTTCGTCAATTTAAGAAGCAAGTTTAACAGTGAAATTTCCATATCATTAAACAAAAAATAAGAAATACAGCCAAATTGAGAACCTTTTTTTTGTGAAGTTGGTTAAAAGCATGTTCTGTTTCTGCTACAAAAGCAACCCCTTTGCGTCTTTCATCATTATCAGATTTACACTGAAGATATTTTTAAGATTTTCCGACTCAATTTTGATTATGTAGGTAGCCACTTAATGTCCCGATAGTTCAGATATCTTTGGACATAACTCTACTGCACACTTACTAATAATGTAGACCGTACTAAAATTAGGATAATGTTTCTTCTAATTCTTCACTGAATGCATGCATTAATAAAATGGCTCGTTCGCGTGCCACTCAACTAGCCGCTAACCAAAAGGCGGCTAAAAGCTTTCATAATTGATTTAATACCTACTTTGTAACAATAGCGATCACCAGCGATAAGACGAGGCCTTAATTAGACTCTACTACTTGAATTATTAGCATAATCATTGTTCTCATTTAAATTATAAAATTACGTGTTATTAATAGATTGATCTTTTATAACTATTATTGAAACCGCAGTTATTTACGTAGCTTGCATTATAAATACAGGGTGTTGGTCACTAGTGAGTGCAAATAAATCATCTGGCCCTCTATGTTTATCTTCCTGCTTCCGATCGACACCAAGTCCTAGGACATCCTATACTAACTTAATACGATTCCTAGAGATGTTCCTTCTCTTTTAACTTTGAAAGCATGTCAGTATTTGTATCCTATATTATTAACACTTTCCCTGCTGAAAATACAACAGCTGTGTTTTTGGGTTCGGGCAAATTTTTTCTTTCAATAAGGCGGCAATACGTTGACTTTTGTCTTTGACGCGGCCCTTCTACAAAGCGGCTAACACACGTCTGTGTGTTCAATTTGAAAAACCGTATTTACAGGACAAAAGTCTGAAGTGAAAGTGTTACGCTCGAAGAAAAAATCACAGAAAAAAATGCTTTCCCCCAAAAACCAGAAACACAGACGCCTGTGTTTTTTTAGCAGTTAAAGTGTTAAGATGATTCATTTATTTAGCGGTTGAGTATGTTTCGTCAGTCATCTTGACAGTGATTATCAGACATTTTCACACAAACCTTAATATTCAACTCCGCAATAAAGCATAGCATTACGGTATAATCAGCAAGTGACAAGTGTAACTTGAACATTGCGTGCGCACCGGCAGTTTGCGTCTCATCTGCTGTGCTGGCGATGTCGAAACGGAGTAATTCGTGGAACTGCATCTCAAATCACCATTTCGAAAAATGTGTCACCATCAAACAAACCAAGCAGTCTCTTGAAATAAAAAAATAATAGCACGCAAGATCTCTACCTCCTTTTTGTGAAGCCATTTCAGTAGAGGTATTCAGGTCTAGAATCTATAATAATTTCCTCAGTAAGATCGACTATTATTTTTGTTTTTTTTTATTTAAGTGTGTTATATTTCTATCTGTACATGATCCCTACTTTCATATAAATAACCTTTATTAGCCAATGAGTAAACTTTGATTTTTAAACCAGTCGTATACCTCAAAAATTACCCCTCAAAGCTAAAATGTATTCCACCCTTTTTAGTTCGGAAAGTAGAGTGCCACAATTTGTCTCCCCCCATTATGTGCAGAATGATAAAGGGATGCTCGCAATGCTGTTTATTTGAAAAGAATAACAGTACAATATATAATGTATCATGTTACAAATTATAGGTTTCCTATAAATAATTTGAGTATGATGGTTTGGTCACCGTGTATTTGCAAAGAACGCACATCTGCCTAACACGTCATGTCTGAATTTTAAATAAAGGTATTTCCCTCGAAATTCATGAGAAGGAACTCATGAAACAGAAGGATGAATTTTTTTGTCCCGAAAATAGTAAAAAACATTACGTGTATGTGAAAAGCAATCGTCTCTTCCAATTAATAAATCTCTTTTATTGTCAAGTGACCATTTATTTTCTGGCTTGCTAAATTGTCTTTAATTAATTCTAATTGAGAGTCCTTTGCGAGGAATTCTACTTATTGCAAACGCCCGCATCGATACTCGCAGCGGGTAAAGTCGACCCTCATATAAGCCCATGAAGCACTTGTAAATTCTCACGAAAAATATAAAATTAAACTAAATAATGTAATGTCCAAATACAATCCAAATTACAGTTAAGTAAACTACAGAGGAAAGTATAAACAAACAGCCTACTGTTAATCAAGCTTCCTGCTTCCAGTAATTAAGAAACACGTTACGGCGAAATCGCTACATTTCCCAGATTACAGTAACAGATTACATTTTGAGAACGAAAACAAAATGTTAAAGTTAAAACGTTCGGCTACATTTACTTCCGAAGAAAAACGTCGGTGTCGAAGCCGCGAGTGATACGATACTCCGGCTACTGTTCGTCGCGGTCACCTTCTAAGATTTCACTAGCTAGATATCCGGTGGTTGTTTTTCCGGGCTTCCCGCGCATCCACAATGGCGTCCCTTCCGGCCAGGTTCCCGCCAAAACAGAAATAGCCTGACCCAGTTGCGCGGGAGCACGTCCGGCCGCGCGCGCACGCTGTCTACGATCTGCATTTCCGGTCCGCTTGTCATTTTTTATGGATTATGATTTTTCCAATAAGAAACTCGTAACGAAACGCGGTGAAAGTAATTATAGCTAACTGTATCAAGTTTTCGGGATGTAAAAGCGATTTTGTTTAATGTTATCCGCATCCCGTCTCATGCGCAGTTTTTTGAGCTTTTTGAGCCTAAGTAACTGTGCAATGTGTCAATAGCTTCCTTACTAGCGCTGTATCCTTATGTATCGAGTAACTCCATCCTTATCATCTACCACAATTTTGCCTTCCTGCTCAATATAATAATTATTATTATTATGTAATTATTTAATAGTGGTGCGTCCGGCCTAAGAATATACTAGTCTGTCTCCTCCCGTGGACGTCGAAAAATCAACTAACGGATTACACCAGGGGATTTGCAGTACCTGAGTACTCAGCATCATTATTGCGATCACCAATCCGCCTGCCAAGCGTGGTGATTATGGCAAATCACCCGATTGAATTCTATGGGGGAGGCCTCGCCCAACAGTGAACATCTAATTATTGAATTCCCATAGACATTGTTGTGTCTTAACAATCATTTGTAGTCTGCAATTTTAAAACTTAAAACTTCTATTAATCCATACAAATTCAGAAATGATTATATCTATCAAAACTTGTAGTAGAAGAAGATTATTAATGCCTAGTAGTAAGAAGGATCATCAAATCAAGCATAGCTGTAGTTTTTGCCCTCATTTTTTTTTGGTTTAGTAAAAGTGTAGTTTTAGTACACTTTAGTTACACTTACTTTTTAGTTACACTTTTACTAGACGACCTACACATAGGCATGATTAGCTACCTAATTTATATGAATAGATTGCAAAATGCTATAGTTTGTTCCTAACATTTTTTTCTTTATCTGCTCAAACGTAGAAACCTATTATAAGCCTTGTGTTCCTATCTCTAAGTTTCTGTTTATACTTTTGTATCGCTGTTGGTTTCTCAATAAATAAATAAATATATGGCGGTTCAAAATTATCCTTGTGATTCAATGAATGAAATATTTTTTTGCTCGAGTTGAATGCTCAAATCAAAGTAGACAGACATCAGAGGGCACATTACACATCGGTTTGCATAACCGTAGTTTTTGGAGCGTAAAGGGACACGGCGCGTTGCCTCACGAGCTCTGACCTTGCTGTGTGAGTATGTATTCCAAATGGAAGAAGCTGATAAGGATTGGTAACCTAGTTTTTGGGGTCATTAATTAACTAGTAAATGGCTTGCCTGGATAACTGGGATCTCAGTCATGTTCATCATCATCAGCCTATAGAAGTCCACTATTGGACACAACCACGACGAACGGTCTTGAGCTGCCTCCATCCAACGACTTCCTGATACCTTTTAAATGTCGTCGGGCTATCGAGAGGGGGCTATTTCTACACTGCGTCATCCAGTTCGTGGTTTTCACTCGAGAAACTTTATCCTTCAACGGTTTTTTGTTCTGGGAGCTATATGGCCTGCCCATTGCCATTTAAACTTGCTTATTCTGAGAGCTATGTTGGCGTTTTTGGTTCGCCTAGGGACTTCCTCGTTTTGGATTCTATCACGTAGTGAAACTCCTAGCATAGCTCTTCATTGCCCGCTGCGCGACTTTAAGCTTTGTGTGTATGTTCAGTCAATGGAAATCAATCATTATTTAAACGTCATTAGCCTCTCATTTATCATTATCATCGAAGACGTAGATAGTGAGAGGTAAACCTACATACATAAATTTTTAATACTTTTGGTACAGTATATTTTTATTAGGGTAGAGTTCATTTTTGACAGTCCCACAAAGG
The DNA here is from genome assembly GCA_951392215.1 of Epirrita christyi. NCBI lineage: Eukaryota > Metazoa > Arthropoda > Insecta > Lepidoptera > Geometridae > Epirrita > Epirrita christyi. The sequence goes on from OX595852.1 coordinate 8,819,911, forward strand.
TTATCTAATTTTGCTGTATGAGAATAATTCTTGCTACTTTTTATATGAAAATCTTAGAAATAAGTAGGCGTTTCCATCTATGCTTAAATAAGCAATTTCTGCAAGCTCTACCACCGGCTAACGAGAGTGAATTGAAGGCCTAGTCTACAAATGTTACTTCTTCACGGATTTTTGTATAGAAACACTGAAAAGCGCCCCTAGCGGACACCATGAGATCCTCAATTTCCATACAAAAATCCGTGTTGTGTTTACTACATGCCCGTGTAGTGGCTTGTTACATTTGTAGACTAGGCCCTCAGGCAGTAGTCCATTATGCGATCCCAATACCTACTGATTGGGATAATAATATAGACTTTAACTGAACGACCACTTCACAATTCAACTTATATTTTACCCTGTATTCCATTGTCTTCATCGATTGTAGAAAATCACTTGAAAGTACGACGACGCCTAGTCGCGCCCTCGCCACCAGCGGAAGTAACCGTTACGAAATTAATGCAGCTCTAATTAAATAACAAGCTACCGCTGGCCGGCCGCCATGTTGTCCTGTCAAAATAGAACTCCTCTGTCATCTGCCCACTTTTCCTAAATAATAGTTGGGAGATTAGGATACCTAAGCCACTTGTGGGATTAAAAACTGGTGGAAACAGAAAAGCTCTTACAAAACTTGCACTCATAACTAATAAAGTGCTTGGGTGCAGAAAGATTTAGAATCTTTGTTCCGGCTTGGCGATTAAAAACACCTTAGGATTTTCAGGAAGTAGTTGTTAGTACACCAATAACACATTATCAACGACAAAGACCATTATTGTCACTTTGGTGGAACAAAAATCGGCACCTAACGAGATAAGAACGCGGTGCTTTTGTCGGCGTTTATCAAAGGTGCGCACGCGTCTCCATGACATGTTCGAAGAAAGAGAGGTCTAGGGTTCGAGTCCGGCTAATCAAGAGTTGATAAATGTCGCATTTGGCCACGATTCCTGGAAATACTATAAATAGTTATAATTTGACGCGGCAATGTGCATTTTTTCTGCTAAATATAGTAAAGTAAGAAAATATCTGTAATGTCGCAAAGCTCACCCAAATAAGCATGTTGGTAACTCATGACACATTTATATGAAAAAAGAATTTCCTGTGTAAAGATATTATTAAACTGCTCTCTCTCCATAAACAGACAAGTGGGACATACGATTTTGAATCGCTATAGCTCCCTGTAGCGACTATGCCAATTAGAATTGAGTGGATAGGTGTGAACTAACTTCAATTCACTTAAAATAAATTCGGTCAAGTGTGAGTTAGACTCGTGCACCGAAGGGTTCCTTTGAAACTCTCAAAACCAAAGTTGGGGTCTCAAAACCATGACATCTGTAATTTTTAAACCTCCGCATACATTTCGCCGGCTAAAGATTTTTACAAAAAGATGAATTTTCAAATTGAAATTTGATTAAAATAAATACAGATACTTAATGGTTAAGGATCTCGCCAGGCGGGACTGCTAAAAATGTACTCTGTAACCAAACAAACAGACAACGACGTCTCATCATTGTGGTCAACGGGGCTGGTTACTCTTCACTTACTCTTTAGTGTTAGAATCACTGTGTTATTTTAGTCCTATATTTAGTACTATGCGAGTGTAATTGTTTGTTGACCAATAAAAAAAAAATAAAAAAAAACATCAGTGAATAGACGTCCACTACTGGACGAGGCCATCCTATAGAATAGAGGGGATTTGTCAAAATCGCCACGCTTGGCAGGTTGATTGGTGATCCCCAGTATTAGTAAGATGATAGATGTATGATGCCCCATCTCTTAGTCGCCTTTTATGGCATCCACGGGAGCAGTTGAAGGAGTCCACCACGGCCACCTCTTCACTTCGTCGTACCATTAAGTTTCCTTTTAGGTAACGGAACCCTAAAAATAGGTGTAACACGATCGGAAGCTCTAATTAGACTAAAACATGTTTTATTCTGTCAATATGTACCTAATAAATATCGATTGCTTTAGTTAACTGCTAAAAAAAACGTCACACTCTATCAAGACCCTACCCTACTCTTGTAAAAGTGTAGCTGAATAAAAAAAGTAATACTCAAACTAGAACAAGAAATAAGAGGCAAGTGAATAAAATAGTCCTTATAGCACAGAGTAGTGAATACCCAGATACAGAGTCCACTTCGGATTTAGAGGTAGCAGATAGTCATTATCTGTGTTATCTGAGCTTTCGATCACCACGACCGACCGGCCGTCTCTCGACAAATTGGTATGTGTTCATTTGTACCATTCCTCGGTCGTGTTCCTTTTGGATTTCTAAATTACTCTCGTTTTATTGGTTTTTAAGATCAAATGTTGGGTGATAGTTGTTGAAATACAAAATATGTTAATGTCGAAATTAATTAGGAACAAAAACAATTAAGATAAAACTCAGTTTATTATGTTGATATTTTCATGCTACTATGTAGACTACTGTTCTGTTGAATCTTTTATAATTCGACTATTGTAGATGAGACTATTGGAATAAATATCTACTGTAGATATAGTCACACTCGGTATGTTCTGTGAGTACCTCTACCATAAACTATTGCAGGTATACCCACGACACAGGGAATCTTAGTGTGGGGTCAGGACTATGTATGTGATTATATATCACGTAGCATGTATATCGCAAACCTACTCAAAAACTAGAATGTCCAATCAAAATGAACCAGTCTTAATTAAATGAAGTCATCAACAAGAGTTCTTTTTGTTTGAATTTACCCCTAGGTAGCTTTATGTCTAGCTAGTGTTATGTCTAGCTAGCTTTATGTCTAGCTTGCGTTGTCTAGCTAGCTTAATCTCAAGATAGTTTTATCCCTAGCTAGTTTTATGTCTATAAGCTAGCGTTATCCCTTACTAGCCTAATCTATAGCTAGTTTTATCCCTAGCTAGTTTTATGTCTAGCAAGTTTTATCCCTACCTAGCTTTATCCCAAGCTAGCTTTATCCCGGGCTAGCACTACTCTTTAGCTAGCTTAATCTCTAGCTAGCTTTTTCCCTTGCTAGCGTTACCCGTAGCTAGCTTTATTCCTAGCTAGCGATACCCCTGCTAGCTTTATCACTAACTAGCTAATTCATTCATTGCGTCTACGTTTAACGTTCTGTACCACCTGTCGTTATCATATAGCCCTCGATACCTGTAAGGAGCATTTAATCTATAGTGATAAAAAAGGTATAGATCAGGAATTTTGATTGCATTTTATCAGTTTTTGTTCCATGAGTCACCAGACTGCGTCCGAGACACACCTGAGCTTGAGCAATGAATGTATAATTATATTTAGTAACTAATAGCTCTATTTATCTGTAATTATTAGCAAACCGACCAGTTCCAAGGTGTTTATTTGCATAAGCTCACTAAACGTCGCACCTTAATACATGACTCATTCTTGAAATACCTTCAGGCGCTGAAGTTGACAGGTTGGGAGGTGCTTGCTCCCACTTGTTTTTTTTAGGTTTGGTACCGTTTCCTAGATTAGGGCCTAGTCCAACATTTACGTTACGTGGTGAGTAACATTTACGAAGCTTCTTGCCACTTCATATTTTCAAATAGTGTAAAAGGCCCTTAATGACCTTAATGGTACTATAAACAGAATATTCTAAGTGGCCTTAAATTTTAATTGACTTCTTCGTTTTCTTAACTAATTATAACTAGAGAAAGAGTAATAATAAGTTAGTACTAATTAATAATAAAACTAAACAAAATTTAAAGAATACAAATGATACAGTTGATCTATCTAAAGACCGTTCCAAACGATCTAAAGATTCTCAACTGTAACTCTAACTAAAACCAACCAATTAAAATGAATCATAATAATTATTTGTCACTGTAACCTTATCCCCATAAGATCTGTTTATTGCAAAATAATCAAATGTCTTCCGCTCAATATAATTCTTACACACACACACAGGCACTGCAAACATCCGATTGACCAACAAATAGATTAATATTTTGTATAACTGTAAATTTAGTACATATTTACCCACCAACTTTGTTTGAGAAGTTTGATCATAATTGATGAAACTAAATTGGCGTTCAATGAAATAGCGTCACTCAGAAAAACCACAATACCTCCCAAACTATGCAAGATATCGAATTTAAATAAAAATTATATTCAAATATATATCATACGGCATTAAATACAATCACTTTTGTATAAAATTACTTAACATTTATTAAATCAAAATTAAATAAACAAACAAGGAGGTATAGTGGTTTTTCTTAGTGCCCCTATTTAATTGCACAACAGTTTACATAATTGTAGTTGTAGAGGATGAATAGTTAGTAAAAATATTATATGCCTCGTTATCGTAAAATACATTATATATTTTACACCTTGTCAATATTTCAAATTTACTTTAACTTTGTATGTTTTCGTTTTTGTTGTGAATAGATAGAACTACCTTTTTCAGGTATCTTGCAATTTCATTGGGTATATTTTGGTAGAGACAGCACTACCAATTTGTATCCAATGCCAGTAGGTAGAAGATACGGGTGTAGCTCGAGATACTTATTGCTGAGATTCAACGCCAGCTTTTCTATTGTACTTGTACTCTCGGCTTTTATAGCTGAAAATTACTACGCCATGATCAATTCTAGCTATAAAAGCAACGATTAATAAACTGGCATCTGATAATTGTTATAAAATCAAGCCATTGTATAGCTTTACTGAATAGGACGGCTTTAAGTCTGCAGTAAAAGTTGCCTGAGATTATCTATGGGATTTGTGCCCTGACTAGGTTGGCTATACGCAACAAGTTAGAAGCAAAACGTTGAGCAAACTTTAGAACTTTTCGCGAATCTAAACTTTATTCAAACCTAGTTTATAGTTGAATTTTCTAAGAAAAAATGTAGCGGTTGAAACTTTTCGGTGTGAGTATAACCGGACACTGGTCCATAGTACTTGGGCGGCAGGTGTTTCGAAGCAGCCTCCTCCCACAGTCGGCGCCGGCGCAGCTCCCGAGAGATCAATGATCTAGTCGAGATTTACTTAGGTATCCACCTGTCTTAGTAGGTAACTTAAGGCTATGTGATTCAAATGTTCTGATTCTAAAGTTACCTTTCTCCTATGCCATTATGAGTAGGAAGGAACATTTGGTGCATCATATTGCTAAGTTTACAGGGTGGCTCAGAATTATTATGCTATCCCGAAAGAGATTCATTCTGCATATGAAACAGGACACAATTCTATTTTATGAATTTAAGGAAGAACATTTTCTAAAAAAAATAAGGTCCGTTAAGATTTCTTAAAATTAAGCAAGTTACATCTATATTTAGCTGTTATTTGAACTTAAAAGTATTTATTATTATAACATCTTTAATTGCAGAAATAATAATACAAGATCATACAAAAATTTCAAAAATATCTGTCAAGCTATCTAAAAGATAAGGGTTGCAAAGAGGTTGCAAAAGATCTATAAAAATCTGGTTGCATTGACACGCTGAATGGCAATACTAATGCGTTCAGCCAGATAAGAGCTAGCTCTTGGGTTACGCGTCGCTTCAACCAGACGTCATGATATAATTTTGAAAATGCGAAGGGCTCCGGTACCCCACGGACCCAGGGTCTCGTCCCCGAAAGGCACTCTGTAAGCTCTTGAGACTTGCATGGATATCAACGCACGTAGCGTCCCACACCAAAGGCGGAACAAGGGTAATGGCGTTAACAATTTGCTTCAAGAATTAAATTCAAACTTAAAGAAACAACAGATTTTAGGGTTTCAAAATTTTTATTTTTAAGTATAATTTCCTAATTTTTTTTTTTGCCAATTTATAACATTAGTGTGAAAAATTACCTTTTCATTAAATTCATTTTTGGGTTAGATTAGCATTTCTGGGACTCTGTACTGAGTCAGAATCTAGGACTTTTATGATATCAGTTATGGGGCCAGTGTTGGTCCATTTTATGATAGTATTAATTCAGATGAACTTTTAAAATTATTCACAATTTCATATTAGTTCATCAATATAGTCTGTCGTCTAGCAGACGATAAAATATTTTTTTGTTCGTTTTATATTTAATATGAAACTTACTTTTTTTTACTTTGGTACTTATTTTCTAATTTATGCTCCTAGTGCTTGGCATAGCTAATTGATCGCTTCTAAAAAGCAATCAAATTATTATCACGCTCTCAACTACTTGCGTGATTGGCTACACCGACTACCGACATCGATAACTTTTATCGATATTAATCGTAATTAAATTGCGCGCAATAATTCGTTATAAGGCGTTACTAAATCCCGTGAAGACTACCGGATAAAGTCTTCCATTTATCTATCTTCTAGCATGTTCATATATAGTAGAAAAAATGAATTAAAATTCAATTCGGAAGCCTCTATCAGTTTTATGGAGTTGGAGAAGTTATGATACGCTTCCTGTATAATAATTTAAATAGTGATTCACTAGCAGATACAAGGTTTTTTGTGTATAGTTCTACCTAAAACTGATTGAATAATAACAACGTGTTAATAAAATAAAAGCATAGCACATATTTTAAAGTAAACGTTTTTCGCGATATCATAATGTAAGACATATTGGCGCATAAGACATTGTCTTATGTATGATTTGATGAAACCTTGATGAAACACATTCATTCAAAGCAATTCAAATGCGCTGTGTAGAGGCGTCACCACTACAATTACATATAGATTCAAATAAAAAATTACATTTATAATAATCCTCTTGCTGTTCGTTTGTCTCGCTAAAACTCTAGAACGGCTGGGCGGATTTATTTGATTTTGGTTTTGTTGTGTTCGTAATTGTCATGGAAAGGTTTAAATGTACTGAGAACACCGGGACCACCCGAACGAAGTCGCGCGCGGGCTGCTAGTATATAAATATATATGCTAGGAGTTTCACTACGTGATCCGAAATGAGCAAATCCGTTGAAGAACCAAGATCACCGACATAGCTCTCAGAATTAGCAAGTTAGAGTGGCAATGGGCAGGTCACATAGCTAGCAGAACTGACAACCGTTGGGGAAGAAAGGTTCTCGAGTAACGACCACAACCAGGCGACGCAGTAGTCAAAGTCAAAGTCAAAGTCAAAAGAATTTTATTCATTGAAATCACAAGGACCATTTTGAATCATCTTATAAACTAAAATTACTCCCGTTCCAACGCGACCAAGCCTAGAAGAATCAGGCAACAAACACGGCTTGGCTTACATAAATGGTCCGTCTTACCACTAGGTGAGAAGCGCCTGGGTGGTGCCTCGGAGCAAGTAGTTGCTGATACATAGTAAATGAGAACTTAAAAAGCCTTGGAAGGTAGTCAAAAGTAAATAAAAATAATCAAAAATATGCAAGACAGCACACGCTACGCTTGTTATACTTATAAATAATAATCTAATAGAAACCCCTACGATGAAGAGAGAGAAGGCCCTTCTCTCGATAGACTAAAGACATTATATCGCAGAAAGTCGGTGGATGTAGGCGGCTCAAGACAGTTCTTCGTGGCATTTTAGAGGGGAACCCTATGTCCAGCAGTGGTCTTCTAAAAGCCGATGATGATAATTATGATAATGATGATTTATAATAATAAACAATAACTTATAGCGATCTAAGCCATGAGCTCTATATCTACTAAATACTAACTTACTTGTACCTTTGTAACTAAGATAAGTATTAGAGTTAGTAAATAAAAGCGTTTTTTTCTTTTTAATCTGCCTTCGTATACACCGTTCAGTTACTCCTACATGCTCCTACATGCATTAAGTTCACTTGTTACATCTCTATGCAATAACATGTTATTACACGTGATTACCGATGCCGTTGACCGGCCGACCAATATTTCTCTGAATTATTCCTAGGTCTGAACAAAGTGGACTGCTTTGGTAAAATATTGAGTAGAACGTTCCACGAAAACAAAGTTAATTATTAAGCTAGTATATATAGGTATTGTCCATAGACGTAAAATAGTGGACAGATATTAACAATGTATTTGGTATTGGATGGTTGGTAGTTTGTTAGGTTTTAATCAAATCGAAAGTTTTCCTTTCCTTCCAAGATACCAGTATGTATAAAGAGTCTACCAAGTAGGTTTTTCTCTCATAAAAAGCTTATCATCATCATCATCATCAGCTTGTAGAAGTCCACATGTAGACATAGGCCTCCCCCCTAGAATGCCACGACGAATGGTCCATCAAGAGGTGGGCCTTCCTCTACTCAGTAGAGGTGACGCAGTATTGGACGTATAGACAAGCTCAGAGCCGCTCAGCAGCCTATGGAGAGAGCTATGCTAGGAGTTTCACTACGACAGAATGACAGAATCCGAACTGCGGAAATCCGTAGAAGAACTAAGACACAGCTCTTAAAATTAGCACGATGAAGTGGGAAAAAGCTTATAAGCTTATGGAAACCAATGCTCTTTACAGCTCTAAAAAAGCTTACCAAATACGGTATTAATACATCTCAAAGTATATTACATCAATCTTCCGTAGGAAGTCACTGAAAGGGTTAAAAGGAGTAAAAAGCGGACGTTATTTATCACGAGGGCTACGTAATGCGTTTAAAATTTATTTGCGTTTTACTTCGACAAACCGCTCCACTTAAAAATGTAAGAGCAATTTTATTAAATGAATTAATGAATTAACCAGAGTCTTGTGACGTAATCTATTTTCAGGCTAAGCAGGCTGTTTTTGAATTAGTTTGTTGTGTACATTTATCAAATTTGCCGTGGTGTGTGGTGTGTCCGGCCTAAGAATAGACTCCTCCGTCTCCTCCCATGATGTCGTAAAAGCCGACCAAGGGATTTCACCAGGGGATGGGCAGTAGCATCCACATGAGTACGCTACGCCAATATTGCAATCATCAATCCGCCTGCCAAGTGTGGTGATTATGGCAAATGCCAAATGCCCACATTGCATTCTATGGGAGAAGCCTCATCTAACAGTGGACGTCTTATTGAATTTAAGTAAGTTAAGTAAGTCCTAGAGACCTTAAATTTGAAGCCTATTCCTTTTGTAGCCTAGAAGTGTACTAAAGTAGAAATTTCCGAAAATCCTAAGGGGATGCATATAGTATAATTATAGGACAATCCCCACGCGGACAAAACCGCGGGCGTTCGAATTGTTTTTTTTATACTACTTGGCAAGTGAACAATCATACGGCCTCCTGATGGAAAGTAGTTACCGTAGCCTATGGACGCCTGCATCTCCAGAGGCATCACACGCGCGCTGCCCACCCTGAGACATAAAGATGAGTAGTCTCATGTGCCTGTAATTTTACCGTCACCCTTCAAACCGAAACACAGCAATGCGAGCACTACTGCTTGGCGGTAGAAATAGGTACGGTGGTAGTACTTCCCCGGACGAACTTTTTCACAAAAAGTTCTACTACTTGTAATAAAAAAAACGATAAAAATTATAATAATGATTTTTAGATTTTAAATACTATCAGTTCAATTCTTTTCTAAATAAATCAGAAAGGTATTTAAAAAAATGTGTTGGTTAGCGTTCATCATTATGAATGACCTCTGATAGTAATCATGTTACATCGTGGTCAATAATTTGATTTCGTGCAGACCGACAATTTGGAGTAAGATACTGATCCCTGGCCTATGCAGTAACGGTAGCTCTCAAAACGTGCGTCTATACAGCATACAAACACAGCCTACACTCACACAGACATACTTAAATGAATGGGATGCTGCCAAAGGCTGCCACTGATGATTAAAGACAGGGTTACCAACCTATATTTTTACCGACGAAATTAAGATGACATTTATATTTGACGGAGCAACTTTGTTTCATTCTAATAGTGAACGAGAGTAGATTAAGTTGATAGAAATGGCTGTTTCAATTTATGTTCTAGTCAAAAGGTGAAAGCTCCGACTGATACGTAAGTGGACCTCGGGTTACGTACAGCCCTATAAATAAACTACGTTGATTATTGCGCATGTAAGTGTCTTTCCCACGGCATACGAAACAGGTTTTAGCCCGGAGATAAACTGAAACTTAACAGCGGTGTTGCCAGCATAGCTGTTATATGGCTAAATCTAGCCACTAGTAGCTCTAATTTTTGTAGCAACTATAACGCAGGAACGTTTTCGTAAATGGTTTGACTTTTTTTGTGATTTGTTAACGTTGAAGATACCTTTTTTTAACAATTTTCCAAAATTATCGTTCATAGGTACAGTTTATCATTAGGAAAAATCGTTGTAGTTTGAACATTTTCTATTACCTCAGACTATCTAAGACTTATTATTATCTAAGACTTACGTAGATATGCTTACGAGTGCTTTCAAAATTGATTCCATTTAAAAGTGGTAAATTTTTCATCAGTTCTTACCTCATAAAAATCGAATACCAGTGGGCAACATTGACCACGAGTCCGGCTACATTAGTACCTCGGCGACAGTTTCCTGTCTCGTTTCAACTCCTTCTGTTCTCCTGCTACACAGAATTTATGATCGGATGTTTTGAAAGCCCCAAGACTTAATTTAATGAAATACAATTAACTAATGTTTTAACAAACATTGAGGAAATCTAAATTTAAAACTGTCCGTTGTAGTATTGACTTGAGGTTGTTTATACTAAAACGCTAGTCAGATTTGATGGAAGAGGCGTATATCCAGCTTTGAACATCTTTCGCGAGATGGTTGATTTGACGGCGTCTTGTGTAGGATTCGATTGTCGTCTCGCCATCATCATCATCATCACCAGCCTGTTTACGTCCAGGCTAGACGAGGCCTCCGCCATAAAATACAATAGGGGGAATTGCCATAATCACCACGCTTAGCAAGCGGATTGCTGATGGCAGTTTGGTGTTGAGTACTCAGGTCGATGCTGCTGCCCATCTCCTGGTGTTATCCCTTAGTCGACTTTACGACATCCACGGGAGGGGATGGAGGGGTCTATTCTTAGGCCGGACACACCTCGGCAATTGTATGCCGTCTCGCCATACATTCTTTTATTTAAAGTTGAGTTTCTTTTCTTATTTGGATTTTGTTTGAGAGTTTCTTTAGCTCTATATCACTGTCGTTTGGTAGTATTTGAAACACTCTATTTTTAACCGACTTCCCACAAAAGGAGGAGGTTCTCAATTCGGTTGTATTTTTTTTTTTTTTTTTTTTTATGTTTGTTACCGCGTATCTCTGGCGTTTATGAACCGATTTGGAAAATTATTTTTTTATTTGAATAGATATACTTCCAGATTGGTCCCATTTTTTTCAGAATCCAGTTTTGATGACGGAATCCATGAGGAATTGAGGGAACTCCTCAAATATTGTAGGCATACTTAGGGTGATTTTGATATTTTCAGCAACAAACTAAGCATTTGCATTCAAAAAGTATCATAATCCTTTCACCACTATGGTTCTTTCATAATTTTTTTTCATCCAAATCGAAAAAAAAGTCGAATACTATGGCGGAAGTCGGTTTTTTAAATGAAAAGTTATGTAAGTTCAAAATGTTGTACATCTTGTTTATGTAGCCTATTTTAATAATTTACTGTGCAATCTATTTGAGAACAGCTCAAAATGTGTTTGCGAACGTGTCTCAGCTCACTACCACCAACCTGTTTGCAATTTTCACACCGCAAACGTGTTCGGTTCCAATAAAATGTGAAGTTAACTACTTTATGTATTCTTTGTGCACATGAAACAATAATTGTAGATTTTTAACCTGTTGTTGACAACGGACCAAACGGCAGACATATCGCTCCTCTGCTGTACATAGTTTGTTTATGAATATGTATCTAATCAACTCTACATGTTTTGTCTGTACAGACGTGGTTCAGATTGCATCTTCAATTAATGTACAAGTTGATGAAAATGTAAATAGTGTATATTGTTTTAATGTTTGATTATATTGCATCAGTGAATGATAAAGAATGAAGTTGGAATGTTTTTTTTTCTTATTAGAATCTTGTTTTGGTGGTCTTGGCCTAAGAACAAGACTCCTCCATCTCCTCAGTACTCCGTGGAAAACACAAAAGACGACTAGGAGATTACGTCAGGGGGTGGGCAGCAGCATCCACTATCCCCTCATTAGACGCTATGGATATGCTATGCATGCTTTGAAGGAAGTCTTATCGAGTACTGGGTGTCTACCGGCTGATGAAGAAGAAAATTATTAGAATCTATTTAAAAGAGCAAGACCAAAATGTATATATTTCTTCTGGTATATTTGTCCTCAAAAGAGAAGAATACATTTGATCTACCTGAGTAGATATGGCTTGCCATAAATGTCTTAAAGCAATATGCGTACTTTCTATTATGAATCAAAGTTACAATTACAAGTTACAAATGAAATACTAAGGTGACTTCAGCTGTGGTAGTTTGTACAGTATTGGTAACCGACACGGGCCGTTAGTCCCCGTCATCACAATCAATGGAGCCTATCACGGAGGCATACACGTGAGTCGACCATCCGACTAATATCTACGCTCCACTTACTGATCATTCAAAAGACACACTCATACAAGCGTAGATACAAACACATTGATACACTTTGTTTTCAATTAAAGAAACGAAAAGTTCATTATCTTTAGTTTTTAATTTAAAAGCTGTAGAACTGAAAATAACCCGTGGCGACATCTCATTAAGCCCGTCAGCGGTCGTGGCCGCTTTGAAAGATGTCTCATTTAACCCCGACAGTCCTTTAATAGCTGGTGAAGGGTTAAACGCCACAAATAACCGAATACGGAAGTGGGCGAATGCATCGTCAACTCTGCTTTTTAATAGTTTTAATTAGGAAATAGTTTAATTTTTATGTAGTGTGGACGCGACTTTAGCCGTCGACGCCTCGACCGATGGCAAATTGGCGTGAGAAATGGATACTAATATTGGTGTTGAAACGGTTAGCCGGAAGGTCTCGTAAAATAATAGGATTTATCGAATTGGTAATAATAAACCTTTTAATTTATGACTTCACAAGTTAAATGTCTTGTAAGTATTGGGCTTAGATTTTTAGAGGAAATGAACTTATAAAACTCTCCAGCACTGGGAATATTCATCATTGGTACATCACCTGTTCACATTTACCCTTGAAAATAACAAAAGTCTAAATAACGGGTTGACATATAGGACGACCATAATAACACAATAAAATCATGTTATTTTTAACAGTTAAATAGGGTGTACCAATTTAGAACGAAGACGCCATCGATATTGAATTTCAGTTACACAACAAACACATCGTATAATTCCCTATTTTAAGTTGTCAAGTGACCACGCCTCTTCCTCTGCTCAAAAAGATGACAGTTACTCATTAAAATAACATCATCCCTTTTATAAAAAATCTATTATGTTACTAAATAAGGGGGATACAAGTTATACAAATAAAAATACATACAACACATTACATAATGTACATTCTTTTGAACTCTTGCATATTTCTAAATGTTTAATTGTTTGTTCCAGGTAACGTATTTTGTTGTTTATTTAATGATGACCAAGAAGATCAGTTCGAGAAATGAAAGGTATGGTTTGCATATAAGAAAAAAACCTAGGCACATTATTGTATGCCCTCCCCCGATTTCCCACATACTGTGTCGGTTTTTATTGTCAACAACATTGCAATATACCGTTATAATTCATGGTATCTTAAGACGTCGAGAAGGTAAGTAAAGTACATACCTAACAGGTAAATCTTGTACCGTCATCATCAGGCGAGACCTCCCTCAGCAATGGGGAGATTTGCCATAATCACCACGCTTGACAGGACGGATCTTCGCCTATAATCTTATCGTTCATTCTTAGCAAAAAAAAGTGAGCATCACAATTTGAATCTTATCGTCTCAGAGACTCTTTCTGTCAAAGATCACATTAAATCCTTTCATACTTTATAACCTCATACAAAATTAACAAAACACGACCAACTGGACCATGCACGAGGAGCAATGATGTGCCTCAACCGGTCCGTCCATTCACTGGCCAAGACAAGTTCCGCCTCATTGATGCTTATTATCGACTGCTCTTCTAAATTAACCAGCTTCGAAATTGATTCTATGGATTGTAATAACACGGTACGAATCAATAAGAAATGAGCTAGAAGCTCTGATGGGAGCTAGCTAAGAATTATAAACGAATAAGCACAGGTTCTAATTCTAATTCAAATTCTTTCGTTTCTAAGACTTTGTTTCAGTCAAAGCATAGTTTTTCCTACAAGATATACAAAGACCCCCGTGTTGCAGCGGGTGAGTAGCTGGCTAAGACGCAAGAGGTGCGGGGTCGATTCCCGCTGCGGGACAAGTGTTTGCATGATCTGCAATATTTGTTCCGGGTCTGGGTGTTGTAGTACCATGGTAGTCGTAGTTCCAAATATCCACGACACAGGGAATCCTAGTGTGGAATCAGGACTATGTATGAGACTGTTGGGTGTTATGTTATGTAAAGAAAACTAAATGTTTATGAATCTATGTAGTTAGTTTTTAATATAGTAGTTATTTTCTTTACTATTCCAACAAGAGCAACAATTGATTTTATTTTGTTATGTGTACCTAACTCAATCAGAAAAAACTTCTAAAACTGAAGCAGCAACAGCAGTGAGGTTTCGTAAACCGCAAGATAAATCGGCAAAACCCGTGAACAGGTGAGAGAGAAACTCTTTCAACAGTTGGGATATTTTTGCCTAAACTATATTTAACCCGTCATTGGTGGGTTTAATTTTGTGTTTTGGGAAAACAAAACGGGCCTCGGACGTCTCTTGAAAAATCACCGCTCTCTATATGATTGATCATTTCTTGAAACTGGAGAGTGTGAAGCCATCACTGTCTCGCCAGATACGAGGATATTTTCAAAGTATAATGTGTTGATTTGTCGAAACCCGAGTGAGAGATGGTGGTCGTTTCACTAAAAAGATTTGGAACCCAGTTTGTGAAATCAACAAATCAATGTTATTTTATTAGATTCATCATAAGCATCATCATCAGCCTACAGAAGTCCACTGCTAGACATAGACCTTCCCCTTAGAATTCCATGACGAACGGTCTTGAGCCGCCTCCATCCAATGACTTCCTGTGAAATTATAATTTATTTTGTCCATCGAGTGGAGTGCCTTCCTCCACTGCGTCGTCCGATTTTTGGTCGCCACTCTAGAACCTTTATTATATGACCTGCCCATTGCCACTTCAACTTGCTAATTCTGAGAGCTATGTCGGTGATCTTGGTTCTTCTACGGATTTTCTTTATTTCGGATTCTATCACGTTTATTTTATTAGATTAGTTAAAGGCAAAACATTAAATTTAACTCGCGTAACTTTTGCCGTGGCGTATCCGACCTATGGGTACACCCTTCCGTATCCTCTCGTAAAAGTCGATTAAGGGGATGGGTAGCAGTATCTACTTCATTACTCAACACCAACACTGCGATCACCAATCCGCCTGCCTGATGGTTAGGATCTTGCATTTTCTTTCTTACCGTACCAATATCCATTATTATAGGCTGTGGATGAATACGGCCTACATCTTGGGCAGAATCTGGAAATAAATATTCGTGGGATGAATTCATGGGATGAATACGGACGTACTCGCCAAGCGTGGTTATTAGATAATTCACCCTATTGCATTCTATAGGAGAGGCTTCATCCAGCAGTCACTGCTGGATGAGGACGTCCACTGTGGACGTCTAAAGGCTGCTGTTGATGCAAGCGAAACTTTATTAGCGCTTGACAACCCTGTTAAAATAGTCAATAATGACGTGTCATATCCTATGTAGTCTACGTGAACTGAAATTGTTTTTTCTAGATAAATGTTGATGTTTTGTGTTTATTTGTTCTTCTTATAATGTCAGTGTCAAAAGATTGTGACAAGTGCGTGACATTTATTAACGAGTTAGCTGACAAACTTGCATTTAAATGAGCGCAATTGACAGGAGTATGAATGTTGTTTACAATGTTATTAATGCGAGGGAGAACTTTACCATTTGTACATGCTTGACAAGGGTTAAGTTGAGCTTTCACATTTTATAAGACAATCGTTAAGAGGCATACATACTTACCTCCATAGGTACATAGAATTACTTGTACCGACAAGAAATTTCCCTACATCCAAGACAACTTTCCAACGGAAATCGAGAGAGGCAAAAATGAATGGACTAATAGACAACATTCGAATGTTTCAATTAATTTTACATAGGGATTAGTAGGATAACAGTGTTAATATTCGTTATCTCTAGGGATTAACATAAGTTATTGTTCTTACACAACAATCGTAATGGGCAAAGATTATCTTTTAACAGATGGGCCATCTGCCTCAGTGATATGAAAATGATGTAAAAATTACCAAGGTCGAAAACATGTAAAGCTTTACTAAAAATAGCGTCTTTTGAGTGAGCAACGGCAAACAACAATCTTTAAATAATAAAACATATATTATATGATTAAAAGGCGACCACAAACTGGACGACGCAGTAGAGGAAGGCCCTCCTCTCGATGGACATAGTAGATTGTATCATAAGGGAGCAAATTAATATTTTTCTGGATTCTTTAGTAGAATCCCGAACGTAGCGAGGGATTCAAAGTACGTCGCCCGAGCCAAAAATATATTTTGCGCCCGAGTGTTACACTCTACTTTTCATCACCCACTATGAGAAAATAAAAGGCGCCTCATATTTTATTTCAAAACAAAACCATGAATTTCTAACAATTCGTGAATAACTTTTCATTTAAAAAACAGACTTCAGCCATTGTATTCGACTAAATATTTTGATGAAAAAAAAATTATGAAAGAACCATACTGGTGAAAGGATTATGATACTTTCTGAATGCAAATGCTTGGTTTGTTGCTGAAAATATCAAAATCGCCATATGTAAACCTACAATATTTGAGGAGTTCCCTCAATTCCTCATGGATTCCACCATCAGAACTGGATTCTGAAAAAAATGGGACCAATCTGCAAGTATATCTATTCAAATAAAAAAAGAATTTTTAAATCGGTTTATAAACGCCGGAGATATGAGGTAACAAACATAAAAAAAAAACCTGAATTGAGAACCTCCTCCTTTTTGTAAAATGACGAAATCGCGGGCTGTAGTTCGCGCGTTTCTAATTTGTTTTGATTTATTCAGCCGGTGGCGCGACTATGGGCCGTCGTACCAGCCAGTATTTATTTAAACAATATTTGCGTTCGCCTTCTTTGGCGCTGAACACTAAGATGATCCAAATTTAAAAAGGGCGCGGCAAAGATAATTGCGGCGCACTTATTTGTGTATGATTCTTTTCAAGATATTCCAAATTCAAAAAGTGCGCGGAAAAGATAATTGCGGCGCACTTATTTGAGTTCGATATGTTCCATATTTAAAAAGTGCGCGGCAAAGATAATTGCGGCGCACTTATAGAAGCTTCATACAGAAAACACCACCTTTGGGTGCACTTAAAGGCGAACCAAGTCGTCCTTTTCGAATAGATGGGATGAAAAATATATTATAAATGTAGCAGGAAGTCGGTTGATAGAGGCGGCTCAAGACCGTTCATGGTGGCATTCTAGGGGGAAGGCCTATGTCCAACAGTGGACTTCTACTGGCTGATGATGATGATGATGAAGATGATTAAAAGCACACCCTAAACAATATCTTCCGCGTAATACGATACAATAATCACACCCGACTTCTCTTGCAAATCGTATCGAGTGACGAGGGCAAATCATTCGTGTATAATCGTAAATTTGCTTTTTTATCCCAAACCATTCACGGGACCGACTATATCCGGTGAGCACCATATTGTGGAGCAGGTAACACAAAAAAATTGCTCATTATGACGATTATAAGATTACGATAGAGTTTAAACTTTATGTTAAAGTTGGCAGGGTGGAGGATTGAATGATTCGGGTGCAGGTTGCATTTCTAAGGTATACCAAATTTGTAAAAAGGACGCTCTTTTGTGGCTGCAGACAGTGTGGCACCGAAGCCTTTTTGTTCGTGCAAAATGCTCGAGCTCATGAATGGAGTGATCGGTTCCGAGAAACTCGGATACGTTGACCGACTGCGGTACAAGGGGCAGTAATGAGCAGCTCCTTGATTGCCATTTACATGCATTTACGTCTTGACTTCTGTCCATCGCGTGCGGCTTTTCAGAGCATGTTCAATTATTTGCGTAATATGAGTTTAAGTGAAAAAATCCTCTGAGATGTTTTCGTGTTTTGTTTTTTTTTTACTACTTGGCAAGCAAACAAGCATACGGCCCACCTGATGGAAAGCAGTTACCGTAGCCTAAGACATAGGTCTCCCTATTAGAATGCCACGACGAACGGTCTTGAGCCGCCTCCATCCACCGACTTCCCGCGACGTTTATTATGTCTTTAATCCACCGAGGGGAGGGCCCGCGTCGGTTTGTGGTCGCCACTCGAGAACCTTTATTCCCCAACGGTTTTCAGTTCTGCGAGCTATATGACCTGCCCATTGCCAATTCAACTTGCTAATTCTGAATTAAAAATTATAAAAGATACTTAATTACAGTAGTTATGACTATTATGTCTAATCTTGAATCAATCTAAAATTAAACTGATAAAACAGCACATTGAAAGTAAGTACTTAGAACTTTCTCCGTGTAGTTTAAGTAGGTCTTACTGACCACTACAGCAGTTTCACAACTAGGTTTCTACTGCAGATACTCATTACGTCTCAGATAAGTAGGTAGTTTTACAAACACCATTCAAAACAGTACCAGTTTCGCCCCGAACTGAGACCTCGCGAATACACGCGATGTAGGAAACCTACTTTCTTTACCTTTCTACCTAAACGACTGAAACAAAACATCTAATATGGTAGGCTGACGAATTCATGGATAACCTCCTTTCTTGAAGCCAGTTAACATCTTAAATAATCTAGTTAGTGTATCAATACTGCAATACTGCTATCAAGCAGTATTGCAGTATTGATATTTTGTATTGATATCAAGAGGAAATCTATAAGCAACATTGTAATGATCTGTGTTTCAAAGAAATTGATGTCCAACTTAACTGAACGACAACGTCATTCAAATTACTAGAAGTGGGAGATTACTGAGGAGTCAACAATGAATGTTAAATTGGTTTTATTATTTTATAGAGTATAAATCTCGAAAAACCTTTAATTTTGTTCTTTTCGTTGTAGTTGTATCACAAAAGTTCCTAACATGCTAAATCTCAGCATTGTGGGATTAGTGAAAGTAGGTTATTTTAACTTATTTTATACGTCACTCTCAAAAAATCTCAAAAACTACACAGTCTAAAATAAAACTAAAAATAGTTTTATAATGTGCAAGTAAAACCTTTCATAAGACACTCCATGTACCTCATTATGTCACTTATATTTTTTATCCCTCTGGGACCCCTATATCTCTAAAATCCCCTGACCGATGTAGCTTACCTACAAATTGCATTAATATTATTTACCCATCTACCAAATTTCATAAAGATCAGAGGTTCGAAAGTCATCCTCAGACTAACATACATACGCACATAAGTGCATAGGTATGTAGATAGTTGTCTAACAAGAGTTGTGAAAATCTTATCAATATGGCTTTGCCTGTCTGGCAGACTTCCTATTCACTACCTCATATCCATTCAAACTAAACTGAATATTCGATATTTTATAGAAATAGGTCCTATTTATTTATGGGTGTTATGTTATGTTATGTCAATAAGAACGTAATGAATCATTTGATGCACTGAATTCTGAATGAAATAAGAACCCGAATAGACTCGACGCACAAGTCAAAGCCATCAATGGAAGCATAAATTGATGTCGGCAAACCACACTTTTCCGTAGAATCGTGATGCTACTATTCCGAGGGACAGAGCGACTCCATTCACCTATTACTAGATCTTCGCACTTCACCGGCCACAGAACGCATCCCATTCACGACAAGCGAGTAAATCAACCGAGAACACTTATGCCGTATAAGGTCTAATCGAGGGCGTTTCCTCAAACGGAAAACAACTTTCTGCTATCGATGGTAAAACCACTCTCGTACACACTCGCTTTGAGTTACGACTTTTTTCCATATCTATTTCTGTGCAAACACTGCTTTGTTTATAAAAGGCGCTGAGTGATTTATCGCAGGCTAAAATCAGACTTTTTTTGTCTAAGCGTAGAGTTTAATATTGAATGTTTTTGTAGGAGAGTTATGTCGTTCTAGGCGGGAGGCTCGGTTTTATGAATGAAGCGCAGCGTTGCGAGCGGAAGCAGAGCCGGCCGTGGCGCGGCTTTCCCGCGGCGGCCAGTTTCATTAATAATTAAAACGCAGCAACTGGCGGAATGACCGGACGCGGAGATGATTTCTAGTAGCTCTCGGCAGCGTACGGGTGCAGCTTCTGGCCGGGCGTCGCGTCGCATCGGCCCGCGCCGCCGCAATCACGCCGCGGACCGATTACGACATCCTATCTAGCTTTTATTGGAACTACTAGTTCCGAGACTGACAGTCACACAAAAAACTTTAGATGATGCTATCAAATGAGATGCGTAATATGTATCATTAAACGGTAGCCTATTCGAAAGTGGCTCGCCCTGTGTAGATGACGGCGCAATAATTTAAAGTTAACGGTCAAAGTAATTTTTGACCGCCTCATTTTATCATTGCGCAACGAGAGGTCTGGACCAGCCGAATAAGACGAGAGGGCACAATTACAATGTTGGAAAAGGATAGTTCGGCTTTAGAGCGAGAGGACAGAGTATGACGAAGCTATAATAAAGAGAATGAGATAGATACGGTAGCTAGATACGCGCGTCCGGCGGCCCACTTCCTGTCGCGGGATAGTTAGCTACATAATGTCCTGCGAAATTTTTAGTTACCGATTTCGTATGACTAAATTTATGCAAATTTTATGATGTCTGTGTGCAAAACATTGCAAAAGTATCAATGAAACGATAAAAAAACGGTTCTGTCACGGTTCTTACGTAATCAACAATCTCAAAACGGTTTCACGAAGATAGATGAAGCGCCCCCTGAGTTTATTTTCAATGGTATATTGTTTCTGTTGTTTGAAAAATTCTTAGATAAGCAACATAATTTAGACATGGTTACGTCAAGTTCTACATCCGTTGCCCACATTCAGTCTAATTGTTGGCGTCTTTCTATCACTGGGCCTGCTCTTAACTTGATTAATCCAATCAAGGGAACTAGGCATTTGAATCGCTGGTACAATATCAACCTGATTGCTTACATCCTTCGGCTTTGTCATGTCTTTACTGTAACAAAAGTAGGGAGTTTCTAGAATTACAAGTTTCGAGAACTTCATATTTTCTTAAAGATTTTTGGGCATGTTTCTTGAATTCTCGGATATTTGTAAATGAGAACGTTTGTTTCAAAATACTTTATTGCACATAAAGTAGAACAAACGGAAACTTAACGCTAAATTGTAATGATTATTCCGATAACCTTACTGAATGTTTAAAAACATACCAACATGTAAGCCTAACTTAGAAACTAACAAAGTTTTTTGTTGTAAAGTTTAAGTTTATTATTATATTTGTATCAGCTTTTACTAAAAACTTATTAATACATTTCCTCTTTAAAAATTCAATGACAAAGTAAAATCTGTCGAACATTAAAACCAGGAGCGTACAACGTTGTACAGTGATTGAAAACCTTTCGGAAGGCCAAGCAAGTCGACCGACATCCCTGCAAGCGGAAGCATCCGGCGGGGGAAGCGGGCGGGAGCGGCGCCCACGCTCGCATTAATTGTGCTACTCTTTTTGTTTAGTCGCGCACTCGGCTAACTCGATTACCGCAATCAGAGCGAGCCCTTTGCCCCCGACGCCCCTCCGTCTGCGATCACTAATTACTAGCGGTCCTTTCATTATTTATCTTCGTGGAAAATAAAGTTGCGGTTTTTTTCATGATCTTACCTCAAACTTTACCTCTTACCTTTTACTTTATTTTATAAGTAATAAATACTTACCTAACCAACTGTAGGTATGTACCTATTTGTTATCTTTAATTAAAATGTTCAGCACTTCTGGTGAACTGCGTGTGCGAATAAACTTTGTCACCTTCGGGCTCTATTTTAGCTGCACCTTACTTAAAACCTTAAAGATGCTATGCGCAATTTAAACAAAAGAGAAAACTCCTTATCTGGCTAAAACAGTGAAGTCTAGAAATCAATGTAGAGCAAATACCTGCAATATGAAGAGTCGTCTTAAATTATACAAGTAAGTTAATGTTTTTCCCTCTATGGTTGGTTCTAATTCCTGCGGAATGATATGCGCTAAATGCTAAGCTACGCATTTGTTCCACTGCTCTAGCAAAATAAACTTATGCGTGATATAAATAAAAGTTAGAGTAGTGAGTCCGTCAACCTGTCATACCACATTGTCGCGTCAAGTCTCTCGTTTATGAATGAACTCACAGATCGAGCGACTTCCGGCTAACTGTTGAGATAGTACGACACTCTTCCTGGTTCCTGCTATGGTATCTTTAATTACGACGCCAGCATAAGCAGACCGGTGGTAATCTACACCGCTTGTAGCCAATTTCACTTTTAATGTCCAAGAAACAGAGTGCAGATTACACCGATGCCGTCAATCGATTGCAGAGTCCATTTCCAATTTATCGAGATCGTTCGAAATATGAATAAAGATATTCTAAAAGTGACCAAGGCGTACTGACCGCCATTGAATATTAGACCTTACCGTGTCTTTGGTTATGGTAAAATCTAGATCAAAGTGATCTCGTAAGCTGGTGTTTCGCATCCTGCAGAACACGTTTTTTTTGTTGCCTCCTTCCCGGGGTTTCACCGTTACGCAATATATCGTAAATAATTAGCGGAAGGCCAGATTCCCGTGTCTTATGGAGATGACAACTATCAAGTTTTTTCACCGGACGTTTCCTGCCGGACTAACAGTACCTACCTTCTTTATATGTCCGATCACCGAGACGAAGTTTGAACGAGAAACCAATTATAGAAAGCTGTTTGAAAGAATATCTTGTTCAGTTTATAAAATACCCAGGTAGTTCTGCACTAGATTCTGTTCTGTATCGTAATTATGTCTATCAATAAAAAAAAAATAGGCAAGTACTTATCGAGAGCAATCGCATCATCATCATCAGCAGCATTTAGACATCTACTGCTGGACGAAGCCTACCCCGTGAAATACAATGGAATTGCAATAATCAACACCAACACGCAATCGCATGGTCATCGTAAAAATCATCAGTCTTGTTAAAAAACGCCTTTTCCTTGACATACGGGCATCGACATCATTATTGAAAATTTTATTTCGATTCAGTGTACGTGTTCTCACGTCTGCGGTTTTTTTTACTGTTGGCTAATTGTACACTTTGCTTTCTTTCATCAAATTGCACAATTTACTGTCCAGTGTTGTATGAAACATTGTAAAATCATTATTACCCATTACAGATTTGGAGCACCCGATTACAGAATCGTAACATAGCCGACGATAATTAAAATCCGTTTAACCACAGATTAGGCCGAGTTCGAAAAATTAACTTTCTCGTTTCTAAATCTTACGGAGGTTCTCACGCGACAAAATTAAAACAAGATTCGGTCAATCGAACTAATTTATTCGAGTTGACCAAAACCGCATCTACCTACATAGATTTATCACAAATGAGCGTTTTTACACGTGGTTTCGGATAGGTGCGCCGAAACCTGACCGCGGAAGACCACCAGACAATAACGATCTGTAGCACCTCCAACGTGGGCTGCTGCGGCTGTAGACTCAACCAGAACTTTGGCATCGACCGGAGGACAAGTTACGATGGTTGCTTTACATATTCTCACGACGGCGCTTGCGCTCGACAGATATATAATGTTGCAATTAAGACCGGTCGGCCGCGTTTCTGACCTCAGCTCGGACCTCGATTAGAAAAGAATAACGAACGAATTAAATGGAAGAGTGGTTGTTAATCTCGGCGGCCGTTCGTTCGATAGCCATCAAGACCACGTCTCATCGATTATGATGCCTGTTTATATCGGTGGCTACTCCAAAACATGATTATCATATGTAATATTATGAGGTCAACCACCTATGCCCGTATATTAATTTACCCGATTTTACTTTAATATATCCGATAGTTTTAATGGAATGTTTAAAAGTCCAAATATTTTCATTACTGTATTGGCAAAGATTACGCTAATGAGTTTTGGCAATTAAGGGTATTTGAGAAGAAAATTAAAATGTTTAACATTAATAGCTGCTTTATATTCTATCAAAATACAAATTGGCTATCAATCCTCATAACAGTAGATTAATTTTTTTAGAGAAAAGCATTTGAAAATCAAATGCTTCATTTCAAAATTTTACAAATAGATATGATTTAAAAGTGCTGTTATGCCGTGGCGGGTCCGGCCTAAGATTATACCCCTCCATTTCCTCCCGTGGAT
The DNA here is from genome assembly GCA_951392215.1 of Epirrita christyi. Taxonomy (NCBI): domain Eukaryota; kingdom Metazoa; phylum Arthropoda; class Insecta; order Lepidoptera; family Geometridae; genus Epirrita; species Epirrita christyi. The sequence goes on from OX595852.1 coordinate 8,844,203, forward strand.
ATCTTAAAAACCGACTGCGGGATTACACCAGGGGACGGGCAGCAGCATCCACCTGAGTACTCAACATATATGCGATCACCAATCGGCCTGCCGAGCGAAGTAATTATAGCAATTCTCCCCATTGTATTTCATGGGGGAGTCTTCGTTCAGCATTGGACGTCTAAAGGCTGCTTCTGTGATGGTGGCTTAAAAACGGGACGAAAATGTATGGGAAATTAATTATGTAAGTAAAGATGCATGTACTTATTAATAAACGATTAAATACGTGTCAACGCTTTGACATGAAAATGTCGGCGATCCTATCGAGGTAACTCAAGATGGTATCGGCGATGCCTCCGTCCCGACAGCCTCCACTATCAGGTTCATCTCAACTCACTACTTAGACGTAACTGAAATATACTGTCTAAATTAAGACATATTAAGAAATACGGCCGAGTACGCCATATTCTTTAATTAAGAAGCGACAGTTTGAAAGCTCGAAGCTTTATGTTAATAAGGATACTTATATAAAATACTCATCAACATTTAATTAATGGTCAATGAATGTTATACACTCGCATTGAATGTTGGTGTAAGATTTTAAACAGATGATAATTTTAGAAATTGTGAGAATAGAAGATTGAAAATGAATCCAATATGGTATTATATAGATAACACATACAATTAAATATTAGAATTTAAAATTACGAGCAGATGCCTTCTGGATGCCTTCGAAAAAAATATTATCAACACCAGTGATTTTGCTCTATAAAAAACATTTTACCTCGTGCTTCCTTTCTTGAATAATGACAGTGAACTTTTTTGTAAATAAATCGAAAACTAAAATCTATTTCATATTATACATACATAACCTTATGCCTGTATCTTGGAGGGGTAGGCAGAGACCACACATTTCCTATATATTTCCAGTAGTGTGTTTTATGTTATGTTAAGAGTTAAGACTCTTTTAAACGACAGATATGAACTTATTATTATTTTAGATTTCTGTTTTAATGGTGTATATTATATAATCTTGTTTTTTTTATTGGTTTTGTTTGGAGAGGATCAAAATTTATGCACCAAGAAATAATGCACACCATTGTACATAGTTGAGAACAATATTTACCTCAACAAGCTTTATTCATGTGTAAGTACTTAAAGCCGTGGTGTCTGGTCTAAGAATATACCCTACTTATCTTCTTCCGTGGATTCGAAAAACCGGCTAAGGGATTACACTAGGGGATGAGCAGCAGGATCCACCGGAGTACTTGTTTAACACCGATACTATAATCACCAATCCGCCTGCCAAGCGTGGTGATTATGGCAATTCCACCCATTGTATTTAATGGGGGAGGCATCGTCCAACAGTGGACGTCTAAAGGCCACTGTTGATGAAGGGGGTCTATTCTTAGGGCGGACACACCACCACACACGATGATGATGATTAAGTAGTTCAAATCAGTAGGTTTTTTCCATACCTATCGCCTATACAAGTTTATCAAACGGAGAAATATTACACCACACATATCCATCTTCAAACAAGCATAACAAATAGGCATTTTAAGAGATAGATACCATTCAAAAGAGTCACAATAAAACCTACATGGTTCGACGCAAATTGGGAGTCTACTCTGCGTCACGGGTTGTTCCGACCCTTTGAGGTGACTCCGTCTTGTTGGCTCTGCAAACACTATTAACATTATGGTCGAAGGACAAAATCCCATATCTCATAATATTCGTCATAATTCTATGAAATGGATATAGCAAACATGTTTCATTCAAGTTTTGCATTTAGCTATCTATAGCGTAGCCTACGGTATGGCACTAAGTGTGTAAGTGGGATAATGTAATAGGTATGAAACATGCACTAGATTTGTTCGATTTGGATGATATATTCTGATCATATCAATATTGTTACATTGATCGAAGAAATCTTGTAATGTCTTTTTAGATAAATTAATAAAGCTTTAAAAATTTTAATCGGATCTACTAGCTGATAAAAATTGAATTTAAATCATTGTATGCAAGAACCCAAACCAGTTGGTTGTCATTATAATATTGTATTTTCACATATTTTCATTAGATTTTGACAGGTGTCTTGCAAAATTTCAGCTCAATCGGATATCAATGTGGGTCAAAATGGTCGTGCAAGACTTGACCCAAACTATAAAGTAAGGCAATCCTTATAAGGTAAGGCACTTAAAGCTTGTAAGCAGAAAAATAAAACGACAATATTCTTCATGAGAGAAGAGGATAGCGCCATTCATTCATAGTCAGAGTCCGAACTTAGAAGACAAACAGCCGCACCCAAGTGAAACCCAATGAGCGTACCATCCACGCTTATGTGTAATGAGCCGAGCCGTTACCACATTGTGTGTTCATAGCCGTAGTTCATTTAAATTAAAGTATTGAATGTCAGCTAGAGAGGCTTTATTTGTAACTAGCTGACCCGCTCGTGACTTCGTCTGCGCATACGGACAACATCTCACCCAAGTTTCATCGCTACAGCATAGTGCTTTAGGAACTCATACGGGACAAACATACATTCTATTTTAGGGTTCCTTACCTCAAAAGGTACCAACGGAACTATAAGATTACGGAAGCTTGTTCTGCGGTGACAACTGCAGGCTTTATAGTCGTTTGAGTTGATGACCATAACACTGTTAATCTGGATTAAGCCCATGATTTATTAAATCATTTCAGCATTTGGAAAGAAAACGCCTGGGCCCATAGCCTAAAATAAAAAATGTAGAGCCATAAAAGAAAGCTAGGTTCTTTTGTTTTCACACCTACGAAGGGCAATTTAAAAATAGATTTTAGTAAAAAATGTACAAATAAAGGTGTTGGAACAAGTTCCGTTGACTAAGGCCGTGTTGACATTATCGAAAGCAAGCTCAAACAGATCGGACCTCGGCTTGCGTGTTTACAACTTGTATATTTCGAAAAGCAAATTGTCTTTTGCAAGAATTCCACGAACAGTTTTAAAGAATAAAGAAAGAAACAATACTATGGGCATAATCATTAAGTCAAGTCCTTTGTCTGTTCTCGTTTGCTATCTTTTCTTGTTGGCTCATACAATCGTAGAACTATAAATTGTGTATAATTTATTCAAATGTTTTATAGCACTACGCCCTCAATATTTCCATTGCTGATAGTATCAGTGTTCATTTAAATACAAGCTACCAAAAATCTATTAGTCTATGGGTTTATGAAGGTAGTTTCACTTAACAGATATTTGAGATATTTATTGATTGTAATTTTACGGGCTCTATGTTGGTATTTATGAATAAGACTAGTGATGCAACAAATACGAATATCAATTACCTACCAAATATTCGTATTCAGCTAGTATCGCTGATGTTAAATGCAATTTTTATTTACTGTTTGGCTGTACCATGTGTATTGAAACTAAACGGAACGCACTACTCCAATGTTTTATGTCTGTTGACGGTTGGTTGACAGGGATTCCCCTAAGGTTCAAGATGATACACTATTCTAGTTATTTCATGTAATTTGTCAGTACACGTGTAAATTACTTATTGGTTGCTTTGGTGAGAAAACATACAACCCTATAGGCTGAAAAAACTTGCCCAGAATTAAGAAGAAATATACTTAATTCATTTAAAGTTGAAATAAATAATATTTCTTCTACAAATTTTTAACAGTGTATGGCTCAAAAAGGCTTTTTTCAACAGCTGGCATACAATTTTCCACAGCATATTCAAACAGATAATAACAACTGGCTGTTACCGTCAAATTTACAAACATCGAGATTTTGAAGAAAAAAATATCGATCGTTAATTTTAACTGTTAGATCACTGAATAGATAAATTATTATAAGTATTTTTTTCTACTAAGTTAAGTTATTCGTATTTACAAATAGTAGATTTTAATATTCATAATAAATATTAGTAGTGAGTATCTAATATTCGTTGCAACACTAAAGGAACGACAATAAATAAAGGAATTGTTGGTTCTCCTACTCATTAGTTATTATTGTTGCTTTTTTTCTCAGTAGAGAAGAAATGTATTTATTTATTTCTAAATATAGTCAATATTCGGTGCTACTTGATGAAATGGCTACTATCCCGCACTCACAAACTTGTAGCAGAAAATTTAAAAAATCTGTGGTTAACTAATTCAATTTCATACAGAACTGTCCGATCACATAAAAGCTGTCAGTTATGTTTGGGACTCTGTTTGATTCATCAGTTCTTAGGTTTGTGTGCGTCAGAGGAGGTCAGGTTATGGTGGTGAGGTGGTAGAGATAGCGACGGCGCAGGCGTCAAGCGATGATCGCGCGATATGAGCAGTCGCGGCGTGTCGCCGCGACATCGACGAGGCTTCCGTTCCCGCGACCGACTCCGTGGGAACCGCTTTATTTTCGTATTTAAATTCGACCCTCACTAAACTGGTTTGCCTCAAAATTCGCTGCCTTCATTCGACGCCTTTTACTCAACGTTTTATGGTTCCGTTCGACATTTTCTGATTTTTTAGGGTTTCGTACTTCAAAAAGCACTAACGGAACCATTATAGGTTATCAGGTGTCTGTCTATCGTACGTTTATCGGTCTGCGTGTCTGCTGTGTGTGTTTTTGAAGTATCTACGTAACTAAAAAAGTTGAAATTTGGTACATAATATGTAGAGTTAGGTGACCCAATCACGGACGAATAGCGTAAATAAATGAGTTATGATTTCAGGGGTTGATTTTGGGGGGATCTAAGCGATTCAAAAAAACTTGTATCATCATGTGACATGCCAATTGAAAGAACTTGTTTTTCTCGATCGAGTTTTTATTTTTAATAATCTTAAAATGCTTGGTTTTGAAGATATTAAAGAAAATTTGCGAAAATTGATTCCCATTATCTCCGAAACTTACTATTTTAGTATTAACTTTTTATTTTATCATTTATGTTTATTTATTTCTGAAACTAAAGAAGCCAAAATTTAAAAAAAATACCTATGGAACTTTAGTCCTCTTTCACAGTTTACAGTAAAGCCGAAATGAAAATCCCAAGCCTTTTAATTCATACGGGTAACGTAAAATATTCGTAATGAGAAAATGCGTATAAAATGGTGTTAGTAACTAATAAGTTAATTGGTCTTTTATGGTTGCCTACTTGTACGGAACCCTTTTCAAGCGAACCCGACTCGCGCTTGACTGTTTTTATTTTCCTGAGTCTAGACTGCGCCGCGTAGAGGCACAATGAATCTTGTCTCTGTACTCTACATAATGAGATCGTGTATTCCTTTATTTCTAAACGCATAATAAATCAATAAGACGAGCGTGGATCGAGCTTTTCATGATTTATGACGTACCAAAATTTATAAATTTTATATGATGTTTTAGCTATAGTTAGGAGCTCAAAGCCTCTCAAATTTACTATGTTACAACACAGTGCATGTAGTACACGTAATTCTTTTACAAACTTATCACCAACACCATAACTTTAATATACAGTGGATAGTGTTCTGAGCTGATGTTAATTTAATTTGGGCAATATAAATTAATGAATAGAGAGAGAACAAGTTTCTGATCGGTGGCTGTTGGGAAAACGGATCGTATCGTGGAACCATTATATTTAATTAATACAGGACGATTTATGTCGTAGATATGGTTGCATGTAATTTTTCTCATAATAATGCGTGGTACGTAGGTATATTTAATGTACCTACTTAATTATTCATGTTTGATTTATGGTTATACTTTTCGTATTGAATGTATGAAGTTTCGTAATAATATGATACCATACATCTACATATTCAATCTAGTTGGAAACCATAACCTCAGCAGCATTTAGACATCCACTGCTGGACGAGAAATAGAATACAAGATCCCCCCCCCCCCCCCCCTTGTCTTTATCACCATTCTTGGCAGGCGGATTGGTAATCGTTGTTGAGTACTCAGATGCATGCTGCTGCCCATTCCCTGGTGTAATCCCTTACTCGGATTTTACGACATCCACAGGTCACAGGTCACAGATGCACAAGATCCGGATGCAGGCCGGATACGCCACGGTTTATAGTTATATAGCTTATATAGTACAGCTTTTTATAGTTTATATTATTATATCTATGTAACTTCGAATAAAAATGTTTTCGTAGATGGAAGATGCAACTAGGGTACAACTAGAAGAAAAGACTTAAACGCGCACCCTCTACGTGTTACTTTTATTGTCGTGGAAACATGAATTCTGTTGCTGTTAAACTATCTTTTTATACTTCATGATAATAATTAGTATTTATGTACATAATAGTATAAGATTATTTAGGTCCTGACGCTTGCTTCCCCACGGTACCACCTTACACGATGATGGGTAACCCAGCATTACAGCCCAACGACATTATCTTTAACAAATATAAAACCTTACTGTTTGCACTCAATGCTTAAAATCGTTTGCAAGTTCACTAACTTCAATATTCATCGTGTAACTTTTCGATAACACGCCATAAGTAATTTTAAGCCTTAAAGTTGTAGGATAAGGCATGTTTTACTTTGTAGAGGGATGTATCGGATACCGGAAGGAGGTATTGTATAGGCCTTTGCTACCTGTTGATAATTTTCATTGTGAGTGGTGAACGTGCACAATACTGTGTTGCTAGCGTTAGAAGCTTTTAAAAGCATTCCATCGATGAGTAACACTTAGGTAAGTTCTTTATCTTTCGCGATAGAATGGCACCAAGTAGGTAAATGCAACAATGTAACGAAATGCCAAGAAGTTTTGAAATGCCAACTGTAACGATAACTAATGGCTAAGTTGACATCAGCGTCCACTGCTGGACATAGGCATCCCCCCTAGAATGCCACGATGAATGGTCTTGTGCCGCCTCCATCCACCGGTTTCCTGCGACCTTATACATCGAGAGGAAGGCGTTCGTCTACTGCGTCGTACCTTATTAACGTAACCTTTATTCCCCAACGGTCGCAAATCATAATCAGGATTCAAAACTCGGAACTTTCATGTTCCTCAAAGCAAAGCTAAAAAGTCCCGTTAATCATCCACAAACTGGCCCGTTCACTAAGTCGTCCATAGCTCTTATGGCGGCACCTTTTAGGCGTCAAAGAACAACACTTATACGCTTTTAAATGACTATACTTTTAAATTAGCATCCACTCATTTCATATTTATATCCGCCATTTTTCATGCGCAACGAACGGCGCATACGCAAATGCAAGCCATTAATAAATTACAGAAACACACATGTACATTTGATGTTTACGTCACCACGTAAGATGTGGATGGTGTACATGTGTGTGTGTACTTCCTCTAGTGATATCTATGTGGGCGTGAGAAGATGCCGAAGGGGGCAGGTGTGGGGGGAGGGTGACTTCCCGCGTAGCACCTGGCGCTCAGGGTTACATGCTTCGACGGGATCCCATTGATTTGTGGCAAGATGTAGGTACTTAATGCTCTGATTTATCCTTTGTTTGTGGTGATTTATCAGCTGTTTCCATAATGCACTTAACCAAGTACTGGACAACCAATCATCTGCTTCTCTTGAACAATATTTCCATCCTAGAATTTCATTGAGTTTTAAATAAACGAACATTAATTGCTCTACATTATAATACTACTGTATTATACATACATAAACACACATCTTTTTCCCCTAAAAGGTAGGCAGAGCCTCAAAGGGCCTCTTTTCACCGTGCGTAGTCGCAAGAATATAGACGTGACAAGTGGTGAGCTTATCCCATTGCTTTCCATGACCAACTCGGCTAACGCTTTCTTTCAGTAATTATTTCAGTAACAACACACTCGTAAATAAGCCAGCAGCCAGGACAAATCATATACCAACGAAAATAGCCCAACAAGTCCGAATGTATGTATATTATATTACTTATAATATATTTATACATATTATTATGTACTACTATTTGTGTCGTGGTTTTTTCTTGGTCACACTGCTTTAAGTCAGAGACCAGCTTGCGGTGGTAAAGGTCCTAGTAATTTATGGTAAAAGAACAGTGTGGTTAAATTCAGTGCGCTTCGCAGAGGGTCCTTTCGCATGCACATGTCTTAAAATTTTTGGTTCTAGAATATACCGATTTCTCCACCATATTTTCCATTACTGTTTGAGAGCTTGTTATATTGTGTTGAGTATTAAACTTCATTGGTGCTCTTTTGGGGTTCCCATCCATTAGACCATCAGTTACTCTCATTATATACTATGATAAAAGGGGCTTAGTACGGGTTTTGATAGTTTACGAAACTATATGAAGTTTCGTTTCCATCCAAGACATTTACTGACAGCGTTCTTAGTTTTCTTCTCGTTTTCGCTAGGGGCGCTGCAAGTAAATGTATGGAAGGAAACGAAACTTCATATAGTTTCGTAAACTATCAAAACCCGTACTAAGCCCCTTTTATCATAGTATATAATGAGAGTAACTGATGGTCTAATGGATGGGAACCCCAAAAGAGCACCAATGAAGTTTAATACTCAACACAATATAACAAGCTCTCAAACAGTAATGGAAAATATGGTGGAGAAATCGGTATATTCTAGAACCAAAAATTTTAAGACTGAGCACTATATCATAATGTCAAAACTCACCCATTGGCTCAGAAAATGATCACAAGCAAATGTTTGTAAAGCTCATTTTAGGAAAACACTAGAACAATGTAAGGTGTTTGGATCGGGCGAGGCATTCAAGCATCATGATGACAATACTGACCACATCCTCTGTTTGTGCAAGTGAAAGGCAATTGTTGCGTCTTATTTGTTTTAACCAAGCTTTTGAAATCATGAAACGTTGTTCATTACCAATAGTAATTTCAAGTAAAGCCAATGCATTCTACAATTTAGGAACCAAAGCGTATTTATTTATTTTTTTATTTGCTGGTATGGGTACTAGATAACTTATATACTTAATACAACACATTACATAGATAGATATTTTTTATTATACATAGAAAATACCCAGAACACCCTGAACAAATATATGCAGATCGTGCAAATATTTGTTCTGAGGCGGGAATCGAACCCGCAACCTCCTGCGTCGCAGGCGAACCTTCGCCCGCCGCCCACAGAGGTCTACTGGTAGGCTAATTAATTCCTCCTGCATCTCTTCAGAAGTCTCTGAAAAGCCTAAACAACACGCGCAATATAAGTTGATCTTCTATCAATTTTTTTTTCTTAACTTTATCATACCTACGATGTAAACGAATTGACGAAACTTAGGTGTTCATAAAGTCCCGATGGTTTGAAATAAATGAATATGAATATTAATTGCCTATGTATTGATGATCTTGTAAATAAATTTCCATATTCATAGATGGTAGGGTAAGTATAATTTTCACCGTAAACGAAATATGTAAGTACCATTATTTTTGAATTTATCAGCAAATACAAAGTTCTCTCGCAAACAAGGTACATGCAACTGTGCCAAAATATAAAGAAACAATAAAACACACAATGATGTCGAATTTACATTGAAAATTGTGTTCATAACTATGAGAAGTAATTTCGTCTCAATTTTGAAGATATTTTCCATAACTCCGGAAACGGCCGGTCAAAATGTTTGCTCGTGACAAAGGAACTCGTCCACGTGTCGTCGTCCAAACATTGACACGGGCGGCGCACCCAGCAGATAACAATACCGCGAACAGTACCACCATGCCCTACGATCCCGTGCCACACCTAGACCGTACCTTAGATTTTTCTGTTGCTTGACGAAAGCCATCAGATGGCTTTGGAGAACAATGGAGCACAACCCAAGTCCCCAGTGAGCTCCCAGTGTAGTCTTTTTGATTTTGTATATTTAACCGAAAATATTCTTTGAGTAAGTATAGCTAAGAACCTGTTTTGGTACCTGTACCATTGGTTATGCTAAGGAGTACTCAAGCACTTGAGGGCCATAATAAACAATTATTGCTCTCGTAGATCCCTAAGCAAATCTATGAATGAATAGTTTTTTTCTTTGTGGTGGAGCACAAAAAACTAAGGGCCTTTAGTAATACTCCGAACGGCTCTACGCAGCGCAATATTTACTACGCGTCCTGTCCCTTTCACTTCCTCTGCGACGGCGACAACCTGAGCCCGAGAGAGACTCCAATATACGAACCTGTTGGCGAGACAAGGACAGTGGATTCATTCATAACTGAGTCCGCCATCCGGTCCCTGTTCTGATCAATCATTTCATCTCCTTCTAACGTGCAGTCTCTTCTCGAGTGCGAACAGGTACCACCGGATGCATAGCGATAACCGGAGCTTCGATCGGAAGCTCTCAACTTTTCACTTCCAGTGAAGTCGAGTTTCGCGGTGGAGCAATCGTTTACGGTGATAAAGTCAAAGTGAAAAATCGAATGGCCTATTGTTTTGTCGGAGCATAAATCGGTCGGGTTAATGAGAAGACAGTTGCAATTGGTGATTTTCGTAAGCTCTCTGGGAGTGAGACGTAGCGAGCTTCGCCCCTCCGCCGGGCGCCCATTCAGCCGCGAGTAGTCGCGCGCCGGCCGCAGCGAAGCACGCGCGCCCTCACAGCCTGACTCTGAAAACTCTGGATAAACAACTACAATTTTGAAATGACCGGTTTGAAACACGAACGCTCGCGTACAACCTGTGCTTCGAGAGTGCTTGCTCACTAGTGATTTCTCTAATTGGTGCATTTGAGTGAGTGACGCTGGAAATGTACGAGGACGCGGGATGGACTATACGATGCCCCAAATTGCATTAAATGGGTAATTGGTGCACGTCATTGGATAATGGATTCGGCTCATCTACCTATCATATATTATGTCCTCTTGACGAGCGTGGGTCGGCATGAAGTTTGCACTCGACTCCAAACTCTTTGTTTGGCTGCCGTTCCATTATAAATATTTCATACAACAATACGTTTTCTGATTTCATGAGATGAATACAAAGCTTATATTAAATAGTGTTTATTCTTTAAGTAGGTCCACAATTGGGTTTGATATGCATTGATATTCAATATCATTGAACGATTCTATACAACATCAACATGCCTAAAAGGAACCGTGGTAAAAAATATATTGGCTCAAGAAAAGTGCCTACCTATGCTTTCATGTATCTTACTTACCTCTATCTGCATTGTTTTTTACCTACTTACTCGGTCCCTAGGTAATCCGACAGCGGCGTAAACATTACTTATAGCGGTTAACGGCCAATTAAAATAAACTGAAATGCGAAATGACGATACCTTTTAATTAGCGGTTTAATTAATTACGATTAGTTTACTCACTCGTGCCTTGTGGCATACATTAAATGCCTGCTAACTTTTAACTTGAAAACAAAGAGTAGGTACCAAACTTAGTACTATTTTCATAATACTTGACTAAGACATGATGTATCTAGTCCTTTCCTTAGGTTTCTGTACCCCAACGGAGGAACGGAGTCAATCCCCCCCCCCACCTCCCCCTTTCCCCAAACTCGGTACTACTGTAGCACTTCATAACAAGCAACTTTAATTTCGATACTATGTTAGTTTGGGAGTTACAAACATTCATCACTGAATATTATTCTTTTTGTAAAAGTCCACTGCTGGACATATACCTCCCACCTAAAACCCCACGACAAACGGTCTTGAGCCGCGTTCATCCACCGACTTTCTGTTACCTTTATAATGTTTTTAGTCCATTGAGACTGAGTCGCGTCTCGAGAATCTTTATACCCCAACGGTTGTCAGTTCTGCGAGCTATATGACCTGCCCATTGCCACTTCAACTTGCTTTTTCTGAGAGCTATGTCAGTGATCTTGGTTCTTATATGGATTTCCCATCACAAACTTACATTATTAATAAAGAATATTCTATTTCATTCTATTCTAACCTCTCTGCGCAAGTCCAAATCGCACTTGGCCGAATTTATTAGGTACGCACATTAATCATAGTAACTGATAACAGAATACTTAATAATTGGTTCATTCATTCAGTAAAAGATTATATACACTTCTCATCAAAAAAATCGAAACACTACCATGATTTTCTTTCGGGCGACAAATAACCAAAAAAGAGGATTATTTCTTTAAGAAAAGCCATCATCATATGTGCTGGCAGTTCGTAAACTTGTACTACCTACTGTTATATGACAATTTTTTTTCCGGTTATTACTATATTTTTCTAATAATCCATTAAACACATAAACTTGAGAAGTGTTTCGTTTTTTTTTTATGAGAAGTGTATTTTCAAACCCATGACACTTTAGCCAATGACTTTACTTTATTCTCTTGGTTAACAGATCGTTTAAACGTTCCCAACACTTTAAAGTATGCGAACACCAGCCAGGGTATTCCAATTACTAAGATTTTAGCCTTTTTGCTGCTAATTCCCTTCGAAAGAATTCCTCGATGCGTTTTCTTGGCTCAGGTACGCGTTATCAACCACGTCACAGCATACTACAGTGTCAGTACGTAAAGCCGCAGCTAACCGTGGGAATGAAAAGACGTGTTAAACAATAGCACACAGATAAGAACATCGTCAGACCCCATTTGGGGTATGTAGGAAGGTACCTTAAGTAATTAAAGGCAGGTTTCCATTTACGCGCTTCGCCCGAGTTAGTGAGCGGTGAGTCTAACCCTAATCGCTTTTAGGATCAAGAGTTACAAGCCAGCCGTAATTAAATATATTTATTTCTATGTACCTATCTAGCTCTTATTCTTCATCAGCCGTTTAACGTCCACTGTTGGACGAGACCCCCCTCATAGTATGCAATTGGGGGATTTGCCTTAATCACCACGCTTGCCAGGTGGATTGGTGATCGCAGTTTTGGTGTTGAGTACTCAGGTGGATGCTGCATCCATCTGAGTACTTAAGCACGCGTGGTGATTATGGCGAATCCCCCTATTGCATTCTAAGGGGGAAGCCCCGTCCAACAGTGGACGACTAACGTCTGATGATGATGATGATGATGATTGGTTTTTAAATTGTTAACCCACACTTAGATAGGTACTATTATGAAATATAATACTACTAAATACAAGTATGGTCAACATTTAAAACAATACAAATTAATCAGTTGAGCTATCTGAGGTCCGTTACAAATGATCTAAAGATGGCTCAACTGATCCATATTAGGTACTAAACTAACAGACGGAAGCACCCCTAAGACGCTGGCTGCATTGCCACGCTGAATGGCCAGATAAATAACGTAATAAATTATCTATTCACTAATCATAATATTATATTATTTCAAATGTGAACTTACATAACACCCAACAAGCACATACGTAGTCCTGATCCCACATTAGGATTCCCTGTGTCGTGGGTATCAGGAACTACGAGTACTATGGTACCATAACACCCAGACCCGGAACAAATATTACAGATCATACAAACATTTGCCCCGCAGCGGGAATCGAACCCGCAACCTCTCGCATCTCAACCGGCTACTCGCCCGCTGTGCCACAGAGGTCTGAGGCGACGGATACAGGTGTATGTTTGCCATTTTAAAAATACTAGCATTACTTTTTTTCACAATAAAGAAGTCTTTTAAATTTAGTATTTCCAAAAGCTTGCAAAATCACCTGCTCGGTTTAAAATGATAGGTAAATCCAATTGCCAACGACTTCAACATGTTTTTGTGGCAAAAAATTGGGCCTCCTAATCGGTCATTTCAATTTAGTTAGAGAAACGTTACAAACGCTACATTATTCTAAACAATACAGTAGGTATGATGATTCACAAATCAGTTTATTTTAACGTAAATTCATAGAAATATGATTTGTTGCTGAAAGTAAATATTTCGTGCTACTGCAGTCACGCCCGCTTGCCTGTTGCCAATTCTATCTAACAATAACATGCGTGCGTGCAGACGATGTATGATGTATGAGCGAACATACATAATTTATGTATAATTAAGTACCTATATAAAAGTGTATTGCACCTAGAGCGATTCATAGTTTCAATCTATTGTAAATTATGATTATTAGCAAGGTAATTATGTATTTTGTGACATGGCAAAGAACGCTTAAATTTTGTCCCAAACGCAAGTCTTTCCTGCTTTATTTTGTGTCAGTATTTTTTAGATTTTTAAATTTAATTCAGAGTTCATTTGGACTTGTCATCAATCGTATTTATTTTCGTATTCGGACAGTGCTCGAAACAAACGTCGAATTTTCGCAGCCAGCGAACCGTGCCGCCCCTGACTCACAAAGAGCGTTAAACTGAGCGCTTACATTCAAATTCAAATATTTCCATGTACAATACTGTCCCCTATATTATAATATACTTGTGGAACGCTCGCGACTTCGTCCGCGTGGAGTTTTCCCATACAAACTTCACACCTCGCTGCACCCCCTTAAGGGTTGAATTTTGGAAACTCCTTTCTTAATGTACTCCTAGACTGCAAATAAAATATAAAGAGGAATATAATAATCATTAATATTATTAAAGGAATTTACGTACCGTCCAAAATTCAGATTTTTATGACTTACAGCTTAGGATGTGCGTTGATAGTGAGTTAGTCAGTTACTCACGCAACGATTTTTTATATATTAATCGTGGTCTATAGGTACAATTGCCATGAAAAGTAGCTTAGCAACTCAGGTGCACGCTCATTATAACAGACCTTTCCCAGCACATCAAAACTAACATTACTGAAAATGCAAAAAATACGACATTGCTTTTAATACTGTGCTTTTGAATATAGGTGCGGACATCACGAAACCGATATTTTGTACTGAATAGTTTTTGAACTGAATCGCTTTAAGAGCTCATGATAAGGCCTGGTGGCCTGGTTGTAGTCTGGTGAGATATCTGCCAGTTTCGATACTCACATAAAAAAAACTTGTATAATGTATAGCAGATAGAAGCTTAGGCTTTTATTATGTCCTACAGAATGCTGAGTACGCTTTAAACACTCAGGTTAAAAGGTGTAATGGTCATTATGAGTGGTTAGTTGAATTTGGATACGTGCGGTTGTTCAGCTGTTTCTAATGGTGTATAGTACTGTTTCAATAAAAGAGCGTCATGCCATTATTTCGCAATATAGAGCTGGCACTAACAGTGTGTTCGATGCGTAATAACATGTTGCTCGCATGTTGGTAAATCTACGCGTTTATGAAAATGATGCAAATTATTAATAATCATATTTTGTACTACCTATAAACTGTACATAACTAAATAATCGTTTCTAGTAAGTGGGAAAATATTTTCAATGAACGCCTTGTACACCATGTCATGTGGCTGCTAGCCTAATCGAACCATTTGCCAGAACAAAATGAGTTTTAGTTTTTTTTTTAGTGTGTTTGTTTGTACGCCTGTTTGTCTGTGGCCTCATAGCTCCGTAACGGGTGCTCTGTTTGAATTGCAGTTTTTTTATGAAAGATGGTGTTTGCAAGATGGTTCTTAGCTATGTTTAGTCAAATTGGTGTCGCCGTTTCTGGGATAGTCACCTCACAAAACTCTGACATATTACAGCTAGAATTTTTCATACCGGTCTAATATCATAATATGATGACAATGAGCTAATCTGATGATAGAGGTGGTTCTGGGAATTCCTCGATAGATAATAGTAGTCTGGCCGTGTTTGTCATTTAAATCGGATCACAGCTTCGTTTACTAGAAATGTCGAAAATGTCATCATCATTATCATTCATCGACTTTGGAAGTAAGCATACTTCCACGATCGCAAGTTTTGAAAAAAAAAAAGAACTAAAAACTTATTACTGACGTTTTCATATACCTACTTACGTAGACTATCCGCCTCTTATAAATAATTTAACTTGACTTGAAATAATTTGGTGAGAACGCCCATAAACAAAATTCAAAAACATGTTTTTTTAGTAAAAATAAAAGTGCAAATAAATTGTAAAATAAACTGCTCAAAAGAACTTCCTGGAATTAATTAGGAGGGAAACTCCATGCATCATCTCATTCGCACAATAGATTATGTCTCGAAATGATTTGGAGCCCATCAATGGTGATATTTTTAACTGGTCGTTAACATGATGTTAATAGGCGCTAATGCCGGTGTCGCGCTGACCTGATTCTGAGTGATGAAATCTCAGAGTGGTAAAAGGAAACTAAAGAGCACGAACGAGACTCTCATGGCTCTATGGCTCTCTATCCCACGAGTCAGTGTCACGAGCGAGCGCGCTTTCTTTCCATGAGCAAAAAAGAACTCCATGGACAAGAATCTCTTGCACAATCGTATTGAAGACCATAGTTACTTTATGTATAGCTTCTATTATTGCCCAAGTTTAAAGTTTAAAGTTAAGTTTAGTAAGATTCTCAGATGCTAGTGTTTGAGCAGGTCTGTTGCTGCGTTCTCGCTTTTGGTTCGTACCTTCATAGGCGCGTTCTATAGCTAGCTTACTTTGCTCTAAGTACTGAAATAGAGATAGGAACGGAATAGCGCAGGTATTTAAAGTTACCTAAAATAATTCTTCCGTATTATTCTCATTTTAGTGACAGATTGGTTTACGAGCATCGTAAATTTCCGGTTAAAACAGAATTAAATGTGATTTTAAAACCACTCACTTAAACGGTTTGAGATTAGGTACTTAGGTATCTTAAAACTGTTACATAACCTTTGTAAGTCATTAGTGTAACAATAATAAACTAGTCTTATGTAAAACTAATTACAATTACTAGGGAAAAAATGTATAGTAGGTATTAGAGCTAGAACTAAATTAGGTATATTCTGCAAAGTTTAACGATATAACATTAAAAAAATGTGATCAATTGGTACTAGTGTAATGCCCGTGGCTTCGTGGGTATTTTTAACAGACTTCAAAAAATGAAGGACGTTCTCAATTCGGTTGTTTTTTTTTTGTATGTTTGTTACCTCATATCTTCGTCATTTATAAACTGATTTGGGTTTTTTTATTTGATAGGATATACTTCCAGATTGGTCCCATTTTTATCAAAATCCAGTTCTGATGATGGAATCCATGAGGTACTCCTCAAATATTATGGGCATACATATAGCGATTTTAGTATTTCAGCAACATGTTATTGTTTTGTATACCTTTAGCAAATAATAACATGCAGATAGGTAGTCGAATTCAATGGCGGAAGTCGGTTTTTTAATAAAAAGTTATTCCATACAAATTTAAATGCCCTATTGCGCCCCTTGGAGAGTGTGTTATGGAAATTCCTTTCTTAGTGTACCCTTAGACCACAAAAGGAATGTATCCTCCAAATTTCAGGTCTCTAGGATTTACGGTGTTGTGCGTAGATAGTCGTGCAATGATTTTATATATTTATATAAAAAGTCATGTCTCAGTGCCGGATTAAGCACTGAGTGCTTAGGGCATCACGTCTCGGGGGCATCATACACAGCATCGAAAAAAAACTTGAACTCATGAAATTTGAATTTGATAAGACAAGTATGTAATGATTTGTAATAAATACGTTACATTTTTTTTATAGACCGACACTGATTTCCTTGTGGATGTGGGGTGGTCCATAGAAGGGGATTGCTTAGTGCATCAAGTAGTCATAATTCGGCACTAATTTTTTTTGTCAGTTATAGCTTATAATAGGTTACGTAAACGGAGCGAAACCAGAACCACGTGACCCAATGCGGTCTTGCCCCAGTGTTATTTCAAAGTTATCCGCTAATCTGAGCGGAACGATGTTCAAGTGAGTGAAGAAGCGAAGGGGGACGAGCGAGGATCCATAGATCCCACTAGCAATTTCATGGTTCACAAACGCCTCATTTATCTCTAGCGATTATGTTTATTTTTGATTTATAAGTTTAACATGAACATAACCCTAAACAAGTAGGTACCTAACGTCATCTATTTGTACCTAACGTTAAATGGCGACTATGACACTGAACTTAACCTTAATTCAACTGAATTAACATACAAAAGTACTGAAAATGCATTCATTTGAATGTCTAATGAGCTCCATTATAACATTTATTTCCCTGAACGCACAGTTCGCCAGTTCATTAGAATTTTTATTAGGAGGTACCTAACCTGCCTTTTTGAAATTAATTGTGCCGAACAGTGTTGTGTGTCGATAAAAATACGAGGCGTTCATGATGACGTAGTGTGTAATGCGCAAATACGCTTGTTTGTGTATCACTTCTTGAATTTTCTTACAAAAAGCGAATTAAAATTATATAGGGTAATAATCTCTTCATAAAACCGCGAACGCCATTTTGCCGAGTCACCCGGCTATTATGCCGCCCACATGTAAACAATATAAAACTTTATAGTTTGTCTATGGTTCATAATGAGTTTTCTCGCGAAGATTTTTCTCGCGGGAGGTGCGGTGCATGCGTTCTCGGCGCATGCGCGTAGGCGTTGGGAGGCGTTCGCCAATCGACGGCAGCGCCGCCCCACGTTTCTCTCACGCCTCGTATGTATATGCACGCCTTGCTGCTATCTGCATACTAGACGATCCCCGAAATCTCTAAATTTATCCTACCTACACGCCGTTCAAGAAACCACATAACTCTAATTAATAGGCGGCTCAAAACCTCTAATGTCATGTAACCGAAATATCTGGCACGGAACAACAAAGTTTCATATAAATTGTAACATGCGTTGAGTATTTAAAATGTCACCTTAGTGCCTGACGAGTCTACTTTGACTCATTTATCTTTGATTGGATAGGTTTGATGAATGTGCTGTCGTATTCAAAACTCAACCTGTGATTCCACCCACAAAACTAAATAGCCTATCATGTCAGTCTCTACAATAGTTGGTGTTGTAAAATTGCTTTAAATCGAAACCAAACCAAGTAGAAAAAATAACGCTGCAGAGCATTATGCCTTTAGACATCCACTGCTGGACGAAGTCTTCCCCTTAAAACACAATGTGGGGAATTGCCATAATCACCACGCTTGGCTGGCGGATTGGTTAACGCAGTATTAGTGTACTTAGATGGATGCTGACATCCCCTGATGAAACTCCTTAGTCGGCTCTTACGACATCCACAGGAGGAGATGGAGGGGTCTGTTCTAACGCCGGAGACACCACGGCTGAGCATTTACCAATAGCATAATTTTGCTTAAGACACTTTGTTTTTCACAGTTTTGCCCGCTTATAGCGAATGGTTCTTGATTTCTTGCATATATATCGACTTTAATTACAAGCATTTGTATAATAAGGAGCTGGATATTATTATTATTGTATATAGGTGAACATATATACATTTAATCTTAATTAGAATGAAGTTCTGCGGTCTCCAACAGCTGGTAAATGTCCACTGCTGGACGAGGCCTCCCTCATAGAATAAGGAGATTTGCCATAATCAACACGCTTGGCAGGCGGATTGGTGATCGCAGTATCGATGTAGAGTACTCAGGTAGATGCTGCTACCCATACCCTGGTGTAATCCCTTAGTCGACTTTTACGACATCCACGGGAGGAGGAGGGATATATTAATATATAATATATATTCTAAGGATTACACCAGGAGACGGGCAGCAGCATCCACCTGAGTACTCAACATCGATACTGATGACGAATAAAATATAACAATTCTTAATTATAATACATATTATCACTAAAATATATCTACAAGCTATACCAAAAATAAGTATTTGTGATTTTACTGTGACAACCTGTAGAGTGTAGGTGCAAGTACCTAGTTAAACATGATTCAGTAGCAATAAACGTGAGATGCGATACGCCAGTAATAACGTTTTAATTGAGCGGTCGGAGGTCAAATCACTTGTGCTGTGTCGCGCCGCTGCTCATCTCGTGGCTTGTTCTACAAATTGAATCGTGATCCTTCTGAATAGTCTCTTTGAGGATGGATTCAAGACTAGAATATACTATTTTTTTTTAATTTTCACGCTTTTATGGACGATTTCAGCTAAGAGACAGTTGCTACGAAGTTACGTAGAAAAAACACCAAGTTTACTTCACGCAGGGTGACCAAAAATTAACCAGTTTTCACCAAATAAACAAACTACTTAGCTTAGCTGACTTGCTTATTATATATTTGAAGTATATATAGGTATATAGGTACCGTGGTGTGTGTCCCCTAAGAAAAAACCCCCCGTCTCCTCATGTGATACATCAGAGGATAGCTAGCAGCATCCTCTTAAGTACTCAACACTAATACGCGATCACTAATCCGCCAGCAAAGCGTGGTAATTATGGCAAACCCAATTGCATTCTCTGGGGGAGGCCTCGTCGAGCAGTGGACGGCTGATGTGATAGGTATATGTAAATTAATTTGAATAGCTCACACGTAGCAACACTCAACGAACTACTTGCAAATATGTAACATGCAAACAATGTTCATGAATTCAAATATCTATTTACGAAGGCTGCTTAATCTTAGGGCATTGTTAACGCCGCGCGGCCAAATAGTCAGCTCATGTTATGCCACATTGTTCCACATTTGAACGTGCCACCGTCACTATTCGGCGAAGCATCCATTGTCGCCGTGTTTGTTGATGTGCAATTGACAGAACCGCGCGAATCTCCGAAACCAAAACACGCATTGACGCACCGCGGGAACAATCTTCTTGTAAATGTCGTGGAAAACAAACAGAATTTCCTTCGCGCAAACAATCTTTGTCTTATTGCAACTTGTAAATTTACGAATTTACGGAGAATTTGACTACTTGTTAAGTAGGTAAAACTGCACGCCCCTCCATAACTCTTGCTTGGCACAACATTGATGTTAGAAAACGGTCCTTTTGGTCATGGATTATGGAATATTTTATTTTGACGTAATGAAATAGTGCAGCTTTCTGTTTTAGATTAAATGCACATTTTTTTATCATTTTATGGTGTAAAATCTGAAATTGCAATGCCTACCATGATAACTCTCGTATGTTTTTTGTTTAATAGTATATTTACCTACCTACTTTAAATCTAAGTCCAACGACATAGGGGATCAGGAAGTCGTTGGATAGAGGAGGCTCAAGACCTTTGTCGTGGCATTCTATAGAAACTTATATCCAGCAGTGGACTTCTAGCAGCTGATGATGATGATGATGAATACAACTTTGTTATTTTTTTGTTTGTAAAGGAGCTAAGGTTGTAAGGAAGATAGTGAGGCGTGCCTTGCCTCACTATCTTTTTGCACGCATTAAATCCTCCTTAGCACTATTGTTTTGTGTGATAGTTTTAAATTAATAAATAAGTCAAACTTGCTAAGAATGATTCCATGGTCGTTTTTCGGAAGAACTTTGTATTTTATAATACATATAGAAGTCACAATAAACAAGCCCCAGACAATTTTTTCCACAAAACCGTTAAAAGTTACCGTAATTTTGCGTGATACAAGCAAATTCCAAAACTACTTACAAAAGCAATTTTCATTGATGATCTCATTATTCTGAACAGCCCCCGTTAAGTAAATCCACTCAATTTAAAATGTTGAATTTATTGTTGTTCATCTTTAAATATGCGGGTGTCCACTATCCTGTTTAGGGGTCGAGGATAGGGCAGAGGCTGACCCCTGCTGATCTTGCTCTAGAGTGATCTCTACAATTGAGTCGACACCCAACAATTGGGTATTAGCTTCAGAGATTCCGGTGTAGGCGTTAATTGCTCTCGCACGAAAGTTGGATTTAGAAGCGAAAACACTTGTGTCTATAAATATCCGCCTTGTTTTAAAACTAATCGTTTTGCTAAAAATCGCACAAGAATAATTTATTTTCATGTATACCCGACTAGAAATATTCGTATCACATGAAGCGTCTTAATGTTCCGTATGTTATAGGTATGACGTTATACAAAATTGAATGTGACATAAATAAAAGGCAATGCCCCAAACTCAAAAAAAATAATTTAAAAAAATATACTGAGTTTGGTATCAATGAGGGCTTTTCAATTTCGATTTAAAAACAAAAAAGTAGTTCCAACTGGCTCGATAGATGGCTCTGACTTAATTTAATTTGTGTTGTTTGTCAAAGTCATATTGCCATTGAGTCAAACTTTCTTTTGACAGTTTATCCACAGTGCAGCGCCATCTATTTTCAACGCTGAAAGCATAATTCGAGTCGGCCGTGAAAACCTCTCATTGAAAGAACTTGATAAGATAGGTACATTCCAAAATTATATCAGACTAATAGATACATTCAATCCAGTTAGAAAAAAAAGTTTAACCTTTTATTTTTTATCATCAAGTTTCAAGATTCAAACGAATAGTACGATCTACATTATGATATCTAAGATTCATGGAAATCCGTCTACTCCTGGGAAAACGTTTTGTAAATTATTAAAACCCATCATCACACATATATGTGTAAAAAAAATAACTACCAGAGACAAAAACCAATAACTATAATAAATATTTTTGTCCAACTTTCGTTCTTAACAATCTGATACAAGTTTATCATGATATGTATCAATAAATGTATCATCAGACAAAACAAGACTAACGTTTGTGGTCTCGTTGCGACGTGGGGTGACAAATTGGGCGCGACAATCGAGTTAGTTGACCCGGCCCGGCCAATCCCAGTCACTCGCGTGTTTAACCACACAGTCTAGAGATTTATCTAATCTATTATCTCTACCAGAGCTACTGTCTCTGTTCGCTACCTACATAGACAAGTTAATTTTATAATAAATCAAAACACCAGACATTCAACAGTCCTCCGTAATTTTTTTAAAAAAGGAACACTTATGGTAACACATCGGTGCACTAGGGTGCTAGAACTAGGGTCCTGGATCCTATCCATCTTGTGCTGTTCAGACCCTGAAGTCTGCAGGAAAGAGACATATTATCACTATCAAGAGTTCGTCCGGCGAAGTACTACCACTGTTTCTGCCGCCAAGCAGTAGTGCTCGCATTGCTGTGTTTCGATTTGAAGGGTACGGGTGCCGGTGTAATTACAGGCACATGAGACTTTTCATCTTATGTCTCAGGGTCGGCAGCGCGCGTGTGATGCCTCTGGTGTTGCAGGCGTCCATAGGCTACGGAAACTACTTTCCATCAGGTGGGCCGTATGCTTGTTTGCTTGTCTAAAAGTATAAAAAAAACCAGCCTGTTTTCGTCCACTGCTGCACGAGACCGCTGTATGCAATGGGGGGAGGTCTCGTGTATATAGTGTATATCTGTCATAATCACCACGCTTGCCAAGCGGATTTTTTAATCGCAGTTTGGTTTTAAGTACTCAGGTGTATGCTGCTGCCTATACTGCTGGTGTAATCCCATAGTAAGACTTTTACTACATCCACAGGAGGAGAAAGATGGGTATATTCTTAGACCGGACATACCACGGCTTCTGGAGCCATTATGAAACAATATTGAAGACATATATTTGACGAGTAGGGTTTTTGCAAAGATTTAATGAGACACCAACCAAGTGTACTAGTCTGTAGCACTCTGCCCACTATAATAGAGTCAATCTGACACTACAATCGATCTGACTGAGGAGCTAATCTCAGCCGCTCACTTGATTAGTAAACAGGCATTATCATCCGTACACAGTAGCAACCAACCAGACTGGTTTTATAGATGTTCTAAATGTAGAGACAAATGCAGAGATGTAGCACTTTTTGTTTGGGATCCGTTTGTGGTCGGATTCAATTCCACTGTCTGGTTTTTTGTGATAATTTTAACGAAATTTTGAGATTATCACATTTGTTTATTATCATCAGATCCACTGCTGAACTTAGACCTCTCCCAGCGTCACTGAACCCGATGTTCAGTTTTTCTCACACTACTATTACACATTTTTTTGAAGTCACTGCTGGACATAGACATCCCTTAGCATGCCATCCACCGACTTCCTGCGACGTTTATAATGTCTTTAATAGTCTATCAAGTGGAGTGCCTTAATTTTCAGTGATTTCATAAGTCTGGTGTTAAGTGAACAGGAAATTCCTTAAAAGTTGCAAGTTTGTTGTCAAGGATTACTCATGTTAGGTACTCCTGACATCATCTGCTTCATTTACTCAAATCCATATCACGCAACACGGTCGTGATAAATTAAGCACAGTTCAAGTCTCATGACCTGTACAATATACAGTACATTTCACTGAGCCACAGAATTAATAACAGCAGGTACATTCTGAACCCAACTCGCTGTTATATGACTATTGTCCTTCAATATCGGAACAACTCTACAATTGAATACGAGTACTCTTGATACAATTGAGATCTACTGATTCGTTTGTTCGTCGTCACTAGTTCTTTTTTGGTTAGAGAACAGGTTCTGTTTTTGTTATTTACATATACATAACATAACACCCAACAGTCACATACATAGTCCTGATACCACAATAGGATTCCCTGTGTCGTGGGTATCAGGAGCTACGAGTACCATAGTACCACAACACCCAGACCCGGAATAAATATTTGCAGATCATGCAAACATTTGTCCCGCAGCGGGAATCGAACCGTCGTGGAAGCTGCCCCTTTATAAACGAAGAAGTTGCGCCAGAATCGTGAGCACATCGCGCTAAGTTTTAGCCAAACGGCATTCGCTTCGAAGCAATTCCATTTCTATAGTCGTAATACAATACAATAGACCACGTGACATATCGATAGTTAACGTCAATCCCATACATTTTGAACTTTTCTACTGGCGTCATCGCTATTAGAATATTACTTTGTCTAAGGCCTCTGGACTGTCAAAAATTGTAAGAACTAACAGAAACAACCAAAATTGCGTTGAAATCACCGTAATTCAATAATATCGCACTGACACTGAATATACCTCTCCATCTCCTCCCGTGGATCTCGTAGGATTACACCATGCGATGGGCAGCAGCATCTACCTGAGTAATCAACACCAATACTGCGATCACCAACCCACCTGCCAAGCGTGGTGGTTATGGCTGTTCCCTCCATGGTATTTTATAGAGGAGACCTAGTCCAGCAGTGGACGTCTAAAAACTGATGATGATGATGATGTATACCTAAATAATCATAAGGAAAGTGTCGTTACTAAATATGAATGTCAATGTACATTGTCTGTCTGATGTTTCATCTCTGACTAAATATGATTTTGATTAGGGGCAATTCGTCGCCCCCATCTAAGTTAGATTGAGTAGGAGGCTACATTTCTGTTGCCTGCAGTATTCGTTGCAAGAATTGAATGTTATTCACATTATATAAGATAACATTTACATCCATCAACTTATACGTATTTTCTATGTATAATAAAAAATATCTATCTATGTAATGTATTGTATTAAGTATATCAGTTATCTAGTTGCCATAACACAAGCTATGCTTAGCTTGGGGATAGATAATGTTGTGTGAAATGTCCAGCATTTTTTTTTTTTTAATTTATTTTTTTATACTTTTAAAAATCTATCAAAAATTAAGCAATGGTTAAAATATTGCCGTATGGATAATGTCAAATAGTGACAGGACTAATTTGAAGGAATGCATAAATTTAAATAACGTCTAGAAGTAAATCATTTCCAACGGTTTTAGATAGCTCAACCGTTTCATTTGTATTTACTTGTATTCTTTTTATTATTCTGTCTGTCAATAAATAAAACGATCAAATTATTTTTGTAAACTAATTATAAAAAACAAAAACAAAAATCATCAAATTTGTAATATTACAGTATTTGAAAATTAATAATAATTAAATTTTCGTTTTATATGGAAAATCCTTCCTCAAAGAGCGTTAACATTCGTGAGAACGTATTAAAAACTTATTGGAATTCATTGAAAAGTTTGATGTTAGATAAACATTTAAGTACCTACTCAATACAATCCACAAACCAATTTCGACCCCTTCCGAAAACGAAATGAAGATGTTTAATGGTACTTAACCCTTGAACCCCTGTGTGGTATATTGTAACCGTTTTATCAATTTGTAACGCTTTGTAATGGTAGATGAGAAAGTTGAATAAATTATAAAAGTAAACGTTGTTTATCATAAACTGATGATTGTCACTTAATATTTATTAAAAACGGTCGATCCCACATCCTTATTAGTGACTGATAATTTGAATCCGTGTTATGTTCTGTGGGTACTTTCTTTGGTAATATAATCTTTTTTAAAATACGCGTTGGGCAGTTTTTCTTAGTATAAAATGTATCCTGTCTGCTGGTTTATTTAGGAATGCGTTATGACTGAAAGAAAGCGTTAAGAGCTAATGGCGGCTATGAGCTCACCACTCTATTTTTGTGATTGTACGACCTACTGTGAAAGGAAGCCCATTGGATCTCTGCCTACCCCTGGTGTGAAGTGTGTCTATGTGTGTATGTAATAATCCATTTGGTGCGATCATCATTTTGATTGCTACTACATTGGCAAAGTTATAAATGAAGCTATTCGAGCGTAGCAGGATTATAGAACAATACTTTTGTTTTTGATGGCATTTTTTATGTAATCCTTCTAGACGTGTGAAGCTTTAAAAGATGGTAGATAGAGGCAAATACATTTTTTGCCGCATAGAATAGAATATTCTTTATTGCACAAAAAAACAAATCATGTACATAGGCGAACTTAATGCTAGGAAGCATTCTCTACCAGCTAACCTTTGTGTAATGCGGATAAATTTATGTCGGTGATGCATAATACGTTGAAAAGAATTAGATAGTACTTCGATAGCATAACGAACTCGTTTAACAGAAAAGTGGGAAAAACTTTTAACTGTTGTCTGTCTGTATGCAAATAATGCACTTCGACACAAACCACTTAAACTAGCGAAATTGCTCGTCACGGGCCTGCGGACTCTGTGGGAACAACGGCCCGCCCGCAGCGGGGGGTTTAGGGTGTAAATGAGGGTGTGCGGGGGAGGATAGCTTTCGGGGTGAGTGGGGTACCGGGCCGGAAGCGACTGTGTCGGATCGTTCCGCGCACCTGTGGGAAATGTTTGACACAATTTGAATATCGGTCCGTTGAGTGACCTGCTCTGTTTGTACTGCATTAGTAGTACAGCATTGTAGTTGCGATGACATTGACCTACCCTACTTGAGATATTTTTAAACTATTTTAGGCGTATCGTATCATCTAAACTTGTATTCATCTCGTGAGAACAAAGGGAACCGAGTCGATTTCAAATTTCAACAGTTCTTTGTTTATGACAGGTGCCGAACACAATTATAAGCGAAACATGAACATTAATGCAATAATAAACTTTTCTACCGTGACGTGATAAAGATTTTGACAAAATGAAGAACAGTGAAGAGTGTTTAGACTAATCAACTACAAAACTGAAAACAGTGTGATATTTATTGATCTTATTAAAGTTAAGATAGTGTATAAATAAAGTAACTTTGTAAATAAATATTTATAAGGATACAAACTAGAAGAACGTTTAGTGTCAAGCCTGTCGGGCGTAATTTCGGACTTCATAAGCCCGCGGCAGACACATTACGGCGACGGCGGCCATCGCAGGCATGGGAATCAAAGTCATGATGAAAGCTTTCAATAAGCCAAAAGGTAAGTTCTCCTATTTTTAACTCCTACTGTTTGCTCCCCAACTATTTAATTCCTTCTTTAATTGCAAACCCATTGGCTATATCGAGACAAAATATTGCATCCTACGGCTCGTCTTTTATATACGGGACTTGTCGTAGACTCTTCAAATTTTTTTTATGCAAAGTACTTATTACCTTGATCAATCTCACAAAGTTTCAGATCTAGGAAATAATTTTAATTCTTGTACGTAAAAAATCATGAGATCGCTAGAAAAATTCTTACACAGGGCCATAGTATAGACAGGCCCTCGGTAGGTTGTTAGGTTTTTTTTTATACTATTTTATAGTATTTGCACACAAAAAATCTTGAGACCACAAGAAAAAATTCTTATCACAGGCCATGCTATAGACAGGCCCCCGGTAGGTTGTTAGTTTTTTTTTAAACTATGTTGTAGTATTTGTACACAAGAAAACTTCTAATCACAGGCCATATTACAGAAAAATTACCAAAACATAACCTCAAAACAAGACTAAAAAAATTATTAAAAAAAAACTATGCATTTCCTAAACTTCCCCCATGCGGGGTAGGGATCTCCTCCCCCTCTTCCACCCCTCCCCACCCTCAAATATACATATATATATGTACCCTTATATAAAAGTCCTTCCCATCCTAAAATTTTCCTCAAAACCAACGCTTTTTTTATTTGTCGGAAACTAAAAACTCTAGTAGCCCAGAGTCAGCTGTGGGAACATGCTTAATGTTAATAACTTGAAGAGCCTTCGAAGTTGGGGAATAGACTATTGATGAGTCAGCAGTAGTCGTTGCTGCTGGACGAGGCCATAAAGTACGATGGGGAATTGCCATAATCACCACGCTTGGCAAGCGGATAAGTGATCGCAGTATTAGTGTTGAGTACACAGGTACACACACACAGGAAGATGCTGCTACCCATCCCCTGGTGTAATCCCATAGTCGGCTTTTATGAAATCCACGGGAGGTGATGGAGGGGTCGACGATGAGTAACACAGCCATTATAAAGATCCTTGGAAGTTGTGCAAAGAAATGACGCAAGAGCAGTAACGCTCTCGGTTTCACGTGCACTTGTCCCAAATGTGAAGCCGCCGGAACCGAAGAAAAGTAATGAAAACGTTTGTTTACTATATAATTTGGCTATCGTCTGCCATACGCTCAACAATCGAGTTTTGATTTCTTTAGACGTGAATTCTTTTTACCCGACAATAGCAAAGCAAAAGAGGGTTATGATTTTAACAGTCTATGTATGTACAATATGTAAAAAAAAAACATCTGTTCCCTCGTAGCTCCGAAACTAATTGACAGACTTTGACAAATGAGGTATCATATGAAGCGTATTGACGGTTCACGTGTCATATGACGTCACACTATATTCAGTATGGCGGAAACTAAACGCGATTTCCCAACCCCAATTTTTTTTAATAGATTCATCCTTTGATATATATGTCAATGTATTCGTCCCTTTCAGTTGGGTACTAAATGAAAGGGCTGAATGAAAACCAAAAACAGTATAGAAATTACATCTTTTGGTCTCTTTCGGCAGAGAGTACCTCTATCTCCCTCTACGTGTTTTTCCTTATTTCAAGTTTAACCGAAATATTACATAAGCCTGAAGTAAACATCTAATCAGTTGCATCATCATCCACTACTTCTAGCCTTGCTGAGCTACTAATAAATGTATATAAATACTTAAATATATGGGTCCTCACTGACTGACTGACTGACATTGTTTTCTGGAGCTCTGGTCCTAGAAACATGAAATTTCGTCGTGCTCATTTTTAGGGGGCAAAAAGGTATTTTTGAATGCCTCATTCAGTAGTGAAGTTCTATCGGCTGATAAAAAAGAAGGTATTTTCTAAATTTGCATCCTAAGTGTTCCAAAAAAGCATAAGATTAATTACAAAAATGGTCCATTTCCCATACTTTATGCATTTTAGGCACTTTAAAAATCTAAGGCTAATAATGAAGCCCGTAAATAGGGTTCAACGTTAACTCATCAATAGATAACAATATATAAATAGTAGGATTGGTTTTGGACTTTTGGGTTTTTTGTGAGATGTTTAACAATACAGTCTTATAGTGAAGTCCAGAAGATTTTCAATTTAACTCTTCAGTGAATAGCAGTAGAAGGGAATAGGCCCTTTTGGATCTTTGAAGCACAATATTTGTTGGATGCTCATAGAGTCATTGGTGAGAGACTGGTAATTTTGGATAAAGACCGGCAGAAACTGGCTTGCTCTACAGATCATTGCACTGACATTATGTACCTACTGTCGTTATAGTTTGTATTATCAAGAACGCATAGTATGAATAGTACGCAAATGAAGTTGCGGGTTACAGCTAGTTGATGATAAATAATTAACAGTATAAACAAAGCTAAATGGTGCTCTCGCAATATTCATTTCCTTCGATATATAGTACACATCTATTTAGAAACATCGCGTGTCCGGCCAGGGTGCCTTGTGCAACCACCGGGCACATTACGGTAATTACCAGCACCTCGTATGCTCTGATGATCTTGAAAGTAAAGACCTTGAATGCGTGTTCATAACCTGAGAACTAAAACAATGTTTGTATACAAACGCTATTCGTAGACGGGGTCAAGCCAATTGCATTTGGATTTTACGAGGCTGTGAAAGATGTAATTTTGCGAGAGAATAGAATAGGAATTCAATGTTAAGGTCCGGCCGTTTCAATAAGATCGTCCATTTCTTACATTCCTCATCCAGACACCTTTATTAAAACATGAAATCGATGAACCGAGCCTTGACACGTGACACGAGATGAAAAACAATTTTCAATTAAAACCAGAAAAACAAATGAAAAGTCCTTGAAGGCCCATCAGTGGCAGAGAGAAACTATTAACCAGCATTAACGTCAATTGAATCAGATTACTTCATCTCTACTGAGTCAGAATCCTTCAGTAAGGTTGACCAACAGGCTTGTAAGGCATTATCTGCCAGGAGGTATCACCTCCGAGCTAACGAGCTAAACAATGCAGCCGGTCAACAGTAGCCGAGAATCCTTTCTCACATGGGACGAACAATGGCTATCAATGAGGCAACAAACGCCAGATTTACGACTCAACACATTCCTTATGCCATAAAAAGTCATAACAATTTATGGAGATAACAAAGAAACAGTGGCATCTAGTACGGGAGCTAATAACGCACATAGCTAAGGCTCGGGGGCGTCCATTCATGCCGCTGATTGGTTCATCCGGTGCGCGCTCAATGAGATGATGCGTCCGCGCACCGCTCGCTGCCACCGCACGCCGCCACCGCCGCCTCTGTCATTGAGCAAAGGTCTTTCGCCTACGTTCGTGATAAACGCTCTACCACTCGAAGATAACTGGCACTGTTAATGGTTACTGCTAATGGAATAAGAATCTTCTTTAGAATTCTTCACAAATAATCAAGTGAATCTTATATGAAAGTGAATCTTCTAACAAAGCATTATTGAAATATTATCCTTCTTTAAAATACGATTGCAACATTTAAGACCTTCAATAAAAAACCTTTTAGAATAAACAATGGGTTCGCTCCTGCTTAGAAAGGCCCAAAGAATACTAATGTACGATACAAGTAGGTACATCGGCAGCAATTCGTACGCAAAACGTTCATTTTCCGCGTCAACGAACAGAGAACCGTTTGAAAATAAAAATTTCACCGCGTTATGAAAGAACCCTGGGACATGCTCTAGTGAGTTGAAGGGTGATATGACATCGGTAGACAAATAATCAATCTCGTAGGTACTTTTATAAATGGTTTCAAGCTATTACAGCCGTGAAATCAAACTAAATTCCAGCTGTTTTTTGTTTATACATTGTTAAACTTCTAAATGCAAGTAGCTTTGTGGTCTTTACCATAAAAGTGCTGCCGCTGTTATTTTTTTTTAAATGGTTGTTAACGTTGCTTTCAGAGCAATTATAAGCAGTAAAAGAAGGCGATTTGAATGCGAAACAGCGCACGCGCCGCTCACGTCACGCGACGTTCCAAGTTCAAACAAACAATGGAGTCGGTAAAAATGGCGTGAGCTTTTGTTCTGGATCGCTATTGTGCCAATCGAGAACCGAATATCTATTAAAATAAACTCAAATGCCTAAACACAGCTATAAAATAAAGAAAAAAGGGGGGAATCGTAATCACCCCGCGCTGCGGAGCAACAAGTGTTTACGGCCTGCGTTGAAAATTGTAAAATTAACATAATGAAGCTGTTGCATTTACATCGAAACCGATGTCCGCTGAGTTACTGGACGCAACAAGTGTCGGTTAAGCATTCCCCTTTCGAGGCACCCTTCTTAACCACCTGTTACCTGTAACCACTGAGCATTTACATTGTGTGTGCCTATAGAAATGTAGAACGCCTGTTGTTGGCATTCTTTTTTGCCATTTCTTGATACCTTGATATCAAAACAATTATAACGAAACTTTTGTATGTATTTTATATGCTGTTTGAGCCAAGCGTTATTAGCTAATTTGCTATTGCTTAGTTTTGTTTTACCATACGTATAAGGGAACCGAACAACGCAGTCTAGAAATGTCCTCACCCGATGGACCAATGACATTTCAAAAGTAGCAAGAAGTTGGCGGATAAAGCCAGTTCAAGACCGTTCGTTGTTGCATTTGATAGTGGACTTCTACAGGATGCTGATGATGATGATAAGAAGTAACAAGTTAATTGACAAATATGTCAAATATGTTATTTTGTGACAAATGCATCATTTATTGCCACAAAATAAGTAAGCCCCAGAACATTTATGGATCCTTTGAGTTTTTGAACATTATATTAATCAGTAGTGTACCAAATGGAGATAACCCATGAAAGTACCAGGCCCAAGCCTACCTTCTTTTGTTTCAGCAAAATTATTTAAGCTTGAAACTTTTAAAGATTTGAAGGTTCTTTCAGTTATTTGGCCGCGGGCCACGGCGCGCATCTCCGGTCCTTTGTACTGTTATCTTCGCCATTCACAATTCGGTCCACTCCAATGGTACTAATAGGTACATTACCTAACTTATGTTCAGCCTCGAAGCGCCCCGAGACCTCGATCCAAGATTGTGAGGCGATTGTTTCACTTCAACAATGCATGGTTCTGAGTATCACCATAGTATAATAGATAGGATACGACCTAGTACCACAATGACCTCCATGATATGGGAGCATACTTTTCGGTGTACTTTTTGAAAATATTTAAGCACCAAGACATGTTGAACGACTGTGTTGGCTGTGGTGTGTCCAGTTTAACAATAGATCCCTCCGTCTCCTCACATGGATGTAGTAAAAGCCGTACACCAGGGGATGGGTAGCAGCATCCACCTGAGTAGTTATCACCAATGCTGCGATCACCAACCCGCTTGCTAAGCGTGGTGATTATGGGAATGAGGTCTCGCCCAGCAGTGGACATCTAAAGGCTGGTGATGATGATGATCACGGCATGTTGAACGACCGTCTCACCAAGTACCACCTTTACAGACTTCTTTGAACGGTCAAATAGTCGAGGTGACCTGTCGTTCATCCAATGGGTCAATATTTTGGATGTATTTTGACTGTTGTTCAGTTAGAGGATACTCCACGCAACTGGCTCTTGTAAACCATGATTTGCAATCTTGATCCATTATTTGGAAGTCGTCCACTGTTATACAAGGCCTCCTTCATAGTATGCAATGGGGGTTTCCATAATCACCACGCTTGGCAGGTGGATTGATGAACGCAGTATTGGTGTTGAGTACTCAGGTGGATGCTGCTACCCATCCCCTGGTGTAATTTCTTTCACGAAATCCACGCGAGAAGGAGGGGTCTATTCTGAGGCCGAACACACCAAGACACCTTTATTACTATGGTTTAAATGAAGTAAGATTGCAAATCATAAATATTGCCTACTTATTTAGCAGGTGTCATTAATAAGGACTTGATGTAAAAATTGCTGTCTAGAAGCAACGGATGGGAGCCATCGGAAACTTACGGCACAATTAAACCGAAATCACTTGGATTCATTACTTTAATTACGGAAACGGAAGCCTCGGCTTGTAGTTTTTGTGCTGGATCTCGAAAAATGCCATTCCAGAGCTTAATGTCAACCAGCATGTTATTTACGAACATCGTCACAGTGATATTATCCCCGTTGCACTAATTGCACGATCCTTGCACGGACAATTTTTTACGTTTTTAGGGTTCCGTACCCATAAGGGTAAAACGGACCCTATTACTAAAGCGTCGCTGTCCGTCCGCCCGTCCGTCCGTTCATCCGTCTGTTACCAGGCTGTATCTCATGAACCGAGATAGTTAGACAGTCAAAATTTTCACAGATGATGTATTTCTGTTACCGATATAAATAATCAAAAAAATAATAAAATAAATATTTAAGGAGGCTCCCATACAACAAACGTGATTTTTTTGCTCGTTTTTAGACGCTTGAAATATTCACAGAATATTGAGTTATATTACTATAGATACTGGTACGTAACCCTTCGTGCGCGAGTCTGACATGCACTTAGCCGGTTATTTTTAAGACTGCTTACAAATCTTTTATTTTATTTTGTAAAATAATTAAAATCTATTAATAATAGGCAATTAATAACTCTTTATTCCAATAAAATGAGGTTGTTGTTGACAAGTGTTGGCATTTGTATTGGTGCTGTCTGACTGTCATCATAGGAGCTTCTTTGACTAATTATATTTTTTTATTTATTATACTCGATTTGAACTTTTGTTTCTTTTCATCTTTTCATAAAAAATAGCCTTGGCCTAAACACTTGTACAAAGTTAACGAGCGAGGGGGCGGCTGCATATTTCTAAAGCAATGAAAGCGTTTTGACTACACGACTTATATAATTATAGCATAAATAAAACATTACATTTTATTATGTGCGGTGACTTTGATCCCACAAGATTTATTTACGCTTATAAACCAAATTACAATTTAATATCCAGAGACTGTTTGATCCTCTTCAAATGTCCACTTTTCAGATTAATTAAAGTTCCGTTTTATTTTGCCTATGAAATTAATTCGGACGCAAACATTTACTAAATAGCTTATCTACTACCGTCTATATTTTATATGGACGGTAAAATTTTTAGTGAGAAGATATGTGACTCAAATTCACTTCATGGAGAGCTGATGTTTGATGCTGCTAATTTGATTCACCTATTATCTTACAAGACTTAAGTATTTAATATGTATCATCAATAACATAGGGATAAAGAACGACCACAGCTTATCTTGTGAGTCACCTGTTAGAAACTCTTTGCCTTAGTGGGCTCTCTGAGAAGACTGTGAATTTTTCTGCCAACTGCTAAAATAGCACGTGCACAATCCCTCCTTTTTCCTGAGTTAACTACGCTGACGCATGATAATTAGACTTTACAGAAGAGCAGCTAAATAAGCTTGAGTATCTTCAGAACCCTTATGCCTGAGGTTCATAGTATTTGGATTATGCAAATATTACCATGTTTCTCCATTTTGCTCTATGCTTTAGAATTCTCTATTTGCCTTCGCGTGAGCATATTTTTTCACTTATCAGCGATAAGGCCGCCTTTTGTGTTAATGTTAATTTAACCTTATTTATTATGTAATCCTGTATTAATATGTCTACTTATCATCATCGCTAACTCAAAAAGATGATTATCAACTTCAGCCACTACTGTCGTCAGCACTCAGCACCGACTTCGAATAATACGGGCGATGGCGCTGCAATAATTTTGTTACTAATACATCTAAGTGTAGAGAAAAAACAAAGTCAGCTGGTCTATCCATGAGCACACATAAAATTGCTCATAAGCCTGGTTAAACAGGTATGTTGTTGCGTGTTTGCACTGCATCTTTTAAACGATGTCATATCGGCGTCAAATGTAATTTATTAACTTCAAAACCCTGGACAATTTTAATAGACACGTCAGTTTGACATGAAGACAATGACATAATACTTATTTAAATCTGTTTTATTACCTTCTATAGCTTATTAGAGAAAGTAAGTCGAAATTAATTTACCTGAAGCACTTCATTCAAATTTAAATCAGACTATATTTCTACCATCGAAAAACTGTAAGCAGGTTCTTAATTAATGATGTGATTAAACTATAAATATAGGTACATAGTTATAACCATATAGCTTTCTTCGGTTTGTAGTTCCATAAAGTTCAATAGCTTACAACACAATTAAACATTATAACAATTTTATTTAGCACAATTTTAAAAGTGTATATACGAGCAATAATCATGAGTCAAGTGCAGCTGCAAGAGAAACACAATATACCTCGGGTATAAAATATATTCCGAGTAAATCACAATGCGAGAGTTGATCGCAATTAATGACCTCGTGATTCTCGATCGCCAACACCTTGACTTGATACGCTATATCAAAGTATATGTAGATAGATACGTGGTAACAGGTGAAACTTTATAATGCTTGGAACACAGCGACTCCTTTTGCAAACGCCCTTGTCAAGGAATCAAATGAAGGTTAATAAAGCCAGCTCAAAGTTGAAAGCGAATTAAATAAACTGATACAATTTTTTATCTGTGAACCAAAAAACATCCTTGAATCAAGATGTAACAAGAAACAGGACATAAATAACGGAGTATTTTGGAAGTTAAATCAAAGTACCGTTGTAACAATTTGTTCGACTATAAGACAAGAAGCTAATGCATAAGGAGATGTAAAATAGAGAAAAAAAACTGAAATGTAAATTATATCGAAGATTCAACTAGAGCTATCAGAGGCAGGGCAGCGACCGTGGGAGAGATGCACAAATCTCCGCATCTCAGAACTGGTCGGCAGGTGCAAGCCGCACGCACACAGGCACCCGCAATCCCACACACTCGCAAAGAACCAGGCGCACTTATGAATGAAGACACACATGCAACATTCAATCTGGCTTGTTTATCTCTGATTTATTTTATTCGAGACCATCAAGTATCAAAAAGTCGGCTATTAATTTGTTCTCCGGTGCTCGGCTTAAACGCTGTAGATAAAGAAATTAATCCAGCTGATAAAAATGTTGATTGTGCAACTTCATTATCAAAACCGTACAACTATTTGTGTTGTTTAACAATGAACTTAGAAATCACCATCTATTTGAACTACGGTCATAATAACTCTAGTAGTGGCTATGACTTTTGGGTTGGAATACAGACGAGAAATATGTAGTCCATATGTATCACGTGCCCTTTTATATTCTCATTAACATCACTATCATTTACATGTAAGCAATTAATAAAATATGCGGATGTGATCGCGCAATACTGTTCATTCATAGATGCAATGAAAGGCAAATTGAAAAGCACTGCGAGTCTGCGATTACGCGTTGGATCCAATTTCTCGGTGTAAAATCTTTTATTTACATTATCTCGTAGCCCATATGTTACTTCATCTGAAAACCTCACATTATCTGTTCTATTTTCGGTTTTGTATTCAATTATTTATTTTGGTTGAATCTTAGTGTTTGAGGTTAATATTAAGATAAATGCTTCGCTTGAACAGCATTATCATCTACCAAGTATTATAGTAGCAACTGAAGCTGATCAACAGTCATCGTTTTGGCTTTGTTGTGCAGAAAACACGGCTCAACACCAGCTTGCTATGTTATTAGATGAAGAAGTAAAGAGCAGGCTATTATAAGAGAGAACTTCACAATGTGATAGAATCTGGAACGAGGAGGTCCATCGAAGAACTAAGATCACCGACATAGCTCCCAGAACCTACAAGCGTTGGGCAATAAAGGTTCTCGAGTGGTGGCCATGAAATAGATGACGCAGTGTAGGCAGGCCCTCCTCTCGATGGACCAACCACACTTTAAAGGTCGGAGGAAGTCAGTGTATGGAGGTTGCCCAAGATCGTTCATTGTGTCATTCTACGGGGGAGGCTTATGCCCAGCAGTAGACTTCTACAAGCTAATGATGATGATGAGATGAAGTATCAAATTAAAAAAGCTATAAGTAATTCCTATCAGGAGAGTTGGTATTTTTATCGCTTGTTTTTGAAAATGCTCATCATGGTTTTGTTTGTTGCAGACATCCCGTCACAGGTGCCACCGCTGACGCCCGGCACCAACAAGAAGATGGCCGAGGCGCTGAAGGCTACCTTCGCCTCTTGGGAGAAGGAGCAGCTGCGTCTCGGCGTGCCGAAAGGTGAGTCTTTTATACTATCTTCTCACTAAAGTGTTTACAAAAGCTTGATTGAGAGCTTTCTCCTGAACTTGATAAGTGAAGGCCTTTGTCAACAAGAAATACGCGAATCATTAATGGATACGTAAACTTCTTCGGTAGATGAAACTAAGCCGGTTGAGAAGCAAGAGGTTACGGGTTTGATTCCCGCTGCGGAACAAATGCTTGCATGATCTGCAAATATTTGTTTGGGTCTGGGTGTTGTGGTACCACATGGTACCCTGGGTACACCCGGGTACCCGGGTACGGGTATGTCCTTTCTGATCACAAGAAACCGATCACGTCCTGTTGGGTGAATAAAAAAAAACATGGAAAAATGAGAATTGACACTGGAACACAGAATAAAGATGACTGGGATCTAATAACGACAAAAACCTATACCTCTGCTTAACTGAGTCAGAACTAGTAATCATATTTTATGTTACTATCATTTCTGATGGTTTTTGTTGCGTATAAACTACGATAAGTGCCAATCAAGATCTTAGTAAACGCTCGGAATTATTTCACACTGAAGTTTTGTCATTACGAATCCGTAACTGCGTGAAGATGAGGAGTGAAGGAACGGTTGTTTCTTTATTGCTTGTGTAAGCATCGCAGTTTCATTAAAACTGTTCAATATCGCTTTACGATCTGGAAGAAAATGCCATAAAACCACATACCTAATATAATTTTAGACATCAGTCGTACAAGATCTGAAAGATTAATAAAACTCTTCTGAAATGTTATTATTCCTGTAAGTCGAATCTTTGCCTATAATAAACTTCAGTATTAAGTACTTATACTAAACCATTACAATGCTTTACAATGCAAGTTTTACAATAATTTGTTGTTCTCTTAAGTCGGAAAAAGATGACTTTTTTTTATTTGGATATATGATTGAGCTGGCATGTGGCCCCTGGTGTTCAGCTGTAAACAAATGCATGACCACTTAGGTCACGTCCACCTAGTAAACTAGTAAGTAGGACACTTGGCATAACACTGCGTCCGTCATCCTGAGACATAAAAAAGATAAAGATAAAAGATAAAAAAAAATATTGCACAGTCTTAATTACCACAACAACATTAGGTACAATAATAATAAAGGGTAAAAACCCTCGGTGTTAACTTAAGATTAGGTAAACAATATTTGTAATGTCGTGTGGCCAAGACCCTAGGTTAGACATTACTTTGAGTTCCTCGCTCTAACTAAGTATTTACTTGTATGTAGAAGCGACATAAAGATAAAGTCTCATGAACCTGTAATTTCACCGGCACCCATACTTAATCAAAGCAATGCGAGCACTACTGCTTGGCGGCAAAAATAAGTAAGGTATACTACGGATGAACTCTGTCACAAAGAGCTCTACTACTAGCAAAAATGCAATAAACGATCTGCAAAGCCTTAATTGGCTGAATTATCGAATCATTTAAAACTCCATTAACTTTAAACACAGCAGTACAATTCAGTGACACATTCACAGTACAAGTTGTGCGCAGCAAAAGTAAAAAGACGCGACTCCTTCGAAGAAAAATTGTCATTCACTGTTTCAGAGACATGTTTTATTTTTACTTCGTTCAATTTACTGGTTACAAGCAAAAACTGTTAGTGTAGTGTGCACAAGTCGTACGATACAACGGATACAAGACAGAAATTTGCATATGGTAATGCAGGCGACGCGTTATTGTCCCGCCAGGCGTGCTCCAGCGCCACACACTCGGCCTTTGTTGGTGGCACTGGCAGCGTTTCACGGTATTTGTATTGAAACTTGGGCAGATGATGCCAATTTCTTGGCTAGATTGCAAGCCCACCAAAGTAGACGAAATGGTGTTGCATTTATGTGCATCTACAAATGCACTTGGATTATGCATTCATATTCATCAGCAGCCTTTGGACGTCCACTGTTGGACGAGGCCTCTCCCATATAATGTAATGGGGGGATTTGCCATAATCACCATTCATTCATAAGGTTACAGTAAGTCGGATACAGTAATGGATGGAGGCGGCCTGTGATCATTTGGTGTAGTATTCTTTTAGTAGTATGATGGCCTATGTCCAGTAGTGGACTTCTATAGGTTGATGATGATGATGATGATAGATAGATAGATGGAAAATACTTGATTGCACGAGACAAAAAAAAACAAATCAAATCAAAAAACAAGTACATAGGCGAACTTAATGCTAATTAGCATTTTCTTCCAGCTAACCTTTGTGTAATGTAGCACTCTACATTACACAAAGGTTAGCTGTAGGTTAGGTGGTAGGGCTATAGGAAAATAATACATATCTAGATTATAAAGTTAACATAATTAATTATTAACTAGATATATTATATACCATACACATTATCATATATATATTATTATAACCTTCAATGAACATATACATACTTAAAAATAAATAATGATGATGATGATGATGATTAAGTTAAAAACCAATTAAAAGTCAGCAATAACTCTGCGAGTAGAGTCCATGATACAGTATTGTAGGGTGGATATCCATAGCATAGCAGTTAATGCTGATAAAATTATCCTTGACGAGGCACAAGCTGATAAGAGTAATTACCTACATAAAATGCGATAACTTGTCCGTCTGACATATTCAAACTCATAGTTATTTTTACAAGCACATTGTTTTAAATAATAATGGGCATATTTATAACTATGATGACACTAGGATCACATGACAGGTGGAAGGTCGTCGGCCGATCGCGGTGGAGGAAGTGCGTACGTCTGTACTGCGTCTATTCACGCATCCGGTGCGCCTGCGCATCTAACAAAATGCGCATTGTGCACACGACGCAAAATTGTGTCATTAGATAAATTTTGACAAAAACAATTGGTACGGAAACTAATATAACACGATCATACTGTTTAGAAGTAAAATAATATATGTAACGGTCAAAGTAATAAATGCGGTTAGTATTCATAATAACCGTATAAAATGGTCAATGTGTTGAATACTGAGAAAATAATCACTTTAACTGGTTATTATCGCTTTTGGTTAAAGTAATAAAACAGAAGATTGAATTATTTATATAAAAAAACCTAACAACCTCTCTAAGCAGTGACTAAAATTTTACTATCAGGACAAACTGGTTTTTCTTAGGTTCTCAAGAACACGCGTTGAAATTAGTCTAAAAAAATAAAATCTTAAAAGCCTACCTAGTGACTCTAATTTTAGTGTCAGAACAACCCACGCTCCTTTATACAAATCATCACTCTAACCGTGACATAATACAACACCAATGGTCCTAAGTATGTGCCTGTTGGGTGTTATATCATATATGTTATGTACGTATGTCAACCTATTAATAGTAGTACTAGAGCCTATTACTGTAAGACAGATTAGTCATTTTAATTCCAATATCACGTAAGCCCGGCAAGCGAACCAGCGGGCGAATGCTAATCAGCATAGATGAACTCTAAAGTTAAAGTGAAAAGTCATCATCATCATCATCATCAGCCTTTAGAAGTCCACTGCTACACAAAGGGGACCTTTGTGTAGCAGTGGACTTCTAAGACCTCTAGAATGCCACGACGAACTGTCTTGAGCCTCCATTCAACAGTTTCTTTCGATGTTTATAATGTCTTTAGTCCATCGATTGGAGGGCCTTCCTCTTTCGCATTGCCTGGTTTGTGTTCGCCACTCAAAAAAAAAAAATTCTCACCTTTATTCCCCAACGGTTGTCAGTTCTGCGAGCTATATGACCTGCCCATTGCCACTTCAACTTGCTAATTCGTAAAACTAATGAAGGTGGACAACGGAACTCCTTTCTGTTCTTATTCAGTTCTCACTACTAATTTTATCATCATCAGTTCTTAGTAGATTTCATGAAAGCTTGTTTTTTAAAATAAATGTCTTAACTTTAACTTATTCATTTGAGGTTGGTTTAAAAAGGGCTTTCTTACAGAGTATCTTTGTCACCTCCATGCTTGCTATTATGGGTTACTGAACACTTATCGAACCTTTTGTAAGTATGATAGGCTAACTGCCAAAGACGATGGTACAAAAAAATATGTATTTGGTAAAATAGAGCATGAAGGATTCCATATGTTGAAAGTGCCGAAAATTATCATAAGATTAATTAATATTATACGAGGCGAGATTACCCAATGCAACAAATTATAGTCATTAAAAATACTTGTAGCCTTATCAAAAAGCCTTTTATCATGCGTTATAAATAAAGTGTAGTCGAAATGGTCTTGATTCGTTAATTGTTCAACGTTGTAAAGTTAGTAATAAACCCGAATTTGATAATACTTGACAAACATGCGACTCAAATGGAAAACATCAATAAAACCATGCCCTTCTTAATTTATATATTTACAACGTATTGCAAAGAAAAGTTGTGCAAGTCTGAGTACAACGTAGATACTCATAATATTGTAGGTCATATGGCTAGAATACTGCAAGCTCTCTTGAATCTGCATTATGTCCTTACGAAGCTCTCGTATGGGACGTGAAACTCCGCGGTAAATTACGCTTCTATAGATGTCTAGAATACTGCAAACTCTATCTATGTCCTCAAGAGACTACAATTAAGGAACGTTAAATTCTGCAGTAAATTACGCTTCAACTCTCTGTAACATTTCCTGGTTCGTTGTTTCAAAACAAAATTTAATTTCGACCTAGAGAATCTATACGATTGTATGCAAAACTTTATAAAGACGAATATCGATTAGTTTTAAAATTAACTAAACCAAGTTTTTACGTTCTGGGTAATAATTGAATTCTAATTTTGTTTTAATTTTAAAACTATAAGTCAGATCGAGTACTTCTTAGTTTTTTGATGTAATGGGATTACTAAGGTCTAAATTTACTTTTGTTTTGAAACACTGACCAAAAAGGAAAAACCTTCTGATAGTTGAAGCGTGACTAAAGCCGAAAAGTTTGACGTTCCATACGGACACCCTTTATTAAAAGGCTGCATGGGTTGTACTATCCTTGTTAATTATAAACGAGGTTTGACCTCTCTCTTTTCTTTCTCAAATAGACAAAGACCAAACAATATATAAATAACGAAGCCTCATATAACCTTATACTTAAGTCTGGACTGGGCCTAAGCTAACATAATGACATCTAGAAAAATCAGTTATGTAATTTACGTAGAGAAGCAATCACCGAGACTTTGCTAGAGCAGTCTGTACCTACCCGACTGAAGTTTATCAGATCGTATCGATCGGTAACATAAACGTGTCTCGATCACAATCGTCCCCGGTAACTAGAAGGTTCTATCTGGGCTTTTTAACGATATTGCTTCTTTAACATATAGTACAGTTGTGTTTATCAGATTCAAGAGTAGCTGAAGTGAAGAATCTTTACGTAGAATAGATGTTTTCTGGCTCAATCTATGGTACTTTCTTCATCAGCCGTCAGACGTCCACTGCTGGAATAGGGAGTGCTATAATATGGTACCTGCCCCATAGAATGATGGGGGGATTTGCCATAATCACCACAATCATAATATGGTACCTATTCTCAACCTATTAATCAAGCCAATATTGATGCAGTATCCTCGTCGAACCCCGTTTTGCAGAATGCTGTCTTAAGCCTTTACGGGGTTCAAAAACACGGAAAGTGTGAGCGAAACTCGCGCCCTGAGGGTTCCGATCCGTAAATTATTCCTAAATCTCCGCATTGCCCTTTTTGAGTTTCAGCCACTTTTTCCTTCAAACTTCTCCAATCCATTTTAGGGTTCAAAAAGTTAAAATTCCTTATTTTTAGACTTTTCTCTTTATTTATGTCACAAAGTCTCCTAGCATTTCAAATTTTAAAATTGTGAGGTCACTGGACTCTTGAGGATTGTAAAAAGAAGCCAAACGATGTCTTGTATAGGCTCTATTCCCAAAAACAATTTCGTGGAAAGTCTGTTATTATTTATTTTCTAAAAAAAAACTTATTAACAACTAGCATCTGCCCTTTTTTCGAGCTTTAAAAAAGCCAATGTGTCAATCCAGGCATTATCTATCTCTGTACTAAACTTTTTCCAAATCGGTTCTGTCGTTACAGGGTGCAAACAAGCAAACATCCAAACTTTTGTATTTATAGCTATATAGAAGTCACCGTGGTGTTTCTGGCCTGAAAATAAACCCTCCCATTTGCTCCTGTGGATGTCGTAAAAGCTGACTAAGGGTCAACACCCCAGGGGATGGGCAGCAGCATCCACCTGAGTACACAACAACAAACTGCTATAACTAATCCGCCTGCCAAGCGTGGTGATTCTGGCAATTCCCCCTATTGTATTTTATGTGGGTGGCCTCATCCAGCAGTGGACGTTAACAGGCTGGTGATGATGATGATTATTAGAAGTAGGATTGCAAAATGTAAAGTAATAGAATGTGAAATGCGTTTATTAGAAAATTCAAGGTATGTCAATTTTTTCTCCAGTCCACTTAAGTTAAGTGAAGTGAACGTTTTCCCAGTCATCAGGCTCTAGTATAAACATTGAACAGTCTCTCGGGCACTGGCTAAAAGCCATAATTAAACTAATTATTCATTATTAGCCAGCTCTCGCCCGACAAGGGAAAAACACAGTTCTCGACACAGTATAAAGAAAACGGCTTGTTTATTTTAAAATCGTAGGTAACAGATGAATTGCACACAATACATACTTTGAAAGAAGTTTGCGCATACAGGATGTGACTGCAAAAAGTTCAGATAAAAAACCATGTGCATTTTTTACCCATGTAAGGGAAATACCGGTGACTTAATTTGACCCCAGACATTTGTTGTAGACAACAGATATTGTTGACAATAGTTAGGTACTTTTTAAATGTTTCATCTTTGCTCTTCATATATAATATATTTTATATCGGTAATTTGTTTACTATGTCTACTTTTGTGTTTTTCTAGTAAACCCTTTGACGCTAGAAAGAGGTGATTAATTTGGTAGGTCTGTGTACATAGACAAGAAACAAAAAAGAAAAAAAAACCGAGTTAATAACACTATAATCTAACATCTAATAATAGCAAGTTAACTTAAACTTACGCTACTAAATATTCATAGTAAAACATACATACGTATTCTTTACTAAATATATATATAATTATTTGGGGAAAAATCAATTTATCGACATTCTTTCGATCTTCTTATTGACCATGACTATGAATAGGTAAAGTTAAATTCATTGTAAAAAAGTAAAGTCCGTAACCGATGAGCGTTATTTGAGCTATACAAGATGATGAATAAGATTTTCTCGTAAAGAAGTGTGAAAATCAGTGCCTTTACTTTGCGAGGAATAAGCCAGCTGCCCTTCTCAGGCTATGTCCTGAGTTGTGACATTGTAACACCATAACTCTATTTGTATCGATTGGACTTTTTCTCCGCACTACCTATTTTTATTTCTTCTGTGGCAATAGTGGCCATCAGTTGGCGATCGGCCATGTGAAGGGAAATTCCACATATGTGACTTAGATTGATTTGTGCTCAAGTTTTCCTCCTTAGCTA
Organism: Epirrita christyi; assembly: GCA_951392215.1. Classification (NCBI taxonomy): domain Eukaryota; kingdom Metazoa; phylum Arthropoda; class Insecta; order Lepidoptera; family Geometridae; genus Epirrita; species Epirrita christyi. Next base: position 8,889,019 of record OX595852.1, read on the forward strand.
ATAGCATCAATTTAGAAACATACTTAGCATGAGTGTAAATAAAAGCCAAAATTAAAATAGGAATACATGGATTTCTTAAGCAAGTGATAATGATAAAAAAACATGTTATCCTCCACCTGCATAAAAGTAGCGCACTGTTTCACATTAGAAATCCTTTATCATTCGTAAAAAGAGGAGCAATTTGTAAGGCGCATACATTTGGGCGTCAAGGTCGGGCCATTTCCGGCGCGTGCATGTGGCAAGTTCCGTTGTTGGGCAAGCGGGTTCATCGCTAGGCTAATTGTTGATGTTGCAGCCCTATCCGCCTGCTATTGTGTGTTTTACTAATGTTTTATAGGGAATTTCAATTAGGGCTGCTACTACTTTGATCTGCCTTCACTAACTACATTGCGTTGACTTTTAAAGTGTTATTCAAGTCCATAAAATGAGATTCGTCATCAGACGTTAGACGTCCTCTGGACGAGGCCTTTCCCCATTAAACAAGGGCTTAGCACCATCTTAATACATAAATACGTAAATATTTGCCAACGTCAAAAGGAGCATGTCACTTTTTACATTCGCGTTAAGTTTTCATTATCTTCTTCATCGGTCGGTACCCAACCACTGCTGGACGAGGCCTCCCTCATAGAATAAGGGCATAATAATTTGCCTTATTAACCACGCTTGGTAGGCGAATTGGTGATTGCAGTATTGGTGCAGAGTACTCAAGTAGATGCTGCTGCATACCCTGGTTTAATCCCTTAGTAGGCTTTTACGACATCAACGGGAGGGGAAGGAGGAGTCTATTCTAGGCCAAGGCACGGTTTTTTTAATCGTTTCTCATTTATTTTATACTAGTTGCGCCCCGCGGTTTCACCCGCGTGAATAATGATGAAAATTAATGATTATGATGATGATGAAAAGTAGCCTACGTGTTAATCCAGGGCGTAAAGTATCTCCATTCCAAATTTCACTTAAATCCATTCAGTAGTTTTTACGTGAAAGAGTAACAAACATCCGTACTCACAAACTTTCGCGTTTATAATATTAGTAGGATTTAGTGGCTTTGAACGGTTTATTTATAATGAACCATCTGTTTTAGTCTCATTCTTGAAGTTAACGCTGTAATTTCTCCATCAGACCCTCGACAATGGAGCGAAGCGGCTGTAGCAGCGTGGCTCCGCTGGGCAGCTCGCGAGTTCTCGCTCGAAGGAGTTGCACTCCAGCAGTTCGCACGTGCTCAAGGCAAAGACATCTGCGCGATGGGACGCGAGCAGTTCGTGGCAAGAGCACCCGCGTTTATGGGCGATATACTGTGGGAGCATCTGGAAATTCTACAGAAAGGTAAATAATCTTTAACTTACTCTTCGGCATCGAACTAAACATCTAAGAGCAATTTTACATGCAAAGTTCGTCCTACAAAAGTTTATTTATTTTCTGAAGTTAGTCGGTTTACACTACAGACCTGTAGATCTTTTTTTTTTTATACTAACAAATAAGCAAGCAAACAAGCCTATGGACGCCTGCAACACCAGAGGCATCACACGCGCGCTGCCAACCCTGAGACATAAAGATGAAAAGTCGTGTGCCTGTAATTTCACCGGCACCATTGCTCGCAAATCGCAAGAAGTATGTAAGAACTGTGTGGGTGAGGGTAGGTATGTGTGTGTACGAATCTTTTTCATTATTTATTTGCTCTACTTTACAGTTGATTTATTATAGTTCTTTAAAATATTGTTCTCTTTAAATCAGATGTAGAAAAGGATCGCTCCCTGCTCGCCAACGTGCCTCCCAACATGTACGAGAGCAACGTGTGCCTGCCCGAGCTGCCCGACTACATCCCACCGGCCCACCACTACAACAACAACAATTCTGGTAAGTCCAATCTACCTGCTACTTTGTCCACAGTTGTGATCTGCGAAGCAAGCAAAGTCCATACAGCCTACATTCCTATAGCTCAGATGTAAACAGGATTTTTTTCAACGGTAGGATATATTTTTTTTAATGGCATCTTGGGATATAGTCGATTTTTCCAGTATCAAGTCGTCAAGTCCTCTGTCAAGTCATGTGGCAGAATCATGGACTTAATATCCAAACTATTTTATATAATATTGTATTATTTATATTATATCAAATTTGGATATTAAATTATATTAGAATATTATATATTAGGATATTAAATTATAGATATTGTCAATAAGTAATAGAGTGCGTAGATTGGACACTGTTCCGTCACTTGTCAATAAAAAACCACAGACTATAAAAATGGTTAAAGACAACTTACTTATCATGCGTGCTACATTCTACGCCATAAGAAAAACTACAAGTTATTATCCATTTTATTTATGTGCGTATTGTAATGAGACCCTTACATGGCTGGCTCGTAAATCCGTGAACTTTAAAACGAAAGCGCGTCTCCATTTCCTTCAACTTTATAGCCGTAACGGTCATAATGTTCATTTTACATTGTTGTGAAGAACAAATAATTTATCACCTAATAAAATAATTCACTACGGAGGAAAGAGGTCTATTGATTTTCGTAGCATATGAAAACGGCTTATTTAATACCTGCGTACGTTAATAATTTTTCATAATCTGTTTTATTTTGCTTTTAGCAAATTACAATAGAAACCTCTTTCTCGTCCCGTGGAGTTTAAAAAAAATAAAAATGTGATGTGTAGTAAAAGCCTTACTAAGGAATTATCAGGGGATGGGCAGCAGCGTCCGCTTGAGTACTAAACACCAAACTGCGATCACCAATCCGCCTGCCAAGCGTGGTGATTATGGCAAAACCCCCATTTTATTAAATGGGGGAGGCCTCGTCCAGCAGTGGACGTAAACAGTCTCGTGATGATGACGAGAGGGCAAATTTTCCAAATACCTTTCTTTGGACAACCCTAGACCCTAAAAGAAATAGACCCTACTTCAACTAAGTACATTTACATAGCGCTTTACTATTGCAATGGTATATTTAAGTAGGTGTCATCATCATCATCATCTCCCTGCCCTTATCCCACTTAGGTGGGGTCGGCACAACATGTTCTTTTCTTCCACTCTTCCCTATCTTCCGTTAGGTGTATATTATGATAATATAGTAAGTATACAACACAAGCTAGGTCTAATATCTTGGTAAGTGCTACCTATAGTAAAAGTCACGAGTCGCTAGAAATTATGAAAACGTTCCACGTTCTCGTGTATTTGAGTATAGAAATGTTGCATAATATATGCAACAAGTGAGTCGTTTCAGTTCTGATCACCCCTGTATCGAGTCGTAAAGATAAGTGAATCGGTTGCTTATCTAGAGAGCCTTATTAACCGTTCACGATAACCCGACAATTACGAGCTTAAAACCAACCCTGCAGCCGATACCATAAACAAGAATAATTAGCCTTTACTACGTTTTGTTTCATTATTCTAGTAGCCGTTTATTATCTAAGGGCCGATGTTTCATTGCCCAGACATTCCAGCTGTTAGTGCATATTTCAGCAATAAAACTCTGGTTAGTTTGGTGTAATTACGGAGAAAATCACTTGACTTTCCGATGTGCTTTCCGACCTATCAATAAGATTAGCAAAAGTACATAAACATCAGCTATATTACCCTCATTATTTATCCCCGCTGATATGACAGAAACTAATCTCTATAATTTGAAGAGTTAATCTCCTCGCATCATCGGTTAATTGCCGCGTAAACTACATCCGAAGCACATATTATGCAACGACTCACGGGAAGTCTATTTCCCCGACGGGTAGATCTCGAAAACCCATACCTAGAATCCAGGGGGCTAGACCTAATGAATCAAACTTTACAATCGGGGGTGGCTGCGTAATCTCACGAATAAAAGGCCATTTCCATTAGTTATAAAACTGCGTGTTTATTGCGTTATAAATCATGCAAGCGGGATGTTTTGACTGGACGCCGCGGCCGCTTGCTACTGAAATAATAAATTACCCAAGGAGACAAGATGTCCTCTACGAAGTCGTTAGCACGGGTGGTCTCATAGCTTTCAGACGTTTGGACAACCAATTTACACGTTCACTTGCTCTTCCGGAGAGCATGCTTCATACTGCGTGTACACGTTTATTTTGATAACTTTATAAACGATAATGCTCAACATTACAGAGTTGGGTTTTAAAGCTTTAACGGCGCGTTCAAGGATTACATAATTTGCATTTAAAACAAACAAGTGTGCTCAAATATGCTCAAATATGTCTTGGTTCTTGCCGCATTTTATGTAACGAATTCTCCGTTCATCTCATAATATTGTGTTTTATATAAATATTTCGCAAAACCTCATTATCCGATGCATCATAGAATCATATTTTTCACTGAACCATCAAATAAGTGTTCACATATCGCACGGCATATCGTTTCCAGTCGGGTGCGCGAATGTGGCGCAACTCGGCCGACCTTGGCGCAGTTTTTCCGCTCTCTTTCAGCCGCTCCGAGGCTGCCTGAATCGTCTTGTGCCTTGTGCCACTGTGTCATCTTCGCAATTTTAGGGAGACCGACCGTGACGTGACCAAGAACTTGCAAAAAACATAAACACATGGCAATTTGCAAAATACTTAGGGTGATGAATTATGTTTACGAGTACCTAATTTACATCTAATTAGGTACGCAATTTTCATTAATATTATGTTTTTGTTGCATGAAATGGTTTAAGAGACAATTAGGTATACTCGTTATTATACCTTATTACTAGCTAACTTACTAAATACTAACACTAACTTTAAATGATTGTTATGTTTTTTTTTATTTACTTAAAGTGTGTAATAAAGTATTTTTTATTCTATTCTACATATTAGTGTTTACAATAAAAACTAATATTCTATCAAGAATATTAGTGTTTATTGTAAACACTAATATGTAGAATAGAATAAAAAATACTGAAAGAAACTAAAAACCGATCAGATCGGTAATATTATAGGAGTTCTATCAGTAGTTTTCAAATGCTCTGCTCCTAAATCCAATACTGAGATAACCTTATTACAAACTAACTAACTATACCATACCAAAAGATGTTTTATGATAGGGACAAAGATTTTCAATTCGCCCTATTCTGAAGAGTCAATGTAGTTCACGAACGTTCTTGAAACTTTACAACCACTTCTCGATATTAAAGAAACAGATGTTCAACATAATTACTCGAAACACCTGCCTTCAATAGGGCGGCTTAGCGCAATACTTTTTTAAGTACCATAGTGTGATATAATTAGTATTATTTAAAACATAAAAATATTGTTTGCCTTACAAGTGAGTCTTATTTTAACATAAAACTTAAAAAAGCTTTTGGTTCAAGACTGTTGGTTGATGGAAGTTGGTGTTTCATATACAAATTGCAATAAATAAAAATTTGTTACAATCATTATTCCTACACAAAAATATATTGGAGACTAAAGAATTAAAGATATTTCTTCCATGAACATCCCATTTTTTCCCGACCCTTACACATTTGTGTAAAACATGTTTTCATCACCTGGTAGACGTCTGCTAGATGAGGCCTCTCCATAGAATGCAATGGGGGCTAAGCCTTAATCACCTCGCTTGGCAGTTGGATTGGTGATCGCTGTATCGGTGTTAAGTACTCGAATGCTGCTGCCCATTCCCTGGAGTAACCACTTAATCGCCTTTTACGATATCCACGGGAGGACATAGAGTCCAATTCTTAGGCCGAGACCACCACGGTAAGACATGTGTTTATTTACTGTATTTACTTTAGCCTGTGTACAGTATGTGCACTCACTGATGGGTATAGGCTCTAATACGCCATTTTTCAGGACATGTGCTATTCTCATCCATTCTTGTCCAACTACGTTGACGATCATCGGTGGTCTGCCTTTTGTTCTTCGAGCATCTCTTGGCTACCATTATTACTGTATAATAGCCGTGGTCGTATCTGGACAATAAATAAAAGGAAGATATACTTTTCTGTGTACCATCTAGGAAGATATTTTCTCGTAGGTACATAAGTTATCAAGCTAACTACCAAATTAGAAATAGGATGGGAACTTGAGGTAGAACTTGACTCTTTTGCGTGTACAAATTGCACTTGATTATTTTGTAGTTCAGAATACAGGCACATAAAGGTGATACTCATTCGGCTTTTATTAATGTGCGTTTAGGTATATTTTCGTGATAATTGCCTTACGCCCCTACCATTTGTTTCTTCACCTCCGTTAGTAGAATGTGCGCGTGACCTCAGTGTCCAGTCTACGCGCACGCTGGCTACTCATCTTTGCCATTGTTCTATTACTTCGTCAGCAACTTGAAAGTTCTGTGTCGTGTCTATTTCTTCTTATTTGAATCTGTGTCTTTTTGAATTTTGAATTATAATTTTGTTTTTAATTTTATTAGGAAAACCGGCTTTTCACCAGCGGATGAAAGCGGTCTGATAGAGTGAAGTGTTTTTGTGAATGAACCAATATGGCGGATTGGGATTCCGGATAAAAATTATGTTCTTACACCCCAGTTCCCGGTCTAATGACCCCGCAGACCTGGAACCACTCTATATTTGGCGCGGTGAGTCTAACTAGGTAATTTAAGCCACATTTGTTCACTAAAGTTCAAGCGATCATTAGACCAGTGCTTTGTAACTTTTATGTCAAGTACGGTACAAGTGGGTACTACATAATATTTCAACATATAAAGCATCCACACAATTAGTATTTGGTAAATTTTTTATAATATTTAATTACAAATGAGTCTTTGAAACGCAGCACCAAAAACCATGGCTCATCAAAAGTACACGAGTGAATTTCTCGCGTCGTCCTTGCATCAACTCGAGCGTTGAAAACGAATGCAACTGGGCCGACGTATCTGAAGGTTAACGTACAAAAATACAGTATTTATTCAATATTTTGCAATGCACTCGTATTAATAAAGCGTATACTTATATGGTTAATGTTCTGTTGGTGCAATTCGCGGCATCCGCGCTGTCGCAAGGGGCAGCGATCGTAGCACATCCTCGCGCTTGCGCACTCGCCTCTAATCGCCGGACGTACTCGTGTGCCGAGGAACAACGTTGCTAAATCGACAACAATAATCTCTTGGGCTAAAAATTTTCATGGTCACGACGCTCAGTGCTACGCCGTAGAGCGTGTCATACGCGTAGGCGGAATCTTCGAGCTGTAGCGTTATCTCATTTATGTTTTTATCTTTCGTAGAGCTACTGGGCGGCTTTTGTTTTATAAAATTCTATTGTTTTTGTATACTGTCCTGTACCTTTGAGACTTCTAAACATATCTTCAAACCAAAGAAAATTCAATATTTCTGTTTTTTCTAATATTAAAAATTAATGTTGGTAAATTCATTTTTAATATTAAAAAATCTGGTCTTTTATGTTTTCGTAGCACCGTTTTTTAGTGACTTCGAGTTCTTATGCTTGAGAAATGAAACCAATTTTATTTCGTATTTAAACTTCCAACTACTAACACCTAACACTAATTATAACCCCAATCTTAATGACTAACCAAGTTAATAAGTCAGAAGTTCAAAATACGAGATCATTTAACAATCCGTATCGGCAGTAAACTGCACGATACGTCCTTATTAGCCTATTAGCGCGTATTTACGAGTTGTGTTAGCCATCGGACGAATTATGCGCCAGCCAATCATAATAATTTATTTATACAAAGTGATAATTATGACCTGAACATAAGGGTACGCGCACACAGCACTGACCGTGACACTGACCAAAAGTTTTATATTGACCACTGGCAGCCAAAATTCTAAACAAGGGACGCTGCGTTCCATCTTCGCATTTTTGCATTGTTTATAATCATCATCATCATCCTATAGAAGTCCACTGCTGGAAAAGGCCTCTCTCCTAGAATGCCACGACGAACGGTCCCGGGCCATCTCCATTCACCGACTTCTTGTGACCTTATGTATTTGGTCCATCGAAAGGCCTTCCTTTACTAAGTCGTCTGGTTTGTGGACACCACTAGAGAAACTTTATTCCCTAACAGTTGTCAGTTCTGCGAGCTGTTTGGCCTGCCCATAGCCACTTCAACTTGCTGATTCTGAGAGCTTTATCGGTGATCTTGGTTCTTCTACGGATCTCTATATTACGGATTCTATCCCGTAGTGAAACTCCGAGCAGAGCTCTCTCCATAGCCCGCTCCGTGGGTATGAGCATGAGTATGAGGCCAATATTTAGCGACCACATTTCTGTGTCATAATTCATCACTGGCTATACTGATTATAGACTTTCGTCATGAGACTCTACGGTATCTGTGACGAAAAGATATAGCGTAATTTCCCGAACGCCTGCCCATCCCAATCAACTGCTCAGCTGAGTTGGATTCGTCGACTGACCTCTTTGTTGAAGTTGGACGTACCTAGTTGGATCGTCTTACCGAAATAGACATTAACATGTGGTCAACAACTTCAATATACCGTTCCCAACGTATACCGGCATGGGTGCGACATGGGTATTTGACATGATGTTCGTCTTGCCCGTGTTCGTTTTAAGATCCACCTGTTGGGAGACGGTATTGGGACCTCTGAGCACTGTGCCATGGTCTTCCAGCGATTTTCTGATGAATGATGACGATGATTGCTTTGCTAGCAGTTTTACCTACATATCTATTCCTCGCCGATTCCAGGATTGCATGGTTTTTTTGTTTTTTTAAATTTGTCATGCATATTAATGCCCTTGAGATAACGCTGCCTACACAGACGCACTACGCATACTTACACATAACTCTGACCGCCCTAGTGTAGGGCCTCAGTTCTAGTTTAATGACTTCTTTTCATCATATACCTAGATTTGCTAAAAAAATAAATTAATAACCGGTACATTGACACATACGATTATGCTAGGGATTAAAACAAACAAAAAAAAAAAAAAAAAAAAAAAAACAAAGGATAAATGATTTTTCTTACAAAATACATCACATCGGTTGGGATCTCCTCAGTTAAATTGCTATAACCTGTACTAGAGGAGTCCCCTCGTTTAGTATGGTAGCATGTACCAGAGATACAAAGGTGTGTCATTTGTACTACCAGTTGTACTTCTTGGTAGTACTACTGACACGGAGGCCATTTTTCTTATTATTATTTTTCTAGTAATATTACTTGAAATGCTAGGGTTTTATTTTCTAGTGCGATGTGCATTAGGTATTAAAACCCAGATATGTACAAATTCTTAAACTGAAACAAGAATATTTCCGTAACAAAGCCTGTATGTACTCGCCCTAATCGCAATGATGACGCAGACATCCTTGCAGTGATTTATCAGCAGAATGAGGCCCCGCCTCATGCCACCTGATATCCTCACCCTTCCTCTAACCAGCAGATTTTAAACAACATTATTGGATAATCGGTAACACAATAAAATGAGTATCGAGTGGCAATGCAATTTAAACTCAAACGTATCTCATTAAGATTTATTATTTGAAAACGACATTAAAGCAAATAAGCTATTTTAAATCATATGACAGACTTGTACCTCATAGATAATCCAGTTGACCAATTTACGATTTTATATCATAATATGTTACACCAATTATGCCTAAATTATTATTCTTATTATTGCAAAAATAGGTTTTCGACTACTCTTCCAATCAAATAATAACAAACCAGTTAATTATTTGGCAATTTTAAATTATATGGTATTTTTAAATGATTGCACTATATATGAAAAAAATCTTGTTTTCTTTCTAATCCGATCCTTGTAATCAATAAAAGCTCGACTTACTACCTGAACACCGTTCAATCTCACAAGACAAGCGATCATAACCGTCAATATAATTCAGTGTTAACTCAATATATTTTAATATTGAGTTATTGAGCTTTCTATAATATCAATAAAAAGATACGTGTCACTTCGTTTCGAGCGGCCACTTCCGGTGACCATTGTGCTTCAACCAGGGAGCTTCCGGTGCAACCCGATATACACTCCTGCGCACGTGCGCAACCTTTTCAAATTTTGAACTACGAATTTTCTTTGAGGATGTTAGAATAGGATAATAAATGTAATAATGATGACGTGAGCTGTTTTTTGTGATGTCACCTTTATAAAGCTACTGCATACATATCAATCTTTAACGACCCTGATAAATAATAATTGTTTTCTACATAATTAGTAACAGAAAATTATCTTTCGAGCACCAACATGTTAATTCTGCACTATTTAATTTAATAAGTTAGAATCATTCAGTTCTGGATTCATAATAGGATTATTCAGGTGTCTGTCTGTATGTCTGGCTTAATGTCTGTCTGCCACAGCCAATTTTCTCCAAATCTACTAGACCAAAATAGTTGAAATTTGATGCATAAGTATACAGAGTTAGGTAACCCAATCACGGACGTATATAGCGTAAAGAAAATTAAAAACAAAAATTGTGTCAACTTCATTTTAAATTTTACTCGTTATGTCAAAAAATATGATTTTATAATTAAAAAATGCTAAGTTTAAATGATATTAAAGACTGCTGCTGGGCTAAGGTCTCCACCAACAAGATATTGAAATACTTATCAGAAATATTCATGTCTAAAATTTGTTTTTTTTTTTTTTTTTAATATACTTAACTATAAAAAACTGGATAACATGCTACTTTACTAAATACCAATATGACGTACAAAAACTAATTTCTATGGCATGTTACACGACACCAACAATGCCCAAAATGAATATAAAAGACCTGTAGTGAAAAGGCGAAAAAATCACCTCAAGGGTTGGCACACGAAAAGAGCAAGGGGTGTTTCTTTGATATGTGCATTTGTAGGGTGCTCGCAAACTCGACCGTCAGGGGCCCTTGTGCCCCAATAAGCTCGTAATAAGGACCCTCACGAAGTACCTATTCAATCAGACCTTTTTCCTTCAGGTGTTCTTGATAAATACCAAATCGGATTTGCTTGTCAATGTTATTGTACTCGTATAAAGGGTAAGGGTCAGCGACAACTAAAAAGGGCCTTTACTCTCTTTTCAATAGCTTATCGCAGTCATTTTACAGCTATTTTAATATCGACCTCATCAAAATGCATCGATAAAAATTCATGGGCATATGAAAAAGTTCGTTTTTTAATAAATTCAAATCTTAAATCTCAGAAGCGATCGGGTGAATTTTATCATGTTTTACAAACAACAAAAGCCCATACACATTTTAATGGAGAATTTTGTATAAGGTACCTACTTGAATAGAATTAAACCTATTCCTTTGTGGGTATAACATACCTATTTACTATCTACATGCTTTATATAAGCGTGGGTGGTGATTCGTGGAATTTTACAAACACCGAACACAACTTTGATAATAAACGAGTAGGTATCAATTTGTGTTATTCCAATGTGGTATGCGTAATTCGTTATTTACTATATGAAATAATGATTTAAGTACATTAAATTAGAGTGTGTGTCAAAACTCCTGTAGTATTTTTTTTTATTTTGGTCTTTGAGGAAATTTTCCTCAATAGTAGCCTCAGTCAAGTCATGTTTAAAATGGTAGTATTTTTACTAGAATGTTTGTGGACAATTTCCACCTATTTGAAAAGATACGCAATACACTTATATTTAAATACACTACCATGTCTTCTTTAAATAAGCTACACCGGTTAAAATGCCACCAAAATTACGCGATATTGTTAAAAAAACATTAGAAATTTAAATAAAACATAAATGGACGACGTTTCTTTTTGAAAAAGCGGAAAAAGTCCTCCTGTAATTTGATAATACACACTCGCGGTTCTTCAGGTATCATCAGTCATCACTCACCCACCTGAGTTTTTAAAACTTTTGTCTATGACTGTGAGAACGAAGTAGTTTCGCAAAATCGATCTGTTTCTATACCGATTTGGTCTTTTCAAAAGCCGATTTACACGTAGAACATTAAGATCAATACAAGTGTCGGATTGCACCGCCGACAAAGCCGCCGGCGCGCCACTTTGAAGTGCCGAATTCAATTAATTGCCTTATTTGCGGTACTCTCTATTCATTGTAGGAATCTCCCGCAAAAACAAATACTTGCGGAGTCTTCATTATCTGTTATTAGTTGGCGCGCATTTTAATTGTCCCCTCCGTAATTTCGCTTTAGATGCGTTTGGCTCATTTCAATTATAACAGGCTAATGATTTGGCCTTTTTTTTAACTTTTGATTCCATACTAAGCATAGAATTACGGCTTGCATAAGGCTAACTTATGTTCATTTTCATTTTAATAATTTAAGTGTACCTACTAACAAAAAATGGATTTTAAGTATCTGACTCAATAAATAAATTATTATTATTATTATTTAAACCGAGGCACTGAAAATTAAATTAAAGGTATTTTTATTATAAAATAGGTAGGTAATTCAAGTTATAAAGGCAAATCATTTTGTCTAATCTCTCAAACGGATTTTTTCATAAACAGTTTAAAACTATTTTTTCCAGTTTAAATGTGTGTTGATAAACGTTGTGCCCGATACGTTATCAGTGCTCGCGAGGGCGGGCGGACGGCGTGGGCGCATGTCCTTCGCTGCACTGCCATACTAACTACGATTTATTCTGCCTAGGCCTTCAGTTATCGCAATCGCAACAATGTCGCATGTCTTTTGATATAAACATTGAATTGTTTGAAGTTTTTGTATGAGATAAAAGTCATTGATTGACATTGATTTGGGTTCTAAAGCGAATGAGACGATAACAACCCAAAATAAACTTTCAAAAAACAAATAAACAAAGACCCGTTATTATATCTACTTATATTATAATATAACATATTAACCTATTTGGCAAATTGTTGCCAGAGTTACAGAAACAAATGATATTTTAGAGGTTATTTAAAAAATAAATCTTTTCGCAAACGTATTATGTCATAATGAAGTTCTTAGAAATCGTTCTAAATTTAAACGTGGATAAATGTCGTATCTCACACCATCTCTGCCATTTCTGTAGATGACGGAGGCCGAAAGATATAAACTATTGGCACCGGAAGTGACGTCCCAGTACGCTCCAGTTAAAACTCACATCGCGGTGAAGCGAGCTCCGACGGTGGAGTGCGTACGCAATGAAGCGTTCAAAAGACTTCTACATTATATATGCACTTCTTGTTTAAAATTTAAAAACTGTAACCTTTTTTTTTTCAGCATGAAATTAAGGTTAACGAATGTCACAAGTCGTATCCTTGAAGTTGCTGGAAATAAAATATTATACGGGGGCCTAATAGAGAACACATTGAAATTCAAATTAGAATTCAATCAGTATAATCGACAGCACCGGATGCGCTCAGCTTTTTAATTATTGCCAAGGTTTATAAGTGTTAACCCAAAAAAAGCTTTTATTTCGTCAATAATCGGATGTGCTGTAATTATATGTCACCGTTAGGTCGGTACTTATTTATAAAACTCGTCGGTGTCTTTGACAGTTCTGGATGAAGTGTTCCCAATCCCAAGCCACAGATTTATGGAGTGTTTTCAGCATTCTATCTAAAAGATTGTTTATCTTGCACTTCCGTCGCCTGCCGCGGCCGATACGCTCGCTAACGCTTTATTGTTTACACTTAATGTAATTCAAAGCAGGGAATTCTACTGTAAATTTTATTTTTAAATTTAAACTTGGATGATGGGAACAGAGCCGCAGCTTACTCCTTGAATATCGATACACGTCGGTTTATTTCAATCATTTTTACGGTTTCGCGATCGATATTACGCCAGTGTCATACGTAATTTATCTCATTCAATGCCGTCTGTTTTGCATAATATCTTAGTACACGATCTGAAATAAAATAGATTCAGCTCGACATAGCTCTTTGAATAATCGGAAAACTGTAATTTATGTGTCGCGTGTGAATGATAGTGTGCTATGGGTTAGAGCGCTGAACAGATTATTAGGTAGATAGATGGAAAAAAACTCGCTGTTCTGTCGTGTTTGATGACCGTGACGAACGATGTCTGGTGGGATACATCATTATGAGTTGCTCTATCTCTAAATGGAATATAAATATGGTTGTGTCAGTATCCAATTTAGTTGATAATATACATCGTCTCACAACGCGCATGCACCTAATCATTTTACTAAATTAACAAAAAGCAATGCATTTGAAAAATAATTCACTCTATGACTATTAAGATTTTTACCGTATTCACATTGTCATTAGCAGTTTCCATTTCCTCATAAGACAGTTACGTCACTCGGGAGATTGCTCCAGTTTTCTATCGGAGACAATATCCGCGCGTGGTTATTTGCCGATGCATTTGTTCAATGTGGAAAATGACAGAAAACTCATTTCCGTGCCATTTCCCGCCGAGTGTGCCTCAATAATTACATTGCCTTGCCTTGCCTGTACCTTATACAAACCTATAGTTTATTGTAAACTGAAATGCTATTATGCACTGTGCACTCCGCTTTTGTTTCAGAAGCTAAGAGCTCGCGCTCTTAATAAACAATTTAAAATACAGAGGCTAATTACAAAGGACTTAATGCTTGTAAAATATTATATAGATTTGCATGCTAGGATGATGGAACCTGGATATTACTTATTCTAGAGACGCATCGATATACATAAATTGATATACTCATACTCAAAAAATACCTTCCTTACCACACACGTAACGTAACACTTTATACCTGGGTAGACACACTAAAAAATCGGCGTCTTATTTTCCGACGGCGTCGAAATCGCTTCCTCCGGTAGACAATAGGCCCTCTATATCCGGTTGAACACGTGCTCAGGTGGCTATTATATCCCACTCGACCCCAGCTTCGATCAATTGTGATTTTCTACCACCCCTTGTAATATGACCCGGTTTTTGAGCGCAGACCCGCCCTTAAGCTCGTGCCCTCCCACCGAATCGTATTCCTTATCATCTATGTATCAGACATTGATATTTCGACATCTGTCTCAATATCCCCAGGAACTATTGTCAACATCCTGGAAACTATCTTTATATACCAGCTAAGAGATTTTTTGTGATATTCTATCATTAGGTGACAGACAAAGCAATATGTGCCAAAATATTGTTTAAAATCTTATTATGTAGGTACTCTAAATTCTAAATAACTCACTGACTGACTATCAATTGCACAGTCTAACCCGTCCCAGAGACCTGACATTTAGGGCACATTCCTTTTGGGGTCCAAGAAATTCTAAGAAAGGAATTTCCGAAATAAGGGGTATAGTGTGGGGTGTCGAAGTTTATACGGAAAATAACTTCCACGTGAACGAAGTTGCTGGCGTTTCACTAGTTTAACATAAAACGTGTTTTGTAAAAAAATATTCCACCAATTCCACAATACTAATAATTTTCACACACTGTTAATGCTATAAGTACAATAATTCTAAATCTTATATCGAAACCGCAAGTCCGCCGTATTCATGAATTGTTAAATTATGTAAAGTCTCAAAGAGGTCATTACCGGTAGGTTCCTATTGTTCGCACATTAGCGGTACCATTGTTACTCACCGACTATTTATTTACGTACCTACTATACTTATCTCATAATTCATCACATAATAGGTATAAGTACTATATATTTTATAGTTTGTCGTATTTCAAAATACAAAAGTTACTTGTTTCTCTCCAACAAGTCAACCAATGTAATAATACAAGTATATTATAAAAAGCATGCAACAAAATTGGTAAGAATTTCTATGGCATTCATTTTGTTTTTGACCTACAACCTAAATTAAATATAAGTAATACTTTTTTTATAATATTGTTACTCACTTGTGTTGCTGATTTCACGAAACTCATGAAATAGAATAAAGAGAACTACAAAATAAAAACATCAAATTCTTAAGGCCAGCTCACTATAAAACGACCACAGCTAAAATGAACTTATTTTAGTAATAAGACCATGGATATTATTTTATTCTTATACGTTACAAGAATATAAGAATAGAGAATAGTATATTACTTATAGGTAAATTATAAAACGTTGCTTGGAAATATAGACATTATTTCAAAAAAAGGATTCGCCAATTGGCTCTTTTCTGTACGAAACGAAATAACACTCCATCAATCGGTATTACTATTCTTGGTTAGCACGCCAAGAATAGAAATTGCTGGCGTCTCAAGCATTTTTGGCGTGTTAGCCAGCACGCAGCATGCAGATTGGCACCATAGTTATTCATGTTATTCTTGTGATTTCCCTTACAACTACTTTTTTTTTTACTTTTTATTCAATAAAATAACAAAAAATAAAAAATAAATGACTCTCTTGAATAATTCTTTCCCCTGCCCAAACTTGAAATGTATGAAAATAGGTTACATTTTATATTTGTTATTATTTCCTCACAATTCAGATAAAAGTACTATTCAAGCCTCGGCAGAAACAGCATTTAACGGCAGCGTTAAACCAAAAAAAGGGTCCTTAAATTGCTTGATTTCAGGCCCCGACAGTAATTTACTAAGTATAAGAAATACTCGTAAACGTAATTTTGATTCAAAAGTGGGTATCGCTTGTCTTGTCCGCCATCAGACAATAACCAACATCAAGGTCGTGGGTGTCACTCATTATAACTACCACTATACGTGAAATTCGCAAAACAATCCTACATTTTGTCCAATATCGTTTCAAACGTAACTGAAAATGGCAATATACTATTATTATTACTATTTATTACTTTCAGAAGTTCTGGTTCTGTGGCCATGGCCATCATCACGCTGAAGTGCGTCACCACCTCCATCAACTTAGTTCATTATCTACTCGGCACATCGTTCTTGACAATATAATCTTTTTGTTTTTATATCTGCTGGAAACAATGCCATTTGTGTAGCCATACCTAGTAGTTAGTACAGATATAGTACAGAACATGCAAGTACCTACCTAACTTCAACAATGTAAAAAACTTAAAAAATCTTTTTGTATAAAACTGCTGTAATTTACTTGACATTGTTACCACTAAAAGGAAAATCTTGTACGAGTAAAATTGTTTGAAAAAAATGTTGTTGTTAAAAAATGTTTGGTAAAATTTAAAAAACCCAGAATACTTAATTAAATATAAATTTTATTATTGTTAAAATTATAAATAAGGTAACCTTATCGCTGGGAATTTTTAGGAAATATTCATGTTTATCACATTTTTTTCCTCTAATAATAAATATGCTAGAGGAAAAAACTTCGTATACTTGGAAGTTTGAAAAAAAATACCTAGGTACGACGCAAAATAATTTTCTGTTTCATTATAAGTTGTTTTCCTGAAATTATGAAATACAAAATGAGAGCTTAATGTAAAAACGATTTGAGTTGTTGTGCTAATTTCTTTCCCGTCACAAAGGGGGGGGGGGGCAAAGGCAGGTTTGGCAAAAAATCAACGGTCGCAACAGTTGGTTGCGCGGGTCGCGGCAGCAGGTGGCGCGACAGGTCTCGTCTCTCTTGTTAATCGGCCGCACTCGGGTCCGCTCGGCAACGCTCGCCCGCTTTTCCACTGCCGCCCTCTCGGTCCGCCCGAAAGCTCTCAGTCGTTGATTAGGCGCGCTACGACGTGGTGTTACCGATTCCACTCCGCTGTTAAAAGCTCGCACTCGTCTTTTGTAACGCAATATAATTATTTTTAGGACAAGTTTTTTGTTTATGGTACTCGTATTATTTCAAGTTTTACAGTGACTTGATAAAATAAATTAAGTTCAGTTTTTAACAAAATTAAAGTTTTATAAATCTGTGCCGTTGTGTGATGTGGTGTTGAAAATATTACCATTTGACGGGGGCCGGTCCCCGGTCCGCCATGCTGCTGGTAGAGGCGCCGCGAGAAGCCGCCGTGCCTCCGTGCGCGGCGCCCCTTGACATCCCTATGTCTGCTCTAACGAAGTTAAACTTTTCAGACTATAGTGCCAAAGTGAACAAACAATACACAGAGATCCCGGCGGACGCTAGAGACGTTGATACCCGGTTGAACTATGAACAGGCGCTAGCAAGTGTAGCAAGGCTCAATTATGAACAATCAGTGACAAATAACGCCAAATTGCATTATGGTGAACAGAATAGGCTCGCGTTCGATCCTTCCATGGATCCTATGTGCGATCCTTCCTACATACTCCCAGGTATGTTCAGGATTTTTCAAGCATTGCTGGTGTTTTGTATGGCATTCTTTAGGAGAATTAATTTAACTATAAAGTTTAAAAAAAGGATTCAAAATAAATGATACTATTTTTTTTTGTCGAGTTCTTCTGAATTATTTTGACGTGGTTTTCACTGTCGTGTAGAGAATTTGACGAGGAAGATCTAAGTGCCTAGAACTGTCGTGTAAGTACTTACGATTTTTATAACTGGATAATGATAAGTGCCCATAGTCAAACAAACGAACGAGAAATCAAACTCAAAATAGAGTAATAATATTAATAAGTAGTTAAAATAAAAAGGACCGTATTTTTACTGAATGCTTTACAACGGTAAGAATTATGAGTAGGTATTAGGTAGGTATTATAGTTATAACAATGACTAATTTGCGCATGTACATGTTACTACAGAAAGATTTTTTCCTCGTATTCCATATTATTTAATTCTTCAATTAATACAGTATTGAGCTAATAAAGAGCTAATCAATGTTCATTAAAAATTTTGGTTATCGTATGTACCCAAATAAGGTAAAAACATTTCAATATATATTAAAATTGACTTGTAATGTTTAATGAGGTCGTATTTGTAGACCTACATATGTACTTCGGTTTAAAGAACTTTATTGTCTTAAGAAACTTGTACTTAGAACAATTTTCTTCAATCTTAAGATGTCACATCAACCATTGAGCTTAGGAAATCACACTACCACATCAAACTATCTAAAATATTACAAAAGTTCGTGAGTATGTTTGTTACTTCTTCACACTCAAACGGCTGAACGGATTTGAGTTAAATTTGGAATGGAGATACCTTATACCCTGGATTAACACATAGGTTACTTTGCATCATCATCAGTTTTCATCATTGTTCACGGGGATGAAAGCGCGGGACGGACCTAGTATATTATAATTTGTGATATAATAAAGACTGCTTAGTTATTGATTTTGTCTTCGAAAGAAGTTCGAAAAAATCTGCTTGATTAAATTTGTTAGAACAATTCAATAGCGTTACTAAAATAATACTAGATGAAATAAATCAAAGTTCATTAAATTTATAAATAAGCGGCGCTTCATTGAGAACTCTCAAGCTCTGGAGCGGAAGCACTTTCGCCGCGCTGCCGCCGCCATGTTGGATCCGGCGGTGGTGGGGGATGCGCGGGCGCACCTCACAGCACTTCCGCCGCGTGACGCGCATAAAGAGCTTTGCAGTATTGTCACATAGCTTACATTTGCATACATAACTTACGTGAAATAAATGTAAACTCGCCACAAGTGATGCTTCGATAGTAAGAATATGAATAGCAGGTGAATAAATCGTAATATTGTATGACGTGATATTGAATGCCTTCGAGTATTTTCTGACATGAAATTTAAGATTAGGAATTCAACGCCATATTACTCTTAATACTCATATTCTCATCGGTCCACTTTTAGATTAACGAAGAATAACCTTTAAGTTAATTAATTATTATTTTATTAAGTTATCGAAAATTCTTAAAGATATTGAAAATGAAAAACACACCTGTCCAATTAGCGAATCATTAGCTTAAGTATATACATATAGGTACAGATTACGTTGGACTAAGACGTTAATATAGAATAAAATTGTAGGGTTTCAATTTAAAATTATAATTCGTAGCAGAAATGTATTGGAATACGCGGAAGCACATTGGTGCACACTTATAAAAACATTTGTTTTAATTTGATTTGTAGTTAAATTTTGAATCAAGGCACGTAGGTATGTATGAATATTCATACAACTCCTCCAGATGTAATCGCTGACCCGTATCTGTCTGTCATTGCCAACATGGCAGCGATTGGTTGCTGCTCATAAATGGTGACCATTCGGAGGTAACGGTGCAGGTCACTCACCTTTCAGTAATCGCTTCCTTCCTTTTAAAGGTAATCGCGAATCCCATAGTTTACGTGATTGCAATTGTGATTTGCGAAATTAATAGACAATTTGAAATGCAATGATGAATTGCTTCGCGGATTGGGGTGGCTCAAAACATGTACCATAAAGAAGTTCAGATTGACAGGTCGATGACATCGTAAAACTATATTAAAAACAGGCCTGTGCCTGCGGCTTCATTAACTTGTTTGACATCCTCGTCAAAGCTGATAATTTCATAAATATTTGCACTTGAACTCTCATAGTTATTGAACCCGAAGCAATTAATGAACCATACATCTACTAGTATTAGCACAGCTGATTGTGCCTGTTACAAAGATATAAAACTAAAAAAAATGCTTGCATAATATTAAAATAAAGAGCCGGTATCGCGGAGGCATGCGACAAACAGGCAAACACGTTAGAAGCACCTGTCTAACAAAACCGCAGATGTGCCGCAGATGACCCGCAACATGTGGTGCCACCCGCTCTATCACTATCGGTTAGGTATTCTAATGGACACCATATTTCTGCTCATTAGCAAATATAAAAACCCAATGGTCGTCGTTATCTTGCCACTTTGTCTTTCAACGTCATAACTTTGCATAAAATAATGTGATAAAAAATACCTACTCCATCGATTGTAGAGTTAGTTTATTTTTGTAAGCGAATGTTATATTTGCAGATAAACTTAGTGTGGGTCAGTCCTTTAAAGTAACCGCGTAATTGACTAACTAGAATCGTAGTATTTATTCAAGATAATAATTAAAAGTTAAAACATAACAATATGCCAATAAAGAGCAAATCTAGCTCTAGAGAGGTCTTCTCTCTACGTTCTCTCAAACGGTAGACTAGAACATATCATTAGATCAGTTGACGATCTCTGACGTCACAACTTTATCGCCGAAGACACGTAGCTCGGTTCATTCATAAATGTATATGGACTTCCGGCAGCCGCGCCTCGCCGTCGTAATCCGGACAAAATGTTTAATCGCTTCCCGTTCGACACTACCCTCGTTAAATCCACTTTTTATCCAGGTTAAATCGTTAATACCAAAAGTGCAACTGACTTCAATAAAAAATCACACGCGAAAACTTATGATTCTCACAATTCTCACGGTATAACAGGTTCTTACATAATTAATATGAAACACGATGAGTGTGAATTAAATAACTTGAGACTTTGGGACCTGTTTGGCGAAAGTAATGGTGTACAAAATTGATAACCAGCTAAATAGTGTAGTTTCTGTACCTTTTATGACTTTCACGGGTAAAGGCCTTTACCCGTGAGGGGTCCTAGTTACAATCTTCAGTACAAAGGAAAATCTAACTATGGCATAAATAGACTTTTTTTATTTTTTATTATGACTTTCAATGATGAAAGCCAAGAAGAATGTAATGTATCCGTCTATTAAATGTTATGTAGCATGTTGATAAAGAACTTCTGAAACATACTAAAGCTTGTGTACCCTCGTATCATGACTTCCAGTGATCAGAATTCAGAAGAATCTTAGCAGGTCATTGTTACATAATAGTTGTATCACCCGTTGGAGGCTTGTGTATCAAATTAATATGCAAAGGTTGAGTCATTAATAAATCTCTACAGTTTTTACCTCTTATCACGACTTTCATTGATCAGAAGAATGCTTATCAGGTCGTTGTTACAGAATGCAACATCTGTTGAATGTCTGTGACGTCAGCGAGTCACGTAGTAGAGTCATTGATGCGCCCGCGTCGCTTCCGTCTGTAGCGCCGGCACATCCTGTCTGCAATTTTATGTCTCACAAATTACCAGCTCTTAGTTCAAATCTCATTCATGACTCCTTGTTTACGTTTCTTTACACTGTAAAATAGAAACTTATTTTATCCGTGGCATCACCATTGAAAGTTTTTTAAATAAAACATGCCATAAATTGGTTTTCTTAGTTGATAAGCTAGTATAAACCCATAGTACATAATTCCTAATTTCTTTATCTTTTAAGTAACATTATATTTATTTCCTGCTCAAAATTAAATAAATCGGCTTTTAACCGTCCAAAATTATAATAATAGTGTCCGTTTGGAAGGTTTCCCCCATGGCTGTTGCAAGTGTGATGGCAGACCAGTGTAAACCTTCGGGTAGCAGGTTGCGTAGGGTTACCATGTGTTATGCCTAAAGCCAGACCTTCAGCCTTTTCGATGATACTTTTCTTTGTCACATTGTTTATAATATTGTTAATTTTCAAGCTTTGTGATAATATACCCTAAAATCAGTTCTGGAAATACTACATAAAGAGCTTTTTTGGGAATAAATAACGTTGAAATTATTAACATGTATTGTGTCTTCAATATTTATGAAATAGCCCATTATAATACATTAGTCATAGATATTAGGATCTTCAGCTAAAGCAGATATGACAGCCCTAGGAGTCACCCCACGACTGCATGGTTTTTGTAAAGAGCGCGCGCGTGCGCAGGTGGCGGCGCACCTGCCGCGCATACCGCCAACTAACGTCGTAGACACGGCATAATGCACGCGATTTGCCATTTTTAACAACCTCTTTATTAGGCTCTTGATTAACCTGCTACTTTGTGATTGGAGTAGAGTCACACATTGCAAAAAAAACCTTTCAACGTCCACTGGTGGAATAGGTCTGCTTGTCAGGCTTATTGGTAATTATTGGTGTTAAGTACTCAGTTAGATGCTGCTGCCCATCTCCTGGCGTAATCCCTTAGTCGCCTATTACAACATCCATGGGAGGAGTAGACCTATTATTAGGCCGAGACCATTAGTGGCGTAAAAAACATTATAATTTTTAAATTGACCTCTTTCTTTGATATTTCTGACTTTGAATACCAATAATGGAACTGCTGGTTTTTATTTATTTGGTCCTTTTACCCATATTGTCTTACAAACTATTATTACATGTAACAAACCCATCGATTTTAAGATAAAAGAGACATTATGTACAAATGGGCTGTAATGTCTGACATTTCAAAGCTCTATGTTTTATTGGGTCTAGACAATGTAATAGCTGAGCGATTTGTCGAGCTGTGTGCAGCCTCTATTGGATTTCCAGGAATTACGACTTGTCAATCGTCATGTGCACCATAATTCAATCAATACCTGCCACGTTTTTTTCAATTGAAAAATGCTCAGATCAATCGATCTACTGTAATCAAATTAATGTTTAGAATAACATAACACACCCAACAGTCACATACATATTCCTGATCCTACACAAGGATACACTGTGTCGTGGGTAACAGGAACTACCGTACCATGGTACCATAACAGCCAGACCAGGAACAAATATTTGCATATCATGCAAACATTTGTCCCGCAGCGGGAATTGAACCCATACCTCTTATGTCTCAGCTGGCTACGCGCCCGCCGCGCCGCGGAGGTCATCAAACGTCATCTGATTCAACATCTGCTGCGACAGCTTGATTATAAATTAGTGCTGATGTGATATTCGGCCGGATATTATTGCGTTAGTTAGGAATTCTCGAAAATAATATATGATTACTTTCGAGATAAACTGCACAGTACGGCGACGGTAAAATAAAAATAGTATTTTGTAATTATTATCGCGTGCGATACGTCATTTTATTGGCCAATAAATATCGGTGAATCTGGTGCTTGGTTTTGCACTCGTGTCTATCGATCGAGGCACGGAACGGAACTCGGCGGACACTGTATTTTTAAACACTCATTCTTTCTGTCATGCATATCACTGAATACTAAAATTAAGTCTGTAGGCTTTTAAGAATTTTAATAGATAGAGACTAAAGACCCCTGTCATTTCTGTATGGGAAAAGCATAGGGCGTTATAAATGATCTAAGGGGAAAAGTCAGAAAAAAACATAAAAACAACTAAAATATAATTACACTTTCTGTCGAAAGATATTCCAATATTGAATTTGATTTAACATCGCTCGTTGATAGTAATTTATTTTTAACCTCTAGGCTTTCACGCGACCACATTTATTATAATTTTCACTTTGACAAATAATCTTCAAAATATACTTGAATGAAACTTTTAATTTAATAATTGATCTTAGCTTAAATCATGGAAACTGACAGTATTTTTTAATAATAAAAATACTTTAGAAACGGTCTCAGTTAATTTGGAGTAGGTATTTCTGATATAAATAGATAATTGGGACTAATGGGTGATTAATTATTAAGGCGAGAGCGTATTTATGTCAAAATATAGCAACTTTTTGGACGTGCAGCAATAATGATGTCGTCGCGCTGTCAGCCCAGAGCTCACCTGCCGGCATTGCTTCTAATTTTAAAAATTCATATTTTTCGACTTCCGTTCCCGAATGGGAATTGGCGTGATGTATGCGTATGCGTCCACTTCTTTCAGTTCGCTCGTTCTACACGACAATATTATACACATTCACGTTGTAGGTAAAATCTTATTTTGCCTGTTGATGTGCAACAATGTAAGAATATCTCTTGTATATAGTTTTAAATCAAGCCTATCCCCGAGCCCCACAAGCTGCAACGGATTTGAGTTCGCCAGCTAACAGTGTTGAGAGATGGAATCGACTATAGTTTAGGTACTCTCTCAAAGGTGTAATTCCTTCATTGGCATCTCGCGTTTAAGGTAATTCGATCATAAGGGGATTTATCGACTTTGCGCGGCGGCAAGCCCTAAAAACAAAATCTACTTTTTTGTTTTCTTTGCTCTATTATATAATATATGTATTTGTTTCTTTTGCGTGTTATGGTTCTAAAAATACAGTTATATGCGGCTTGCTCCTCTGCCCGATATTGTCTGTACTGTAGCCTTCGAGTCGCTTTTCGCTTCTAGCAACTTGGTTTTTCAAGGCTCGCTCTGCTTGGTTACTTTACGTCTCCATTGTTTTTACTTATTGCTCTTCGGCCCCACAACAGACGCGGCTTGTTGGTATAGTGGTCAATCGATATTTTATAGTAAAATACAATGTTATAGTAGGCACTGAATTTTTGATGCCTTTAGTTCATCTTTAATGTTTGAACTTCCGTTACCTGTTTAACTCCCCTATAACATAGCATTTTTGCGACTTGCTCCACTGGCCAGTTTCTTTCTTTCGTGTGAATTGTAATTTAGGCACTTTTACTTGCAAAATTCAATCTTAAATAGGTTCTATCCAACTTTATACATGGATTTAGTTATAAAAAATCCTCGACTTTATAAGAATAACAAACGTTACAAATAAAAATATTAAAGATAAAAAATATTCTGTCATCAAACTGACACCATATGGCGAGCTTAGCGCGTGCTCGTCGAAAAAAAACGTTCTTAACATTTTCGCGGGTTTCAAGTTTCGTGGAGATACTTAATAAATAAGTAAAAAAGTTGGAGAGTCGTGTCGCAGCTGCTTCGAGGTCTAAGGTTACTCTCGCATGTGCTGGCGACATTCTTTAACCTCCATCACGTGTCGATGTATATATATTAATCTAAAGTTTCGTCACATCTGATGTCAAAATACAAACACCGTTTATCTAATTGAAATACATTCAATGCGAGCTCAATTGAATAATGAACATTGTAACCATTTCATAATGAGATATATGAAGCGTTCTTCGTATCAAACGTATAGAGCACTCATAACTGGCTATTCGCATGGCTCTCGTAAAGTTGTCGTTCGAGCTCCGACGGCAAGTTTCATGTGGAATAAATCTGAGCGTCTGTGATGCTGTGATAATGCGCCAATGGTGAAGGAGAGTGGCGACCTTTCGACCTGGCGGCTGGAGCGTGAGGCGTGGCCGCGCTCGATTGGCTCGCCCCGCCCCCCGCGACCCGCCTCTCGCCCCGACAGACGTTCTCTCGCTGATGAAAAGCCGATTCAACAACGGCCCGCGCCTTTGTCCGTCAAATAAGATAAAAGTTCTTTGTTTCAGTGACACTTTTCATATTTTGAATGATATTTATTACATGTGACCTATCTATTTTCTTGCTGCCACTACTTTTAATAAACAAATTACTGTTTATTTCATTTTAGATACTTATTGCTAAAAATCAGTTCATAACCATAAAATTCATAACCATATCATACTAAAAATGTGCTTGAATTAAAATTAGCCTTTAATTTAGGTATTTACATACATTTAGTTTTCCTCAAGATAAAGGGCATCATACTCACAATGTACCTACAGGGTGTTCGCTGGGCATTATAAAACTTTTAACGCCTTAATTTATAAAACGTGAAATTTGTGAGGATCTCTTGTGAATTATTTCTGTAGTTGTGCTCCAATAATGCGGATTTCTTTGCTTTTAAACATGATTTTTCAGAATAGTAACACTAGATCGTGTTTTGCAATCAGTCTGTGATATATATTATATTCATTTAAGGGTATTTTCGGAGTTCTAGCTCGAACACAAACAAGTCGCACAGTGGGAATCGAACCCGCACGTTTCTCGTCTCAGCCAGCTAATCGCCCGCCATGCCATGGAAGTCGTCACCTCTTGACGTATCTAAATAATACACAATGAATATATATATACTTACGTAATAATGGGTAATATTAATACCAAATACCTAAATAATAATAAAATACCTATATATCAGTAAATAATAAAATGTGCTTACTCCCAAAAACATTAAAATGGCGCTCGTCAACGTTGTTTCTCTTGCCAAATTCCAGAAGACGGGAGTCACCAGTCCAGTACTCCCTTCCACTGAATTATGGCTTTTTATGAATCCACAACATTATCGCTTCTAACGAACTCTTACGATCTACTTCTCTTTAATTTCGCATTTCAAAAATATCATCATCATTATCATCATTCTGTAGAAATCCACTGCCAGAAATTAACTACCCCCATAGAATACCACGACAACAGGTCCCGGGCCACCTCCATCCACCGACTTCCTATGACCTTCATAACGTCCTTAGTCCATCGAGAGGAGGGCTTTCCCACACTGCGTCGTCCGGTTTGTGGTCGCCACAAACCATATATAACCTTCAAAAATTCCCTGCGGACATCCTGTACGTCTAGTACGGGTTTTGATAGTTTTCGAAAACTATATGAAGTTTCGTTTCCTTCCATACATTTACTGACAGCGCCCTTAATTTTCTTCTCGTTTTCGCTAGGGGCGCTGCAAGTAAATGTATGGAAGCAAACGAAACTTCATATAGTTTTCGAAAACTATCAAAACCCGTACTAACCCTCCTGTACCTACGTACTTATTTTAAACAACATATGCATTCATTGTTTCCCTGCTTGTCACATGTGAGCTATGACAGGTTGCCGGGTCACTCCCGAAAGAGCTTTTTACGTGATTCCAGTCGTTTTTACACGGATTTATCGCTGCTGCATCAACAGCTTAAGGGAATCGTAATTGGGCGCTATTGCTTCATTAAAATACTTCAATTTGTTTAGTTGACAGCGTGCGGTGATTTGTTTTGCGCGCCTTTGTTTTAAAAGGTAATTATGTCTTTTAAAAGAATAGTTTGTTTCAGAAAACAACTAACTAATGGACATTCCAACACTATTTTCAATTCAATAGCATCCCCATTGCTGCATGACTTTTTCACATCATTATTTTTAAACCCAATGTTCTATTCTTATTCGTCGTTCCTACCTTTT
Source organism: Epirrita christyi (assembly GCA_951392215.1). Classification (NCBI taxonomy): domain Eukaryota; kingdom Metazoa; phylum Arthropoda; class Insecta; order Lepidoptera; family Geometridae; genus Epirrita; species Epirrita christyi. Next base: position 8,916,438 of record OX595852.1, read on the forward strand.
TTTTTTAAAACCTGACCAATCTTTTTACTTTTTATAGTGTAAAAATGGATTGCTGGTACTTACTATGGTTACTTATTATGGTGCTACGAAAATTATTAATAAACTTAATTGTCTTTTATTTTGGTATCATCAGCCATGGGTGTGATTTTAAAGTGTTATGACACTATAATATGATTATCAATAGATGTGATGATGCTCAACTAACATCTTCTGAGGAATCAACATAAAATTACAAAGATTTCAAAACCGCCCGTGTCTTTGCAAGTGTCTGGTCAACCACATGCTGTGAGCTTGTCAGGCGCGTTGTCATGATGTAGGGGAAAAGGAAGGGGGGTCGTGGTGTGTGTGAGTCCGTAGTCCGCATGCGCAGAACAAAGGGCGCGCCGTGAACCGCGACCGTCGCGCTTCGCTGCCCCCGCCGCGCGCCGTTGCGCCAACGCACACGCGTCTACTGATTTTTTTAACGAAAATTGGTTTTGCTGCGATATGATCTAACTTTTTCTCGGAACACGATCGCTGTTCTTTGGAACTTATTCCCAGAAATATTCATTATCACCTACTCAAAAACTTTTAACTGATAGCGTAGGTAATGTTCTTGCTCTTGGAACTCCTAAACAAAAGTATTGTGTTATGTAAACCTAATTGCTATATAGTCCATTTTGTAAAAACGGGAAATTTTCACGTAAACGATATGTTGGTGGAAACGAGACAGAACAGAGACGCAGTGCCAGGAAGGACGCGGAGGGAGTGTAGCGCGGATCCTATACCCACCCTGATGAAGACCCTCGATTAGGGTCGAAACCGGTTGGTGCTTTTCCACCAACATATCAGTACGTGAAAATTTCCCGTTTTTATAAAATGAATGATATAATTCACGAAAGTTACTTTAGTAAAATTGATATATAGTCACTGATAGGTAAAACTCTTTGTTCAGGGTGACTCACGAGGTCATGCCACAGAAAATACTTGAAACAATATGTCTAACTAATTAGCTTTTAGTCTACTAAATGAACTCTTAAACAACCGTTCCAGTGCGAGTCGAACTCGCGTGGATTGGGTTCCGTACAAGTAGGCTAGAATAGTAACCACTTATCACTTAACCAATTAAAGTTAGTGGTCAATCGACACATGTTATTTGCATTTTCAAATATAATTATACTAATATTTTCCGATTCCCGTGGGAATTTAAAGACAGATTTTAATTAAAGTTTTCCTGTGAACTATGATTAAGGTCGTATTTTCAGTATTTTTTCAAAATGTTTGACTCAGTAGTTTCTGAAATTTGGGGAATGGTCAATTTTTGCTCATTTTCTTCAACATCTACTTATGCTATATAGTAAGCATTCTAAAATTACTTTACGATTTATTTTATTTGATATGTCATGAGATGCATTTGACACAAGTTTTTTTATTTCGTAGTTTATCCCGCAAAATTCACCTCCAATATCAGAATTTTATATCATTTATTTACGCTAATTTACCGTAATTGGGTCATCTAACTTTGTATATGTACTAAATTTCAACTTTTTTGGTCCAGTAGATTCGGAAAAAATAGGCTGTGATAGACAGACACCTAAATGCTCCTAAGTACGCCCTAAGTAGTGGCTCCGTACGGAACCCTAATTATCCAAGAATCGTTACAACACCATGCGTATCTTGTCTTACAGTTACAGTTATGCTTGGCTATGATACCTAGGTAACCTACAAAAAATAATTCCCAGAAACCTGTGGGCATCGTTTTAGCTTTGAAGAAATTGAGTCTCTAAAAAAAGCTACGTGACGTTTCCCTTTTTCAAACAGATTTCGTCATGATTGTTTATGTCTTGTTCTCCTATTTCCAGGTGGCTACACGACCGGCGGTCCCCGCGACACGAGCTCCTACGGCTACTCGGAGGCGGGAACGGCGGCCTCCGCGCCCGCGCCCCCCGCCACTTCCCCCCTCGACGAGTACTACCAACCGGAGTACCCCCCTGCCCCCCCGGCTGCCTCCGCGCAGCCCTACCTCGAGGAGTACTACCACCACGCGCACGCGCACACGCAGCCGTTGCTCACACACGAGCAGAAGTACCAGCCACATCCGTACACGACAAAGCCTTATCCCAGAGGTGAGTTTTACCAACGGGCAATATAAATTTTTCCAGAAAGAAATAGGTAGTAATTGTAAACCTACTCTATCATTCCAACTTCAAAACAGCGTTGACTTCAATAAATCTTCACAAGAACCAACAAGAATCCATAACAACAATTTTATAACGACCGCACCATAAATCTCAAAATCAAAACAAACAAAAACCACAAGCATGTTCATTATGAAAGATCACAAGGCAACAATTAAAGGGAGTTGGTCAGTAAATTAATGAAGCTATTCAATTTCAAGATACGAGACTCGTCAACGAATCTCTCGTCTGGTTCATTAGTTCTGCGGGTATCGCGTTTCTGTGATATTTTCACATGTGTTGAAGGCGTTAATTAACTCTTTAAGTCATGTTTGTGTTGTATTTCTGACTACAAACAAGCTGAATCGCATCTTTCATGACATTAATTTGACCACAGTTTATTTTTAGAAATGTGCTTTAACGTAAATGATTTCATCATCAGTCTGTGTTGGATTTTTACTTTAACCAGTCAGCTTCTTGGAGCCCTACATGAATGACTCGTTTTTAATAAACAATTCTACCAGGAAGCTCTTGGAAAGACCTTTTTGACTACGTTCACATATTTTAGCAAAACTCATATTTAAAAGTTTTATAGTAAAGAGCATTATCCCTTCCAGGTGGTGGCGGAAGGTACGGCGGAGAAGGCTACGGCGAAAGCTATCCGCCCGAGTACGGCGGCGGATGCGCTGAATGGAGCGAATGGCCGAGTGACCAACACGCGCTGATCCCTCAGGACAAGCTGCCTTATCCCGCGTCAGGACCTTGCTTCACTGGTGCGTAGACGATTGCAAATTAAAATCCTACTAAAACTCACTTAAACCACCAAGGCATAGAGCAATGAATGCACTCGCTTTGTCACGTGATTCAGGCTGTGCACTTTAAACTAACCAATCAACGCCATGAAATGGGTAAAGCAGGGCACCAATAATTGGACGTTACATACTAATCCTTGGCATTGTCCCTCTCAGGCGCTTCCACGCATGCTTTAACATATTTTGTGTGACAGAGACAGAGCTAAGCTAAGCTAGCTTTTTATCTCGGCCTTAGGGAATCATTACGGTGTTTGTCCATCCGTCTGACTCCGAAACGTAGAAACTTGTAATTTAATAATAACTGTTCCTTCCTATCCTCTATCTATATGTATTCCTGGTATCATTAATCTTCTGTAATAATGTGTCTTCCACATTATTTTTACTCTAGCAACACCATAATTTACCTAATACAATTTTAATCCAGCGTTTTAAAGAAACAAAATATAAAAGCGAGTTGTCATCTTTTCTGTAAAAAAGATAAAATAATCGTAGGCATGTTCTATGCCGAAGTTATGCTGCTACGAAAGACTAACCCTATCTCTTTTAAGTGTTTGTTTAAAAGTTTTTCTTATATTTTTTATTTATATTTTTACCTGCTTAGCTATGTTTAATGGGATTACCTACAGAATTCATCTGGTATTCGACTGCAACGGAATTTAATCTATTCGTTGTCATTTCATACAAAGTATATCTGACACTTGATTTGTTATCCACCGTCCCTATTCCTCCAAAAGTCTCGTACATCGTAAAGCAAATGTGTACAATGTGTGCAGGTTCAGGGCCCATCCAGCTGTGGCAGTTCCTGCTTGAGCTGCTGACCGACAAGAGCTGCCAAGGGTTCATCTCGTGGACGGGCGACGGCTGGGAGTTCAAGCTCACTGATCCGGATGAGGTGAGTACAATAATACACACATTTTACACAACTACAAACACATGTACACATACGCACAACATGTCAATGAAATCTATTTATTTGCTTGTAGTGCTCAAAAGAGCACTGGCTCTATCACATTCAGAGTAGGTAGCTGACTCCGAAACAACACACTATAGTGCAAATTAGTTTAGCATTGTTTTACAAACTCCAACTTATTCCGTCTGAATGGTCTGTTGAAAAACACGTGCACGTCTGGCTTAGAATAGATCCCTCCCTCCGACTAAAGGAACACACCAGGGGGGGAGGTAGCAGCATCCACCTGAATAATAAGGGTTCCCTTTAACCCTATAAAAAATAATTATGGTTAATTCTTTAAAAAATTTAGAACACTGTGAACCTTGATAAGTCTTATCCGAGTATATGTACAAAAATTAAGATGGATTAGGCTCAATTTACGCTAAAAAGCCGCAGCGCCAGTTTAGTGCCAAAATTTACGCAATACTAAACTTGTATCTCCATTACTAAAATACATAGTATCGCTTGAGTGGCATCAGTCACGCAACTGGTCAAAGAGGCGGCGCACGAAGGCGCTGCTGGTAGCTGCTATCTTGGTGTGAATTGAGCCTTAAATATTCTACCAATACATAAATTATTTATATTGTAGGTTGCTAGGCGTTGGGGCATCCGCAAGAACAAACCGAAAATGAACTACGAGAAGCTATCCCGTGGTCTGCGATACTACTACGACAAAAACATCATCCACAAGACCGCCGGCAAACGCTACGTGTACCGCTTCGTGTGCGACCTGCAGAGCTTGCTCGGGTAAGCAATATCGATTTTATACAGAATCATTAAAAGTTGAGTTTTACTTGAGCATTTGACATGAATAAAACATTTGTCTCTTGGGATCGATTGAGAAGTGGTAGAAGAAAAATAAGAGAGATTTGACTAAAAATAGTAAGCGAAAGAGTTAAGAGCCATTGAACTAATGTATTTTTTTCAGGATATCTCCGGAGCAACTGCACGCCATGTACGAGCCCAAAATGGAGAAGAAAGACGATGACTGAAGCCGCCCGCTCGCCTCGATCGCAACTCACCGCGCGATCTCACACAGCTTTCGCAAAACAATAGTTGCGTTCCCTTGTAAAGCATCTTTTAACTCTATGACTTTATTACCCCGATACATTATACTATTTACTTGCTCTAAAATTACTTTTTGTTAGGCAAATAAATAAAATCTTCTATTTAAATAGGATTTTTGAACTATGCTAAATTTTTTTTGTGTTTCGTATCAACGATCGCTATCAAGCTGCAAACATTTTAAGCTTTTTTTTTATTCAGATGTCGTTTTTGATCTCATTCAGCCACCAGTGTAACTAAAGGTTATAAAACATGGTTCTTACTAACATAATAATAAAAGTACCAATGGTGCCTTACGTAATCACAATATTGTTTAATTTTTCATAAATACGCCAGTGTTCATTTGGCGTGCAATTGTATTATTTACAATGAAACAATGATGGTAGTACCTATTCATTTTGGTCTAACATTTCCCAATTATATCCATTTGATTAACTTAAACGTTGAAATTAAAATAAAAGATTAGTGCTAAAATAGTAAAATTCTGCTATAATTATAACAATAAATTGTAAATATAAGTTAATTTTGTTACTTCATAAAATTAGGTATTATTATTATTATATAGTAGGTGTTAAGTGTTGTATGTTTGATTCGCAAATTGTTGCAATATGCGATTAAATAAATGCATAGTCAGAATGTGAATGGACAAAAAAGTTTTTATAATTATAATACAGAAAAATTAATCCCAAAGATTTTTCAGTCTAAATTCCCACCAATTGGTAAAAATACTAAATTACTTCTTAAGAGATGTCTCGTTTGTCTAGTTACATCATTTACTCCGAATTTTTTACTAATTTTAATTTTTGTCTTTCGAAACTCTGTTATAAAAATATAAATGACTAGACAACAATAAATTCTTTTCATTCATAATGATTTTCAAATATCAACACCAGGGTGACGTCATCAAGTCGCTGATCTCGTGATAAGGGATTGTATGTCTTACTACCTAGTATGAAATTAAATTAGTTGTATTATTTTCAATTTTGATAGCTCCTAGCATACACCGAAGATATTTCGATAAGTTTATTTTGTAAAGTATTTTCCTCCATCAATATCATACTTTATCGTTGTGTCTTGTGCAATGTGGTATAATATATTTGTAATTTTCTGAGGGTACTTGCACGGTGCTGTTTGAAACGGAACATGTTAATATATAATCGTCTTCCCGCCTTACCAAATTATAGGTCAAACTTATGTTTTGAGGGTAGTCTTCAAATTACACAGGTGTTTGTCATTTTATTGATTATTATAAAAATATTCGTAAACAGGGCAAACCTTGATAAATAAGAATAATAACTTTATAAATACCAATATTACAAATATCTGAGTAGAACAGATCATGGTGTAATTTATTAACGTTTTAAGCTGTAAGCGACCGCCATTAAAAGTGAGACCTATTTGTAGTTATGGCCAAATTTTTTAATGTATAGTGTCGTTGTATGTAGGTATTGATGGAAGATATAAATTTAAATATATATTTACGAAAATACTTAGTTTTTTATTTTCCTACAGGTACTTTATCCAGTATCACCCACCTACCTATTATTCAAAAAGTTTCCTTACATACCATCCCACCTTTGATTACATAATTCAGCCACTTACGCTTATTTAGCCAATATTAGGTACGCGCCGGCGCCTACGCCGTAGCGAGAACTCTACGTTATTATTATTGAAACAAATACGGCTTCATAAAATGGGCGGCAAAAAAACCCGAACACATCCTGTCCTGACGGGTCAGTGGAGCACTGGTTACCACCAGCATAGGCGTATATAGAGGGGGGGCCGGGTGGGCCGTGCCCACCCCAGAATGATCTGGTGCCCACCCCAGGATATTAAGTTACCGGGTTAGGTACTTCACGCCAGAAAAAGTTTTAAGTATTTTTGCAGAGAAGAAAAGCAAATTAAAGTTAGTTTAATTAAGTAATTAATATTATAATATTCGATCAATCAATAGAAATATATAAACATTCAATTCACGAAAAAGTTTAATAAATTATTTAAGGGGGATGCTTTCGATTACTTAAAGCTCGTTTCACGCTAGATGGCGTGGAAAAACAGATATTGACTTTTTTATTTTTTGTTCAAAACTCGAGCGTCTTTAGTGAGTAATTTTACCGTTTGCGAGCACGGTGTAGGTCATAGAATTTGATGCAGCATGAATTTTCGTTAAACAGTCGTTAGAAATTTCAAATTCACTATAAATAAGATCTGACAATTTGCCTCATGTAATTACACGCACGCACACTTCTACATTCACTGTTTTGTTTTTCACTAGATGGCGTTGTCATTATCCCCAGATGTTATATAGATGGCGTTAAAAAAATGTTTATAAGGTATCTCGATAATGATGGTGTTAAAGAAAATTGTTAGAAGGGATGAGCCGCCACCATCCACCGACTTCCTGCCACCCTATAAAAAGTGCCGTGGTGTGCGGCGTAGAATCTATAATCCTCCTCCCGTGGATGTCGGAAAAGCCGACTAAGGGTTTACACCAGGGCATGGGCAGCAGCATCCATCTGAGTAACCGATACTGCAATCACCAATCAACCTGCCAAGGGTGGTAATTATGGCAAACACCCCCACAAAAATGAATGTCTTTTTACAGAAATTAATAAAAAGAAAAAACAAACAGATTAGGTATTTTTATTGGTTTATAATTACAAGTATTTTCCACTAGAAATATCATACACTGACAACAAATATTCATCAATAGGTAAGCGATCAGTGCAACTGCACATTTTGTCTTCGTATATTGTATTCATTGTTACCATTAGTGCCCATTGCATCTCTTCTAAATATAACTTTTCATTTAAAAAACCGACTTCCGCCATTGTATTCGACTAAATATTAGGATGAAAAAAAAATGATGAAAGAACCATAGTGGTGAAAGGATTATGATACTTTCTGCATGCAAATGCTTGGTTTGTTGCTGAAAATATCAAAATCGCCATATGTATGCCTAAAATATTTGAGGAGTTCCCTCAATTCCTCATGGATTCCATCATCAGAACTGGGTTTTGAAAAAAATGGGACCAATCTGGAAGTACATATATCTATTTAAATAAAAAAAGAATTTTCTAAATCGGTTCATAAACGCCGGAGATATGAGGTATCATCTTCATCATCATTAGATGTAGTTGATCTGATGATCAACTACATCATCATCAGCCTGTAGAAGTCCACTTAGGTGTCCACTAGAGTGCCACGACGAACGGTCTTGAGCCGCCTCCATCCACAGATTTCCTGTGACGTTCATAATGCCTTTAGTCCATCGAGTGGAGGGCCTTCCTCTACAGCCTCGTCCGTTTTTCGGTCGCCACTCGAGAACCTTTATTCTCAAACGGTTATCAGTTCTGCGAGCTATATGACCTTCCCATTGCCACTTCAACTTGCTAATTCTGGTTGATCATCAGTGGCTAGAAAAAAATACATTTCTTGATATAGTTTTGTTTTAGACAATGTTGTAAGGGTTTTTTGTATGAGAAAAAATAACGTACATAATGTCATTTCATTGAGATCTATGCACTTTGCATTTTTCCGAACACGTCTCAATATATATTTCAGATAAAATCGCATTTTTGAAAAATGCTACCAGCTTTAGCATCATGCTGCTGATAAACTCATTTATAGGGTGTGGTGATACGGCGTTTGCAAACATAACAGTGTACAAATATTACTGTGTTGGAAATATATGATATTGGATAAACAATCAACAATCTGCCTCTCTCACTATTCCAAATTGACTCGCAGTCAGACGACTAGTTAGTAGTTTTGTTAGTAGTAGAACTTCTTGTGAAAGAGTTCGTCCGGGGAAGTACTACCACTGTACCTATTTCTGCCGCCAAGCAGTAGTGTTCGCATTGCTGTGTTTCGGTTTGAAGGGTACGGGTGCCGGTGAAATTACAGGCACATGAGACTTTTCATCTTTATTTCTCAGGGTCGGTAGCGCGCGTGTAATGCCTCTGGTGTTACAAGCGTTCATAGGCTGCGGCAACTGCTTTCCATCTGGTGGGCCGTAAGCTTGTCTGCTTGCCAAGTAGCATAAAAAAAAAACGTTCCGATCTGTGAGTAACGTATAAATCATTTCCATGCTGTTCATGTTGTGGACCATTTCTCAAATCTTCTGCCATCAAATCTGGCTGACTGCTGTTGTGCATTATTATTTTTCGTGCAACCAGAGTCAGCTTCGTCAATTTCGGCTTCAAAATATTTCGTCCATAAATTGGGAGCTTGGTGTTAGATAAGATCTGAAAACATAACATATTTACTTATTACATTTTCATTCATTAAATTTTTAAAGATATTTCAAGTAATATAAATATCGAGCTGCGCCTCGCGGTTTCACCTGCGTGAACCATGATATTATTATTATGACGTTGATTTATTTTAAAACTCGTTATAAAATACATTTTTCACTATAAAGAAATACTACTTATCTATAAAAACAAATAGTATATAAAAACAGTATAGTAAAAAATATATTACAAAACGGTAAACCACCGACCGCGGAGCAAAGGCCCAAGCGGTCGGAGGCTAGGGCTGCAGAGAGAGGAACCTCCTGACTATGCGTGCCGAGTCCAGGAGTACTGCCTTCTGAATCTGACCGTTGATCCAACCATTTAGTGAGAGCCTCTCAAGGTATTGGTCGAGGCTCTTTGCTATAAGGCCATTCACAGAAACAACTATCGGGACGATAATCGTCGAAACCACATCCCACATGGCGGTAATCTCGTGGGCCAAGTCAAGGTACTTGCTTGCTTATTATTATTATTATTATTATTAGGTATCTTCATTCCAAATTTCACTCAAATCCGTTCAGCCGTTTGGGCGTGAAGAAGTAACAAACATACTTATAAACTTTCGCATTTATAATATTAGTGTGATGTGATGAGATGAAGAGGTCAACCGACGAATCCAACTCGGATGGGCAGCGTTCGGGAAACTACGCCATATCTAGTTTGTTGGTTTTGTGAAAACTTCTTGTGAAAGAGTTCGTCCGGGGAAGTACTACCACCGTACCTATTTCTGCCACCAAGCAGTAGTGTTCGCATTGCTCTGTTTCGGTTTGAAGGGTACGGGTGCCAGTGAAATTACAGGCACATGAGACTTTTCACATTATGTCTCAGGGTCGGCAGCGCGCTTGTGATGCCTTTGGTGTTGCAGGCGTCCATAGGCTACGGTAACTGCTTTCCATCAGGTGGGCCGTATGCTTGTCTGCTTGCCAAGTAGCATAAAAAAAAATCTTCTCGTCGCCGATACCGCAGAGCCTCAAGACGAAAGTCTACACGCCAGTGTTGACTTACGGCACTGAGACGTGGTCGCTAACTATTGGCCGTATAGACAAGCTCAAAGTTGCGCAACGGGCTATGGAGAGAGCTATGCTAGGAGTTTCACCACGTGATAGAATCCGAAATGAGGAAATCCGTAGAAGAACCAAGGTCACCGACATAGCTCTCAGAATTAGTGGCAGTGGGCAGGTCATATAGCTCGAAGAAGTGATAACCGTTGGAGAATAAAGGTTCTCGAGTGGCGACCACAAACCGGACGACGCGTTAGAGGAAAGCTCTCCACTCGATGGAATAAAGACATTATAAACGTCGCGGGGAGTCGGTGGATGGAGGCGGCTCAATACCGTTCGTCGTGGCATTCTAAGGGGAAGGCCTATGTCCAACAACAACAACAACGAATGCTTCAAACAAAGGGCAGGCATCTTCTATAATAGTACTACTCTACTAGTAGGTAACACATTAAAATTATGTAAATATCTGTTTACTTACGAAATTTCACCGTGAACCGTTATAACCTGGCTTGCACTCGTTTCAAAGACACCGCCCCAAAGAAAATTAATCGCATGACACCCACAGTGCACCATAGACAAGGACCATAGAGAAAAAAGTCAAGGAACATATAGGCAGAAATAAGTGCACTAGGCTAGGTAACCACAGACAAACAGAACACCTTAAATTCAAAAGAGCCTCTTGACATAGATTTCCAAAGGAAGAGTCGTAAAGAGCAGACCTCAAAGTTATTAAAACTGATCAACAACATTAAAATATATTTTTATACAAAACTTCTCAGGATACAGATTTTTCCCAAGTAAATAAAATAAAATAATATCAAAAAGCTACAAGTTGCTGAGACAAAAAACAAAGCATCCTAAAACTGATTGAAAAGGATGTGATCCCAAAGTAATGTTAAACTTTTTATACTTACTTATTTTAAAATTGATTATTTAAGCTAAAGGATTTTTATGTATAATAATGAAACACTTAATGAGATTACTGCGATGACTTAGATATTATTGATCGTAGATCTCATCGTTACTACTAGTAAGTCAAAGATTTATGGAGTATTTTATTTTGTAATATTGCTAGATGAAGAGGTGATAGTTATGGATAAGTTTCTTCCGCATTTAATTACATTGATCTCAATGTAAATTTCGAGGTAGTGTAAGGTTCAAAATACGCATCTTATAATATACCATACATATATGTAGAAAAAAAAGATTTATAAAGTAATACAAAAAAAACTACTATCAAAACTTTGATAGGCTTTCCAGTAAAAAAATGAATTTTCGACTTGTGGCTCTTTTGCATTTAAGGAGCGAGATGACAACTTCATACTACACTTTGATATTGATATATTATCAGGGTTGCTACACCGAGTTTCTGAATCACAGCACGATTCACGGTCGGATTATAAAAACTAGTAGTTTTGCGAACAGAATACCTCAAGAGCACAAACTATCTTGTTTTTCGATAAAGTTTAAAAATCGCATCCATAGTCCGATCTAGCATATACCCAATCTTACTTGAACCACAAGTCGTTGAAACTCTAACAAATGAGAGCTCACGTAATATTGGTTTTCATTTTTATTTTTTCTCAAAAACTATATTGTAAAATAAATATATAAGTAAGTACATATATCAAGTTTCATCAAGATTAATTGAAAAATGCGACGTACGCGAGTACTTACGTACATAGGTACATACATCCGAACAGACGATAGCAAATTTCGCCATATTATATTGCAAGGACTTACCTTGCTTTGCTCGCTCGGTCAATGACTAATAATAATTTTTTTTATTGCTGCGAATGAAGTTACGAAAGTATAGTTTTTACATATTCTTTCGTTGTTTTATTTTTATTTTATAAAACTGAAACTTGAGTTTCAATAAAGTACGTTACAATAAAGTATTTTCTCGAAGGTACCTACTTTGTTGATATTGCAAAGTATAAAGAACATAGCCGCAAATAACTTTGTAAACTATGATTATAACGAACGGTTGGCAACCCTATCAGAGCCAGCTCATAAAGCCTAATAATTACGGGTGACTAGCAAGCACTAAACTTGTGACGTAGCGTTGCCTGGCAACGTCGCGTTTCGCAATTTTGGTGACAGACCCGAAAATAACGCGAGGCATACTTTTATTTATTTAGCGCCATCTTTTACTATCTTTCTCAAAACTCGGTGCTCGAGGTCCATTTAACCGCCATCTCTGTCAAATTAAACAAAACAGGGTGCTCTGCGTAAAAATATCACGCTTCGATGGTAGGTGGCGACTCAAAATGGACATTAAAAACACTCACACATACGTAAAATTGGTCGTATTTCAAACTAATTTTAAAAATTACCCTTAGTAAATTTTTATTTGAAACAACCATTTGCGAGTACGATAATCATTAGAAAATCGAAAAAAAAATACGATATAAAGAACGACAATCTGTGGATTGAAAAAATACTTAAACTAGTGGTTCGCCCCGAACTGAGACCTCGCGATAACACCTTTATCAGCCCGACTACTTAACCAAGTAATTTCAATTTTTAACCGACTTCCCAAAAAAGGAGGAGGTTCTAAATTCGGTTGTTTTTTTTTTTTTTTATGTTTGTTACCGCATATCTCCGGCATTTATGGACCGATTTGGAAAATTCTTTTTTTATTTGAATAGATATACTTCCAGATTGGTCTCATTTTTCAGAGTCCAGTTCTGATGATGAAATCCATGAGAAATTGAGGGAACTCCTCAAATATTGTAGGCATACATATGGCGATTTTGATATTTTCAGCATCAAGCCAAGCATTTGCATTCAAAAAGTATCATAATCCTTTCACCACTATGGTTCTTTCATCATTTTTTTTCATCGAAATATTTAGTCGAATACAATGGCGGAAGTCGGTTTTTTTAATGAAAAGTTATAATATTATTATTTTTGAAAATTTTCACCTCGAGGTCTACCAGTACAGTACAGGATCTATCAGTAACAACTCTAATTTCCTACAAATCATCGAAATAGCCTTTAAATAGGACTAAGCAACGGGGCATACATACTACATACCAGTATATCAAGTACCTGACGAATTAATTTATAACGTCCTTTTGACGAAATACATAGAACTCTAGCGTCATTCAAATTCCTAGAAATGAGAGGTCAATAATGGATGTTATATTGGTTTATGTTTTATGGAGTACAAGTTTCTAAATTCTTCAGTTTCAGACTTTTCCCTGTAGTTGTGACAGAAAAGCCACAAGCATACCAAATTTCAGCATTGTGGGATTGCTGGAAGTACCCTAGAATTTTTGATTTTTACGTTTTTTATTTTCCCTAATATCTCAAAAACTACTAAGGCTAAATACTTATTAAAAACAGTTTTTAAATGTCCAACCAAAGCGCTTTCATTAGACACCCCACTTGATCTGACTGTCTCACTTTTATTTTTTTTTACCCCCTCTTGGACCCCAATATCTCAATAACCCCCTGACCGATATAGCCCATAACCTTACCTACAAATTGTACCAATACTATCTACCCCTATACCAAATTTCATGACGATCGGATTAACGGTTTGGAAGTTTTCATCGGACAAACATACATACATACATACACACATACATACAAACGCCGATTCTTCCAACTTGACTCAGAGAACTCGCTTCGCTCGTTCAATTATTTTGTATGGGCAAGGCAACGAGAGCATTCACCTTTCCGGAAGGGTCTCAACATTTAAGTAGGTACTTAAATTAAAAATATTGATTTGCCAATAAGAATAGAAACCGCAAGATCACTGACATAGCAGAATTAGCAAGGTGGTCAGGAAAAGTCAGTGAAATCGAGGGGCCATCTAGAAAGTCAGGGAAAAATTTTGATTTTACTCTGTTGAAGTCCCAAAATTTCCTATTAAAATTTCTGTTTACGTTTCAAAACATTTCACTCCGCTCGCCACTGCCTCTAATTGGTGCCAATCACTGCCTGTAAATTTGGCTGTTGTGTTGTACACTTCTGAAATACAATATTTTCGCGGCTAGCTACGCTCGCCGCTGCATCACTTATACTCCTTTTTCGGCTGACTATGCCAATAGTGGCATAATATATTATAGAATCACAAAAACTTTGGCTGTTCACCCATCTTAAATAAGTACTAAATTTTCGCGGCTCGCTCCGCTCGCCGCCACCTCTTTGCCTTTATCGGCTGGTCTTGCTACTAAAATCACAAAAAATTTGGCTGCCACAATTCTTAAATACGACATTTTCGCGGCTCGCTCCGTTCGCCGGTAGGAATCTTTCCCTAGCTAAGGGTGATTTAAGATAACTCCCCCAAAACCTTTGGCTGTGACCGCGTCTGTAGAGTTACTTATAGGTACTACATAAGTTACATTGGCCGTTGACTCGGCTTCATTGGCACAACTAAGGGGCCAGGCCCCCCCTGGAAAAAAGCTCTAGATACGCCAATGACCACCAGTGCCCTGTAACCCCAACTTTCGATCCAAAGGTCGTGGGTTCGAACCCGGTCAGGCACCAATTGTTTTTTTAACACTCCAAAAATCAACAAATGTTGACATGTGCATGTCAACATTTGTTTTTTCAAAATTCTGATCGGTTACAACTATTATCAGTATATTGTTCTACGTACACTATTTTTTGCATCTCATTATTTAATCTCGACACGTCGTCGTCGCACTGGGCGTTCAAAATACTTTCAGCGAGAGACCCGTCGTCGTGGGATTCACAGACTAAGTACCTACTACGTATGGTGGGATTGGAGGGCGCCGCTGTACTTGCATACCTTTTTTGTTTAGCGGGCAATACAATAGCGCGTCTATTCCGTTTTGATCCTATTACAACTGTTACTATTTCTTCAGTTTTTAATTCAAAATGCCGACAGAAAGAAACCAGCTCCTAATTATCCTACTAATATTATAAACGCGGAAGGTTGTGAGTATGGATGGATGGATGTTTGTTACTCTTTCACGTAAAAACTACTGAATGGATTTTAATGAAACTTTACAATAATATAGCTTATACATCAGAATAACACATAGGCTACAATTTATAAAGATATTGTGTGAATTGTCCATAATATGACGATAAGTGTCAAGTAAGTAGGAAAAATCTACCATCTGCGAGCTATTCTGGCGTGCGCTGCCAAAACCGCTAGAGTTACACATATGTAATTTATGATAGAAATGTTTATCTTTAATAGTCCTACAAAAAAGCCCGCCACAGTTTATATATGTGTAAGCCATTGCCATTACAAGTTTGTTACCTATTATGTTTGTTACTTCTTCACGCTCAAACAGCTGAACGAATTTGAGTGAAATTTGGAATGGAGGTACCCTGGATTAATACATAGGCTACTTTTCATTATCATCATCATCTTCAATTTTCATCATTATTCACGCGGGTGAAACCGCTCGGCGCAACTAGTGGTTATTGAACGAGCGAAGCGAGTTCTCTGAGTGAAGTTGGAAGAATCGGCGTTTGTATGTATGTATGTATGTTTGTCCGATGAAAACTTCCAAACCGTCAATCCGATCTTCGTGTTTGGTATGGGGGGTAGATAGTATTGGTACAATTTGTAGGTAAGGTTATGAGCTATATCGGTCAGGGGGTTGCTGAGATATTGGGGTCCAAGAAAAAAAACAAAAGTAAGACAGTCAGATCAAGTGGGGTGTCTAATGAAAGCGCTTTAGTTGGACATTTCAAAAGTGTTTTTAATAAGTATTTAAACTAAGTAGTTTCCGAGATATTAGGGAAAATAAAAAACGCAAAAATCAAAAATTCTAGGGTACTTCCAGCAGTCCCACAATGATGAAATTTGGTATGCTTGTGGCTTTTGTGACAAAACTACAGGGAAAAGTCTGAAATTGAAGAATTTCGAGACATGTACCCTATAAAACAATAACCAATATAATATCCGTTGTTGACCTCCCATTTCTAGGAATTTGAATCACGTTGGAGTTCTATGATTTCGTCAAAAGGACGATACCAATTAATTCGTCAGGTACTTGATATACTAACATGTATGTAGTATGAACGCCCAAACATATAATATGTAGTATGGTTTGTATGTTGCTTATTCCTATTCAAAGGATATTTCGATGATGTGTAGGAAATTAATGAAAAAAATAATTTGAAATTTGATATATCAGTAAATGTTTTTAGAAATCGGTTAAATACAAAATCTCTGTCACGGCAGTCTCGGTAGAGAAATTGACTCGGTAGTTTTAGATTTCTGATGGATCATCCATACAAACATGCTTACATAGCCGTTGAATACTTAATAACCCTTTCTTCCCCACTTAGGTAAGTAGTCAAACTGATAAAGGTGTCATCGCGAGGTCTCAGTTCGGGGCGAACCACTAGTATTATGTAGTTCACAACGTTAGTTCACATATTGGCCACGACGCCGACGGGTCTCTCGCTGAACAGACTCTACCTACTTTTGAGATCAGTATTATATTATACTAGTTGCGCCCCGCGGTTTCACCCGCGTGAATAATGATGAAAATTTATGATGATGATGATGATGAAAAGTAGCCTATGTGTTAATCCAGGGCGTAAAGTATCTCCATTCCAATTTTCACCCAAATCCATTCAGTAGTTTTTACGTGAAAGAGTAACAAACATCCATACTCACAAACTTTCGCGTTTATAATATTAGTAGGATTATTATCAGTACCAGCCCTAATTTGCAGTTTTACTAAAACTTAGGTAGACAAGACAAGATACACCTCTTCCTTTTTCAAAAGTTACGCAACGCAATACACTTCTGTTAAATTTCGCTACAGTGCTTTAGTGGTATTTTAAGCTTACTTGGTTGAAGTAGGTAGGTAGGTACCTACCACTAAAATTACACGCAGTAACTAAAAAAACACTAGAAAATAAAATTAAATAAAAGTATTTTTTTAAAATGGCGGGAACTATCCCTTTTGAAACATGAAAAAAAGAAAGTTCAGACCAAGAAGTTCCACCTTTTCAAGTTTTTATTTTCAAGACGTTATTAACAGCGCTAACCCCATGCTAAACCCGAGGCTAGACCCGACCATGGAATTATTTGGACCTGACGTGGGCTGACCCATGGACTTATAGGTCCATGGGCTGCCCTCAGAATAATGACTAACTAGCAATCATTATTCTGAGGGACTGACGGCTGAAGTTGACAGACAAGTCACGTCAAGATTTTTAGGTTAGCTAAAGTTGTTTGATTTGGTTATTTTGGTTCCTTTAAAAAAGAGAAAAGAATCCAGTAAAAATGAGATTGACACCAGTTTTAAACAGGCAACATATTGGGTTTATGTTCAAAAAGCATTGGGTGGTACAAGGCAAACGAGTTCCCATCGACACTCGCATAGAAGAGTACATAAAGGCGAAGGGCATCAAAGTTGAAGATGCTCTCGAATACGTGAATGGGAAGCCACTGGAACACGAAACGTAAGTAATCTACGCTGCAGATGTTGCTATCGACCATACCAAATAACTGAAAGAATCTCATTTTAATTTCCGTTCTTATTATAGATTAGACATAGTTGGTCCATTTGAACAGCCACTTGCCCTTGATGAGAACCACCCAGAGTACAAACAGCGACCATGTTACACGCTCAGGAACACCAACGTCCTTCTCGAAGGCATCTCTCAAGCCCAAGTCCTCACCAAAACTGTGATAGCAGAAGGCAGACTGCCGCCAAAAATAGAAGAGCTGGCTAAACTCCCAGCTCCAACAACTATTCACGAAAACATCAAAAAAGCTATTTTATCAGCAAATGTGTTTGATTGTGAACAGAACAAACTGCCGAAAATAAAAGAGGAAGCAAGACCAGCATATAATTTCCCTAGGATACTGGGAATTACTGATAGAAGGCGCAAGTAAGTTGTTTAGCTAGTACGCCATAAAGATGTGAATGTGAGCTACCTAGTTGTAAGGTCATCATAAAAATAGTGTATGCCGTGTTTGTTACCTTATTCTTTTAGGCTTGGTCACACAGGTGGTTTAAATTCACCTAAATTTATAATACAATTAAAAATTTTCCTTGTGAATAATTAATAAAACTTTCCTTTTTTCTTTTAGCCAAATCCTAACAAACAAACTACTGCAACTGGTTGAAAAGAGCAATGACATAGAAGTTACCCAGTCCAAGTATGTTGTGAATGATGTTGAGAGCCAAACAGTGTTTGACAAGGAGGAGGACTTGATAAAGTTCCATGAAATATCAAACATCCTTGTGACCAGCAACAAGCCAATACAACATGACACAGAGAAAGACATACCGTTTGTGGAAATCCCAGATTTGTACCCTGTTAAATACACCATTACAATGCCACCAGAACACTTTTATGAGGAATCTAGCAAATACCGTAAGAGTTGTGAAAACTATTTTTTTAGTGCTAGAGTGTTAAAAGTGACGATCTGAACTGTCAAAACGTATGTTCTGTAACATATGTTTTGAAACTAGCTCAAAGTCTAGGGAATTTTTCTTCTTCTCTAAAGTCTAGAGGTTTAAATTCTTTGTTCATCTACAATCAGTACTCAAACTGAGAAGCCCCCATTGCCTAACAAACTGGTAATCAATTTCGATTGCGCTGTATTATATGAATATCTCTACTCTTGAAAATAAAACACAAGGCACAATGTACCGTAAAATCGGAATCAAATGCGATTACCAGTTCTTTAGGCAATAAGGGGTATAATATGGGTAGTTAGGCTTAAAAGAGAAGTGGTCCATTGACCGCTGAGTGTTCATGTTCAATGAAATGTCTATGTAGTCTCTTTGGGTAGACTGGCTAGCTGTATAAAGTAACACCTTGTAATCATGGTGCACTCTCGTTTACCCACAGTTGAACCTGACCACAGTTGAAACTTGATGCATCTTGATTGAAGAAGCTCAACATTTCTTTGTTATTATTTCTATTCAAAGCTATAGCCATTTTAAACACTTACTAAGTTCATTCTTACATTGTTTCAGCCTTCCTTCCATCAGTTAGCCTGAGGCACCCCCACACAGCATGGCTTCATTACAACAGCACTGAGGTCAACAACCTATTCGAGACTCCCGTGACTCCACAACAAGTACTCGGAAGATCTTTGACGCATGCCTTCACTGTTGCCTCAGCCTATGCTAAGCAACTACATGGGGTATGTCTTTTGAATTTTTAAGTTCTGTTTATGTTGTATTTTCGATATTTCGGTACTTTTATAGTTAAAGCAGATTTCTTCAAGCTTAGTTGCACAGCATTAACAATAAAATCTTGTAATCCAATTTTCACCCACTTCCCGTTAACCAATTGGGTTGAAATTTTGCACACGTGTACCGTTGACAGTACAATAATACGGTGACAGCAAGCTGATCTGATGATGGCGGCAGAAGGTGAACAATGGAACTCCTTGATGGATAGTAATAGACTGGCTGTGATGGGCTCATTTTAATCAGCTGATGGTTATAAATACTGATTTAATTAACTGGAAGACTAATCTCATAAAAGCATATCTTGAAAAATATTTATTTCAACAAAAACTTATTTCTCAATTGTAGTGTATAGTGAAAAATAACTCGTATTTTTTATATTTCTAGTAAATACTTTGTTACATGAGTTTGTTTACAACAGGAGGATGTAAAAGATCTACAAGAGCCAATCTACCTCAACTGCATCCAAACAGACGGACAAAGTTTCCATTTCGGCGTTTTGGAACTTAACACCCTGAACGTGGATGGATCAGAAGGCACTAAAAATGTGTGGTACTGTAAGAACAATATGAAGCTGTATGACTCGAGTCGGTACTTTAGCGGGAGGCCCGTTTTGGAAAACTATAACAACAAAGTTTATGGATATATCAATGCATTTTATAACTCATAAGCTTATATTACTAATAATAAATTAGTTTTAGATTAGTCCAATAAATCGTTTACAAAAGAATTGCTGTAGTATTCCTGTTAATGTTGTGTGTGATGTAAAGCAAAATATCATGTTATGTATTTATGTGTATATCCCATTATATTTACAAGAACATAATACATTTCTTTTCTGTTTAGTACATAATTCTTACACGTACCGAATCACTTTGTACATTAATTAAATAATAGAAAGTTAGGGAAAGAATGAAACAAATAGTTGTACCATAGATAAACTATATTGTTAGTAATATAGTTTACCTATGGTTTGACTCATTTCTCCATTGTAAATTTTTGCAGTCGACGTCTTCTTAGTTCCTCCGCATCGGCATCAGTCTTATCTCTGAAACAATGGGAATGAACATCATATAACACCCAAATCATACAAACTAATCTATATTCCAATCCTATCCTACTAGTAATATAAATGCGTAAATTTGTCTGATTGGTGGTTACTCAATAACAGCTGGCAGAACAGGTTAAAATAAAATTTGGTAGCAAGATAGATTAACGCAGGGGGGGAAAGGCTGCGGGAGCTTTATTAGATGTTTTCAGGTCATTCAAATATTTATCAGCAGGACAACCATGCTACAAAAAGATATATCAGCCAACAAATAACACACCGTACGATTTGGGCAGGGATCCTGCATCAAACTTAGGCTAGGCTTAAGCGCAGTCTTTGTCTAGCCAACTCAAATTTTATTTATTGAAGTCGCAAGGATAATCTTGAATCGTCTTATAAATTAAAATTTCTCCTGTTTGAACCAAGCTTAGAAGAATCAGGCTAAAAACACGACTTGGCTTAGTTTGATGATCGGTCAAGCAAAAAACATCAGCAAAAGTTTATAAACACTCCCTACGCTTGATATACTTATAAATAACAACTTAACAAAACCATGTAAATAGGTAGGTACAGATACTGCAAATTTACATTTTAGCATTCGGGGGCAGAACGACATCAGGTCACGCGGCTTTATCATTAACATAGTCATCAAAAGTATAATACGCTTTCGTAATTAGATTATTCTTTATGTAGGATTTAAATTAAAATTTAAAAAAGAATTATATTTGCTGATTTTTCTATTTTATTTCTCAAATGCAATGATTTTGCTGCATGACAAATTTAAAATTTACTAAACGCAAAAAAGGAAATTCCATTGTGGTAAGGGGCCAGGGGGGATTACGTTTATGTGACTGTTGTTTTCGTTCCTTACCTATTAGTGTGTAAAGTCCCGGCGTGTTCTTGCGACGTGCCTGGCAGTGCGCCGTCGCCCGCTCTGCTAGTAGAGGGAGTCGGCTGCGGCTTGTAGTTTGACGTCGTTGGTACTACGTCCGGTTCCGTCTTGGGTGCGATGGGCGTTGTCTCGGGTTCCGTACTGTTCATTATATAAGTTAGTTATTTTCAGAATTCTTTAGCTGATGATAGCAAACATCCGCTGGAAGACTTATGACATAAAAATAAATCATAAGACGACGCCTTCCGCGGCGCGGCTGAGACGCGAGAGGTGCGGGTTCGATTCCCACTGCGATCTGGGTATTGTGGTACCCTGGTAATCATAGTTCGTGATACCCACAGAGAATCCTAGTGTGGGATCAGGACTATGTTGACTGTTGGGTGTTATTCACTCGTCGTGGGTACGTGTCTATGTGTGCTTGCGCCTGTTATCGCTTAAGGTACTGCGCTGGCCTTCTGTACCTATATATTTTGTGCCTCAATACTGGTGTTGCTTAGAAAAATAAAATAAACAATAATCTAAAAAATCTAAATTGGTAATGGGAATTGCCACTTCGGATTACTGTCAATAGATGGCGTTCGTGGCGGATCTACACAAGGCTTAGAGAATTTATGTAGGGAGATGGCATGCTCAACTTCTAGTACTAAATTATTTCTGCCACTTTTTGCGGGAGGCGAGGTAAACACGTACAGCACACATTTACTTACTCACGCACACTCATACAGAAAGTTTAGGCGTCTCTATAAACGCACACGGAAATAAAAGCTGTCATACAAACATAAAACAAGCACACAAATAAATAATTTCTGTAATTACACTATTGGTTAGTTGCTTACTAGCGCAAAAACTAGTGATGGGGTGTGAAAGACTGAATGAAATTAAGATGATTAATTGTCTATGGATGTATGTTTATTATGTTTGAATGGGTGAATTGATTCATGTTGATCAAAAGTAATCGCGTAACAAACATATAAAAAAACATAGTCAGTTAAAAATTGTTTTAGGATTTAAGAGCTCACCGGTAGGACGCGTACGTCCTTTTGCACGCGAACGAAGTTTGCTTCTATTTTGGCTATTATTTCTTAAAATTTTGTATTCATGATCTATACACTAATATATAGACCCGTGGTGCGTTGGTTTCTTACAAAATTATATGGTTTCCAAATCACACGCATCAGGCATGTATGATCTGCAACTATTTGTTCCGGGTCTGGTTGTTATGGTGCCAGGTACTCGTAGTTCCTGATAGGTACCTACGATACAGGAAATCCTAGTGTGGGATCAAGACTACGTATGTGACTGTTGAGTGTTAAAAAAAACAATATTTTGGCTCCTGCTCGGAATGGATGTAAGGTTGGGTCCCGTGGTATTAAGGAGCTCCTCCTCATTGACATGGCCATCAGACAGAAGGTCAGGAGGAGCAAGGGAAACCTCTCCGCTGCTTGTATTGATTATAAGAAAGTCTATGATTCTGTGCCACATACATGGATTTAACAATTATAAGCTGGGATTACATTTTATATTGTATTTTTTAAATGAAAATATAAGCTATTGGTTTTAAAATGGATCAATTTATTGTTAAGAAAATGTATTTTCGTGGATCGGCTTTTTTCATACGAAACGAGATTCGAATATCCGTATACTTTTGCATACCTTCCTAATTTCATATTGTGATTGACGAAATAACCCTAAAACCGTAAAAAAACGGAAATACAAGCCTCTAAAATAACCTTACAACCCCTTTAAACCCGAAAAACAGCTAATCAAGCCCATTTAACCTATATTTTAGGCTGGTATTGAACGACGTAGGTATTGATATTTTCTTTGGAATCAGGTTTTTTTTTATAGCTTTGAGATCGTTTTTTCGGCCTGAAAACTCCCTATCCTGTTAATTTCATAAAAATCGTTGCAGCCTCTTTCGTTCATTCATTCGTTCGTTGTTTTCACATCACTTGTCCCCGTACCAAGAAATTACGTATCGTTATTTCTGTCGTAAGCTTGCACTAAGAAAATATGTTTTACGGTGAAATTAATGGCTTAATTGTGTTGTCAATTACTTAAATGTGATAAGAAACTCCATATTTTGTTAAATTTGATGTTTCCGACCGCCATTTACACGAAACCACAGCACAACCAACCATTTTTAGGAGCTCCGTATAGCGACAGGTATGAACGCAGAATGGCGAACGATCGTGGCTAAACTAGTTTTTATAAACTGACACGAACGACCGTTCATGTACTTCGGCAGAGGGGAAAGCGTATGCTTGCCATCTCCCATAGGCCATAGGCATATCTCAAGGTGGCCCCGCTGGCCTAATGCTGGCTGACTAAGACTTAAACAGTGACAGTAAGAAGCAGACAACATTGATGTAAACTTACACTAGTTCAGTCTGTGTGGACACAGTGGCCGTGTTCAGAGGAAGGTTGGCCACCACCGTCGAGTACTGCTGCATCAGTAGTACGGACGCGTCCAGCATCGCCTGAATTTCACGGAGCAGCTAGAAATAACATAACAATGTCTTTCATTTTGTAAATCTTAATTTAATTATAGGATAACAAAGAAGCTCGGTGTGATGTGCCATCCTTTTATGCACCGTTCGCACTGCGGCAATTGGTACATCGTAGTCACACCACAGTAAAGCGCTTTTCACACTTTCTAATTTTTTAATGAGTCCAGTACTGTTTTGTTTTATTTATTTTTTGAACCCACCTATACAATAGAATAATTTTTGGGTATTTAACTACCCTACAATATTTGATGATGTAGCTCAGCAGTACCAAATAACTTGTTTTTTTTTGTAATCATATCTTTATCTAAAGCTTGCTAATGTCTCATGTAGCGTGGGTTGGGTAGGTGATAGGTACCTACTAAGTTTTTGCGGCCACTTATTAACATTAGTAGTTATCTACTATTATTAGTAAGTGGTTACCTACTTTCTTACCTACTACCTACCTGTCTAATGTTAATAATGTTATGTATCTAATTTAAAAATTTATTTGTCTCTTTTATCTAAGCAATTATGTACTTACCTACTATCTGTCACTTGTCTACTGGAAGAGCCTAGCTTCCCACAACACAGGGAATCCTAGTGTGGGAGCTAGTGTACAAAATTATAATTATGGTACCTACGTTACCATATTATTATACTTAATGTAAATTTTTCTGGATCAATAAATGATTATATTATTATATTATATTATGGTGGAAATCTCACCTATCCGTACCAAACGGTTTAAGTTGACGTTCATCATTAGAACAGCAAAATAATGGAATACATTGTTAGCGTCTTGTTTTCCACGATAAATAATAATAATAAATGCTGGACGTTTCACACAACATTATCTAGCCCCAAGCTAAGCAGAGCTTGTGTTATGGGTACTAGATAACTGATATACTTAATACAATACATTACATAGATAGATATTTTTTATTATACATAGAGAAATAACCAGAACACCCTGAACAAATATCTGCAGATCGTACAAATATTTGTTCCGAGGCGGGAATCGAACCCTCAACATCCTGCGTCGCAGGCGAACCATCGCCCGCCGCGCCACAGAGGTCGTCAAAAATGCAATCTAGGAGTTTTCAAGTCGACAGTAAATAGGTATCTAGACACGCATGCTACATCTTCGACTCTAGCTAGCACAGGCTGACCAACGTTAGTAACAATAGCGAGACGATCATCATCATCATCAGCCTGTAGAATTCCCCCGCTGGACATAAGCCTCCCCCCTTAGAATGCCACGACGAAAGGTCTTGAGACGCCTCCATCCACCGATTTCCTGCGACGTTTATAATGTCTATACTCCATCGAGTGGAGGGCGTTCCTCTACCGCGTCGTCCGGTTTGTGGTCGCCACTCGAGAGACTTTATTCCCCAACGATAGCGAGACTATAGTTAATGTCAAATATTAACCAATCAAATTACAAAGATTTCAAACTATCCCGATGTCAGTCGTCCGATCGAGCGGACTATACAGTCGGACTACGCGTTCACGGCCTAATATTTGACATTTGCTATCGGCTCGCTAGCGTCTCCGTAAAGTGTGTCACACACGTAGCAGATGAGGTAAGATATCTGTATCTGAGCGCGTTTTTGTCACTCTCTATACTAAACTCATGGAGCAACACAGACGTAGCATGATCACTTATATTTTACCGTCAAGCATCTGTAGGAACCGACATATATCAAAAGATGGACAGATGATATCTGTGTATACAAATTGAAATACAATACAGTTTGAAGGTTTCCGCGTGAATGTATCATTTTCGTATATTATCGTATCTGTTACGTGTGTGATACCTTCAGATGCGATAAGTTTTTATACGCATATAATATATTACTGCATCTGCTACGTGTGTGATGCACTTAACGTTAGTTTTTCGTACATTACGGCTAGCACAGGTTGACTCACGTTACAAAAACATGGGGTTATGCTGGTGGGGTTTTTGGGAATAATCCAGAAAGACGTTGTCTTTTATAAATATAGAGATGTGTTTACCGTCAAACGCGCTTCAATGTTGGTCCTCTCGTGTCCTTCCATGCGCTGGAGTTCGTCGGTAGTGAGGCTGGCGAGCGAGGCGGGGCGCGGCGGGGGCGGGGGCGGCATGCCCCAAGCCATCATCGCTGAAAATGACAGCAAACCTATACAACTCGTTTATTTAATAATTAGACCGCCAGAAATACCACAGTCACAAAATGATAACCATTATAATGGCAGCGATTCTGTGCAGAGTTAGTGCGCTATAATTATCACTCTTTATTTATGAGGAAAATTTTTATTTCGTGAAGCCATACAACTAAAGTTACCTGCTTCAGAAGATTGCGTTCCTGACGCTGGAATGGATTTACAACTTAGAACATGTTTCTGCATTCTATGTATGATTCCTTGCATCTCCTTCCGGCAAGTCTTGCAACGAGCCCACAGTCCAGTATTCTTTGATTTAATACAATCGAAGTACAACCACACTGGATCCCTATTTCTCGGCATTTTATTTCCAAGCTAGATTTTCAATTCGACGTCAAGCTAAATGGAAAATTCTACACAATATGGAAACGCTCTTTGTTATGGCCTCGTGATAATTATCGTTTTATCTCTTGATACTTATCTTTAATTGTGATAATTATCTGATAATAAGTACATAACGCTAAAACCTACTGTAGTATGGAATGTCAACATTCCATACCGCTCAAACCGAGCCTACCACCTACCGCTCGTCGAGGGATAATGGTGCTGGCATTATTGGTAACGGCAACCGTGGTATACGGAGCGGTATACTGCGGCGCGACCTTCAACCGTCTTGTGTACACTGCAATTATGACACACTGACGTAATAGTGAGTAGTACATATACTATGAACTAAATTCTGCCTTCCTACTATTTCTACTCTCTCTGGACAGACTATTAGGATAGTGTATGTGCTTATATATTATGCGGTGGCAGCATGAGCCGCATCTCACGTTCAGCTGAGACGCCTGATGGTGCATGCAATGTGGAACCCACCCACACTCACTGGTATAGTAGCACTACTTCGCACTACTTCTCACTAAAACACGACTCACAACCACACACAACACATCCACATACCTCACGCAACACTTACAAAAACTAAACCCTTCTAACACATTCATAATTAGGAATTAGTGTTGGAATTTTGGGCTCTTACTTACATATTTATTTTTACTATTTTATTCTTAACTTGTTTCTTTTGTTTTATTTTGTTTTCTACTGTATTATTATTGTATTTTACGCGTTAACTTTAAAGATTTGTCAGTTTTAAGTTATAATTTTTCTCACTAACACTATTATGCTCATTCTAAACATTTTAATTTTGTATTTTTACTATGATGGAGAGTCCGGGGTGAGCCACTGTGACCCTGCAACACAGGCTCTTTGAGACCTCGTGCAGGGGACAGCGCTCCTTTTGGTACACAATATCATGCTTAATATAAGTACTATTTCTACTCTCTCTGGACAGACTATTAGGATAGTGTACGTGCTTATATATTATGCGGTGGCAGCATGAGGCGCGTCTCACGTTCAGCTGAGACGCCTGATGGTGCATGCAATGTGGAATATGTGGCTATGTAGGCGCTTACGTGGCGTAGGCATGTTGGGAAAGGGACGCGGCTCGACCGCCGGCGCTGGTATCCGTCTCACGTTCAGCCGACACGTCATCTGGCGCTGGTACCGCGCCGCGTGGAATATGTGGCTGTGCAGATACTTACGCGGCGGCGGCATGTTGGGGAAGGGAGGCGGCGGCAAAGGAGCGGCGGCGGCAGGTTGCGGCGGCACGGCGGCTGGCGGCGCAGCCGTCTCTGGCGCTGGCGCGCGTAGCACGTTCAGCCGACACGTCGGACACGTCTGCTGGCGCTGGAACCACAGTCGCAGGCACGCCGCGTGGAATATGTGGTTACATGGCAGCTTTTTCGCTCCTGCAATAAACGAGAGAGTCAAGTGAGGACTGTATTCTGAATGCACGCGCAAGTGCGAGTGGGGGCATACAACATTTGGGTCGCCACAATCTCATTATAACCCTCAGACGAAGTTATTAGTCTTAATACTGTGACGTGGCCGAGGAACTTGTACATTTTTTCGCGATAGATGCATTTTCTATCGAAGGTCGCGAGCTCGGCGGCAGACGCGTCTTGGTAGAGAGTGTTCATGTTGCGGAAGGCACGCCGCGACAGCCCACGTACTATCTTAAAGAGCCTGTGGAGTAACAAGCAGTCTCTCCAAGGAGTATTTACCAGTATGCATCTCCTCACGACAGATGATGCACTCGTTGTCGGCGGCCGCGAGCTCGGCGGCGGTGGCGTCGGGGTACAGCGTGTTCATGTTGCGAATGGCACGCCGAGACAGCACCACGTCATTGTAAGCTTTCTTGAAGCTCCTGCAAACATCAAATTGACTATGAGATATGTAGTTTAGGCGATATTTCATTTTATTTTTATTTTTTTTGTTTTGGTGACGACCTCTGTGGCGCGGCGGGCGAAGGTTCGCCTGCGACGCAGGAGGTTGCGGGTTCGATTCCCGCCTCGGAACAAATATTTGTACGATCTGCAGATATTTGTTCAGGGTGTTCTGGGTATTTTTCTATGTATAATAAAAATATATAGCAATGTAATGTATTGTATTAAGTATATCAGTTGTCTAGTACCCATAACACAAGCTCTGCTTAGCTTGGGGCTAGATAATGTTATGTGAAATGTCCAGCATTTATTTATTTATTTATTTCTGAAGTGAACTAGTCTGTGCGGAAAGATAATGTTTGTGGTTTAAAACGGAAAAACACCTCAAATGAAAAATCAGAAAAGCTTACTGCAGTTTCATCTCAAAAATTTATCGGGACCATTCTTTAGATACCCATATCGCTGTTTGGGAAAAAAAGTTTACATGCGAGAAAATATTACGCTATATTTGTTTTTTATACATGCCGTAAGTCACAGTCAGGATCAAGACAAGACCATTCTCTTCTGCAAAGTATATTTTTGTGGTATATCTGTGCATTATATTTATGTGGGTAGTTTTAAGGAACGTCAGTTGGTTGCGAGCCATTAAAGAAGTACAAGTGATTGGCGGTGTTTCCTTGTTATTCCTTAAAATACAGAACATTTGGCGACGAGTAGTTATTCACGTGTGTTTATATTGATTTGGTCGTATGTAATAGTGTTTTCATTGACAAGTGAACTTCCAAAATCAATAAGGATGATGTTCGGCGGCAACCTCTCATTTGATCACCGCGTGCAAGAGTGGAGCATTTTTAGGAGTCGTTTTATCCAGTACTGTACGGCGAACGCAATTGGAGATGACACCGATAAGTCTGGAATGAGAAGGCGAGCTCTTTTGCTCACTGCGTTGGTGGAAGATACCTACCGCGTCGCAAGAGATTTGGTTTTTCCTGGAAACTTGGATAGCGTCGAGTACGAAACCCTTTTAGAAAAGTTGAACGTTCATTTTCAATCGAAGAAGAGTACGTTTGCTGAAAGATACAGTTTTTACAAGGCGGAACAGCGGCCAGGGGAAGATTTAGCTGAATGGGCGGCGCGAGTGCGGAATTTGGCTCAATATTGCGGATTTAAGACGGAGTTAGATAACGTGTTGCGCGACAGGTTCGTCCTAGGATTAGAGAATACTAAGGAAAAAGAGAAGCTGTTCGCGGAAAGTATCGAAACCCTGACATTCAGCAAGGCTTTGGAGTTGGCGCAAAGCGTGCGGTGTGCGCGCGTCGCGCTGCAGACCGCGCGAGCTGGCAACGCCGCGGCCGGCGCGGCTGGCGCGGGCTCCTTGGAGGCGCAGGCGCTGCCTGTGTTCGCGGTTCAGCGGCCGAGCGGGGCTTCATCTAGTGATTCGCGAGTGTCGAAGTGTTGTGAGGTGTGCGGGTATAAAAATCACTCAAAAGAGAAGTGCCGTTTTGTAAATTATATTTGTCAGAAGTGTAACAAAAAAGGTCATCTTAGGAAAATGTGCAACGCTAAGATTAGTGATAGCAATTTTTTAGGAACGGATGACGATGACGCTAATGAAGGTATTTATAATTTATTTAATATAAAAAACTCGATTACGGACGAACCGATCTCGCGAAAAGTCAAGTTTTATGATAAAGAAATTCTATGTGAAATTGATTGCGGTAGTGCGGTCTCCGTTTTACCGGCAGCTATATATCAACAGCTGTTCGGTAGCGATAAGAGAAGAGATCAATTGCAGCCATGTAATGAGGTTTTTAACTTTTATACGGGCTTGAAAATTTCACCAATTGGGTGCTTAGCATTGCCAGTAAGCTTCCAGGGCAGCACTAAACAAGTTGTTTTCTTTGTTATCAAAACAAACGAGAAACGATTACCCCTTTTGGGCCGCGATTTTATGAGTTTGTTTAAATTACATTTGTGTAGTTTAAATTGTAACAATTTATCGGTGAACGATAATGCAGGCGAGGTTCTAATAAGGAAATATTCAAAATTATTTTCCGATGAATTAGGCAGGTTTAACAAATACAAAGTTAATTTGAAAATAAAGCCTGATGCGCACTTGAAGTTTTTTAAGCCACGGCCTGTGCCCTTAGCTTTGAAGCCTAAAATAGAACAGGAGCTCGATCGGTTATTGGCATCAGGTATTATAGAAAAAGTAGATCATTCGGACGTCGCTACGCCTATTGTCCCAGTGCTGCGTCCCGATGGTAATGTCAGAATTTGTGGGGTTTTTTCAGTGACATTAAACAAGGTTTTATACCTAGACAATTATACACTTCCTCGGATTGAAGATTTGTTTGCCAGACTTCATGGTGGGGTAGAATTCAGCAAGTTAGATCTGAAACTGGCTTATCTTCAGCTGGAGCTCGATGACTCTAAGAAATGGTGTTGTATAAACACGCATAAAGGTTTATATAGGTATACTCGCCTCGTACTAGGTTTGGCTAACGCGCCTTTTATATTTCAACGTACAATGGAACAGTTATTGGGTGACATAGATGGTATTTGTATATATTTAGACGATATTTTGATCACTGCTCCAAATAGGGCGTTGCATTTAGAGAGATTAGAACGGGTTCTAAAGAGATTGCAGGACGCGGGTTTGCGTGTGAAGCGCGATAAATGTGAGTTATTCAAAAGTTCGGTGGAGTACCTAGGCTATGTGATTGATAAGGAAGGTCTGCACAAATCTAACAGTAAAATCGAGGCTATTGTAAATTGCAAACCCCCACAGAACGTAAGTGAATTGAAGTCATTTTTAGGTATGGTGAATTATTACCGTTGTTTCGTTCCAAATACGTCGTCGATGCTTAGTCCTCTAAATAACTTATTGAAGAAAGGTATTAAATGGGTGTGGGATAAATCTCAGTCAGATGCGTTTGAAAGTATAAAACAGGAGCTAGCTTCAGATCGCGTGCTGGCCCACTACCACCCGGAGTACCCCACTATCGTGACGTGCGACGCGGGCCCCGTAGGCCTGGGCGCGGTGCTCGCGCAGCAACAGCCAGACGGCTCCGAGCACGTGGTGGCTTATGCTTCTCGTTCTCTGTCGAAAGCAGAGACTAATTATGCACAAATTCAGAAAGAAGCCACTTCTATTGTGTTTGCGATTAAAAAGTTTAATCATTATTTGTACGGCCGTACGGTACCATTTGTATTGCGTACGGACCATAAACCGCTTTTGTCAATTTTTGGCAAGGAAAAAGGTGTGCCCGTTTTAGCCGCGAATAGATTACAAAGGTATGCTCTGTTCTTATCAGCATATAATTTCAATATTGAATATGTGAAGAGTGATGATAATGTGGCAGATTTTTTGTCACGATCCGTGGCTACTCAGTTGAATGAGTTTGAAGATATAGATCGTTCTCTGTATGTAAATTTTATTGGTGAATCTATTTTACGCCCTATAACGTTTGATGATATCCGAGTTGAAACCGCTCGTGACGAGGTTTTAAATCAAGTGATAGGATTTATTAAGAACGGTTGGCCTGCTAAAATGTTGAACCCAAGTTTACGTCCATTTTTCTTATGTAGATTGGACCTGGCTGTCGAAAACGAATGCATTTTACGGGGCCACAAAATAGTAATTCCTTCTTGTTTTCGTGAAAGACTTTTGAATGAATTGCACAATTCTCATTTTGGTGTTGTTAAAACTAAGTCTGAAGCTAGATCACGCATGTGGTGGCCATCCATTGACAAACACATTGAAGAAAAGATAGGTTCATGCAGTGTTTGCAACACACTCCGTAGTAATCCACCAAAAGTGCCGCTAGCTCCGTGGCCATACCCCGAGCGCGCTTGGGAGCGCGTACATTTAGATATGTTTATGTTGTATGGTAAGCAGTTTTTAATCGCAGTTGACGCTCATTCTAAATGGGTGGAATGTTTTGCTATGCAGAAGACGGATAGTGAATCGGTCATCAGTAAAATTTGCGAAATGTTTAGTAGATTTGGGTTAGTGCGTACCCTGGTTACTGACAATGCTACCAATTTTTGTTCAAATGAGTTCGAAACGTTTTGTCGACTAAATGGAATTCAGCATTTAACCGGGGCGCCGTATCATGCAATGACCAATGGCCAAGCAGAAAACAGTGTTAAAACTGTAAAAAAAATGGATTAAAAGCGATATTAAACATTGATGTAAATCAAAAAGTTTTTGTAAAAATTTTAAATAAATTTCTCTTTGACTATAGGAATTCCATTCATTTGACTACGGGTTTCTCTCCAGCCCAATTGATGATTGGACGTCCTTTGCGTTGCCGGTTCGATTTGTTATGCCCTCCACAAGTAGTTTCATTTTCGCCATCGTCATCCGCTGCAAAAGATAATGTAAAAGAGGGGCAAAGGATCCAATGTAAACAGTTTGGGGGTAAAAGAAACGTGTGTTTTTCGGTAGGCGACAAAGTATTGTTAAAACATTATTATAATAATGGTACAAAACATACATGGAAGCAGGGTGTTGTTCAAAATTGTTTGGGTTCTCGAATGTTCATGGTTAAAATTCCTGATGAAAATGTTATTGTAAAAAAACATGTGGATCAATTATTGGCATACAAAGGAAACTCATCATTTGACCAGAATGACGTTGTGAGTGGTTTCGGAGACTGTTTATCCGGAACATTGGGTCAACCTAGCGAGTCTGACGCTGGCTTGGCATTGGACCCGGTTGAACCATCGCAGGATTCTGTTCCTGCCTCCCCCACGTCTCCTGCGCGAGATGATAGGGTGGAGGAGATAGGAGCTGTCTCGAATGATGAGTTTTTTGACCCTGATGGTTCTGATATTGTTCAAAGTGCTGACCTTTCTATGCACTCTAATGATAGCGATAATGCAAAACAGGAACCTCAATATGCCCGTTTATATCCGGTTAGAAAAACTAGGAAACAAATAAATTATAAGTTTTAGTTAATAGGTTTTTGTTAATAGTGGTGGAGGAATGTGGTATATCTGTGCATTATATTTATGTGGGTAGTTTTAAGGAACGTCAGTTGGTTGCGAGCCATTAAAGAAGTACAAGTGATTGGCGGTGTTTCCTTGTTATTCCTTAAAATACAGAACAATTTTACAACCTTGTACGATAGTGAGAGCCGTGTTGTGCGAGGTACCCCGACTTCCAATCCCAAGGTCGTGGGTTCGAATAGCGGGAGTAAACAATGGATTTTTAAATTCGAAAAATTTAAGCGCGTATTAAAACGAACTAGTTGGTTCTTTTTTTTTTATTCGGGATAGCTTCCTAATATTCGGCGATGGGCTTGCAACCTGTCATATAGAATGGTAAATACTATGCAAAATGTGGGCATGTGGCATATATAATATTTAAACCTGCCTAATCTACCCCTAGCAGTATATCCTGGCGGTAAATAGTATGCAAAATGTGGGTATGTGCCAAATATCCTGGCGGATCTGGGTACTGAATACCGTATGTGAGGATGTTCACCAAGGGTATTAAAGTCGTGAGGCAATTTTTTGATACCTATTTTTTTAATTCATTTTTTTATACTACTTGGCAAACAAACAAGCATACGGCCCACCTGATGGAAAGTAGTTACCGTAGCCTTTGGACGCCTGCAACACCAGAGGCATCACACGCGCGCTGTCGACCCTGAGACATAAAGATGAAAAGTCTCATGTGCCTGAAATTTCACCGACACCTTCAAGCCGAAACTCAGCAATGCGAGCACTACTGCTTAGCGGCAGAAATAGGTACGATGGTAATACATCCCCGGACGAACTCTTTCACAAGAAGTCCTACTACTAACAAATAGTATTGTAGGGTTGATGATAAAACGGGACTTTTATAGGATCACGTGTCTGTGTGTTTCTACTAAAAGAAAACATAAATGAAATCGGAAAATATTCGTGAAAGAAAACGTGTTGCTTAATTTCACTGAGGACTAATAAGTTAAAATGGTCTAGTGGTTACTATGGTAGTCTAATTAGACGTAACCCTCTCCGTGCGAGTCCGACACGCACTTGTCTTCGCAAGAACATGTCTTAAAATATATTTTTTAACAAGCATAAGTAAAATAAATAAGTACGTAATACCTACTTTACTTTAGAACTTATGTAGGTTCACTGCTCAAAACGGGTTGTATGGCCATGAATATATAATAAGAAAAAAACATGCAATATTAACAATTGGTATGTATTAATTTATGATAATTGCAAGACCCATTAACTTGTTTAAAGGTAGCATTTTTGTACTAATTACGTGCAAAGTAACATACAATGATTGCAAAATCATCATCTGCCTGTAGAAGTACACAGCTGTACATTAGGCCTAGAATGCCACTGCACAATTTTCGCATTGCCTCTTGTGGCCTTTCAATAATGCCGGTTTTTATTGTTCCATTATAAGGTACCTGCATCCTATAATCATCATCAACAGCAGCCTTTAGATGTCCACTGCTGGACGAGACCTCTCCCATAGAATGCAATAGGGGGATTTGCCATAATCACCACACTTAGACGGTTTGGTGATTGCAGTATGGTGTTGAGTACTTAGGCGGATGCTGCTACTAGAGGAGGCATCCACTAGAGGAGAAGCGTGGTCTATAGCAGGCCACGGCTTCACAAAAAATATGAGTATTCTTTTAAACTTACCTCATTGTTTCATACATAGGTCGGAAAGCAAATAGTGGCAGTGTGTATATCCTGACCATGACTGCTACAAATCCAATGTAAAGCAGTACTTTGAAGAAGTTTATGGCCAGCTCAGTATAAAGGAGAACTGCCGCTTTGCTCTCCCAAGGCGCCTCCCAGCGAGAGTCAATAGCATGAAGGGCATACTACAATATAAAAGTAATAGTCAGATGACATTGATCAAAACAAAGGAGAAAACAACAACAGAAACTTGTTAACTTATCAACAGTCAATGTACTATGATTACTTTGATTTGCAAACACAAACTAGTATCAATAAATTCAAAACCTGCTTGGTAATAAGAATAAGCAAATGTGCTCAATACCTTGATTAAAATGTTGACGATCATTATAATCAATATGCTGTACTCAAAACCAAAGACCAGTTGTACAGATGGTCCTTTAGAAGCCGTAAACTGATATGCATGGTGGATGAAGTAGAAATCTGCATGAGCTAGCAGCATCAGTAGCGAGAGAATCCTTATGTGGAACAGCCAGCCTATTACTGGACTTCTCTCCATCTAGAAACAAAAATGAATGCTATTGTCACATTTTGTTTACTCAATTTGAATACAGGTATATACAACATTTAAAAATATAACTAAAACAGTTGAGCTATCTAAAGATTATTGCAAACGATCTTAAGATAGATCAAGTTTTTTTTTTTTGCTCAGTATTAAATCTGCTTGCTTTGCTTACCACCATCACAGCTAAATGCCATAAAATATTTGACAATGACAACATTGTGGAGACTATGATCAGAGGCCATTTAAAGAAGAAAGGAATCTTCAATTCTGTTTGGAATCCTATTAGATCATCATAATGTTTGATACACTAACTACCTCGTCACCAATGCTGCTTCATTTGAAAGTTCCTAAACGGTTTCCAGATGTGGATTGGGTTCCTGTCACATAAAGACAATTAAGTAAATTGAGATTGACTTTTGGTATGACCCATATGTGCCTATTGAATGGACTAGCGTCCAGTGCCAGTGTTCTTCTCCCAGAACTTTAATTGTCTCGCTGGAACCATGTTTGCAAATCGCTATGTAATAATGCTCTCAGGGTATTTCTACTTAGATCCTTCCACTTGAATGGTTAAAGTGAAAGCACTATAGCCTGATTTTTAATTTTAGACAATTTTTGTAAACAAAAAATGTCACTGAGTGTATAAATGTCATGTATGTGTACATATTTGACACTTATACACACAGTGGCATATCTTGACATTTCTTTATTTACAAATATTGTCTAAAATTAAAAATCAGATTTTTAATTTTAGACAATTTTTGTAAGTAAAAAATGTCACTGTGTGTATAAATGTCATGTATGTGTACATATTTGACACTTATACACACAGTGGCATACTTTGACATTTCTTTATTTACAAAAATTGTCTAAAATTAAAAATCAGGGTATAGGTACTAGAGCCAAGGGGCACAGTGCACAGTCTCACACTACTCATAAACTGAGTTAAACATAGTTATTAAATGAAAAGCAAACTCACATAGTCAACCCTGTCTTCTGCCAACCAATGGAATGCTTTCAGGAACAGTAGAAGTGTAAACAATGCAATGAATTTTGGATTAAAATCATCTCTGAACACAGTGAATGCTAGGCATGTCTCTGTTATGGCATACCATGACCTTTCTATTAAATGCTGAAAATAAAAAACTTCTATTATTATTTATTATATTGTCACGGGTATTTATCGCGTGTTACCTTATAATTTTAAAATTATTATAAAATTTATATTCTTAAAAAATTTAATTTAAATTTAACTTCTATTATTATAAAATTTAAGACCCTTGCTCTTGTTGATCACATTAATTTGCATCAATTACATTAATTACTACATTAACTACATTCATTCAGAATGATTTTGCATTAGTGGTGTTTGCCAAGAGTAGAACTGACGGTTTCCACGCCATCATTCGAAAAAAAAACCGCATCTCTGATGAGCAGAGTACGGGGCAGTCACAACAGCATTCTTAAAATAGTTAACTTAGTTTTTGTTAGATTTAGATTTTAATTTATAATTACGTGCCATAATTGAGCTACATACATATTACATATTAGTAATTAGTTATTTGGTAATTTATTTTTACTAACCTAGCTTAAATCAATTTACTAACACAATGGACTGTTTATTGTCTGAAGAATAAATGATTTGATTTGATTAGTTTTCCCAAGTTTAGTTTATATCCAGATTTTTCAAGGAGCATAGGTGCTCCCTGATGTCCAATCAGAAACCCTTCACAGAAAAACAATTATGCAGCCTTCTCCCAGTACCAATACATTTGCTGCTAGGGTTGCTAATTATGGTTTGATTTCAGAGTTTTCCTTCTCCTGGAGAGCTGCAGCCTGATGAAAACAGGGGATCTCCCCAAAACACATACTTACAGAACTATTTTGAAAGTAATGCACCTCAGCAATCTTCGTATTTTAGAAACAGTAATATGATTGCAAGTGAGTGAAAGAGTGACAGTCCGTCACAAACAAAGATTGCCAAGCAGCATTACTTTCATAATAGTACTGTATACACATTCGCTTACTGGAAAAACTCCAAAACAAGAACTATCCAATTGGAAGTTGTATTATATACATGTTCTGGAACACAGCTGTATATTATTATATAGCTGTATATGTATATAATAGGTAAGCCGTAAGGTTTATAGATAGTTGTTTTTTTCATGGTGGTAATACTTGTCCTTACCTCAAACTCAGCTGGTCGAAGTTGACCAAAGAATATTTTCCTTAGTAATTTGCCAGCCAGTAAGACTAAAATAAACGCTTGCAAATACATGACCTG
Source organism: Epirrita christyi (assembly GCA_951392215.1). Lineage (NCBI taxonomy): Eukaryota > Metazoa > Arthropoda > Insecta > Lepidoptera > Geometridae > Epirrita > Epirrita christyi. The sequence continues at coordinate 8,954,245 of OX595852.1, forward strand.
AAAGAAATATAACAGGATCAAAACAATAAGAATTTGTTCAAGTGACGGAACACATACCGCAGCAATTTTTATGTAGCAGTAGAGTAGGTGTACCTACAGGCAATTGCAACTGTATGTTGCAAATTTATGGACGGTATGGTAAAACAAATTTACTGGTATTTAGAGATCATTTACAGCAGTTGTGTTAATTAAGTAGGTAATAGAGTAATTACTAATTCTGGTACTCCCTAATGAGATCAATGTTTCAATTAGAAGAATGGTCAATGGGATGGTACCTATATCAATACCGTTCCATAAGTATATTAACTATACTTACAGCCATGCTCGGGTTAGAATTTGTTAGGTAAACTATTGAGGGATAAAACTGCTTCTTCTGGTAGTAGGCATTGCCAATGACCACGGTCGTAAGTGCAAGACTGATCACAGTGGCCACTATTGCCTTCATTTTGATGTGGATTTATTTAACGCCCGCACTAAAACTGTAATAGGTAATAATGTAGAGAAATTTCTAAGCTATCCAAAAATCCATGAACGTCAGTAAATACATTTTCAAAACATCTTTCCATAAATTTCGCCAGAAAAAAACTAATTTTGACGTGTTCAATGTTCATTTGTGTCACAAAAATACCACAGATTAAAAAATAAATGATGATTTTATTTCTGAATACAGATTAAACTTTATTTTTTCTTCGTCTGCTTTTAGTTGTGGTTCCTGTGGCTATAGTTTGTCTCTGTCAAAATTAACAGAAATTACATGAAATGATAAACTTCCATGTCTTCCATGAGTTGAATCCACGACACTGAAACTAGAGTGTGACAACATTGCTCGGAGCAAGGAACATACACTTTTTGTAGTAGAAAAATTGATTTGATTGATTGATTATTTCACAATGTAATTCGTCCTAAATTCAATCGTTTAATTTACCTATTTTTTTATTCACTACGAGGATTGAAATCCAAAATACGAGCTGCTGCTGCTTCTGTACAAGGAAAATGTTTTACGGATGGTTGGCAACCCTGGAATAACCAATGCCAAAACAAAAAAAAAAGTTAAAAAAAGACAAAAAATGGATGTCGTGTGCGAACTACGATTCTGTTTCAGAAAAATAATTATTTATTTTAAGTAAAATCTCGTAGAACTCGTTTAATGTATGATTCTTTCTAATATCATCAGCGGACTCCTTTCTTCACAAACTACTTTAACCAGTACGTAACTTAAATACAACGTAAACGCCTTTGCCGCGTAATCATAGTAACTTTCATTTCTTATTTTACACTTTGTTGTTGTTATGTTATTATTGAAAGATTTGATCGTGATTATCGTTATTTATGCATGTACCAAGGTAGATCAGCATACTTTAGGTTGAATAATGTTTAGGTTTTGACTAGTATTCAATGGCACACTTTGTTGCTGCTACAGAGTTTACTACATTACAGTGATTTGATGCATCATCAACATTATTCAGCTATTATATTCTTTGACCTCTTTTCAGTTTAGCTTTGGGATCTATACGGGTCCAATTTCAGGTGAAAGATGGTAAGTTCATTGTACAATTTAACAGTAATGTTTTGTTTTCTTAACACATACCTACTTTATTTCCTGGCTTCCTATTGAAGCCACTTCTCAATGGATTCAGTATAAATTACGTTCCTTTTAGTAGAGGGCTGATGCTTGTAAATTGAACAAATATCTAGTTCTATAATTTTATAACTTAGCATAAAACCCAAGAATCCCACACTAGGATTTCCTGTGTTGTGGGTATCAGAAACTATGAGTACCAACATACCACAACACTCTAATATAATTAGAGATAATTGTCTGAGTCAATTAGCTTGATTGGCTCAGATAAATAGATGTCATGCCCATATTAATGCTTAGCATTACCCCTGACGCTTTACAACTCATGTTTTAACATTTTTTGTGGCGGAGATATTGCTAAGGATGGACATGGGCTGAGTAATGTCTATTTATATTGGCCACATACTCACTTTTACCAACCACTTGGTCATCAAACGCTTACAAGACACTTAGCGATTGTCAATTTTGATAGGATTCAGAAACCTGGTTATACTGGTTCATTACCCGACTAGGCAGTAACCGTATGTTTATTTTGCAGCAGGGAGATGATCCCCCTTATCTGCCAGTGGGCACTGATGTCAGTGCCAAGTACAAGGGTGCTTTCTGTGAGGCAAAAGTCAAGAAAGTTGTGAGAAACATCAAATGTAAAGTAAGTCAATTAAATGATACATATTTATTAGCCCTTAACAAAATGTGTTCTTTCTTAGGTAAATTAGTTCCAGCCAGATGGCTGTATTTTCATTGATAAAAAAGATAGTAGTAGGTAGTGCAGAAAGATAATAGGTATTGGAGATGCAGATGTGGCAGTGTATTACTGATTTTGTGTTCTTAGTAACCCTTGTCTCGTTACTATAACTCAATTACAAGATCTTGATAAATAAAATTAAAATCTTAGGTGGCTGTGTTGTGAAAATCTTAATGTTAGTTCCTATTTTTGCTGCGCATGTTATCTTTAGGAACAGACTCTTTTGGGATTAGGAACTAATTTTTGACGACCTCTGTGGCGCGGCGGGCGAAGGTTCGCCTATGACGCAGGAGGTAGGTTGCGGGTTAGATTCCCGCCTCTCAACAAATATTTGTACAATCTGCAGATAATTGTTCAGGATGTTCTGGGTATTTTTCTATGTATAATAAAAAATATCTATCTATGTAATGTATTGTATTAAGTATATCAGTTATCTAGTTACCCATTACACAAGCTCTGCCTAGCTTGGAGCTAGATAATGCAGTGTGAAATGTCCAGCATTTATTTATTTTATTTGTCTTTCTCAGTTGACACTTAAAGCTGGTGGCTCAATCACAGTTAATGATGATGTGATCAAAGGCACTCTGCGAATCGGTAGCAATGTTGAGGTCAAGCAAGACTCAAAGAAAGAAGCCATTGAAGCCGTCATCACCAAGATACAGGATTGCAGCCAGTATACTGTTGGTGAGTTTACTATTTGAATAATTACATAAATAAGTCTTCTGGCTCATAGTAGCAGTAAAAAACAGGCATAGTTACATCTTGCTGGCAAAACATGAGATGAGTTTTCAATCATTTTGTAGGTATCAGGTATTGTATGAAATTACTATCAAAAATACAAATGATCTCAGTCCAAATGGATTCAAGCGTATTCAAAAAAAATACAGGAAACCTTTATTCACATGAATTCCTAGGTGATAAAAATGTTGATGAGTTATTCGGCCATTCTGAGTTTATAAAATACTTTGACTTACCTTATATGCATGAGTGAAAAGTAAGAGCTGCTAACATTGGCTATCTAATAAGAGGCTAGTCTGCAAAAACGCTTAAAAAGTGGTGTTTTCAAAAGCCAAGAATTCCCTGAATTTGGTTTTATTCTTTATCTTGAGATAGCAAACACTGGTTTTGCAGGAATCAGGAGGCCTAACAAACATGTTTTAATTTGAAAGTATCTCATAAATATCATTAGTTTAGTTACGAATGTCAATGAATGTTTTGTATAGTGTTATTTTGGTTCATTGACATTCGTAGCTAAACTAATGATATTTATGAGATACTTTAAATTAAAATATGTGTGTTAAGCCTCCTGATTCCCGCAAAACCAGTGTTCACTATCTCAAAAAGTCTTGATATGCTGTAATGTGCAAAAAACACTATTTTTTTTATTCGCGCCACTTGCGAAACGTTTCACCTTAAATACTTAGATTCAGCGCGGTTGGTGCCGCGGGTAAATGCTAGTTCATAATTATGGTATTTTTAACAGTTTTCGATGACGGCGACATAACTACGCTTCGGCGGTCAGCACTGTGCCTCAAGAGCGGGCGGCATTTCAACGAGAGTGAAACATTGGACCAGCTGCCTCTCACACACCCAGAACACTTCTCCACGCCAGTTATAGCTGGCCGAAGGGGCAGGAGGGGTAGAGCACAGTACGTTGGCAATATTTATCAAGATTTCGTGGCTTTTTAGTGTTCCCTTCCTCAACAGGAAAAAAACGGGACCTATCCTATAGGGTCCTACCACCCTTTGGTAGTTGGACTTTGTTGTCCAACTGTCTGTCTGGCAAGACCCTTTATCTCAAGAATAAAGATATCAACTTGAAATTGATACCAAATATAAAGTGCCGTAAAAAAACTAGCTTCTAATTCATTGTAATAAATTGAAATGGTAAAGAATTTCAAATTTTTGTATGGAAATCATGAAAATGAAAAACCTCACAATTTTGATTTGGAATGCTAGGAAACTTTTTGACACAAAGGAAAAAATCTAATATTGAGGAATTTCGATTTGTTTTACCCCTAAAATGGGATGTTTTTATGAAAAGTGGCTGAAACTCTGGAAGGGCTCTGACGATATCGAAATAATTTACTGATAGATTGGATCCCTCAAGGCGCGAGTCTCCTTCACGCTTGTCCGTTTTTTATTTCAAAACGGCTTCAGGCTGTTCTGTTCTAACAGTTTTGGCAAATAATATAAATTTTAAAAATGGACTCTTAGCTGGACGCTCCAAAGGAAGCGTAAGCATTAAAGACCAGTCCATAGTTGCTGAATCCTACTCTCCATCATCAGCCAATGGGCTACTCAATGAAGTAATTCTACTAGATGGTTGTTTGTTTGTTTACTCTAATCACCATGACCCATAAGGCTTTTCAGAGCCACCATATCTCAAGCAGTGACCAAGAAAGAGCCGGTGACAGTAAGCAGTAGTGTAACATAAATACACATGTTTGCACAGGTCTGACGATAGTGATGGCGAAGGTCCCTCACGGCCGCTCAAAGACAGCGCAGAGCGCGAGCCGCACGTCGGGCGCGTCGTTCTGGTGGAGGCGGCGAGCGGTGCAGAGAGACGCCGCCCGCAACAGCCGTCGTTTCCCGCACTAGTGGTGGCACCCACAGCTCAGATCAAAGTGAAGGAGGACTATCTCGTAAGATCCTTCAAGGATGGACGATAGTAAGTGCCGTGTTTCTTATACATACATAAACACACGCCTTTTTAGACAGAGCCTCATAGGGCCTCTTTTCACTGTGGTTTGCACAGTCACAGAAATATAGTCCTAATCCTAAGTGCATCCTAAGCTAGAATGCACGCGGGCGGAGCCGCTAGTTTTCACATTTTTTAGTTCGAATATTAGTTATTTTAATTTATAAAAATCAATTAATATAAAAATCTGCTTGTTTATTTATATTTTTCAGTTACACTGTCCCCAAGAAAGAAGCTCGTGAGTTCCGTAAAGGCAGTGCGCCGCTGGAGTGGGCGGGCGTTGAAGCGGCATTGCAGTATATGAACAACGGAGTGTTGCCACCGCACTGGGACCGAGACTCGCTTTTCAACGAGCCAAGGAACACTTCTGACGATGTATGTATATCATCATCATCAGCATGTACAAGCCCAATGATGGACGAGGCCTCCACCATAGTATGCAATGGAGGCGTTGCCATAATCACCACGCTTAGTAGGTGGATTGCTGATTGCAGTATTGGTGTTGAGTACTCAGGTGGATGCTGCTGCCATCCCTTAATAGGGTGCAATCCCTTAATCGGCTTTTAAAACATCCACGAGAGGGACAGAGGTTTTGGCTAGACACGCCACGGCACTGAAGCTGTATTAATTTTATCATAGCTTAATAATTGTTCTACCTCCTTCTATACCTTCTCTATATACTCCAAGGATATTGCATACTAACTACGTAGTAATCCGATTGATGCACTCGCATTCTGGAGTGAGGTAAGGGAGAGGGTGTGGAGCCAGTGTCTATCTAATAGGGTAAATCAGAATGAGTAAAACTGTAATCCCGCATGCCTCCACTGTTAGTAATTGGTTTGGGTGCAAATATGTGGCCAGTGAGTTATCCTTCTATGGTAAATCCATGATCCTACTTCTTTTGATATGACTAGTGGAATGCACGTGACTTCGTCCGCGAGGAGTTTTATCCATACAAACTTTAACACCTGCTGACCTTAGGTATTTCGAAAATTCCTTTCTGTTTGCACTCATGGATCACAAAATAAATTAAAAGGTATCTAGGACTAAAGTTGGTCACGCAACGATTTGATGTATATTGATTACTTTATTTTGATGTAACTATTTTTGTTTTAGAGTTCTGATGATGAGCCTCGTGAGGAGAAGGATCATTTTGTCGCACAGCTGTACAAGTTTATGGATGACCGCGGAACGCCGCTCAATCGTAACCCCACAATCGCCAATAGAGATATCGATTTGTACAGGTTATTCAGGGTAAGGACTATTCATGCACTCAGAAAATAACAAGACCTTTCAAACGATATACCACATGTGTACGTGTGTCATTTTGTTGAAATCCAACGACCATCCATGGTACAGACGAAGCGATTGACACTTCATTTAGGTCAAGTTTCCCCTATTCAAGTTTCATAAGATTGAGATATCACTAATGCTGCCAAAATGATCCCCATTGTTGCGCTCCCCATTGCCATTTGCTACTGTAATTGGGGGGCAGTTTGTGGTCGCCACTCGAGAAACTTGGCACTGACAACGGCCAAGTTTCTCGAGTGGCGACCACAAACTGCCACTAATCTATGCTCTCAATAGTTCTGCAAACTAATTGCCATTTCAACTAATTCTGAGAGCTGTGATCTTGGTTCTACGGATCTCCTGCCTTCGGGTTGTATCTCGTAGTGAAGCTCTGAGCACAGCGCTCTCCATAGCACGCTGCGCAAATTTGAGAATTTGAGTTTTTGAATTTTGTTACCTCCAGCCTCGTTTTGACTGAGGAAATCCACTTTTTCCCCTGTCGATTGACACATGTTGTGGTTCCTTTGGTTCTTTCACGCAAAAACTACTAAACGTATTTTTGATGAAACTACAGTATTATAGCGTATACATCAGAATATCATATAGGCTATAATTTATAATTATAAAAGAGGTTCAACGCGGGCGAAGCCGCGTGCCAATGCTAGTTTGTTATAAAGGACACATTACAGTGTTAAGCAGTAAACACATGTACTACACACTTCACTTGTGCATGAGGCAAACTACTAAACGTTGGGCAAGAATAATTAGTAAGACAATTCAAAATTATCCTTGATCAATGAATAAAATTATTTTGATTTGATTTGATTTGAATGTTATTGTTCTAGGTGGTGCAAAAACTGGGTGGTTACAATAGAGTTACGAATCAGAATCAATGGAAATCAATTGCCGACAAAATGGGCTTCCATCCGGTAACTACGAGCATCACGAACCTATGCAAACAGGCATACAAAAAGTGAGTAATGAACTCTGGCTGAGATACTGACTATTTTTTAAATGTAATATCTAGTCAGACATGCTTACGGCCCCCGCCTGGTGGTAAGTGATTACCGTCATCTATTGACATCTGTATCACCAGGGGCATTGACTTTGCCTGCCAGGTCTCTAAATTTTTTTGAAGCACTAGCATCGCTCTCTTCCTTTGTCGAGAGGTGCGATGATAGAACCTCGATTCGGGTATGAGATTGAACAGTTCCTCAGAGTATTCTCCATTAGTAGAACACACTGAGCGAGCCCATGTCTCGGCTCTGGGCTGAATGTTTCAGTGTCCCGTTTCCCAATTTGCTCTGAAACACTTCACAAGTTTTAAAGTGAATATAAGGTTAATTTCCACTGTTTTCTGTCTGTTTGCTGGCGTTTGGAGACTTTTTAGAAGCTTTTCACATAGGTAACCGCCCTCGACCGCTTTCGGCGGTAGAGTAGCGAAACCTCGGTCGCAGTCGGTGCTCATAATGAAGAGCTTCGGAAAAGCTAGAAAAGTCACTGACCTAAAGCAAGAACAAATCGGTGATAGGACGAGAGAAAGACTTGTTTCTTACTTAATTCTTTGGTCCGCAGATTCTTACACAGCTTTGAAGACTTCTACCGCAAGTTGGGCGTGACGCTCGTGGCGCACCCGCGCGGCGCCCGCACACCACCCGCCGGCCGCTCGCTCATCCGCGACCGAGACAAACAGCCGCCCACTTCCTCCTCTGCTTGCTCCACGCCCACTGGACCTACGAGCCTGGTAACGTATCCGTTATTGCTTCTTCAGCGCAGCAAGTTGGTGGTACAAACTCTACAAAATATACCGGGCGTAAAAAGACTACTCCCGAAAACTGAAACAGTGCATTCAGATCATGATTCTGAAAATAATTAAGCTGAAAAAACACGAAAAATATGCTCACTTTTGGTCCACTTTTTTCGTGTTTTCTTTATAAATATCCATAAAATATCTTTAAAGGAACACAAAAACCTATTTTCCATCATTAAAAACTCGTTAATAAATAAAAACGTCAAAAAAGCAATGAAAACCACATGAGAAATATTGGCCCTACGGGTCGATCAGCTGACCGGGAGCGTTGAACTCGCGCGGCCGGAATAAATGCGTACATTGCTGGCTGACCAATACGATCCGAAACGAAAAAAAAGGTTTTCTCCGGCATGAATCACCTCTCAGGCGAAAGCTATTTTATATTAGCTATGATATATATATATAATATGATATATTAGTTTTGCCGGTACCTTCAGTATTCGGGAGCTGTCTTTTTACACCCGTATACTGGCTGGGCATAGCCGATGTGTTCAGCAATGTGAACAGCAGTAAATTTGTTTCAGCGCGGCAAAGACAAGGACTCTGACAAGAGCGAGACAGATAGGAGTGAGAAGGACGACAAGTCAGAGAAAGGAGACAAAAAGGAGAAACCTCAAATAAGTGATGAGGAGGACAGCGCCGACAACCAGCCTCTGATCGTAACTGCACCAAAGTGAGTTATCTCCTGTTTAAATTATTATCGTTCAATTAACTTGATAGCTGCGCCTCGCGGATCCACCCGCATAAGTCTCGATCTGGTGGGAATATTGGGATAAAAGTTAGCTTATATAGTACTTCAGCTATTTCCATTACAAATTTCAACCCAATCACTCTAGCTGGTTCAGCGTGAAGCAGTAACAAAAATACAGCCGACTACTGCCGTTGCCAACAAGCAACAATTGGACAAACAATTTGGAGGGTACATTCTGTATGTGGTCCTAGGGTTGCACTAAGAAGGTAATTTCGTGAATTCTCCCCTATGGGGTGGGTTGTTGAAGTTTGTATGGAAAAAACACCACACGGACGAAGTCGCGGGCGTGTTCTTTTGGTCATATTGGACTTTTGTAATAGCGTCATTGGTAATAGAATGTTACTTTGTCTAAGGCCTCAGGAATAGTTCAGAAATCACAAGATGAAAAGTTAAATTAAATATACCCTCTTTAGCACTGTTTCTTGGTTTTAAAATATGGAAAGTAATTGCTTTTTGACTAATTTCCAACAAAAAGGTGTTGTCAAGTAAACGCGACTTAGTAATAAGAATATTTAGTGTCACTAGTTTCTGCTGTCTGACTGTTTGTCATCAAGTTAAATCACTTACCACAGATTATTAGAAAAAGAAAAGGAAAAGGAAAAAGAGAAAGAACGCGAGAAGGAAAAATTAAAGGAACAAGAGAAAGAGAAGGAAAAGGAAAAAGAACGTGAGAAGGAGAAGGAAAAAGAGAATGAACGAGAGAAGGAAAAAGAGAAAGAAAAAGAGAAAGAGAAGGAGCGTCATAAAGAGCGAGAGAAGAGTACATCCACCACGACTAGCGAGGAGAAAGTGTTGGTGATCAAACCGCGGCCGCGCTCGCTCTCCAAGGCGCGGACTATAACACCGGTCAAGAGTGAGCGGACGCCTAAACGGAGACCGATGTCGTCCAAAAGTAAGTTCATTGTTCAACATTATAATCTTATAGACATCTCTCCATCCAAAGGTTGTCTGAAAGAAATGAATGAAATTAAATAAATTTAAACAACACAGATACACAGAACAGACGGGTAGAAATTACAAACAAAATTTACATATCTAGTAGTGCCAATTAGTCCGCTAAAGAAACTGCTTCGCTTCTGAGCGATAAGACATTGTACTTTTAAGTTTTGTTTGTTTTTTATTATCATAAGGTGTACAGTGTTTTGTTTTTTATTCTTTTAATTTATTTATTTTAATTTGAAAGGTGAAAGTGCAGGGCCCAGTGTGCCGCGAGCGTCGAGGCGGCCGCACGTCTCCACGGACAGCGATAGCTCTGTGTCGGGAAGAGCTTCCAGGTAAACAAGAACATTTATTTATTTATTTTAAGAAGTTTTAAACTAAACTGTGAGACAGTTTAAGGAGCGTCTGCGGATTTGCGGTTGCAATTCAAATCCAAAAAAGTCATTTCTGTATAGTAAGCGGTGCTCAAATAGAAAACTGGCGCGTGTACCACGTGACTGCGCAGCAGAGGATATTAGAAATTGCTACTGCGCAAGTCACGTGCTACGCCCGCTCATTTTGATTGCCTTCTATTATAAAAAGTTGACTTTACACTCACTTTTGTGTTAGCGAAAGATAGGTTTTATGGAAGAATTTGGGGGAGACCTTTGCCCAGAAGTGGGACGAAATAGGTACGATAAAAAACCGATCAAGTGCGAGTCGGACTCGTTTGAAAAGGGGTTCCGTGCAAGTAGGCTACCATAGACCAATTAACTTATTGGTTAATTTTATACGCATATTCTGATAGCGAGTACTTTCGGTTTCCCGTGGGGATTTAAGGACTTCGGTTTTCCTGTAAACTATGAGTTAGGTCCAATATCCTATATTTTTCAAAGTTTTTGGCTCAGTAGTTTCGGAGATAGGGGGCAGGAATGATCAATTTTCAAATATATTGTTTATTAAACTAAGCATTTTTAAATTATAAAAAATATAATTGTATTTATCATAACAACATCTTTCATTCTAAATGTGTGTCAAATTTGACATATTTTTTCTTTCTAGTTTGCCCCCAAAAGTTAACCCCCAAAATCAGAATTCGTTTATTTATGCTATACGTCCGTGATTTCGTCACCTAACTCTATATATGTACCAAATTTCAACTTTTTGGTCCGGTAGATTCAGAGAAAATAAGCTGTGACAGACAGATAGACACCCGAGTAATCCTTTAATGGTTTCGTTGGTACAGAACCCTAAAAAACTTTACTTTAATGTTGCCCAGATGTGGACCTCTAACGAAAAAGATGCCAAGTCGACGCAGCCAAAGTGCTAATTCCGTGAGCAGTAGCAACACTATAGCCTCGAACAGCAGCAAACGTACGCGTAAAAGGAAGACCACAGAGTAAGTTAATACAATTTTGTCTTGAGATGAGAGCGTGTCAGTTCTTAGAGCTGTGTAATGCAATACATTCTGTCAGTTCACATACACAAATTGTTGCGGAACAGATTACAATTAGCCAATAGTCAAACGATGTTTTAATAGCTGTCTCGCTCTATTCAACGTTCATTCTGTTTCGTTCATTTACTGCCCAACTGGCGTAAGTGTACAGCCACCTTAAGGTTACTTCACGGTACGACGTGACCACTATATTTCATTCAAATGAAGTTTGCTAGCACTGCTAGTTCTGGTCGTATTCTTTTTAACGTTACTATATCTATGCTTCTAAAAAGTTACTTTATCGTTCAGTTTGATTTTCGATTTATGCAAGTTAATATCATGAAAATCAATCTAAAATGTTAAAATGTAAAGCTTATAGATATCGGGGAGCTGAATCTAATATTAACATTTTAAAGCTACAACTTAAACTCGCGGTGCGCATACTCCTTCTTTTGCATGGAGGTGGTGGTCACGTGGTACCGTGAAGTGTTGTATAGCACTGCTAATTCGGTTTATTTCAGGCCTTCAGTAAATGAACCAACTATTTCAAGGAGAGTTTCTGGTGTAAAAGCTCAAGTTGGTGATAAATTGAAAGTATACTATGGGCCCACACAATCAGAGTCCAAGGTAAAGTAACTATTCTACTGTTTTCTTTTATGATTGAACCTTATTATGATAGTATTTTTTTTCTTTTTGACCTGAGTTTTGCAACTCCATAAGGTTCTTTTAAGTTTGATTTCCCTTTCAAATACTTTATCTCTTTAAAAATATCAGTTAATTTTGAAATCCCCCTTTTGTGTTAATGCTGTGCCAATTTCAACTAGTGATTTTTGTAAAAGAATTATCAACATTTTTTTAAGGTTTTACGAAAGATCGAAAAACCTGGAAGGAAGCTCGCGCGTCCATTGCCTTCCAGTAGGACATCACAGGTTACAATAATAAACTTAAATAGTGAGGTTTTATTAGATAGGGTATTTGACTGTTTTTCTGAGAGTGTCTTAGTTGTTCGGTAACAATATTCAATTGTGTTTTCATGAGAAGCACTTTCGTTTATATTCCAACACAAAAATCGTCTGCGTGAAATTTTGAAGAGAAATTCCTAATAACCGTTGCGATCACTAAATCGTGATGTTTAGGAAACTCATCTTATCGATGTCTGCACGCCACTTGACGCAGATTTAAGTCAGTTTCAAACTCAAATATTGAAATAATTTGTAATAACAATATTTGGGTTTCCTGGACAGCCAATATATAGAATGTTTGTCATTGTCAAATACCCTATAGGCTAGTTATCTTTCTAAACGCGAGGTGTTTTCTAGGTTACGTATGAGGCGAAGGTGATAGAGATATCTGCTGAAGGCATACTACGGGTGCACTATACCGGTTGGAACACTAGATACGATGAGTGGATCAAACCACAGCGAATCGCTGTCAATGTGTCGCAAAATGAGGCCAGGAATAAAAAGGTCCGTTATTACTATTAGTTACATATAATTTTGGCTAATTCATTCATGTATAGCCGTGGTGGTCTAAGAAAAGAACTCCTCCAACTCCTCCCGTGGATGTCGCAGAAGGCAACTAAGGGATTATGCCAGAGGATGTGCAGCAGCATCCATCTGAGTACTTAACACCATACTACGACCACCAATCCGTCTGCCAAGCGTGGTGATTATGACAAATAGAATATTCCCCCTATTCTATTGGGAGGCCTCGTCCAGCAGTGGACGTTTACCAGCTTATAAAGAAGTCTATAGTCTAACATCAATTAAGTATAAATAAGATTGTTTTGCTTACAGGGATCTAGCATGAGTAGACGCGTAAGAGCTAAGAGAACAGAAGGTAAAAATAGCCATTATTTTTTTTATTTCAATTTTATTTATTTTATTTTATTTTACAAATTTTGGGAAAACTTACAGCTAGTACACATACGAATTATAAACTAAAATACATGAAGAACTACCTACATGTATCTAGAGGGCCATTTAAAAGTTTCATTTGACCCAAACATTCAGATCGAGCGGGCCTCGAACCCGCATCTTCACTTCTGATTGACAATGCCCTGAGCAATTCGGCTAAGGATCGTGCTGACGCTATCTGCGAAATTTCTGGGAGCTATCGAATCGGCTAGCGCCGGTGTATGTCATCTAAAAGTATTTAATTCAGAAAACTGATTTTGAAAACTCTTAATGCCAGAATCTTCGTTCAAAATATTGACATGAGATATATGGTGAAATGCTTTTCTGAAATAATGTTTGCGCCACGAGTCGTCCGTCACATGCACATGGATATGCGAAGCAAGATTGGTGGTGTCAGTTGAACGTCGTCATCCATTGGGTAGTATGGCTACTTGCGACCCCCATTCCGATATTGATCACGTCGGATGATTGGTGGCGTCAGTCAAATGTCGTCGACTATTGGCTACTCGCGCCCACTACTACGTCAATCCGTGCTCACGTCTCGTTGTGGCAACTGTAACATGGTAAGGAACTATTCACGTGATGTGTTGCAGAATCGTCAGCCATCTCCGACTCGGATACCACCGACAGTGACGAAGATAATAATATGAAGAGACCTCCCAAGAAGTTGGATGATAAATCCAATGCCAGCAGTAAGCAAATCACTATCTTTTTTAGACAGTTGTGTAATGAAGATCACATTAATTTCGTTTAACATTCTCATTTTCTTATTGTACAGCTCCAAGATCGAAGGATACAAAGTCGAGTGACAGCAGCAGTTCAAGTAAACCTCGCAAAAGACCCGTACGAAATATCTCGACTCCCACTAACGTGTCGCCGGCCAAAAAACCCCGCCCCAGCGCGCCCTCGCACCAGGGACGCGACTACGATCTCAACGAGATCAGATCAGAGCTAAAAGGCTTTAACACCGTCAAACAGGAACCCGAAGAAATCAAACAAGAGACCTCCGATAAAGATACTGCCGTCAGTCCAACCCAAATACCGATTCCCCTAACTGAACCCGCTCCAGAAAAGGGAAAGGAAGAAGACGTTTACGAATTCAAAGAACCTGAACCTTTTGAACTAGAACTACACGACGAGAAGAAAAAGCGAATGCATCGTATCTTCGACGACATATCCCCCAGCAAGTACACGTCCACTCTCTCAAAGTCTTTGAGCGAAGAGATCAATGAGGACCCGATGAAGCCGCGAACGACCAGTCTCAGATCTCCATCTCTATCACCGTTTAGAGACTTTGCGGGTACATCCGGCGTTGGAAGGCAAAGTCCCGAAGACGATTCTAAAGACATGTTCTCGCTCGACGATGACTCGTTCCACGGTGACGGCAGCTCTGGGCCTACTTTCGAAGGCTTCACCCCTGCCAAGAACCAAGAAACCTACTCTAAAAAGAGCAAGGTCTCTAAACTAAGACAGTTGATAGATGATTCACCGGACAGCCCGGCAGATGACGAACAATCATCAGATGAGTCCGAGGATATCACTATGAAGGAAGACGATGAGGATGACGAAGGTTCAAAGTCAGTATCACCGACTACAGGAAGCACAGACGAGTCAAAGTCCTCGGCATCGTCAGTTCAAGATGAACCAAAAGGTATGGCTGAAGATGAAAGTGAAATAAAAAAAGAAACAACTAATGAATCACCAACTGCAATGATGATAGATTTACAAAATATTCCCAAACCACCAAATAGTCCACCACCGCTGCAAAATATTGACATACCAATGAAAATCGAAGTACCGAAGAAAATAGAAGTCCCTAAAAAGATTGAACTACCCAAAAAACCGGAACACATCAAGAAGTCGGAGCCCCTAAAGAAGATTGAAACCCCTAAAAAAGCTGAACTACCTAAGAAGATTGAACCATCTAAGAAACTCGAGCTCCCTAAAAAACCTGAGCTCCCTAAGAAACCCGAACTCCCTAAGAAAACTGAAAATCCTAAGAAGGTTGAACCTGCCAAAAAAGTAGAGTCCACTAAAAAACTTGAACTTCCCAAGAAAATTGATATGCCTAAAAAAGTTGATGTGCCTAAGAAAGTTGAACCTCCCAAGAAAGTTGAATTTACTAAGAGGATTGATAGCCTCAAGAAAATTGAAATTCCTAAAAAGACTGAACTATCCAAAAAGATTGAACTGCCTGAAAAGACTGAACTGACTAAGAAGATTGAGCTACTAAGGAATCTAGAGCTCCCCAAAACAACTATAACACCCGTTATAGCCAGCACTAGCATTCTAGCAGAAGCTAAAGAAAAAACACCAGAAGAAATAAAGAAGGAAAATCAAACTAAACTACTATCCATACCTCTACCCTCATCAGAACCTAAAGAAAGACCTATCAAAGTTACTCCTAAGAAATTGGATCCAGAGCCATTGAAGACAAATCTTGAACCACCTTCAAGTCCTCTCATTGACGCTGAAGAAGATAAATCCGAGCCGGACAGTCCAGCGCGGATCGACGTAATACCGGAACCACCGCCTGCCTTCTTATTACAGTCTGAAGGACCAAAAATAGCCGAGAAACTTCTCAAGGCTATCAGCAGTGCCAAGAGACTATCCATGTCTCCACCGCCCGTCGACAACCGTGCCAGCCCTGTTACTCCCAAGACAGATTCCATGAAACCTTCCACAACTGAAAGCAAACTATCACCCATATCGCCTGAACCCAGGACGAGTGTCACAAAAACTGACCCGATCAAACCTGTCGTAAAGGTCACCGAGACGCCAAAGAAAGACGATTCTATATTCGGAGAACCGTCTAACATCTTGGACACTAAACTGGATTCATTAGATGTAAAGAGAAAGGAAGGATCTTCAACTCCAAGGTTGCAAAGTCCTTTGAACATTCTAGAAAGGAGAAAGAGCGTTGCGACAGACTTACCGCTGACCGTGGTCGCCGGGAAGAATAATAAGGTGCTGAGTGATACCATACAGAAGTTGTCGAGTCAGATCAATCAGTCGGCTGCGATCAACCAGTCAGCGGTTGCTAATATTCCGCTGCCTACTTCTTCTATTCCTTTCCTATCTGAAGACAGAAGTGAATCTAGTGACTCCGACGATTCTAGTAGAAGGTAAGATTTAGTTCTCCAACGTTTTTTCAGTCGTGCCTGACACTCACGCGCTTATCAAGAAACCTTGCTAACTACAGCATCACTAAAAACAACTTTATTTGTACACATTTATACTATTCACAGAAACTCTCTAATTGAATTTGTTATTGCTATTGGTGTCGCAGGCTAATCATCGACAAGTTATCAATGGAAGAGTGGGGCAACGGAGCTAGCTCTGAAGTGTCTCGCACTGCACCGACGGTCGCGGGCAATGCGGGATTGAGGGCCCTTCATCTGGGCAAATCGCCTGGCGAATGGAGCGCTGGAGAGTCACTTCTCATGTTAGAGGATGCGTGCAAGAACGAGAGGAAACACAGTAAGTAGTCTCTCCCACACTATTGTAGGAAGCATTGCCGGGCTAAGAGCTAAGTCGCCTGGTGAGTGGAGTTCTGCGAATCTATTCGAACCGTAGACGATGCTTGCAAGAACGAGAAGACGCGCAATAAGCTGTCTCTCTTTTCTTGTCTTACACAACACAGGCTTATCATCGACAAGTTGCCTATGGAAGTGTGGGGTTAGCTCAAGCGTCTTGAGCCGCGCCAACTGTGGGGGGTAATGAGTAATTCAGACAAATAATTTGAACTGTAGTTTAGCTCGCGGGTCGAGGGGCTTGAGCCGGCGCTGACCTGAAGCTCAAAACAAACGGTTCGAGTCTTACTTTGAGCGCCTAGAGCAAGTGCTTTAAGCTGCAAGCTGTTGCCCTGCGTTCACAGACAATTCTTTAATTTAAAAACATTCAATTCGCAGTATAATCTCGTCTCAGTCGCACTGTCACGTATAGTAACTAGCCGTTTTAGAGCGACTTTAGACAAATCTTTGAATGGGCGACTCAATAGTGTGTAAATATTCGACCAGCATTTATTTCGTAGAGAATCCTTCATCACCTAGGCCAGTAACGGCACTTATAAAGCAAGAACTTGTGTAAAATTAATTTTCGTTGTCCTGTAACAGTAATTGTAATTTTTTAGGTGCGAGCGTAGTTGTAGCGGGCAGTGGTCGCGTCGCGGCCACCGCCGGCACTTCGACGGGCTCTATCTCGCAGACAATCAGCGTGCCCGCCCCCGCCCCGCAAGAAGAGGACAGCAATATATCTCTGTTGCTATGCGAAGAGACGATCCCTGGCTCTCCGGCACCAGACGCGGAACCGGCGCCACCGCGACAGAGACCTCATATGCCTTTCGCGTCTGCACCTGCGCATCATCTTGCTAAAGGTGAGATCATGAGACATTTTTCTACCCCACTAGTAATTTTACTATACAAACTATTGCTAATTACATCATTCAATTTGTATAAATGGTAATTTTCACGAACTGGTCCGGGGACTGGACTGGTCCTTCATACAATTACTGGTAATTGTATGAAGGCTTGCTGGGCCTCTCTGTATTGAATTCCTGTACCACGCTGCTTTTTTTCTAGCAACGATCAACCTCTGAGAGACCAAAAAATAACTCGTGACGAGAGAAGCTATGGATGATGGCTCTGGTTGGCGACAAGTCTCAATCTCTTTTACCTTCTCTCTTCTTCTTTCTCGAAATTTACAGCGACACACGTTATGTCATAAAAGATGTGTCGTCATCTCATGGACGAGATTTATCCAAGAATAAAACCCTGAAACTTTTCAGCTTCTAAACAGTATTTTTTTTTCAGACGATCGTCGCGGCGACGGAGCCAGTCGTCCCAGCAATGCGTCTGGGCCGACGGCTGCGGAAGCGGGCGAGGCACCTGCCCCTGCGGAGCCCGTGGGAGAACGCGCGGCGGGTTGGGGCCGCGGCCGGCTGCTCGTCGACAACACACCACCCACCACGCCCGACAGCAACCGCAGCAGCATGGAGATGTCGCCTCACAGGTATACTAATTTTATTTATTTATTTATTTCCAAATAAAAAGTAAAACCACTTTTGTCTTAAAACTATACCTAGATAATAATTTAGTAGCTCGGTTCCTATCCAGCTACCTACCTACCCTCTACTCCTACTTGTTTGTCTTAAGATGTAGCAACTTTTGTAGTTTACTGCTGGTATAAATATACTTACATTATTATACCTGCACATTTTATACATAGTACATGTAGGTACGGAATTACACACAGGTTTTAATATATGAGTATACTGACTCTGGCTACCTGGTGACATGGCAAAACTCAAACTGAGTTGAATTGCATTTGACATTAGTTTACTGCTCAACTATGTGACAGCGACTCAGCACGTATTTGAGAACTGACACTCTGTCAATGAAGGGGAATTGGCGAGAGGTGGCTTGGGGGCACGATTATCGTTCCTTATACGCGGTCTTTAGTCTGTCCTATCGGAATAGAAGTTACGCCCACCATCTTGATTTGTAACAGCCGCGATTTTGTTACCGAAGCTTTAAATGATTTGGTAACCTATCAAATAAAACTGTTACTTTTCAGAGAGAGACGTATGTCTGAACGTGACAGTCCGTCGGAGCGCAAGGATGAAGAAGACGAGAATAGCCGCCCGACGGATGCGTCCCTCGACACGGACAAATCAGCTCATGGTAAATACTTTCGTCATCCAATTTCATGCTGTGACTGATATGATGACCCCAACACAATAACAGCAATGCGCAGCGAGAAAATTACTCATACATGACTATGACTATGTATGAGTGTTTTTCTCGTTGCGCGACGCGGAGGGCACTGCGTCTCTGCTCTCGCGGTCCGACTGGTGAGCACCGGCAGCGGTGAGAGTTGCGATGCGGATGACTCATCCTCATCTTCAGAGCTACTTGAACATGTTGATTGAAAACCGACGCATGCTGAACGAATTGTAATTACATTGACATTGAATTGGCATTGTGACAAGTTGCAACCCTAGCGTCGCTTATTGTACCAGGCCATTACCAGCACCCATGTATCGGAATCGGATCTAAACTTCTAAAATATTTTGGTACACAGGTAGTAGATCTCGCAAAGCGTCCGAATCGTCTGCGGCGGGCGCGGGGCGCGGGCGGCGGCGCGCGCGCCGCGACACGGACGAGCACGGCGCCGGCGCACACAACTCAAACAGCACCGCCACGCTCAAGTACAACTTCTATGTGGAGCTCGGTAAGGTTCAAACTCGAGAAGACAAACGCACAGTACGGCCGATATGATTAGGCTAACTACAGGGCGGGCTAGTTAAAACGGCAGAAGTGTACCTACATAGCATAAAGCAGCCAGTAACAGTACCAGGAACTACGAGTACCATGGAACCACAACACCCAGACCTGGAACAAATATTTGCAAATCATGCAAACATTCCCCATGACATTTCATATATGAGGTAGCTAAATTTTGAGTCGATTAAAAAAAACCACTTCTTCCGTCTGACAACATTCGAGAGGCCTTTGAATTTGAATATATCAAATCCGAAAGTATTAACGATATGTTTTTTTTTATAAATTACATAGAAAGATTTTGGCTCAGGGTACATTCACCTGCATTTTTTAGCGTCTTTGGAGAGCGTCATAGGGCGAATAACGTTTTAGAAGGTTACCACTCCAAATTAAATAAATTAATCAACAAGAATACGGTTACCGTCATGTGTTTACTACACGTATTGCAGAATATCCACAATTTAAATGCAGTCTCTTTACAATGAAAACGAGCAGACATCAATAACGACAAAAAAAAAACAATAGTGCACATTCAATTGCAATTTCTGAACCATGAAATTACATGACATTAGGCCGCGCGTTAGAGAAATTGCGATAAATAAATATTAAAGTTAAACTATTGTTATTATTTTTATCATATCGCTGTCGCCCATCACTATTCAATTGGTGGGTTCATGGAACTTGTAAATATAAGACTGGGGGTGCCACGGGTCTAAATCTTAGTTGCCGTGGCACCCCCAGGGGTATCTTTCAGGGGTGTCATGGGTCCGGAATGAACCTACAGACGGAGGCTGTTATGATGGCACGTTATTTTAGTTTGACCCTTCGAGTTTCTGCGTCGTGTGATCGTGACTTCTGAATTTCGGTCACAAATTTAGACCATTCATTTTATCTACCCTCCTTGATAGATATCATATTTCCTTATTCCCCCTCTAGCTACAAGGCAAAATTATGTACAGTCAGGTATATATACAGGGCGTCCCACGGCTATGCCACATGGAGGGAAAGTACCTTGAATATTGTAGATAGAACATTTTACTGAAAGAAGACATTATTTGAATTTAAAAAACAATTTAAACTGCATTCATAGATATTTAAATAATTACATGGTTGAACCGTTAATCGAACCGGTTACACGAGAAAAACAATCAACCTGTAGCTTTATCACACCGATCGAAAGGCTTCATCATAAGGATAATTTTTTGCTAAATAACATAGTGTCAGAAATAAAAGGAAGACCATGAATTTTAACATTTGATGTGAAATTTTGTTCAGAAAAATGAAAAGCCACTCAGACATTGCCGTAAGGACATACAACTAAAATTATCATAAGTACTTAGGTATTACTAATAAATGCACCCACTTGAGAAGTACGCATCATTTCATCCCTGGATCGGGACAAATGGACAAATAAGATGGCCGCCGAGATCCCCAGATCTAACCCCGTTAGATTTTTTTTTATGGGGTTATGTATAAACTTATTTTAAAAGAACCAGTATGAAAGTGTCCACGAGCTACAAGCAGAAGTTAGACTTATCATTCTAAATATCCACCACAACAGGATCAAAAAATCGACAGAGCGAATTAATCAAAAGAGTGCGACTTTGTATTCAACAGGAAGGGACTCATTTTGAGCATTTGATAAATTCATTAATTTTGTATTAAAAATGTTAAAATTCATGGTCTTCCTTTTATTTCTGACACTATGTTATTTAGCAAAAAATAATCCTTATGATGAAGCCTTTCGATCGGTATGATAAAGCTACAGGCAGGATGATTATTTTTCTCGTGTAACGGGTTCGATTCCCGGTTCATCCATGTAATTATTTAAATATTTATGAATGCAGTTTAAATTGTTTTTTAAATTCAAATGATGTCTTCTTTCAGTAAAGTTCCATCTACAATATTCAAGGTACTTTCCCTCCATGTGGCATAGCCATGGGACGCCCTGTATATCCCTCCCATGTCTAAGAACAGCCGAAATGATGTATAATCAAAGATTACTCAAGTACGAAGATTTATGAATTTTCTGTTGATTTCATCCACATTTCAGAGCCAACATGGGATTGCCAGACTCGTATCAACGTGCTGACGACGCGTCTCATGGACCTGCGCAAAACTTACCACTCTGTGAAGGCGGAGCTAGCGGCCATTGATAGGCGACGTAAGAAGTTACGACGGAAAGAAAGAGAGGGTAAGTTTCTGAACTCATTTAAATATTTCACTGAACAGTTTCTCTATTATTCTACAAGAATGAACTCGAAAGTATTGGGTGTAACTCCAGAGGAACCCATACTAGAACTGGGTGCCCAAGCCGCTCAGTTTATAGTTTACAAAGTTTCTCGCAGATTTGGGATTTTTCCCAGCTGTGGGACCTAGCTAGATCGTTTTGTCATCCCAATCCTGGTGGCCTCACTCCAAATTCCCCCATCATGTTTTCATCAAAATGATTAGAGCCACTTTCGAGATTTTTGTACAAACGATAGAATAGTGGGATAATAATTTGTTCTTTTCAGCTGTGAAAGCGGCGAAAGCAGCGTGCGCGTGATTACAGTGGCACGATGTCGATGGAAGATGACTTGAAGCTGCCCGGTGTGGCAAAGCAACCATTTATTCGTTTTAGAATGGATGGTTCCTTACATACTTGTCGAGAATGTTATATTTCGTAGGTTTTTTATCCTGTAGACAAGTTGTAAATATTGAGTCATATTTAGTGCACTTATGAGAAGTAATAAAGCGTAATCAAACCTTACTACTTTGTTTAAAACTGTTTTATTTTTTAGCCTGTAGTTTCCGAGATATTAGGAAAAATTTAAAATGTATAAAATAATGGTGTACAAGGAAGGTAAACAAGCAAATGAAGTTAGCTCATACCGACCAATAAGTCTTCTGCCTGTAATATCTAAGCTATTTGAGAGAGTACTACTTAAAAGAATATCCCCAGCCTTAGCAGACAGAAAAATCATCCCTGAACATCAATTTGGGTTTCGACAAAGACATGGAACAACAGAACAAGTCCACAGAGTCTATGACACTTCGTAGTGCTCTGGAAAATAAGGAATACTGCTCCTCTGCCTTCCTGGATATACAGCAAGCTTTTGACCGAGTCTGGCATGAGGGCCTTCTGTGCAAAATAAAAACATTTCTGCCACACACATACTACACCCTCCTAAACTCATACCTGAAAGATCGCATTTTTCAAATCAAAGATGGTGAGGAGACATCTGGCTTCTACAATATAACTGCAGGTATTCCACAAGGCTCAGTTTTGGGACCCGTTCTCTACACAATTTTCACTGCTGATCTTCCTGAAACACCAAATGTTACCATTGCCACTTATGCGGATGACACAGCGATTCTAGCAAATAGTAAAAACCCACACGAAGCATCAGAACTCCTGCAAAACAGCCTGAACAAAGTAGATGACTGGCTGAAAAAATGGAGGATGAAGGCAAGTGCCTCAAAGTCAGTCCATGTAACATTTTCACTGATAAGAGGGGATTGTTCTCCGGTCAATCTGGGAAACCACCCGCTACCGCATAGTGACTCTGTGAAGTACCTAGGCATGCACCTGGACCGCCGCCTGACATGGAAGAAACACCTTCAAACAAAAAGAGACCAACTTAGCTTGAAATACAGAGGTCTGTACTGGCTCCTTGGGAGAAACTCAAAACTGTCAGTCGACAACAAGCTGCTCATCTACAATACTGTCCTGAAGCCAGTTTGGACTTATGGCATTCAACTGTGGGGATCAGCCTGTACCTCCAACATAAATTTCATCCAGCGCTTCCAAAATGGCCTTCTTAAAAATATCTCCAATGCACCCTGGTTCATAAGGAACACAGAGTTGCATGAAATCCTCAATGTCAACATGGTATATGAAGAAATCAAAACTAGTGCTCAAGCCTACCAGGAAAAACTGAGAAACCACCCCAATCAACTGGCACAGCAACTCACTAAGCCCTCATATAAGAGGCGACTGAAAAGAAAAGATGTCCTGGAACTCACCAGAACATGATGCACAGAAGAGTAGAAGCGGTCGCTGGACCACTTCTCTCGCAATCCCGACTACCCACATCATACCTGCTCATAGTCTGAAGACTGATTGCAGATGAACATAGAAAAAAAAAACCTGTAGGGTACTTCAACTAATCCCACAATGCTGAAAGGCATGCTACTAGCTTTTTAATAGTCTGCGCGCGAGGTTTAGTTGAACCAATAGACCAGAAATTACTAAATTCGAACTCCTGGATCTAATCAACAGTAGTCAGGCGGCAAAAATTTACACAATGGACGAAAAGTTACAGGCTACGGTCACCCTTCTTTGCCTTCTTATCAACACGACCTAAACTCAATCGAGCTTGTGTAAGCCGATATAAAAATCAATTTAGCTACAAATCACATAAATTGTACGCACAACAAAACAAACAAGATTGTTTTCAGAATGAACTGCAGAAAAATGCCAAAAGTGTGACGACTGTCCAAAATATTGAAACAATATTGAGTACTATACTTATAAATCTGTGCAATATTGGGATCATGACACGAGGCTTTGATGATGATGGATAAGCTAATAACATGTGTAGTATCCTTTAGTTTGTGGCTAATTATAACGAGTCAGATTCTAGTAAGGACTCTGCAGATACAGTGAAAAGAGAAGATATGTTTTTTGTTGTCATTTACCATTAAGTTTGACAACGAGGTAGGAACGAAAAAGAGTGATATTTTACTATATTTATTTTGTTATCTTTCCAAGTTAACTGTTTTTTAAATAGACTACGCTTTGTACTCGCATCATAAGTATTAACTCGAGATATCTCCAACAACTAATCATCTCGTGTGCGTCTTTCGCACTCCAGCTCTGTGACCCGCTCGCATACGTACTCTCCTTAGTCTCCTTTGTGCATACCGCACTAGCGGCGACTAGGCCTCGCGCGCCACTATAGTTTCCGTTACATGTTATTTTAATTTGTTACGTTTCTTTCAAATATTTTACGTGCAAATTAATAAAATATGTTGAACTACCATAAGTGAAGACTTTGATATGTTACTTATATGGATCATAATAAAACCACGGTGTTAAGTGAAGACTTATTTATTTCATGAAATACATGTGATTGCAAGATTTATATGTTTACGTAATAAACATTGTATTTTTAACCACACAGTTTAAAGCAGCCCTAACATCAACTCTCACATTTAGTTCAAAATCTAGACATTGTCCAATATGATCTGATTGGCGCCCCAACGATCGAAGTTCACAACTATCACATCAAAACGATCGTGTTTTAGAAACCACTTGCGTAATACGTAACGGCGAAGCGTAAATCCAACGGTCCAACTAAGCGGAGGATTCTTCAGATCGAAACCAAACCAAATGTTAACCATTACAGCTTATCCATAAACATTTTAGTTATGCAATAACTATGTCCTAAAATTCAAGTCGATGTGTAGCCAACTCGCTACTTCTAAAGTTAATCATAATTTTATCCTTACGTCATACTAATATTAAAAGTTACCATTAGTAAAAAGCTGACATGGTTTGAATTGGCCTATCCTCTCGCTATGTCCATTGGATTTAATTACAATTGGCAGATTCCTCTTGCGCTTACAACTTATGCTTGATAAATCAGCCGTGCATTAGCGCAGGCCACCTATCAAAATTTAAAAGTCCTATCAGGTCAAAACAAGATAGTTTTCTCCTAAATACACTCGAGAGCAATGAATCCGGGTCACTTAAAGAATCCTAAAAATCTCGGAAACTAAAAATGCTAGGTTAATGCAATAAATTGTATTTAATAGACAATGTAATACTCCTTAAATGAAGGTATTAAAACTTCTTAGTTATTGTAAAGTTATATCATAAAAAAATCAAATTTGAAAAAGGGCCACTTTCGAAGATGGAACTACGAAATTACAGCATTTGGTTTTGCTTTTGTTTGTAATCTGTCATTTATGTGGGTACATAAACCATGTTGATAGTGCTCTATATTCATTATATGGAAGCACGAGGAGGCAATACGAAGTATTAAAATTCAAGAAAATCGTAATAAAGTTCAAAAATTTCATGTTTCCTATTTTTGTTTTAAGGAGAGATCAGCAGTTTTTTTCTTTATGTAATTTTGTGTTAATAAAATGTATGATGACTCATATTTTTTTTACCTTCATTTAAGGAGTATTACATTGTCTATTAAATACAATTTATTGCATTAATCTATCATTTTTAGTTTCCGAGATTTTTAACATCTTTAAGTGACCCGGATTCATTGCTCTCGAGTGTAATAACTCATCACTATTTCACTTATGTTTATAGGCGCAAGTTGAAAGCGCATGACGAAACGATCCCGTGTATCTACACCCATTACTAATTGTTCCGCATGGTCGGACGCGCGCCTTTCTGACGGAGGCCCCGCTAGTAGTAGTTGGGATACTGCGGCCAGGGCGCGTGCGGGTGGTGTTGGTAGGGCGCCGGTGGCTGCTGATAGCCCCACGGTGGCTGGTAGGGCTGTGCGTACTGCTGGTCGTAGCCCTGCGCAGCGGCCGGCGGCGCCTGGTAGTAAGAGTTGCTGGACGCGGCGGAAGCACTCGCCGCGGTCGCGTTCCCTTCTTTCTTTTTCGTGTCTGCGGTTGAGCTGTAACGGTAATACCACGTTAACGACCTGCCCAAATAACAAATGGGCAGTTAAAAATAATAAAGCCCGACTATAGAGAGCAATAATACGTAATACGTGCGTGTAATAATTACAATAAACAGAATCGTACTATTGATTCGTTCAACTGTAGTTGACTTTGACTTTGAATATGGCGCTTGTTGTGTTCTGATTTCTTTGGTTCAAACTAAAGTAGGTACTTAAATGTGATGCCCATCATGAGTTTTCCTTTCCCTTTTTCCGGTTATGTTAGTAACTTTTCTCAGTCGAAGTAATTTTGTTTACGCCGTTTAAATAAATTGTACTCTTATAGTGCTCCATTTCTACTGTTTCTAAAAGTAAAGAGTTGTAATTAGCCTTTTGATTCCAAATGACAAACCTCTTTACTTATAAACGTTATTTAAAGTTAAGCATTGCTTAAAATCAGTCCTTTCTGTCACTGTTCGACATTACCCATCAGTAAGGGATGGCAATATTTTAAGCAATAAGCTTTTGATAGATTTTTAGCTAATGACCTATTTTTAATTTCCTAAAAAAATGTTTTGCTGAAAAAATGGTGCTGAGCTCCGCCACGCTGGTGCGGCGCCTTTTAGTTACTTACGGTGGCGGTGGTGGGTCGTGCTTCTCCTTCCTTGCTCTCTTGCGCAGATGCTTGGCGAGCGTGCGCGCGTGGTTGTGCGCCTGCCGCGCCTGCGCCGCGCTGCCAAGCTCCTCGGCCAGCTCGCGGCGCCGCCACGCCATGCTCGCGCTCGTCTCCACCTCTGCGCCTTCTTGTTTCTCGTACGATTGCACCAGTTCTGTTGGAGATCAAGTAATTGTAAAGGACCCACAGAACGTTCTGCAACCCTATATGAATTAAGCTCATTTTAAATTTAAATCAGGTGACCAATTCTTGAATTTTATACATGTCGCGCTCGACATTGTATGTAAATGGCGTCTCCCCTCACTCTTTCCAATGATATATAACACTATCCTACTCTAATCTACGGTCACCGTTAGTCGAAAGTAGACTACATTGAAATTATGAGGGAGCAGAATAGCAATTTTGAGTCGATTCACGATTCAGTCTTGATTCGGTCAACTTTCAAATAGTTACGAGAAGATCACAGCAGGAATGAATCCCGAACCTATCGCGCTCCAGCCGACTACTCGCCAACCAAACAAGTCACAATTCCTATAAACCTACCATCTAACTCCTCGTAGGGCACGCCGGGCGTGTGTAACGCCAGGTCGAGTCTCTGCATGTGCAGTCTGTGGTTGAGCGGGTCCTTAACTATGGCTTCATCCAGCACCTTCCTCGCGGCTTCCGGCTGCTGTCGCGCGTGGAACAGGAACCGCGCATATTTGATGACGAGCGAGGAAGACACCGTCTTGTTCTTAGAGGCTGCGATGTAGGCTTCGTACAGTTGCGAGCACTTCTCCAAGTCTCCGCGACGACGCTCCAGGTTCACACGCCTGCAAATCATATCCGACAGTTATCTATCAGCATCAGAAGCCGTGGTTGGTTTTTTGCAGCAACCACCCTAAAGACTGTGGCCTCATACATCATACACAAATAACTAGAGTTCTACTAGACCAGTGGTGGGCAAAGTACGGCCCGCGGGCCAGCTCCGGCCCGCGAAAGCATTTAATCAGGCCCGCCGACACGGTCCTTCGACATGAACAGTATATGGCCCGCGATAATTATATTTTGACGGTACAGAAGTATAAAGTAGATTCTAGGTACTTAGTAGAATAATAGACAGCTAGACTTGTCGCGTAGTTCATGATTGTTCGCAATTCGTACCTATGTGTAAAGTCGCACTCTAGTTTTATGTCTCTCTCGTCGAATACGTCTTCAGCGAAACTCTCCTTAGAAGCACAAAATTAAATAGAGAAAAATTTGACCTAGAGATATCCATCAAATCGTTGAGTACAGAATTTACTTCGTCACAGCACGAACCTGCGTTCTTAACTTTTCATAAAAAAATCGACTTCCGCCATTGAATTCGACCATCTGCATGTTTTAATTTGCTAAAGGTATACAAAACAAAAACTTGTTGCTGAAAATACCAAAATCGCTATATGCCTACAATATTTGATGAGGTCCCTCAATTCCTCAAAAATTTTATCATCAAAACTGGATTTTGATAAAAATGGGTTAGTTTAGTTAGGGTAGTTATGAAGTAACAAACATAAAAATATACAACAGTTTTGAGAACCTCCTCCTTTTTTTGAAGTTGGTTAAAAGTTCAACACAAAATGCATTTTTCCTATAATTCTGGCCGTCCTCTGAAATTTCTTGAACTTTCTGGCCTCCAATTAAGAAAGTTTGCCCACCACTGTACTAGACGGATTTTAATACGGTATTCACTCGAAGAAGTTTTTATTTCTCTGTAAGTACTCAGTTTTCATTCGGGCGGAACTGCGAGCATTATCTAATTAATTATCATCATCATCACCTAGTGACGTCCACCGCTGGACAAAGGCTTCCCCCCTCGAATGCCACGACGAACGGTCTTGAGCCGCCTCAATTATGTCGTTAGTCCATCGAGTGGAGTGCCTTCGTCTACCGCGTCGTCGTAATTAATTATATTTAGTGATTATTCTGTCAGTTTCCCAGCAAAAATGTTGCATCTTGAAACGAATGAGCCTACCACGGTCAGTAGAAGCCCACCTGGCAGAAGCTACTGAACTGGCAGCTTTGTGCAGTATGTGCAGCTCGGGTTTGTCCAGATGGTGCGTGGTGCACGGTGCGCGTTCATTACCTGTACTGTATCTGCACTAGACTAGGGCACATCTTCTCGATGCGGTCGAGTATCTCCGCCGCCTTGGTAGGGTTGCCCTGCGCCTCTTCGAAGTGCGCCCAGTGCAGGTGCAGCTCAGGCTTGTCCAGGTGGTGCACGGTGCAGGCGCGCTCTAGGACCTCGCGTTCGGTAGAGATGAGTTCCGGGTTCGTTTCTGAACGCTCTTCAAGGAACTTTATCAGCTATTTATTATAAATCAAAAGTCATTATGTAATCCTAAATCTAGGTAATTTACATTAAATTAGAGGGAATGTTTTAAAAATGTGTTTACTGTCGGCCAAGATGGGTGCCTTTCTTGTGGCTGCACGATTTAAGAGCATGTGCCATATCTTCTTCCTGCAGGCAGCTCTGACTTAGCCTGCTCTAAGTGGCCCCAATCTTGTGCAGGGGATGGTTGAGGTCATAGATAGATAGATAGATAGATTATAACTTTATTGTACACCATAAACAAAAAACAACAAAAAAATAAGGATACAATGTTTCAAATCAGAGGTACAATGGGC
Source organism: Epirrita christyi (assembly GCA_951392215.1). Taxonomy (NCBI): domain Eukaryota; kingdom Metazoa; phylum Arthropoda; class Insecta; order Lepidoptera; family Geometridae; genus Epirrita; species Epirrita christyi. The sequence goes on from OX595852.1 coordinate 8,983,610, forward strand.
GGTCTTATCGCTTAAGAGCGATCTCTTCGAGACAACCTTTATCATAGTGTACGTACGCACCTGCCCACAAGGTAAGGACCTTCGTACAGTCCTCGCGTTACTCTAGAACATACCCTTATCCAGAACTCTTCGTAGAGCGCGCAGGCGATCAGGCACCGCTCGTGCAAGATGAGCGCGCGTTTTAACGTTCCGTGTTGTTTCTCCCACTCAAGATACGCCTTCCAGTTCTTGAGTTGACATCGCTCCAATGGTTTCACGTGGAAGTATGGACGCTTTATCTGTTAGATGGAAATACAAATTACATTGTGGCATATTTCTCCCATACTAAAATTACTCCTATAAAAGTAAATTATCAATGTATGCAAATTATTTCCTACTATGTTATTGTATATGGGATGATAAATGTTTATTAAGAAACATGTTTAGTATAGTTTAGCTCTGGTTTATAAATAAGTCAATGGTAGACATTGTACTTATATTTAAAGTGCGCTAAAATTATCGCGCGCTCTTTCAAACAGACTGAAATAAAAGGGACCGCGATAACTTAAATTTAGATAATGATGCACAGAATCGGTACCATTGTCCTAAATAGACAAAATACTACCTAGGGCTATTTCGCTACACTGTTTCAGTGATAAAAATGCGCCTCTAATTTTCCAAGTCAATGAAAACTTCTACCTATTTTGTACGTTATTAGGGCCACCAGACCTCAACCTAATCTAGGGTAAAGTAGCTAACGTAGGGTGACCAAGAAAGAAGCAGTGGCACGACAAACGAACGATAAGTTTATCAATTCAACTTACGCCTTCCTCAAAAGTCCACCTCGCGGCGACCTGTTCTCCCGTTGTCTTGTGCACCTTCCTGCGCGCCGCTATGATGCGCTCCTTGATGGCTTGCCCTTCTTCTTCAGATGCCTGCCAAATTAATTGTCTTTTAGGCCTATATTCCAAAACTAAACTGAAATACGGGCCCTATTGCCCGGATTAATCAGTACAATATCCGTAATATAGGACCCGTATTTCATAACTAAACCTAGTATTAATAATAATAATAATAATGAATGCTGGACATTTTCACACAACATTATCTAGCCCCAAGCTAAGCCGAGCTTGTGTTACGGGTACTAGATAACTGATATACTTAATACAGTACATTACATAGATAGATGTTTTTTATGATACATAGAAAATACCCAGAACACCCTGAACGAATATCTGCAGGTCGTACAAATATTTGTTCCGAGGCGCGGTTAGCCTAGCTTCTCATGGCTACCTTGAATTCCAGTCTCAGACTCAGTTTCACATCTCAGTGCATTATGTATAAAACTCTGTTGTAGAGTACACAGTAGTATTATGTGTCACAGTAATGGTCTTCACCGCGCCCCGGGCGGCAGGTCTAGCTGCGGCACCGCGCCAGCCGTCTCGCGCACCTCTCCGCTCTGGAGTACTAGCTCCACCATCTCTATACTCACAATATGGTCTTGCGGCTCGTCCTCGCCGGGCGGTAGGTCCAGTTGCGGTACCGCGCCGGCCGTCTCGCGCACCTCTCCGCGCAGACGCACAAGCTCCGCCTTCTCCACCACGCCGGCCGCCGGCTCAGACATAACGTGCTCTTGGAAACTGCAACAACATACTGCTTGTTCAAACAACGGATGGCACATGGTGAACCATGGAGGTAGGTAGACATTTTGTCGTTTTTACTGAGTGACCATTTGCGAGGCAGAAAATCAATAAGTCATAATTTTCAAAGCAATCTGTGCTTTCGGTTGCTTGTGTCAATGTGGATTCAAAGATTGTTAAAAACGCTACAAGTGTACTACCATAGTTTTTGCAATGATTTGCGAGGTCATTATCTATCTCACTAGCAAATTTCAGAGAAATCAGTGCAGCCAGTTCATCAGTTATGGCATGATTGCCGACCTATGTGGCGCGGCAGGCGAGTAGTAGGCTGAGACGCAAGAGGTGTGGGATCAGGACTATGTATGTGACTGTTGGGTGTTATGTTATGATTGAGTAAAAACCATCCAAACGTTTGGACATGTAGGATATGAGATACTTTCGAGAAATATTCTAACCAGCACAAAATTTTACTATAAATAATTTATCTTTTGTCGTATTTGTCTAAGTGTGTATAGATTTCAAAAATAAATTATAAAAAGTAAATAAATAATGAATGGTAAGTCAGATTAATCATTTTTTAAAAGACAGAACTTTTGAATCAAATATATTATTTCACAACTACACATTGATTTATTCCAGTGTCTGAGATAGAATAAGAATCATTTTGCATTAAATAAACTCTTAGTAATGATAATTCATAAAATTATCACATAGATTAAAGAAATCGTCTGAAAGGGAAAAGCCAAGCAAAGCTTCTTGATCTGTATGATGAGGTACGAACTTGTCAAAATGCGAGGTGTATCCAAGCGTGGGCGTGGCGAGCAAGCGATCGTAAATGTTGGTCACCAACAACGCGGAGCCGTTCTCCGCCTCCCACTTGATGTACGACTCCCAAAGCCGGTCCGAGCGGAACTCGAGACCGCAGGCCTCTGGAAACAGTTCAACACATCAACTGGCAACTCGCTTTAGTTAGAGAATGCTGTACACATTCGAATCTAATGTTTGTTGTTCCTAAAAGAGTCATGGCGAAACTGAGAACATTGGTGTACCCAAAATTCGAAATAAATTACACAACTAGTCATTAGGTACTTTTAGATTATTTTATTAGTTGTCCATCATCAGTTTTGCAAAAAAACTAGGAGAATATTTTTTTGAAAAATCAGACTGATTTGCTTGAAGCATTTCCATTCATTAATTCATTCCACTTTTACTATATTTTTTTGCCCCTGCAGGCAGGCCTCTGTACAATCAGGCTACATTCACCTTCATTACATTCCACCTTGCCTGCTATGGGAACCGATTACGGCACTGGTTATTACTGGCACTAATCTGTGTATCTGACTTGGCGGCAAAATTAAACTAAATTTTTTGTGGCGCTAATTACAAAATGTAAAAAAAACATTTCTGGTTCGGTGCATATTACCGTTTATTCTCGTATAATGGCAGAATCTCGGCATTGTCTAAACTGTGAAATGTGGCCTTGTATTTGAGGAAGTACAAGCATAATCTCTTTAATTGGTCAATGGGTTTCTTCACAAATTGTAAGTACAATATTTTCAAAACTTAGTTTTTTTTCCACCTAGTTTTGTAGAAAATGTAATGATGAGAATTTATAAAGGTATTTTCGTACCATCCGTGGATATTCGATATAAATGTAGATCCGCAGGCGCAGGTACGCTTTCGCCATGACTCTTTATAGTTATATTTTTTTAACAGAGAACTTAGCTCTATAATAGTTCAATAAATTATTTGTTAGCACTCACCTATAGCTCTCTCGTATTGCGATCTGATGTATGCATGGTCTTCAGCCCTTGTAGTTTTAACGTGATTCAGATAGTGAATCCACAGATCCACGGACAAGGGTATGGCTTTCAATCCTCTTTCCAACACCTGAAACATATGACACGTCAGACGGGCGCCAAGAGCGGCCGCGCGTTGCCGTCATCCGACAACACTATGAAGCAAGGGATAATGAATAGCATTGTATGTCCATAATTTAGAATAGGACAAGCGAGGTGTTGGGTCGCGCGGTTTAAAAGCGTCAACGCGACTCCTCGCTTGCGTCTATCATATAAAAATGTTTGTCTGGGCATATTACACCTGTTCGCTTGCGCCGCGACGACAGCTCCCCGACGTATTCTTCCGGTCTAACGCCAGACTATGGCTTTATATGACGACGGCAGCGCTCCATGCTATCATGGATTCGGTTAATAACTTAAATTAAGTTCCACCATTCAATATCATTCAATGCGACTTACTAAATTAAAATATGTACATGAAACAGTATTACAATACATCATGCGTGTACAGAGTATAATAAATATATGTACTAGGATATAAAAAATACACCACAACATATGTATCACTAAAACCAAATTGATGTGACTTATAAAGAACTCTCCGGTGCGATCTGATGACTTTGCCTTATGAGCATCGAGGGCCTCGTTGCACTGTTGGGAAAAAAAACAATTTGCAAAATACCAGTTAAGTCTAAAACATCACAATCCAATTTCCAAACAATTACAATTACAGATTTGTAAAAAGAAATTAATTCAGTTGCAAACAGCGTAGTTACAAATAGTTGACTTATAAATATGATAGCAGTCTAACTACGCAGGGAGCACTAACCTCGAGGCACTTCTTTTTACTTCCTTTGCGTTTCTCATAGTCGGCGTACTTGCGCCAGTAGCCGTAGCAGTACGGGTAGTGCGACAGGAACGCGTCGTACGCCTCGCGCGCCGCCTCCACGTCGCTCTGTCACGGTTTATAGTCACTTAATGTCATGCCACTTTCTACTTTACACTACAAGACAATAAGGCGGATCAGTTGGCCCTTGCCACTCAACATGCTTGTTCAGTTCTCATCGCTTCATAAAGCAATAAGATTAGCTATGGTTTTCATCATTTCATGGGAATTTAAGCAATAACTAACATCCATCCGCAGCTTCGAAACAAAAAGTAGCCTATCTGCTGCTAACAGTTTTAATACAGGGGGCCAATTTTCTGATTGCAGACACATTTTCATATAAGATGGTGTCAAAGTTAACTCTAAGCTGACTGTTAGTTTAGATTTTATGTAGACAGAACTATGTTGTTGTGTTTTCTTGTATGAAAATATAAAGTTCGATATATCTACAATCAGAAATTGGCCCATGGGTCATCGTTTCATCGAAATCGGTTCAGTCATCATAGTTGATAAGAGTTTCAAACAAACATCTGAACACCCAAATATTCGAATTGATATTACACGTGCCCGTGGCTTCGCTCGCGTTATACCGGCATAAAAAGTAGCCTATGTCTCAATCCAGGTCTTAGTCTATTTGTATATTTATTTGATACGGCGCGACTTGAGTATCAAAAAATTGGTAAATGGTATTAGTAAGATACCAAATTTATTAGATTGGAATGAATATACTTAATAATATCTGGGTTCCATACCTCTTGGTCCACATACTGCAGCAGATAGGTCCAGCCTGTGAAGTCAGCAGGGTCGTCGTTGACCACCTTCCAGTACTTGTCGAGCTCGGGCAGCACTTTCTTTTTGGGTTTCTCATCCACTGACGATCTCTTCTCAGAAGGCACGGGTTTGCTCTCGCCATTCTGTTCAAAATTAAAATTTTAGATTAGCCTAAATATAACTTTATATAAATATATATAACTCCAGCGACTGTGCAACCCACGGTGAAAAGAGGCGCTTTAAGGCTTCGCGTATGTATGTATTTAGGATTTATAACAAGGTAAGACGAATTCTTGATCTTTGAAAGTTAACCAGAAAAAAAATCTGCGTAATACAAAACACACACCCACACTCACACACTCTCTACAGACTCGCCACATCCACAACCACACAGCGGCAAAAATGTCGTCATGCAGTAACTAGTGTGGATCTTGGACGAATTTCGTGATAATTCGTCCAAGGTGGAATGGTCCCACAGCAACTGGTTGAAGATGCGTTGTGGCAGCCACAAAATCGTGTGGTTGCATTTTTTCAACAGCAAAATCTAGTAAACTTCAATCGTATTTCGGAGGTAGAGGTAGACGCTTGTGGCTCAACGAACGCAAGCATGAAATTCGCCCGAATACTTGTTGCTATCATTATTGCGACTTTTATAGGAAGAAGACGTCGTCTGTATAATTGTATAACAGCACGCGAGTGGTTGCGTATGTGGTCACGACACGGCCACGATGTCGTCGGCATTGACCACACGTTCGTGACAGCATTTATTAAACGCGACTGCAAAATGTCGTACGTGTGAATGGAACTACACGTTTTCATACGATTTTGTGCCCAGCCACATTTTTGCCGCTGTGGAGTGGTCGTGGCGAGTATGAAACACAAACTAGAATGACTAGTGATTGTATTTAACCTGCGGCACCATAAAGCCTTATAACCTTGCGCAATAAACGAGCTATCCAAAACAGAGAACTCCATTCGAATCCATTCAATGATTTAGGAGAAGACAACAACGCGAAAAGCTACTCTCTCATAAGTAGTAGTGATTATGTGTATAATTCGCCCGCGGGTCTTGCTTGGTACCAGGATAATAAGTAACCTGTGGTCTGTAATCAAGATCATAATCTAAATGTCTACCTTCAGCAGTTACGGCGTAACTGAATAACGAACAAACATACAAACGCATTTATAATAATAGTATACCATAAAGTGTTGTTGCACAATAATAAAAGATAATAGAAAACTATGATAAATTGATGTTGATAACCTACAGATTTCCTAAGAGTACCTTGAGTAGACGTGTGTAGAGTATGCTTAGGTATAAAATTACCTTGGCAACAGCTTGTTTCTTGTTGGAGAGTTCAGATTCAGATGTGGGTGAGCCGGGGTCATATCCATCACCTTCACTATCTGGCTTCCTCTTACGTGACTCTTTGGGTTCCTTCTTAGAAGCTGGTAATTCATCTTCTGATACAACCTGAAACAATTTCATTTTGTGTGATTTATCATCACCATTTATGAACTATGGACATTGGACACACACTGAGACACTTCAACAACGTTACCACCAACCCAAGTCCAGCTTTGTTACTTCCAGAAGGTCTTGCTGGGGCAGGGTTAGCACAGGGGGACATAATAGCAAGTTATTTTATTTTTTTAAACTTTCGCCTTCATTACACATATTTATTTTTTGGAAATTATTAATATGGTAATTACCTACAGTACCTACACGCTATAATCACCCGTGACAATATAAAAAAATATCATTGGAAGGCTAAACACCCCACTAAGAATTAGAATAATCATAAAGGATGAATAGCAGCGTGTGCCCCGCGCTTCAAAAATTCAAGGTTAAACACAAAAAAAAAAAAAAAAAAAACCAGCGTGTAGCCCGCGCTTCTAAAATTCGCGGTTTTATGAATCGCCGCCAGAAACCTATGCAAATCCTACTATATTTAAAGGATCAAACAAACACAATGCTTTGACTTCTTAGTTTATGGATTGAGTCTACGTTACAATTCTGCTATAGTCTGTTTCATAAGAGAGTGATTTAAACAGAACAATCAAGATTATATTATGCATGTACCAACCTCAGTGTCTGCTGGCAGGTCAGCCGGCCTGGGTCCAGGCAGTTCATCGTCAGACACATTCTCGGCATCCTTCACACTGGGCTTCTGTACCTCGGGGAGCTCATCCTCAGATACATTTTCGGTTTCTTCAGCACTTCCCACCTGTAGAGGTTATAATAGTGCTCTTATAATTTTAATTACAATGTTACTCCATCAAACTTCAGCTAGTGATGTTAAAGAACTCCCTTTTCCGCATTCAAACTCTATGGATGGTCCATTATGCGTGGGAAGATTCAGCTAGTGATACTCTACATCTACAATAACAACCCACCTCCACTACCTAGTCTCTTGTACAGGTGATGACTGAACGTCAACTTTAAGCATTTGCTATACAACTGACACTCAAGCAGCAAACCATAATGGAGGATCGAGCCATGTTATTGTATAATGTCTTTTCTCAAATGTGCTTTGATATTCAATCATTATTTAGAGAACCTTCTTCAAGATAAATCGAACATCTAGTTGTGGTGAAAAAGACGCTAGCAGCGGCCGGCAATGTTAGTATGAAAATCCATATCTCTAGTGTTCTAAGAGGTTTAATTTCATTTATGCGAGTGTGCAAAGAGGTTTGTTGAGACGTTTTTGGCTGAATGCCATAGAATACTATTCTCTTATAGTATATTGTAATACAAGGGCCGTAAGCAACCAATTACACACGACATTTTAGCATACAAGTGAGGATGCTAAAGAGTAAGAGGGTGTAATTGATCGCTTACACCCGAGAATAACACATAACTTTTCATCACAAATGCAAAAAATACATTTGCCAGTTTCAAGTACTACCCCTGGGCAGTTCCAGTCCAGTTCAAATAAGGACTTGTCATGGAGATTGCATGACATTGTAGCATAATATATTTAATGAATGAAATGAGCCTCATTCCATTTTCAAATTTCTAACTAAATCACACTTACAGAACAGTTTTTGAGTTTACTATTCCATACTTTCAGAGCATGAGTGATGAAAAGCATTATACAAGCCTTGGCCACAATTGGGCATTGATAGACTCACGTATGTGTGCCTCAGCTACCTACAACTCAGCTCACACTATCATATTCATCCATCCAATGAATATTATGAAGTTGCATTTAACCAACCTTGCTCTTTTTACTAGCTTCAATACTATCTTCAGACTTGATTTCACTTTTTATGTTAACAGGAATTTTTAGTTCCGGTTCAGCTAACGGTTCTTCGGGTTCCACACCCTGAGGTTCTTCCTTTACCTATGAGATAAATTCAAATTAGAAAACAAATCTTGAGCAATGTTTGAAAAGTGAAATCATGCAATTAGCACCAAGATGATGTCTTGCAACTACGAAAATTGTACAGTTTTACGGTTTCAGAAAATATTTCACCATTGACTGTTCATGAGAATATAAACATAACAGGAAGGGACTAACTATGGAGAAGACACAAGCAATCGACCGACGCCATGCCTTTCTTTCCTGTACATGGTGTCCCCTTGGTCACAAATTAGCATTTTATGTTTTTGCTTGGATGTATGATTGTCTATGTATGCAAGGATTAAGGCAGACCACTACTCAGGGTTGTATTTCATTTAGCTTTTATCCTCAACAGGCGAGAGACCTACTAAGATTCTTATTTAGACCATTTGTACCAATGTGAACTACTGAAACCATGGATACACCGGACACGAAAATACACCTGAAAACATTTTCTAGTTTCAATGGAGGTATGTATAGGTACTATGTCCTATGTGTATGCCTGTGTCCTAGCATGCACACTTACATAGGACTTCAAGTGTTAGAGGTGTATTTCAAGCTTTAGTTTTGTTATATGAAGTACCTAGTCACATAACTTTACTAGTTACAAAAAAATATTGAGACACATACCTTGATAGTATCTACTGATGCAGGAGCCTCATCATTTGATGCTGCAGCTTGTTCTGGCTCAGGCATTTCAACTTTAAGTATTACTTTATCTATGGGAGAAGTCTCTTCAGGCACACTATCTTCCATATGTTCAATTGGTGGCTCTGGTGCTGGTACCTCCTTAAGTTTTGACACCTGTTGAAATTTCAAGGTTACTTTAAAATTGGTGAAATGTGAAATCACAAAAATATGTCAAGGTACTATGAAATCAAAATTCTCATTGTGACAGACAAAATAGAGGATGCAGCCCCAAAGACCCGTTCTGACCAAGTCGCAAAGCAACCGGAAATGCCCGTAAACAAACCACATCATCAGGTTTTCAAATCAAAACTAGCAATTAAAAAAAAACCATAAGTACTGACCGCTCCAAATGGAGATCAACAATCAACAAGATACTGGGTCACAATCCTTAACAATGAGGGACCAAGTAAAGAGGTAGGGGGAACCAAAATTACCTTTTTCACCTCAACAGTAGCAGTTTCAGAGTTGTCAGCAACCGCTTCAGAATTCACAACAGCTTCGGACTTCTCAACAGCAGTTTCAGAGTTTTCAGCAGCCGCTTCAGAGTTTTCAGCAGCCAGTTCCGAGTCCTCAGCACCCGCTTCAGAGTTCTCGTTAGAAGCATTTATATGGTCATTGATATCATTCAATGTGTTTTCAACAGTGTTATCATCGTCAAATTTATTTTGTGTGTCCTCGCCGTCGCCGGGCAACTGACAACTGGTTTCAGACTCACTGATATCAAAGTCGGTTTCCATTTTCTGTTTGTCTGTAACATCGCCATCGGTGTCAGATGCGGGTTTACTGAGCTGCGAGTCGCCGTCAGTGAGCGCGTTGTTTAGAGAGTCACTCGGGAATGTCACAGCATTGTCTCCTACATCAAACGAGTCCGCGTTGAACCCGCCCGTGTTGTTTTCCATATAATCGCCGACGCTACCGGTAGACAGTTCCACAGCATTAAGAAAACCTTGGTTCGAAGTCGACGACTCGTCCACTACACCGGTGTCCACACTGTTGAACTCGCCTTCCGTTAACAAATGCGAGAGACCGTTTGAGTTTTCATTTATGAGAGGGCCTTCATCGGTCTCCATCGCCTCGTCGGTGAGGCACTTCTGTAATTTCACAATTTCAGTTCATATTTATACTAAATACAACGGTGATTATCACAAAAAATAACCTCACTCAATGAACTTACTTGGATGTCGGAACTAGCTTCATCTTCCATTTTGTATGCACACTCACGAATTCCAAATTGAGCAAATCAAATGTAAAACTTCACAAAGTTCATTTGTGTATTGTCACCAGTCTAGATAATTTAGGATCTAGAAGCGTAAGTTGAAATATACGGAATCTTGAAGAAACAATTAGGTATTGATAATCTAACAATATATTCCTCCACCCGTCACCGCCGCACGCTCTAGTGTTGCCGGTAGTTAAATGCAAAAAGTTCCGTCCGGGTCCGTAACTGACCGAACCATCCCCAATTCCCCAGTGAGGGCTTTTCATCTACGATAAAAAAAAGTAGTTCAAATTGGTTCGATAGATGGCGCTGACTCAACTCTAGCTGCCAAGATTATCATATGTATAATCTGTGGTGTACGCGTACTAAGCTATTACCTTGTGTATGAGGCCAATATATAACTACGTCTTAGTGCCGAAGTCATCACTGGCAACAAACACTGCTTTCTTCTTGAGCCTCTGCAGTATCTGTGAAGCTGAAGAGAAGATATTATGGCGTAGTTTTCCGAACGCTGCCTATCAAAGTTAATCAGCTGACCTCATTATCTAGATTGGACCTACCTACCTAGTTGAATCGTTAGATAAACAACTTCGTTGATACAGTGCCCAACGTGTACCAGCCAAGGTACCAGCATATGTGACATGGGTATTTGACACCATGTTCATTTTAAGACCCACCTGTTCTCGTGAGTAATGTTGTTCTATGCACCTGTTGGGAGACCGGTATATCTCTGAGCATTGTACCAAGATCTTCCAGCGTTTCTACCATGGTGACTATATTAACGGCAAAGCCACGCAAAGCCGGCACGGCTTTCGTAAATTATCTCTACCCAATGCAAACAGACGGTATTCTGAGCATCACACGTAATTCTTGTTCCTATGTTTATGTCTCCAGCGGGTTCTCTATACCCTGGCTACAACAGATGTTTTATATTCCACGAAAACACACATTATGTTTATTAATATTGATTGTTGGCATGATCTCAAAACAGATCCGACATCAATCAAGATCCGCAAAAGATCTGCCAATGCTCAACAATAAAGTCCGAAATCGGACCAAAAGATCCCCACCAGCCACGCTCAACGATCTCTAATACTCACATAGATATCGGGTCGGCGCAATAAAAACGTCTCGGTGAATTTAAGCTCACTTGAAAAGTGAGTTTGTATTTGATTTAGTTCGCTTCAAACAAAGCCAATGTAAACACGTGTCACAATGCCGCAATGTATATTTAAAAGTTGCAAAAATAATCCCCGAAAAAACAATTTAACGGCCGGAGTGTCTTACTTTCGTTAAGTACATGTAGAATAAGTTGTATTTTAAGCTTTAAACTAACAAAAAGTATGAAATTTTGATCAAAATTACCGATTTTAAACCACCGCTACAAATGTTTGGCCAACGTTGACGCAAAATTGTCTGTAACAGAACAGTAGATGCATGGAGTAGATTTGTATTGTAATAATTTGTTTTTACCAGAACTTTCAAAAATTTTAATACTACTTTTGTGTCTGTTTGTTGAACTCTCATCAGATACTTGGCTTTCCTTTTTTTTATTTTAGCTTTCCGAGCAATCCATTTACGCTACTGTTATTTAACCAAATCTTTGGTTAACAACCCCTTTACATCTATACCAACTGATAATGAGTCCTCTCGCTTTGTTAAAATTTATGAACCAGAATCACTTATAGAACACATTATCGTAAAAAAACAGTACTTTTTCAAATTCTTTTATCATATTATAGGTATATTTCCCAAATATCAAATAAATGCCCAACCTACGGCAGGCGCCTGTACGCCCGCCCTCAAGCACTTTACGGTTTTTGTTGGAAAACTTTGATGGTCGATATCTTTTTTTATTATGAAACGAGACAAACGTAACAGAACATATATTTTTTATATTTGAGCTTTTTATAACTAGGGCTTCATTATCAGCCTGTAGGTACGCAGAATGGAAAATTTTTAATGTTGAGCTGTTTTAAACATTTTGGGTTTTGATCAAATTATTGCACTAAACTGTACTTGTATTATAAAGATTGTAAACATGAATATAAAGATGTGGAATTTAGTGACATTTTTATTTGTGACATCCAGCGATAGACATCTTGGCCAAAAACATAAACATACACATAAATATACACACAACAGAACGTTAATAAAATAACAAGTATATATACTATCAATATCAAACATACATGCCCAAAACATAAATAATTTTAACTTAACTTTAACGTGCATATTATAAATTATTTAAGTGATCAACGCGACTCCATACCTTCTGTAGTTAAATTTGAAGAAGCAAACAGAAGCGAAACCATGGAAACGGATGGATGTAGCTCGCAAGGTAATAACGGGAAAAAGAACTTTATTTGTAGCTCTTTAAGGTTGATTTCACACTAGTTGTTGTAACCTATGTCTTTTGATTTGACAAGTGACAGGAGTAATATAATTGCTTTGCTCGTTTTTTGTGACGAATGATCGTAAGTGTAAGATAATATTTTGAAGATTTGCTACTTTTTTGCTAGGTGTCATGGTTGTAATTAGGTTGAACTTAGAACTGTTTTAAAACTTTCATCTTTGTTCGTTAGTAAACAAATGTAGCTGTATAAGTATGTATCCATGCGGACAGTTTTTAGCTTTCATTTTGTACGTGACCCTGGATCTATTGTGAATTATAAGATCGTTGGCCACGCTCCACCTCTACGCTGAGCATCTACCTATAATCACAGACTATAAATCAAAGAGAATAAAAAATTACTAGCGATGTCCAATAGCGGTTTTTTCTTAGAATAAGCCTACTAAAGCACTGTCATTATTCTGAGGGTTTTTTAACCCATTGGCGGCTGGTGTAGAAGCACCTTTAGAGCACCGACAATAGGCTCTAAATAATGATACAATGAAATAATGCGACAACGGAACACTTAGGGAAACACACCGGTAGGTAAATATACAATTTTTTTTTCAAACTCTGATCTCATGAACGAACGTATATTCCGTTTACTCCCAGCGTCCCCCACCGGCAGTGTTATTGGTAACCTACCTTAAATCCTGTTCGTTCTATTCTGCAGGGCGATTCTAAAACGTCGGAAACGTTTCCGATCGGATTCGTTAGTTTTTCATTTAGATGTGGTAAGTAACTAAAACAATTGTGTCTAGTAAAACACAGTAAAAAACAATAAATAAGTATTGTATATTAATGTGTTTTACTACAGAAAATTGTTTTAGTAGTACTTACCACTTCGAAATGAAAAACTAACGAATCCGGTCGGAAACGTTTCCGACGTTTTAGAATCGCCCTGCTGGTCACCGGTGCCTCTGGACCGGTGGACTCTGGTGCCTGCTAGTGAAAGACATGTCATATCGTTTTGTGTTTGATATTTTAGCAGTAGCTTCAGCTTTAGTACCCTACCCTAGATCCCGTACAAAAGTCCGCACAAATATAAAATTAAATTTTAAATAGGCTGTTTTTCAAATAATTTCAAAATGAATAGTTAATATTTTTTTGATTTAACGGAACTGATTTGCTCTGATTTCACAAAAGAACCTAGCGAGATATATAAAAAAAAGTAGAGGACATCTTTGCTCACACGGATGATCTTGCTTGCACGAGCTCGCACCGCACGTTTAAAGTTACCGATTCGCGGCGGATACGGACACACCACTACGGACGCGTCTGCTTTACCACGGACGGCTCTTCCCATGGTACGTTTGTGCGAGCTTGTGCGTAAAATCCTAAGGTAAAAGCACGCACCTTGCGAAGACTCCTTTACGGTTGCCGACATAATTATATCCCTGTGCCAGAATACAGACTGCGTAGGTTTGGCACTCTTTGGGTAGGTACGGAACCCTAAAAATTTATTGCCTACAATTGACTTTATTGTCACAAATATAGAATAAAACAAAAATATTGTTGGTAAAGGTATAATAGTAATACAAAATGAGGCAAATATTTTATATTTATACAAACTTAAAAGTTATAGATAGTACAATTGTAAATAGGTACTAGGTACTTCACAATCGTAAATAGGTACTTACATAGATCTAACTAATTAAAATTATAGAGTATCATTATGATAATATTAATTAACATTTGAAGATACCATCTCGTACTTTTCGGGCGAGCTAATTATACCGAGTCGACGATCTAATGAACAAGAGGATGTGGCAAATTCAAGAAAAAAGAACTGCGCAAGTCACGTAATACATCCGTCACGCCACGTCTCAACTTGATTGCCTTTCTATTTTTAGCACAACTTTTACCGATATAGCTACCTGTCTGGTAAAGAGTACAGACGTTTAAACGTATCTTTGGGAACTCTAAGGAAGGCAGCTTTCAGAGTCGCACAGTTTGACGTCGGAGATTCCGATAAGTATCTGTCCATGCTGGACAGCAATGTCTTTGAAGGATCCGTGCCGAGCTCGTATTCGTCTATCGCTCGATAGACAGCCTGCAATAATACATTCACGTATGGTTAAACGGCAGATGTTTTCATACATTTTAGATTTTACAACAGAGTTAGTAGCTTTATTGAGGACACAATGTAAAATATACACTTAAGGTACCCATGTACACCTCGACGAATATTTTGACTGAATGAAGGCTGCGAACCTTTCGTCCGAGTACGAACCTTATAATATCTATAAAATTTTATGAAGATCTGACATGTAGTTTGTAAATTAAGTCGGAAATTAAATCCAGAAGGAACATAAACATAACCCAACAGTCACATACATAGTCCTGATCACACACTAGGATTCCCTGTATCGTTGGGTATCAGGAACTACGAGTACCTACCATGGTACCATTAGGCTGCGTTTCCACCAAAGACGAGCGGTGCGAGGATGTGTAGCGAGGCTGTGGAACGGTGTGAGTGTTTCCACCAGAGATGTGAGAGGTAGATGAGCGGTGCGAGGATGTGTAACGAGGTTGTGGAACGGTGCGTAGATGAGCGGTGCGCGGAAGTATAGAGGGCTCTTTTCAGACTGACTGCTAGTAGTTTCTCGCTCGCAACACATTCCGCGCTACGAATCCTCGCTCATCTCTGGTGGCGCGGAGTTGGGCGGAGCGGTGCTTAGCGGTGCATGAATTGACCAATCACTATGCTCGAAATCTCTGCTCCGCTTCAATGGAAACAGCACGAGCGGAGCGGGGCAGAGCTGAACGGATATTCATATAAAATAAGCGAGGTGATGCGGAGCGGAGGACAGCGGGGCGGTGCGTTGCGGAGGGTAGCTATATGCTCTTTCTGAAAGATGGAGACAAACTGAGCTCAAAATTGCGCAATTCCAAAGTTAGCTCCGCTCCTCTCCTCTCCGCTCCGCTCCGCTCCGCTCCTCTCCTTTCTGCTTCAGTGGAAACACTTACCACTTTTCACCGCTATTCTCCGCACAGCTCCGCGTCAATGGAAACGCAGCCTTACACTCCGACCCGCAAGGCTGTTCTCTATCTCTCGACAGGTTTGTAACAGGCGTAAATTGTACAGTCAGGGCTGTCAAACGGTAACTTTTTGAATGAGAAAAGCGACGTTTGACAGCCATGATCGCACAATTTACGCCTGTTGCAAACCTGTCGCGAGATAGAGAATACGGGGGCCAGAACAAATATTTGCAGATCATACAAACATTTGTTCCGCAGCGGGAATCGAACCCGCAACCTCTCGCATCTCAGCAGATACTCTCCCGCCGCGCCACAGAAGCCGTCAACGAAAAAACGTTTCTCATTATTTTAAAACTACGTTACCCGCAGGGCTATTCTATATCTCGCGACAGGTTTTCAACAGGCGTAAATTTTGCATTCAGGGCTATCAAACGGTAATTATTGTATCAGAAAATCGACGTTTGATAGCCATGATCGCACAATTTACGCCAATTTGTACTTAAGTATGTACTGTAAAGGTTGCCAATTTACAATTTGCCCAACTCAATCCCATCTCAATCAATTCGGAAGGTTCGGCTGCAACGCAGGAGGTTGCGGGTTCGATTCCCGCCTCGGAACAAATATTTGTACAATCTGCAGATATTTGTTCAGGGTGTTCTGGATATTTTCTATGTATAATAAAAAATATCTATCTATGTAATGTATTGTATTAAGTATATCAATTATCTAGTTGGCATAACACAAGCTCTGCTTAGCTTGGGGCTAGATAATGTTGTGTGAAATGTCCAGCATTTATTGATTTTTATTTTTATTGTCACGACTGTCACTGCGCGCGTAAACGTAGTAACTATTACTTATAGGCATTTTATAGGGAGCCATATCTTACAAATTAAAAGCCCTAAAAACGCAAAACGCGATGTAAAGCTGAATTTACAAATTTACTCGTAAGTGTCATATTGGGTGACGATGGAAATGTGACCTTATTTAATAAGCAGACGAGAGTCTTTAGTGTGTTTTCACGTACTCGTAGATAGTTACCTGAAAAGCCGGCTGCACGTCACCGTGGAAGGCCCTGCGGCTACCGTGCAGCAGGAAGACGCCACGCTGCTCTGCGTCGGCGCACGCGTCACCGTACATGCACTGGTCCTGGCGGTAGTTGTACCGGCACGAGAGCTCTAGCACTGCACGCTCGTGGTAATGAAATATTATGTTTATTATATCCTGAAACATGTTTAAAATAAACAATTACGTAGAAGTCTTGTTGAATCGTAAGTCTTCAAGTTAAACACAGCATCAAATCACTCGAGCTTTGGCATGGAACTAAACCAAGCCTTGATCACTTTGTTTTTTTTGGTTACATTCTGTCGGCATTTTGAACCATAGAATTTATGGTCTCTTCCTGAACAGAGTCTATCTAAATGTTTTTTGAAGTCCTAGGTAGGTAAATAAAGTAGGTTTCCTACATAGCGTGTATTCGCTAGGTCTCAGTTCGTGGCGAACCACTAGTTTATAGTGGTCTATAATGTGCTAGCAGTGTGTTTCACCCGATCATTGACCTCATGCAGGGTGCCCCAAATAAGAAAATGTACGTACTTGGTCTCCCCATGGAAGTCTCCCTTTCCATTTGAGCATGATTGGAGTCACATATTCAACCCATCCGAATTCTCTCATTCTTGTGAGATTCATAAGCATCACTCCAGAGTTGAGACCTGAAATCATTATTATCATCACCACACCAGCTAGTTTGACGTTCGTAGTT
The DNA here is from genome assembly GCA_951392215.1 of Epirrita christyi. Taxonomy (NCBI): domain Eukaryota; kingdom Metazoa; phylum Arthropoda; class Insecta; order Lepidoptera; family Geometridae; genus Epirrita; species Epirrita christyi. The sequence continues at coordinate 9,001,074 of OX595852.1, forward strand.
GAGACGTTGTTGGCTGGACCTCTTAGAATACCTCGAGTGCAGCCTTCATCTACCGACTTCCTACTACTTTTACAATATATAAAATAATAAATAAATGCTGGACATTTCACACAACATTATCTAGCCCCAAGCTGTATAAGCAGAGCTTGTGTTATGGGTAATAGACAACTGATTCAAGTGGCGCGAAATTAAAATTTTATGTTTTTTGCACAGATCAACACTTCTTGAGATAGCGAACACATGTTTTGCGGGAATCAGGAGACCTAACACACATGTTTTAATTAATAGTAACTTATAAATATCATTTATTTATGTTGTAACACAATAAAATTTGAATTTCGCGCCACTTGCGAAATACAATACATTACATAGATAGATATTTTTTATTATACATAGAAAATACCCAGAACACCCTGAACGAATATCTGCAGATCGTACAAATATTTGTTCCGAGGCGGGAATCGAACCCACACAATGTCGTCGTTCCATCGAATACGGGCTTACACTACGTTCATCCAATTTGTGATCGCCATTCTCGAGAACCTTTATTCTCCAGTGGTTGTAGGTTCTGCGAGCTATATGGCCTGCCCACTTCAAAACTTGCTTCAACATTTGGCATTATTTCATAAAAATTAAATTGTGTTTCAAGCTCGACCCTCAACACAGGAAACATGAAGCTCAAGTTGATGAAACTGATGGAAGATATTAATATGATCCAGTCTGGTTAACGAATACATACGATAGGCAAGATACTAGAACTACTGACAGGTCGGTCAGGATCTACACTACATATCAACATAACAATATTTATGTAAACAAGTAGGTACACCATTGACCCTCATACACAAGTATAGGTGATGAGCGCAACGAGTTATAAGCGCTGACCTTCAATGCGCAGTAGTCATTTTTTGGGTCTGTATAGAAGAAGCGCGACGGGAGAAAGAGAGAGAGAGAGAGGACACATGCTCAATCAACCCCACCACTTTCGCCGAGCGCTCATAACACGTTGCGCGACCTATAACCCTCGTCTATTATGTGTGCAGGTGGATTGGTGACCGCAGTATTGGTGCTAAGTACCTACTCAGGTGGATACTGCTGCCCATCCCCTGGTGTAATCCCTCTCTGTTCTCAGACCGGACATTTAATTGTATTACTGACCACATTTTCCATAAAATGGATGCGAAGCAAATCTTGGATACCATGACACATTAGGGTTGTCATCCTCCAAAACCATTGCTGATATATGAGAGGAATTGAACCTGGAGAAATGTGCCCACAACTCTTCAACCGGTCCTAGGAACAGAGTGTCGGTGTCTACGTAGATCATGGCATTTATGTGAGGTATTAGTTTCTGAAATTAAAGGGTAGTTAAAGGTTATGTGCCTAGGCTATAAACTAATGAAACAGTTAATTGTACAAAGGGCTTGTGAGAATGTATCATAGAGCTGGGCCTCAATGACCGGATGTAATTAGTTTAAGGTAGGTATAAGAAACAAACGATATTAGAAAATCGGGCTATTCTGGAAATTTTATTCCAGTCCAACTCAAGCGAAACCACGGGAGAATACATAGTGAAAAAAAAATTGAGTGGCAAAATGTATGAAGTGATTTTTGTTAACAGAAACAATTAATTAATCAGAATCTATTATTAAATTTTTGATTGACTTACTGGCAAAAATAACCTCTGAGCTGCACATTTACGAAACAAATTTAACCAGAGTTCTGCGTTTGGTTCTGGAAAACTTATTTTGTGCAATTCAAATCCCAGCTGATTATTTGTAACAACTTTCAAGTTTGTTAGTGTTTCAGTGAATTTGACCCAAAGAACATCCTCAGCAAATATCACAAAATGCACATGCACTCTAGTGAACAGGAGGATAGATTTGACTACATTCATGGATTCATTGAAACGGGAGTCGCAAACAACAAAAGATATCACTATTTTGGTGTTATCCTGTGATTCATCTGTGTTTGTGTGCCTTGCGGGGATCCATTGTTCACTGTAAATAAATTAAATTTGTATTGTAATAAAATCAAAGCTTGTGCTGTATGGAAACTTTTAAATTGGAATCGTAAACGAGTCTCATTTGTATAATTATAACATGGAAGTGGAACTTTTTGCAACATCCTTTTTACTTTTTGTGGAACTTAAAAAAAGTGAAAAGAGTGAGAAACAAGGAGTGAAGGGATTAGGGGCCTACCCCTACTACAGTACCCCTCACACAACACGAAGATGGCATTTTTTTAAATATATATGTAATGCTGTGTTAGTCATCCCTATAGTAAAATTAGTCACTAGATAGGTTGTTAAGAGTTTTTTTGCTTACTTGCAACGCGCATTATTAGTAACAACCTATAGGATCCCCTGTTTGTCCCGGTCCTACACCAACACAACATTCATAAGGAAATAAGAGGAAAAAATATGCTGCTAATGAACAATAAATATTATTTTCACTGGACCACCTCCAGATCATTCCCTAAACAGCATCGAAGAACCATTTTGATTGTTCATTCGAAAAGTAACGGAAGGCTCCCCTCAATGGACCAAGGACATTATAAAGGCTGCAGCAAGTTGATGGATGGAGGAGGGTCAAGACCGTTTGTCGTGGCATTCTATGGGGAAGGCCTATGCCCAGTAGTGGCTTCTCAGGGTGATTGTGATGTATCAACATTTAAGTGTATCATGATATTGCAGGAAAACTTTAAATTAGGTAAGGACATTCCTACATATTTGATTTTCTATGCAGGAACTTGTGAAAATAAATGTTTTCTGACTGAAATCAAATGGTCAAAGAGCTTACCTTGCTGCTTCGAAGGGCTTTTCAGTAGAGTATTTTGTAGTGGTATTCATAAGCATGTACACAAACTTAATAGTAATACAGCCTAAAAATAAAGCTGCCACATTTTTACAATTTATTCTTCTCATCGTGCGTTACACACAGATTAGGGAGATGTACGGTGCCAATCACCTAGAAACATTTTAAAAATTACGAACTAACTACCAGTATTCTAATCTTTGCCCGGCGCGCGTTACGAAAGCGAGCGATGTGAGTAATTAACTAATTATTTTCTTTGGTAAATAGTGATTGTGATTATAACTACGCTCACTGCTCAGTTATATCGTTTTTAGAAAAGTACTCTGTGGTGATCACTCAATAAAGTCAATACAAAAGTCAATAATATTGTTTGTTTTGTAACCTTGGTAACCTCTTCTTCTTGTTACGATTTACGCCTTATTTACGCTGATTTTGTTTTCTGTCCATGGTTTTCTGGCTGCGGCTGCGGCAATGGCAAAGCCCACAGACTAGTAGCCCTACAGCCCTAGTAGGATCTTAAGATGCTAACAAACACCTAACTGCACCTAACACCTTGCTAACACAGACAGACGTAGGATGAGGATGCTAGCAAAGTATAGCAAAGCCACCTTGTGTGTTACCCATGGACTTAGTACTTTGGAAGACTTTGATCTGAGCTTTGGTTATTCTCAACAACACTCGGTTGATCATTGATCATGATCAAAAACAGTCGGTCCAAGTGTACTTCCTCGGGTCTGGGTGTTATGGTACCATGGTACTCGTAGTTCCTGATACCCACGACACAGGGAATCTTAGTGTGGGATTAGGACTACGTATGTGACTGTTGGGTGGTACTGGTATCTGTACATGCTGTTACCACCTTAGGTTACCACCATGCATTCTGTCATGGGCTTGACGTGCTTTAGGCCTATTTAGGCCTTATTCTAAGGGCTTGACTCTAGGAGACTTTGACGACTTGACATAAATAATAGAGAAAAAAACGAAAGACATTATTTGAAGAAGTAAAATTAAATGAAAGAAAGAATTCTAAGAAGGATAGCTTCTTAGAGAATTTCTAAGTTCTTATATGGCTTCGAAGCCCTACGTAAGACAAAGTAGTATGATCTCAAGACTTAAGCCTGACCGAAAGGGCGAAAAGTAAAAAAAGGAACAAAATTTGACAAAAGCAATGTTAAAAAAAAATTATAACCTTAAAAACTCAAAAAATAATAACAAAAAACAAATTACATAGAATTGAACTTGTTGAATGGAATGTTCGTAAAATAATAAAGTTTACCTCAATCATGTTTGGATTAAATTCAGTCATAAACAAAGCTATTACAATCGGACCAAGTTTATTAACTCAACAAACAAGGGTATGTATGAAACGTTTAGAGATTATTATATACATCAATCAATGATGCAAAACCTGCAAAAAAATTATGACATCCTTCAGATTTTCTTTGCTTTTCATAGCCTTCATCGTTGTACTGGTAATCACGTTACCAGTATCGGAATATAATTTATAGATAAGGCACATGGCACATAACATAACACCCAACAGTCACAAACGTAGTCTTAATCCCACACAAGGATTCCCTGTGTCGTGGGTATCAGGAACTACAAGTACCATAATACCATAACAGCCAGACCCGGAACAAATATTTGTAGATACAAACATTTGTCCCACAGCGGAAATCGAACCCGTAACCTCTTGCATCCCAGCCGGGTACTCGCCCGCCGCGTCACAGAGGTCGTCAAATATATGAAAACGTTTATTTTAACTGAACACATAACTCTAAATTTCAAATTGACAGAACACTTTCATTTTGCGACGGAGATGGCCTCTTCCACTGCACAAGAAAGGAGGCAAGCCTACAAAAATGAGAGGCAGACATTTTGTGTATGACCTGGTAGAAGATACAAATATTGTGAAGAGATCAAATCTGCAAGTTGTATTGAAAGAGTTTGTGGCAGGTACCTACTATCATTGTCCTCAGATCCCCAATAAACCAACTATACAAAACTATCAAGATATAAGTTACTATTAACAGTATCTTTATAATATTAATTTCTCAATAAGATTACATTTTGTTTATACCTTTTGCAGGTGTAGGCTCAGTTGGAGATACAGTGACCCTGGCTCCGATGAAAGCCTACCGCGAACTGCTACTGCCAGGTCATGCTGTCTATGCCACTCCTGAGAATTTGGACAAGTACAAAGCAGATGAAAATAAGTCAAAGACTGAAGATACATTCAGTTCTCCTTTTGTTAACAGGGTAAAGCTATGAGTTTACATAAATTGAATTGATTCTTCGTTGTTGATAATGATGTTTTTAAAAGAATCACCTATATTTTTCTAGTACTTTACTAGAAAGTGATTTTTATCAGGAGAGAGAATACCTTACAATAAGAATCTCAGATTTTTACACACTATTTACGATAATTGTAATTTTACTTGTCAGACGTTGGTTCAAGATAGGGAATAGGGGGGCTGGACAGCACCAAAAGACTTGATACAACATGCATGCTAAAGAACTCCCTTTTCCGCATTCAAACTGGATGGTCTATTATGGGTGAGATACAACATGCATTGTAATATGCCTTCTCCACTTACAGACAATAAGGTGCCTTTCCAACTTGGTTCTGCAAATAACAATGAGTAAACTGGAATCTTGGACCCTAGAGCCCTGGCATGTGAGAGCTTCATTCCGTAAAGCTGGCTTTGTGGTTCCCGAGCACACCATTCAAATGCCACCAGTGGAGATCAAAGGGCCTGACCTAACACTGCAGGAAAAGGAGTTTTACGTTACTGTGACTGTAAGTTGAATATTTTCAGTAAACAAAGAAATTAGTTACCTTGTACTTAACCCTTTCTCGAAACTGTTTTTTTTGTGTTATTATAAAAGAGGACTGCTGAATAAAGGATCCCCTTAAATCCTTCTACTTATTCCTTCACAATACAACAAGATTGTCCCCCACCTAGTACATACATTTGTTATTTATCCAAATACTTGTGAATGATTGATTGATTGATTGCAAAGATTGGAAAATTTACCCCCTGCTGTGGTTCAGTGTGGGCTAGCAACAACAGACAACTTTATTGAATGAAATCCTCAATAAATGTATTCTTTCTTTTCCCAGATAAATAATACAGAAAAAGTGAATGTAAGGTGCCGAATTCATCATTGGGCGACAGGTTTGGACAGAATTCAATGGACAGAGAACCATTGGAACACACCCTTAGAAGCTCTGATTCCTGAACAAGCAGTGGTCTTAGCAGAAATACCCCTACGTAAATAATGTGTTAATAGTTTAGTTAGTGCAGGTAGGTAGTAGGTACCTAAATACAAATAATAGTAAGTGTTGTTAAATGTCTTTTAACTCAATTCTATCCCTATCAGTCTGCTAATCAAATTGTTAGGGTTCCGTTACCTAAAACTACCCCACAGAAAAGAAACCCATGATGAGATTTTATTCAATGTCTGTCTGTCTGCAGTGCCCTGTATTCTCTCGTTAGAGAGCATTATGTTCCTTGCCTGTGTTTCTCAGCAACTATCTCAATTTGAAATGTTTCCAAATTGAATAGATTTTGGTGAACTAATGATAGGCATAGGTGCCTGGACTCTCAAATCGAAATAGTTTTTAAATTCCATTGCTCATTGTACCTAGTACCTATGTACTCAGGTACTAATAGACTTTTGTTTCCAAAAGGTCAGATTTTCAAATGATCAGACTACCAAATAGGTAGTCACTATTTGTACAGTCGAATAAAAAAGCGATTCCGTTACACATTTTACAACTTCGTACTATGTAGAGAATAGTGTTGAGTAGGTACATGTTTCATCATCAGCCTACAGAAGTCTACTGCTGGATATTGGCCTCTCCCGTAGAATGCCACGACGAACGGTCTTGGGCAGCCTCCATCCACCGCCTTCCTGTGACCTCAATGATGTCTTTAGTCCATCGAAAGGGGGCATTCCTTTTTTGCGTCGTTGAGTAAAAATGATGATTTATTTTAGGTACCGCCAAACTTTTTGTTTAATTGATTGAAAATGATTCAAATATTATTATGATTTCCATCTTTTATTTCTGATTGTACAGTGACCATTTGTGACCATTTGAAAATCTGAAAATCTAAAAATCTGGCCATTTGAAAATCTGACCTTTTGGAAACAAACGTAATAGACTTATCTCGAGTTAATTTTGGGCAAAGGAATATTCTACTAGTTCGGTTAGTTGGTTAGATCATCGAACTTCTGGTAGGACAGATTGGAATAAACGGAAACTCCGGCCGCCCCGCCGGCGCCGCCGCGCGCCGGCCGGTAATTTTTGTGGAGTGAGATTCCTGCACAAACGATCAAGTGCAAGTCAGACTCGCGTGGAGAGGGTTCCGTACAAGTAGGCTACCATAGTAACCAACCAGTAGATGTAAACAGTTATGCCACGTTATAAAGCTCAGCTTGCAATATACCCTTTTAAATATTGTAATCTTCCTTAGTGTCTTAGTCCATTAATTACGTGAGGCGTTTAGGGGGGGAAGGGGTCAACCAAAACCTCACCGAATCTCACGTGGGGGAGAGGGTGGTCTCGACAAATCTCATGTAATTTTTTTTTTAAAGAAACAGTGTAAAATTGTGTGACTATAATTATCTTGTTTACTTAAGGTGCGATGTGAAGATCCTACTAATATTATAAACGCGAAAGTTTGTGAGTATGGATGTTTGTTACTCTTTCACGTAAAAACTACTGAATGGATTTGAGTGAAATTTGGAATGGAGATACTTTACGCCCTGGATTAACACATAGGCTACATTTCATCATCATCATCATCATCATCAATTTTCATAATTATTCACGCGGGTGAAACCGCGGGGCGCAACTAGTCATTCATAAACAAATAATGCCATAACCTTTTATAATAAAGATACGACGCACTAATAATTTTCGCTAAAAAAAAGATTCAGTAGTACATTAAAAATATGCATTTTCAAGAGGGAGGGGGTCGAGCGAAATCTCACGACATCTCACCAAGGCGTGAAGGGGGTCAAAAAATCTCCAAAATTACCTCACGTAATTAATGGATGCCCCCTTATTGTCGACCCGTTCGTTGGTCTAAAAAAAACAAACATTATGATCAGTTTAAATTGTGGGTATAATATAAATGTAGGTAAATTATCCCATCCCACAGGCTGGCTGAAACTAAAATAAATCTAATCTATATTATTTCGAAAATTGATTGTAGGTAATATTTTTTAAGTTTTTAGGGGAATATCTCGTTTAGCAACTATTCCTTGTCTTGCATCAAATCAGTTGCAGGATTTGCAGGAGCTTCTACGCGCTTTTCAATGTATCCATCCTCACGATCTAAAACTTGTTCCACTTGTTCCTGTGTTTCTGCTGGTTGTTGATCGTAGGTATACTGTTCGAATTCCGTGTGATCTTGGTCATAAAGTGCAGGTTTCTCAAATTGCGGTTGAGTTGGATCCTGCTCCATGTACACCGCTTGGTGCCCATATCCCTGTTCGTAGTTGGTCGTGTACTGTTGCTCGTATTGCTGATCGTAAAGTTGCTGCGTTTCTTCATGCTCGTTGATCTCTACCGGATGAGTTCCTTCCTCTTCCTCCTGACCCGCGCCTTCGTAATACGCGTATTCTTGGGTCTGTGGATAGTTTTCGTTCTGAGCGTAATCTTTATTGTACGCATCTCCGGCGCCGGCATCTTGTTCGACATATTCGTAGTTTTGATCTGCCTGTTCTGAATAGAACATTTCCCTTTGTTCGGCGTCAAATTCTTCGATGCCCGAGTTTTCTGGAGGATTTTCTGCTAACATCTGCGGCACTGGGGTACCTTCCACTATAGTTCCATCGTTGTTCATATAGGTCTCCGAATTAATACCTTGTCCGTGTTGTAGAACAACTGCTTCATCTTGAGTAAATTCTTGAGTATTTACTATCCCAGCGAGATATTCATCTTGCGCAAATTCTTGAGTATCTGCTATTTCTGCAAGATATTCATTTCCCGTTTCAATAGGCTCTTGCACAATATTTTCTTTATGAATTTCATTCGCTAATTCACTCGGATTTATGACCTCTATCGGATTATAGTCGTTTTCCACTTGATTGATCACTTGTTCTTGTGTGTGATTTGTATCAGATTCTGTGATGGGAATAAATTGCTCATATTCTATGGGGTATTCTTGTTCAGGATAGTTTTGACACTCGATGTTGTTATCGATTTCAGAGGCAACTTCAACGTTTTGCTCTGCGGGGTCAACATATGGCTCAGGTTGCGTGTCTTGCATCATGTTTTCACTGACTTCGTGTCGGTCGGATGTTTCCTTTTGCGTTGGCGTATAAGGTGCGGCATTTTCAGGAGTCAAAGAATGAGCACTCGCTGTGTGACTTCCATAAGTACTTGGTATTTCTAATTTTTCACTAATTATACATTTCTCTAGGCTTTTTTCTACTGCTAACTGGTCAGATACATCTTTTTCTGGTATTTCTTCTTCATACCTTGTTGATAAATCATCTCTTATGTAATTTTGCATTACATGAGTATTGTCGTTAGCTCTATCTATGTTATTTTTGCGAGTCGGCTGTTCATCTGTCTTTGCATATTTATGAATTCCTTCTTCTTTTTCTTTTGTTTTCAGTTGTTCTAGAATATCGTATTTACTTTTCCAATCACTGGTATCAACATCGTTGGTAGTTTTTTTCCCAATCACTGTAGAAACAGGGGCCGGAATCGTAGACGGGATGACCTCGGGGACATCATTCAGGATCGTTGTTCTCAATTTAGGAATGAGAATATATTTCTTACTAATTTCTTTTAAGATCGACGTTTCTTCTATGTAATTTGTTGGGACATCCAGTTGCATGCTGTGGTAGCCGGGACGGGCCATTTGCTGATTTATTTGAACCATTTGCATATTATTTTGTTCCACTTTCTCTGGTCTATAGGCTTGGCGGTTGTATGAAGGTGCGAAGTAATCTCCGTATGTGCTGGGCTGTAACAGTTAATCACAAACTTAGGTAGTTTAGTATAGTTTTGCGCATCTTGCAATCAAATCTGCGTTGCATATGCGTAACCTACCGTGTGACGAATCTGAACTGCTGTCGAGCTGTAGCGCATGTTGTCAAGTCTTCCCAAGATGTAGTCGTTTCTGTCCTTGCGTTTCTTATCCTCTTCAAGAAACGCGTCATATTGCTTTCTCAAGACATTGACGCGATCTGATTTGACCCTTTAACAAAAAACCCATTGAAAATCCACTGGTTAGTTATATGTACCTAATGAAACATGTATCTTTTGAATTTCGAATTAAGTAGGTATTTAGATACTTTTTATCCGTTTTCTTCCCCATACCGTCGATCAATACCGATGGATTGGAAATAAAAGCAAGGAGACTGGCATGCTACCGATGTAAACAAAGCAATGCCGTGCCGACCTTTGCTAAGGTTTGCACGGCTTTGGAACTTGGCGCATGTTGTTACCGATTCCGTCCATATCATACATCTACCTATTACGAGGTGACGTTCATATTTTGCCAACTCCATCCACTTCGGAAAGGTCTTCATAAGATTTGTAATATCTAAATACCGACCAGGCGGGGAACGAACCCCGCTGATACAAGATCCGTTAACATGCGCTACTAAGTAGTCTTAATCTTCGTAGATTTTGGTTATTGGTTATTAAAAGTTTTAACCACATATATGGGAAACACTAAAGATTTTAACCTACGACCTTAAAATCAGAAGTGGCGAAAATAATAAAGTGCCACAATTTTAAGTAAGCAGTGGCGCTTTGAGGATCTACCTCTATAAGTTGTGATCACACAGCGCCTCATGTGTGGCTCACAGCCTCACCAAGTTATATCTACTTGTCTTATAGGAGTCTACATGTTTCATAGGTTCACTGGTCCGGTCCGGACATAGTGCATAATCTGGAATGTGTGGAGCTCTGGAGTGAAATTTGCCTTCATTCTACTGGTGAGTAGCTAATTTGTAAAATCTGAAGAATTTTGAAACGTCTCATGTCTGTACGTGTACCGTGGTGGCAGCCACCGCGTGGTACCTACCAGTCGCAAGCAGCTCTGAATAGCGCCATAGAACGCTAACTTAATATGACCTTCGACCTTGATGGCTGCTGCTTGTTAAGTTTGTCATGAAACTTTCGTATTAGATGTTACGATCAAAATTAATAAAATGTTGTTTAAATTAGAGTTTGCGAAGGTACTTTCGTTTAAAATAAGTACCTACTAACAAAAGCCAATTGGTTTTAAAGTGTTGGGAAATACCTACCTACTTAATAAGTTTTTTGGGTTCCGAAGTCCGACAAGGAACTGTTAAGTTCTTGCCATGTCCAAGCATGTCCATATGAAACATACAAAAAAAACGTACAGTCGAATTGAGAACCTCCTTTTTTTGATGTCGGTTAAAAAGTAATACTATAGCATTTACCGAAAGCTCCAGGTAGTAGCAGATAACTCCTTTGACGCCGGCTTAAATCCCGCTTCCGTCTCGTCATAGTCGTCATGCTTGCGACCCGCAAGGGTTGTCACAAAAACTTTTGTTATTTTTAACCGACTTCAAAAAAAGGAGGAGGTTCTCAATTCGACCAGTATGTTTTTTTTTTTGTATGTATGTTACGCGATTACTCCGTCAATTTTGCATTGATTTTGATGATTCTTTTTTTGTTTTATAGGTTATTCTTCAGAGGTGGTCCCCTATAAATTTTATCGAAATACATTCAGCACTTTTTGAAAAACTTGGTTTTTTGTGGTTTCCATAGAAAAAACCTAATATTTTACTGTGCCATTCTTGGTTCTGTCAGCGCTAGATGATACTGCTAGACGTCGACAGATGGCGTTATAGAAATACTTAAATACCTACCCGCCAATAGATAGGCACAGACTTGAAGTCGGTTTATCTTTTTTCCAAAAATTAATTATGTATTTCATTGAATTATTTATTTATAACTAGTGTCGGTCCATCCGCGGCTTTGCTCGTGTTTTACCCTATAGCCTATATATACCTATATATTCAGGTCATAATCTATCTATGTAATAAGTACCTACCTACCAAATTTATGACATGTGTTACCCTACATATATGTGACCGTTATTCTGTATTAGGTGTGAGGTGCCTACCTAAAAGTACCTACTCTCACTGAAAAATGCTATCCAAGTCTATGAGTCAGAGGCCCAATTCTCTAATTTAAAAACATTCAATTCGCAGTATAATCTCGTCTCATTCGCGCTGTCACGTATAGTAACTATTAGCTACTTTATCTTCGCGTTTCTTGCTAAGAATATGTAATAGTTACTATACAAGACAGTGCGACTGACACGAGATTATATTGTGACTGGAATGTTATAAATTAGAGAATTGGGCCTCTGATTTATTCCTTAGCCTAAGGAATAATGCCCGTCTACACTAAACTTTTACAGCTCCTAAGCTCATACATATCTCTCTAAAAAATGCGTTGCACCTAGCAAGATGTTGCTGACATTAGTGCAGACGGGCATACATCTTTAAAATCTAAGATGTTAATTTGTGTGGTAGGTACATGGTAGGTAGGTACATATACAAGGGCTAAAGTACATCTATCTCAAGCATGGGCGGTCTTATCGCTTATCGCGGTTAGCTACGCGTTGATCTGTGAAATAAGGATTGGTTGGTCAGTTGGTCGTGAAAACACCTGGGACCAAAGAATCCAGGTGTTTTCTGACCTCAGGAGGCCGAAGTGTGGAATTCGGAAGGTAGGCAGCTAGGTATCACGGAGAACAATGGACATAATGTATTTATCTTCCAAAACTATTTCTTTGAAAAGTAGACTTACAAATATTTCACGCGCACCAAAGGGGTCTTGAGTTTCAGCATAGATATGCACCAAATAGGCTTATGAAACGTGTTCTAAATTAGTTGCAAAAAAAAATTAGATTAAAAACTTGACAATAATAATTGACAAGAAGTGTCCAAATATGCTCAGTGGTGTCCAATAAACGCATAGATAAAGAACGTTAGGTTTTAGTAATTATTCTGAGTATTAGGTTTTTTATATTCTCTTTGAATAAACACAGGTACAAGTAGCAGCACGAAACTCTAGCGCTGACCGTTTATTGAGCATAAGTGAAAAGTAAGGTATCTTGGGGATCTCTATCTTACTACCGCGCGCTTGGAGCAAGGAACGTGCGCGACAGTAAACATGCGCAACTATCCCCTCCACGTTTCGTTCAGCGCTAGACTTCTTAGAGAATTTATGTATCTCTAAGCTAGACTTACGTGCCGCTACTTAGAAGGTAATATCTTTGAAACGCAATACTCTAAAAAGGTGGTATTAAAAGTAGGTATACTAAAATACATAAGTATATAAGTACAATGGGCTTAAATATAGTCCATGATAAGTACCATATGGTCTATAATTTTTAGAATATAGTACTGGGAAAACCCGCTTGTCGCGACGCCCTATCCTAACCCTCACGTCGCACCCAGAGTGGCCAGTTCTGGCGTACAATATGAACGGGTGGAGGCGTCGCGAAATAGTTATGTTTTGTTAGAGTAAATATTGTAGAGTAGAAATAATACTTGTATTGTCTACCTGGGTTTATCCGAGAACGATTTCCAATAACGGGGTATGTTGGTTTGCTTCGCTTAAGAGTTGTCGTGGTTCTTACTGGTAATGCACCGCTTACTCGCTCGCCATCTGTATTTAGAAATTGAAATTGATTCCAACCATCATTATTCTATTTGGATATTTAGGAGGTTTCTGTTGTCTTAGATGTGATTTTAATTGGCTGAAGTGTTAGGCACCTACACACCTTCAGATATACCAATTCAGTTACTTGTGGAGGAAAACCGCAACCAGGTTGCCAATTGACCTCCTTTTGGATTAGAACCTCGCATTGAAGTATCGAGGGTTCTCTTTAGACCACAGCAGCCTTTCCGCAGGTCATCTTTGACGAGAACCTCGCATTGAAATATCGAGGTTTCTCTTTTGGCTTTAGTGAGGCCCTCGCATTGAAGTATCGAGGTTCCTCATTATTTAACTAACTCTAAGAGTATCAGAAACCCTTTCTTAATGTACGATATTTAATTACTTTAGCACTTGGTTGATGGCTGGAATAACTATTACTTATCACAAGTACTTAGCTTTATTTCTCCTAGATGAGATGCCACCGTCGAGGCACACGTTTCCCTTGCTGAAACACCGAACCGCCATTTTGCTGTTGCACTTTATGTGAAAATTAAATATGGTATGTTTTGGCGCTACCGCCAATAACCCTCCTCAGGGCAGTACCAAACCATAAACCATATATTTTGTCTATGGCGATCCTTCCGGTGAGGTCGGTGTTTCTGACAAGTCAACTCATGCTTTAATGTCTCATTATCTACACGTCTCACTATATCAAGATGTTATGTCAAGTTATGTTATGTTACCCATTTATTTCGCGAGCTACTCGTCGCGACACCGCTTGCGTCCATCTAGGTAGCGCCCTAGCTGGCATTGCTGCGCCCGTCTTCCTGAGACATGAAGATGAAGTACCATGTGCCTGAAATGCTCTAAGTACAACGTGACGAGCGTGACACAATTTTTTGTTTTGTAGGGTCCCTTACTTCCATAAGAAAAAAATGGGATCCTTATAGGATCACTATAATTCGCCTGTCTGTCCCGACCGACTATTTTACCAAATCTAAAGGTCTGAGCGTATAGTGCCGTAAAAATCATACTTCTAACTCTGCATTATAAAAATATGATATTGAATGTCTAATTTTTGTATGGATTTAAAGATTAAAAACCTCTGGTACTTCCTGTGACCTCACCTCACCATTCTGAAATTTCGAAAGCCTACTACTAGTAGGCTTTTTGGCACAAATAAAGTCCAAAGTTTAAAATTGAGGTAAGTATTTCGACTTTTTACCCCTAAGAGGATGGCAAACTTTGTAGGTAGGCAAAAGTGGATGGGCTAGACGATTTTGAAATAATCTACGGGACCGGGGTTCCGATCCGTCCTGCAGGCCGATTCTAAAACATCGGAAACGTTTCCAATCGGATTCGTTAGTTTTTAATTTCGATGTAGTAAGTAACTAAAGCAATTTTCTCTAGTAAAACACAGTAAAAAACAATAAATATTGTATATTACTGTGTTTTACTAGAGAAAATTGTTTAGTTACTTACAACATCGAAATGAAAAACTAACGAATCCGATCGGAAACGTTTCCGAAGTTTTAGAATCGCCCTACAGGAAGGCATTCAATGGACCACTTCTTGGATAGGTATGTATTATTCAAATTATTAGACAAAGGTCTGAATGATTTGGATTGGAATTTGGAAATAAGATTGGAACAGACAGAGGCCTGAGTCTATCGTTCTCCCGACTTCCGAATTACGAGTCGAAACTCGAAATGTGGGTTTTTTTATGGTAAAACTAGTTGCGCCCCGCGGTTCCACCCGCGTGAATAATGATGAAAATTGATGATGATGATGATGATGAAAAGTAGCCTGTGTGTTAATCCAGGGCGTAAAGTATCTCCATTCCAAATTTCACTCAAATCCATTCAGTAGTTTTTACATGAAAGAGTAACAAACATCCATCCATACTCACAAACTTTCGCGTTTATAATACTAGTTGCGCCCCGCGGTTTCACCCGCGTGAATAATGATGAAAATTGATGATGATGATGAAAAGTAGCCTATGTGTTAATGCAGGGCGTAAAGTATCTCCATTCCAAATTTCACTCAAATCCATTCAGTAGTTTTTACATGAAAGAGTAACAAACATCCATCCATACTCACAAACTTTCGCGTTTATAATACTAGTTGCGCCCCGCGGTTTCATCCGCGTGAATAATGATGAAAATTGATGATGATGATGATGAAAAGTAGCCTATGTGTTAATCCAGGGCGTAAAGTATCTCCATTCCAAATTTCACTCAAATCCATTCAGTAGTTTTTACGTGAAAGAGTAACAAACATCCATACTCACAAACTTTCGCGTTTATAATATTAGTAGGAAGTAGGAAGTGAATATAAATAAATATTCTCTATTGGACGAATTTGACGAGCGCCCCTAGCAGCGGTATTGTTGAGAAACTCTGTACTACGATACAACAACAGAATACCTATCGACTTCAGGAGTCGGGAGAACACTCAGACTAAGTACTTCGTCAGAGGGTAAACGAGTGCACTACTACCAAGCATGAACCTACTACAGTAGGTCCATGACTACTATTTAGTTAGACTCGTTATTGTTCAAAGGACTTAAAAACTCAGAGGAACTTAAAAATAACCAATAGCTATAAGGTGTGCTCATGGAAGTAATAAGTACTACGTACAACCATGGAAGTAATAAGTACTACGTACAACAGGAATGAGCTCTATGTGTGCATCTTGCAGCTAAAATAAAGAAAATACAACCTTATGCTAAGGTCGTAAGACTCTTGTTGCGCGCAAAATAAAAATGAAGCCGAGTGAGAGGGCAACCTCTGAACGCTGTGTCCCGTTCTAACAGTGACTTAGAGTTGCCAGAGTTAAGTTGATTTCTATCCTTTCGTTGTTTGTAGAAAAATATGCGATTGATGTAATGTAATGAAGTAAAAACATTTACTTCTAAAATGTTTCCAAATACAAAATAATATATATAATTTATTACCGACATGTTATTTAAAGCAATATTATTTGTTGCTACGTGTAAAGCCTTATTTACGCAAAAATTTTGCGATTGGCGTATAGGTTTTCTTTTATTTGTATGCATGGAAGTAATGAGGGCTTTTCATCTTCGATTGAAAAGAAAAAAAGTAGTTCAAATTGGTACGATAGATGGCGCTGACTCAACTGTATCAATCAAGATTGTCTGTGGTGCACGCGTACAAAACTATTATCTTAGTAGTCTGTGGCTATTAGTCATGATATTCTGTTTGTGTTTGCTTCTTGAGTGTGCGCTAGTTATTTTGTAGTGTTTTTAGAAGTAGGCAAAAATAAATACCACGAAACGAAAATTATTTCTACGTTGGCGATGTTGACATTTCACTTTATTTTGACACTTGACTGCTACGTTACAGAGCAGCGCCATCTATTTTCAACGCTGAAAGCATGATTTGAAACGGCCGTGAAAACCCCTCATTAGTACTGTACGTAGTACTTATTACTTCCATGTTTGTATGAAATACGGACATCTGACCTGACAACCCCACATGAAATCACAGACTCTGACGTTAATGGCGGAGTGCTTTTTGATTTCGTGATATTTTTGAAGAATTTTAGTTAAAATGGGGAGAATTTGTGTCGTGGAGGCTTGCGGAAGCGAGTATTATCCTGATTGTGATTTATCTTTTCACAGGCAATAGTTTTAAACATAATTTGTTAGTGAAGAATTACGGTGACCATGCATGACTATCCAATCCTAGTTCAAGAACAAATAACTTAAATACCTATTTTTTATTCCTTTCTCTATTAAAATAACTTTGTTTCAATTTCAGATTTCCTAAAGATCCTAATGTTAGGGAAATATGGATAAATATTATACCCATGAGCTCTACCCACATCCTCCTCAATCTATATTTGAAGATCCACATGATATTCAATTGGTGAATGCGTTAGCGAATTCATATCTCAATTTACGTTTAACTCATAATGCAAAATTAGAATCAATGAAACATATAAGTAAGGAATAAGCTGGGTTTGCGGCAGAAACTTCACAAGACTGTTTTATTTAGCAATGTCAGATTTAGAATTAAACTTAAATGTAAACTTAACTGTTTTTTTCTTATCTAATTAATTAAATATAGGTACCACAATAGGTAGCCTATCGTCATTTTATCTCAGTCCAGCTGCATGTCGTGTCCCACAAGGACCAGTAGGTAAGTACCTACCTATATGACGCGAGTGTGAAAAGCAAGCAAAAACAGCAAATGTATAGTGCCGCAAAGGGCAAGTTTATCGTTAGTATCTTCGATTTAAATCCATCTGAAGCAATGATCTGCTGACGTCAGATCACTAATTATTTTTTATAATTATTGTCCCTAAATCATATTTCAATATAGTCACCATCGCCAGAGAGGGATAAGACATACAGTTACTGAGGTCTCGCTCGGCTTCAATTTTGTGACAACAGCTCATTCCTGTTGTACGTTAGTACTTATTACTTCCATGCGTACAACTAGTACTTATTACTTCCATGGGTGTGCTACGTCTATTTTTTGACAATGACATTTGTTTGGGCCTCAGATTCAGAATTTCAGTTCAGAGCAATAACTGCTAGGTTTGTGCCGAAATAGTTTGTTTTGTTTAATTAATTTGTAGGTAATTATGTGCTTATTTATAGAAAAGATATCCTTCAAATTATAATTAGCTTAGCTGCCATATATCGTAATAATATATCTTACTGATTTCTCATAACTTGGCAAAATTTTAGAAATAATATCTTATAATTTCAGGCCATGATACACAAATGGTGGTACAGATTTGTACGGAAAAGGACTAGGCCTATTCCTGAGGATGTGGCTGTACTGTGGAAGCGGCGACTCAGTATAGCTTACGGGCTGCTGGCTTGGAATGCGTTCGGTATAGTCGCATACAGCGCTTACAAGGGCAAGGCGGACTGGGCACATTATTATGGAATAAAAACAGATGATGAACAAACCCAAAAACCAGGTATTATTCTTGCAGACACCATAGCTGGTTGTTATTATGGTGTGACAAATAAACATGTTACGATTTTATTATAACCCAAAAATTACTGACTTACCGGTCAGGGATCACATCTGCATTACTTCAATGACATCTACAGATGCGTTCACTTCTATTAAAATCATAGTATTTTCCACTTCAAACCATAAAAATATGTATAAAATCTGTATAAAAATATGTATAAATAATGGATAAAAACTGTGTAACATGAACTAAATCAACTTTCTTCTCCACTAATTTTTTATATACTTAAGGCAGTACCCCGACCAAACACGGCGTCAAGCTGTTTTTTTCAAGCCTCTCTCCTCGTTAATTTATTTAAAGGTAGAAAAAAAAATAAAAGTCACCACATATATTTGACTTTTTGTCATCAAGTTCCACGATTGGTTTAAAGATTTAACGTCGTAAGTACTCGACAATAAACCTGTGAATTTTTTTAAATAAATCATGATTTTGTACATCTTCTCTTAAAGTTCACGTTACTGAATTTTTGGTTTTCACAATTAATTAAATAGTAGAATTATTACAAAATTATTTTTTTTAAAAATGGGTTCTCTTTATTTTTTATGAATTATATTTCATGAATCCGTGCGAATCTGGCTGTGCGCAAGGAGCGGACCAGTCAGCCGCCGGTTCTCGGACGGACGGCTAGATTGCAGTACTATTAGAACGGACTACATAGGTGTCACTAAAATAAATAATTTGCGATGTATTTTAGAGGCGAGCACCTCAAGGTCATTCGGTCAGGGTAGCGCCTTAATACTTTAAAAACATAATCAACATAACAAAACATATTTCTGTAATTATCTATTAAATAGTATTGTTTTTGTTTCAGCTCTTGCATGGGCCAATACTTTAGGCATAAAAAATGCAAAAGTAGTTAAATTTTCTGGTTTACGGAAAGTGGGTGAGTATGAGATTGTTGAAGGAGAAATAAAAAGTGCAACGGAAAAGCAGACACCCATAGAATCAGAAGAACTTAGAGAATATGCCTAAATATTTGTTAGTGAATTGAATTAAGTAGTTGTTATTTATTATATGCTCTGTAAATAAACTTGTAAGTCATGTTTTAAAAAAAAACAAAATAAAAAAGTTTCAAAGAAAACGTTACTAAGTACAAATATAAATATTTTATTACTATAGGCACTTAAATTGACAATTACTCTTAGTAAAATGGATAAGAAAAGTCTTTAAAAATATTAAAATTGCTGATTATACATATATAAATCATTACCTACATTTAGATCACAGCTCAATAAGGCAAATCAAAGTTGTTTTAACAATTTGAGTGTCCCTGGTATGTGATACCGCGTCGTCGCCTACGTCGCTCCATTTCTTGTAATAATGCAGATCTGAAATTATACAAACATTAAAGTCATCATCATCCTTTACAGAGATATGGGTTCTCATTAGCATATGGGGAGATGGAAAACTCTGCAATTGAATGTAATAACAGTCATATCAGTACTGCAGGGCTATTTTAAAACATTCGGAAGGGTTTCCGATCAGATTTGTTAGTTTTTCATTTCAATGTGGTAAGTAACTAAAACAATTTTAAAACACAGTAAAAACCAATAAATATCGTATATTACTGTGTTTTACTTGACAAAATTGTTATAGTTACTTACCACATCGATATGAAAAACTATCGAATCCGATCGGAAACCCTTCCAAACGTTTTAAAATAGCCCTGCTGGTCTGGCACAGTATATTATATAGATATATATTCTTCCATTTCACACTCGGGGACACTAGAACAGTGCTGCCATCAACCCAGAGTCCTTCTCCGTTATTTTAAGGAGTTGGGCTGGCTGGGCTAGGGTTAGCAGGGGGACAATGCACAATACACCCCAATGCGGGAAGTCGGTGCAGATCTTATCTCCCCCATTTTGAATTAGAATTATATATATATATATATATTATAAATAAACTTTGCTCTAATATCAACTCAGCAATACAAAAAACAACCCTCCAGTATGAGGAACTCCCACATTGGCTCTCGAGCTAAGGGGGTGGGGGTGCAAGGACGCGGATTGCGCAAGGCAGAGAGTGGCTATTCTAAAGTTCTATGCTACTTTTATCCCTGGTAGCACGCGAGCGAAGCCACAGGCGGATGCTAGTTACAGATATACTCTGGTACCTATACTGTTCGTATTTCATGACGATGAGCTGCAGCTCCTGCTTGTAGAGGCGCGTCAGCATGTCGGAGAAGCAGTCAAGCTCGCTCAAACGGAACATGTTCCAGCGGAGCTTGTGGTCCAACTCTTGATCAGCTGACAAAATAAAGGGATAGTATAATAACATGGTTCATGGAAAACGGTTGTTGGTTCTATGAGCTATTTGGCCCACCCATTAGCCACTTCAACTTGCTAGTTTTGAGAGCTATATCGGTGTTTCGGATATTATCACGTACTGAAACTCCCAGCATAGCTCTCTCCATAGCCGGCTGCGCAATTTCGAGATTATATGTGCCATTACATTATCACTGGCGCCAAAAAACTATCACGCTGTTACGTCCACTCAGTTGTAAACTGTGATGTTTGTTAGTTTGTTGTTACGGTCACAGAAAGTCGGTGGATGGAGGCGGCTCAAGACCAAGCATGGCAGGACATAATATCCAGAAGTTGATGTCTGACATGATGATGATTATCCTAACCTTTGGAGTAGACTATGAGCCAGTGCGGTATCTCCTCCAGGAGATAGGGCGGCACGAGTGTCGGCACGTACGGGCTGACCAGGTAGCATCCTCCGACCAGGCACGGGTGCGCGTATGTCGTCTGATGAGTTATTTCACTGCGAACATTATTAATTTCCGTATTATTGTTAACTTCAAGTCTCCGTGGATCGACTGTAGGATCGAACCACAGGGACTACAGTCTCTGTGTTCCTATCCTATGACAGCGTAGGACCACACGCACCAATCGACTTAAATTTTCGCCATTGAGTCAATCAAAGAAGTTGCAAGGGAAAACAAAAAACAAAAATCTTGCAGCCGTATCTATAAAATACTAGTAGTGTATACTTTGCGCTATTTTCTCTGCTAAATAAATAATAAACTGCGCTAAAATTATTGCGGTCCCTTTCATTTAAGTCTATTAGAAAGAGCGCGCGATAGTTTTAGTGCACTTTAAATTTAGATAATACTGCACAAAATCACTATCTTAGTGTGATATTTTTGAGGAAATAATTTATGCTCAATTAAAATTCATTGCAATTTGGCCTCTTTTTATCAGGCTACATACACATTAGTTGGGGCTATACCCTCCTGCAATAGACTAGTAGCGGCGCCCGAGCAACCTACAGATCTATGTAATACGGGCGCGGGCGGGCTCACTTGAAGTAGTAGACTCCGTGGTGCGGCGTGGACACGCGCTGCCACGGCTGCGGCACGCTCTCGAGCGGGTGCGTCCAGTGCGTGGTCTGCGTGTTGTGATCCATGTAGTAGCGGCGCCCGCGCAGCGTGCGGTCCGCGGACCAGCCCGGCGGCAGCGGGAGCTCGCATTCCTCGGAACCTGCAAAATCTTTTAAGAGCGGTTATAAAAGTTTTAAAAAGAAAATAATTAATAAAAAAATCTTTTAATTATGTTCTTTTTACCACCACGGGACCTATTTCTCGAAAGTTACAAGCTCGAGTGAGTTGAATAGTGGTTACACGTGTTTACCTTTGTCAAAATAACTAAATAACAACGTAATAATATACGTAATATAACACACTCGTAAATAGGCTTTTAAGCTTCGAATAAAAGGTCTCTAGATTTTATCAGCCCCAAACCCCCAAAATTATATTGATTGGCCCTCTATGAGTCTCTTCATCAGTCGGTAGACTTCACGACCTCCCCCATAGCATGCATAGCGTGCAATGGGGGGATTGTCATCACATAATGGGTGGATTGTCACTGCACTGGGCTATAAATGTTTTTTTTTTAGACGTAGAATAGTCAATTTTTAAGCAAAATCTTTTAAATTTGACGTGCATTATGTGGCTTGGCCAACGCTGTGTCTCGTAGTTGGTTCATGAAAATGGGCAATAAATTAGATCCAAATTACCTTGACTGCTGGAGATTATACTGCTCCCATGAGTTTTGTTGTGGTAAGGCAAGACAGTTGTGTTGACGTAATTGGAATAGATTGGCGACGACTGGCTTGCTGGCGTATAAGCTATAAATACGGAAACATGTTTTGATGATACTACAAAGATGACTATGGAATCGTAAAAACATTTCTTATAAGTTATAATGAATCATGTACTGAAAGTATGAAGCTGCTTTTAGGGTTCCGTATCTCAAAAGGAACCAACGGTACCATGATAGGATCACTCTCGTGTCTTGTCTGTCTGTCTATCACAGGCTCACAGCCTAATTTCTCCAAATGTGGAATATAGAAAATATTCGTGAAGAGAAAATGTGTTGCCTAATTTCAATGAGGAATAATAAGTTGAATTAGTGGTTATGGTAGCCTACTTGTACGGAACCCTTTTCAAGCGAGTCCGACTCACACTTGATCGGTTTTTTCTTTCAATTCAATGTTATTAGGAATTGGGGTTCCCAGATAGAAAAATGCTCAATTCTGAATAATTTTCATCAGAAAAATACAATACTATACAGTAGAGAATGCACACTACCTAATCATTCCTTTTTGACTGAAGAATGTCTATCAAGTGGGCCTACAACAATGAAGTATATCATTCAGTCAAGTCCAAGTGGCTTTCAACATAATTGGATCTTGCTTGATAGAATCAATCATTTGTCAAAAAGGAAATCCAATAATGACGGGACTGTATTACACTTACATTCTGTGCAATTATGAAGGCGGATTGAGTGAGGGGATGGAGGATGGAGCCGTGGAGTGAGGCTCATGTTGGAAGACAGCCGTTGCATGCTGGACTCTCTTGAGCCATACTGTTGGCGTTTTTGTTGTTGAACCTGTCAGAAAAACAATACTAACCTAGAGATTTTTATGTAAATACTTAGATAAGAAATAACATTAGCGTTAAGTTATTTATAATATTTCATCATCATAATAATAAATGCGAAAGTTTATGAGATGTTTGTTACTTCTTCACGCTCTAACAACTGAACGGATGTAAGTGAAATTAGGAATGGAGATACCTTATACTCTGGATTAAAACATAGGCTACTTTTCACCATCATCATCATTAATTTTCATCATTGTTCACGCGGGTGAAACCGCGGCTCAGCTAGTAGTAGTACATAGAATTAGAATTATTTACCTTGAGAAAGACAGTAACCTTACAGTATACACCAAAATGCTAAGCATCTTAAATATAACAGAATTAAAAATACAATACAGGCTATCATTAAGACATTCTACCATCAGCGCATATTTGACCCGCCATAGCCCATAGCACTAAATTTCAGTTTGCTATGTACAAAAGCATTATAAAGCATAATCGCAACTCTTATGTCCCCAATTCCGAAGCCGTTTTTATAAATCCTTGTCCTGTTCGGCCTTTCGCACATTGAGGTGATGTGCACAAGGAAATTGAGACATGTATCCTCAATAAGCCCCAGATCCCAGATTTCACTAACTCTTTCCAATACGGAACCTTCTAGTGAGTATTATAGCATTTTGGGCACTTGTAGCCTGGTGAAGGTGATCACTTTACATTTTAAGACATTAAATGCGAGCCTGTTTATTTAACTGATTCCACCCCTCTAATGATTCAATATCCTGCAGTAATGCAATTATAAACTGACCTTGTTCTTTTAATAGGATACTCATGTAATTTTCTACTTTGTTTCTATACAGCTGCTTTATCAAAAATACTGTAAACTACAAACCTGTTGTTGGTTCTGATAAATAGGATCTTCTAGTTGTTGCCTGTAATACCTGTGGCTTGTCTGTCTACTGAACGAGTCATCAATTTCATTCAAAGTGGAATGGGATGCCTGGGAAACAATCAGTGTGCAATTTACTTCAAACATTTATATCTGAATCATATGACACATAATTAATTTTTTCATTACCAAATTAGCATCCAAATGATACTGTGAATTGTAGCTGTTGGAAGTGCTGGCTGTGTCCGAGCTTGTAGATAAACTAGCAAATCTAAAACATAGTCATAGCATGGTTCTGTTTCTTCGTTATATGAACAATGTACCGAAGACAGTAATGTAATGATATTGTATTACCTGTGTGCTAAATTTGGTACTGACTCACTAGGAGTATATTTTCCAGCATGCCCACTCATAGTCTGTGCTTTGCCAAACTTATTCTCATGGCTACTGGGCACTGCATCGCTCGCTCCGAATGGCTGACTACGAGGCCTTTTGTTATGCTCAGTAGTCCAAACATTTATGACTAAAATAAAATTGGAAAACAGTGAGTGAAATGTTGTACGCAAAGGGAATCGAAATGTGAGACAAACTTTCATGCTTGAAAGTTCTGAGTACGTATGTTTACATTTAATTACAATAAACTCTTCATTTCAAAATTATAACTTACTTGGAAGATCTGGTGGAGTGTCCTTTTTTATATATTTTCCAACTACTCCTTCCTTTATAGCCTTTTGCCCCTTTCTTGATATCATTGTTTCAATTGTTATTCATTAGCCACGATTTTGTAAATAATTATAATTATAAAAAATAAAATAAATCAACAGAAAAAGGTAGGTAAATTCACTTCACTTCACTTCACTTCTTAGTTTATGGCATCTGTGTTCTGTTGGCTAACTGTCACAATTCAACGAATTGAGCCTTGGACGAATTATCAATGGACAGAGCATTTTGGTTCAAAGCATGTCCGTTTTTTGTCAGTGCGCAGTTGTAGATATGTATTAGTGTGAGTGACTAGAGAAGTGACTTCATTGACTAACCTATCGATGAATAATAGCGAAATTAATGAAAAAGGCGTTATAAGATATCAACTCTTTAATTTGTTACATGTATGTATTATCAATGGAACACGATAATGCAAAATTTCAGCTCAATCGGTTGGGTGGATGGAACTGGTTCAAATTTCAGTTTCAAGATTAAAGACCTAAACAAAGAAACTAACATACAAACATAACATAACACCCAACAGTCACATACGTAGTCATGATCCCACACTAGGATTCCCTTGTCGTGGGTATCAGGAACTACGAGTACCATGGTACCATAACACCCAGACCCGGAACAAATATTTGCAGATCTTACAAGCATTTGTCCCGCAGTAAACACATACGCAAAGCATGTGTTGTGTGTACATCAAAAACGGAAACTAAAATATTATCGATAAAACTAAATTGGTTGGTGTAGTACATCACTAGCACAGATGCCTAAAACAATGCCTTTTATTTTACAATAATTAATGCTTTTACACTTAACTTTCATGATTATCACTCAGGAAATATGACTAAGTACCAATAAAAAGTAATTACTACAGTTTTTCCGGTTAAAAAAACTTGCTCTTTTAGCAAGTAAAAAGATTAAATATATTGACCAAGACTTACGTATGAAATGTCAATCCCGGGTCTTTTACTCCTTCTTTTGTTGAAGAAGTAAGGCGTTGCCAAACTTATATCTACTTTCTCTTTTACTCGTAGCAAGGTTCCGTGGGATGGAGAAAGATATTTGATCACTAATACGATACACAGATGTAAGAGCGGCAACGTCTTATGACTACGTCCATTGTGATAATTCTGGATAATTCGTCCAAGAATTGAGCCTTAGAATAAGGACGTGCTTCAGTTCAATTGAGCATTCCATCCAGTTCTATCCAGTTCCATGGGTTCCATCCATTCCATTCAATCAATCTTTCATCTGTCATGTCAATGTCAATCAGAAATCTGTTAGAACGTCAGAACTTGTCATCTAGGTTCACCTTGCTGAAAGATTCTATCGAACCCACAGACTAAGGAGAGTACTAATCGAACCGAAGGAAGCCACAAATAATAGAAGAAGGTCCTTGGAGGAATAAATCTTTGGTTGGTGGGTTATAGTAATAGATGAGAGGTAATAAAATGATCTAGCTGTTTACTGAATAATGACTAAGTGTACCCTATGTATCAATGAACCTACTACTACTACCTTAGCTCTAAGACTACTACACAATAATAATAATAATTTGGGTAAAAAGTCCATGTGGTGTACACATGGTGTACACTCAGAAGAGGATGTTCATCTGTTTGCTTTGTGTTTTATTCTTGGAGCAAGGTTTGTCTATGGCTTTGGTGTGTTGTTTTGTCATTGTCAGTCAGACATTGATTGTTGTTTGTTACGTTACCATGAGTTACGACTTGCAGACAGATCTAAGATCTAACCCAATCTAACCTCAATAAATTGAATAACTAACAAAATGTTTTTTCTCATTGGCTTAGGCCTCGGTGACGCTAAAGATATTACAGTCAAAGGGCTGGAGATTGTAAAAAAATGTGACAAAGTGTATCTGGAAGCCTATACCTCAATACTTACAATCGGCAAAGATGTGTTGGTAATCAACTTGCTAAACTGTGCCTAATAAAACTGTGATGTTCATTTAGTTTGAATTGCAAGCATATACAATATATGAATGAATGTACCTATAATATGATATATATGTCATATGTTTGAATGAAGGTACCTATGAATGATCCGGTACCACCCTTAACTTATACCTGTGTTTGTTACCTACACAGAAAATAATGTAAGCCGAGACCGACTTACACTTCATGCATAGTCTATAAACAAGGAAAAAACCCCTCAAGCTTTTGCTAGTGGTCTTATTAGTGTCGGTCTAAATTTAAATAGGTACTATCTAGTATCTAGGTAGGTCTAGTTTGAATAGGTACTTTGGTTGGTGGTATCCTTATACCTTGCTCAGTACTAAGCTTGCAACCCATTTGCTGTTGATCTGAACAGTGTTCGCAAACGGAGTCCAAATTTAAATTTTTTGATCTAAATTCCTGCAATAAATCCCATATAAAGTTTGAGGACCTTACAAACTACCAGCTTAACCCATTTTCGTTTTTATAAGGCTCATCTACTGCGAAGAAACATGGCATGATAAATTAAGAACTTGAGAAGTGTGTATTAGTTCCAATAATCCTGTTATTGACATAATCTTACCTATTCCCATAGATAAATAGATAGATATCAGATAGATATATAGATAGATATTATGTGCCTTTGGTTATATTCTCTTATATTCTGTTATAGGAAGAATTTTACGGCAGACCCTTGATATCAGCAGACAGAGAACTATGTGAGAGCAGTATAGATGAAATACTGAAGGAAGCTAAAACTCAGGACATTACCCTGTTGGTGGTAGGCGACCCTCTCGGTGCTACAACACATACTGACATGCTCTTAAGAGCCAAGGACTTTGGGGTTGAAACACAGGTAAATAACAAAGTTAGCCCCTAATGCAATATTCTTAAATGATGCTGTGCAGTACAATACATCATGCTTTTAGTGCTGGTGGTATCAGCAGCCTCCACCCCTACATTCTTTAGAAGATTGTTTGAATTTTTAGGCTTGATCAACAGTGACCTATTTAAAAATATTTTACTGTTTTAGATAGTACATAATGCATCAATAATGAATGCAGTGAGTTGCTGTGGCTTGCAACTGTACAACTTCGGAGAAACTGTTTCAATACCATACTGGACAGAAAACTGGAGACCAGATAGCTTTTTTGAAAAAATTGTTGGAAATTTTTCAAGAAATTTGCACACCCTCTGTCTACTAGGTAAGATCAAACTATCAATTACTTTTTAAAGATTCCTTATTAATTCATTTTTAATTACGAAGAAGCTATTATATAAATATTAATTGCAGATATCAAAGTGAAAGAGCCTACTGAAGAATCATTGACCAAGAAAGTTCGCCAGTACATGGATCCCAAGTTTATGTCGGTCAAGGAAGCAGCAATGCAGTTGGTGCAAATCATTGAAAATAATCCCAGTACAGGTACTTACCTATTTGCCCTTAGCGTCATAAAGAACATACAAAATGTCCTGTTTTAGTTCTGCACAAAATATTTTCTGTTGTAATAGAATAGGAGAAAAAAAAAAAAAAAAAAAAAAAAAAATCTAAAATTAAGTTAGACTAGTGGTTCGCCCCGAACTGAGACCTCGCGATTACACCTTATCAGCCTGACTAGTTAAGTGGGGAAGAAAGGGTTTTGTATTTAGTGGCTACATAAGTATGTTTGTATGCGTGAAGTGAACTTGAAGCATTTGGGGACGAGCGGAAAAAAAACTTCCCGCTCGTCCCCATTCAAATGGTAGTGGGGACGAGCGGGAAGGTTTTAGTAAAAAACTTCCCGCTCGTCCCCAGTGGGGACGAGACGTGGGGACGAGCGGGAATAACCCGGATGATGGGTGATTCATCAGAAATCTTAAGGTTGCGGTGATGGCCGCACGCTAAATCAACTCGAGAATAGCGCAAAAGTCGGCCTGCATATTGCTGTCCCTGTTTGGCTAACGCAGGCGCGCGCGGGGCACAGCCGAACACTTATTTCTATTCTGTGGCCGTTACCATTCATAATTCGAAGCTGGTATTTATTTTTTATGCAAACTAGCATTTGACAAAAATATTTTTTTGCCATAGTTGGCATTTGTCACAAACTTTTTACATTTATATATCTAGCAATAAAAACTCCTTGGTACCTAGTTCTGCGAACAGTTAGAACTCGCGAGCACAAACTTTTTTCCAATAATTGTGATCAGGGTGGTTATTCGCTATGACCTATGAGATTTCTTTTCAATAACGTGTGACGTCACCCATACGATTCAGCGATGATTCCACGCAGATATCGTAACGAGCCCGCGTTATGTTACGTTTGGTCAGAGCGAATAAGGGGGCAAGTTGGTGCTTTGATGATCGTTGAGTTTGGCTCAACTTTCCAATAGCGACTGTGAGCTAGGAGGTTCATATTTTTATCACATGTAGACACAAGCCTAAATATGAAATGGCGTACTGCGGAAACCAATAGTTTTAGCATTGTGAGCTATGACAAAAAAATCAAAGAAAAATATTTCAAAGTAAACGCTCAACTTTCCTTTAGCTACTGCTAGCTAGGAAGTTCACATTTTTATCACATGTAGGTTCACATACCACAAGCCTAAATATGAAATGGCGTACTGCGGAAACCAATAGTTTTGGAGCTATTCATTTTTAAAATTTGCTAATAACCGCTTTCCGAACGCCATGTTTTGGTGATATTTTACTTTTATCAGTGTTCCCATACGATTTTCGGCTTTTGACAATGACAGTGACAGACCAAATGGTATATTTTGCTAAAAATTGGTGGTTTCTCAATTTTCAACTAGTCGTGTTTTTTGCTCTTACGGTCCAGTCGGTTACGTATTCCTTGAACATCAATGAACTCTGTCATCGTTTGTGTTCTCAGAGTTGAGATTGTTTACGTGCTTACTCCTGTTTGAGAATTCATCGAAGGACTTTCCTTTAGCGACTATAAGTATAAGGCTTGAGGGGGGAGGGGAGGGGTGGGTTGTCAATGTCAAAAGCCGAAAATCGTATCCAAACACTGACAAATAGTAAAATATCACCAAAATATGGAGATCGGAAACCAGTTTTTAGCAAATTTCAACAATGAATAGCTCCAAAACTATTTTTTTCCGCAGTACGCCATTTCATATTCAGGCTTGTGCTATGTGAACCTACATGTGATAAAAATATGAACCTCGTAGGTCACAGTCGCTAAAGGAAAGTTGAGCGTTTACTTTGAAATATTTTTCTTTGATTTTTTGTCATAGCTCACAATGCTAAAACTATTGGTTTCCGCAGTACGCCATTTCATATTCAGGCTTGTGCTATGTGAACCTACATGTGATAAAAATATGAACCTCGTAGATCACAGTCGCTAAAGTAAAGTTGAGCATTTACTTTGAAATATTTTTCTTTGATTTTTTGTCATAGCTCACAATGCTAAAACTATTGGTTTCCGCAGTACGCCATTTCATATTCAGGCTTGTGCTATGTGAACCTACATGTGATAAAAATATGAACCTCGTAGGTCACAGTCGCTAAAGGAAAGTTGAGCGTTTACTTTGAAATATTTTTCTTTGATTTTTTGTCATAGCTCACAATGCTAAAACTATTGGTTTCCGCAGTACGCCATTTCATATTCAGGCTTGTGCTATGTGAACCTACATGTGATAAAAATATGAAACTCGTAGGTCACAGTCGCTAAAGGAAAGTTGAGCATTTACTTTGAAATATTTTTCTTTGATTTTTTGTCATAGCTCACAATGCTAAAACTATTGGTTTCCGCAGTACGCCATTTCATATTCAGGCTTGTGCTATGTGAACCTACATGTGATAAAAATATGAACCTCGTAGATCACAGTCGCTAAAGTAAAGTTGAGCATTTACTTTGAAATATTTTTCTTTGATTTTTTGTCATAGCTCACAATGCTAAAACTATTGGTTTCCGCAGTACGCCATTTCATATTCAGGCTTGTGCTATGTGAACCTACATGTGATAAAAATATGAACCTCGTAGATCACAGTCGCTAAAGTAAAGTTGAGCATTTACTTTGAAATATTTTTCTTTGATTTTTTGTCATAGCTCACAATGCTAAAACTATTGGTTTCCGCAGTACGCCATTTCATATTCAGGCTTGTGCTATGTGAACCTACATGTGATAAAAATATGAACCTCGTAGGTCACAGTCGCTAAAGGAAAGTTGAGCATTTACTTTGAAATATTTTTCTTTGATTTTTTGTCATAGCTCACAATGCTAAAACTATTGGTTTCCGCAGTACACCATTTCATATTCAGGCTTGTGCTATGTGAACCTACATGTGATAAAAATATGAACCTCGTAGATCACAGTCGCTAAAGTAAAGTTGAGCATTTACTTTGAAATATTTTTCTTTGATTTTTTGTCATAGCTCACAATGCTAAAACTATTGGTTTCCGCAGTACGCCATTTCATATTCAGGCTTGTGCTATGTGAACCTACATGTGATAAAAATATGAACCTCGTAGGTCACAGTCGCTAAAGGAAAGTTGAGCCGCTACTATTTCTCGCAAAAACTAGGTACTGAATGGTAAACAAAGCACAAGTCGTAGGTATGTTAGTTACCTAGGTTACTTCATTCCAAATCACAAGGCAAATCTAAATAAAATTACAAAAATATTGCAATGTCATATATAACAAACAAATAGGTGAACAAACACAAGAGCAAGCGAAGCGCGGGGTTACACAGTGTACTAGTGTGAGTGCCTGTCGAGTTGTCAAACATCACACAACCGTAGTTCCCCGACCGGCCCTCGGTTCTGACGCGATAGCAATATGGGCGTTCAGAATTTTTTAGAAATTTGTTCAAGTTCCGTAATACCAAAAATGATGAATAAAAACTTGTTTTTTTTTTTTTATATCGTGTTGTTATTCTGTTACTTGACAATATAAGCTATGTTCCTACACATAAAATACGTAACATATCGTTGTTTTTCATACGAAACAAATAAGATGAAAACATGTCGTTTAGGTCGTAAAAATATACAAAAAGTAATTCGTTTACATTTCATTTTAGGTATATATTTTGATAAAAAAAACTATCTGGGAACATAGATAAATACTATCCGAATCCGAATAATAGCATAATATGGTGGAAATATGCTCGAATTACAAATGACGTCGGTATTACGTTTGTATGGGCAGTCCATCCTTCGCTGGGTTCTTAAACTACAGAGTCAATTTCTCTAACAAGAGAGAGTTTTGGTAAAGAAAAAAAAGTTTTTTTTATAATCAGTGCCATCTAGTTGTAGTTTTGCTAGGTACCTAATTTTTAAAGATTTACGTTTGAAAAAATCCTCAATGTTCAACTTCTCCCTGTAGAACAAAATATACTAAAATCAATTCAATCAATTTCAGCATTACCAGAGAACTTAAAGTATCTTCGAGATATTTTTTGCATATTTTACTTTCTTTACCCTTCTAACCGATTTCTAAAAACATTTACTGAAATAAAAATTTTACTTTTAGGTAATTTCCTACACATCATTGAAATAACCTTTGAAAAGGACTAAGCAACGGGGTGTATACTACATACCTGTTAGTATATAAAGTACTTGACGAATTCATTGATAGCGTCGTCGTTTTTGACGAAAACCCCTATTCCTAGGAATGGGGGGTCAACAATCGTTTACTCCCAGCGTCCCCCACCGGTCTGGCCCCACTGGGGGACGTTGGGAGAAAAAAGTGCCAACGTCCCCCACTCGTGACAACGTGCAGAAATTTAATATTTAACAGTAGGAGAACTTTTTTTTTCTGTTTTTATGTGTCCATTATGATGATCACTGAACACGATTCTGCTGTCAGAATTGAAAATAGTTGCCGCGATTTTAAACTTTTTTTTTTTTTTGTTTCTTTGTTGTTCGATTGCTTTCAAAATCGATATCTGAGGTTCCCTGTGATCACTGAACAAGAATCTGCTGTCAGAAGTTTCAAAAAGTGGCCGCCATTTTGAACTTTTTTGTTACCTGACCGATTGCTTTAAAAATCAATATCTGAGGATCCCTGTGATCACTGAACAAGAATCAGCTGTCAGAAATGAAAAAAAGTGGCCGCCAGTTTGAACTACTTTGTTATCGGAACGATTGCTTTCAAAATCAATATCTGAGGATCGCTGTAATCACTGATCAAGAATCTGCTGTCAGAAATTAAAAAAAGTGACCGCCATTTTGAACTTTTTTGTTATTGGACCGATTGCTTTCAAAATTGATATCTGAGGATCCCTGTGATACTGAACAAGAATCTGCTGTCAGAAATTTAAAAAAGTTGCCACCGTTTTGAACTTTTTTGGTACCGGACCGATCTCTTT
This sequence comes from Epirrita christyi, assembly GCA_951392215.1. Lineage (NCBI taxonomy): Eukaryota > Metazoa > Arthropoda > Insecta > Lepidoptera > Geometridae > Epirrita > Epirrita christyi. Next base: position 9,034,334 of record OX595852.1, read on the forward strand.
CAAAATCAATATCTGAGGTTCCCTGTGGTCATTGAACAATAATCTGCTGTCAGAAATTAAAAAAAGTGGCCGGCATTTTAAACCTTTTTGTTACTGGACCGATTGCTTTCAAAATCGATATCTGAGGATCCCTGTGATCACTGAACAAGAATCTGCTGTCAGAAATTTAAAAAAGTTGCCGCCATTTTGAACTTTTTTGTTACCGGACCGATTGCTTTCAAAATCAATATCTGAGGTTCCCTGTGGTCATTGAACAATAATCTGCTGTCAGAAATGAAAAAAAGTGGCCGGCATTTTAAACTTTTTTGTTACCGGACCGATTGCTTACAAAATCGATATCTGAGGATATACATAAATTTGTTCCGGTTGGTGGGTGTTACTGTTGTGGTAACATGGTTCTCGTAGTTTTGTGGTCCTAGTAAATTTATGTATAATTTCCACATTATTAGCATTTTTTGAATTTTGATTTTTATATCTTTCTATTTGGCTTCGAATAGTTATTGTAAACTATATTTATAAAATAAGGTATGGCAGTGAAATTCACAGCAAATATTGAAAAAAAACTATTTTTTTCTGTTAATATAAGTAGATGTGTTATTTAGTTTATGAATATAACTAGTTATTATAACCCTTACCGCCCACGAAAACCAGCGATAATTTTATCTAATGGCAAATTCAAGTTGCCATTAAGAATTTTTAAGAACAATAAACACAAAAAATAAAACAATACAATTTCTTAATAAAAATTTATGCATAAAATTTGACATATAAGATTTACATGTCAAAGGACAAGTTCCAAAATGGGCTATATCGATGTACACCAGACAGAGAACGGTGAAAAAATCAGTGATTATCGTAAAAATACTCTTACGCTAATTTGAAGCATAATTTACTGCACAGAAATGTTTATAATTCGAAAAAATTGTACAATGGTTATATATTTTCCTGAGCAGCCATGACATGGAATGTCCCGTTTATTGCTGTTGAACTGTAATAGTGTTGAATAATCAAACTAGATGTCGCTAGTAAATTCGGACCGATTCTGAATCGCGCTGACGAAAACGCACGGGCCGGATTGACTAGCGCATCAAATAAATGTTAAAGTTGAATGCAATATAATACTGTTCTTTCTTGAGATACGTGTTTGCTTTCCACCAACACCTAGCGCTAGTGAAGCGCACTTTTTACTAGGTTTAGTAACCTAAAGTACCTATCGGGGTCACGGGGAACAATTGCTCTGTTGTTGCTTGCTTTATTCGTTCGTTGGGAGTAGTGTGTCTACTTAGAATGCGTTGCTCACGCTTGCTTTATTACGATCATCATATCAGTATCAGTACAAGTTCTTCAATTCAACATTTCGATTCTACGCGAAAATATTTTCCATGCTCCAAGACGCCAACGAAATGCAGTTCTGGTCAAAGTTGTCAACTGCAACATTATACCACAGAGTAAATTGTATCCGCCCCGCCATATTGTTTAGTCTTGTGTTGCTCTCCGTGAGAAAGATATTTTAGGAACCGTTTTTGGAGAACGACATCGGACCACCAATTATTTGGAAGGATGGCACCACAAATTGAACGCGGCGGTAGGAAAAAAGAAACCTAACATAATGCATTTTCTCAATGAGCTAGAAAAAGATTCAGCATTTAATGAAGTGAGATGCATTCAAATTAAAAGTGGAGCCAAAAGGTTAAAAAATAGAATGAAAAAAAACATTTTGAATGACGAGTTTATAGACGCTGCTCAACTTGAGCTATTGAATTCAAAATCCATGTCAGTAGGACACTTTTTGGAAATGATGAGACACTGAAACTATCAGTGTCTCATAATTTCCAAAAAGTGTCCACCAATGCAATGTTTTTGTTATATTTTTCAATACAACAAAAACATTGCATTGGTGGACACTCAACATTTTATTTATTGACTCGTAAAATCTGCAAGACTATTCTAAAACTTCGGAAACGTTTCCGATCTGATTCGTTAGTTTTTCATTTTGATGTGGTAAGTAACTCAAACAATTTTCTAACAATTTTCTCTAGTAAAACACAGTAATAATACGCAATTTACTTATTGTTTTTTACTGTGTTTTACTAGAGAACATTGTTTTAGTTACATACCACATCGAAATGAAAAACTAACGAATCCGATCGGAAACTCTTCCGACGTTTTAGAATAGCCCTGCAGAAAACTGATTTTCCTGGTGCTGTAGGTATTAATTAATAAGGTATTATTTGGCTATTTTTAAATCTTATCTATTTTTGTTCTTGTTCATAATTTTTTTTATAACTTCTGTAAATTATGACAATTTATATCAAAGTTTGATTCTAGTCGTTAAGTAGTGATTGTAATAATAATTATGATATCAATAAAGACTGATTTTTCTACTAGGTATTAAAATAACTAATATAGTTATTTATGTACATTATGTTCACCAATTCGCCTGCCCAGCGTGGGGATTATGGCAAATCACCCCCATTGCATTCTTAATGGGACCTCTTCCAACAGTGAACGTTTAGACGTTCACTGCTGGACGGCAGCCTGTTCGGCTACCTGATGATGTACATTACTTTTGTGATTGATGTGATAATAATATGAAAACAGATTTTCCTAGTGGTGTAGTATATTAGGTATATTATTTCGTTATTTTTGAATCCTGTATGTTTCTGTTAACTTCTGTAAATTATTTTATTTGTTATCAAAGTATAGTTCTAGACGATTATTGTAAGTACAGTGGGAGAAAGATAACGTTCTTCATCTTAGGGTCTATTTTTAATTGTTATTTTGAACTGCCATAATGTGTCAATATCACGAAAATTTACACTTTTTAGGCCCAATTTATTTTTATTTTATTTATACAAAAATATAGACACAATTTAATCTCGTGTCAGTAGCACTGTCACGTAGTATTTATAAATTAATCTTCGCGTAGATTAAGTAATAGTTATTACGTGACAGTGCGACTGACACGAGATTATATTGTGACTGTTTTTTTTTTAAATAAGAGACTTGTGCATGCCATGGCTACTCAATAAAAAAGGTCTCGTGTCATAATATAAACAAGCAACTGATTCAAGGTTTGCAATTTTGATCTTTGTTAAGAAACAGTTAAATTATGGTTTTCCATATAGCAGTCTGCGCAGTGGAATGGGATAGTTAGAAAAAGTAATATTGTGTGCTCGTGATATGCTAAGGAAATTTCTTTGAAACCTGACGAAAGTTTTCATTCCGCCACTGTACATGATTGGTGATGAAAGGTGATTGTTGTACTATTGAAGACTAATTTTTCTAATACTCTTTAACTTAGGGAAATGAAGAATATTTTATTTGTTATCGTTCGTACGTGATTTAACCGTACCTACCTTTAAATGACGGGACTGATTCTAGTAATTTGACGTGTAAGAAACTCATTGTTTTGGTGGATAGAAAAAAAAAGGATGTGTGTAATTGCAGTTACACACAACTATGCACATAGTTAATAATAATAAATATATGATTGAAGTTCACATTTTTTTAATAATATTATTAAGGCAAAAATGAGGTAACGCATTTTAGAGCTTCTTAGCTGCATCTTTTCTTACGAACCTTCTAAAATGTCTAAGTACCTGAATATAGAATAATCGAAAGAATACTGGCCGATTAAATTTGAACACTCTAGGCTTCTATTGGTCTGTTATCAAATGCTCGCTTGACGTCCTGTCAGTCCCTCGGAAGACCTAAACATAATCTTGGTGACCCTGATGGCGTAATCACTGCCATGGCCACTTTTTTTCATTTCTGACAACAGATTCTTGTTCAGTGATCACAGGGAACCTCAGATATCGATTTTGAAAGCAATCGGTCCGGTAACAAAAATGTTCAAAATGGCGGCCACTTTTTTCATTTCTAACAGCTGATTCTTGTTCAGTGATCACAGGGATCCTCAGATATTGATTTTGAAAGCAATCAGTCCAATAGCAAAAAAGTTCAAAATGGCGGCCACTTTTTTTCATTTCTGACAGCAGATTCTTGTTCAGTGATTACAGGGATCTTCAGATATCAATTTTGAAAGTAATCGGTCCTATAGCAAAAAAGTTCAAAATGGCGGCCACTTTTTTTCATATCTGACAAATGATTCTTGTTCAGTGATCACAGGGATCCTCAGATATCGATTTTGAAAGCAATCGGTCCGGTAATAAAAAAGTTCAAAATGGCGGCCACTTTTTTTCATTTCTGACAGCAGATTCTTGTTCAGTGATCACATGGATCCTCAGATATCGATTATGAAAGCAATCGGTCCGATAACAAAAAAGTTCAAAATGGCGGCGACTTTTTTTCATTTCTGACAGCTGATTCTTGTTCAGTGATCACAGGGATCCTCAGATATCGATTTTGAAAGCAATCGGTCCGATAACAAAAAAGTTCAAAATGGCAGCCACTTTTTTTCATTTCTGACAGCAGATTCTTGTTCAGTGATCACAGGGATCCTCAGATATCGATTTTGAAAGCAATCGGTCTGATAGCAAAAAAGTTCAAAATGGTGGCCACTTTTTTTCATTTCTGACAAATGATTCTTGTTTACTGATCACAGGGATCCTCAGATATCGATTTTGAAAGCAATCGGTCCGATAGCAAAAAAGTTCAAAATGGCGACCACTTTTTTTAATTTCTGACAAATGATTCTTGTTTAGTGATCACAGGGGTCCTCAGATATCGATTTTGAAAGCAATCGCTCCGATTACAAAAAAGTTCAAAATGGCGGCCACTTTTTTTCATTTCTTACAAATGATTCTTGTTTACTGATCAAATGGATCCTCAGATATCGATTTTGAAAGCAATCGGTCCGATAGCAAAAAAGTTCAAAATGGCGGCCACTTTTTTTCATATCTGACAAATGATTCTTGTTTAGTAATCACAGGGATCCTCAGATATCGATTTTGAAAGCAATCGGTCCGGTAACAAAAAAGTCCAAAATGGCGGCCACTTTTTTTCATTTCTGACAGCTGATTCTTGTTTAGTGATCACATGGATCCTCAGATATCGATTTTGAAAGCAATCGGTCCGATAGCAAAAAAGTTCAAAATGGCGGCCACTTTTTTTCATATCTGACAAATGATTCTTGTTTAGTAATCACAGGGATCCTCAGATATCGATTTTGAAAGCAATCGGTCCGGTAACAAAAAAGTTCAAAATGGCGGCCACTTTTTTTCATTTCTGACAAATGATTCTTGTTTAGTGATCACATGGATCCTCAGATATCGATTTTGAAAGCAATCGGTCCGATAGCAAAAAAGTTCAAAATGGCGGCCACTTTTTTTCATATCTGACAAATGATTCTTGTTTAGTAATCACAGGGATCCTCAGATATCGATTTTGAAAGCAATCGGTCCGGTAACAAAAAAGTCCAAAATGGCGGCCACTTTTTTTCATTTCTGACAGCTGATTCTTGTTTAGTGATCACAGGGAACCTCAGATATCGATTTTGAAAGCAATCGAACAAAAAAGAAACAAAAAAAAAAAAGTTTAAAATCGCGGCAACTATTTTCAATTCTGACAGCAGAATCGTGTTCAGTGATCATCATAATGGACACATAAAAACAGAAAAAAAAGTTCTCTTACTGTTAAATATTAAAATTCTGCACGTTGTCACGAGTGGGGGACGTTGGCACTTTTTTCTCCCAACGTCCCCCAGTGGGGCCAGACCGGTGGGGGACGCTGGGAGTAAACGTCAACAATGGATGTTATATTGATATTGGTTATGGTTTTTTAAGATACAAGTTTCTAATTTCTTCAATTTCAGACTTTTCTCTATAGTTGTGACACAAAAGCTATAAGCATACCTTTCAGCATTGTGGGATTGCTGGAAGTACCCTAGATTTTTTGATTTTTACGTTTTCGATTTTCCTTAATAACTCAGAAACTACTTAGTCTAAATACTAATTTAAAAAAAGTTTTAAATGTCCAGCCAAAGCGCTTTCATTAGACATCCCGCTTGATCCGACTGTATCACTTTTAATTTTTTTACCCCCTCTTGGACCCCAATATCTCATCAACCTCCCAACCGATATAGCTCATAACCTTACCTACAAATTGTACCAATACTATCTACCCCCATACTAAATTTCATGAAGATCGGATAAACTTGGGAAGTTTTCATCGGACAAACATACACACATACATACAAACGCCGATTCTTCCAAGAAGAACTCACTTCGCTCGTTCAATTAGAAACTCACTTCGCAACCCAACCATCTACGATTTTATAACATACAAGTATGAAGAATTTGCAGTTTATATAAAATGACGAAACAGTGTTTTAGTTTTAATTTAGACTTAGTAGTTATTGAGATATAAACAGAACAAAAAAAACATTAAAATTAGAGTCGAACTCGTGTGGAGCGGGTTCCGTACAAGTAGGCTTACATGGTAATTAGTTCTAATTCTAAGTGATATCTACTACGCATTCTAGATTAAGTAGGTACTTGGTTGGAACTAGAGGTACGTGCGTGCGTACCTACCTACTTACTACCTAACCTACGCGCGGAGTATGGCGCGGAAGCAGTCGCGAGCGGGTCAGCTGGATTTAATATAAACTTCAAATAGATACCTACTGATACAAGCCAAATAATGTTATCACATATTTATTTATCAGGTATCCAGAAAGACAGCACTGCTGTTGGTCTTTCAAGGGTTGGAGCTCCAGATCAGAAGATAGCGGTGATGTCTCTAGAAGCGATGCAGCAGTGTGATCTCGGCGCACCGCTGCATAGCCTCGTCATCCCCGCGCCACAACTACATCCTCTAGAAATAGACTACCTGGCACAATTCAGATAGTACCTATATGGGACATTTTGAAAAATAAAAACACAGTAAACTGAGTTTAATTATATATTCTTATTATTTACAGTCATCATAATACATTATAAAAAAATTGGATATTAACAAAATTCGAGCCGACATGATTGTAAGAAAAAATAACATTCAAACTAATGTTGGTCCACAAAGCTACCGCAAAATACACACTACAACATAAAATTATCAAAAAAAAAACATTTTGTGTGTCAATCATAAAAGGTACATTAATTTATTATTTGGTCTAGGTTTCATCATCATAATTATTATAAATAAGTAAATGAAAACTACATTGATTAATATACAAATAACGGAATGTAGAGATACCAACGTCCAGCAGATACACATTACATACCTAAATTATTGGTATACTTACATACATCAAACATTTCTAGATAAAACTGGAAAATGGTGGGTCACATTATAATTAAAAATAATAAGACGTATCGCTTATATTAATGGAATTTTACATCATGTAACACTAGGATCGATTCTTAACATAACAACAATATACAGTCTTTAGACCTATGTTAGGGTACATAATAGTTTTATTAATATTTTAATTTATGAGACAAAATTATGTAACACGTGCTCTCTATTCATCAAGTGAGATTACAAATCATCAGTAATATACAATGTGATTTAGTGGTACAGGATCAAACTTCAAATGTTGAAATTCCTAGATTAGAAAGGTGCAAGGTCTTACTAAACCTTATTTGTACCTTTTTCACTAATGAATTGAATCTTAGTTAGATTGACCCTGTACCATTGATTCACACTGTATAACTAAGCATTGGTTTAGGGAATTCGAAACATAGTTCTGTTCAGACCGCCGACACTTGTTGATCGTCGTCTTCGTCGTCGGGCGTGTCTTGGTAGTATTCGTACGGGCGCGTGACGCCCTCATGCGAGTGCGCGCGGCTCAAGCGCTCCATGCGCGCCACCTGCGCCGCTAGCGTGTACGGCATGCGCGGCGGCGGCACCGGGCGCGCTCCGCTACCCGCGCCCGCACCCGCCGAGCCGTGACCGCTGTCGCTAGACGTCGCCGAGCCCGTTTTACGCAGCGGCAAGTTCACGAGCGACGTCACGCTGCTGCTCTCCGCGGACAGGTCCACCGGCAGCGGCGTGGGCGTATCCGAGTGCGAGCGCTCGTGTGCGGTGCGCGGGCAGCACATGCCGGGCGCAGGCCCGTCGCGCCGGTGCGAGCTGGGCGAGGGGCCAGAGGGCGGCGGCCGAGGCTGGTGCGGGCGCGTCTTGGCGGGCTCGGAAAGAGCCAGCAGCTTCCTGACGGCCTGCGGCGAGGCCGTTCCGAACTTGTTCCCGGCGAAACTCTTCTTGCTCTCGCTGGCTGACGAAGCGCTGCTCGTGGTGGACAGCGACGGCGAGGGGTGCCGCCGACGCGGCACGGCAGGTGCCGGCCCCGCCCCCTCGCACTCCACTGAGAGCGCGTGCAAGCGTTCTTCGTCCGTTTCCACGTGCATACGGTTCAAATACGCTTTGACGCGGCGAACCATTTGTGCTTCCTCAAACATTTTCTTGGGGTTGGGAACGTTGGTAGACTTTTTCCTTCTTTTGACTGTCACCTGCCCTTGTTGTGAGCTACCTGGTGTGCACATATTGGTGAGGGTCCTTACCTCCTTAGCGATCATGCGCAATTTTTCGAAATTAACCATGCCTTCAACTCTTGTGTCATTTCCGAGATGAATAAACGTTAGATCCTTTTTGACCACAGGGTAGAAAGGTACCACAGGTGCTCTGCCTTGCTCTCCTGAGACTAACTGTCTATATTTAGACATATTTCTAGAGGGATCCATTAGCATTTGTAAATCTGTGAAAAGCTTGTAATATTTAGTTGGCAGTTTTTCCCACGTCATTCTCATTCTAGAAACAGCACCATGCCCCAGTCCCGAAATAATGGCAAACATTGAGTTAAAGTTTCTGTATTCCTTGCACTGGCGAGCGACTTTGATGAACTGCTTGATAATTTTTGATCTTCGTACAATATTTTGTTCATTGACCACTTCAGTCACCACCCAAAACATTTCTTTGTTTACAAGTTCAGCAAACTGTGCCAACATTGGTGTCCCATATCTGCTTTTCAACTCAAACAGGTCATCAACATATTCTGTACTTTCAATCTGGCAAAAAATGCAAAAGTCTTGTAGAAAAAGTTGTGTAGCTACTTCAACAGCATTCAGCTGAAGGAAATGAACGACGCTGTCCCTGAGGAGCTCTGGCGCCATTTCATCAGGTACTAATGTTTCACTAACCCCATTGGTTTTCAAATAATATCTAGAGCTGAGACCAATGCGATCTGCAAGGTTCTGCAGTTGGTCAGGCAAGCGATGCTGCTTGATAATGCCCCCGTGGGCCACAGACACTTCACATAAAGAAAAGTTTGAACTAGAATCAGTGATGCCAAACTCCTGTAATGTTAGCATAACAACTTCTCTGGATGTTGTTTCTTTGTGCACTAACAGATACTTGCAGGTCTGATCCGCTCTGTATACTTTCAGGACATGTTCCGGATAATCTGATGATTGATATTCATCATAGCAGATGGATATTAAATCTGGATTGCTATGTGAATTATAGAAGGAGCTAGCATTTGCTTTATTCATGGATTCTGAGTTAGAGAGGATACTGTCATCACTATGCAAGACATCTGTAATAGTATTTTTAGGGAGGATGTTCATTTTCATTAAAGCTTTCTGGAGTCTTCTTTTAGGTCCCAGTGTCATAAATCCTTTTTGTGGTTCCTTCTTGATATTCATAGGTTGTGGTTTCTTGGTGGGTGATTGGAATACAGGGTTCAATGTGATGGGATTCTCGCTGAGCAATTCTGCAGTGGACAATCTCGCCCTGGGATCAGTTTGCCAGCGCACCATGTTGGCACAGCCACCTCTCTGTCTAGGAGAGTTCTCAGGTTTCTTCAGCATATCCTTAAAATCAAATAGGTTACTTTTTACTGTGATGCTTAAATGCGTAGATCCTGTTAAGATTTCCATAGCCTTTGCATGACTGACATGTTGAAATGATTGACCGTTCACTTCTAATACTTGATCTCCTCTCTTTAACCCAACATCCTCAGCTTTAGAATGTTTCTCCACTTTTTGTATGAATATTCCATAGCCCCGCTCATATCCACCTATAATTGTGAAATAGAGTGGTTCATCCCTGGTGGGTCTAGACAAAGTTATGCTTCTCACGCGAGCCTTGGCTGAACAAGCCAAATTCAGGAGCCTAGATTGACTTTCCATTTTTTCTCTTTCAAGAGACATGTCAAAACATTCAAGGAAATCCATCATACTTGGATCAGTTTCAAAATCAGAAAAGTGATTACTTGCCCAAAGTGATACCACTCTTGTGACTTTGTCACGAACAGTAGGGTCAGAAAACCAGGCAAGAAGTTGCTTTGCAACTACCAAAGGGCTCTCAATGAAGGTTCTATGTGTTAGGAGAAAGTCTTCTACATAATTAGTATCTCGTGAGTTATCTGCAATGAGTTGAAGCATAAGCTCATCTGGTGTGCCTCTGATGACTACATGTCCTTGTAAACGACTTGATTCTCCAGCCTGCCCTCTGAACTCTGTTACTAAAACCACAATCCCATTTTCATTTTCATGGCGTTTTATATTCTCTTCTCCTTGGTGCAATATACGATAAAAATCATCTTGTGTAACGCATACAAACTGACAGTCATCACATCTGGTTGTCATCACACCCCTATGATACAATTTCTCTAAAGTAGCTTCAGCCATCCCAAAACTATCACCAACATTCAGATATTCAATTTCACCATTGGGGTGTTCAATACCCACATGTCCATTTATCAGAACTGACCATGAGTCATGCTCTTCTCCATCATTCATTACTACAGTCCCAGCTTTCTCGACAACTGCAAAAACCATCTTGATGCATAGTGCTCTTCTCACATTCAGTGTCATGTTGGTAAATGCCTTTAAGTGTTGAGTAAATTCTAGCAGTATATCAATATCTTCATCGGTTCTCTCAGTTGGATCCTTTTCAAGGCATTCACGGACGGCATCTCTCACCGTGAGGCTGTCCATGCTCTCTTCCAAGTCTTCCTCTTCATCCGAGTCCACAATGGACTCCAGGAGGCCCGAGAGGTCCACCTCCATGTCCATGTCCAGAGAGCTGTGGACTGAGGTCATTGTGTCACTGCCGCTGTATGCAGAGCTAGTGTCACTTGCGTTGGAGCACTTTAACGTGTGGGGGTACAGCTCTGGACTGTGACGGCCTCCACGCCCACCTCTCAACATTGTGAAGTGTCTAGCCAGTGTGACTGATTTACCAGCTGCTGAAAACAATAAATAGTTTATTTCATAACATACCCTAGCATGTACATTCGGTGGCAGAGTTGTGAATAAAAATCCAAATAAAATTCCACTTGAACAGAAGTAAGTGTAAGTCAGCTTGCCAACAAAAAAATAACACTATTTTTTTACTGTTTCTGTTAGATTCATGTTACTTTGACCTGCATGAAATTGGTTACTTATTAACGAATATGCAAGATGCAGAGAAACGCACAAGTCAATAGATATGACTGTAATCAATAGAATAGCAAGCAATGCAGGGGACTTTCTTTTCGACTGACGACTTGCATGAGATCAACAGCAGACATCATCAATATTGTTATTGATATAATGTGATACTTCAATACACTAACACAATAGTATTACGTGTTTAAAACAATGGAAAGATATTTACGTTTCAAACCTTCACAATTTCTATTTATTTTGCATTCATGGCGGAACTGTCAGCGCTTCCATGTTGCTTTCTAATTATTCCTCTCTAATATTTCAGATGACCGCTTGCTATGATGTACTTAAGTCCATCAGCTTAAAACTGTGTTTTAGATTTGCGAAAAATCAATACATTTCACACACATTTGCATCAAAATCAAACAAAACTACAAAAATGTCTAAAACCACTTTATTTCCAAAGCTAACTATTGTAGGTACTAAAGAAAGAATAGATTATAGAGCATGATTACTACTCTGTCTACACCTTCAGTGATACAATATACTCTGTGGACTAGATACCAGAGACAACCATCAGCCGCCTTTCTATACCCAGTTTCAAAGCCCGACTCTCTAAAGCATCTAAGTAAATGCTATAAGCCCAAAGGTTAACCCTCCACATGCAAGCTAGTTATCTAGATAAGTTAGGCGGCCGCGGCCGCCGCACCCTTAGAAAATTGCCACCCGCAAATCCAGCAATCTGAGCTGAAGTTTTGAGTGTCATGCTCTTACCGGTCAATAATAAACAACTATAAAATAAAATAACTATTTGCAGTGTGTCACAGTGCTAGTAGCACTATTACAGTAGCACTGTTCTACTGAGGGAGTCAACGAGTGCAAAAAGCTTCCCCCCACAGATTAAAACTATCAGAGTGGATAGAAAGAATAATTTGAACGTTTTATAAATTATAATCTACATTTTCTATTCTGTAGGCGGAAAAGAGCTTCACGTTGCAGGACTTTTTTTACAATCAATTGGTTTTATTACTGTAATTTCCTCTATTTATCCTAAAAAAGTATATCCATATTTAAATATAGGATAAAATTATAGAAACCACTGTAAAACTTGCAACTTAACAATAGTTTACATGTAATGAGTATATCAGTTGGTCCATTGAACATTTTCTATCTCCATCTATTTTCAGAAGTAAGTAGGTACTTTTCTATGAGTGTAGCGTTTTCGCAGCAAACCGTGATGTTAATCTTTGGGATTAAATTAGTAAATTGATCGCTTCGCAGACTGCAGAAACAAAAACTATCTTGTGAAAGTGTATAATCTGAAATATCCTTGTGCGGAGCGTTGTAAAATGCGTCCTGTTTCTCAGTCGAAACGGATGGTGAGCGATGGCGAGATTATGATGATAGATTTTTGGTGTTAAAATTTTACTCCGTGTCATCACCGCATAAGTTTCCGATTACGTCTAAACTGGACGATAACTGTTTCTTATCGTTGTTTTATGTGTTTTACGAATAAAACTGTGAAAATTGTCGTGTGATTAGTGTAAAGAAATTATTGTCATTGACTGGACTGACCGGCTGATATTACACGAGGCTTGTATGTATATGTGACTTCTGCCTTCAGCTATTCGTGACACGCCTCAGAAAATAAAACTGAATTTGTGAATCGGATTGTTCCTTTCCGTATTTGTGTCATTATAACGATAAAGACGTCTCAAAATTACGTAACTGTTGTGGAATCTTGAAGTGTGTTTAGAGAATGGCCTGAGTGTGACCACTCCATTACCGTCATGTGTGACGAAGGAATGTTTGTTTAGGCTCTAATATTGTGCTTCGACCTTACGGGAAGTGCGCGTTCTTCTTGTGGATTGAGCCAGATCATGACACTATCCGAATCAAAACAATTGTCGCATTGATCAGAATCTACCTATCGTCATTTGGGACACTTTTTTACTGCCAAAATGTCTTCGGGAACGTTTGTGGACAGGATTGATCCTTTCGCCAAGCGGTCACTGAAGAAAAAGACCAAGAAGTCGCAAGGTTCCTCTCGGTACCGCAACACGCAAGATGTGGAACTGCAGGCTTTGCCCCTGCTCAAAGGTGAGTCCTCAATAATCTTCACTCGCGCGTGTTTTCTTAGCTATACTAATGCAAAGCACATGCATGTTTGGCACTAAACCATCTGAACAACAATATTCAAATAAACAATGTTTACCTATTTCTCAAAAACACCAGGGATATGTGCACCACTGTCATTTATGATGTTCTCAGATTTAATTTTAGCTTGGATATAAAATTATATTAAGATAGTCCTCTACATAAATCTACATCACAATAAAGAGTGTATCCAAAAGAGAGTAGGTTCAGTAGGCGCTCGTAATACTCTGTTTGCCAGTCTGGCAGATACAATAGTCTGGCATTTTGCAACTCAGCTCTCCTGCTCTTTAATCCAGCAGCTATCATGACTCTGACACTGGCAGAATTGTGGCAGATAGCCGCAGATGCCATAAACTAAGAGTGAATCCAGGAGCTTACACATTTAACCGGTGGATTACAGAGTGGGAGTGTATATGCACATTTAATTTTGAATGTTGAACATGATAACAACCATAAGTGAGACAAACTATTATCAATTAAGTAAACAATGTTACCAATTTTAGTGTGTATAAATTACACAACTAATTACTAATTTTAGAAAAATTACGACTATACACCACGTACTTTACTATTCTCCTGCTGATGTGGTGTATAGTCGTAATTTTTCTAAAATGATACCAAGCCACGATAATTTCAATTCTATAATTACTAATTGTAATTACTTACAATAATAATGATTTTTACAGTGCAAATTATTGAATATTCTTTCCTATACAAATCCAATTATCCGCCAAGTCTTGCAATCCGGTATAGGAAAAAAAAATTGCAGATTAGCAAGCACCTACTGAAATTATTGTTAGTACTATTCAAACAAATATAAAAAAGTGAGATGATTATAAATATGATTTTCACTTGGATAGTCCTGCTCTGTATAGGAAAACCTAAATTGAGTATCTAACCTCTGTCAGAGTATTCTTTGATTACTAGCAGCATTTTGACACCCTGCTTTAAATCAAAAGAGTGCAAAGGCCCTAAGGAAGATAAGCCCTTTTCTTGCCAACATACACTTTATGCTAGGGACAATCTTACAATACCTACCTATTTGATGTTGACATTTGCATAGAGTTTTGTAAAAAATATGTAGGTTTTTTGGAAATGAATCGAACAACTAGCCACTATTGTAGTAACTATTATATATTTATGATTGCTTTATCTATTTTGAATCACGATAATTCTATTAAATTCAGTTCTTGAAAATAGAAACTGTTGAAGAGGAGTTTTTGACATGTACCTGTCATAGTTTTTAATTATCAAAATCCAAGTGTAACAAGGGTTACTAACCACCTGATTTGAACAACCAGCCTGAAATATTCAGATTTGGTGAGTCCTTGTGTTTCTGAAAATGACACAGTGTGCACATTTTCTCGTGAAGAGTTTACAAACCTAATTTAGAGCCGTACAAATGAAATACCCTTGGTTGGGTTTGTACGGGAATTCAATGACAGGGTTCATTGACAGTGGGCCACTTACCTTACCTAACTGAGTAGATTCCAGTAGTTTTTCAAATGTGAATGTCAAGTTCTCCACATTCTTAACACTATCTATATGCTTAGGATTATGCTGAAAATAGTCAATTGCATCTAATTGTCTGCATGGGTGTGTATGCAAATCTTATTACATTCACTGTTGTATCTAGTCCACAAGACCCACAGTGCTGTTGATACTATTGCACCATTCTCTTAATGAAACTAAATTCAGTCTATTTGTAAAAGATTGATACATTTTCATATTATATGTTCTGTTGTTAGTTGAGAGAATTTTCCAACAGAATCAACACTGTTTTCTACTATATTTTTAAGAGTACACTATACAATATAATACAATTATTTATTTATAACATCATTGTTACATGTCAGTTTGTCAGGCTTTCACAATATTATTAATTACATTAATAGGTACTTCTTACCTTAAGTAGGTTAAAATATCAGGTATAGCGCTAAAAGAAGCATTCTACAGCTCAGGCAGATAATATATTATACAAAAATTATATATCAAACTGACCAAAAATTCGAATTAGGTACTTGAAGTAATAGATTTCCTAGAATTCTTTATATACTGTTGTGACATGATCCACCATTTTTACATTAGCTTGTCTTGTTATAACCATCTCGGTCATGACAAACAGATATTTTTAAAGCTACAAGCGAACACACCGGCTTGTACACAAATGATTGTAGTGTTCATATCCATAGTTGTTTAGTTATAACTAAGTTGTTGATTCAGTGCAGCATTCTCGAAATTTACTTTGATAGAATTATCGGAATCTTTTTAATTTTAGTCTATTACTGCAATACTTGTATCTTTAGAGAATTTATGTTTAAAAATTATAGAAAAATTCTTCTTTTAACTATGGCTTCTGTGGGTAATAACAGTTTAATAAATAAAATGCTGCACACAATCACCACAAATGTTGTCATCAAGCCCGCTGCGGGATATAAAGTAGCATATTTCTCAATATAATTCATAATCTATCTGTGTATCAAATTTCGTCAAAATTGGTTCAGTCGTTAGACATTACAGGGTGATTGATAAACAAACACTTTGCATTTATTTTATTTCATATATTCATTGCATGCATAATACCTACTACACACTGTACGCACAGTATATATATCATGTACCCTGTAAGGGTGCTGCAATTGAGTTTAAAATATATATATCATGTACCCTGTAAGGGTGCTGCAATTGAGTTTAAAATATTTGTAGGATTTAATTATTATCCACATTGCACTTGTTAGAGCTGTACTATTAATTTAATCTTGCACTGTTTAGGAAGTATTGGAAACTCTCACAACATATTAAGTTAGATAGATAGAAAATACATACATATATAAGTTAACCACACTTGTGTCTCCTCTCGAACCACACTCATAGAGTAGGTTTCCGAAGTTTACTCTACTCAAGACTATTATGTCGCTGCTAGTAGATTAGAACGCGCTCAGTTTTATGCCTTAGTTGTAGAGAATTTTCTAGGACCCCTTGGGATTTGGTTTTTAACATTTTTGTTAATTGCAAAGCGTTCATGCCAAATATGTTCAAACAACACATAATTTTAGAAAATTTAAACTAGCTACCGAGATTTACAGACAGAATCCAGATAGACAGGCAGACGGACGGACGACGTAGGCTTAGTAATAGGGTCCCGCTTGGCACCCTTTGGGTAAAGAACCATAAAAAAGAAATATTAAACAATGAGTTGTTTATTGTTTTCCAGATGTACCGAGTAGCGATCAAGAAGAGCTTTTCATCCGCAAACTGCGCCAATGCTGCGTTGCCTTCGACTTCATGGATCCCGTGGCGGATCTCAAGGGCAAGGAGATAAAGCGTGCAACACTAAATGAGCTTGTTGAATACATCACCGGTGGGCGTGGGGTGCTCACAGAGCCTGTTTATCCTGAGATCATCAAAATGGTAAGAGATATACACAATAACCTTTATACATACAGCTCTTAGTGCAGCACTTTTTAGTATTTATTACCCACGTATCTGAAATTTTCATTTATGATTTTTGGAGACTATACTACCATAGGATCCAATACAGACTACATAGCTATTTATATATACATAGTAGCATACATGAGACTGCCTTCAACTTAGTATAATGTTAAAGTCACATTTCTTAGCTTTAATAAATAGCATTTACATTTATTATAACATTCATTATGAAGGGGAGTAAATGAGTAATGAATAAGTAATGACATAACTTATATCACTTTCAATTAACTCATTAGTTTGCTAATACTGTAAACTGTATCAAATAATAACAGCATGGGAATTACAACATCTTACTGCAAATATAATGTGCTTGTGAACATGAAAATAGACACAGATAATGGATATTAGATTACCAAGCTATTTATTTTGGTGATCATTAGATTAGAATTCCACCTAAACACAATAATAGCTACCGCTGATCCTCCATTCTTTGCACATCTTATTAGCAACTAAAGGATAATCTTGAACTGTTTACATACTTTAGACATGACATGTATTATGTTGGGCGGTATTTTCACAGTGTATATCGTTTATTCCATAGATATCGGCCAATTTGTTCCGCACACTGCCTCCGAGTGAAAATCCTGATTTTGATCCCGAGGAAGATGACCCGACTCTTGAGGCCTCCTGGCCGCATCTCCAACTAGTCTACGAGTTCTTCTTGCGCTTCCTGGAGTCAACTGATTTTCAGCCGACCATTGGCAAGAAAGTTATCGACCAAAAGTTTGTGTTGCAAGTAAGTTATTTTGTGTCATACTTTGAAACAACAAAAAGCCAGAAGTGGAAAAGTGGGAAGGAAGCCTAGCTTACTTCGTTCTGGTGCGCGCATGACGTGCGCTATTTAATCTCATTTGCACTGTGCGGTTTGAGGATATGGGCCTTAATTTGTAAACTTCTATCCATTTAATCTGAGCAGTTTTTATTAAGAATTGAAAGATCTCATTACAGCGTTATGCTCGTTATAACCACATGAAAATGTTGGCTTAATTGCGTCTGTTGTTGAATCGAAAGGTGTATACGTGCTCAGGCGCCAAGGGCTTCTACAGTTGCCCATTTTGGTAGAAAATTTTGAGTGGATAAAGTCTTAAACATAGCTAGAAAGAATTTAAAGCCTGAACTCAATTACAGCTAGACAGTGAATATTTTTGCTTGTTTCTAATTATTTGTATTGGCAACTGCTTCAGAGGCCCAATTCTCTAATTTAAAAACATTAAATTCGCAGTATAATCTCGTCTCAGTCGCACTGTCACGTATAGTAACTATTACTTAATCTTCGCGTTTCTTGCGCCTCTGATCTGTATTGTATTACAACTGGTACTCACTGTGATGTTCGGTTTTCTGTCAGCAGTAAGAAAGGAGAATAGAATAGAAAATATTTTATGGGCACCTTAATATAAAAATAATGAAAGTAGAAGTACAATGGGCGTCTTATCGCTTAGAAACGATAGAATTAGGGCCGAGATGGATCTTATTCGATCACAAACCCCATTAGCTAGGGAAGCACATTCTAAGCTACATGAGTTAACTGATGAACCCTTGTACCATATGAATTCAATATAAGGCTCTATAGGGCCTATTCTTTCATTATTTTGCCAAAAAAACTGCTTTTTGATTGACTTATGTTTTTAGCTATGTATGAATAAAGTGTCGACACTGTAATTGTTCAATTCGAATCTGTTTTAATCCCTAACATGTTGTGCAGTCAGCATTTAGCCTATAACTAGCTTGATATGCATTGATTAGCCTGATTATCCTGATTATTATTATAAAAGACAACCTCACCCAATAGTCTACTGTACTCACAATACACTTCAATTATCATGTTCTCAACCTTCCTTCGAAAAAAAACCTAGACAATTTAATTAACTATGAGTAAGACACCGGTTTCAGATAAGTTTGCGTCGTTTGCCGGTTGCGATGGCGTTTGCTCCTTTATAAAGTTGTCTCTAACAATGAAACTAGAAAATATAAATACGCAGTAAAACAGTTTTAACTTTTATGTAAGTTAAACCAGTGTTTAATAATACTATTATAGTCACATACATTTTTCAAACAAAAGTATGATTGATATAAGCGTCGAGAATATCGACTGATGGAGTTGGGCTTCACAACCATGCTGTTCTGTTCGTCTCTTATTATTTACGAGCTGAACACTTGGTAAAAGCTGGTGGGCTGGTTGAACATTACTATTTGAGCCTGCATATACCCACACTTCACTACCATACATTGTTTATTCAGCTAAATGTCAGCCGTTTCTACAACTTAAATTTTCCGTGATTAAAAACTTGCATCGAAAACGGTGATTTAAATTTCGTAATAAATCTCTAAAGGATAGTGACATAAATCACAGACGTGCGCGGTTTGCTATTTCTTTATATCTGTATATGATATCTTAGTTGTCAGATCAACACAGAATTGATGATCTGTATATAGCTAGACTCGCCATTCAAGATACATTGATGTATCAGAGCGGATATTGCCTTTTTAGACAGACAGGTATTATTGAATGTGCAAAAGGTACAAGTTATCTATCTTTATGGGAACCATGATTCATCCACCTCTTTATAACGCTGCATATTACTTATTATAATTTATGGAACTTGGTTAGTTCGTTCAAACCCTGATGCAACCTTCCGAGAATAATCTGTGTGAGAATTAAATTTCAATTCAGTAATACTTGTCAGAAAATCAAATTCGAGGTGGAGATTGAAATTCTCCGCGAACTCAACTTTTCTAGTTTGAATAAGTGATACACATAGGTAAGCCAATTCTGATACACGCAAGGCTTACATTATCGATATAATACTAGAACTGACGTCGAATATGACTATGACAATATAAATTGGTTCTAGTTTTCGAGTATTTAAAGTAAGTGTGTAGGGACAAATGCTCAGAAATGTTCTATGACTTCGAAGATTCAGCGAAAAGATGTAAAAGATATTTATGTCTCATATCAGACTCGGCAGCGCGCGTTTGATGCCTTTGGTGTTGCAGGCGTCCATAGGCTACGGTAACTACTTTCCATCAGGTGGGCCGTATGGTTGTTTGCTTGCCTAGAAGTATTAAAAAAAAATGCTATTTTGATACTGCTTTCGAGATAAATGAAACCCAAGTAGGTATTCTATTCCAAAATGTTAGTGTAAGTACATACATGTTTAATTGATTAATCTTTCATTCCCTCTACTATGAATGCATGATATAGCACCGTCATCTGGTATGTGAAAAGACATTTTCGACACGAAAGGACCGAGGGCTGCTTTTATGATGATGCATACGGTTTCTTATCGATGGTTTTTCTATCGTTTGAGCAAGGCATGGAACCTTAAGTACCTGGATTAGAGACACGCATCCTTTGCTTACTGCGCCAAGCAGTCGGGTAAAAAGGGTATTGACAGACAGACCGATAATGGTTCCATTGGTAACTTGAGGTATGAAACGCTAAAAATAAAAGGAGATATACCCATTCCCTCAGTGATGTTGATTATGTCCAAGGATCTCGAACCCTTTTTTTTACTATGTCTTCGAGTCTACTGCTAGGCTAGTAATTCATTTGCAAATCAATGAATTTCAATGGAACTAATGGTGTTGTTTGTGAAAAGCTTTTAGATTTATTTGACTCTGAAGACCCGCGCGAGCGCGACTTCCTGAAGACGGTGCTGCATCGCATCTACGGCAAGTTCTTGGGGCTGCGCGCCTTCATACGGAAACAGATCAACAATATATTCTTGCGATTTGTTTACGAAACTGAACACTTCAACGGAGTCGGTGAACTGCTAGAAATACTTGGAAGGTTAGTAGAATACTATTTGGATCCTTTGTTTTCGATATATCAGGGTTTTACAGATCAACATACACAAAATTGTATCTAATAATTATTTAATAACGAAGCCGGTATCTGTTGTGAACAACATTCTAGCAATACATGCAAGATTTGCTGGTAGGTTGTAGGTCTATCATTTTTATTGAATATTCCAGAGCAATCGTTCGCTCAAACCTTTAAACTTTCTGAGAGAATGTTCACAAACGCGCTCTATCCCCATGGTAGGTACTCGGGGTACCTAGAGTCGCGTAAGTAACAAGCATAGAAAATTCGCATCCCATCTCGGGGACGGCGGCGGACTCCGTGATGATAATTATAGTTATTGATTGCAATCAGACACTTCAAATTATCAGTGCCTATTGTGTTCTATATCCTGTGAATCAGGAAAAAAAAAACAATTATCGTATTCTATACTACGACGCAAGCCTTGTAGCGTACCAATAGACTTGAATAGATTTAACAAACCTGTTTCCTCATAAATGATCTTTCGGTGCTTAAGACCTTAGGGCACATTTTCACCAGTGGATACGAAACGACCGCTGGAGGCGAGCAATTTAAGTAACGTTCCTCACCTGCGGGGATGAGGATTAATGAAAATGGTCAGTCGTTTCGAGACAACTTCCATAGTCCCCGCATACAAACTGTATCGACTAATGCGTCCAGCAACTGGCGATTATGCAAAGTGCGGTAGGAGCTACAACGGATCCATAATGTTTTCATTGCTGGGATTCACGGTGAATGGGCTTGCACCGCGCTAGCTTAGGTAGGTGGATGTTACACGCCTTCGTTTTTATTTGTGCATGCCTCACGATATTTTTCGATCAACCGGTGATTCGAACCCCACGAACTTCGGAATTCCCGCTGTGCCACCACGGCTCATACGTTACAGAAACCACTCGCATCCTGCAGTTGTTTAGAGCGCACCGCTATAAACACGATGTACCATTCCAGTATAATAAACGGGTTCGCGTTGCCGCTGAAGAGCGAACACAAGCAGTTCCTGGTGAAGGTGCTGCTGCCGCTGCACAAGGTGAAGTGCCTGTCGCTGTACCACGCGCAGCTCGCCTACTGCGTCGTGCAGTTCCTGGAGAAGGACGCCACGCTCACCGAGCCCGTCGTGCGCGGCCTGCTCAAGTTCTGGCCCAAGACTTGTTCGCAGAAAGAGGTACGTAATACTTACAAACACACGTTCATGAAAGGAGAGCAAGCTTCAAAGCACGCTGAATCCTTTTAATGGACCAACCTGGTCACTGACACTACAAAGAACCGTTTGACGAAGAACGTCGAACTTAGTGTAAAATATGACAGGTGGAGAATAAAACCGTTGATGGACCGTGGGTAAAACCATCTTCTGGAAGCACAAAGTGCAAATTCGGGCGTAGAGTTCAGTTTTGAATAGCCTTACAGTATAAGCAGATTTTTCAAGAATACATTTATTTCTTTTTACTCGTAAGCTAAGAATTAGTTTGTGCAAATGGGCAT
The DNA here is from genome assembly GCA_951392215.1 of Epirrita christyi. Taxonomy (NCBI): domain Eukaryota; kingdom Metazoa; phylum Arthropoda; class Insecta; order Lepidoptera; family Geometridae; genus Epirrita; species Epirrita christyi. The sequence goes on from OX595852.1 coordinate 9,056,618, forward strand.
AATAAAACGTGCAGACCGCTGGTTGAGTTCTATTACCTAATTGTATTAACGTCTTCATATACTAACTAGCGTTTAAAACTTCACGTTCAGGTGTCATGAACCGACTGTTATCGATTTGTGCATATCTATTTCCGAAAATCATTGTTCAGCCCACTCGAACGTTTATCGAAATAATATATTAGCGTTCGACTTCGTTCGGCGCAATCGTGTGATACTTTAGGCTGTATCAATTTGACCAATTTAGTCCCAATTGTTTCAAAGAGTATTGCTGAAATGTTTTATTAATTAGTATTTTGTTATTTTTCAGGTTATGTTCTTAGGCGAGATTGAAGAAATATTAGATGTGATTGAACCGGCTCAGTTTGCGAAAATACAGGAGCCGCTTTTCAGACAAATAGCAAAATGTGTTTCAAGCCCACATTTTCAGGTAATTGGTATATCTTTTAATCAAATGTACATGGTATAAGCTGGTATAACATGTTGCATACTTGGCAATGAAAAAGTCCCTGAATAAAAATTCGTTTAGGGTTCTATAATCGCATTACATAAAAATATATTTGGTCTCCAAGATATTATTGATTGGCCTTGCTTTGTCTCAGGTCAACTTATATGACTGTTACTCGTTTTTTTAGTATGTAAAATTTTCTGTGATCTCCAATATTTCCTTCAAACTGTTATTTATTAAATATAAAAATAATTTATTTGTTTTGAATATGGTAATTTTACATTGGTGGTCATAATTCACAAGTCCAACATACTCAGTCATACATTATGACATACAAATAATTTCGTTCCCATAAGTAGGTACTAGGTAGATAGATCCATTACCATGTCATTATAATAATAATTATTAACAATTTTAAGAAATAATTATCACTAGAAACGGGATATTTACCATGATTTTTGAGCTTTATTGATTCCCGATATTTCGGCACAGTTTCATGCGCCATGATCACGGGTAAACTGAAGTCTTTGCGAGGAAATTTTATTGTTATTGGTAGCCGTAACGATCTACCCTATTTCTCACTCTTTTATTACGAACACCCCTACCATCAGTTTCATTGTCACACTTAACTCCATCTCGACACACCACACTAACGGTATCCGGACGAGCAACTGGTAGCACACAATTTTTACGATTCCTACACATTCTCACCACAGGATTCCAGACTCCAGACAATTGAAAACCATCTTCTCTATCGAAATTCCTGTGTTTAGTAATCTCAATTGCCTCTTGCACCAGTCTTGGTATGTAATGCCGCTCTGTTGAGATTACCTGTGGATTGTGTAGCTCAATCTAATTTTGAGCCAGATTCTATGAGGTGTTCCGCTATGACTGACTTCTGTGTGTCGACGTTTTTGACCGCTCGGATGTGCTCCTTGACCTGACAATATCCCGTTTCTAGTGATAATTATGTTAATAACCATGATAGTTTCAAAAATTTTAAGAAACTTTTGGGATTCGCATGGTAATCAGTCCAGCATCTCGATCAGTGATACTTATTTGACTGTTGCATATTATTTGATTATGCAATTATACATTTCAGGTGGCAGAAAGGGCGCTCTACTTTTGGAACAACGAATATATAATGTCACTAATGGAAGAGAACAACCATGTTATAATGCCCATAATGTTCCCCGCGCTGTATCGGATCAGCAAGGAGCACTGGAACCAAACTATCGTAGCGCTCGTGTACAACGTGCTCAAAACGTTCATGGAGATGAACTCCAAGCTCTTTGACGAGCTCACTGCTAGCTACAAAGCGGAAAGGCAGAAGTGAGTACTTATGTCTGGTTAATGTGTTCAAACTTAGGTATTTATGCTAGTCATCATCATCATCATCAGCAGCAGCAGCCTTTAGACGTCCACTGCTGGACCAGGCCTGAAATTGTCATGAAATATAATGGGGGGAATTGCCATAATCACCACGCTTGGCAGGCAGATTGGTGTCATGTGGATGCTGCTGCCCATCCCCTGATGTAATCCCTTAAGTCGATTTTTACGACATCCACGTGAGGAGATGGAGTGGTATAGTCTTAGGCTGGACACACCACATCTTCATCTTCCGTTGCACCTAGAAGTAGAATTTTCGAAATCAAATAAAATACACCCTTTTTTAATAAAAGGAAGGAAAAAAATTACATTATACAATGAAGGGATTTGTCATAATCACCACGCTTGGCAGGCGGATTGGTGATCGCAGTATTAGTGTTGGATGCTGCTGCCCATCCCCTGATGTAATCTCTTAGTCAACTTTAATAACATCCACGGGAGAAGTAGAGGTCTATTCTTAGGTCGGACACACCATGGCAATAATAATTCGTATAATTCTTTATTGCACATACAAGTTATAACGAAAGACATTAACAAAGGTGAGCTTAAGCTTTAAACCGTTGAGGTTAGACAGAAGTGATGAAGTTGGTAGGATTGTAAAGGTGACAGCACACGAAATACCCCGCTGGTTAGTCCGATTCCAATGGTTGTGTCGTCGTTGTGTAGGGAATATCTCGAGGTGGTCCCGTGAAAACTTGTGTTTTTTGATGTCGCTTAGAAAGGTCAAGAAAGTAGGTAACCTACATCGCGTGTATTCTTGTTTGGTACTCAAGCACGCCGTTACAGTTAAACCTATTTCGATGAGATTTGGTTCATAGACCTAGATCGAGACAGGCATAGTTTGTATTCAGAGGCCCAATTCTCTAATTTAAAAACATTCAATTCGCAATATAATCTCGTCTCAGTCGCACTGTCACGTATAGTAACTATTACTTAATCTTCGCGTTTCTTGCTAAGAATATGTAATAGTTACTATACGAGACAGTGCGACTGAGACGATATTATACTGCGAATTGAATGTTTTTAAATTAGAGAATTGGGCCTCTGGTATAGCGCGAGCGAGGCTATGGGCCGACACTAGTATTTATTATAGGATTCAAATAAAAACATGTTATTGTTAAATTCAAATTCAAAAGTATGAATTTGAAATCTGGAGGATCATTTTGAATTGTTAAACTGAATTGATTCATGCTGCAACGCAACCAAACCTAAAGTTTTTTGATGATCCTTCTTGCAACTGACCTCGGTAAATACGATAGTGAGCGAATCCTTGTTTCCCTCAGAGAGAAGAAGCGCGAGAAGGAGCGCGACGAGCTGTGGAAGCGGCTGGGCGAGCTGGAGATCAGCCACAAGCGGCAGCAGCCGGCCAACTGATGCGCGCGCCGACCACTCCTCTCCACCCCCAAAAATTATGAGACCGTTTCTTTTTCACTTATATTATATTCATATTTTCTATTCAATTACACTTTTGTTGATGACGTTATTAATTTTTGATACCTCTGGTGATTCCGATGAGTATGCGATGAGCCGCGTCCCGCCGCCCGCCGCCGCCGCCGCCGCCGCCGGTCCACTCTCGGACCGCGACAGTGCAGTGCAGTGCAGTGCAGTGCTATGTCCCGAGTGCACGATCTTTGCTATCGATTACATTTACATAGGTCACTAGTTTACTTTAGGATTTCTTAATATCGTTAAATTGTTTAAATTAGTTCGAGTTGTATGTATTATTATTGAATGAGGATTGCGCTGCATTTCGGATCACCGATATTTTGTATGAATCGGGCACCCAGCTTTTCGGCTGAATATGATTGTACAAAAATGATTAATAAACAAATATAATATGATGTAATAATGTTAGTGAGGGCCGCCCGCTCCGCCCGTAGATCGTTGTGGATTTTAATTTAAATTAGATGCTCGACTATAATGTTCTGTAATTTGGTCGTACTATCATTTTGTATAGTTACATAGTGTAAATAGGCATTTATTTATTATAAATTTATAGCAGTGTGATTTTTATACCTTCATAGCTGCGGGAGTGGTGGGAAGCTGTAATTGGACAAAATCGGTCAGAGCGAACTGGAGACTATTCGTTGAGTTCATGTATCGTGCGTACAGGAATGCCAATCATTTTAATTTGGTCATAGTGTAGAAGGATGCTATTATATGAGATAATGTTAAGGGAATAGTCATTAATTTGTATGATATTACTTGTAGCCATTAATTTTTCTATCATCACTATATTCGAGCGCGGGCGCCGGCTGCTGCCGCGCCTGCGCCCTGTATATGCCGCGACGCGCCGACTGCGCAGTGTATCTATGTACACTATGGAGATGTTTGTTATTGTAAAATGTATTAACATTGCAAAAATTATATATGATCTTATATACAAATTACTATTATAGAACACGGTATGAAAATAAAAAAGTTGACTCACAAGAATTGAATTTTAAGTAATCGTAGTGTAAGAGTAGGCGACCCGCCGTATGTACTAGGTAGCGCCGCGCCGCGCCGGCTTGCTCGCTCCTCACGGCGACCTGTTAGTTCTAGGCCCTCGAAGAACATACGACTATATTGGTGTTCGTCTAAAGAAGGACTACGCACGCACCCTGTGTAGATATTTTAATTATAATTGCACGCTGTAGTATAGCCTTTCTCTAGATCTAAAAGAATACCAATACTTATTTTCTTCGAGGATGAAATACCTCTAAAAAGGTCAAGGGTTTTATCATCTAGGTACCCATTTAGTGAGAAATATTTGTACACTGTTCTTTTGAGCTAACGTCCCCTTAGTGATTACCTACTCAGTTGCGTAAACTGCATTGGAAATACACAAAACATTTGCACGTTACTCAGTTTTTCATTTCAATAATTAGGCTGAATATAAGTTTCTTTCTTTATAAGTGGCGTAAACTTCACCTTAGCATTGACCTAGACATTGACTTGTTCAATACCAATGTCTTCATAGCGTAACCCCTAAACTAAAAAATAGCATTAGTGTTAGAGCGTTGAACTCCAATATCAGATCGATACACCGCCAACTTTGGCGCATCGCCATGACTACCGGCGCACAACATAGCTTGTTTCACCTGGTGGTACTACACATTACTCTTCGAGTGGAGGGTTGGTTAAAACGTTCGCAGAGTGGTGCCTAACAAACAAGTTTGGGTTAGTAACTGAATCAAAATCTATCATAATATGAATTACGCCTATTTTGCTAATACTGATTTAAATTTAAGGGAAAATGAGACTAACAAGTTCTCGCGCCTACACGCGAGCCAGCACGGTGCCCAAGATGCCCCCGGGGCTAGTGGAGCTGATGGAGGGTCTAACCAAAGATGTGCTCAAAAATAACCCGACTAACATCTATGAGTTCTGTGCCAATCATTTGGAGAAGTTACTAGAGATAAGAGATGGGCCAAGTAAGTTCGTTATTGTTTCTGCGTCAAACAGTCGTCATAACCTTATAGGTTGTAGTTAAAGATCTTGTAGAATTGATTTAAGTTTAGTATTAAATTCGAAGAACATTTACGTTTCAAGTTAATGTTACTTGGTGATGATTGAATTTGTTGTACATTTACATTGAAATATTACAGCCGCCAAAAAAACGTTGACCCTCGAGGAGAAAATCTCCAAAGCGCAAGAAACAGTGAGACAACGAGCTAAAAAACGACAGGATCGTTTTGATAATGAAGTGCAAAAAGATATAAAACATGACGCAACGGAGAATGATGATTCTAGTAAAGAAGTCCAGAGTTCATCTAGACAGGAACTCGTGCCCAATCTAAGAGCGCCTGTTCATCACGATCAAGATTTGTCACTCTCCTCTGAAGTGGAAATATCACACGAGCCAACGGATAATTCGCTAACATCAAAAGACTCTCACTTTGATGAGTTCGACGAAATCTCGATTAGTAAATCTTCAACTTTCAGTTCAGTGAGCAAAAGTACAGTTATTGATCTAGGTAATGATTATAACCCCAACAATAAACAAGAATTAGATGATGGAATTGAGGTTGACAACACTCATGAACCTGTGAAAGGGAATGAAAAAGACGATGACCAAAAAGATGAAACAGTTACGGATAAGAAACCGTCTGGATCGTCTTCTGATAATAGTGGTAAAATACAAGAGAATATTCAATCATCTTTTATCAATAACAGTAATCAGCAGGTAACCAAAGAAGAATCTGGTATAATAATTCCCGATGAAGATAATATTTTAAAAGAATTTTACAATACAATGGCAGATAAAAACGATAGCCAAAGTGAAACCAACGATGCAAGTATCCGTATAAAAAGTGACAGTGAAAGTGAACATAAAAATAACTTAAAATCACTTGAAGAAGTAAATGTAATTATTGAGGAGGATGAAAATCAAATTGAATCGAGCCAAGATATGACTACAATTAAACATGCATCTATTGTCAGCGTTGAAGATAAGATTGATGCTGAAGACCTTAACATGAACATTAAGGACGGTAACATCTCTGACGGTAATGCAAATGAGACAACTGATATCGTAAATGAAGAAAAATCGGGCATAGTTCAAGATAATGAAATTGCCGTAACTAAAACAGAGAATGCCGATGAACTGTTAAAAGAAACGTCACTGCCAGAGTCACTGACTGTCAATGCTAATATAATTACTGATATTGAAAACTCAGCCGATAATCTTAAAGAGTCTAATGAAGGCTCTGTAAAGGTGATTGAAGAAACAAATCATGAACATATAAATCTGCCGCAGATGGGCGAACAAGAGTCGCAAATGAAAGTTATTGATGAAAATATTGTACCAATACCAGATTCTATAGTACAAATAAACACAGATAACGAAACTGGAGGCGAAAGTGCTGCTGCTGATGAAAAAAAAGAAATCATAAAAAATAGTGTCAAAAATAATACCACTGAGCACTCAACAAACAATATGATGAACCTAAAAGAAAATGAAGATAATGAACAAAATTTAGAAGAGAAAACTGCTGAGTGCAGTGAAATCGTAAATGAAAATTACGCTAAAAACATAAATTCCACCTCTGTTGCAAGATCAGGCACTTTTGAGAATAATGATGATAGTAGCGTTTTTGGATCAGACTTATCGAAAGCTGAAGATGATATACCTCTTAGTGACAGTGAAAATGGTCAAAATGATATGGATTTGGAAACAGCCGCTGTAACCATACAAAAAGTATTTCGTTCTTTTCTTTTCAAAAGTCGGAATTCCACTTTTGAAGATATAACGAACGATGAAGCAACTTCATTGGAGGAAGATAACGATAAAAAGGTAAGTCGATTCATCATAAAAAGCTTATTCGTATCTGCTTTTGAAAAAGTAAAATTTTTACTGTTATTTATTCTAGGAAGATTACTACGCTGCAGCAAATCTAAGCAAAGAAAGAAGACCATTAGGTATTACCAGAATGGACACAGTTTTGCAGACTGTAAATGAAGAAAAATCACTTTCTTTATCCACTGATGACTCATCTACGTTATCTAGCGCGGCTACAACAATCCAAGCGCATGTTAGAGGATTTTTAGTACGGAATAAACTGAATTCCTATAAAACCGTCTCTACGAATTCATTAGTAAACTCTAATGAAATGGACACTGACACTGAACAGCAGAAGAATAAAACTGTGTTGAATATTCATATTGTTCCCGAAGAAGGCAATTACCTCAGTAGGGATGAAAGTTTAATAACTTCAATGGATTTATCTCTAGATGGAAGCCCTCAATCGTCAGTAAATTTGCATCCTTTGAGCTATGATCTCGTAAGCGAGCGCAGAAAGCTACTGAAGAGAGAAGATGCTATACAGTCTGTATCTCCACCGAGCAATAACAGCGGGAAGCTAAGCGAAGAATCCGTGAAAGAAGTTTTACTAAATGAGAACGATATATCGAAAACTGAAAATATAATCAACGAAAAAGAAGATCAGCATAACCATGAAGATAACTCATCAGAAACTTTGGTTGTGGCTGTGCCTGTTCGTGACACGTCAAACGAAAATGTTACCACAGAAAAAGCTGATAGGTCTGTAAGCTCCGATGAGTCTGACGTAATCACACCTTTTGTCGCAAGCCCACGTAGCTTAGTAGGTGATTTTGAGAACACTTCCAAATTATTACACTCGGGAGAGTTCCACGACGTTGTCCTCCCGACCAAAGTGTCGCGCAGTGAAACAACAGTCGTCCGTGGTGAGTGAAGACATCTATTATAATCAGGTGATAATGATTTTTGTTCTAACAAAGCCATAGCATGGAGTGCTGAACGCTGTATTACCTAACTGCTTAATGTAGAGCCTTAATTTCTTTAGTGTCTTCATCCATTTGATGACCTCTGCGGCACCGGAAAGTCGGGCAAGTAGTTGACTGAGTCGATTCCCATCGTACTTGTAGTTTCTGATACCCACAACACGGAATCCGTGTGGGGTCAGTACTACGTATGTGACTGGGTGTTATTTACTTGGAGCAAGGAACAAAATGGAGTGGCAGTAACATTTATTTTGTATGAAAATTGCCCACCATTAGCTTGCCATTCAACCATTCATTTAATACTCTGTGACCTTTGATTGCCTTCATTCAAAGTTTTGTTTACTTTTTGTGTTTTCGTAAATTTTCACTATTTTATTAGCAAATACCTATATTTTTTACTACACAAGTTGGATTTCACAATGCCTGAGTGTAATATTGTGCATTGTGGTACGAGGCAAAGCCAGTATCGGCCTGGGCTGACTTTACGCAAGTGCTTCAACAGTTTTCATTGAAATTGTAGTTTTGCTTCATTATTTTGTTTTAAATGTATGTTTCTTTAGTGAGCTTTAGAGTAAACATGAGGACATTAGTGCCATTGTTGTGTAAAATATCATTATTTCATAGTAATTCATTTATTGCTTACAAGATTGTTTACAACTAGGGCTTGGTCGGGCAAATAGCCGACCCAGTTCGACCCAAAAATCGAGCACGCCTTATTTATCAGAACAACCGCCCTGTGGTTATTTATGCCGCATATCCTTGTTAGTATTGAAGAAAACAAAAGATATACTAGAAGTTCTGCGACCAGCATAGACCACGCGAGCACAAACGTTTTTGCAACAATTGTGATCACGTTGGTGCTTTGATGATCGTTGAGTTTGAGGCACAATTGAGACAAACTGAAATCGCATCCATAGCGATCTAACTTAACCCAGTCTTGCCTGGACCACAAAGTCGTTGAATCTCTAACAAATGAGAGCTCACGTTATATTGTTTATTACATCATTTTTTTTCATTTTATCTCAAAAACTATATATATCCTAGAATAATAAAAATTAAATTAGTTTTGGAACGTATAGACATAGTCCTTTCTTATAACACCCCACATGTCGGTAAATGGTGCCGCAGCAAACTTCACCCCTCTTTGGAGGAAATACCCCACCAATCAAAAATCGTCAAGATTCATTGAATAGTACGACCTGTACGCGAGTACCAACATACATCCGGACAGATGAAAACAAATTTGCTTTAGAATTTACTTAGTTGTTTGCTTCGCTCCCTCGGTTAATCAAGGTTCCATAGTCCGACAACGAACCATTGTTAGGTCGCGGTCGTCCTAGTCTAACAGAGTCATAATTTTCAAGTTATGAACATGACATGCATGAAAGGTAAGAAAGTTTAGAATTAGATTAAGATCTCAACTGTAAGAAAATAAAACGTTATTCATTATGATTTATAGGTACCGTAGGTACCTCCTCAAGTCCTCATACATCGGAAGGGAGGGTGAATTTTATTTTTGAGCTTACCCCCTCTTTTGTTGTACTATATCATAATATGTATCGGATTCTCCGAATCGTCACAAAACCCTTTTACTAAATCTTTATATTCTTAAATAATGTATAAACTTGTATACGTACTGCATAGTAACTTAGAATATACGGTATATTATATAATATCAATGAGTAGTAATAGTACCATTATTACTGTAGTTTAATAGGCTAGTCGTATAGCAGGTGGTAGGGTAAGTAGCTACTAATTAGTTACGCGTATATAGGGCATTTTGGCTATAGTTTTTTTACGGATTTAATATTATTTACAAAAAAAATTGTTAAATTTATTGTTTCTTTTACAGAATTCAAGAACGTGCTGGCGTATATTTTGCTTTGGAACAATTCGTAGTACAGTGAGCTAGTAAATGCTGTGAAGCGAGTGCCTATTAAGCTTGTTGTATAATAACTATTAAACATAATATAATAATAGTAACGGTACTTACTGTGTAATATTTTTATTTTTGACATTACCTACTAACTAATCTTAGCGACTACTTTACTACTCCGGTGCCGTGGTGTTTAGGACGTAGAATAGACAGGGTATGGGCAGCAGCATCTACCTGAGTACTCTACACCAATACTGCCATCAAAAATCCGTCTGCCAAGCGTGGTAATTATGGCAAAACCCCTTATTCTTTGAGGGAGGCCTCGTCCAGTCCAGCAGTGGACGTGTACCGACCGACGAAGAACTTTAGCTGCTATTAATGATTGGGGGTGGGGGTTAGGAACGGAAAATTGCAATTCAGTCGCATCCACCACCTCTGGTGGTCGTTGCAACTGATTTTACAAATGCATCGCAATGACCAACATGGTGGCAGGTTGGGGTTGGGGGTGGTCGTTTGGAATAAACCTATTTTACTGAAACAGAACCTATATTCTCTGTTATTTAGTAAAGATCAGCCGTGCCCTTTCAGGTTACCACTATTTCTTTACAAATTAAGGAGTACCTATGCTAGCACAGAGTTTTGTTCGTAGCTATAACATTTAATTTGTAATGCATTCATCAATGCTTCTTATTAAACTTTCAAATTTCACTTTAATTTTATATTTAGGCATGTTTAAAACATTCTATGGACAAATTTTTGTAAAGTTAATAGGTAGGTACCATTTAAACCAAAGTAAAATAGGTAGGTTTTTTTTATGCTACTTTTTTTTGCAAGTAGAAAAGCTTACGGCCCACCAGATGGAAAGCAGTTACCGTAGCCTATGAACGCCTGTAACACCAAAGGCATCACACGCGCGCTGCCGACCTTGAGACATAAAGATGAAAAGTGTCATGTGCCTGTAATTTCACCGGCACCCGTACCCTTCAAACCGAAACACAGCAATGCGAACACTACTGCTTGGCGGCAGAAATAGGTAGGTAATAAAATATAACTAATTAGAAGCATAGATATCGTAGGTATCGGCAAGCTGAATCTATCACAAGTTATATTTTATAGCTTCAAATACTAGCTGTGCTAAGAATACTCCTTCGTTTGTATGGAGATGGTGACCATGCGTTTTGGCAGCTACTACTTGTGCAGCCAAACATACTAGAGGCCCAATTCTCTTTAAAAACATTCAATTTGCAGTATAATCTCGTCTCAGTCGCACTTTCACGACTATTACCTAATCTTCGCGTTTCTTGCTAAGAATATTGTAATAGTTACCATACGAAACAGTGCGACTGACACGAGTTTATAATGTGGCTAGATTGTTTTTAAATTAGAGAATTGGGCCTCTGGTTAAAGACACGATTCGTTAGCTCGATCGCCATTTTTCGATTTTGGTGTAAAACTCATAATTACCTACTCGAGTGTTTTTTTCATTAATTATGAGGACAACCGAAAGCCATTGATAGAGAGCCCATTGTGTAACATTGCATTTTAAAAATCAAGCGATCTAGCAGCGTCAGTTTTTATGATCAAAGATGCTTATGCAGGCCATGGCGTGACTTCTTTCGTGTAAAGATAGGCATCTATACAAAGATCTTTGCTTCTACCTATACACATCTAAATGGTGGCACTTCACTTGGTGTAAATTCGCAAATGTAGTGTTATTTTTCCAAGGTAAAATCAAACATAAGTCTATCAGTACCTACATAATGTTGTTTTCCTTGGCAAAATAACTCAAACATTTGCGAATATATACCAAGTGAAGTGCCACCATAATAATAGGCATAGAACATCTTTTGATAATCAATGGGGTATTCGCGTTTTCACAGGCTTGGAACCAAGGAACATAATACCTTGGAACCGTAGACCGAGACGCTTGGAACGCTTGGAGGCGTGATCTTTCCAAACGACGGAAAAAAGCTCAGAATAATGACAAGCACCATTATTCTAAGGAAAAAAGTGTCTGTCTGTCAGTTAAGTCAATGTCACTGTCAGTCGACAAAAATATGTATATGTCGCTCAGCTCAGTACCACAAAGAAAAAAAGGCGGGAAACATCGAATAGGGCGGCTGCGTTTTTTCCCACCTAATTTGAAAAAAATATTTTTCTTGCATAAATTCGGATCAGTAGAGTAAATCATATCTAATTTATTAATTATTCTATATAAAGTAGTGTAGTGTATATATTTTTCTGCATCTGGTAAGTTATTCTTACCTTTTCTAATGGAGGAGCCACCAGACCCCGGCGGGGGCATAGTCCCTCCGGCTGGTTCCTATGTCACTTTGTCCAATAGCTTTGAGAAACTTTTATCAAATGAATCTGCCATGGATACGGACACTTCTGTCTCAAAGAAATGCCGTAAACGAAGCCGTATACACAAAATGTGCAAACATTGCAATAAAAGGAAGCGACAACATGGTTCTAATAAAGAATCTAAAGGTTGTCACTGTGATGAAAACGTATCACTTACCGATAACAGTGATAATGTCCCTAGCGCGGAATCAATTTCAACTCCAGTTCTTGACATACCTGTGATGCCTGTACCTTCCCCGGTCGCTATGCCGACCCCTGTTGCAACATCGACAGCTTCCCCAATTTCATCTCCACCGGCGCCGCCGGTCACTAGAGCTCAATATGACTTGACAGATAACGCCCCATATATTGTTCATGTGCAACGTATAACCGATTCTCCGAATGACGGCTCCACACTCCACCCCATTATTTTTGGGAAATTCTTAAAACGCAATGCTTTTTACAATGTCGTAAACGGTAGCGTTAAACGGATAGGCAGGAATAGGATTTCCCTATCATTTAATAACCATACAGATGCCAATGCTTTTATTAATCATGATAGCCTGAATAGTAACAACTTTAAAGCATTTATACCAACCTACAATGTGTCACGCATGGGTGTTGTCCGAGGAGTGCCCACAGACCTCTCTCCAGAGGAGATGATGGAATGCACTACAGTTCCTAGTGGTTGCGGAAAGATTTTAAAACTCAGACGTATTAACTTCAAAGAGATGATTAATGGAGCTCCGGTGTGGAAACCAACTCAGACAGTGGTTGTAACATTTGATGGCCAAGTGTTACCTAACCGTATATATATGTGTTATAATGCTTTACTAGTACAATTATACACCTATCCGACCATTCAATGTTATAACTGCTGTCGTTTTGGACATACAAAGTTGCAGTGTAGGTCAAAACCACGCTGCTTCAAGTGTGGCCGAGAACACTCAGGTGACTCCTGTGACATTGAAGAAGAATATATTTCATGTTGTTCATGTGGGGGAATACACTTTGCCACAAGTAAATCATGTCCGGAATATGTACGACAACAAAAAATCAAATTTACAATGGCTGACAAATGTATTTCCTATGCAGAAGCATCCAGGATCCATCCACCTCTGTCACGGTCTTATGCAGAAGTTTTAGCTACTGCACAAGATCAAACTACTCCATCTGATAACAACCGTAAAGTAAATCAGGCTCATTCTTACAAAAAAACTGTATTTATTAAGCCACGTTCACCTCCTAAATTAAACAAAGGTTATGACCAAAAAGAACACCGTTATTTGACCAATGAACCATCTCCAAACCTGTCTAATGGTTGCGCTCTAAAAGAGGGTGACAAGGACAGGCAGCTTACTATATCAGATGTTATTGCCCTATTAAACACTTTATTACAGTCCAATACCATAGAACCGTCCAACGCTGCTAAAATTATAGACACAATTAGTATTCTACACACCCACCATAATGGATCACACCAGATCCGCAGTTCAGTGGAACTGCCGGAGTGTAGTTAGTAAAAAAAGCGAAATTATTTATTTAGCTAATAAATTCAACCCTTTTATTATTTCAATCACAGAGACCTGGCTCAAGCCAGACTCTGTGTTTAAATTGAGCGGCTTCTCCTGCCTCAGGGATGATAGACCTGATGGATGGGGTGGAGCCGCTCTTCTTATTCAAAATTCTTGCTCTTTTTCACAATTCCCTTTACCAACCCATGATAATGATAACTTTACTGCTGTTGCTTGTATGATTAATAAAGTCTGCTTTGTATCTATTTACATACCTCATCCTTCCCTCCAAATATTTATTGAAGTAGAAAATTTACTTTCTTATCTTCCTAGGCCTTTTGTTGTTATGGGAGATTTTAATGCACATCATAGGACATGGGGTAGCTCTGTGTCTAATTGCCATGGTAAAGACCTCCTTGAGATAATTGATAGACAAAATCTCTGCATACTTAATGATGGATCCCATACACGAAGAACAAAACCTTCAGAAAATGATAGTGCTGTTGACTTGTCAATAACTTCTCCTAGCCTAGCTTCATCCATTTCTTGGGAAACTCAACAATCCACACATGGCAGTGACCATTTTCCTATCATTTTAAAATTTTCTCAATTTAAAGTTAATATTGAACCCAAAGCTCCACCCAGAATGAGATATAGATTAATAAATAACAAATGGAATGATTATAAATCTCATGTTGAAGATTACCTACACACATTGCCTCCTATTTCCCAGGGTGTTACTGATTGTGCAGATAGTTTCTCCAATACTTTGATAGAGGCTGCCAATGCAACCTTTCCCCTTAAAAATAGTGCTTCTGGCAAGCTACCATCTCCACCATGGTGGGATTCTGAATGCAGTGTAGCTGTTACTCAGAGAAAAGAGGCAGAGTTGATTTATAATATAGATATGTCTGAAGACAATTACGATAAATTAATCAACATATTAACTAAAACTAAGAAGTTGTTGAAAGAAAAGAAATTTCAAGGTTGGCGCAGTTTTTGCTCAACCATAACTCCCCAAACAAATCCTTCAGAAGTCTGGAGAAATATTAGACGTTATAGAACTGGTGTCAGTGCATCTACTTTCACAACTATGCCACCTTCTCTGAATAATGATTTCTTAGACCGTTTGGCTCCACCGACAGTACCACCAAGAGAATTGTTTATAACCTCAATCCCATCTCTTATTACTTGTCCTTATGGCCTTGATGCTCCTTTTTCAATACATGAGTTGAAAGGTGTTTTATCAGGGACTCGTGATACAGCTCCAGGTAAAGATGGTATCCCATACTCATTTTATACACATCTTGGTGATAACGCTTTACAATATTTTCTCGATCTTATCAATTCTGTCATGTTGACAGGTGTCATTCCTCCAACATGGAAATCGCAAATAGTGCTGCCATTTTTAAAACCTACAAAAAATTCTGCAGATTCCACATCCTATCGACCCATAGCTTTATCTCCAGTTATAATTAAAATTGCGGAACATTTAGTTAAAAATAGAATTGAATGGTATGTTGAAAATCAAAATCTTTTACCTAACAGTCAATATGGCTTTAGGAAAGGCAGAAGTTCGATGGATAGTGTTAGTGTTTTTACGACTGATATTCGAATATCTTTTTCACTCAATAAATCAGTTGTAGCCACATTTTTAGACATAAAATCTGCCTATGACAATGTTTTAATTGAAATACTGATTAAAAAGCTAAACTTTTTAAAAATTCCTCCTATTTTAATCAACTTTATTCAAAACATGTTAGCTGGTCGAGTAATCATTTTAAATTCCACCCAGCTTACAAGAGTGGCTTGGAAAGGTTTACCGCAAGGCTCTGTTTTGAGCCCCTTGCTGTATAATATTTATACGTATGATCTAGAAGAATCCATTTGTGATACAGTTAGTATTTTACAATATGCAGATGATTTGCTGATATACACTTCTAGCAGTTCCATTGATACAGCATCCTTTAAAATATCATTTGCTCTTAAATTTTTAAAAATATGGTTAGATAAGCATGGTTTGGAGCTTTCAGTGACTAAAAGTACCGTAGTTACTTTCACGCGCCAGCTTAACCCAAAACTTGCAAAAATCCATTATGATGGAGCTATTATTCCTTTAAAAAGTTATGCTAAATTCTTGGGCGTCTTTTTGGATTCGAAGCTCACTGGCCATCCACACTGTGAGTATGTTGTTGCGAAATGTGAAAGACTTTTGAACTTACTGAGATGCCTCACTGGTGTCTGGTGGGGTGCACATCCCTTCTCTTTAAAACTAATATATAATGCTCTCATAAGAAGTACTTTAGATTATGGTACGTATCTATTAGAACCTGGCAGAATAGCAGCTTTTAAGACATTGAATGGGATTCAGTCAAAAGCAATGCGTATGATTATGGGAGCAATGAAGTCTAGCCCTATAAATGCTCTCCAGGTGGAATGTGGCGATCCGCCTTTATATTTAAGACGTCAATTTTTGTCCAGCAGACTTTTTTTCCGTGCTCTGCAGTTTTCCAACCATCAACTTCTTCCCAAAATTCAACATCTATCACTACTTACTTCGACATCTTCATATTGGAAAAACAAACAGCCAACCTTTTTAGTGCATAGTTACAACAAATTCAAAACTTTGTCAGCCCCAACTCACCAATCACTTCTCCTTCCCATATTCGACTGTAGTTTCCAAGCTCTCATATTTTCTCCTGATGTTTATTTTGACTTGAATATAGATCGTAGTGAAACATATGCAAATTCTTATTTTAAATCTATTGTTGGTGAGCGATGGCCTGGTTGGCATCAAATATATACTGATGCTTCCAAGCACTCCATAACAGATAATGTTGGTGTAGGTGTATATCATAAACAGTATAATATTGTGCAAAAAGTTAAATTTCCTCCTGAAACGTCAGTTTTTTCTGGAGAATGTTATGGCATTGTAAAGGCACTAGAATATATTTTGTTAATGAAACTCAAAAACACGGTTATTTTTAGTGACTCTATGAGTTCTTTACAATCACTTGTTAGATATCCTTTTAGATCTAAAACGTGTTACCCTAGCATACTAGAAGCTAGAGTCAAACTCTTTCGCTGTATGTCTGATGGCTTTACCGTTAATTTTGCATGGATACCAAGTCATTGTGGTATAATAGGCAATGAGTTAGCAGATAAATTGGCTAATGAGGCTGTGGAGTGTGGAGACCTTTTTCCGTACAAAAACTTTTCTCATGATCTTGTTGCACTACCCAAAATTTATCTCAAAGAATCTTGGGATAAAGATTGGGATCATACCAGCACTGTCAAAGGCAGACACTACAGGCAGATTCAGTCAGCAATACCAATAAAACCATGGTTTTTTAAACTCAAATTAAGTAAACGTGCCACCACTGTTTTAATAAGAATGCGGCTGGGCCACACGTGCACGCCAGCCCATTTGGCTCGAATGAAAATAATAAATGACCCATCTTGCGACTGTGGAGATGATTTTGGGGACGTTAACCATATTTTTTTTTCGTGCAGTAATTATGATCATCATAATTTTTATAATGACCTAATCTCTTTCCGTGTTCCGCTTCCTTCTTGTGTAATGGTCCTTCTTTCTTCCTTAGATCCTTGTATATATCAACTTTTAGAATCTTTTATTTTTTCCAATAATATTAAAATTTAACCATTTTTTATTCCACTATTTCTATAACTACCTATATTTTTATCTAAAAAAAAAAAAAAACCTTCCTATCCACTTTCCTGATCCATAAATCTCTTTTCCCAATTTCCGCGTATTGTTTCCCTAATTTTTTATTTTTATAAAATAAAAATGGCAAATGCACAAGAAGTGCGACGCCAAAAAAAAAAAAAAAAAAGTACCACAAAGTGTTTTTATTTTGTAAATCTTCTTTTTGTACAACACAACACAATTTCTTAAAAAAGTTGGCAAAAGGTGTATGCTTTGGTAAGCATCATATCAACCGACGGTGAAAATGCCACTGCCCCCTGCTTTAGCCGCACGTCTGGCTAAGAGAGGTATTCTGAAACCTAACTCTAACCCTGAATCCAATGGTAACGACCACACACCCGTCCAAGCAAATGAAGAAATTATAGCTGAAGACTACGACTCAAAACCCGACGAAAATGGTAACAAGGAACAATTTTGGGAAGGAATAGAAGGTGTCAACGTTGATCCTATCAAGGGCCACAAAGGGTGTCCAAATAAAAGTAACATTTTCCATGAATGTTCCATGTTTTGCGTTAAAAAATGGAAGCAAGGAAAGCGTGTACCCTCTGAAGCTTATCTAGAAACCAAACGCAAAGCTTTAGAGATATGGCCACTGCCACATGGCTGGGAAGAAGTGTATGACGAAGGTTATGGTCAACATTACTTTTGGAATGTTCACAACAACTTAGTATCCTGGTTTCCGCCGGCAAATCCATGTGCAGTATTCAGCGAAAGTGCTGCACATTTACGTGAAGAGCGTTTGTTGAAGGAGGGTGATGATAGTGATGACAGCAGTGACGCATCCGACCAGGAAGTCCCACAACAGCCCAATAAAGAGAAAAAGAGGGAACGGCGCGATAGAGAGAAAGAGATGGTGCACCACAGAGACAAGAAGCGACCCAGAGTAAAAGACAACGATTTGGATCCAATGGATCCTGCTTCCTATTCAGATATTCCACGAGGGAAATGGACATCTGGGTTGGACACTCATTCCAAGACAGGAGTAGACAGCACCGCTTCAGGTTCATTGTATCAGATGAGACCATACCCTGCCCCGGGGGCCATACTTGCAGCTAATGCTAAAAAACCATCTCCACCTCCATCACCATAAGAAATCTAATTTTTATCACTCATACTTTGAAAGTTAGTCCTAGTTTACTCAAAAACTGAGTTGTTAAGAAGCTTTTCTAAAGGGCCAGAAGTATAAAATCAAATGAGACTCAACCTCCTTTCCATTCATATGCTGGTATAAATGTATTCTCTTTTACAAAAGCAAAGTCCATAAAAAAAGGCATCTTATTTAGCATTTGGGAACTACGTAATATTCCTTGCTTTAGTGATGAAAACTTCAGTGTATAGATCAATTGCACCCTCAAACTATTAGTATTATAAAAATTATTTTGTGTTCATTCGATGGTTTACATCTCTTGGTAAAAAATACACTGGAATTTTTCTTTTTGGCAATACCATAGTGTAGTAAATTAATAACTCAGGTTTATTAAACAATAGCTCTGCTGTAGCATGGTTTAATTTATTTAATGGCAAGGGTCTAGCATTAGCTTATTTGGGCATGAAAGGAGCCTCTGCTACTGCTGGCACAGGCTGACTATCGTTAGTAACGATAGCAAGTCACTAGCGAGACTATAGTAAATGACAAATATTAACCAATCAAATTACAAAAATTTCAAGCTACCCCGATTTCATTGACCAATATTCAAATTTGCACTTGTCTCGCTCTAGCGTCTTGGTGATCATCTCTTGATCTAACGCAAGGTGACAAAGGTGAATGAAAGATGGTATTTGAAAAAAAACACTATATTCATAGCAGGTTACATGATTAGATTGTTCCATGTTTTTGCAGGTATAATGACATAATGGCTTGTGTAAATGTAATAGTTGATAAGAAACCTATAATAAAACATGTAATTATTGAACATTTTATTTCAAATCATTTTATAGTTATCAGATGGTATAAAAGTCAAAATGCATTTCATTTTCTTATAATATAACTTTTCCTAGACCTATGAAATGCTTTTTATATAAAATGCCGTTTTATAAAAGTTAGTTTACATGCTAAAGATATAAATTTTTATTTATAAATTAGGGTTTTTATTGTACCACAACATACAAAAGAAACGAGTACCTCTACCGTAGTGATAGTATACTTTTTGCTGGAAAGATATTTTCTTTTAACTTGTGGTGTATTGCATATCTGTATGTGTGAGTGCATCTTTATAGTGTAGTTTATTGACATTTCATTGCTTATCATATGTGGGTACTTGGAGATGATGCTGACTACAACTACCTACAACAGCAGTCCTGAATTACCAAGTAAGTTTATAACATTGGCGACGTCGGGAAAATCGCGAAATATAGTAAAAAACCAGTGAAAACTTAGTGAATTGTGTGTGAAACAATGGCTGATAAAAGATTCGAAACTTTTGACCTAAAAATTGGGGACTGGGAATCATATAAAGAAAGATTTGGGTATTTCTTAGTGGCACAGGGCGTGACTAACGAAATCAGTAAAAAAGCCATCTTTTTCGCATCATGTGGCAGTGATTTATATAACTTAGTAAAAACATTAGTGTTTCCAAGATCTGTGAGTGAGGCTACTTTGGTTGAAATAGAAACAAAACTCAATGATCATTTTAGTCCGCGGCCTAATGAAATTGTAGAATCTTTCAAATTTCACACAAGAAGGCAGGGTAAAAATGAATCAATGCAAGATTACATTGCGACGCTTAGGAAAATGTGTAGATTTTGCAATTTTGTGGATTTGGAAAGGACACTAAGAGATAGAATCGTGTGCGGGGTGAAAGATATGAAACTGCAAGAAAATTTACTGAAGACGGCGAACCTCACATACGAAACGGCGGTTCGGTTGGCATTGCAAGCAGAGAAGTGTTCAGAAGATATAAAAATACTATCAGTGACTGATGCTGGAGGATCATCAAACTTAAGCTCAGCGAGTGGTGCTGGGAACAGTGAGGCAGAACCAATGGAGGTAAATGCAGTTAAAGAAGAAAAAAAGAAGTTATACTGCTACCGATGCGGAGGAAGCCACATGTATCACAGTTGTAAGTTTGCTTATGCTAAATGTAATGCGTGCAGTAAAATAGGCCACATAGCAAAAATGTGCAAGAAAAATAATAAAACTGGTGAAGTCAAAGAGATTCAGGAACGGACAGAATCTATGAATGGTTTATATTGCATAGGAGATATGAACCGGGAACCTGCAATATGGACAGAAGTTCAACTGAACAATATATCAGTAAAGTTTGAGGTAGATTCCGGCTGCTCTTATACCATCATGTCACGGGAACAAGCAGAACAGATTTGGCCCAACGGTCTAAAATTGGACAAATGCAATCTAAAGCTGCACACCTGGACTGATGCTAAGGTGCAGGTGCATGGCAGGACCAAAGTTTTTATTAAATATAAAAATTTCAAAGGTTACCTGCAATTACTGATTGGACAGGGGCGAAGCAACCTCCTAGGAAGGAATTGGTTTAAGCCGCTTGGAATCACAGTTGAAGGTATAGATAGAATTCACTCTGTAGAACCAACTGCACCTGAATCTCTGAGAGAAATATTAAATAAATATGATGAAGTTTTTGAAGGACTTGGAGAATACAAAGGACCAGAAGTTGTGATAAGTTGCAAGAAGGATGTACAGCCGATATTCATGAGAAGTCGACCTGTACCTTTTGGAATAAGAGACAGGGTGTGCGATGAAATTGATAGGTTGGTCAGTGCTGGAGTGATGGAGCCAGTTGCTTACTCTAACTGGGCTACACCTGTGGTGCCAGTGGTGAAGAAAAACGGGAGTATTCGATTATGTGGAGACTATCGACTAACAGTAAACTCTGCTACTGAAACGGACACATATCCTCAACCAACCATCAATGAGAGCCTGTCTGAAGTCGCAGGTGGAGTCATATTCACCAAGTTGGATTTAAAAGAGGCGTACACGCAGCTTAAAGTGTCTAATGAAACAGGACTGCTCCTGACGATAAATACAATAAAGGGATTGTATAAGATGAAACGGTTACCTTATGGACTAAAAGCATGTCCTGGTATTTTTCAACGGTTAATGTCAACAACATTGGCAGGCATTAAAGGAGTGACAGTACTGTTAGATGACATACTTATAAGTGGAAATGAAGAACAACACAAGGATAGACTAAAAAGAGTGTTGGCATGTCTTAAAGAGGTTGGACTCAAACTCAATAGGAGTAAATGTGAAATTGCTACAGAAAAAGTGGAGTTCCTTGGTTATGTGGTGGATAAAAATGGTATTCACCCGAGTGAACAAAAAGTAAAATTATTAATGAATGCTAAAAGCCCTACAAATGTAAAGGAACTCCAGGCTTTCTTGGGGTTGCTGAACTTTTATGATAGATTTGTGAAGAACAAAGCTTCAATGTTGGAACCACTACATAGGCTGCTAGATAAGGAAGCGATATGGATGTGGGGAAAAAAGGAAGAAGAAATATTCCAGAAGGCTAAAGCTGTACTATCACGCGATGACACCCTGATACATTTTGATAATAATAAAAAAGTTACATTAACGTGTGATGCTTCAGAATACGGAGTGGGAGCGGTGTTATCGCATATCATGGACGATGGAACAGAAAAACCTATCGCTATGGGATCCAGAACTTTATCAAAAGCGGAGCGTAATTATGCACAGATAGATAAAGAGGCGGCAGCAATTATGTTTGGCTTAGATAAATTTAATCAGTATGTGTATGGAAGACATGTAGTAATATACACTGACCATAAACCACTTCTCGGTATATTCAGCCATAATAAAGCTATACCTAAAGTTTTGTCTCCAAGAATGATGCGATGGGCCTTGAAGCTGAATTCACATGACTATGAGCTAAAATATAAAAGTGGCACCAGTATTGGTAACGCTGATGCACTTAGTAGATGGCCTATTGAGGCGGAGGAATGGGAGCCTAACACTGATGATATTGATGATGTTTTGTTGCTGTCAGAGACACCGAGCGCCGTTCAATATACAGCAAAAGATATTGCAGAACAGACCGGACGCGATGATGTCTTATCCAAAGTGAAGTTTTGGATTTTACATGGATGGCCAAATAATGTACAGGATGCGAACTTGAAACAGTATTGGATGAAAAGAAAAGAGCTCTCTATCAGCAATGACTGTATAATATGGGGTACTCGAGTGATTATACCACCACCAATGAGGGAACACATGATGCAGGCTCTGCACGAGACACATGATGGAATAGTCATTTCAAAATGTATTGCACGAAGCTACTTTTGGTGGCCAGGACTTGATCATGAGATAGAAGCTTTAGTAATGAACTGCGATAGCTGTCAAGTAAACAGGAATATGCCAGCAAGTACTGCACACTCATGGATAACACCATCCAACCCATGGCAGCGCTTACATATAGATTTTGCAGGACCTGTAGACCGCAAAATTTACCTGATTGTTGTTGATCCATATTCGAAATGGCCAGAAGTAAAAATAGTAAAAACGACATCAAGCGAGTGCGCAATTAAAGCTTTAAGAGAAATTTTTGCTGAGCAAGGATTGCCAGAAGTTCTTGTGTCAGATAATGGAACTGCTTTCACATCAGAGGACTTTAAGACCTTTATGAAATGCAATGGCATAAGGCATATCTTAACACCGCCGTATAGTCCATCTTCGAATGGCCAAGCTGAAAGATTTGTGCAAACTGTTAAGAACAAATTGAAAAGTTTAGCAGGTACGGATATGGATATTATACTACCACGCCTTTTGTTTGGGTTGAGATCAGCACCAAGTTCAGTCACTGGGAAAACACCGGCAGAAATGCTGAATAAACGTCGATTTAGAACACGTTTCGATATATTACACCCTTTATCAACAAAGCCGATTTCTGAGAGACAAATTGAAAGCAATAGGGAAGTACCGGTGAGAACTTTTAGACTGAAGGATAAGGTGTGGCTGCGCAACTATACAAGAGGAGAAAAGTGGGTTAAAGGAGAAGTATTCAGAATAAAAGGTCCTGTGCGATTCTTAGTGAAGATGGTGGACGGTCCAATCGTCACCAGACATATCAACCAGCTAAGGAGGCGGGATTCTGATGAAATTCCAAGCCCTTGCAATGAAACTCGCAATGTATTAGGCATACCTAGTCATGCTGTAGTAACATGTGAAGGCGATATGTTACAAAGACAGTAGGAAAAATAAATAAGTGTTTTGTAAATAGTAGGATGTTAAGTTAAATATGTTGGACATTAACTTTTGATCAAATAATAACAAAGTTACTATGGGGGAAGGTATGTGGTGTATTGCATATCTGTATGTGTGAGTGCATCTTTATAGTGTAGTTTATTGACATTTCATTGCTTATCATATGTGGGTACTTGGAGATGATGCTGACTACAACTACCTACAACAGCAGTCCTGAATTACCAAGTAAGTTTATAACATAACTATAAATAATGAAATATATATAGGAAGTAGATTTGTCTTATAAGTAAATAATTTTATTTAATTTCGTTGTTTTAAACCAATTAAATACACTTTAAGGGTCTTATTCACAAAATCATTTTTTAAACCTATTTTAGTTAAAATAGCTTTTGTTTTGTTCTCGCTGATGTAAAATGTCATTCGTCAAAACAAGACAAAAGCTATTTTAACTAAAATAGGTTAAAAAATGATCAATAAGTAAATGATGAATAAGAGGGGGTTAGTCTTCAAGATTAGTTTCCGTTCATGTGCTTTGTTCCTTGTGTAATGTGTTGCAAGAGGTCATCGGATGTAATCACTCCAACTGGGCTCTGGATATTTGTGGATGAATCTGAGAACAAATTGACAACAATATTAGATGAACACAATTTGGTACATTAACATCTAGTGAAATACCCGCGACGAGATGTTAAACACCCTCAGGGTTTGAATTTTTTGAATGTCTTTTATAGCAAGTGCAACTCTTTAAATTTATCGAAAATGATCGACTAAGAATTATTACAATCATCATCATCATTAGTTTGCAGAAGCTCACTGCTGGACATAGGCCATAGAATGCCACGATGTACGGTTTCGAGCCGCCTCCATCTACTGGCGTCCTGCAATCTTTATAATGTCCTCGGTCCATCGAGAGCCTTCCTTTACTGTGTCGTCCGGTTTGTGGTCGCCACTTAGTGGTACCATTATTCCCCAACAGTTGACATTATTACAATACCCCTACTAAAATAGTGATATGAATGAAGATGATGGTTGAATGTTTGTCGTGCTTTCACGCTAAAACGGCTAGGCCATTTGATGAAGTTTGGTACACAGATAGATTTACTAATTCATCGGGGCATTCTAGTTCTAGGGGGAGGCCTATGTCCAGCAGTCTAGAGGCTGATGATGATGATGATTATAGGCAATTTCTCGCGGTCTCCAGTATGACTGGATGGATCGTGGTGAGAGTTCACGTTTAATCCATCCAGTCCTACTGGAAGTTCGATGATCTGTTTAGTTAGAAACACACTAATATTATAAATGCGGAAGTTTGAGAGTATGTTTGTTACTTACTTCTTCACGATCAAACGGCTGAACGGATTTGAGTGAAATTTGGAATGGAGATACCTTATACCATGGACAAACGCAAAGGCTACTTTTCATCATCATCAATTTTCATAATTTTTCACGCGGATGAAACCGTGGGGTGCAGCTAGTGAGTAACATTTCCGTTCTACCGTAGCGTTCGTCGTGGCATTCTCTGAAGGAGATATATATATAGATATCAGGCTGCGAATGATGAAGTTAATATTTACCAGTTTTAACAACGAGCACGAATGGTGCAATGTCGAGCATGCGTGAGATGAGACCGAGCGTGGGCGTGGGATTCTGCGTTAGGTCTGCCTTGTACACTTTCTTCAGGGTGAATTTGTCGAGCGGCTCGGCCGTGGAGCCCGCCAGCGAGGTGAGGCGCCGCCGCGCATTGTCCGAGGTAAACACGCCGCACACACTCCTGAAATTGGTCAACAGTCAAAACACTTCGTTTACACATAGGAATGACGGTTTATCGATAGTCGTGGTGAGAATGGCGAACTGTGAGGTGAGAGCTATTTCCGCTGCAGGACAAGTGTTTACATGATCTACAAATATTTGTTCAGAGTCTGGTATCACATCACATTACCCACAACGCAGGGAATCCTAGTGTAGAGTTAGGACTATGTATGTGACTGCAGGGCTTATTATTATTATTAGTACCTGGGGGACAGAACTTTTCTTTTTTCAGAAAACTCTGAAAACGCGTTTTCCCAGAGATGAACCCTAGCTAGATCGATTTTTTTGGCCCCATAAACCCTCATATAGCAAATTTCATCAATATCGTTATGATACGTTTTCAAGACATCATATACACATATACAAATTTTTCTTGTTTAATAGTATAGGATTATGACGGTCACGCAACCCATTGTGAAAACAGGCCCTTTGAGGCTGTGTCTACCCCTTCGGGGAAAAAATCGAGTGTTTATGTATGTTTATGTGTTATGCACGTTCCCATTCAATTAAGTGTTTTTGAACAAATATAAACTATCTTTAGATAGCTCATATATATTAGATTTATAAAATTGCTGTTTATACTTTTATGCATTAGTTGTATTATACTTTCGTAAATAAAGCTTACTTTCTAGGAACTGTTACATTAAAAGTAAAAACATGCACTGACCAATCAAACTGAGGTTACACTAACTGCTGGCTGTTGGATATAGTCCAGAAAAAATAAAACTAGATACACATATAGTATGAGGCATACAATAAGGAGTAGCATTAGACTTCATTTACAATTTATAAAACCGTAATTAGGTATTTACATTGCAATAATTTTGACATGTTTGGGGTTTGAGAAGATGAATATTTTGAGTGAAGCGTAAAGGACTTTTTTTGTCAATGGTGTTATGTCATTGCTGATTTTTTCGTTTTGCAAGAAACATAAAGTAAGTAATATAAGAAAGAAGTATGCAAATGGTGCATACCCCAGAATCATAATTAATTGTTTTAGTTTAATTGCATTATTCTAATATTATATAAATAATTGCATTATTCTGAGGTGCATACAACATGTTATGGTGACACTTCACTTGGTGTATTTGCGTAAATGTTTGCATTATTTTGCCAAGGCAAACAACATTGTGTACTGATGGAGTCATGGTTGATTTTACCTTGGATAAATAACGCTAACATTTGTGATTATACACCAAGTGAAGTTGCACCATTATGCATAGGTACAAAATTAAGTTACTTGTCACGCGAGATGTAGTAACTATTGTTTAATCTGCGACGCGAGGGTAAACCAATTATTATAGCTTTGCTGTCTGTACATACAATGTATGCTATACATACCCCTTGTGGTCAAGCACGGTTAGAAGCGGGTCGCGGCTCTCCCGCAGCGCGGCGAATGCGTCGGCTAGCGTGCTCGTGT
Source organism: Epirrita christyi (assembly GCA_951392215.1). Classification (NCBI taxonomy): domain Eukaryota; kingdom Metazoa; phylum Arthropoda; class Insecta; order Lepidoptera; family Geometridae; genus Epirrita; species Epirrita christyi. Next base: position 9,083,586 of record OX595852.1, read on the forward strand.
GTGGGATGCTTGTTACCACCCGCGCCATCTCTTCGCTCAGCGGACGGTCCCACCATCTGAAAATTAATTAAATAGGTCAACGAAAAGAATATTTATAATGTCTCGTCTCGTCAAGTTCAAAATTTTAGTTGGCTTATGTATTATTTATGTAATCACAGGCGAACCCGTCCTTGGCTTTACGGATGAGTGACCCAGTTTGAAGGTTTATCATTATACAAAAGAAGTCCATTGCTGAGGCCGGAGTCTGTGTTTTAAAAGGCAATTGACACGGCCGTATGGTGTAGATGAAACACGGGTTTTTGTATGGTAAATGAGGTTCACTGAGTGTAACTAACTACTATAATATAATCCAATATAATTAACCAGTTCCATCAAGTAGAGAATACTTCTAGCTGTCACAGGCGAAATATTTTAGGTTTATGGGCCGGATCTCGTACTAGGTTACGGCTCATGGGCCGGATCTCGTACTAATTTACGGCCCACGGCTCCAGTCACTTGGGCCGAATCTCGTACTAATTTACGACCCACGGCGCCAAACTCATGGGCCAGATCTCGTACTAGGTTACGGCTCATGGGCGGGACTCGTACTAGTTTACGACCCACGGCGCCAGTCACATGGATCGGATCTAGTACTAATTTATGACCCACGGCGCCAATCTCATGGTCCGGATATTGTACTAATTTCCGGGTCATGGGTCGGCTCTCGTACGTCGTTATCAAAACCCCAACAATTACGTAGGCAAAACGTGCAATAGGTACTGCGATTAACTTGCTTGTATCATAACAATTTATCGTGCGTGTGTTGCCAAGGCCACGTGTCGAAGATAGGCAACACAAAAAATGTTGAGAACGACTTATTCTCGATAACCTTTATAAAATAATGGATTATTACTAGATTTAAAATATTATTTTACGTTATGTTATCTTACACATCATCTAATTCTAATTTAAAGTGGAGGTGTTAAGACCTGCATTGAAGTCCCGCTGTGGGGTGTATTGTGCATTGTGCCCCTGTGCTAAACCTACCCCAGCCAACCCAGCAGCTCCTTAAAATAACGGAGCAGGACTTTGGGTTGGTGGCTTACACACCATAATGGCTAGAAAATGCTTCGTTGAGCAGAATCCCTAGACCAAAATAACAATATCCTACCTCTATGGGAAATAGGTGTGAATTTATGTAAATAGGTACTTTTGTTTTCAGACATTCCAAACTAAAGCCATAACTACAGTAATTAACTGCGACCTAAAAGAAAGCTATTACGAGAGTAGCAGACTTAGACGCAAGAGGTGCGCGTTCGATTCCCGCTGCGGGGCAAATGTTTGCATGATCTGCAAATATTTGTTCCGGATCAGGATGTTGTGGTACCATGGTACTCGTAGTTACACTTATCCACGACACAGAGAATCCTAGTATGGGATCAGGACTATGTAAGTGACGGTTGGGTGTTGTTAATTACCTAGGTACCTACCTACCTTACATAATCAACCTTTAGACGTCCACTGTATGATGAGGCCTCCCCAATTATGGATTTGCCATAACCACCATGTTTGGCAGGCGGATTCGTGGTCGCAATATTAGTGTTGAGTACTCAGGTGTATGCTGATGCCCATCCCCTGGTGTAATTCCTTTGTCAGCTTTTACGACACTCACGTGAGAGACGGAGGGGTGTATTTTTAGGCCCACGGCCCTACCTTACCTTTTTTTAGCCTATGAACGCCTGTAACACCAAAGGCATCACACACGCGCTGCCGACCCTGAGACATAAAGATGAAAAGTCTCATGTGCCTGTAATTTCACCGGCACCCGTACCCTTTAAACCGAAACACAGCAATGCGAACACTACTGCTTGGCGGCAGAAATAGGTACGGTGGTAGTACTTCCCCGGACGAACTCTTTCACAAGAAGTTCTACTACTAACAAAACCTACCTACCTACTTGTATTTGTAGCCCAAGTGATTGTTAGTAGTAGAACTTCTTGTGAAAAAGTTCGCCCGGGGAAGTACTACCACCGTACCTATTTCTGCCGCCAAGCAGTAGTGCTCGCATTGCTGTATTTCGGTTTGAAGGGTACCTACGGGTGCCGGTGAAATTACAGGCAGATGAGACTTTTCATTTTTATGTCTCAGGGTCGGCAGCGCGCGTTTGATGCCTCTGAAGTTGCAGGCGTCCATAGGCTACGGTAACTGCTTTCCATCAGGTGGGCCGTATGCTTGTTTGCTTGCCATATCGTAAAAAAAATGATTGAAAGAGTATGTTAGTGCAGTCCTGAATCAGTATTTAATAGGTACGAAAGGAGCAGCAAAAGCCACACAGAAGATACCAGCGGTGACAAATAACTGCCAGCTATCTATAGCCGGCTAAAATTCAGCTCTTGAATATCTCATTATCATTTTCTCAAGTTGGTATCTATAGGACCATACTTATACACATATATATATATATATATATATATATATATATATATATATATATATACCGGGAGTAAAAAGACTACTCCCGAAAACTGAAACAGTGCATTCAGACCATGATTCTGAAAATATTTAAGCTGAAAAAACACGAAAAAAAATGCTTACTTTTGGTCCGCTTTTTTCGTGTTTTCTTTATTAGTATCCATAAAATATCGTTAAAGGAACACAAAAACCTATTTTCCATCATTAAAACACGTTAACAAATAAAAACAATGAAAAGCACATGTGAAATATTGGCCCCACGGGTCGATCAGCTGACCGGGAGCGTTGAACTCGCGTGGCCGGAATAAATGCGTACATTGCTGGCAGACAAATACGATACGAAACGAAAAAAAAGTTTTCTCCGGTATGAATCACCTCTCAGGCGAAAGCTATTTTGTATAGCTATGATATAGGTAGCTTTACCGGTACCTTCAGTATTCGGGAGCTGTCTTTTTACACCCCGTATATACCATGACTTCATTTATTATCCTATTCCCTATAGCACTAAGACCTATATAAATGAAATGTATAATATACAAAAACGTTTTTTTAAGCAAGGCATCAAAGGTTAAGGCCGTCACAGATTGCAGCTACAATCTGTATCTCAGTACATTACTTCCGGGATATATATTTTTAGTAGCACACAGGCAGCAGATACTGTAATATATATCTTAGTTGTATACTCGGTATCTCAGAAATCTTGCTATAAAATATATAGCGCTGTATTGGCCCCTGAAGAAATATATGGCAAAATATATGAAAATATAGTGACTAGTGGAATGCCCACGAATTTGTTTGCGTGGAGTTTTTTCATACAAACTTCTACACCCCCTTAGATGATTTTTTGGAAATTCCTTTCTTGGTGCACCCCTAGACCACATAAGGGCATAATAACGTGGACATTAATAGACTTGGAAAATTAATCATTCAGAATATAACGCTGACACCATCGGGGCATAAAGTGAAGTACGTAAGTAGCTCTTCTATAGAGTGTATCTGTTAAGGTGAATGCTCTCGTTGCCTTGCCCATACAAAATAATTTAAGTATTTTTTCAATCCACAGATTGTCGTTCTTTATATCGTATTTTTTTTTCGATTTTCTAATGATTATCGTACTCGCAAATGGTTGTTTCAAATAAAAATTTACTAAGGGTAATTTTTAAAATTAGTTTGAAATACGACCAATTTTACGTATGTGTGAGTGTTTTTAATGTCCATTTTGAGTCGCCACCTACCATAAAAGCGTGATATTTTTACGCAGAGCACCCTGTTTTGTTTAATTTGACAGAGATGGCGGTTAAATGGACCTCGAGCACCGAGTTTTGAGAAAGATAGTGAAAGATGGCGCTAAATAAATAAAAGTATGCCTCGCGTTATTTTCGGGTCTGTCACCAAAATTACGAAACGCGACGTTGCCAGGCCGGCATTGCCGGTCTGGCAACGCTACGTCAAAGTTTAGTGCTTGCTAGTCACCCGTAATTATTAGGCTTTATGAGCTGGCTCTGATAGGGTTGCCAACCGTTCGTTATAATCATAGTTTACAAAGTTATTTGCGGCTATGTTCTTTATACTTTGCAATATCAACAAAGTAGGTACCTTCGAGAAAATACTTTATTGTAACGTACTTTATTGAAACTCAAGTTTCAGTTTTATAAAATAAAAATAAAACAACGAAAGAATATGTAAAAACTATACTTTCGTAACTTCATTCGCAGCAATAAAAAAAAAATATTATTAGTCATTGACCGAGCGAGCAAAGCAAGGTAAGTCCTTGCAATATAATATGGCAAAATTTGCTATCGTCTGTTCGGATGTATGTACCTATGTACGTAAGTACTCGCGTACGTCGCATTTTTCAATTAATCTTGATGAAACTTGATATATGTACTTACTTATATATTTATTTTACAATATAGTTTTTGAGAAAAAATAAAAATGAAAACCAATATTACGTGAGCTCTCATTTGTTAGAGTTTCAACGACTTGTGGTTCAAGTAAGATTGGGTATATGCTAGATCGGACTATGGATGCGATTTTTAAACTTTATCGAAAAACAAGATAGTTTGTGCTCTTGAGGTATTCTGTTCGCAAAACTACTAGTTTTTATAATCCGACCGTGAATCGTGCTGTGATTCAGAAACTCGGTGTAGCAACCCTGATAATATATCAATATCAAAGTGTAGTATGAAGTTGTCATCTCGCTCCTTAAATGCAAAAGAGCCACAAGTCGAAAATTCATTTTTTTACTGGAAAGCCTATCAAAGTTTTGATAGTAGTTTTTTTTGTATTACTTTATAAATCTTTTTTTTCTACATATATGTATGGTATATTATAAGATGCGTATTTTGAACCTTACACTACCTTGAAATTTACATTGAGATCAATGTAATTAAATGCGGAAGAAACTTATCCATAACTATCACCTCTTCATCTAGCAATATTACAAAATAAAATACTCCATAAATCTTTGACTTACTAGTAGTAACGATGAGATCTACGATCAATAATATCTAAGTCATCGCAGTAATCTCATTAAGTGTTTCATTATTATACATAAAAATCCTTTAGCTTAAATAATCAATTTTAAAATAAGTAAGTATAAAAAGTTTAACATTACTTTGTGATCACATCCTTTTCAATCAGTTTTAGGATGCTTTGTTTTTTGTCTCAGCAACTTGTAGCTTTTTGATATTATTTTATTTTATTTACTTGGGAAAAATCTGTATCCTGAGAAGTTTTGTATAAAAATATATTTTAATGTTGTTGATCAGTTTTAATAACTTTGAGGTCTGCTCTTTACGACTCTTCCTTTGGAAATCTATGTCAAGAGGCTGAACACTAGGAAGTACTGAATCAACTGATTGGTAATCAATCATCTGTACTGCTGTCTGAGCTTGAAGATGAGGATTCACTTGAGTATATCTGAATCGCTGTCTGTACTTTCCTCAATAACTAAATTTATTCATTGCTCTGGACTTCCAAAATCAGATAATGTTTTCATCAAGTAACGATAGGCTAGGATTGTGTTGGCTGTCTGTCTGGTATGGAATTTGTACCATTTTTGATGAAGCGATTAAGATAGAGACTCCAGTAAATCCTCATCTATAAGCTCAGACAGCAGTACAGACGATTGATTACCAATCAGTTATGATTCAGAACCTCTTAGTGTTCAGCCTCTTGGCAAAGATTTTCAAAGGAAGAGTCGTAAAGGCATACCTTAAAGTTATTAAAACTGATCAACAACATAAAAATATATTTTTGTACAAAACTTCTCAGGATACAGATTTTTCCCAAGTAAATAAAATAAAATAATATCAAAAAGCTACAAGTTGCTGAGACAAAAAACAAGGCATCCTAAAACTGATTGAAAAGGATGTGATCCCAAAGTAATTTTAATAATCTTAAAAGTGATTATTTATTTCAAAGGATACTTATGTATGATAATGAAACACTGTATTTTAAGACTGATTGTACGGACTGATTGTAATAACAGTCATTTAACAAATATTGCATGTTTGTTTAAACAATTACAACCATAATCACGGTAATCTTATATGCAAAACAGACACATTTCCAAGTACTGCCGGTTCGTTTTAATAAAATAGTAATCAAACTTATTGAACTTTCATTCAAAAGAAACGCATTCCAAAACCTGACACTTTTATGTTTCGTAATAAAATTATTATTATTATTATTAACTGGAAAGATGGCTGCTTTGCTGTGAAGTTAGTCATCAAAGTCTCAAAATGCTAAATGGGTAGTTGTGTGATTGAACTATTTTTAACGCTAAAACCATGGGTGTCTTTTTCGAATATAAAAATTGGAATCATCTATATGCCATTTTTGCATTAAAAACGATATTGTTTTTTTTTGATTTGTGGCTCTTTTGAATTTAAGGTGTTCTGTTTGTCTGTGGTTACCTAGCCTAGTGCACTTATTTCTCCCTATATGTTCCTTGACTTTTTTCTCTATGGTCCTTGTCTATGGTGCACTGTGGGTGTCATGCGATTAATTTTCTTTGGGGCGGTGTCTTTGAAACGAGTGCAAGCCAGGTTATAACGGTTTCACGGTGAAATTTCGTAAGTAAACAGATATTTACATAATTTTAATGTGTTACCTACTAGTAGAGTAGTACTATTATAGAAGATGCCTGCCCTTTGTTTGAAGCCTTCGTTGTTGTTGTTGTTGGACATAGGCCTTCCCCTTAGAATGCCACGACGAACGGTATTGAGCCGCCTCCATCCACCGACTCCCCGCGACGTTTATAATGTCTTTATTCCATCGAGTGGAGAGCTTTCCTCTAACGCGTCGTCCGGTTTGTGGTCGCCACTCGAGAACCTTTATTCTCCAACGGTTATCACTTCTTCGAGCTATATGACCTGCCCACTGCCACTAATTCTGAGAGCTATGTCGGTGACCTTGGTTCTTCTACGGATTTCCTCATTTCGGATTCTATCACGTGGTGAAACTCCTAGCATAGCTCTCTCCATAGCCCGTTGCGCAACTTTGAGCTTGTCTATACGGCCAATAGTTAGCGACCACGTCTCAGTGCCGTAAGTCAACACTGGCGTGTAGACTTTCGTCTTGAGGCTCTGCGGTATCGGCGACGAGAAGTTTTTTTTTTATGCTACTTGGCAAGCAGACAAGCATACGGCCCACCTGATGGAAAGCAGTTACCGTAGCCTATGGACGCCTGCAACACCAAAGGCATCACAAGCGCGCTGCCGACCCTGAGACATAATGTGAAAAGTCTCATGTGCCTGTAATTTCACTGGCACCCGTACCCTTCAAACCGAAACAGAGCAATGCGAACACTACTGCTTGGTGGCAGAAATAGGTACGGTGGTAGTACTTCCCCGGACGAACTCTTTCACAAGAAGTTTTCACAAAACCAACAAACTAGATATGGCGTAGTTTCCCGAACGCTGCCCATCCGAGTTGGATTCGTCGGTTGACCTCTTCATCTCATCACATCACACTAATATTATTAATGCGAAAGTTTATAAGTATGTTTGTTACTTCTTCACGCCCAAACGGCTGAACGGATTTGAGTGAAATTTGGAATGAAGATACCTAATAATAATAATAATAAGCAAGCAAGTACCTTGACTTGGCCCACGAGATTACCGCCATGTGGGATGTGGATTCGACGATTATCGTCCCGATAGTTGTTTCTGTGAATGGCTTTATAGCAAAGAGCCTCGACCAATACCTTGAGAGGCTCTCACTAAATGGTTGGATCAACGGTCAGATTCAGAAGGCAGTACTCCTGGACTCGGCACGCATAGTCAGGAGGTTCCTCTCTCTGCAGCCCTAGCCTCCGACCGCTTGGGCCTTTGCTCCGCGGTCGGTGGTTTACCGTTTTGTAATATATTTTTTACTATACTGTTTTTATATACTATTTGTTTTTATAGATAAGTAGTATTTCTTTATAGTGAAAAATGTATTTTATAACGAGTTTTAAAATAAATCAACGTCATAATAATAATATCATGGTTCACGCAGGTGAAACCGCGAGGCGCAGCTCGATATTTATATTACTTGAAATATCTTTAAAAATTTAATGAATGAAAATGTAATAAGTAAATATGTTATGTTTTCAGATCTTATCTAACACCAAGCTCCCAATTTATGGACGAAATATTTTGAAGCCGAAATTGACGAAGCTGACTCTGGTTGCACGAAAAATAATAATGCACAACAGCAGTCAGCCAGATTTGATGGCAGAAGATTTGAGAAATGGTCCACAACATGAACAGCATGGAAATGATTTATACGTTACTCACAGATCGGAACGTTTTTTTTTTATGCTACTTGGCAAGCAGACAAGCTTACGGCCCACCAGATGGAAAGCAGTTGCCGCAGCCTATGAACGCTTGTAACACCAGAGGCATTACACGCGCGCTACCGACCCTGAGACATAAAGATGAAAAGTCTCATGTGCCTGTAATTTCACCGGCACCCGTACCCTTCAAACCGAAACACAGCAATGCGAACACTACTGCTTGGCGGCAGAAATAGGTACAGTGGTAGTACTTCCCCGGACGAACTCTTTCACAAGAAGTTGTACTACTAACAAAACTACTAACTAGTCGTCTGACTGCGAGTCAATTTGGAATAGTGAAAGAGGCAGATTGTTGATTGTTTATCCAATATCATATATTTCCAACACAGTAATATTTGTACACTGTTATGTTTGCAAACGCCGTATCACCACACCCTATAAATGAGTTTATCAGCAGCATGATGCTAAAGCTGGTAGCATTTTTCAAAAATGCGATTTTATCTGAAATATATATTGAGACGTGTTCGGAAAAATGCAAAGTGCATAGATCTCAATGAAATGACATCATGTACGTTATTTTTTCTCATACAAAAAACCCTTACAACATTGTCTAAAACAAAACTATATCAAGAAATGTATTTTTTTCTAGCCACTGATGATCAACCAGAATTAGCAAGTTGAAGTGGCAATGGGAAGGTCATATAGCTCGCAGAACTGATAACCGTTTGAGAATAAAGGTTCTCGAGTGGCGACCGAAAAACGGACGAGGCTGTAGAGGAAGGCCCTCCACTCGATGGACTAAAGGCATTATGAACGTCACAGGAAATCTGTGGATGGAGGCGGCTCAAGACCGTTCGTCGTGGCACTCTAGGGGACACCTAAGTGGACTTCTACAGGCTGATGATGATGTAGTTGATCATCAGATCAACTACATCTAATGATGATGAAGATGATACCTCATATCTCCGGCGTTTATGAACCGATTTAGAAAATTCTTTTTTTATTTGAATACATATATGTACTTCCAGATTGGTCCCATTTTTTTCAAAACCCAGTTCTGATGATGGAATCCATGAGGAATTGAGGGAACTCCTCAAATATTTTAGGCATACATATGGCGATTTTGATATTTTCAGCAACAAACCAAGCATTTGCATTCAGAAAGTATCATAATCCTTTCACCACTATGGTTCTTTCATCATTTTTTTTTCATCCTAATATTTAGTCGAATACAATGGCGGAAGTCGGTTTTTTAAATGAAAAGTTATATTTAGAAGAGATGCAATGGGCACTAATGGTAACAATGAATACAATATACGAAGACAAAATGTGCAGTTGCACTGATCGCTTACCTATTGATGAATATTTGTTGTCAGTGTATGATATTTCTAGTGGAAAATACTTGTAATTATAAACCAATAAAAATACCTAATCTGTTTGTTTTTTCTTTTTATTAATTTCTGTAAAAAGACATTCATTTTTGTGGGGGTGTTTGCCATAATTACCACCCTTGGCAGGTTGATTGGTGATTGCAGTATCGGTTACTCAGATGGATGCTGCTGCCCATGCCCTGGTGTAAACCCTTAGTCGGCTTTTCCGACATCCACGGGAGGAGGATTATAGATTCTACGCCGCACACCACGGCACTTTTTATAGGGTGGCAGGAAGTCGGTGGATGGTGGCGGCTCATCCCTTCTAACAATTTTCTTTAACGCCATCATTATCGAGATACCTTATAAACATTTTTTTAACGCCATCTATATAACATCTGGGGATAATGACAACGCCATCTAGTGAAAAACAAAACAGTGAATGTAGAAGTGTGCGTGCGTGTAATTACATGAGGCAAATTGTCAGATCTTATTTATAGTGAATTTGAAATTTCTAACGACTCTTTAACGAAAATTCATGCTGCATCAAATTCTATGACCTACACCGTGCTCGCAAACGGTAAAATTACTCACTAAAGACGCTCGAGTTTTGAACAAAAAATAAAAAAGTCAATATCTGTTTTTCCACGCCATCTAGCGTGAAACGAGCTTTAAGTAATCGAAAGCATCCCCCTTAAGTAACCTCAATCTGTAATCTGTACGACGTACAGATACAGAGAAGTACAGACGTACTTCTCCTTGTGTGTGGCCCGATGCCGATAAATACTTACTTCCCCCCCCCACGCTACCCGACGACGACGTTTTATGGGGAATTCTGTACGGTTCTATAATAAACTTCCTATTTGAAGATTTAAATCCTACATAAAGATGAATCTAATTAAGGTGAATGCTCTCGTTGCCTTGCCCATACAAAATAATTTAAGTATTTTTTCAATCCACAGATTGTCGTTCTTTATATCGTATTTTTTTTTCGATTTTCTAATGATTATCGTACTCGCAAATGGTTGTTTCAAATAAAAATTTACTAAGGGTAATTTTTAAAATTAGTTTGAAATACGACCAATTTTACGTATGTGTGAGTGTTTTTAATGTCCATTTTGAGTCGCCACCTACCATCGAAGCGTGATATTTTTACGCAGAGCACCCTGTTTTGTTTAATTTGACAGAGATGGCGGTTAAATGGACATCGAGCACCGAGTTTTGAGAAAGATAGTGAAAGATGGCGCTAAATAAATAAAAGTATGCCTCGCGTTATTTTCGGGTCTGTCACCAAAATTGCGAAACGCGACGTTGCCAGGCCGGCATTGCCGGTCTGGCAACGCTACGTCAAAGTTTAGTGCTTGCTAGTCACCCGTAATTATTAGGCTTTATGAGCTGGCTCTGATAGGGTTGCCAACCGTTCGTTATAATCATAGTTTACAAAGTTATTTGCGGCTATGTTCTTTATACTTTGCAATATCAACAAAGTAGGTACCTTCGAGAAAATACTTTATTGTAACGTACTTTATTGAAACTCAAGTTTCAGTTTTATAAAATAAAAATAAAACAACGAAAGAATATGTAAAAACTATACTTTCGTAACTTCATTCGCAGCAATAAAAAAAATTATTATTAGTCATTGACCGAGCGAGCAAAGCAAGGTAAGTCCTTGCAATATAATATGGCAAAATTTGCTATCGTCTGTTCGGATGTATGTACCTATGTACGTAAGTACTCGCGTACGTCGCATTTTTCAATTAATCTTGATGAAACTTGATATATGTACTTACTTATATATTTATTTTACAATATAGTTTTTGAGAAAAAATAAAAATGAAAACCAATATTACGTGAGCTCTCATTTGTTAGAGTTTCAACGACTTGTGGTTCAAGTAAGATTGGGTATATGCTAGATCGGACTATGGATGCGATTTTTAAACTTTATCGAAAAACAAGATAGTTTGTGCTCTTGAGGTATTCTGTTCGCAAAACTACTAGTTTTTATAATCCGACCGTGAATGCTGTGATTCAGAAACTCGGTGTAGCAACCCTGATAATATATCAATATCAAAGTGTAGTATGAAGTTGTCATCTCGCTCCTTAAATGCAAAAGAGCCACAAGTCGAAAATTCATTTTTTTACTGGAAAGCCTATCAAAGTTTTGATAGTAGTTTTTTTTGTATTACTTTATAAATCTTTTTTTTCTACATATATGTATGGTATATTATAAGATGCGTATTTTGAACCTTACACTACCTTGAAATTTACATTGAGATCAATGTAATTAAATGCGGAAGAAACTTATCCATAACTATCACCTCTTCATCTAGCAATATTACAAAATAAAATACTCCATAAATCTTTGACTTACTAGTAGTAACGATGAGATCTACGATCAATAATATCTAAGTCATCGCAGTAATCTCATTAAGTGTTTCATTATTATACATAAAAATCCTTTAGCTTAAATAATCAATTTTAAAATAAGTAAGTATAAAAAGTTTAACATTACTTTGGGATCACATCCTTTTCAATCAGTTTTAGGATGCTTTGTTTTTTGTCTCAGCAACTTGTAGCTTTTTGATATTATTTTATTTTATTTACTTGGGAAAAATCTGTATCCTGAGAAGTTTTGTATAAAAATATATTTTAATGTTGTTGATCAGTTTTAATAACTTTGAGGTCTGCTCTTTACGACTCTTCCTTTGGAAATCTATGTCAAGAGGCTGAACACTAGGAAGTACTGAATCAACTGATTGGTAATCAATCATCTGTACTGCTGTCTGAGCTTGAAGATGAGGATTCACTTGAGTATATCTGAATCGCTGTCTGTACTTTCCTCAATGACTAAATTTATTCATTGCTCTGGACTTCCAAAATCAGATAATGTTTTCATCAAGTAACGATAGGCTAGGATTGTGTTGGCTGTCTGTCTGGTATGGAATTTGTACCGTTTTTGATGAAGCGATTAAGATAGAGACTCCAGTGAATCCTCATCTATAAGCTCAGACAGCAGTACAGACGATTGATTACCAATCAGTTATGATTCAGAACCTCTTAGTGTTCAGCCTCTTGGCATAGATTTTCAAAGGAAGAGTTGTAAAGGCATAATATATTTTTATACAAAACTTCTCAGGATACAGATTTTTCCCAAGTAAATAAAATAAAATAATATCAAAAAGCTACAAGTTGCTGAGACAAAAAACAGGGCATCCTAAAACTGATTGAAAAGGATGTGATCCCAAAGTAATTTTAATAATCTTAAAAGTGATTATTTAATTCAAAGGATACTTATGTATAATACTGAAACACTGTATTTTAAGACTGATTGTACAGACTGATTGTAATAACAGTCATTTAACAAATATTGCATGTTTGTTTATAAACAATTACAACCATAATCACGGTAATCTTATATGCAAAACAGACACATTTCCAAGTACTGCGGTTTCGTTTTAATAAAATAGTAATCAAACTTATTGAACTTTCATTCAAAAGAAACGCATTCCAAAACCTGACACTTTTATGTTTCGTAATAAAGTTATTATTATTATTATTATTAACTGGAAAGATGGCTGCTTTGCTGTGAAGTTAGTCATCAAAGTCTCAAAATGCTAAATGGGTAGTTGTGTGATTGAACTATTTTAAACGCTAAAACCATGGGTGTCTTTTTCGAATATAAAAATTGGAATCATCTAAATGCCATTTTTGCATTAAAAACGATATTGAAATTTTTTGATTTGTGGCCCTGTTGAATTTAAGGTGTTCTGTTTGTCTGTGGTTACCTAGCCCAGTGCACTTATTTCTCCCTATATGTTCCTTGACTTTTTTCTCTATGGTCCTTGTCTATGGTGCTCTGTGGGTGTCATGCGATTAATTTTCTTTGGGGCGGTGTCTTTGAAACGAGTGCAAGCCAGGTTATAACGGTTTCACGGTGAAATTTCGTAAGTAAACAGATATTTACATAATTTTAATGTGTTACCTACTAGTAGAGTAGTACTATTATAGAAGATGCCTGCCCTTTGTTTGAAGCCTTCGTTGTTGTTGTTGTTGGACATAGGCCTTCCCCTTAGAATGCCACGACGAACGGTATTGAGCCGCCTCCATCCACCGACTCCCCGCGACGTTTATAATGTCTTTATTCCATCGAGTGGAGAGCTTTCCTCTAACGCGTCGTCCGGTTTGTGGTCGCCACTCGAGAACCTTTATTCTCCAACGGTTATCACTTCTTCGAGCTATATGACCTGCCCACTGCCACTAATTCTGAGAGCTATGTCGGTGACCTTGGTTCTTCTACGGATTTCCTCATTTCGGATTCTATCACGTGGTGAAACTCCTAGCATAGCTCTCTCCATAGCCCGTTGCGCAACTTTGAGCTTGTTTATACGGCCAATAGTTAGCGACCACGTCTCAGTGCCGTAAGTCAACACTGGCGTGTAGACTTTCGTCTTGAGGCTCTGCGGTATCGGCGACGAGAAGATTTTTTTTTATACTACTTGGCAAGCAGACAAGCATACGGCCCACCTGATGGAAAGCAGTTACCGTAGCCTATGGACGCCTGCAACACCAAAGGCATCACAAGCGCGCTGCCGACCCTGAGACATAATGTGAAAAGTCTCATGTGCCTGTAATTTCACTGGCACCCGTACCCTTCAAACCGAAACAGAGCAATGCGAACACTACTGCTTGGTGGCAGAAATAGGTACGGTGGTAGTACTTCCCCGGACGAACTCTTTCACAAGAAGTTTTCACAAAACCAACAAACTAGATATGGCGTAGTTTCCCGAACGCTGCCCATCCGAGTTGGATTCGTCGGTTGACCTCTTCATCTCATCACATCACACTAATATTATAAATGCGAAAGTTTATAAGTATGTTTGTTACTTCTTCACGCCCAAACGGCTGAACGGATTTGAGTGAAATTTGGAATGAAGATACCTAATAATAATAATAATAATAATAAGCAAGCAAGTACCTTGACTTGGCCCACGAGATTACCGCCATGTGGGATGTGGATTCGACGATTATCGTCCCGATAGTTGTTTCTGTGAATGGCCTTATAGCAAAGAGCCTCGACCAATACCTTGAGAGGCTCTCACTAAATGGTTGGATCAACGGTCAGATTCAGAAGGCAGTACTCCTGGACTCGGCACGCATAGTCAGGAGGTTCCTCTCTCTGCAGCCCTAGCCTCCGACCGCTTGGGCCTTTGCTCCGCGGTCGGTGGTTTACCGTTTTGTAATATATTTTTTACTATACTGTTTTTATATACTATTTGTTTTTATAGATAAGTAGTATTTCTTTATAGTGAAAAATGTATTTTATAACGAGTTTTAAAATAAATCAACGTCATAATAATAATATCATGGTTCACGCAGGTGAAACCGCGAGGCGCAGCTCGAAATTTATATTACTTGACATATCTTTAAAAATTTAATGAATGAAAATGTAATAAGTAAATATGTTATGTTTTCAGATCTTATCTAACACCAAGCTCCCAATTTATGGACGAAATATTTTGAAGCCGAAATTGACGAAGCTGACTCTGGTTGCACGAAAAATAATAATGCACAACAGCAGTCAGCCAGATTTGATGGCAGAAGATTTGAGAAATGGTCCACAACATGAACAGCATGGAAATGATTTATACGTTACTCACAGATCGGAACGTTTTTTTTTTATGCTACTTGGCAAGCAGACAAGCTTACGGCCCACCAGATGGAAAGCAGTTGCCGCAGCCTATGAACGCTTGTAACACCAGAGGCATTACACGCGCGCTACCGACCCTGAGACATAAAGATGAAAAGTCTCATGTGCCTGTAATTTCACCGGCACCCGTACCCTTCAAACCGAAACACAGCAATGCGAACACTACTGCTTGGCGGCAGAAATAGGTACAGTGGTAGTACTTCCCCGGACGAACTCTTTCACAAGAAGTTCTACTACTAACAAAACTACTAACTAGTCGTCTGACTGCGAGTCAATTTGGAATAGTGAGAGAGGCAGATTGTTGATTGTTTATCCAATATCATATATTTCCAACACAGTAATATTTGTACACTGTTATGTTTGCAAACGCCGTATCACCACACCCTATAAATGAGTTTATCAGCAGCATGATGCTAAAGCTGGTAGCATTTTTCAAAAATGCGATTTTATCTGAAATATATATTGAGTCGTGTTCGGAAAAATGCAAAGTGCATAGATCTCAATGAAATGACATCATGTACGTTATTTTTTCTCATACAAAAAACCCTTACAACATTGTCTAAAACAAAACTATATCAAGAAATGTATTTTTTTCTAGCCACTGATGATCAACCAGAATTAGCAAGTTGAAGTGGCAATGGGAAGGTCATATAGCTCGCAGAACTGATAACCGTTTGAGAATAAAGGTTCTCGAGTGGCGACCGAAAAACGGACGAGGCTGTAGAGGAAGGCCCTCCACTCGATGGACTAAAGGCATTATGAACGTCACAGGAAATCTGTGGATGGAGGCGGCTCAAGACCGTTCGTCGTGGCACTCTAGGGGACACCTAAGTGGACTTCTACAGGCTGATGATGATGTAGTTGATCATCAGATCAACTACATCTAATGATGATGAAGATGATACCTCATATCTCCGGCGTTTATGAACCGATTTAGAAAATTCTTTTTTTATTTGAATAGATATATGTACTTCCAGATTGGTCCCATTTTTTTCAAAACCCAGTTCTGATGATGGAATCCATGAGGAATTGAGGGAACTCCTCAAATATTTTAGGCATACATATGGCGATTTTGATATTTTCAGCAACAAACCAAGCATTTGCATTCAGAAAGTATCATAATCCTTTCACCACTATGGTTCTTTCATCATTTTTTTTTCATCCTAATATTTAGTCGAATACAATGGCGGAAGTCGGTTTTTTAAATGAAAAGTTATATTTAGAAGAGATGCAATGGGCACTAATGGTAACAATGAATACAATATACGAAGACAAAATGTGCAGTTGCACTGATCGCTTACCTATTGATGAATATTTGTTGTCAGTGTATGATATTTCTAGTGGAAAATACTTGTAATTATAAACCAATAAAAATACCTAATCTCTTTGTTTTTTCTTTTTATTAATTTCTGTAAAAAGACATTCATTTTTGTGGGGGTGTTTGCCATAATTACCACCCTTGGCAGGTTGATTGGTGATTGCAGTATCGGTTACTCAGATGGATGCTGCTGCCCATGCCCTGGTGTAAACCCTTAGTCGGCTTTTCCGACATCCACGGGAGGAGGATTATAGATTCTACGCTGCACACCACGGCACTTTTTATAGGGTGGCAGGAAGTCGGTGGATGGTGGCGGCTCATCCCTTCTAACAATTTTCTTTAACGCCATCATTATCGAGATACCTTATAAACATTTTTTTAACGCCATCTATATAACATCTGGGGATAATGACAACGCCATCTAGTGAAAAACAAAACAGTGAATGTAGAAGTGTGCGTGCGTGTAATTACATGAGGCAAATTGTCAGATCTTATTTATAGTGAATTTGAAATTTCTAACGACTCTTTAACGAAAATTCATGCTGCATCAAATTCTATGACCTACACCGTGCTCGCAAACGGTAAAATTACTCACTAAAGACGCTCGAGTTTTGAACAAAAAATAAAAAAGTCAATATCTGTTTTTCCACGCCATCTAGCGTGAAACGAGCTTTAAGTAATCGAAAGCATCCCCCTTAAGAAAGCGTATTACACTCTTGATGACTATATTAATGATAAAGCCGCGTGGTCTGATGTCGCTCTGCCCCTCGACTGCTAAAATGGAAATTTGCAATATCTGTACTTACCTATTTACATGTTTGTATTATATTATTATTTATAAGTATAACAAGCGTAACGTGTGCTGTCTTGCATATTTTTGCTGATGTTAATTTACTTTTAACTACCTTCCTAAGGTTTTTAAGTTCTCATTTACCATGCATCAGCAACTCCTTGCTCCGAGGCACCACACAGGCGCTTCTCACCTAGTGGTAAGACGGACCATTTATGTAAGCCAAGCCGAGTTTGTTGCCTGATTCTTCTAGGCTTGGTCGCGTTGGAACAGGAGTAATTTAATTTTATATAAGACGATTCAAAATGATCCTTGTGATATCAATGAATAAAGTTCTTTTTGACTTTGACTTTGTCCCGCGCTAGCCCGCAGCGCAACACAACATTGTAAACAACATTGTTCTACTTACTTTACCCTACTATCATTATTAGTATCTAACTTAACTACTCGAGGTAGGTACCTACATACAGAATTTAAATAGGAATAATACCATAGGTAGGTCGGCACAATTGCCTTCATAATGAGATGGAGGGAAAAAATATATAATAGCTCCCGCCTGTGACGGCCTTTACTTTATCAGTAGATAGTTATGTCAGTAGGTCACTCATGTTGATATATCTATCTTCTGAGGAAGTATAGAACTTGCATATTTATTAAGTAAGCGAAGATAATTTTAAAAGCTTTTTGATTTGGACTCCCTTCCGATGTCCGATCATCATCATCATCAGCCTGTAGAAGGCCTATGTCCACAGCTGGACATAGGCCTCCCCCTTAGAATGCCACGACGAACGGTCTTGAGCCGCCTCAATCCACCGACTTCCGGCGACGTTTATAATGTCTTTAGTCCATCGAGTGGAGGGCCTTCGTCTACCGCGTCGTCCGGTTTGTGGTCGCCACTCGAGAACCTTTTTAACCGACTTCACAAAAAGGAGGAGGTTCTCAATTTGGTTGTATTTTTTGTTTGTTACCTCATATCTCCGGCGTTTATGAACCGATTTGGAAAATTCTTTTTTTATTTGAATAGATATACTTCCAGATTGGTCCCATTTTCATCAGAATCCAGTTCTGATGATGGAATCCATGAGGAATTGAGGGCACTCCTCAAATATTGTAGGCATATATATGGCGATTTTCATATTTTCAGCAACAAACCAAGCATTTGCATTTAAAAAGTATCATAATCCTTTCACCACTATGGTTCTTTCATCATTTTTTTTCATCCAAATATTTTGTCGAATACAATGGCGGAAGTCGGTTTTTTAATTAAAAGTTATTTCCCCAACGGTTATCAGTTCTTCGAGCTATATGATCTGCCCATTGCCACTTCAACTTGCTAATTCGGAGAGCTATGTCGGTGACCTTGGTTCTTCTACGGATGTTATTAGTTAAACTTTATTACTTACGAAAGTTTTTCATTTTTTGCGAGCGGTTTTAGATTGCGGACCTCCATCCACTGTGCAGAGACGAACTTTGTCATGTAGTTGCGAATACTGTCCGGCAGTAAGACCACGCACTTCTGACCCTCCTTCAGGGACCTGGCGGCTTGGATGGCGCCCCACATCGCTGCACCGCTGCTGCCACCTACATCACAACATTAATAATACAGTGGTTGTCATTAGACGTCCACTACTGGACGAGGTCTCTCTCAAAGAATGTAGATATAACCAGGTAAGACTAATCAATATTGACATATTTGATTGTTCAAAACCTACCTTTAGAGGTAAGATTATGAAAGCATGGAATCAACTACACTAATAAGGCATGGTGGTGGGTAATTTTGAATTACCTACTGGTTATTTTTTTTTATGGTCTTTGTTTAATATGGCAAGTTAGGTAACTTAACTTCGCATTTATCATTTAATTTAATTTTGTTTTTTGTATCTTCTTTTTTTTCTCTTTTCGTCGACTACGATTACTGTTTTTATGTTTATTCGTTTGTGACCTATATGTGGAAACTTTATATGGCCCTCTGGATACATGTAGGTAGTTCTTACATGTATTTTAGTTTATAATCCGTATGTGTACAAGCTGTAAGTTTTCCCAAAATTTGTAAAATAAAAATAAAATAAAATAACAGGCATGATTAGCTTCTTAATGTATTTAAGTACCTAACTAGATTGCAGACAGCTATTGTTTGTTCCCAGCATTTCTTTCTTTATCTGTTCAAATGTAGAAACCTGTTATTAGCCTTATGTTTATATCTCTAAGTTTCTGTTTATACATTTTGTATGGCGTTTGGTTTCTCTCAATAAATAAATAAATAAGGTACACTGTGTTCTAGATTTTTGACAATGAACCAGAATAAGTTTATTGAAGGTTGAAACGTAATTATTAGAAATCGACAATGGGGGGAACCTACAGATAATTAAATAATAATTTAAAAAAAATACATTATGTTATTGATACCATAGGTAACAATTGATTCTATGGGATACAATTTTCAGTTCCAATGCGAGTAAGTTCCTACCTAGTGAGTAGAGTACCTAGTAAGTAGCGAATGTCCTAATCGCATAAACTATGCATCCATTGCAAATGCGCATAATAAATTCCGTTCAACATAGATTTGCATGACAAATCCGTAAAATGGTAATTTTAACACAGCTCTACGATAACATTATCAAGGTTTTCGTAAACGACGTGCAACACACACAGTTCAACACTTCGTTGTTTCAAAATGAATACGTCATCCACTTTAAACAATTTAAACAAACATTAACAAACTACTTAAACTTTAAAAATAAGGTTTTTAAAATTTAAATTTATTAGGTAGGTTAGGTTAAAAGGTTTGAAGGTTGTTTTAAAACAACAATTTTTATTATTACTTCCTAATCAAACAAGCAACAAAATGGTATGTTAGATAGTGTGTCAATAATCATAGGTGGCAATATGACAATGCGGTTTCGTAAACAAAATACCCCGTATACTTGTATCGAGTAGGAGATTCGAGTTCTTGAATCGACAAATGACTTACCCACAAATGCATATAATACGAGACTAAGGTCGAGATAAATAGACGTTACTTAGTCCGTACTAATGCTTAGAACTGTCCTTGACACTGTCACTGTTTCGTCACCATATAAACTCAACGCATTATCTTCATCAAATTTCCCGTCTATACCGATGTTCATGTCATCTAAAGCTTCACCGCCGTAACGAGACGCCAAAGTTTTGGCTGTCATGCCCGTATGTAACGTCAAAGCTCGGAGTGACAAGCATATCTGCCTGTTGACACATCGACCGCGTTGAGTGAGCACGTTATTACGAACACTTACTAAATTTATCACAAAATCTAAGAAACTTTCGCGTGTGATCATCTTCTAATGTGCCTTTTGTGAATCCTTACTTCACACCGTTCATCGATTAGCTCAAAGACAATCGGAAAGTGGAAACGCATCGAGTGCTAGCTGTTGCAGTCTGAGGTATGTACGGTGCATATATCTTTACGGCTGTAGGCTTGCAGATCTTGAACATCGTTTAAAAATCAAAAGTAAAATCGTTAGACCAGCAGCTGGTCTTCCCAGAGTAGCAGAAAGCCTTCAACAGCTATTTCGGCTGAAGCGGATGCTACATCTATTTGGTGCCGAAACCAGGGACGTTTCCACATTCAAATTCCGTAAATCGCCATTTTACAATTTTCATATGGTATTTCTGGTTAAAATCGTAGCTTAGAATATCTCAATCGGCCTATTGTTTTAGCTAAAAACGATAGGTATTTATCGCATTCTTAGTTATTCCATTCCATCAGAATTACCGGCTAATTGAATCTGTCAACAGAACTAACGTTCACGAGCTATCACCATCGAACAGGGATTTTATAAATCAATGCGTATCTAAGTATTTCTTCGTATCTATTTAATCGTAAATTATTGTGAGATCAAATTGTGCAATCACTTTGAACTTTCATCGGTGCGTAATTTATTTTCGGCTCACAATAATTAAATCATTTACCTATTCTCATCACAACTATCGTAACATAATCGCTTTACTATACCTACTATAATTATCATAATCTAAAGTCCGAATCATATTTATAAATTAAAATCATTTCGTCAGATAATCGTCTCTCACTTTTATAAACAGGGTAGTTGGGAGGTCTCGCCCACCGCTCCTCACCGCTCCTATCGGCGGGCGACACTTATAATTATTTTGTTACGAAGTGAATGAACAGATTACCAAGCAGTTAGTATTGGTACCGTACAATCTACCACGCAAGTATCGGAAACTTTGTCTTGGTCTGCATTAAGTTAACTCAACTTGCTTGGTCGGTTGTATCTACGCCGTACCTACAGCCTACAGTGTCAGTAGGTAAAGAACTCTTTTTCTATCAGTGATCGACTGATCGCTCATAATATATTTACTGCAATTAGGTAGGTACCTACATTCATAGCGTAAAGTTACTTGTTTTTGTTGTTAAGTTTACGTTATTTACGCGCCATAACTATAAAAATATCTACTATTGTTAACGTACTACTTGTTAACATTGTCAAGTATTTAGGTACGTGGCTACACACTCAAAATAATATTTTTTGTTTCTACCTAGGTAGGTATTCAAATTGGCAATGTCGCTTCTAGGGAAGCATTCCACTCGTAAATTAAGTACTTTGAAGAAAACGAAGTCAAAATCAATCGACATCGAATACACTGCGATTGATTTACCATCTTTACGTAGGAAACGAACTGTCGCTTATAAACGTTTGACTAAGGCTTTAGAGGTAGGTATTTTGGCCACTCATGACCCTACTCAGCGAGACTTGTTCTTCTCGTATCATCAAGAAGTGAAACAAATTGCTGCGAATTTTGAGGACGCGCATTTCACGATTCAGGAGGTTCTCGATGATCCTGCAACTGAAAATAATGAAGTTCAGGAACAATTCGATGAAATGTATTATAAGGTGTTAGCAATTAAACGCAAATTGTCGAAGGGTGAATCGACTTATTCTCAAGGCAGTACCTCATCGAATATTCGGTTACCAAAAATAGTTCTTCCGACTTTTAGTGGTGACATAAAAAAATGGCCGGAATATTTCGACACTTTTAACGCTTTGATACACAGCTCAACCTCTATTACCGACACGGAAAAGTTTCACTATCTCTTATCATCTCTGAGTGGCGATGCATTGACTGTGATCAAACCGTTCCCTATGACTCACGAACACTATCGCGACGCGTATGAAGCACTTACCGCGCGCTTTAAGAATAAACGCGATCTAGCTTTCACGTGTTGGCGGGACATTTTGAACGTGGACTTTAAATGCCATGACGCTCACGAGTTCAGGAAATCACTTGATTTATTCGAAGAGAATATAAGTATTTTAAAAACAATTAACCTGCCCATTGGGCAATGGGATTTTGTCCTAGTGTATCATATTTTATCAAAACTTGACACAAACTTACGTCGTGACTTTGAGGAAAAACATTCGGAAGCGGAACTTCCTACCTATAAACAATTAAGAGCATTCTTACAATCAAAGTGTGAGGCTTCATTGCGTGATACACACTTCATCGAATCGAACAACACAAACAAATTTCCACAAAAGCTCACACCATCGCAGCCACAACCTAAGCGTAGTACTACGTCACATACACTTGTTGTTGCTACGCCCAAAATCGAGCACAACCAATCCGGAAGTAGTACGACTACCGTTCCGTACACTAGTAAATGTTCTTTCTGTAGTGACTCTCATCAAATAGCGGCATGTTCGGAGTTTCTTAAAAAATCTTTTGATGACCGAATGAAAGTGGCGACTGAAAAAAATTGGTGTTTCAATTGCCTGAAGCCGTCTCATCAATTGAAAGACTGTAGATCGATCTTTTCGTGTCGTACGTGCAACCGGAAACATCATACCTTACTCCATCGCGATAAATCTAGTGAATCAAATCAAACCGTATCGTCTTTGGTTTCAAGGTCACCTACCCATACTACTGTTTTGCTGGCAACTGCAACCGTGCAAATCAAAGATACTACCGGTGCGATGCAATCGTTCCGTGCCTTATTCGACACCGGAAGTCAAAGCAATTTTATTACCGAATCAGCGGTAAAGCAGTTAGGTTTAAATCCCACTCAAGCTAATGTCAACGTAAGCGGACTCGGAGAGGCAGTGGCTTCTATTCTCGGTGACGTCACTTGTGCAGTGGGTACTAACGATGCAGTCCTGTATAACTTGGACCTGCACGTAATTTCGAAAATATGTGGTGATCAACCTATCGCAAAATTGAACACATCAGGATGGTCACATATAAACTCATTATCACTAGCCGACCCCGGCTTTGATATTCCGGGACCCATCGATCTATTGTTTGCCGCGGATGTGTTTGCCGACTCACTCATAGATCAACACCTCAAGGGCAATGTCAACCAACCTACCGCTTTCAACTCTGTCTTTGGCTGGCTACTTTTAGGCAAAACTCGCTTAGCTTCTAGCACTCTAGTGCAAACAATGTTAGATATCGATAACGAGTTAAACTCGTTAGTTCAACATTTTTGGGAGTTAGACTCCGTACCGAAAGCGTCACTCTTAACTCCAGATGAAGTGCTCTGCGAACAAAAGTTTGTATCGGATCATTCTCGTGATTCGTCTGGACGATACATGGTGTGCTTACCATTCAAGCATGATTCAGAGCCCACATTTGAGGGCTCTCGGGACGTTGCGTTGCGACGATTCCATGCTATCGAACGAAGATTGTCACGAGACCAAGAATTGCAAGTTCAATATGCAGACTTCATGTCAGACTACATCGAATCCGGCCACATGTCGTTGGTTCCAGCAGATGAGCTAGGTATGGGAAAGTATTACATCCCACATCATTGTGTTTTACGTCCTGCTTCAGCAACTACTCGTCTTCGCGTTGTTTTCGACGCTTCTGCCAAAGATGCACACTCCCGTTCCTTAAACGATACTCAACTCATCGGTCCAAAATTACAACCGAACATTTTGGAAATTCTCTTGCGGTTCAGGGAACATAACGTTGTCTTTATGGCCGACGCTCGACAGATGTATCGTCAAATTTTGACTTGGCCAGCCCATCGCGACTATCAGCGTATTTTTTGGAGAGCTTCTCCTCGCGATTGCCTCCAAGAATATCGCCTGAATACTGTTACGTATGGCGTATCTTCCTCCCCTTTTCTTGCATGCCGTACTTTGCGACAGCTTGCTGAAGATGACGGGGATTCGTATCCTGCTGCGAAGAAGATTATCTTGTCCGAGGTCTATATCGATGACGTAGCTACCGGAAGTGACTCGCTCGAAAACGCCCAGCAGGCAAAAATGCAACTTATCGCCCTATTCAAACTCGGCGGTTTTCAACTCAGAAAATGGGTAAGTAACAATGCGCAGCTGTTGTCTGATCTACCCAGTCAAGATTGTCTCACGGGCTCTGTGTCTCTCGATAGCCAGGAACCATCAACGTTGAAGGTTCTTGGCCTCAAATGGGATCCTTCATCAGATGCATTCCTCTTCGAAATCAAACCCTCAGATCGACCATGTACAAAACGATCGATACTCAGCGAACTCGCTAGAGTCTTCGACCCGTTAGGCTTCTTATCCCCCATCACAATACAAATCAAATCATATATCCAAAAGCTTTGGATCCTCGGTATTGGATGGGACCAGACGCCGCCTGATGAAGTCATCAGTACATGGACCACCTACAAAGATCAACTACCACAGTTAACTCAACTTCGAATTCCTCGCCAGCTAACTTGTTCCGAATCGAAATCGAGCGAGCTCCACGGCTTTTGCGACAGCTCTGAGATAGCTTATGGTGCTGTTATTTATTTACGCGTCACTGATAAGGACGGTGCAGTCCATGTCTATTTGGTCTGTTCAAAAGCCCGTGTAGCTCCGCTCAAACGTACTTCGTTGCCTCGACTGGAACTCTGCGCGGCAGTTCTCCTCTCGGATCTTTATAAATTCGTTTGCGACACGTACCTTGCGCGTATTAAAATCGATGCTGTCTACTTATGGTCAGACTCTACCGTTGTCCTCTCGTGGTTACGCTCACATTCATCTCGCTGGACCACATTCGTCGCGAATCGTGTTAGTCAAATCCAAGAACTTACATCTACCGAGTGTTGGCGCCACGTATCTTCGGGAGACAACCCTGCCGATATATGCTCGCGTGGACAGCTTCCCAGTGAAATTCTTCACAATGCCCTGTGGTGGGCGGGGCCATGTTGGCTATCCCAAGATCGCAACTCTTGGCCTTCGAGCTCGGAAAGAATGCCTCCCGATGACGAGGTAATCGTAAAAATTGAAGAACGCAAATCGGTCGTGTTATTAATCGGACAAGCTGATGGTGCGAGTGTGAATAGCGAACCGTCAATTATCGAACAGTTGCTGACCCGATTCTCTTCGCTGTCTAAACTTATTAATGTACTCACGTATATCTATCGTTTCATTAACAATTCCCGAAATCCCTCTCATGCAAATCGTAGGGAATTTCTGAACAACGTCGAACGTCATCACGCCTTAATGAACGTCGTCAAGCACGTACAGCACTATGCTTTTTCGGAAGAAATTTCTAACTTAAAACTCAAAAAGGCTCTATCTAAACCTTTGCGCAAACTTAACCCCTTCCTTGACGACCAAGGAGTTCTCAGGGTGGGCGGCAGGATTTCACGATCAGGATTAGAGTACGACCAAAAGCATCCTGCCTTCCTACCGTCTGACAATCCCTTAACTTTCTTAATCATCGACTTCATTCATCGTAACCATTTGCACCCTGGCATCAATACTACACATTTCTTACTACTTCAACAATTCTGGATTATCGCTGCTAAACGTACGATCCGTCGTCACCTCTCTAAGTGCATTCAATGCTTTCGTACCAACCCACAGCCACTACAGCCTTTCATGAGCGATCTCCCGTCATATCGAGTCAATCAAGTAAAACCGTTTTCGGTGGTAGGCATCGATCTAGGCGGACCATTCCGCATCAAACTCGGTTCATATCGTGGTGCTAAGATGGACAAGGCATATTTATGCTTGTTCGTTTGTCTAGCGACCAAAGCGGTTCATCTGGAGGTCGTCTCCACGCTATCAACTGAAGGGTTTATCGCTGCGCTGCGGCGTTTCGTTGGACGACGCGGTCGCTGTAACGTGATTCACGCGGATTGTGGAACCAATTTTGTCGGCGCTAAGAATCAACTCTCGTCTTTAATGCAACATGCTTCTCGCGCAGAGAAAATTGAATTCAAATTCAATCCGCCAGGAGCCCCCCATTTCGGGGGCGTCTGGGAAATTCAGATAAAAGCGGCCAAATCTCACTTA
The DNA here is from genome assembly GCA_951392215.1 of Epirrita christyi. Classification (NCBI taxonomy): domain Eukaryota; kingdom Metazoa; phylum Arthropoda; class Insecta; order Lepidoptera; family Geometridae; genus Epirrita; species Epirrita christyi. Next base: position 9,110,276 of record OX595852.1, read on the forward strand.
TATCGAGTGGTAGGTGATCAGGTCCTGACGTTCGAAGAGTTAACGACTCTTTTTGTCCAAATCGAAGCGATTTTGAACTCGAGGCCTCTTTACCCTATCAGTTCTGACCCAAATGATATCTCGTGTTTAACTCCCGGTCACTTTCTCACCTTGGAGCCTCTGACAGCTGTTCCCGAGGAAGACTTCGGCAACACTAACATAAAACGACTTCATCGGTGGCAGATGTTACAAGCTTTTCAACAAAATTTTTGGTCCAGATGGAAAACTGAATACTTGAACTCGCTAACACAACGCGCCAAATGGACCAAAGATTCCAAACCATTACCCATAGGTTCGATGGTGATAATTAAGGACGATAATCGTGCTCCTTTGCAATGGACCCTTGCTCGGGTTGTAGACCTACAGGTTGGTGGTGACGGAATAGCTAGGAGTGCAGTGGTTAAAAATGCAAACAATCATCTTATAACTAGACCTTTGGTAAAACTCTGTCCTCTGCCTATAGAGGACTAGTCTTCATCATTTCAAACCGTAGTCTTAACAAATCTTAGTTAAGCAAATCTTATTTTTTAACTCTTATTCGTACAACTCGCTTCGTTTATCGTTTCTGATTAAGTTCTTTTAGTTTTAACCAGAAAATACCATAGGCATTTTGGTGGGCGGGATGTTTCGTCACCATATAAACTCAACGCATTATCTTCATCAAATTTCCCGTCTATACCGATGTTCATGTCATCTAAAGCTTCACCGCCGTAACGAGACGCCAAAGTTTTGGCTGTCATGCCCGTATGTAACGTCAAAGCTCGGAGTGACAAGCATATCTGCCTGTTGACACATCGACCGCGTTGAGTGAGCACGTTATTACGAACACTTACTAAATTTATCACAAAATCTAAGAAACTTTCGCGTGTGATCATCTTCTAATGTGCCTTTTGTGAATCCTTACTTCACACCGTTCATCGATTAGCTCAAAGACAATCGGAAAGTGGAAACGCATCGAGTGCTAGCTGTTGCAGTCTGAGGTATGTACGGTGCATATATCTTTACGGCTGTAGGCTTGCAGATCTTGAACATCGTTTAAAAATCAAAAGTAAAATCGTTAGACCAGCAGCTGGTCTTCCCAGAGTAGCAGAAAGCCTTCAACAGCTATTTCGGCTGAAGCGGATGCTACAGTCACACAAATGTTAAAACACGCGTGCTAGAGAGTGACAGGGACAATGCTAAGCATAAGTACGTGCTAAGTAACGTCTATTTATCTCAACCTTAAACTTCAGTCTTTTTCTTTTCATCAGCCAGTGGAGTAGGATTCCTATTCTTAGGTCACCACCATATATCTGACTACAGTTATTTAAAAAGATAGAGATGCAAAAATAAAAAAAAATACCGCAAAGTAATCCTTCTTTCTCGATGAGCCTTCGCGCCATGGGCAACGACTTCTGGTCGTCGACCTTCACCCATTTGTCCACCACGCTTCTGTCGAGGGTATTCGGAAGAAAGTCGTAGCCAATACCTTCTACCTGAAACAGGAATAATAGCATTATTTGCTTTATAGAAAAGTAATATTTCTGCCGCGAAGCAGTAGTGCTCGCATTGCAGTGTTTCGGGTGCCGGTGAAACTACAGGCACATGAGACTTTTCATCTTTGTCTCAGTGACGGGCGCAGTGTAATGTCACGTAGGGCGCGTCCTAGGTGGGCGTGATTCTAAGATTATTGCAATTATCAAATGAAATCATTTGTTACAGGCTGTCCCGCTTAACATCAGGTCAGACACATGCCTGAACCAACATTGGTTTCGTTGTTACCTTTTGAGGTATGGAACCCAAAAAACCAGTTCAGTAGCAATTTTCTTTGAATATTGTTTTAACACGATTTAAGACAATTTCGTATCACATAATAAACTAGCGATAATGTATGTTTACATTGCATTATAATTCTGACCCATTTTAGTAAATATTATGATGATAATATTATACGTAAAATAATATTTTTGTTACAACATCAATGTACCTACAGTTATTTTATACTAGTGTCCGCCCGCAGCTGCGCTTGCTATATGTTATATCCGCTTGTTCATCATCTTCATCATCAGCCGGCAGACATCCACTGCTGGATGAGGCCTCCACCATAGATTATCATAGATTTGAGGGCGTAGCTATGCATTATTACTTTTTTTATATAGCGCGTCTGTTCCCTTTTGATCCTATTAGGTACAACACAACACAAACAAAAATTACAGGCACATGAGACTTTTCATCTTTATGTCTCAGGGTCGGCAGCGCGCGTGTGTAGTCTTTGGTGTTGCAGCGCCCATAGGCTACGGTAAGTGCTTTCCATCAGGTGGGCTGTAATTGTGTGCTTGCCAAGTAGTATAAAAAAAATGAACAACTGTAACTATTTCTTTAGTTCATGATTAGCATGAGATAGCATTTAGAAAATGCAGACAGAAAGAAACCAGCTAATTTAAATTATGCGCATTGGCAATGGATGCATAGCTAATTATGTTCACAATTTGGCCACGACGCGACGGCTCTCTTTCTGAACAGACTTTACCACATTATGTGGCCATGTTCTAAAATTATCACCATGCAGGTAAGTGTAGGTACATTTTTATCAGAGAGCGACATCGCGCCATGCTATTCTCAATAACTACCTATTTAAATAACAGTACATACAGTACTAAGACGAAAGTAATGTTCGTAATGTAGCTTTTTCACTCACTAGCAATCATATTTCTGTTTCGAAAAGACGAAGATTGCCAAGGCGCATTACTTTCTTAGTAGCACTGTTCACTGTACCTAACTACGTATTTTTTGTTTTTTTTTTATTTATTTTTATGTAATGGCTCGACAAACTGGCATACGGCCCGCCTGATGGTAAGCGGTTACCGTCACCTATTGACATCTGCAACACTCGAGGCATTGCCAATGCGTTGCCTGCCTTGAAGGACCCTTTTCACATTTTTTTTGAAGCTGTTCATGTTTCAGTTTAGCGTAAAAACCTCAGAAAGGAGCTCATTCCACAATTTGCACGTATGTGGGAGAAAAGATCTCGTAAAGCGAGCTGTACGAGATACCCGCACATCGATGATGTGTGGATGAGCTCCCAATCGGTTTCGAGAGGTACGATGATAGAATCTGGAAGTGGGTATACGATCAAATAGTTCCTATAGTATGGTATAGTATGGTTGTATTATGATAACTATCGATAGAAACAGATCAATTAGAAGGCAGCTGACGAAATATATGGAGCTTCTTACCTCATATATTTGCACATCAGTCTCGTTAAGCTCCTCCGGCTCCGCCAGAATCGAGCCGTAAGGGTCCACGCCCACGACCACACAACTGGGGCATCGCTCCTTTATCTTGTGTCCCACACCGGACACTGTGCCACTTGTCCCCGCACCGATCACCACCATGTCAACGGCATCGTCAAGCGACCAGAGGATCTCTTCAGCGGTGCCGTCGTAATGAGCCAGCGGGTTACATGGGTTGTTGTACTAGAAAGTTTGGAAAAAGTATTGGCATAGAATATTTTATAAAAGATATTCCTACTACACTTACATTTTAAAGGCAATATAGATGGTCATGATGGTCTCGGCCTAAGAATAGGACTCCTCCAACTCCTCCCGTGGATGTCATAAAAGGCGACTAAGGGATTGCAGCATTGGGGGGAAAGACAGCAGCATCCATCTGGATACTTAACACCAATCCGTCTGCCAAGCGTGGTGATTATGGCAAATCCTCCTTTTGCGAATGCAATGGGGGGCATTTAGGGTTTTTTTTTGTTTTTAATGTTTTTTGGGCCTCCCCCAATAGAATTATTAGCCATAATTAGGCCAGCGGAGGATGAATTGCCCAATGCAAAAGCAATACCAAAATCATTTGTAATTCGAACATATTTCCACTATGTCCGGATTTGGATAGTATATTTTATCCAGAAAGTTGTTTTTTTTTATTCAAAATACTTTTCAAAACTTTCTAACTTTTGCAAATTGACAACGAATATTTTATAATTTTTCCTTATTCGCATACACGCTGAAATAATAAATAACGTAAGTAGGTATATATAGATAAGAAAAATCCCATCAGCTTGTTGTCCTAACAAGATTGGTCAAGTGATTTTTTTTATTCATGTTTAATTGGACAGAAAAGTGAAAAAACGGAAGGCCAATTTCTCATAATTATTTTACAACCACACAGAAAGTTGACTACTTTGTAAATTTTTTAACCGACTTTTGATATGATTTTGGAAATTTCTTTCTTAGTGCACCTCTAGACCACAAAAGGAATGTTTCTTTCAAATTTCTTCAGGCCTCTAGAACTTACCATTTACGCTTTTACACAACGATTTTATATATATTGATAATCCCGGTCATAGTATATCTCTAAGTAAACGAAATTTAATGTTCAGCTGTCTTGCACCTACCTGATCTAAAACCACAGCATCAGGGATCTCCTTAGCAAGTCGATTAGCAACCATAATGTAACTCTCGGGGGAATCCCAGGTTGCCTCCGTCGGAGTCCTAATAACCTCAGCACCCAGCGCCGCAAGTGTGTTCACTTTTTCATCAGACATTTTCTCTGGTAATACTATTATGCATCTGTATCCTATATAGATTAAAAATAATATGTATGACATAGCTAAAATATTATATACAAAATGAGACTCTGAGGAGCTTCATTTTGTCTATAATATTTTTATAGGGTAGGACATGACAGGTACATATCGTTGTTAATATAAATGTTAGGTCAGTGAGAGTGCAATCATTTTGTAAATCAACTTCAGTAATGACAGTATGCAAAACAATGGTTGAAAATAGTGCTCCATATAACAGAATAGAGGGAAGATCTTCCAACGAGCTGCATTAGCTCTGGGCCTTGGTGATCTCTGAAGACATAGTAAGTGCAGTACCTAGGATCTAAATTTCAGGAATTACATGCATAATGTCATTGCAATTATTCTTTACGCTAGTTTGTAATGATGTCTTTTAATAACTTGGCTTATGTTTGCCCATTTTTAAGGTTCCATTTTTCTCAACAGGAAACAACAGGACCCTTATAGGATCAATGACGTCTGTCTGTCTGTCAAAACCATATTTCTCAGAAACGGCTAAAAGGATCAAGTTGAAATGTATACCAAATATAAAGGTCTGTGAACAAATAGTGCTTTTAACAACAAAAAAATTAAAAAGCTTCTATGATGATGAATGTCTAATTTTTATATGGAAATCACAGAAACGAAAATCCTTTAGCTAAGGTACTTTCAGTAACCTTACAATTCTGGTATTTGGAATACCTACTTTGTGCCACAAATAAAGGAAAAAGTCTAAAATTTTGGAAATTCAACTTGAATTACAACTTGAGATGGTGAAGTTTGTAGGAAAAAGTGGCTGAAACTCGAAAAGGGCTCTGACGGTTTCAATTACGGATTGGAACCCTCAGGGCGCGAGTCTCACTCGCACTTGTCCTGTTTTTTCGCAACTGTTGTTATGCTGACATGTACACACCTCTAACAGCAGCGGCAAGAGCCAGTCCTATTCCAGTGTTGCCAGAAGTGGGCTCAATGATGACAGACTTGCCAGGCTTGAGCACTCCTCTCTCCTCTGCATCTGAGACCATTCGGTAAGCTATCCGGTCCTTTACTGAACCTCCAGGGTTCAAGAATTCACATTTTGCATCTGAAAACACAAGATTTTGTTTTATATTTCACATTATTCTGAATAAACAAATATTAAGAGAACCCTTGTCATAAATTTATATTTTTTTTTTGTCTTTTTCTATTTATGTCTGCAATCAGTCTTCAGTGGGATTGTAAGTGGTCCAGCGACTGCTTTTCCTTTTCTGTTTAGTTCCATGATGTGTTAACTATCTACTATTCAGTTCTTTGGTATACTGAGTATAACACATATTGACATTGAGGATTTCATGCAACTCTATGTTCCTTATGAACCAGGGTGCATTGGATATATTTTTAAGAAGGCCATTTTGGAGGCGCTTAATGAAATTTATATTGGAGGTACAGGCTGATCCCCACAGTTGAATGCCATAAGTCCAAACTGGCTTCAGGACAGTTTTGTAGATAAGTAGCTTGTTATAGTTTCTCCAAGGACCAAGGGCCAGTACAGTCCTTTTTATTTCAAGCTAAGTTGGTCCCTTTTTGTTTGAAGGTGTTTCTTCCATGTCAGCCGGCAATTATAACATGGGCATAAATGTTTTGTGTACAGTTCTGCCCATGGATCATGGCTAAGCTGAAATACAATGAAATACTTGGAATGATGTTCCGAAACAATAGTGGACTATTAAACCTACTTACACATTTCACATTTTATTCCTTCCTCTTTTGGTATGTTGGTAAGCTTCACCAATGGGGTGTTTCCAATTACATGAAGGATATCTGGATGGACCTTTTGATTCCTGTCTCTGAATAAAATACGAAAAAATTAGTAGGTAAGTCAGTTCAGCTCGCGATGAATGCCTGAGCCAAAAACTTTACTTACAAAGCTTGGACGATATGAGGCAGGCTGCTTAGGTCAAAGAACTTCCTTTCTCCACTCTCTTTGCCATTCTCTACATGGTTAGACATTTTACTTTTTCAATCGGTTTAATCTCTTGTTTACTTGTGAACTAAGTTTCGGGACGACCGACACAATTTATATTAAAGGATGGAGCACGTGGTTTCGACAGTTTAGTGGAAAATTAATATCAAACAACCAAAACACTGAAATTATAAAAATAAACCAAAAAAGTATGAGCAAATGTTCATATTTAGTGCTATTTATTTTGTACAAACACTGTCACACACACACTGTCACTGACACACTCGCGCTCGCGCACCAAACACCAACCCAGCACGAGTAGTACTCGCTCGCTACAAACTTCCCGGTATTTCACACTTTATTTTATTGACTTGACTGACTCCGTCCGTAGTCCGTAGTATCTTATCTTGTAGTTAGTGCTGTGCTCGCTCCGCTCGCACTCGGAAGTCGGAGCCGGTCTACTATTATTGTAGTCTTTGAGTCGGACTCCCTCGTACAACATGATAATGTACAGCCCGATTATGTACACCCCGATCTTAGACCCCGGTCATCCATCCGAAGCCACCAGTAGTGATGCTTTGTTTTCTTTTGCTAGGCATGATTTACGGCCAGTTTTTAAAAAATTACTCCAAATACCGTGCTGCGCAAAACATGCCGTACAAAATTGGTTGTGCATTATTGTCTCTACTAAAGTCCACTAGCTCGGTCAAACTGACAACAGCATTACAAACGACAACAGTCGTGAAAATTCCCAGTCTCAGGTAGTACCTAGGAGTATATGTGTTCTGTGGGTAGTACCCTCAGAATAATGGTGAAGGTAGTACCTAACCTACCTAATGAGGGGTTTTCACGGCCGTTTCAAATCATGCTTTCAGCATTGAAAATAGATGACGCTGCTCTGTAACGTAACTGTCAAGTGTCAAAATAAAGTGAAATGTCAACATCGACAACGTAGAAATAATTTTCGTTTCGTGGTATTTATTTTTGCCTACTTCTAAAAACACCACGAAATCACTAGCGCACACTCAAGAAGCAATCACAAACAGAATATCATGACTAATAGCCACAGACTACTTAGAAAAATAGTTTTGTACGCGTGCACCACAGAAATCTTGATTGATACAGTTGAATCAGCGCCATCTATCAAACCAATTTGAACTACTTTTTTTCTTTATAATCGAAGATTAAAAACCCTCATTAGGAAGATTTTCATTGGCGATTACCATCTTAAATAGCACTATTTTGCTCGATAAATAAACAGCTTGGTTCAATTAGGGCTTTTAAAATCCAAGCTACAGCTATAGTGTACATCCCAAAGCGAGAGCGAAAAGCAGTCATTGACCTTTGAGTGTCGTACCTACCATCCATATAGGGATCTTTAACATGTTTTTAGTCTGTCTGTTATCATGTTAAAATGTTACGTACCTACTACTCGAAGCGTGTTCTCTGAGTCAACTTGGGCGAATTGGTATTTGTATGTATGCATGTATGTTAATCTAAGGATAACTTTCGAACCTCTTCATGGTAGGTGGTAGTATTGATGGTTATGAGATCTCCCTCTTCAATGAATGATCTAAATACGCGGAAACGTTCGTACCCAAGGGCGGATTTAAGGGGAAGTACCCTTAAAAGCCAGGGGGCACGGGGGCACGTGCCCCCTGGAGATTCCATCACAGTAGTACCTATACTTGTGGCAAATCATATTATCAATCAGAGTTGTTAAAATATATGAATAAAATAACAGAAAGAACATGAGTGAAACTCTTGTATATTTCTGGCTGGAATTGCGAATTTTGTTTGTTGCACCCCTTTCAAGCAGTGAGGGGTTTTTACGGCTGTTTTAAATCATACTTTCAGCATTGGAAATAGATGGCGCTGCTCTGTATCTTAGCTGTCAAGTGTCAAAATAAAGTGAAATGTCAACATCAACAGCGTAGAAATAATTTTCGTTCCGTGCTATTTATTTTTGCCTACTACTTAAAACACCACGAAATCACTAGCGCACATCCTTTTCCTCTGAGCGCACACCCAAGGCAAGAAGCAAAAATAATTAGATTAGCCACAGACTAGTTAGATAATAGCTTAGTACGCGTGCACCCCAGATAATATACATTTGACAATCTTGACAGCTAGAGTGTAGTCAGCGCCATCTATCGAGCCAATTTGAACGACTTTTATTTTATTTTATCGAAGATGAAAAGCCCTCATTGCAAATCAAATGAAACCACCTTATACCGATTAAATTCATATCTACGCAACAGAATGACAGAAGAGCGTTTGAATGGATTGGCCATCTAGACGTTGCGGCAGAAATGGACGATGAAGTGCTGGACATCTTTAGCAGGAAACATAAAAGAAAACTGTCTTTATTACACATTTAATTTTTCTATTGTTTTGACACTTTCGTAAACCTTCCTATACATACTTGAACTTGTAGAAATAAACTTGAAGTATGCTAAATAATAGTTAGGTACTGTTGTTTTTTTTTGCCTGTCCGCCCCTTGTGCCCCTCGCAGAAAACAATCCTGTATACGCCCTTGATCGTACCTAAATGCTATGTTAAAAAAAAAGAAGCCTCATGAGCCGTGATGATCCTGTAGTTTCACCGGCTGGCACCCACACCATACCCTTCAAAGTTTCAAACCGGAACACAGCAATGCAAGCACTGCTTGGCGGCAGAAATAGGTATGGTGGTAATACTTCCCCGGACGGCTACTAGGATTAGTAGGACATGGACAATTCTCGCTGGGGAATGCTCTTCGAAAGGTAAGAACCACCTACCGGTGCATCAAACTAAAATAATTGAATGAAATAAAAAAATTGAGCGATTACAATCTTTATTTCTGAACATAAACTGGCGTGCAATGAAATATGGTCAGTTAGAAAAATCACAATAATAGGTTGTAGGTACCTACTTCTTGTACCTCCCAAACTAATTTTTTGTTTATTTGATTAGTGATCAGTAATTTTTTACAAAAGTTATTTTTATTTAAGTACTGTTATGTATTTTTACATTTAATATATTACCATCAAAAAATTTTTTTTATAAGTAAGTACAATTTTTATTTCAATTTGATCTAGTTTGGGAGGAATGGTAGTTTTTCTAAGTGATACTATTTAATTACAGACCAGTTTATTAAACTACTTCTTGAAAAATCACACCAACCTAAAAATGGGGAAGCAGGATATTGCTATTAGGTACCTATATTGGAACCGAATACCTATACCTATTAGGTTCAATAAGTATAACCTACTCATACAACTTAGTTACTTAATATTAGGTAACATTAAAAACACTGTTGTTATAAACTGTTTTGATGTTTGATGATGAAATCCAGCATAATATCATCCGTGACGATGCCTTTGGGTATATAGCCTGTAACAAAAATAAGCAAACTATTAGGTAAAGTCCTTGTACCTAAGCAAACCGACGATTACTAGGATCACTGATGGTAAAATCAGTCCCGAAAACTGAAAATCCTGCGTACCTCGTACCTATAACCGGAGACAAACATTTTATTTTGAAATTGGAACGCATTCTCATACCTACGACCGACGTTGGTATATATGGATCGCCAAATTTAATCGAAATCGGTTCAGCGGTTACGGCGCGGTGGGCGACGTGATTGAATAACAAACAAACTTCCAAATTTTCACATTTATAATATTAGTAGTGTTTGCGCTTCTTAATATTTGAACATTGGCGGTATTCCCACACGCCGATGACGATTGGACGAGGAGTGACGACAACAGCGGCCGCTCGGCCAATCACAGCCCGGGATGGCTAACCAGTGGCGCCCCCACACACACGCACCACAAGAAAAACACTTGAATCGAATGAATCGAGCAACGAGCACAGACTAGTAGGATGCGAATCGAGAGAAGAAATTCATGATGGCGGAGCGCGAGCGCAAAAATACAAAGAAAAACGGGCAATCTCTTTTCGGTCGATGCAGGTTCGATGCCAGGCTTGGTGGCAGACCTTAATGTAACTGAAATACTATATTGTGTGTGTGAAAACTGTGCAGTGCAAGGTTAGAACATTTTTCATCTGCGTCCGGAGTCTGAGAGTCAAAGGTACTCCCAAGTTCATGTTTTTGAGGCTGCAAACAAATAATAACTTTACTCGTTTACTCGGAGAACACGTCTCCCGAACAAGTAGGATAGGATTATCGTGCTGTGGTGGCGATCTCGGCCAGAGAATAGGTCTCCTCCAACTCCTCTCGTCGATGCCGTAATAGGCGACTAAGGTATTACCTACGCCAGAGGATGGGCAGCAGCATCCATTTGAGTACTTAGCACCAATACTGCGATCACCAATCCGCCTGCCAAGCGTGGTTATTATGGCAAATCCCCCTATGGCGAGGACTCTTCTAGCATCGGACGTCTACCAGCAAATTAAAAAGGATGGTGGGAGATTATGGAGGTAGAGACCTGTCACCTCCTATGCAGGTAGGTGGTGAACACACAGTGAAGGTGTGGTTACGTCACGTATTATTAACAACTTACCAATCAGATTATTATCTCGCTTAAACTCCTCGACAATGAGAACAAAAGGCGCTATGTCCAGTATGCGAGATGCGAGGCCGACGGTCGGGCTCCCTCTATTCTCCACGATCTTGTGGTACGACTTTATGAGATGTCTGCTTACGGAGCTATTCAGGTCTAGTGGCTCGCCTTTTTGTTTAGGGTTTGTAGCTCCAGATCTAATACTTTTCTTCGAGATAACGCCTTTTAAAAACCTGAAACAAGAGCATTATTTTGTAAGTCAAAACAAATAAGTTTTTTTTTATTTGAATTTTCTCAGACCAACCGACCAAGCTAAATCGAAATCTCGCGCACAATCCCAAGAGCGATTTTCAAAAGCTCAAAAACATACAGACAAACAAAAATCTTCGTAGAAGCTCTATGGACTCTAACAAGCTACCTATGGAGTTAGCTACAATTTGGAGATCTATCTGTTTTTTAATACTTTTTATGAATACCTATATACAGGGCCGGATTTAAATTTGTGCCGCCCTGGGGCACGAAAATGCCGCCCTATGACTTAAATTCTATTTTAATAAATTGATATCTTATTTTTTAAGAATTAGAATAACTAATTGATTGCAGGAAATTTATTATGTATTATATAGCATTTATTATACATTATGTTTTATTTATATTAAATAATATACAAAATTTTAATGTGATACATAATACTGGAATTATATTTCTTGAAAGATAAAATGTTTATTTAAAAGAATTAAGTAGTTAAATTATATATTGTATAGAATTTTTTTTCTCACTTTCCAAATTTTACCGCCCTAGAAAATTTGCCGCCCTGGGCACTAGCCCCGACTGTTCCTAGTATAAATCCACCACTGCCTATATAAATAAACTGTTTAAATAAATATTTAGTGTTTTTTGTATTATTTAGCTAAAATATATTATTATCATTAAAATGATTCCTCAAACTGTCTGCTGAGCACAAAATGTATGTTTTAAAATCCTCTCGTTCTTGGCTCCCTCGATACAGGCTTAGCCTAGTGAGGAAGCCGCCAATAACTACTTCCTGATATTATTGTCTCAGCATAACAAATTGTGTATCCATTAATTAACCTTAAGATGGGTTGTTAAACCTGATATTTTGTTTTGCTGTAATAAATACATTTAATTTTTTTTTTTTTTCAAATACCTACTTGTTTAATTTGTATCTATAATACAAGTAATAGTAGAGCGCTTCTTGGGAAAGAGTTCGTCCGGGGAATTACTACTATATACATAATTCTACCACCAAGCAGTAGAGCTTGCACTCCTGTGTTCCGGTTTGAAGGTGCCGATGAAATTAGAGGCACATGAGACTTTTCATCTTTATGTCTCAGGATGATGGGTGCAATGCTATTGCATTGCGCCCAGTAGGCATATAGTGGACGTGACTTAGGAGTTATTGCATAATATCATGGGCTGGGTTGTCCGCTTAACATCAGATGGGTCATAAGCAAGATAAATAATTTACTCAAACAAAAAAATTCATACAAAAAACGTAGTTTTGTTGTGTCTTGGATAAAATGAAGTAGGTACAAGTCTCACTTACTTATTATATCCTAGGACGATGGCAATATTGTGTTCAGATCCCATAGCAGCAAGAGCTTCATGTAACGAAGCATCCTCCAATATGCGAGGAGTGGTCCGGTTAATTTTTAAATTTGATATTGACCGATTCCACCACCTGAAAATAAAATAATAAACACTGAAATACTAAATAAAAAACCCTTTAAAACGACCTAATATAAATTATTTAAGCGATAAGAATTGAACCTATAGATGCATATGACCACGCAACCCAAACCATTGTTACCGCTTTTTATATTTTAAAAGCAGCGCGGAGAATCGGATTTATAACTTCCTCAAACGGTCTGTTAAATCCAAATCAAAATCAAAGAATAATCGAATCTACAAAAAAAGAGACCTAATTTTGATTATACAAAACCTTTTAAACGATATAGCGACGCCATTAGTGGCAAGTCTTAATACGAATGTTATTATCTAAACCTAAGTAAAGACGAATCAATATGACAGTGATCAGTTCATTGGTTTAATGGTTTTCTAATTCTAATGGTTTATCAATACAAACGCACAGACGAAATTCTTTCTTTCTTTACCCTCCTTTTTTTCCTCTCTTATTTCTCTATCTTTTCTTTCACTTCAGTTAGTGAGAAAAAACATGCAAGGTATGCCTCACTAGTCTAGTAAAATAAACCACCAACTGACATGAAATCGCGTTCAGGCGGCTCCTTAAAGAGATGCGCCTCCATCCATTGGTCGCACACGAACTTGCTCATATAGTTGCGGATGCCGTCGGGCAGGATAACCACCACGCGTTTGCCGGCACCCATGTTTAAATCTTTGATCGCCTTTATAGCGGAGAACACCGTAGCGCCACTACTGCCACCTGGTGAACAGAATAATCCAAGGAAACAATTAAAAATACCAAAATAAGTAACATGTGCGGGACTTGAACCGGCACCCGGTATACTGCCTTTTTAGTCACCGAAAACTTTTCATAACTAGTCCATGACTGAGAGGCACAATTAGAAGAAAAAAACACTTTAAAATATTGAATTGACACTTTCGTGGTTGGGAATCATGTTAAAATATATTGTGTTATTTATAAGTATAACAAGCGTAGCGTGTGCTGTCTGACATATTTTTGCTGATGTTTATTTACTTTTGACTACCTTCCTAAGGTTTTTAAGTTCTCATTTACTACGTATCAGCAACTCCTTGCTCCGAGGCACGACACAGGCGCTTCTCACCTAGTGGTAAGACGGATCATCAAAGTAAGCCAAGCCGTGTTTGTTGCGTGAGAAGTGATTCTTCTATGCTTGGTCACGTTGGAATAGGAGTAATTTTAGTTTATAAGACGATTCAAAATTATTCTTGTGATTTCAATGTGTAATTTTTTTTTGATTTGATTTGATTTATCGATCGATCATGTTGGGGCTGAGACGGTTTGATAGCGGCAGTAATGATGGGTTTAAAACCCAGAAAAGGATGTCCATATGTTCGACGGACCACCTCAATTAGACCTCTCGTTAGAGAGAATTTTGTTCCTTGCCGTAGACCCTCTACGAGATGGTCTACGGACGAGAATACGATCTCAAACCAAGTTGTATATGAGTAGGTACACTGTACAGCTGTCTGTACATTTCTTAGACAGAGAAACCAAATACATCTCATGGATATGGTACCTAAAGGTGCATCTAATTACTCGGAAGAGGACGTCACACACGGTTTTACGGGGGACGCAATCTCCTGTAGACCCTCTACGATTAACCCGTAGAGGGTCTTGTGAGAGTGAAATATACTTTTTATACATACATTTTTTTGTTTTTTTTTGTTTATCTATTACCAAACAAATTCTATGTTTTAGTTAACAAGTTAAAACTGTTAAATTAAATACTTTTATTTTTTAATGAAATACTTATAATTAAAAATATTTAACTTTCAATTACATCTAGTGATTAAGGGTTATGTTTAATTACAGTACACATAATTCACCTAGAATTAAATCCAGGTCCATTTCCACCAATCAAATCTTATTTAACGAACACTTAACGCATGTCAAATTTGACAGGTTTCCATTAGAAATTAACGAATTTTACATTTGGCAAGTGTATCATAACATTAGGTGGCCCGTAATGGGTTTGTGAAACTGAGAGTGAGTCTACCGCTCTTAATCAAAAATATATAAATCGCTGCGTGTCCGACTGACTCACTCACTAAATGCACAGCCTCACGCATAATGGACCATCCATAGAGTTCGAATGCGGAAAAGGGAGTTCTTTAACATTGCACAGCCTCACTATACGGTAAGTCCTAGAGACTTGAAATTGGGAGGGTTCATTTCTTATGTGGTCTAGGGGTGCACTAAGAAAGGAATTTCTAAAATACACCCCCTTACGTGCACAGCACGGTAGGTACTGTTGGTGTTTGTATGGGAAAGGGCGTTGCACTAGTTTTAACTAAAACAATAGGTAATCTACTAGCACCTTTCTATTTGGACGGGGTTAGAGCCCTTTCTTGATTACTACATGAATATTGATATAGACTCTATGTTAGCATGAGTTGAAGTGAGATTCTTACCACAGAGTAATCCTTCTTTCCTAATAATCTCCCGACACATGTTGAATGCCTCGTGATCATTCGGCTTCACTACTTTGTCGACCAACGATTTGTCCAGCACATTCGGGATGAAGTCACCACCAATTCCTTCAACCTGAAATTACGATTATTCATTTTAACTGCGTTCGGTGGTTCTTAGAAATGTGGGAAATATGCGGCAGGTTGAAGGTTGATTTGAGCATTCTTGATGCTTAAAGATCAAGGTCTTCGTAGCTTTTATTATGCAGGTATTTCATGGATTAAATATAGGTGTATCAATAGTACTATTAGTAGGTAGGTAGGTACGAGTAGGTATTATCTCAGACAGTATTTTTAATGTCTTTTACGTTGTATGGGTGATTCTATGACTATTGACGAACTCTGTGGCGAAGGTTCGCCTGCGACGCAGGAGGTTGCGGGTTCACTTCCCGCCTCAGAACAAATATTTGTATGATCTGCAGATATTTGTTCAGGGTGTCCTGGGTATTTTTCTATGTATAATAAACTAGTGGTTCGCCCCGAACTGAGACCTCGCGATGACACCTTTATCAGCCCGACTACTTAAGAGGGGAAGAAAGGGGTTTATATTTAATGGCTATGTAAGTATGTTTGTATGGATGATCCGTCAGAAATCTAAAACTACCGAGTCAATTTCTCTAATATGAGAGAGATTTTAAAAACAAAAAAAAAAAGTTTATTTAAACAAACAGTGCCATCTAGTTGTAGTTTTGCTACCTAATTTTTAAAGATTTACGTTTTCTACGCTAAAAATGGATATAACAAAGAAAAAATCCTCAATGTTCAACTTCTCCCTGTAGTACAAAATGTACTCAAATAATAAATTTCAGCATTACCAGAGAACATGAGGTATCTTCGAGATATTTTTTGCATATTTTACTTTCTTTATCCTTCTTAACGATTTCTAAAATCATTTACTGAGAAAAAAAATTTACCTCGAGGTAATTTCCTACACATCATCGAAATAACCTTTGAATAGGACTAAGCAACGGGGCGTAAATACTACATACCTGTTTGTATATAAAGTACTTGACGAATTAATTGATAACGTCCTTTTGACGAAAATCATAGAACTCCCATGTAATTCAAATTCCTAGGGATCAACAATGGATGTTATATTGGTTATAGTTTTTTTAGGTACAAGTTTGTAATTTCTTCAATTTCAGACTTTTCCCTGTAGTTGTGACACAAAAGCTACAAGCATACCAAATTTCACCCCCCCCATTTTTTACCCCCTTTTGGACCCCAATATCTCATTGACCCCCCGACCGATATAGCTCATAACTACAAATTGTACCAATACTATCTACTCTCATACTAAATTTCATAAAGATCGGATAAACGGTTGGGAAGTTTTCATCGGACAAACATACATACATACAAACGCCGATTCTTCCAAGTTGACTAGAAGAACTCGCTTCGCTCGTTCAAAAATATCTATCTATGTAATGTTATTGTATTAAGTATATCAGTTATCTGGTACCCATAACACAAGCTCTGCTTAGCTTGGGGCTAGATAATGTTGTGTGAAATGTCCAGCATTTATTATTTATTATTATTGAACGAGCGAAGCGAGTTCTCTGAGTCAAGTTGGAAGAATCGGCGTTTGTATGTATGTATGTATGTTTGTCCGTTGAAAACTTCCTAACCGTTAATTCGATCTTCATGAAATTTAGTATAGGGGTAGATATTGTATTGAGTATTGGTACAATTTGTAGGTAAGGTTATGAGGTTATGTTAAATATGTTAGGTACTTAAATAGTCGGGCTGATTATGGTGTCATCGCGAGGTCTCAGTTCGGGGCGAACCACTAGTTATTATTGATTACAAATGTTTCCAACAGAAACTTCGTGGGATTATGTTCAAGCAAGATAAAATAGAAGCTGAATAAGCTCTCATTGAACAAGCGAAGCGAGTTCTCTGAGTCAACTTGGAAGAATCGGCGTTTGTATGTATGTTTGTCTGATGAAAAGTTCCCAACCGTTAATCCGATCTTCATGAAATTTGGTATGGGGGTAGATAGTATTGGTACAATTTGTAGGTAAGGTTATGAGCTATATCGGTCAGGGGGTTGCTGAGATATTGGGGTCCAAGAGGGGGTAAAAAAAATAAAAGTGAGACAGTCAGATCAAGTGGGGTGTCTAATGAAGGGGCTTTGGTTGGACATTTCAAAACTGTTTTTAATAAGTATTTAGACTGAGTAGTTTCTGAGATATTAGGGAAAATAGAAAACGTAAAAATCAAAAATTCTAGGGTACTTCTAGCAGTCCCACAATGCTGAAATTTGGTATTGTTGTGGCTTTTGTGTCACAACTACAGGGAAAAGTCTGAAATTGAAGAATTAAGAGACACGTACCCTATAAAACAATAACCAATATAACATCCGTTGTTGACCTCCCATTTCTAGGAATTTGAATGACGTTGGAGTTCTATGATTTCATCAAAATAACGTTATCAATTAATTCGTCAGGTACTTGATTTAAACAAACAGGTATGTTGTATGTACGCCCCGTTGCTTAGTCCTATTTAAAGGTTATTTCGATGATGTGTAGGAAATTACCTCAAGGTGTTTTTTTTTAAATAATGGAAAATATGGAAATGACTTTACTTAAGTATTAGTTGGGCTGATAAAGGTGTCATCGCGAGGTCTTAGTTCGGGGCGAACCACTAGTTTAGATAAAATTACTATAAATTAATCCGGCCAAGAGGGGCCAAGTCGAATCACGAAGTTGCGTGCCAGTTATCAAAAATCTATCGAAACTTAATTTTCGTCAAAATTTCGTACACAATTTCAAAATTCAAATTTCAAATATAAAAGAGAGACATAGAATAGAGGATTCAAGCAACCCCAAATTGTTTTAGTCCAAAAAAATCATCTCCGACTTTGGTATTGGGTTATCATCATACTACGCATGCATCATAATTTGATTAAAATAGATGCAATACTCAGCGGGGTGTACCACACGGACGAGTTCATTTTCGTCATTTGACTTAGGAACTCGATAAAAGTGCTCTATTTTTGTAAATTGGTATACTTACGAAAAATAACTTGGGCTGTCCGCCATCGAACATAATGGAGCCCTGTGGATCCACTGCCACGACCACGCACTTGGGGCACTGTTCCTTGATCTTACGCGCGACGCCTGCCAGCGTACCGCCAGTGCCGGTGCCCATCACCACCATGTCCAGCTCACCCACTGCCGAGAGGATCTCCTCCGCGGTGTACTCGTAGTGGGTCAAAGGGTTCACTTCATTGTTATACTGGAATAGAACATTGTTTTCTTTGATCTTTGAGTGCAAAAGGTTTTCGAGCTCCAACACACTCCAATAACTTACCTGATCCAAACTTATAGCATTAGGATTTTCTTCGAGTAATTTTTTCGCAACTGAGGCAAAGTTCTTGGGGTCTCCATAGGGCGCCATCGAAGGGGTTTGAACCACCTCAGCCCCAAGAAGGCTGATCGTACTCATCTTCTCATCTGAGTTCTTGTCTGGTGTCACGATTGTGCATCCATATCCTAAAAACGAAAACAAACCATTTTAGAATATTAAGCCCTAAGATTTAATAGGACTTCTTCAACTCCTCTTGTGGATTTCGAAAAAAGCAACGCCAGGGGATAGGCAGCAGCATTTATCTGAGTATTTAACACCAAACTGCGATCACCAATCCGCCTGCCAAGCATGGTGATTATGGCAAATCCCCCCATTGCACGCTATGGGTTGTATACGCTATGCATGCTATGAGGAAGGCCTCATCCAGCTGTAGATGTCTCCTGGCTGATGATGAAGACGAAATATTATACTTTTTGCTTGTCATTGTCGCACGCAATCTTAACGATCGGTGGTATACAATCATTCCCCAATGTCAGGCTAAGATAATCATGATTACAGATGATCAGACCTAGTTCTTGATTGTTGAACGCACAAGGTATAGCAGCAGTCAGAGTAAATTAAGTGCTGGTGCTTCCAGGGCTTCGAGGATTATCTATGCATACGATGAAGTGATCAGGGTTCAGCAGCTAGTACCTATGCATTAAGGATGATGATGGAGATTAGTGAACTTACCGCAAACAGCAGCAGTCAGAGAGACACCGATGCCGGTGTTCCCAGAAGTGGGTTCGATGAAGCGGGTGCCTGCCTTCGCCAGGCCGTGCTTTTCGGCTTCAAGGACCATTGTGTATGAAATACGGTCTTTGATTGAACCGCCCGGATTTAGGAATTCACATTTTGCATCTGGCAACAACGTATAAAAGAATAGAAAAATTTCTACAATATTATCAGGATAGTGTAGATAGGTACTTTTTTTGTAGAGTAAGTGGAGTCAACCTGTACAATATGTTTAGTTCACACGCCAATGCAGCATTTTGTGGGTGGTGTTCAGTTACCTCGACGGGTAACTGATAACTGATACTTTGGGTCATCATCATCATCATCATCCTGTAGATGTCCAATGCTGGACATAAACCTCCTCCATAGAAAAGCACGACGAACGGTCTTGAGCAGCCTCCATCCACTGACTTCCTGCTAACCTTTTTAATGCCTTATTGCAATGTCTTTTGTCAGTATGTTAGTGCCTCGTCCGGTTTGTGGTCGCCACTCGAGAACCTCTATTCCCCGCAACGGTTGTAAGTTCTGCGAGCTATATGATCAACTTGCTAATTTACTTGCTCAAATATTATCAGATCAACATAATGATTACTAGATATTACAGACTACTTAAAGTACACACCTGGACCTATCTAATAGCATTTATGTTTATCTATACCTAAGTCCATTCGATTTCGCGACGAAGCGACGCGACATCATTCCATAGGTACCCTATTAAGGTTTGTGGGTTTTATATTAATTACTAGTGGAATACCCGTGACTTCGTATGCGTGGAGTCTTTTCCATACAAGCTTCGAAAGTTCAATTTCGGAAATCTTCACAATCGCTGATAGAATTTATGATATTGGAATCTTGTTTTTATTTGCATATTTTATTTGTCACTTGCTTAGTGTGTCCAGCCTAAGAATAGTCCCGTGGATCTCGTTAAAGCCGACTAAGGGTTTACACTATGGGATGGGCAGCAATATCCACCTGAGTACTAAACACTATACTGTGATCACCAATCCGCCTGCCAAACGTGGTGATTATGGCAAATCCCCTATTGTATTCTATGGAGGTCTAGTGACACTGGACGTCTAACGGCTGATGATGTTGATGATGATTTGAAATTTAATAAACTTATTAAGATTGGGTTGGGGATTGATTTGGGATTGGGTGGCTGTCGTATGTATTCGTAATCATTATCTAAAACATGCCAGTTGTGAAGTTATAAATTATTGCATCAGCTGCCACAGAAATTCTATGCATTCTTAGGCGCCATGTCCCAAAATAGAACACGAACGCAGGACGAAAACATCACAATCCTTGGCTATAGCGGTTCACTAATAGTAGCTCTACACCCGAAGCACTTGCACAATCAAACAAATTCAACCGTGTACTTTTATCATTGTTGCACTGATTATTTTGATAAACATATATATAAGTACATAGCTACAAGTAGGTACTTACACATTTCGCATTCGATTCCATAGTCCTTGGGTATTCTATTCAGCCGCACCATTGGCGTATTACCGATAACTTGTAGGATGTTGTCGTAGATCCTGGTGTTGTGAACGCTGCTAAAACAATAGTTTAGAGTTCTAATAAGGTCAGGCACGAGTTTGAGTGAAACGGCTTTTAACGGCCGACGGGTAGAGTTTTTAATAAAATAAAACATTGTAGTTAAAAATACATGCACTGCAGAGCTGCAGAGCCGTATAGTTTCAAAACAAAATATCATGAATGAACATTGGAATTTCATGATCTAAAAATCATTTTTTTTAGGAAAAATAATTTACACAATTAAGAGACAGAACTTAATTTGCTTATTATTTTAAATGCCTATGTATCCGGCCTAAGAATAGACCCCTCTCCGTCTCCTCTTGCGGAAGAGACGCCGTTAAAAGCCGACTAAGAAATTACACCAGATGATGGGTAGCAGCATCCACCTGAGTACCCAACGCTAATACCAATCACCAATCCGCCTGTTAAGGCAAATCCCCCCATTACAATCTATGGGGACGCCTCGTTCAACCGTGGACGTTTATCGGCTGATGATGAGCTTAATTTCACCAAGTAGAACTACTTCTACTTCTTCCTTCTCTTTTCTTCTTCTTCTTCTTTTTTGTACTTTGAAGTAGAAGTGAGAAGTAAAGGCATATATTTTATGCATTATTTGTTCATGAAATTGCAGTGCATTGCGATAACGACTGATAAAAAACACTTTTAGTAACGTCCTCCATTATTCACGTAATAATTGACGCAAGACACGATGTAGTTACAAACATACCTCGTGTGGTTTTCCATTTTGTCTCGATGGACGATAAATGATAGATTTACACAAGTTTACAGAAGACACCCTATTCAACAGTGCAGTGGCTGGGAAATGATAAGCAAACATTTTTATTTTCCTATTTATACTGCCTTCAAATGGAAAAGACAAATAAGTCGTAAAATGCACTAAGGCTGTATTATAAAGTGAAAGAAAAGTCAAACCAAGAAATCGATCGAGTGAGTAGAAACATCTTTGTATGTTGGTAGAGTCTGTGCGGAAAGAGAGGCGCGGGAGATGAGGGAGCGACATGTATTGTTATCAACACTGTCTCGTCGTTACAGTTCTACTAAAAGATCTTAATACATAGTCATCATCATCATCAACAGCAGCCTTTAGGCGTCCACTACAAGACGAGGCCTCTCCCATAGAATGCAATGGGGGAATTTGCCATAAACACTACGCTTGACAGGTGGATTCGTGATCGCAGTATCGGTGTTGAGTACTCTGGTTGATGCTGTTGCCCATCCCCTGGTGTAGTCCCTTAGTCGGCTTTTTCGACATCCATGGGAGGACACATTATTCATTGCCGGACACTCCAGTGGAGTGGAGTGACTCCACGGTAATCAATAGTTAATAATACAATTAAAAGCTTAGATGGTTGGATTAGGTTGCAATGTGAAAATCTAATCTATCATAATGTTATATAGCTCTGTTTTTCGCATCTATTATGTTTCCGCACAGACTCTATCCTTCTAGTAAGGACTACAAAGAAAAAATTAACAAAAAACAAATGTTTTAGGATTTACTCTACATAAGTAATTCAGACTTTAGGTGTACTATTGGATTTGTTTTTCACTCACTTTTTTGGACTTATTATTCAAGTAACAATTAAAACGAGACTTATCTGGCTTTTACCAACTGCGGGCGTTTGAGATATCATCTCATTCATCATTTTTTCCATTTCACAGTAAAAATAATGATTTAATAATCAGGACATATCACAATGTAGATCGATGCGATAGTAGATATTACCTACTATACTCATTAAACTCGATAATGAAGGTTTTTTAATTCGCAATTATCGGTTTGAAAGCCATTTTATAGTTGTATACAAACAGAGAGCAAGTGGCGGACACTCGCGCCGACGCGGATGCAGGACTGAATCACTAGGAACTGCTTTGGTAAGTACCTATGTGTCGCGCTTACACACTTAGCTTGTACTTACTTACCTACATGTGCTTACTGGTTAGCTAGGCACTGGTTAACACTTTGTAGCGTCACAACTCACAACGTGAACGTGTTTGTTATGTTATCCAATAAAATCAATTCGGCTAAATACTCACAGACCCTCGCACCCAAGGAGATAAATGCATATTTTTATTTAAAAAATTGTCGTAAGTACTACTCCAGATGAACCGCGAAGTCGGATGGATGCGACTTAGGACCGTTCGTCGTAGCGCACTATGGGGAGGCCTATGTTCAAAGCTCTGAGTAAACAATTGACACGGGCGTATATGGTGTATGTAATACGGATTTTGTATACAAACGAGCGCCCCTAGCGTATACTTTGCGAACCTCAATTTCCATAGAAAAATCCGTATTACACAACACCATACGTTCGACCTCGGCCTCTGTAGTAGATTTTTAACCCACTTCATAAAAAAGGAGGAGGTTCTCAATTCGGTTGTATTTTTTTTTATGTTTGTTACCTCATATCTCCGGCGTTAATGAACCGATTTAGAAAAAAAAAAAATTATTTCAATAGATATAATAAATAAATAAATGCTGGACATTTCACACAAATCATAACAGATAGATATTTTTTATTATACATAGAAAAATACCCAGAACACCCTGAACAGCAAACATACGATTTGCAGAAATATCTGCAGATCGTTTACTTTCAGATTGGTCCCATTTTTTTCAAAACCCAGTTCTGATGATGGAGTCCATGAGGAATTGAGGGAACTCCTCAAATATTGTAGGCATACATATGGAGATTTTGATATTTTCAGCAACAAACCAAGCATTCAGAAACATTCATTTTTGATTCATCATTTTTTTTTCATCCAAATATTTAGTCGAATACAATGGCGGAAGTCGGCTTTTTAAATGAAAAGTTATTAATTTCACTGGTGTATAACTAGGTATCTATCTAACTCACTAACAGTAAAATATTTTCAATCGAATTTTCACCCTGTCCCCGTTTTCCGTTTACACAATAGACCGGCATTCGGTGCAGGGTGGCTGTAATTGGGTCCAGAAGACCACTTATCATTGTGTTGTCTTGCATTTTAATAATCATAATCTGTGTTACATTAAATTCTTGGACTAAGTACCTACGCTATATTTTATGATACGTCGGTCGCCAGCCAGCTATTCATTTGTAAGTATCATTAGGTAGTTATTAATTTACATTACATTCCTACATACTCCATTATACATTATAGCTGTCGTGTGTGGTTCCTGACGATTTCTTTGGAAAGATGTAGTATGTACATCTTTACATTATAGCTGCCGTGTGTGAAGCCCTTTATTTGTACATTGAGTTGAACTTATAGTTGAACTAGTGGAACCGAGCTAATTTTAAGTAGGTAGGTAGGTCGTATACAATTTTATTCTCTAAAATATATATATTTTTTGCTGTACCTACATTTTTTCTGCATTTTATGAAGAAAAGTTATGTATTATCCTTATTCTATTTATATTTTTATCGCATGTTTAAAGCAATTGCTAATACTTAATCTTATTTATGTTAGCATGTTGCAGTGTCTGCCATGTCATATTTCTGAACTATGTTTATGCAAAATGCTTAGCGCACGATGTATTCTTCTATGTAAATTCCTTGAGTAGGTAATCTATACAATCTTAGTATAAGAGAATCTATTAATTGTTCTAGCGGCAGCTGTTATAATATCTTTGATAGTAGGCACTGTATGTACTAAAGTTTGTAACATATCATTAGCTAAAGTACAAGTCTAACTCTTTCGTCAAAATAAAACAACAAAATAAATAGCCCCAATAATATATTTCGTGTAAAACAAAAGCAATAAAGTAAAAACATCAAGTAAATATCATGGATATAGTACCTGTAGTATAAAAATTCCTTGTTAAGTATATATACAGGGTGTAAAAGGACAGCTCCCGAATACTGAAGGTACCGGTAAAGCTATATCATAGCTATATAAAATAGCGTGAGTTCACAGAGCGCACCGGCTGCGCGAGTTCAACGCTCCCGGTCAGCTGATCGACGCGCTGCGCCAATATTTCTTAGGGTTTCATTGCTTTTTTTGACGTTTTTATTTATAAACGATGAAAACTGATGGAAATTAGGGTTTTGTGTTCTTTTTGTGATGTTTTATTGATATTTAAAGAAAACACAAAAAAGCGGCTTAAAAGTGAGCATTTATTTTTTTGCTTTTTTTAGGTTAAATATTTTCAGAATCATGGTCTTAGTGCACTATTTCAGTTTTCGGGAGTAGTCTTTTTACACCCGTTATACGCAAGTTCCTTATTTAGTTTTCTAGCAAAATAAATATAAATGTTTAAAACCATATCCGTAACCATATACCTAGTGTGCATGTTGTGGTCGTGTGTAGTTAGAAGAGTTATTACGAAGATCGTGTTTGTATGTAGTCCAAAACGAGGTCAGCCGTGACCACGGCTTTCTGCGAAAAGTGAGCTGGTACTGTAAGAAAATTGTTGTACTTCAGTAAAATACCACCCAACACCACCTCTGTTGTCACCTCTGTGGCGCAGCAGGCGAGGCTGAGATGCGAGAGGTTGCGGGTTCGATTCCCGCTGCAGGACAAATGTTTGCAAGATCTACAAATATTTGTTCAGGGTATGGTTGGGTATAATGGTAATTAGTTCCTGATACCCACGACACAGGGAATCCTAGTTTGGGATGTGTCTGTTGGGTGTTGTTATTTTATGTAACAGTCATATAGTCCCCCCATATTGCCTATTAAACTGGTAATCGCTTTCGATTACGATTTCGCAGAACATTGAGCTGTATGTTTCGAAAATGTTTTTATTTGAAAAGAAGCTAAAACACGCGGCGCAAAGGGCGCAATGTACAGCGAAATCGTAGTTGAACGATTACCAATTTGATAGGATAGGGCTGATCCCATACTGGGATTCCCTGTGTCGTAGCTATCAAGAATCTAGTTCCTAATAACACGGAAAACCAGAGTGCGTCCAGTCTAAAACTATACGCTTTTGCTTAGTTCTTGATACAAGCTTGACGTTCGAAAATGGTCCTTGTTACGGATTATGGAACATTTAATTTTGACATAAATAAATGGGGCATGCAGTTTTAGTACCACTACCACTACCAGGAACAAATATCAACAGTACGTCTAGTAGTTTTGATAGTTTTCGAAGACTATTTTTGTTTCGTTTCCTTCCATACATTTACTGACAGCGTCCTTAGTTTTCTTCTCGTTTTCGCTAGGGGCGCTGCAAGTAAATGTATGGAAGAAAACGAAACTTCATATAGTTTTGAAAACTATCAAAACCCATACTAACCCCCCAGAACATAAAAACATTTATCCCGCAGCGAGAATTGAACCCGCACCTATATCGTCTCAGCTGGTGGTTTTGGCATAAGTTAATAGGCTTCAAATGGATAACTTACCTCCATCCTTACAATCCGATCCTATTACCACGAAGGGCGTAATATCCAAGATTCTCGATAGAAGACCAACTGTTGGCATGCCCTTCTTCCCGTTCAAGGCGAGCGTGAAACAGTGTTTCATCAAGTATTCTGTCACTGGGGAGTCTAAATTTATTTCCTCGGAATTCGTTTCCGGATACTTCTTTGGATTGGTCGCATAGTTTCGAAGAGCATCTTTGGTAACCACGCCAACAAAATAACTAAACAAACAAAACGAATGCCATAAAAGTAAATAAAAAACAACAGGCAAAAAAGAAAATAAGAGAGACCTAATAGAAAATAGCAGGCAAAGTGGTAAAGAGAGCCGCTGTAGAGACAAAGAGAGATTGAATATAGGCCGGCTTATAGGCCGAAAGCGGTCTTGCACAAATCATTAATAATTAAACAAAAAAATTATGTGTGACATGACCCGACTTTTTAAAATTCCATCGCCTTCCAAATCAAATTTCAATATAAAATATTAACTAACGCGTTGTCGTAAGATTTAATTTGACTCGGTATAACTTTTTTCATGCATACTTTAAACACACCCTTTTATCCCTAAGGCGTCCATTAGACAAAAGGTTTTGCTGTCAGTTTTAAGACAATCACTGCTTGTGCTGTAAAATATTGCCTAAGACTGACATGAGTGTCTAATGCCGATATCATTCCAACAGCCATTTATAATGAATTAATGACTCAAGGAATTGATTGCCGTCTAATGGACGCCAGGGGTTGAATTCTGTAAAATCCTGTCTCAGTGAGCACCTAGAAGCTTGACTAGAGACATTTGTGACTAATATTTGTCCATACTTACTGGTTTATGTCGTTCACAACAGCGATGTCCACGCTCATTTCGTTCATCTTTTTCAGTGCCGTCGTGCATGTGTCTGAGGTGGATACTTCAGGATATTTCATCGTCAAGTCTAATTTCTCTATAGGGTCTGCCCACCACCTGTAATAAAAAAACCGATGAAGGTATGTACAATGTACATATAGCTGCAGACTAGGAAGAGCTCTTCCCTACTACCCTTCCACTTCTTACGCAACGATGCTTATTTAATAATAATAAAAATAAGTTAGGTACTAGGTAAGAGTGGAAGACTCTTTCAGTATCTTTTGAAGAGAGTAGGCATCATCATCATCATCAGCCGTTAGACGTCCACTGTTAGACGAGGCTTCCCCAATGGGGGGAATTGCCATAATACCGGGCGTAAAAAGACTACTCCCGAAAATTGAAACAGTGCATTCAGACCATGATTCTGATAATATTTAAGCTGAAAAAACACGAAAAAAATGCTTACTTTTGGTCCGCTTTTTTCGTGTTTTCTTTATAAATATCCATAAAATATCGTTAAAAGAACACAAAAAACTATTTTCCCTAATTAAAAACACGTTAATAAATAAAAACGTAAAAAAAGCAACGAAATCCACATGAGAAATATTGGCCCGAACTGGTCGACCGGGAGCGTTGAACTCGCGCGGCCGGAATAAATGCGTACATTGCTGGTTGACAAATACGATACGAAACGAAAAAAAAGATTTTCTCCGGTATGAATCACCTCTCAGGTTAAAGCTATTTTATATAGCTATGATATAGGTAGCTTTACCGGTACCTTCAGTATTTGGGAGCTGTCTTTTTACACTTCGTATAATATAAAAACACCACGCTTGGCAGGCGGTTGGGTGATCGCAGTATTGGTATTGAGTGCTCAGGTGGATGCTGCTGCCCATCCCATAGTGTAATTAATCCCTTAGTCAGCTTTTAGACATCCACGGGAGGAGACGGAGGGGTCCATTCTTAAGTCGGACACACCACGGTCGAATGAATTCTAGAGTAAATTTATTTTTTTTATTTTTTTATTCTACTTTGCTAGCAGACAAGCTTACGGCCCACCAGATGGAAAGCAGTTACCGTAGCCTATGAACGCCTGTAACACCAGAGGCATAACACGCGCGCTGCCGACCCTGAGACAAAGATGAAAAGTCTCATGTGCCTGTAATTTCACCGGCACCGTACCCTTCAAACCGAAACGCAGCAATGCGAACACTACTGCTTTGCGGCAGAAATAGGTACGGTGGTAGTACTTCCCCGGACGAACTCTTTCACAAGAAGTTCTACTACTAACAGTAGTTGGCACAAGGCCGACTTAATTGTGTATTTAATTTACTTCATGGTGTGTTTTGGTGGATCCATGAACAGTAACGCCTCCATCCACTGGTTGGACACGAACTTGTCCATGTAGTTGCGGATTCCGTCGGGCAGGATGACCACAATGTTTGATCCTACTTCCAGCTTGTGTGATTTAACCGCCCGGATCGCAGCAGTCATGATCGCGCCACTACTGCCGCCTACCCGATATAAGAAAAACACTTAGTTAGAGACTGTCACATAGGTATGAGAGCTATATCTATTGCCCACAACACTATCAGTAATAGCTGGTAATAGTTGGAAGTGGACTAATTAAGGCTCCTGTAACTGCCTATCCTAGGATTCCTAGAAGGTAAAGGCCACACACCTAGGCAGGTTTAAAACTTTAGTAGCTCAGCCAAACTTTCATTAAAAAAAAATTTTTTTTCATACTTGGATTTTATCCAATAGATTCCAAATATAAAAAATACCATTTGTTTTTTCGAAAATGTTATTCGTGATGTTTTCGCACTCGCCTGTCTAAATTAAAACGTCTCGTTGCGTTTTCATCGCGAAACCATCGCTGTTCGCTGTATTGTAACTTTAATTTTTACTTACCGCACAATAAGCCTTCTTTTAGAGCCAAATTTCTAGCCATCAAAAACGCCTCCTCATCGGTTACGACTTCGAAACCATCTAAGACAGACTTGTCTAAATTCAGCGGCGCGACATTGCCTCCAATACCCTCTATCTATAAGGACGCAAACGAAGTAATTAGATAGGTAAGTACTTTTGCAGTTGGTTCCATACCTACTTGATTATAGTTCAGAGGGCTTAGTATGAGTTTTGATAGTTTTCGAAACTACATAAAGTTTCGTTTCCTTCCATACATTTCCCCTAGAGAAAACGAGAAGAAAACTGAAAACTGAAAAAAACGTGTACTTACCGCCAAGTCCTGAAACGCATTGATTGTACATTTCCCATTTAGGCTGCGTTTCCACCAAAGATGTGCGAGGTAGATGAGCGGTGCGAGGATGCGTAGCGAGGCTGTGGAACGATGTGAGTGTTTCCACCAGAGATGTGCGAGGTAGATGAGCGGTGCGAGGATGTGTAGCGGGCTCTTTTCAGACTGACAGCTATTAGTTTCTCTCTTTCTCTCGCGTCCATCCCTCGCGCACATCTCTCGCACACATCCCTCGCAACACATTCCTCGCAAGACATTCCTCGCAACACATTCCTCGCACACACATCGCTTGTTTTGTACGTATAAAAACCCCGCTCGCTAAGCCCTTTCCACCAGAGCTGCGCTGAGCGAGGCTAGGTAAATGGAGTGATTCTATTGGTTCTTAAAAAACACATCCCTCGATACGCATCCTCGCTCATCTCTGGTGGAAACGCAGCCTTAGCCTGAATTAAATTATTATTATTATATTTATTATTATTACACCACGGACTATTAGTCCGTGTCAATTGCTTGTTAAAACTCAGACTTCGGCCTCAGTAATATGCGAAAGATTTGTTACTAAATCACGCTCACGGCTGAACCGATTTTGATGAAATATGGTAAACAGATAGAATATTGACTACCGAATCGGAAACCTTAACCCTGTGCGTGGTCCGATACGCGCTTGGTAGATTTTTTTGGTTTTGAACTTGAAAACAGAAACACTAATTCAAGTTTGATATTGATCACTTACCAAAAATGGATGGCTTCTACCGGACGTGTTAACCATAGTCGATCCGTCGGGTTCAGCAGCGATGACCAAGGTCTTCTTGCCAGGGAAGTTAACCTCACAGTAATTTTTTAGCCTGCTGCCCACCCCAGTGATGGTGCCTCCAGTACCTATCCCCATGACTACCATGTCAACATTCGTTTCCAAGGCGGTTGCTATTTCCATTCCCATTGTCTCGTAATGGGTGAAGGGGTTCACGGGGTTGATAAACTGTGTGATAGAAAAGGTATTAACTTCTGGATTTTAATCTACATAGATAAAAATATACTAACTACAGGTAAACTAACGGCTAGCTAGAAATTCTAGAAAGTGATAGCAAGTTACCTGTTCCAACATTAAATTATTTGGATCTTTGTCTACCAGACTTTGAGCAACTTTTTCTTCATCTTCGCTGTCTTTGAGTTGTATGACTTCAGCCCCGAGCAGCGTGATAGTGTTCACCTTTTCGTCAGAGTCCTTTTCTTTCGTCACAATGATACATCCTTTTTCTGTTATAGAAGATGAAGTAGTACCAAACATCTTAGCTAGGTATGTTAAGTTAGAAACATGCGAACACACTGTTTAAGTTTTTTCAAGCTAGGTGTATAGTTTCTATCGAAGCGTGCTTACAGGCCGTAGCATCGGGTACGGCCCCGATGGAGCCTGTGGAGGCATACTGGGTTCGTATGCCTCCACAGGAATTAGTGCTACAATAATGTATTGAGACGTGTTCTCGGGTCGGGTTCGCAGTATCTCTGCTATTAATCGGCGGTTTAAGACCGTTCGTCGTGGAATTATAGGGCAGTGGACTTCTATAGGCAAGATATGATGACGATTATGACTGCCCCAGGTTTCGAATGAATCGAAGGCTTTCTCGTAGTCCACACTTAACATATAGCGGTTGATTATACTCTTCGGTCTTCTGTATAATCTGCCGGAGGCGAGCGTGTGGATGTAGTCTACGGTACCAGTCTTTTCGGAACCCGGCTTGCGGGATGCGAGACGATTGATAACTACACTCGAAAATAGCTTATAGACGTGGCTCAGCAGCGAAATGGGTCTATAATTATTCAACAGGGTGTAACACCTTTCTTGAAATACTACTGTATACACCACGCACACGCTCCTGTTCCACGCCTCCGGCATTTTGCCCTTAACGATAACGGAGTTGAATAGCTTCAGGACTTTAAATATCGGTGCTCCACCCGCTTTCAGAAGCTCTTTCTGTCTTGCCCCGGTGCCTTGTTGAGAGCCGTTCCGATCTCGTATAGGTGTAATAAAGTCAAGTAGGTATGTGGAAGCAAAAAAGTCCGCGGGACAAAGCGGAATGGAAACATAAGAGAATGGTATTTTGAGGCATGAGAATTGGGAAGCGACGTCGACGCGACGCACTGCCCCACAGCTGTCCCACACTGCAGCCTCCCGTGGAAGAGAGCTGAATGTGAATGCGGTATCAGATTTACTTATAGGTTATCTACTATAAAACACAAATATATGTATAATAATAATAATAATAATATATAGTAATAATATACAAATAAATGTCAAGATATGCCACTGTGTGTATAAGTGTCAAATATATATATACACACTATATATGTGTATGTGTATATACACATATGATACACATACATGCCACTTACACACGGTGACATTTCTTTGTTTACAAAAATTGTCTAAAATTAAAAATCAGGGTATAGGTACATAAGTTTAGTTCTTATTAATTTTGTGTTATTCGGTTTTGATAAAATTTGTACCTATTACAAATTCCTCCGGAATCATTCCCGCACAGTAACGAAAAAAATAAGTTGAATTGGGAACCCCCTTGTTTTGAAAGTTGGTTACTAAAATATAAATTTTATAATTATAACCTCAAACTTAGTTAAGGACCCCTAAGGACATAGGCCACCTCCAAAAGTCCAATCCTTTCTTTCCTTCGCTTTCTTCCTGCTATCTCGTCCTGCCATCTTTCCAAAGCCGTGATACTACACAACCTAGATAGGTACTGATAAATAAAATAAATTGTACATTACCAAGCAGTGTAGCGTTGAGTGCAATTGCAATACCGGTGTTCCCGGAGCTAGGCTCCACAAATACTGTTTTGGGGTGCACCTTGTGATTGTTCAATGCGTCTTGAACCATACCCACCCCGATCCTGTCTTTATTCGACCCGCTCGGATTCAAAAACTCGCATTTTGCATCTAAAAGAAACCAAATTATTCTGATGTCATTTTTTATCTTTTTGGAGAGAACCATTTGGTTCGCTTCATCGATATATTTCTATGTTACTTGATCTAGGTAACACTTACAGAAATTGTAGTCATCCAAGCCGTGTATTTTAGGAATCTTGGCGAGTTTAATGAGCGGAGTATGTCCAACTACGTCGAGGATCGAGTTGTAATAACTATTTTTTCCCCTAAAAATATAGGAATTCTTCAAATAACGAATTTATTTATATAGAAATAGGTTAAAAGGTATACATACTAGTTGCATAGGTGAAAATAGGTAGCGTAGATATTATACTTACAGCGTTGCCCTGGGTTGATTCGCTGTTCCCATTGTATTTTTCAACTTGGCTAGAGTACTCATTTTTAGTTTTCTTTTCAAGTGTTTTCTAGTTAAGTCAATGAGTGAGTTTAGTAATAATTTTCCACATTTTTCTGCTTTATATACGTTTTTAGAAAGCTTTTTATGATCAAAATAAATCAGTATTTAATCGTTAAGTTCATATTTGCACATTATTGTTTAATAACGTTGAAATTAAAATATGATAAATCAATAATTATGATTTTATTCTATAAAAAATTTAATTATCTTAGATTAAAGTATTATGATATTCATTGCAGTCACGTACATTTATTACAGTAACGACACGCTTACCACTTCTTTTTGATAGGTGCATTTCTATGAAGTCCGCAAAAAATATGTATTTCCTAAAATGGAAATTATAGATCACGATTATCCGGTATGTTACCGTTACGTCCGATACCACCACGTAGCGAATAAAAATCAATTGTTATACGATGTTAATGGTTATGCTAATTATTGGGGCAAAAATAAAATATCTTTTGGATGGACAAAACATCATTGTGAATTAAAACAATGTTTCTATTTATTACAAGACGTATTATTATTACATACAAGTAGGTACCTACCTGGGTGATAGCCCTTATGATCGAATTTAG
Source organism: Epirrita christyi (assembly GCA_951392215.1). Taxonomy (NCBI): domain Eukaryota; kingdom Metazoa; phylum Arthropoda; class Insecta; order Lepidoptera; family Geometridae; genus Epirrita; species Epirrita christyi. The sequence goes on from OX595852.1 coordinate 9,143,519, forward strand.
AGCTAGCTTTGCTCGGAAAACTCGGAAAAACACGTTTTATATAGGTACCTATATACATCAAAATATTGCTCGTTTAATAGTATAGGATAGATGCAAGCGCAGGTACCTACTTTCTAAATGATCTAAATACTAAATGTGAATTCAAATTGGTTTTAGAACAGCATATATTTAATAGCTTAAAATTAACTAAAAGATAACTGTGAATCCTAAATAAAAATAAATAAAAAGGTGCAAATTTTAATGACAAAACATCAGCATTTCCTCATTATTTTACAACTTCATACAGGCGTCCATGCCTACCATGAACATGAAACATGTACTAGTTACCATGTAATTTTGTCTATAAATAATTTATATGAATAAAATATTTATTTTATATTCATAATTATTATGAATAAAATTTACTAGCTATGAATAATGGGTAAGGGCTTATGGTAAGCGTCATCGACATCTCATATTATGTCTGGGCCAATCGCGCTAATTTTTAATGATAATACCGGAATAAACCCGTTACGTTATGCACTTTTCGTATAGCGCTAATCATTTGAACGGAAACGAATACGGAAGATATTTTGGTGTAGCAAACTGATCGTAATTTCTAAATTTTTTTTACAGCGTTATTTAAAAATAATGTTATTTCTATTTCTATTTTTAATTTTATTTTATTCACAAATCTGTAGTTTGTAGGAAAAGCCTTACACCAGGATTAGACCAGGGGATGGGCAGCAGCATCCACCCGAGTACTTAACAACAAACTGCGATCACCAATCAGCCTGCCAAGCGTGGTGATTATGGCAAATCCTCCCATTGTATTCAATTGGGAGGCCTCGTCCAGCAGTGGACGTACACAGACTGGTGAAAAAGAAGTTTGTAGGATAAATACATACATATGAATGTGGGAATATATAGAGAAGATGGTTTTCAATTGTCTGGAGTCTGGAATCCTGTGGTGAGAATGTGTAGGAATCGGAAAAATTGTGTGGTACCAGTTGCTCGTCCGGATACCGTTAGTGTGGTGTGTCGAGATGGGGTTAAGTGTGACAATGAAACTGATGGTAGGTGTGTTCGTAATAAAAGAGTGAGAAAGAGGGTAGATCGTTACGGCTACCAATGACAATAAAAATCTACTCGCAAAGACTTCAGTTTACCCGTGATCATGGCGCATGAACTGTGCCGAAATATCGGGAATCAATAATGCTCAAAAATCATGGTAAATATCCCGTTTCTAGTGATAATTACATACATATGTATACTTATCTATTGTTTGAAATAAAAAATAATAATACAATAAAATAACTAGGTACTTATAAGTAGTACTAGGTAGGTAGGTACTTATTCATGTCTCGACCGGCATACACTAAGTAGTCGCATTAGAACAAGAGTAATTTTATTTCATAGATTCAAAATGATCCTTGTGATTTCAATGAATCTAAAATACTACGACTTTTTTTTTACTTTAGCCTCAGAAAGAAGTCAACTAACTACTAAGCCATAAGATTTAAAAAGGCAGTAGCTTTATCCTTTAATTATATGCAAAAGGTGTCAACATATCAAGAATAGTTCATTCTGATTTCAATCTTGGACCTCATCTACTATAGACACGAAAAAGTCACTAAACAAAACACATTTCACTAGTTCCTAAGCGTTCAAGGCTTGGCGGCATCGACGTAGTTCTCATAGAGCCAGTCCCAGAAGCTTATTCGTTTCGCTTCAGGCCCTGTCCGGAGGGTGAAGTTCCCGGTGATGTCGAGGTAGTTGACCTGTGACGTGTTGTTAACAGGCAGCCATTTGAAGTCCAACACCGATTCGTAGTCCACGGGTGGCGTTGGGTTCCTTAACAAAAAATATACGAGCTCTTGAAAGTGTTCAATGAGCCGCACTGTGCTCTAAAAATGGTATACATCAAAACGGACAAGTGCGTGCTAGACTCGCGCCGCGCCCTAAGGATTCCGATCCGTAAATTATTTCGAAATCGTCAGTGCCTATAGGCAGAGCAAAGGCAGCGGCGAGCGGAGCGAGGCGTGAAAATTTCGTATGTAATAAATTCAACTCCTCGCCTCTCCTTATTCCAATATTAAAATAATGTAACATTTTTGCATATTTCGTGAGGAGTTTGAACACGCAAAACCCCCTTTTGGCTACGCCCATTGTAGACATTATGAATTCAAAATCATTAAAAATCTTCGGATTTTAGGTATGATAGATTAGATAGATAGATTATATAAAATTGCTATGAGGAATAGGTAAACTTACCCGTATTTGGCAAAGTTAGTCCACATGCTAACCATTCGCCTCGACACGGCCAGCTCCGTGGATTCATCGTCCAGTCTGTAGTTGAGCCGGGAGAAGTAGAAGAGATAGCCCATCTCGTCACCGTGACAGGCGCCCGGGTGCGAGATACCCAGCATGCGTTTGAAGAGCCCCAGGGCTCCGTCGAACGCGAACCGATACAGGAAGGTAGGACTGGTTCGGTTCGTATCGGCTTGTAGGCGAACAGTTTCCAGTATAGGCCTCAGGAACATCACGTCTGTGAACAACTGCGAAGAAAACAAAGCTTTCTTTACTGTTAAAGATTTTGCATGGTTTTCTTTCCTATTTTGAAAAGTAACACTAAAGAGGTAATTATGTTATCGTTAATGCATATGGTGTATAGTGTATAGTACTTGTTCGATAGGCACTACACAGGCGCTTCCCTTAGTAGCCCTAGTCGACTAGTAGTAAGGATGACCAAAAAAGGGCAAGCCGTTTATAGTTGTAGCTCTGATTCTTCTAAGTTTTTTCGCGTTGGAACATGGATAATTTTAGTATGCTTAGGTTTTTGCTTATGTTGGAAGACTTAAAATGGGTATGTCCTTTCTGATCACAAGAAACCGATCACGTCCGGTCTGATCACACGAAACAATCCCGTCTGATCACGTTATCAGACAATGACCCTTGAGTTTTTTTTTCTTTTTGAATGGTTTGCAGGGACATGCTGCATTACCTCACAGGCCACGTCTACCTTAGGACGCACCCTACGTGGTATACACCCGCCCTTAGACAAAAGTAAAGTCTATGTGCCTGTAATTTCACCAAATGAGTAAAATACCTTTGACTTTAACAGTAAAGTATCACGTTAATTAGATTTTCAAGTGTTAGTAGGTAATGCAATCAACCTTGGGAGTACAAGCCTTAGGTATAATTATGCCATTCACATGTCCAACTCTATCTTCGTTTTATTATATCTACTTATTTCCTAACAATGTTCTCGTGATTTACTAATTTTACGATATGTTGCCACTTGCCATCAAATCTATTGACGTCATCCAATTGCCATCAAGGTAAACTTTACCTTTACTCAGTTTGAAGTAACATCAAATTGAAAGAAGTCTTTATGATTTAGGTATGGTCGCGTTGTGTGTGAGATATTTCGAGGCACTATGAGATGGAATTCATGGTCCAGTCAGCTTAGTCAAGATACAAGAGCGTCAAGAGTCAAGTGATGTCTGGTTTGTACTTACGTCAATAAGGTTGTCAATATGCCTCATGTCAACGGGTTGCTGCTGAAAGTAGAACGCGCGGATGGCATCCCCGATCTTGTCTGTGAGGGTCTCGTTGAGGGTTAGTAGCTCCGGTGGCACCGCGCGGCTGAACTCTTGGTCCAACTCAGTCAGAAGTTTCGGGTAACGTTGAATACCTGTCATGGAAAATTGATTGGTATAGTGTCGATTCTGCAGCATTATCCAATTCTTTATTCTTTTTTTTTTTGTTTACAACGCTCATTTACAGCAGCTTTAAATAATAACTTGTATTTTTAGTTTTTAGTTTTTTGTGTTTGTGTTATCTTGTGTACTTATCCCTATGCTTGTCTGTTTTTGGATGGCTCTGAGTAGGTTTATTTCTGTTTTTGTTTAGTTTATTATTAATTGTTCCTACTGTGTAAATTTGACATAACCAAGTGTGCTGTAAAGCTCCTACGGTAAATAAATGAGTATGAGTATGAGTTTATTGTACACACATATACATAATAAGAACACAAGACAGAACTAAAGGACATGTACAAAGGCGAGCTTAACCCTAAAAAGAGTTTTCTTCCAGCAAACCTCTGAGGCTAGAGAGTGGTGATTATAGAGGTTGGTTCGTGCACACATGTAAAAAGAAAAGTGAGAAACAAAACAAATTAAAAATTATATATTAACTAGTGGTTCGCCCCGAACTGAGACCTCGCGATAACACCTTTATCAGCCCGACTACTTAACCAAGTAATATCCATTTTTAACCGACTTCCCAAAAAAGGAGGAGGTACTCAATTCGGTAGTTTTTTTTATTTTTTTTTATTAATGTTTTTTACCGCATATCTCCGGCGTTTATGAACCGATTTGGAAAATTCTTTTTTTATTTGAATAGATATGTTTCCAGATTGGTCCCATTTTTTTCAGAGTCCAGTTCTGATGATGGAATCCATGAGGAATTGAGGGAACTCCTCAAATATTGTAGGCATACATATGGCGATTTTGATATTTTCAGCAACAAACCAAGCATTTGCATTCAAAAAGTAGAATAATCCTTTCACCACTATGGTTCTTTCATAATTTTTTTTTCATCCAAATATTTTGTCGAATACAATGGCGGAAGTCAGTTTTTTAAATGAAAAGTTATTCTATTATTATTTTTGAAAATTTTCACCTCGAGGTCTACCAGTACAGTACAGGATCTATCAGTAAGAACTCTAATTTCCTACACATCATCGAAATAACCTTTGAATAGGGCTAAGCAACGTGGCGTAATACTACATACCTGTTAGTACCTATATCAAGTACCTGACGAATTAAGTGATAACGTTCTTTTGACGTGAAACATAGAACTCCAGCGTCATTCAAATTCCTAGATATGGGAGGTCAACAATGGATGTTATATTGGTCTCTGTTTTATGGAGTACAAGTTTCTAAATTCTTCAGTTTCAGACTTTTCCCTGTAGTTGTGACACAAAAGCCACAAGCATACCAAATTTCAGCATTGTGGGATTGCTGGAAGTACCCTATAATTTTTGATTTTTACGTTTTTTATTTTCCCTAATATCTCAAAAACTACTAAAGCTAAATACTTATTAATAACAGTTTTGAAATGTCCAACCAAAGCGCTTTCATTAGACACCCCACTTGATCTGACTGTCTCACTTTTATTTTTTTTACCCCCTCTTGGACCCCAATATCTCAGCAACCCCTTGACCGATATAGCTCATAACCTTACCTACAAATTGTACCAATACTATCTACCCTCATACCAAATTTCATGAAGATCGGATTAACGGTTTGGAAGTTTTCATCGGACAAACATACATACATACATACACACATACATACAAACGCCGATTCTTCCAACTTGACTCAGAGAACTCGCTTCGCTCGTTCAATTAAAATAAACATACTTAAACATAGATATATATATATATATATATTAAATAGCAAATACATATCATAAATATACTAATATATATAATTAGGTAGGTATCATACATAAATAAAAATATAAATTCTACCAAAGAAACAATTTACAGAGAAAGGTAGTGCTCTTTTACTCTACTCTTAAAGACACACATCATCACATCATGACATTATCTATAGCTAAGCTATCGCAGTCCTTTTTTACAAGCTGTTATTAAACTTCAACGGGAAGTGTGTGCGTGGCTCATGCAACTGAATTTTAAACCAGCCACCGCTACAGTACTAGCTACAGTAGCAAATGACAATGGGGAACGCAACAATGGCGATCATTTTGGCAAGCTTAGCGATGTCCAAATCATTTAAATCTTGAAAGGAGGAATATTTAGGTCAAAAAGTTCCCCCTATTCAAGTTTCATTAGATATAGATTGCGCTAGGGCTGCCAAAATGATCCCCATTGTTGCGTTCCCCATTGCCATTTGCTACTGTAATGAGGGTTTTTCATCATCGATTAAAAAGAAAAAAAGTAGTTCAAATTGGTTTGATAGATGGCGCTGACTCAACTGTATCAATCAAGATTGTCTGTGGTGCACGCGTACAAAACTATTATTCTAAGTAGTCTGTGGCTATAAGTCATGATATTCTGTTTGTGATTGATTCTTGAGTGTGCGCTAGTGATTTCGTGGTGTTTTTAGAAGTAGGCAAAAATAAATACCACGAAACGAAAATTATTTCTACGTTGTCGATGTTGACATTTTACTTTATTTTGACACTTGACAGTTACGTTACAGAGCAGCGTCATCTATTTTCAATGCTGAAAGCATGATTTGAAACGGCTGTGAAAACCCCTCATTGGGGGGCTGTTCAACTCATCGCGCGCTGCCTTTAGGTACTTTGTGACTCAACCGAGTCAAGTTTCGATGACAAAACAATATTATGGTGACAGCAAGCTGATCTGAGGCCGTAGACAAAGTAACATTCTAATAGCGATGACGCTAGTAGAAAAGTCCAAAATGTATGAGATTGACGTAAGCTATCGATATGTCACGTGGTATTTTGTATTGAATTACGACTGTAGAAATAGAATCGCTTCGAAGCGAATACCGTTTGTCTAGGCCGGCTGGTAATGGAGACGGAAGGTGCCTTTGTCCAACTCCTTGATAGAAAATAAACTGGTCGGTGTTTAGGCTAATTTTGATCGCTCACAATTTTGTTAACTTTATCTTAATTTAAAATAATGAATTGATGTTACCTATAACAAATAAAAAAAAAAGATAGCGGTTAGTCAAAATCTTAGGCTCATAAAGATTTTCAATAAAATACTAGAGGAAATAAAATCGGAAACAAAGGACTGGTTATTCTACAGCAAGTTAAAATCTATAAAAAATACTCTCTTGATGAATTTATTAGTGACAGATTCTAGGTAGTATAAGTTATGTGTTCTGATGTAAATATTATGATGTATTAGGCCGGACACAGCACGGCACACTTTAAGCACATAATAAAATTGAAATTAAATTAATAAACTACTTAATGAATATAACGGAAATCTACAATTAGTAATGTTATCAACTCGCTATAAATAAAAGCTACTCTTGAAATTCGCGATAATAATAATATGTTCGTCGAATCGAATGTAGAGTCAGTAGGTAGAGTCAGTATTAGTTACTTAGTTGGTAGAGTTAATAAATAACCGTGTGTTTGTTATGTAAATCAGCATGAGCTTCGTCGGTGTCTTTGAACTCCGTTCTTCCGTCTTATGTAATGCTCTCATTTTAGTGAGTAGGCTAAGTAAATGTCATTATGATTTGCCTTATAGTATGTTTGGGTTCTTTTGAATTGTTTTTGTGAGACGGTTGGCAATACGTGACAGTCAGGGAAGATGAAAGTTGGAGAGGCTCAACGAATTTCTTCGATAGCCGTAGAAGGGTCGTGTTTTGTCTCTTTTGTGAGACGATAATAAGTAGGTACATAACGAGCGACTTATGCCGTAATTATCATCATCGTCAGCCGGAATACGTCCAATGCTAAACATAGGGGAGGGATAAGTCATAGGGGACATAGGGGATCACAATAGAAGGGTTGTGTTTGGGTTCTTTTGGATTATATGATCTTTGACTCTGCTGCACTGATAACATTACCTATGTACCAGTCACGTACAAAGTCGTGGCCGTGCGCCGGGCCGTCGCGTAAGACTCATTTTCTAGGTTGTATAAGTTGTAGAGTCCTGGTTTCCGGGACCAGCGATCTTATAGGTTATCGTTGGATAGGTCTTTCAAAAATATTACAATGTTCGATGAACACTTTTTCATCGCGTAATTTGGTGGCATTTCATCCATTGTAGCTTACTTAATAAACACACAATAATAAGTGACTTAACAAATAGGTGGAAATCGTCCACCAAAGTTTTAAACATATCGTAGATAGATTTAGGTGTTTTAAATAACATACGGGGTACTTCGTTACATACGTCAGGTCAGTTAGTCCTAATTCTAAAATCGACGCCATGGGTTCCTTTTAATATTTTTGTACACATTACTTTACGGTAAGATTTTCCCCTGAGGCACTGACCCGTCTCACCTGCATGTATAGTGTAATAGTCATCATCAGCCTGAAGAAGTCCACTGTCGGACATAGGCCTCCCCCCTAGAATGCCATGACGAACGGTCTTGAGCCGCCTCCATCCACCGATTTCCTGCGACCTTTATAATGTCTTTAGTCCATCGATAAGAGGGCCTTCCTCTACGCGTCGTCCGGTTTGTGGACGCCACTCGAGAACCTTTACTTCACAACGGTTGTCAGTTCGGCGAGCTATATGACCTGCCCATTGCCACTTCAACTTGCTCATTCTAGCTATGTCGGTGATCTTGGTTTTTCTACGGATTTCCTCATTTCGGATTCTATCACGTAGTGAAACTCTTGGCATACCTAATGTTCTTTCCATAGCCAGCTGTGCGACTATAGACTATGAAATATATAGTTAAAAATTGTATTTATAATGTAGACTAGGGCCGATCGCTGTTTTTGGATAGGTAATGACCCATTTTATTGCCCTATTGACTCAGAAGGTTTCACAACAACCTTGATAATCTTTGGGAGGTAGGTAATAAGCACCTACTGTCAATTCCTTTTAAGTGTCTGCTTTACATATTTTACAAGTATCGATTACGGTGATTAATGTATGCCATTCATAAAAATATTTATTAACTGAACGCTCGTTTTAAATTACGTCGATACCTGCTTACCAACTAGGTATTGCTTATTAAAAATGTCACAAACATTAAACCTGTCACCCATTTGAAGCTTTATTTATGTAAGTACCTATAGGTATCATTGCCCAGCGTGGAGTTTTTTTTTATACTACTTGGCAGGCAAACAAGCATACGGCCCACCTGATGGAAAGCAGTTTACTGTAGCCTATGGACGCCTGCAAATTATGATTATGGCAAATCCTCCCATTGCACGCTATGTATGCTATGGGGGAGGCTTCATCCAGCATTGATGTCTAGCGGCTGGTGAAGAGAGCATACGACTATAGGTTGGTATATGTCTCTATAAATTACGCAACATCAGCATTCGCATCGTGTATTGCGTATTCTTTTCATATATTTGTCGATATTTTCGGAATTACCTTACGAAAGAAATATTGGTCATTGTGAGTCAGAGAATCACCGTGAACCATTCTCGAAGGATAAAGATATCCGTATAACCTACATTGCGAAGTGCAGCCGGATTTTAAAAATAAACAATCAATGTTATGTAAAGGCTACCTACGTCATTGGTTGAGTGCCTTGATAGAAATCACAGCTATGCGGAATAGGAAGTTATGATCTCTGTCTGACAGATTACGTAAACAGTAACAACCACGCGGAACCTAAGAGGTGGAAGTGCGGTATAATTTCGAAGTAAACAATAAGTACCTACATGGATTACCACGCTGAATAGCAATACCAATACTTTTAGCCAGATAAGAACCAGCTCTCAGGTCACGAGTTATTTCGACCCGAACTGAACGCCCTGAAAGATTATAGCATCTAGGTATATTATTTTTATTTTTTTCTTTTTTTAGATTCAGATAGTAGGTATGTACTTATAGCACCAAACAGGATTTTTTCCTGAAATTGATCCAATTAGGTCATCATCATCATCATCAGCATGTAGAAGTCCACTGCTACACATTATGCCTCCCCCTCAGAATGCCACGATGAATGGTCTTGACTTCTTGAGCCACTTCCATGCACCGACTTCCTGCTATATTTATAATGTCTTTGGTATAAACTCTTTTAGGGTTAAGGTGAAACGTTTCGCAAGTGGCGCGAAATTCAAATTTTATGTGTTTTTTGCACATTACAGCTTATCAACACTTCTTGAGATAGCAAACACTGGTTTTGCAGGAGGCCTACCACACATATGAACCAAAATAACACGAAGTATACAAAACATTCATTGACATTCGTAGCTAAACTAATGACATTTATGCAACGATCTTATAATTAGAGATCGTTGCATTTATGAGATACGTTTAATTAAAACATGTGTGTTAGGTCTCCTGATACCCGCAAAACATGTGTTAGCTATCTCAAGAAGTGTTGGTAAGCTGTAATGTGCAAAAAAACACAATAAAATTTGAATTTCGCCCCACTTGCGAAACGTTTCACCTTAAGCTCGCCATTGGACATGTCCTATGTGTATGTTTTTTGTCTGTAATATTGTGTACAAGAAAGAATTATGAATTTGGTCCAGCGAGAGGAGGGTCCTTCCGCTACTACTGCGTCGTCCGGTTTTTGATCGCCACTCGAGAAAACCTTTATCCCCCAACGGTTAACCAACGGTCCCACCGGACCCAACGGATTAGGTAATATGTGGGAATAAGTAGGTATGTAGTTGACAACTAGCGCTGGTAGGAAGGAAGGGCCGAGTCAGAACGGGTTCCGCTCACTTTACCAAGGACATCCGCTGCCTGCCACTAATCGTCAGCACAGCTATGATAATTCTACGCTACGTAGGTTTATATTATACCTACTAGAAAATTACTCCCAATAGACTACAATTAGTTGTGGAGGCTGACCGTACGTACAGATACCTGTCTACCACCGAATGACGCCTTTGTTTGTGGTAGAGGATTGGCTCGACCCAACAATCATTCGAATACGTGATAATTAGTAACATCAAAGTTCACAGGATATATCAGTAACTACACATAATCTCAAACGAGATCCACTTGATCAAGTCTTTAGCTTCTGGTGCCTTTTCCACCACTTTCTACCTACGACATTATTATTTAGATATTATATAAGCTGTTTACAAACGTTTAATCACTAATTAGAAGGACGAAATGGTATCTAACAAATTATCAATTTATATTCAATCATTTTTGTATAGGTAAGATAGGTACATATCGATCACCCTGTGACGAACCTAGTGATTAATCATCATTATCAGGTTAGGTATTGATATCACTGGCTTTCTTTTCATCAACCTCGTTAAATAATCTAATTAATAGATATAATTAATATAATTTTATGGAGTTTGTTAAGATATATACAATGTGTATCAAAATACACCTTAAGCCCGAGGGTAGGGTATTCCATACGTCATGGCGAAACACTTTGTTCTACGACTTTATAAATTTCGAAGTTTTTCATTCATGAAATGCCTCGTAAACTTTCCTCCAGAAATGTACCAAACACGACATGGGGCTACTCTATTACAGCATTCTGAGTTCACGTATATAACTCAAATAAACAGCTGAAAGATTTGATAAGAACTCGGAACCACAGATCTAGATATTAGTCTCTAGATTTATGTCTGCAAAATGTCATTGGCTTGAATTAATTAATACCCAAATGAGGAGCGAACTTCGTTTATGGAGCGGGCCGGCAGTACACTTCCCTTTACGTGTTTATTTTGAAAATTTCAGATAGGCATCCTATATGTTAACAATCACATTTATTGTATATATATCCAAGATAGGACAAATTTAATTTGAACGCAGAAGGGCCCTACGCAAAGTGCCCTAGCAGTTTATGAGTTTACACAACAGGAAATTACACAATTCAATTTAATTTGGCCCGGCCGAAAATGAGGGCCTAACACATCGATTTAGCATGCTCTAGTCAAAGATTTAAATCGGCTCTAGTAATACAAAAGCGGTGTCGTAAATATTGGTAAGTATCTATAAGAATGTCCCCTTACAGTATTTACTTACGTCGGAACAAGATAATGCCTTCCTGCGCGTTGTAGCCCGTAAGGAAGGGCACGTCGGCGCCAGGCAGCGTGTCCCGCGGCGCCTGCGTGAGGAACGCGTCTGCTCCTTCGGGCTCCAGGGCCGGCAGGAACGGGAGCGCCACGGTGCTCTGCAGGTCAGCAGACTGGCCGGCCGCACCCACTGCTATTCTAGCACCAGCCTTCACTAGCAGCTCACTTGGAGTTGCACGCAGGTAACCTGGGTTTTTGTAGTTTGTAAAAGTTAGCTAGTAAAAAGAATGAACGGAGGTGTGGTAACCCTCGCTCTACTTTTGTCTTTGTAGATTCTGGTGGTATGGTCCTTGCCATCCAGTGGAAGTCTAAACACTGCTGATGATGGTGGTGGTTTTGGTTTAAAGGTTCCCGCGTATACCTCGTCAAACTATTCAAGTGAACACGCTTCAACTCTCTCTAATTTATATAATGGTTGATTGTTTCAAAAATCCAGAACCCTCCGTACGTTGATAAGTCTAATAAACATAATTGGACTAGCTTTACAAAGGTACGCAGTGTTTAAAATTTTTTAGTTTTAAGAGTCATTCCCCAAGTCTCCAAACAAAAACTTGCCAACTTTTGTCCAGTTGGGGAATTGCTGTACCTGGCATAAAAGCAGAATCGCTTGTGCGGTGTAAATACCAACGTAGCGCTTATCAAAGTAAGTACCTCTACATCTAAGTAAGAGTCATCAAAAAGAGAGTATTGTCCTTACCAAGCAGTTCTGCTGTGCTGTTGGTGTCGATGCCCAGCTCCTTGCCAAGCTCGAAGGCGCGTGCTCTAGGGCTCTTTGCCAGAGCCCATGGAGCTAGCGCCACTCCACTCTCCGCAATGGCTCCGTGGAAGAGGCCCTAAATATATAAATGATAATTCTTGGACTTTTCTTATGAAGGATGGCCGTGGTGTGCCCGGCCAAAGAATAGACCCCTCCGTTCCCTCCCATAGATTTCGTAAAAGCCCACTAAGGGATTACACCTGGGGTCATGCAGCAGCATCCACCTGAGTACTCAACACCAATACCTACCGATCCGCCGCCAAGCGTGATGGTTATAGCAATTTCCCCCATTGCATTCTATGGGTGAGCAATGGATGTCTAAAGGCTGCAGATGAATAGTGACCATAGACCTAATCACTTGGTCCTTTATTACAAAGGTCCTTCACCATTAGTCACTATAGGCCCTTTTCAAGGCCATCTTGGGGCTTTACAGGTGGCTGCTGATGGCCTTAAGCTGTTCTCTGACCTAACTCACAAAAAACCGGTTACACGATTATTACAATTTCGACCAAATCGTTTCTTCCATAGTATATTGGAGCATTTACCTTCGAAGCTGGTGAGAGCATGTGAAGGTGCACGGAGACCGCGCCCGCCGACTCACCGAAGATGGTGACGCGAGAGGGGTCACCACCGAAGGCCTCGATACTGTCGCGAACCCACTTCAGAGCCAAAACTTGATCCTGTGAAATAAAATACCCAATTATTACCTTTATTATTGTGTTTTAGAACACTACGAGCAATATAAAAAAGCCACTAACTCACTTATCATGACATATTTCCGAAACCACGCAAGATGAAAAATGCAACATTCAAGTGTATTTATAATAACGCATACAAAACACATAATGGAAACAATTTAAGGTAAAAACAAAATGGGCAATTTGGACAAAAATTAAAATCTTTTAGTGGGTTTACAAAATTGAAAATCAGCATATGCTGAGGAATATTCCCCAATTCCTCAGTAAGTGTATTTTTCAGGGAATAGAGCGTGACTATGGAGATGGATTTCGACTTCTAACACCTCTGCCAAGCTCGTCCTAGGCATGTTCAATAGGGTTCAGGTAGGGGCTTCTCGCTGACCACTCGATTTGTTTATGGTTTAGGGAGATATTTCGATTTATTTAGGCACTTTGCAAGTGGCTTTTTTATATTGTATGTCAGTGTGGTTCTGCCTAGAAAGATTGTACCTAGGTGTGCTAAATGGTGCACTAAAATGGATGACCTCGTGGTAGTGGCGTGTCCAAGGCGTCCACTGAGCCTAACCTCCGGCTCGCGTCAGCTAATGAGGCCTTAGTCTAAGTTGTGTACACGGGTTTGAATTGTATGGAAACTGAAGTTTGCAAAGTGTATGCTAGGGGCACTCATCAGTGTCTCCATACAAAATCCGTGTTACATTACATTGTACTTACATTACTTTTTTTGTGTCAATAGACTCGCTACTTTGTACAGAGTGCTGAGTTTATGTTTTTAGCAAATAATTGACACAGGCGTATGGTGTTGTGCAACACGGATTTTGTATGGAGACACCGATGAGCGCCCCTAGTGTATGTACACTTTGTGAACCTGAATTTCCATACATAAATCCGTGTTACACTACACCATAGTTACGTCCGTGTTAATTGCTTGTTGAAACTTAGACTACGCCCTCTGAGGCCGTAGTTCGAGTTTTTCAGCAACCATTGTAACTATGACTATTACGAGAGTGCTTCTTGACGACAATCGTCCGTGTATTAAGTTATAACTATCAACTCATCTGTGCTCGATAGAAATGGCACCAATTACATACATACACATAAACACACGCCTTTTTCCGCGAAGGGGTAGGCAGAGCCTCAAAGGGCCTCTTTTTACGGGAAAATAGACGTGACAAGTGATGAGCTCATCACCACCATTGCTTTCCATGACCAACTTGGCTACCGCTATAAGCCACAGCAGCCCAGGACAAATCTTATATCAACGAAAATTACCTAACAATTGCCATTACGGTAAAATGGCACAAATTAATGGCTAGTTAGGTACTACGTAATTCACCGACGATCGTCGTAATCATCATCGGATCATTACGATGGTTGCTGCAAAACTCGGACTAAGGTCTCAGATATGCGTCTCACGCATAAGCCTCCCAGACGAAGTAGATACGATCATAGTTCATCTAACCAGTAGGTTGATACAATTAATTGAATATGTGTGCGTAACGTAAACGAACTCTGCTTTTATTATCTTTCATCAAATACGTATCGAACTTGACCAACATATCTAAACCATGACCATGCTACGAAACGTTTGTAGGCAACTAGGTAATACCTACTTCTCTAGGTAATTATATAGTTCCTGTTTGTATATGTATCTTTTTAGTACGCGCTACATTTTCTTTGTGCCTTTATGCCGTGGAGTGTCCGGCCTTTGCCCGTTTCACACGAGGATAAAAAATCCACTGCTGTATGAGGCCTCCCCATAATGGGGGGATTTGCCATAATCACCACGCTTATAGCAGGCGGATTGGTAATCGCAGTGTGGTGTTAAGTACTCAGGTGGATGCTGCTGCCAATACCCTGGTGTAATCCCTCAGTCGCCTTTTACGACACCCACAGACTATAAATTACCACAACACAAATACCACAATTTGTTTTATGTTTATGTGATTACATTAACTAAGCACCTACATTTAGTAAATTTAAAATAATTGCTAAGTATATTAAGGTTCCTACGTACACCTTGTCGAACTTTTCAGCTGAATTATACGAAGCGTTCCACTAAAGAGCACCGATTTGAAGAGTACCGATTTGAAGAGCACCGATCCTATATTCCACTTTGAGCACCGATTCATATTTTCAATCGGTGCTCTTAGTGGAATAGTAGAACATAATATGTTCTACAGTATCTATAGTAGTTCTATAGTAGAACATATTATGTTCTGTTATAGGTTATATTTTAATTAAAATAATAAGATGCAGTTGAAGCGTATATTATCTTCAACCGTCTCTAATTTTTTTCTGGTTCATTGTTTCCAAAATCTAGTCAAAATTAAATGGAAACTAAGAAACCAGACGGAACGGAAAAACGTAGTTTCTCTTTAACTTAATCACTACAAGTGAGATAAAGTCTTGTAGATATAATCGTATACACCTTATCAATCTACCTAGAGTACTTACCCAGTGTAGAAACGATTAGGTAACAATAAAAAAACTAAACATACCTAATTCAGCCGAAATTATCACCTAGGTGTACGTGGGAAGCTTAATAACGAAGAGTGGATGCTTCTTTAGCCCAAGCAACAAACTTGTCGGTATTATGTTTGGCCAGTGACTATAATATCTATGACGCCTATCTTTTATTGATATCTAATACCGTGACTTACATCAGTATTTATAATAAGTAATGAGTTCTTTACAGACTCATGTTTCATCTAGACAGATTTTTAGTTAGACTGAGCAAATGAGTGCTTCAAGCCCATATTGAGACCGTCGAATCCCGATGAGATAGTCGACTGCGTAGCGTAGAGCAATGCGCGACACCTGCAATCAATTTTATACTACGTGTGATTTTTACCTTTAGGCCCATGTTCCCAGGCACTTCGTCATTTTCCAGGCTGAGGAAACCGAGTGCTCCGAGTCTATAGTTGAGGGTCACAAGCACCACACCGGCGCCAACGAGATGGTCGGGCCCATAGAGAAAAGCATTCCCCGAGCCTACAGCAAAAGCACCTCCGTGGATCCATACCATCACTGCTAGCTTGGGATTGTACCTAAAATAAAACATTACATTATTCTTTATTGTGTAACTTGGGCAGATTCGGGATTCTGGCTATGGACTACAATTATTTTCTTACCCAGAAATCTTGTCAGGCAATGCTGGCGAGTAGACATTTAGGAACAAGCAATCCTCGTCACCCTTGTAAGTGTCGAAGAGCATGAACCGGTGAGGACACACGGCGCCTTCCTCCAAGGCGTCTCGGACCCCGGACCACGGTTCCAGCGGCACTGGTGGCCGGAACCGGAGGGAGCCTCGAGGTGGCTGAGCGTATCTTAACAAATCACAGATCAGCAGATCAGAATAAATGTATATAAGAACCTAAGTACTGATGTATATCAGTTATTTTGCAAGCTGCCAGAAGCTCCGCTGTGCATGCTTAAAATGAGTGGTTTTCACGGGCATTTCAAATCATGCTTTCAGCGTTGAAAATAGATGGTGCTGCTCTGTTACGTAGCTGTCAAGAGTCAAAATAAAGTAAAATGTCAACATCAACAACGTGGATATATTTTCGTTTCGTGGTATTTATTTTTGCTTACTTATAAAAACAAGATAAAAACACCACGAAATCATTAGCTCAGTAGCGCACTCTCAAGAAGCAGACACAAACAGAATATCATGACTATAGCCACAGATTAGTTAGATAATAGCTGTCGGAGACAAAGCTTCGATCACCTACAAGCGGACACCGGAGGCGGGGGCCGGGGACGGAGGGCGCCGGCTCGGGTCCGATTGGCGCCGCCGGTCACTTTGCAAGATCTCAAACCCCAGTAGACACGCATTACGCATTAGCCTAATTGTCTGAATAGAATCAGTATTACAGTCCACTCGCATTTTATTTACCATCTAACTGAGCTAGGCACCCAACATAGCTTAGTACGCGTACACCACAGATAATACATTTGACAATATTATCAGCTACAGTTGAGTCAGCGCCATCTATCTAACCAATTTGAAGAACCTTTTTTTTTAATCGAAGTTGAAAAGCCCTCATTGCAACAATCACTTTGCTAGTTGAGCGAGTATTGAGTATTTGAGTGTCGTCTAGCTCACTATGCTGCATGATTACCTTATTCCTTTAAAGCTGTAATACGGCGTCTGCTCAGTGGTTCTGGCCACGAGCCGCCGCCCGCGTATCGCCCCAAGCTGTGTGCAGACGATGGGTCCACCGCCCACACGCATGCGGTCTACCAGGGCATGCACCAAGCGCGCTGCCCGTGCTGGCACGGTTTGCAGTCTCCGAAGAGCATGCTTCAGGCCGACTGACTCGCTGACTGTGCTGGAAAGACGACGCCATGCTCCCGACACCTGTAAGATAAGCTTGAACTGTTACTAGCCTTATAATAGGGGTAACAGTAAAAAGTTGCCGTTTTAACATATTTCACTATTTTTTTTTTATATGGCATCTGAGGATTTACTCAATTTTGCCAATGTCAAGTATTGATACAATCAAACAATGTCCAGTCGTCAAAGTCTTCTGTCAAGTCATGTTCCAGTAAATTGATGGCAGTTTACTAGAATGTTCCTGGACAATTTCCACCCCTTCGAAAAGACACGCTAAGACACTTACTTTATTTAAATTCACTACCATGTGCTCTTTATGAGCTACACCGGTTAAAATGCCACCAAAATTACACGATAAAACTCAAAAAAACACTAGAAATTTTAATAAAATAAAAAAGGACGTCTCCGTTTGAAAGAGCAGAAAAAGTCCATTTGACTCATATTTGACTATTTGGTCACTTTCAATTAAAATTAAACCGGCATGGTCCAACATTCGTGATTAAAACTTTTTTACAACTGTGTAACTACTTTTTTACATTCTAAAAAAATTATGACGTTCTATTGTTTGACTTTCAATTGTTTTTACACATGGAGAACTTAAAAATTAGACTTATTTGCGAATATATACGAGTTTCGACGTGGTTCTAAAACTCGCAATATCAATGCCGTTTGGAGAGGATATGACAAACGAACGCACAGGGGTGCGATTTTTGAATTGTAAAATTGCCGTTAATCCCCGATTTCCAAATTTCTATAAATCTGAAACTCATTGATGACTAAAATTCTTATACCTATGATATCAATACAAGTGCCTCCTCCAGTAAATCTCCTGAAAAATGGTGATTTGCGGCCTTTTTGATGATATTTAGTCACTCAGTGACATTCAAAAATCGCCCTGTGCGTTTTTTGTTTGATCGCATTCGTAGTGGAAACTTCCGACTTGAAGAATGAACCACGATGCACTAAGGTAAATAACGATGAATTAAAAGTAATAATGGAAGCCGATTCTTATCAAACAACCAAGGAATTATCGTCATGGTTTAACGATAGTTTACCCACAACATTTTCTTAATTGCACCAAAATTGATTTAAAAAAAAACTCGAGAAATAGTTGCCTCATTTAACTGATTTGCATAGAGGAGCACGCATTTAAAAACGCCAAAAATCAGTCAGTTCTCGCGATACATTAAAGGAGGTATTATCCATTTTTACAACACCCCATAAAAACCAAACTAATAAGTGCTGTAGTTTGCGATAATTTTAGAGCTTTTGCGTGCGTTTAAACACAGTGTTCAGCTCATTAAGTTAATTCGAGCCGGTAAAGGTGTTAAGAAAGTCACGTACGGTACAAATGACCACACACGTTGCCCTAGCAGTTGACGTGGTAATTGTTGGTTTGAAATAAATACCAGTTTAAATAGTTGCATTGAGTACTTCCCATTACGTGTGAACAACAAGAGCTTACAAAACATGAACTGAGAGAGTTCCTTAACCTTAGATTTGAGCAGAGTGTCACGCACGACACGATGCTGTTCTTATTTCTAGGTACAGGAAAGTAAGCCGGTTCATTTTATTTTAATTTATTTATTATGTAACGCCAACAGTACAATAAAACACAGTCACATCGTATCAGCAGCCTTAATTTAGACGTCTACTGTTGGACGAGGCCTTCTCCATAGAATGCAATGGGGGGATTTGCCATAATTACCACTCTTGGCAGGCGGTTTGGTGATCGCAGTATTGGTGTTGAGTACTCAGGTGGATGCTGCTGTTCATACAGGCCTGCACAGCACTTGTGCATCGAACATCAAGAGGGTATATTCCACCTATCTGGCCCACTTCCCCCGTTGGGAAAAAGGGCCATCGTCCCGCACTCGTAGCTTCTAATTCTAATAAACTTCCATGTCTCATGACGCTACATAAGAGTAAGCACTTCCATTAAAGATACTAGGTAGGTACCTACTTACTTACTGCCATCGGCAGGTGGTAGAAATACAATTAGACGTTATAGACGATCTATTGAACATTGACGTAAAGTGTATTGCGAAAAATAAATGATCGATGACCTTCTCTACAAAACGTCTAGTAAATCTTTCGTAATCCAAGTAGGTATAGGCTTATTGGTGAGACAAGAAACAATTGGTGACGTAAAAACAAACAACAGTTTTGATGTAAGGATACAATAAAATTAAGTGATTGCTGTTTCTCCGATTGTATATTGTCCTTTTATATGTACCTAGCACAATACCTACCCCAAAACCAGACGACATAATTTCAGAAGCTTAGCTTCTCTACCACTCACTTTAGCTGGCCTGCAAGACGACTACAAAAAATACATTCGGCCAAGTGAGAGTACGAACGCGGAACGAACGATTTGAGATAAGAAAAACGCTTATGTTTGTGCAAAAAGTTGTGTTTATGCCATGGAAAGTTATTTTTCATCCGATCTATTCGAAAAGGACGACTTGGTTCACCTTTAAGTGCACCCAAAGGTAGTGTTTTCTGTATGAAGCTTCTATAAGTGCGCCGCAATTATCTTTGCCGCGCACTTTTTAAATTTGGAACATATCGAACTCAAATAAGTGCGCCGCAATTATCTTTTCCGCGCACTTTTTGAATTTGGAACAGCTTGAAAAGAATCAAACACAAATAAGTGCGCCGCAATTATCTTTGCGGCGCCCTTTTTAAATTTGGATCATCTTAGTGTTCAGCGCCAAAGAAGGCGAACGCAAATATTGTTTAAATAAATACTGGCTGGTACGACGGCCCATAGTCGCACCACCGGCTGAATAAAAAAAAACAAATTAGAAACGCGCGAACTACGGCCCGCGATTTCGTCATTTTTAACCGACTTTACAAAAAAAAAAAAAAAAAAATACAACCGAATTGAGAACCTCCTCCTTTTTTGGGAAGTCGGTTAAAAAGGAGGAGGTTCTCAATTCAGTTGTATTTTTTTTAATGTTTGTTACCTCATATCTCCGGCGTTTATGAACCGATTTGGAAAATTCTTGTTTTATTTGAATAGATATACTTCCAGATTGGTCCCAATTTCTTCAGAATCTAGTTCTGATGATGGAATCCATGAGGAATTGAGGGAACTCCTCAAATATTGTAGGTATACATATGGCGATTTTGATATTTTCAGCAACAAACCAAGCATTTGCATTCAGAAAGTATCATAATCCTTTCACCACTATGGTTCTTTCATAATTTTTTTTTTCATCCAAATATTTAGTCGAATACAATGGCGGAAGTCTGTTTTTTAAATGATAAGTTATTCACGGATTGTCAGAAATTCATGGTTTTGTTTTGAAATAAAATATGAGGCGCCTTTTATTTTCTCATAGTGGGTGATGAAAAGTAGAGTGTAACACTCGGGCGCAAAATATATTTTTGGCTCGGGCGACGTACTTTGAATCCCTCGCTACGTTCGGGATTCTACTAAAGAATCCCTCGCTATGCTTGGGATTCTACTCTAGAATCCCTCACTTCGTTCTGGATTCAAAAAAGCGCCCTCGCCGTAAAAATATTATTTTGCTCCCATATGATACAATCTACTATTACGATATTCGTTTTATTTTTCCTGCAGAATACAGAAACGCCTCATTTTTAGAATTTTTGGTTATTTCGGCTTTGGAAATCATTTGGGAATGGTTTTTTCTCACATTACCATGTTTGCTCATAAATCAAAGAGTTCCTTGAAATTAAAATAAGATAAGTTCGCATTTGACAATATAAACTTGATTGCCATTGCCACACAACGAATTTTAGGAACCTTCAATAAAAATTAAAAAATTAAATATAATATATTTATACAACAAAACTCGAAACACAGGAGCACATTCACTCGATTTATAGACCTTCAAGTACAATCGATAATTTATCTTATTTGGTGTAAAAACAAAATTGTGTAATAATGGTTGAATAAATTGCAAGTCGCCGAAAGCAGTCTTGTCGTAGTAAGTACCTACTTTGTCGGGTAAGCTCATCTTCTGATGAGAAAGATTTATTGGTTTTGTAAAGCTGATAAATAAAGTCATACCAAAACGAGTAACTTGGTCATGGACCACCAGTGACAAAATCAGGCCACTGATAAGTAATACATAACTCACAAAATGTTTATTTAACGATGAGATTAAACCAAATCGAAGAGTATGGGTTAAAAATTTCGAAGCTAAGTACCTTATACTACTAAGTACGTACAAAGGAACTGCACTATAACTCTACAGATATACGAAAAAACAGTTTGTTCATATTTTCGTAATAGCTATGACTGACCATGATAGATGGATGGGTAAAACCGAGGGAGTTCTTCTATGCACAGCAGCCAACAGTCAAATAGTGTAAGTTGCTGTTACCACATTAAGGAATAATGTAGGGTTCTTCAAGCAAAAACAAGGAAGTCGCTCCACCCTGATACGCAAGAAAGTGGCGTTTATGACAGCCGCGATGCTGAACCTACATGTGTTATGAGATTTCTAGTAAGTATACACAATTTTATTAAAATCAATTCTTAATTTGGCGGAGTAATCTAGAAGATAGATTTCAACAAAGCTTTCGTCGTTGGACGGTTACCTAAGCCTCCAAAAATGTTTGTGATTTTGTATTGTGTGTTAGGTAATTATTTTAAGTCGCCCTGGTCGGTATTTTTAAATCTGCATCGTACCTACAGGTTTTGTTTGGCTTTATTATATGTGTATATATATATATATATATGTATAAATATATATGTGTGTGTGTGTGTGTGTGTGTGTGTGTGTGTGTGTGTGTGTGTGTGTGTGTGTGTGTGTATATATATATATATATATATATAAAAAGCCAAACAAAACCTGTAGGTACGATGCAGATTTAAAAAAACCGACCAGGGCGACTTAAAATAATTACCTAACGAACATATTATTAGGACCATTTTAAATTTTTTGTTCGTGGATGTATATAAATATATCTATCAAAATTACATTAAAATCCGTTCAGTACTTTTTACATGATGTGTGTTAATAACAGTATTAACACACATCATGTAAAAAGTACTGAACGGATTTTAATGTAATTTTGATAGATATATTTATATACATCCAGAACAACATTTAGGTTATAGGAATTTAGAAAATTTTGGGGAGAAGGGGACATATATGGAGGGGTAAAGTTTTTATGAGAAAAAAATATAAATTGCCTTAAAATGAATGAAACACACATCTCAAAGATGTGTTTCTTGCTACTCAAAAGTGTAATTCAAGAAACCCAGCTTTGCTCTGTAAAAGGAATGGGGTGGGTGATAATACTGTACCTGGATTACGTGCATAAAACGCTGGATTATAATTCTATCTTTGTCTAGACCGGGGGGTATTGCCTATCAAACTGGTAATCGCTTTTGATTACAATTTTGCAGTACACTGCGCTGCGTGTTTTACCTTTTTTCCAAGAGTAGAAATATTCGAAACATAAAGCGCAATGTACTTTTCGAAAGCAATTACCAGTTTGATAGACAATACGGGGGCAGATAAGTTTAAAAAAAAAGACAAATTAAATAAAAAGATTTTTTAAATAGTACACCTGTATTTCATAAAAAAAACTTAATTTCTGACATTCTGTGGTCCACGCGAACGAAGTCACGGGCAAAACAGCTATTTAGAATAAGTATGTACTTACTACCTATAGGTACTTCTGAAGCATATTATTTATTACAGATCGGAGTGAACCGTGATATTAGTTCCATTACAGCGCATTGCGATTGCTCTCAGGGGTTTATTGAGGGTAATCTATCAAAATTGCTAAATAACGGAAGAAAGCTATGCATTTGCTGATGTTGAGTATTTACTCAAGAAACCGGGTTAACAAAGACATTAGAAGTCTTGATTGATTCTCAGAATCAGTAGAAATAACATGAAAAATGAAATCATACTCAGCCAGCTCAGGAACCTTGCTCTGCTTTATAACGTCATTACTGTAAAATCGTGGAACTAGAATAAGAATAGGACTCCTCCAACTCAAAAAATTTAAAGTACTTACATCAGATAGACATAAGCGACCTTATTACAGAACATGAACTAAATCTGAATTTAGTCCAGGCGTACTAGTCTAGGCTTAAATATCGACACTAGCATATACGACTTTAATACGAAAGCAGATGGTTTGTTTTCCGAAATCAATTCTCGCGATACTACACAAATTTCCAAGGTATCAAACTGACGGATTGTGTCAAATCACGAAATTCTTACCTCCAACCATGGAAGTAATAAGTACTACGTTAGTACTTATTACTTCCATGCCTCCAACAAGCAATCAACTGTCAATTTCTAGATCATTGCTAAACTAGGGAGCTACCGAAAAACCAGAGGTAGTCCATTTTTGGCATAAGCGCGGACTATCTAGCCCGACAGTTGCTTCTGGGAAACAAACCATCTGCTTTTGTACCATAGGTCGATATTTAAGCCTAGACTGGTAGTCCTGGTTTAAACCCAGACTAAGGGCATGTTTTGTAATAACACCCCTCCTGGATATGCTATGGCGAAATATATAGGGAAAAGCATTTGATAGCATTGGTATTGGTACATATTCTGGTAGGTAGGTACCTGGCCTATTATGTAGAAGCCATGTAGTTGTACTAGTTACTAGATAAAACTTTTTGGTAGAAGATCTCCAGCACTATAATATCTTTCGCGTAGGTATATAGTTTTCTAATAAAAAAAAATATAAAAAATAATATCTCTTGGCATTTTTTTTTGTTGCACATCAAAACCGTCACACTTTTATTGTTTGGTGCACAATGGCTTAAAATTGAATTTGGGCTGTCATTCATGCCATACAAAGTTGTAAACAGAATCGAAGTAGGTACTTTAATTATGTCGTCATTGTACCTTTGCCGCACTTAATAGAGTAATTTTGGTAAGGAATGCCTTATTGCTTCATCTCGGTGGCAATCCACTATAGCATTAATTTACATTTTATTAATCCGTTGAAAAACAATGTCGTCCAATTAAGTTTTAATACACCATTAAAACGAGTTCTCAAGAAATTAACATTGCAAGACTTTTTCCCCTTTTTCAAAAAGAGGCGCCGTCACTTTTTATTTTATTAAAATATCTAGTGTTTTTTGAGTATTATCGTGGAATTTTGGTGGCATTTTAACCGGATATGGTAGTGAAATTAAATACTGATAGGTAAGTGTATTGTTGCGTGTCTTTTCAAATGGGTGGAAAATTGTCTATCAACATTTTAGTAAGACCATCATCATCATCAACAACATATAGAAGTCCACTGCTGGTATATAATGAGGGATAAAATAATGTTTTAAATAAACTGCAATGCACAACTGCGACATTTAACGTGGGCTGCCTGAAAAAGCTTATAGCTTTCTCTTATGACGAAGGTAGAGGTATGTACCTACCTATCAAATAGATAATGTTCTCAAAGAAATAATAAAGTGTGCCAGCATCGCAAATCGACAGATTTTCGAAGATCTAATAAAATTAGATAGTTAAATCGCGAAGTCATGTACGTTGGTGTAGTTTAGTGTATTGATGTAGTCATTATTTACAAATACGCCAGGGTCACATCGGTTGTCACACACATGATACTATAGAAGACCGTAATACCTTGTATAAATGCGCTACACTTCTCGTTGCCCAAGATACTTATTGCTGTTTAGGACAAACCCTGGATTCTTCTTGCGACATGCAACGTGCGTGGTTTAGAAAAGATAATGTACTTACTTACTCACCTACTTTTTAAACTAACTGTAATAATTAGGAAGGCTAAGTTCTCATAGCAAAATACCAATCGTAGATAAGTAAATCAAGATAATATTCGCACGGGCCGCGATTTTGAGTTTGACAAAGCATCCCGGAATGTTGAAATACATTTACCATATAGGTACTTAGTATTGCACGTTTCTTACTTATTCAGTAATGTTTTATCCAATTTTAGTACAAACCTTCATGGAGTTGAGACTGTTGGCAGCGTTGGCAACGACATCCCCGAGCGTGGCGGGTGGCAGGGCGTGGCTGCGCAGGACGAGAGCAAACGCGCAGACCACAGCTGCGCGCCACCAGCGCACGCGCATCTTCACTCTTGCTCAGCGATACTGGCAGGCGTTTCCCAAACTCTCGCGGAAATATCTCGTTATGATGCTACCTGTTGGATAAGCCGATTTCTTATTTAATTCAATTTTGAATGCAATAAAGTTAAGGAATTGAGCTAGCAAAGGTCCTAGGTCTCGATAGACTGAAGACATTTTAAAGGTCACAGGAAGTAGGTGGATGGAAGTGGCTTCAAGACCGGCCGTTCGTGGCATTCTAAGGGGAAGGCCTATGTCCAGCAGTGAACTTCTACAGTCTCAATATTCGGATCTCATTTTGCCAAATTTCTGTTTTCTGGCATGAATATTGTTAGCAGACCCTGCGGTTGGTATTTGCTAAGTAAATAATAGGACTGAGATGGGTCTGAGGTTAGAAGGGTCAGAGTTACAACCTGATTTGAACAGAGGTGTTGGTTTGATCATCATCATCATCATCACTACACAACTATTGGACGAGACCTTCCCTTAATATAATACAATGGATTTGCCATAATCACCACGCTTACAGCGTATTGTTGCAGGCGGATTGGTGATCGCAGTTTGGTGTTGAGTACTGAGGTGGATGCTGCTACCCATCCCCTGGTGAATTCCCTTTATCGACTTTTACGACATCCCTGGAGGACAGTAGGTGTCGATTCTTAGGCCGGACATACCACGGCAATTTATTTTTATAATTTTATTTTGTTAATTGCTATTTTTCAGAACACAGTCAATGCATTCATTATGAAAAATAACGTCTTTATGGTCAACGGCACAATATTTTCCATACAAAAGACACAAACGCGCGCGGCGCTCTACGCTGTAGCACTACCAACAAAATCGGTTATATTTAAACATAATTTCGACATTAACTATGCCGTGGTGTGTCTGGCCTAAGAATAAACCCTCCTAATCCTCCCATGGATGTAGTAAAAGCCTTACTTAGGGATTACACCAGGGGATGGGCAGCAGCATCTACCTTAGTGCTTAAAACTAAACTGCGATCACCAATCCGACTGCCAAGCATGGTAATTATGGCAAATTCCCCTATTATTCAATCGTGGCTTATATTATTATATTAGTAGACGTAAAAAGGCTGGTGATGATGATGACCATTAACTACTAGGTAAGTACCTTTAAAATTATAATTTCACATTTTAATAATTTTTATAACACTAATAATTTTTATAACTTATAAATATTATGAAGTTCAAATCTAAGACTTTAAGTTTGTAAATATTATGGTGTTGCTTCCAACCCCGTCGAACTTCCGTTGCGAAGCGGGCGAGTAGGCGACAAACTACTCGCCCGCGAGAGGTGCGGGTTCAATTCCCGCAGTGGGGCAAAGTATTTCAATATTTGTTTGGGTCTACGAGTACCATGGCAGGTACTCGTAGTTTCTGATACCCACAACTCAGGCCACCCATTTGATAGATGTCGCCAGTCTCCACTTGTAACAGTCGCAGGAATTCAGTGGATGGAGGTGGATCACCGTCCGTCGTGGACTCGTGACATTTATGGAGGAGGCCATAGCATGGCATATAGGCCGGTAGCAGCGGACTGCTACCGGCTAATTATGATGATGATGACTGTGGTCCTTCTATGAAATTGGACAAAGGTTGCTGGAAGTCAGTGGATGGAGGCGGCTCAAGACACCGTTCGTCTTGGCATTCTATCTGTTATATATATATTATTTATTTATTTAACTATATAAGTACTAAATCTATGGGGAGACCTAAAAAAACCCCTGCGTGTCGAAGGTAGGTACAAGTTTTGCACTCGTTCTCCCGAATACTTAGCTTAGGGGATCCTGGTGGCCTCCCCCGAATTGCCAGTAGGTATAGGTACCTACCTCTTTACTTACGTATAACTGGTTTTTTTATTTTATTTGAATAAATTACGGAACTGGCATGTACCCCAGCCCATTACAAATGCAATACCTTTTAGGCCGCGTTCATCTAGGACGCACCCTACTTAGCACTACTTCTGCGTCCGTCATCCTGAGACAAAGATGAAAAGTCTCATGTGTCTGTAATTTCACCGGCACCCATACCCTTCACACCGGAACACAGAAATGCTCAATTACTGCTTTGCGGCAGAAATAGGTATGCTGGTACTTCCCCGATCGAACCCATTCACAAGGAGTTCTACTACTAGCACTCACTCCGCTTGTCCGATTATACTTACCTACCATTAAAATTTCGCTTACCATGACTACAATGTAGAGCATGGCATAATACACGCTACACGGCATAGATTTAAACAAAACCCGGAACCATTACATAATAAATTGTACCAAGTTACATCACTCGAAAATTGCACCCCTTGTGTTAAAATATGACCAACGGTATCGCACATACAATCGCACACACAGGTACGTAGGCACACCTAGTAGCTTTCTAGGTATTGTAGTCTTTGGTCGGTATCTAGGCCAACTTCATGGTAAGTATAAAATATTATTTGTCTTAAATTTCACACTCTTGGCCGTTTTCTGTATGTTTCCTATAGTCTAACTATGCCCTATTTTTTTAACCGACTTCCCAAAAAGGAGGAGGTTCTCAATTCGGTTGTTTTTTTTTTTTTTTTATGTTTTTACCTCATATCTCCGGCGTTTATGAACCGATTTGGAAAATTCTTTTTTTATTCGAATAGATATACTTTGGAGACACTTTTGGGAGATTGGTCCCATTTTTTTCAGAATCCAGTTCTGATGATGGAATCCATGAGGAATTGAGGGAACTCCTCAAATATTGTAGGCATACATAATGCTTTGGTGGTTTGTTGCTGAAATTATCAAAATCGCCATATTATGGCGATTTTGATAATTTCAGCAACAAATCAAGCATTTGAATTCAAAAAGTATCATAATCCTTTCACCACTATGGTTCTTTCATCATTTTTTTTTCATTCAAATATTTAGTCGAATACAATGGCGGAAGTCGGTTTATTAAATGAAAAGTTATCTGCCTTCGACCTATCTCATTGTCTGCTTCTTGTTGTTGGATAATGTTTTTCCAGCTTTAACAGAGAGCGTAGACTAATATAATAATTGGAGGTACAGGTACTAGCATTTGTTCGCGGCTCCGCTCGCGTGGAAACTCTTATAAATTAAAGCCTATATAAATCGAGTTCCTATAATCATAGCCATGATAGTTTAAAAAGTTATATAAATAGCCTATAATATTCTGATGTATTTTAAGCTATAATAATGTAAAGTTTCATCAAAATGTTGCTGTTGGTCCTCCTAATAAATAAATAAAATAAAATAAAATCCGTTCAATAGTTTTTGTGTGAAAGAGTAACAAACATCCATCTATCCATCCATCCTCACAAATTTTTACAATTATATTATAATATTAGTGGGATGTGGGATTATTGGGATAAGCTCCTGCCTATTACATAAGGAGAGATCGAGTGTGTGACGAATGAACCCGGCTTCAATTCTTTTCTTTGCTGTTCTAAGGTAGAAAAGAATAGAACCGGCATCGGCAGGTCTGTGACCGCGCTAAAGGTCCCACCTTAGAAAAGGGTAAGGGTAGGGGTGGGTGGGTCTGTCCCACCCACTACTTGGATTTTTCTTTAAATTTTCTTATATATATAAATTACGTGTCACGTTGTTTGTCCGCGATGGACTCCTAAACTACTTAACCGATTTTAATCAAATTTGCACACCGTGTGCCGTTTGTTCTAACTTAAAAGATAGGATAGCTTACATCTCAATTTATAGCCGCAATATTATTTTATTGCAAATTATTTGCTTATTATTTGACAGTCACAATTATTTGTTAGCTCCAAGCGATTATAACAGATGGCGGTATCTGTAATATATATACATAATAATGGTAAAAAAAGATACGCTTAATTCGGAATGTTCTTGGCCTTGGTAAACACTAGTTTTTCGTTTTTAAGGACTAGATATAGGTACTCACATCACCGCTTGCTTCTACAACATTTTGATTAACAGCGGTATGTTTATTATTAATTGTCAACATGTGTACATAATTTATAGCTAAATATATAATATTTAGGTCTAAGAGTAGCTTATGAAAGTATATGTACCCTGCGCTGCAGTTTTAATATTTTAATACAGTCAAATTATATAAAAGTCGCGCCTACCTAAAAAAGTAAAACAAATGAACGGTTCAATGGTTTAATGAGTTACCAAACTTTATTGACGCTCTGAGGCGTGGGTATAGGTATAGAGATTGGCAACAGTAGAGAACTAGATAGGTATGCATAAGTAGGTAGATAGGTATCTCATCCTTTAGGGACCTCGCAATTCGCAGTCGAATAAGATTAGATAATCCTTTAGAATGATATCAAACTTACCGAATT
The DNA here is from genome assembly GCA_951392215.1 of Epirrita christyi. Lineage (NCBI taxonomy): Eukaryota > Metazoa > Arthropoda > Insecta > Lepidoptera > Geometridae > Epirrita > Epirrita christyi. Next base: position 9,173,380 of record OX595852.1, read on the forward strand.
ACATAATAACTACCTACCTTTATTTATGTTAGCAAACAAACATTACCTACTTACCGAAATGTGTTTCTGCGCTTAGTGTCCGCTCAGACTCCGCGTTTGCGTAACCAAACTGTTGTTTCCCAGACAGTTTTGACAGAAACAGTATTTTGTGAAAATATTTCAATCAATTAAGTAGAGTGTAAAGACCGCAAAAGACGTGTTTTTGTTATTTACAGTACGCGCGTTCGATTCGCGGTGCTCCGTGGTTCACTATCGACGACGCAAGTATCGTGTCTCCGGTCACTGGAGGTGGCAGCGGTTACTCAACACTACCCTCACCTCACCACGCAGTGTTATCCAACCTCGGTGACTCTCAGGCTGTTAGTAAACGCATTTGCATTTCCGAATTTAAAAAGAAAGTGCCCAGAGAGGTTAGTTAGATAGAAACTTCTTTTGTAAAATCATACATACCGGACGGAGATCGAACCCGCGTGTCATGCGTCATGCGTACCTAGTTGAACTAATTGGAATATTTTTGTCCACTATGTTCAACTGGTTGAAATAATAGATAGGTTTATGGAGACCAGTTTTTCCTAGCAGTTGTGCAAAGAATAAAGGAAAATTCTATTAAAAATCAGTAATCAGTATACGTTACAAAGAATGAGTTTAAAAAAATGTCTTTGCTTAATCTCCTTCATCAATATAAAAAGGAAGGCAATAATATAAATACCTATTACAGATGATTTTATTGATTACTGCTCTACTAAAATCACCATAGAAGAATGTCACAAAGCAGAGGAAGCAACAGTTTGTCAAGCTAGTTCACCATTATGGCATGAGTTAGGATATTGTAGAATAACCGCGTCTAAAATTCACGAAGCTGCACATTGCAAGACTCCAGATGGTTTGGTGCCTCTGTACCAGAGACTGTCTATGAAATGAGGCAAACGATTGAAATCCGATGTCAGAGCAGAAGTAGCCAAAACAAGGAAAATAGTTATCGAAAATAGTGATTTCTTTTAAAACCCGATTGGCCTCATTTAGGTGCTTCTCCAGATGGAATGACAAGTGAATACGTAGTAGAAATAAAATGTCCCTCGACAAAGAGAGAACAGGAAAGTTTTGTAAAAAATAATGTTCTCGGCAGCAAATCTAAAGCTCAAATTCAGCTACAAATGTTTTTTTGAATACAGTCAAGGGATTGTTTCGTGTAGCTAATGAAAATTTTGAAAGCAATAAAGAAGTTGAAATATTCGAAGAAGATTATGATGAAAAGTATTGTACCTAGGTAGTGATCTTTTAGAAAAGACCACGCATTTTTGGAAAACATTTCCGAAACTGGTTGAGACTTAAAATTACTCTTTCTTTAACAATATGACATATCTTTTAATGTTGCGTTGCGAGGTTGTCAAAATAAAACTATAAAATGAACGAGAGCATTTTTATTTTTACACTTGATTACAGACGATTCTGTAAATTAACTACACCACAGGCTATTGTTACAATATTATCCAAAAAATTTATGTATGAAATATCGACACATGCGTGAGGTCCGATCATTTTAAAGTCTCGCAACTTTCCTATGCTTCTTTCAATTTGAGCTCTTATAACAGCGATTACAGTAGGTTTTAAGTTGGAACTCACACAAGGCGGCCCCAAGAGTGTACAACCACGTTGTTCCAGTAAATGGGAAATATTTTTGAAACCCCTGTCATCTAACACAATACTTCCTTGTGCCAATTTGTCAAGAAATCCGCTGTCTTCAAATATTGTTGAGTCTGGGGTCCTCCCTCCATATCCCTCAGAGATAAAGTTTATCAAACCGTCAGGTGTTATTGAAATCAAGTACTTAATGGTATTGCAGCTTTTATATTGAGACCATGTAGCCGCTTGGTGCGAAGCGTTGCTAGGTTTCTCGATTTGAATTTCGATACAATCGATTATTGAAATCGCTTTAGAATAGCACTTCCTAAAAGCTATCGGCAAGTTTTCCCTGACATCATCTGCTGATGGCCAGATAATAAGCCGATTCAGGCATAGTGCAACTTTTGGGAGAGTTTTATTAAAATATTTGGACACAGAACTCTCAGAGAGGCCAAAATGTATTGCAAGCATTGAGTTAGGGTCATGCCATCGGATTTTTCTTAAAGTCACTAGGATTTCAATACATGATATTCCCGTTAAGTTTTGTAAATGTTTAATACAAAAGTACAAATGAGCAGGAATGCCTATCAGTAATTTTGGATCTCGAGATATTGCCATTAGAGAGCCCTTTTGCATATGCTCATTGAAAAAATGTTTATTCATTGTTTTTGTTATTTCTAAATCATTCGACTCGCTAGCATCAAAACCAAAAGAACGAGCAATTTTACTTGAGTTTGAGTTGCTGATCGTGAAGCTAACGTTTGGATCAAGATTTTTAGGGATTACTTTTTTTTTAACTATTGCTTGTTTCCATTTGATTGGCGTATTATTAGATTTAGTTTTCATATTTGGTTTCATATTAACCTGCATTGCTTGTGTTTTTTTACCCTTTTCATTGTTTTTCGATAATACGTCTATTTCTTCAGATTTGTTAAGGAGATCACTGTTTTGGATGATATTTGAGTCTTGATTCTCACACTTTACTACTTCAATGGGATGCAACAACAGGTCTTCGTGTCCAATATCTCTACTTAAAACTCTTTTAAAATATCCTATGTCTTGTCGTTTTTTAAAACCGGGTCTGTTAATTTTCTTTTTTTGAGGCTTTTGGCATTCAAACTTATGAGGCAAAACTTCCTTCTTCAGTTTAAGCTTTCCTCCAACCAACTTAAACTTTACGTAATTTTCCATGTCTTCTTCCAACTGAAATATAAAAATGTATAAGTATTAATTTATTTACTTTTAACAATAAGGCATATCTGAGGCACATACATAAAAGATATAATCAAAGCATAAAAGCTCCGCTGTAAGTTGTGTAAATGATTTAAAAAAATATCATTCACTCTTTGCTTTTTACCCGTGTACGTCCCTGTGTCATTGTTTTGGCCTTGGAATACGAAAAACGATGTTTTTACATTTGAACAGCTGAACCGATTTTGATGACTTGGTAGGTATAGAGATAACTGAGATCGTGTATCACACACGCAGCAAACGCGGTAATATTTGATATGCGTACCTATAAAAACTTATCGCATCTGAAGGTATCCCACACGCAGCAGATACGTTAATTAATATACGAAAATGATACATTCACGCGGAAACCTTCAAACTGTATTGTATATCAATTTGTATACACATATATCATCTGTCCATCTTTTGATATACTTATGTCGGTGCCTACAGATGCTTGACGGTAAAATATAAGTGATCTGCTACGTGTGTGTTGCTCCTTGAGTTTAGTATAGAGAGCGATACCTAATATGGACAGATACGCGCTCAGATACAGATATCTTACCGCATCTGCTACGTGTGTGACACACTTAAAATGGATATAGGCTACTTTTTATCGCAAAAATAAAACTTTTAGGGGATAAATAGAGGCGAGATAAAAACTTTCTGTGACAAACCAAATTCAACGCGGGCGAAGCCGCAGGCAAAAGCTAATATTACATAATTACATAGAAATGGGAACGGGCGAATAGGTAGGTAGGTACGTAGGTTTATCCACAAAACTCAGAAAAAGTAAGTAGGTAGGTATTATAGGTAGGTACCTATGTTTTTATTAATACAGCCGGCTTAAAAGAAGAGAATACATAGGTAAGGTATAGGTAGGCCTACTTAATAGTAGGTAGGTACCTACCAACTTATTTCCATACAAATCAACTAAATATAAATAATACTTAGTTAAGTATGTAGGTACGTACATCGAAATGATCTTCACAGCAATGTCTTGTAGCCTGGGCAGAGGGTGTAATTTTATCATCTCTTTTTGCAATGGAATACCATTTTTTACGAAGTTTTGGGTCTTTCGGCACGTTAAAAAATAGTTTTTCTGGCGTTTTAATAGAAGTGTTTGTACATTTCGGCACTATACAATATTTATACATAGCTAAAAAGGTGAATTAGACACAATCAAAGTCACAATTTACCCAAACAAAACACTGCGCGCCTTATCGCTGCCAACGGCTAACTGGCGGCGACCGTCACAGTGACGTCACAGTTACCACGCCAGGCGATACTTCTCTAGTCATTTGGTCCTAACTTCATCAATTTTTGTCGTAGAACAAAAATTTTTGACTGTAGGTATGTTAGAGATTTCTTAGCCCTATAAATCTGCATTCACATCTAAAAATGTTACGGATCCTCATTGTTTTGCTTACAGAATTGCACTCGTTCTTTGTGAAATTATCCCGAACAAACATCGTTGCATTCGCCATTTGTTTCACACATTTACACACCAAGGTCCAATGACAAGGACAGCAAAAAATAATATAAACTTGCTCGCCGCATGGATTTAGTACCTAGTACTTTACTTTTTACTTTACTTTACTTTACTTTACTTTACTTTACCCCGCTACTTTAGGCACCTCTCACTTTACTACTCACAATCGTCATTCATTGACGCATCAAATCAGAAGACAGAAGAAGCAGGGTACTTATTAGCTTTATTATTGTTCTATATAGGTAAACCTATACATAAATAAGTAAAAAAAATACTACTTCGTTTTCAGTGTTGAAAATAGATGGCGCTGCTCTGTACTTATCTGTCAAGTGTCAAAATAAAGTGAAATGTCAACATCAACAACGTAGATATATTTTCGTTTCGTGGTACCTAATTATTTTTACCTACAAAAAAAACATGAAATCACTAGCAAGACCACTCAAGAAGCAAACACAAACAGAATAATATCATGACTAATAGCCACAGACTAGTTAAATAATAGCGACTTCCATACCTTGGTCCATACGCGTTCGTCATGGAAGATTTCTTCTTCCATGGTACGCGTACACCACAGATAACATGTGACAATCTTAACAGCTAGATTTGAGTCAGCTCCATCTATCGAATCAATTCGAACTACCTACTGGGATCATATCCAAAAACCGTGAGTGAGAATCCATTGTTTCGGGGCCAGCCCAGCCAGACGCCAGACAGTGACTGACGGGCGCATGTTTTGTTCCTTGCTCCAAGGATGGATGAGACAGCTGATGGTAGTAAACTGACATTGACATGAATGATTATTAGCAAAGAAAACAAATGACGTCATTCGTTTCATGTTTTGCCTTCCCTACCTCAGTTCCCTATGAATTAGGTTCCTTCTTCTTTTGTATTAAAATTTGTCGGAAAAAAACATAATACAAATCTTTTGTACTTACTCTTACTTGTATAGTATTCGTTAGATAAGTAACTAGAAAAACTGTTTTGAGAGCGTCGCAAGAAATAGACAAAAAACAAATGTCGACAGTTCAAGGGCCTAGTGCGCCAAGTGCATCAGAAGATCTACCACCTTCATACGCCGCCGTAGTTGGGAACTCTCAGTATGGCTTCGTGGTGCCAGGTTGTGATTCCTACACAGCGGCTGGCCCATATCCAGCACCCAAGCAGTTTACAGCGCCCGGGGTATATCCTCATCCTGCGCCCGGGGTATATCCTCATCCTGCGCCCGGTGTGTATCCCCACTCTGTGACCAGCGCGCAGCCTCAGCTCGGTGATGGGCCGCCGGCGCCGCCCGGCATGTCGGTGGGTCTGGTCCTGCCGCCGGCCGTGGGCAGCGAGCCCACTACAATTAACTGCTTCAACTGTGGCAAAACTGTCACAACCAGAGTCAACTTTACTACCGGATGGCACACTCACCTTGTTGCAGGCTCTGTTTGTATGGTGACTATGTGAGTCATGCTCTTTTATAGCTCCAATTAATTCATTAAAATCAGTGCATTCATTTATTGTGTCACTGGTTCTCATCTTGTGTCAGTTGTGACCAGGTTGAGCTATAGTGGCTCTGAAGAGCCTTTTGTGGTGAAAGGGTTTATCATGCCTCACAGAGACATTTTAGGCCTGTCTTTCAGTTTTTGGATCTAGGACATACCAGTTTACTTAAGTTTTACTGTTTAAGAGCATGTTGAAAAGCTCATCAATTGAGTGAAACCCATTGGTGCACGATTAGGATTCAAACCCATGTCTAATTAATGGATTAAATTATGATTTCTAGGATTTAATGAACTAAACTAGCTTTAACTCTTTTGATGTGGATTTTGTGTTTTCAGCAGTGAATGTGTTAAACTGGCTGTGTATTGATAAATAATAATAGGACCGGAAGTCAGGGTCACCAGTCTTTTAAAATCCAATTTTTCTATAAAAGTCCTAATGCAAATTTATTTTGTTTTACAGGATTTGTTCTCTGTGCTGCATGGGGCTGATACCATACTGCTTCGATACTTTCAAAGATGCTGAACACTATTGCCCAAACTGCAATGCTTTTATCGGTAAAAGCACCAAATGCTAAGCAGTTGACAAACTTATTAACATGGCACTAAAAACTGCCAATTTGAGTCCGTTACTAAGGTTCACCTTGCTAAAATTTGATTAGAGGTGCTATGTCATGACCATTTTATCATTATGAATTATTTAAAAGTAAAGGTTTTCATATTTGCTGAATAATCAATTCAATATACCTACGAAGTATATTATATTAGTCCAGTCATTAGGGACATAAAAAGGCCTTTGTCTTGCAAAAGGTGATGTAGTGACCAGTGGTATTAGAAATCACCACTTCACTTAGATCTGCACTGCACCATCTTGTGTAGGGCAAAATAACCTACAGTTTGGAATAATGGTCTATGTGTGCAGAAAGAACATAGGTGTGGAATATGAGGGCACTGCAGTGCTTAATTACAGATTTTGCATTGTTAGCAACATTGAAAAAATAAATAAAAAGTGAATTGCCATATAAAGCAACCAATAGGTAACGGTGGCGTTTCCTGCCACAATTGTTTTCTTTCCACACAGACTTTCATTTATTTTGCCTTCATTTATAACTACTATGGGTTATTTTATTAATCATTTGACTGGCTTTTATCATAGTTAATTTTAGGTGTTCTATTTATTTGTAGCTGGTTATATTGTACAATGGGATTGTTCTTCGATCTTAGTTTTTATACTTATCAATTATTTTGATACATAATCTTAAAATAAAATGTATACTTATTGTTTCAAATCTTTAGTAGTATGTCGCTATTGTATTAAATTTATGTGATTTTACATGTAAAATAAAATAAAAAACAAAAAGATTACATAATTGAGTTAGTAAGAAAAGGACTAGTAAAAACATATTTTTATAACATTATGAGTAGAAGAATATTTGTTTTGTAATTTTACTCCACAGTTCAGTATACAGTCAGTCAAGTCACAAGTTGCTAAGTAATCTTGGATCAAACTTTATTGGTATGGAATTAAGAATACATTTTCTTTGCATGAAAGTATCTCTGTTCTCATATATGCTTTAATGTACAGTACTTTCTTTAATTGTAGTTATTATAACTCTTGAGAATATTAAAACTAGGTACCTACTATAACTTATAGCATTCCAAGTACCTACTCCATTATTTGTAAGTATTGCACATGGTATGAATATATATTGCCATCATGTTTGCCCTCATTCGATTTGATAGTGCCTTATAACTTCAGATAGATCCATGGCCAAATTGGTCAAGGAGCAGGGGGAACTTCTCAACAAACCTCCCCATGAAGATTTGGCAATGCCAAAATTATTGCTTTAGTTCTTTTCTCCATTGCCATTTTGTTACTGTAGTTGGGGGCAGGCAGGTCAGAATTGCAATAAAATGTACCAATGCATTATAGATACATAAAGGCTACTCATTACACTAAAATTGAGATACTTTTTCGACTTTTACAGTAATTTTTGTTTAATTATAAATGTTTTAATTTAGAACATCTATTATTTTTCTTTACTTAACTACCCTACCTACCAAACCTACACAAAATGCAAGAATAACTCTAGCATTTTGTGTTTCCATTTTCTATTTCACAATTATTGTGAAATAGAAAATGAAAACATAGCTTATCTGATATTTATTTATCGGTAGGTAATGATAAGATAGCAGAACGGTCTGATGATAACATACATTCCCAGTGTTAGTAAGCATAATATTAATGTCCAAATATTTTCGTCTACATATTTAACCGTTTCATTATGAACGTCGGTAGTGGTAACCCAGCAAGTAATTCAACCAGGAGTGAACATAATGCATCCAATGCAACTACATCACATCAACCCAGGGAGCCTCCACCCCCATACTCGCTCAGTGACGCTAGTAGCGCCGTGAATCAACAACCCATCATTCATCAGACTATCATTGTTCAAGCACCCCTCAAAGATACCCCTATGTTTTATAACTGTCCCAAGTGTGACGAGAGAGTATTTACTAAAGTGGATTATGTCAGTTCAAAGAATACACACATGCTAGCTGGTTTCATTTGTGGATTAACATTGTAAGTATTATTTAGAATGATAAGGCACTTTTTTGTATTGATGAGTAACAAACAGTGCTGCTCCAGTTAGCATACAGCCACATTGTATTGTTTATGTTGCAGGTGGTGCATGCTTTGTTGTCTGGCTGCCGTTCCCTACTATGTATCAGCATTTAAAAAAGCACAACATTATTGTCCAAATTGTAACACATTACTTGGGACCTACTAAAAGTTATACATATGTATGTAATGTGAACGAAATTCTAATCAATAAATATAATTATTACTTAAAATAAGTAAAATATAAAAGTTAACAGATTGGATTAAATATTAGAAATAGTCTACCTACTTCATAAAATAAACTGAAGAGTAACCCTCTTGTTCATAATCAATTTGTAAACCTTTGATAGCTAAAATAAAAATGATTATGAATAAGGGGGTAAGTACTAGGGAGTAGAGACAAAGTCTGGTTATGAACCAACAATGTATTCTGATGCAGATTTTGAGCAGTTTCCTAAAACTTTGAGGAAAATGGAAGTTCTACAAATGGCTAGACTTGGCCACTTTTAGGTTTGGGAAACCTACCATCTAATCTTACCTAGCTTACTGTTAAGTAATAATAGCTTCTAAGTGATAAGCACTATTAAATGTATGTTAAGTTTGTTTATTTTTTATTATCATAAAGTGTAGTACAGTAAAGTATTTAAAAAAAAGCTTGAGCAAACAGTGTTTTACTCAAACATGATCGTCAGTGAAACAATAAAGTTATCTATAACATTTTATGCATTATAGTACAGTAGTAAATAAGTAATTTGGAACCTCAGAGCAAAAAAATACAATCTATAATAGTAGTAGTAAGTATTTTGTGATTCTGTGCAGTCAAAGGACCGGATCCAATACGACTACACTACACTATAATACAATACGTAAAATATTAAAAGGCTAAACTGAACTATTATTTTAATCCTCGAGTTGATATCTTTTACGAAAATGTTGTGGTCCTAGCTGTTATATGGCACTTGTAGTCTAAAACAATCTGAGGCAATCTTCCATTTCCCATCAACAGCCACGATGAGGAACGTTTGCTGGAATGGTTTCTTGACATCATCATTTTGGTAGATCACATCACCACAAGCTTGAATAAGATAGGTGAGCTTATTTGAAACCAAAGCTTCGGATAAAGGTTGAGCATCTAAAGTCTTCAAAGTGTGGTTACTAGCAGGTAAATCCATGAGGAACTTCTGAATCTTATCATTTCCTTTAATTCCGTTTCCATTCCAAACTAATAAGCCTGTGTCCAAATACAGTTTAGAGGTTAGATGCCGAATGTTATCCACTTGCTTGTAAAATACTCTTGTGAATTCTTCAGCAGTTTCACATGCATTATCGACGTTTTTGGCTACAACCTCTGACATTTTCACAAAAGTGGTTGTGATTAAAGTATTCCAATTCCTTTGAATCAACCACAGAATAAAAGGATAGGATGCACTAACTCGAAGTATAAAGATTTAATTTCAGGTCATAAAATCAAATAAGTACTCATAGGATTATTGGCATGTTCGTGAATCAAGTTTCTGGGAAACAAAACAACATAAAACTGTTTATCACAAAATCTTTACGCCACCGCACGACATATTTTGAAACATTGCAGCAAAGCAAAGCAAAGCAAACTGCCAAACTGCAAAGCAATTCAATTCACAGGGCGGTTGTTCTGATAAATAAGGCGTGCTCGATTTTTGGGTCGGACTGGGTCAGCTATTTGCCCGACCAAGCCCTAGTTGTAAACAATCTTGTAAGCAATAAATGAATTACTATGAAATAATGATATTTTACACAACAATGGCACTAATGTCCTTATGTTTACTCTAAAGCTCACTAACGAAACATACATTTAGAACAAAATAATGAAGCAAAACTACAATTTCAATGAAAACTGTTGAAGCACTTGTGTGTAAAGTCAGCCCAGGCAGGCCGATACTGGCTTTGCCTCGTACCACAATGCACAATATTACATTCAGGCATTGTGAAATCCAACTTGTGTAGTAAAAAATATAGGTATTTGCTAATAAAATAGTGAAAATTTACGAAAACACAAAAAGTAAACAAAACTTTGAATGAAGGCAATTAAAGGTCACAGAGTATTAAATGAATGGTTGAATGGCAAGCTAATGGTGGGCAATTTTCATACAAAATAAATGTTACTGCCGCTCCATTTTGTTCCTTGCTCCAAGATTCAATTTCACGAAAATAAACGTCAGACAACACAATGTAAATTGTCATTGTCATGGATGTCACAAACAAAAAAAACATTGTATAGGGCTTAGCCATGGACTGGGCTTGTAGTTTTTGAGTTGAGAGTAACCATGGACTTAGTAACAAGGAATAGATAATATTCTTGAGAATAATAGCTTTGTTTAAAACCTAAAACCATTTAACAGTATCGAGCAAGTGAAGCCGCGGGTGGGTACTAGTAAAATTTTATTCACGCCACTTTTACAGTGACCTAGCACGACATTTCTTAAAGGGGAAAATATTGTTGATCAGAAGAGGTTATTTCCGTTTTCCTCTGTGGTAACAACACTGGCCTATCTTCTTAGAATAAAGACTAAAGCAAGTCCTTATTCTAAGCCCATTTTAGGTCTGCCACAGGGCCACAGGTTCTGCCTCAGAATAAGGTTCTGCTGACTTACACCTACCTTGACAACCTCTGTGGCGCGGCAGGCGAGTAGCCGGCTGAGATGCGAGGATGCAGGTTCGTTCCCGCTGCGGGACAAATCTTTATATGATCTGCAAATATTTGATCCAGGTCTAGGTGTTATAATGGTATTAAGGAACAGCTCTTAGCCCCTCAGAGAATTTATATATAAATTTATTAATATAATTTATTTATTTATATTTATATATAAATTCTCTAAGCTAAGCTCTTCCCTCTTCCTGGCGACTGTCTTACACTGCTGGGCTGACAGGGCTGACCCGCCTGTGTGCCATAAAATAAGTATTGGGTGCATACATAATCAATTTAATTAAGTCGGGTGGCGCAATAGGCTATACCATAGAACAGAACTCTCTAGAAGTGCTACTTAGTTTACTTAGGTACTTCTCTTTGTGCGTGCCCCGATGTCGTCGAGAATTCGAGATAAATGACTACTTCTCCCCACGCTTCAGATCCAGACGCAACGCGTGCGCGCGCAGCGACCGACAACCTAAACTAAGTAGATGGAATCATACGATAGGTAGGTAAATGAGACGGAGCAAAATAAAAATGATAATACTTATGTGATACTACATTCAAACGGGTTATTCCTGAAATCCCCTTTGAAGCTGCTAGTTCAAAATCAAGGGGATTTCGGGAATAAAATAAAATATTTAATACAATTCCTGAAATCCCCTTTATTGTGTTTATAAGCAAAATATCATCTCGAATGTCAAATCTCGCATAATCGGTTACGTCTTAAATATCTCGAATTAAACATTTAAAATAAAGTTGTAAATTAACATTTTGTAAAAAACCCCACATAAAACGTTTTTGCTTTATTTCAAAATTAGTTTTTACAATAATTTACTATATTTTGTAAATAAATCCTAAATAAAACGTTTTTGCTAGTTAAAGATATTCCTACTTCAAAACCACGGTTTTTACATCATTTTGGAAATAAATCCTAAATAAAACGTTTTTATTATAGAAGGTAATTCCTATTTCAAAATCAGTTTTTATTACATTTTGTAAAAAAAACCCAAATAAAACGTTTTTGATAATTGAAGATAGGTATTCCTATTTCAAAATCACAGTATTAACAATAAATTACTACATTTTGTAAATAAACCTTTACCAAATTTTACAAATTTGTATATTTACGTATTTGTTGTCCAATGCGTTTGTTAAGTTTTCCGTGCATGGAAGCATGGCACGGAAAACTTAACAAAGGCATTGGAAAAAAGAAGCTAAGCATTCAACAAATATTAAATGGCTTTCATGAAGATTCTGGATTCAATGACGTGAAATGTAACCAAATTTGATAAAGGTTTATTTACAATATGTAATAAGTTATTGTAAAAATCTGTGATTTAAAAAAATAGGAATATCTTCAATTAGCAAAAACGTTTTATTTAGGAGTTATTTACAAAATGTAGTATTAACTATGATTTTAACGTAGGAATATCTTTGATTAGCAAAAAAGTTTTATTTAGGTTTTATTTACAAAATATAGTAAGTTATTGTAAAAACTGTAATTTTGAAATAAAGCAAAAACGTTTTATGTAGGTTTTTTTTAACAAAATGTTAATTTAGAGCTTTATTTTATATTTTTAATTCGAGATATTTAAGACGTAACCGATTATGCGAGATTTGACATTCGAGATGATATTTTGCTTATAAACACAATAAAGGAGATTTCGGGAATTGTATTAAATATTTTATTTTATTCCCGAAATCCCCTTGATTTTGAACTTGCAGCTTCAATGGGGATTTCGGGAAAATAAAAGGAAATTTCGGGGATTTCAGGAATAACCCCATTCAAACGCATATCATTCAATCATAGTTTATTGCGTAAATAACATACAATGTTGTACATTTCAAAATGACATTGCAATAGCGCGCCGCGCCGGCCCGCACTAATTAGCAGACTTAGTATACGCGAGTACGTAATTAGCGCGGCTCCGAGTACGACACTCCCGTCACCGTCAGTACCAAATCACGAATTATCTATTGCTAGAGAGACGATAGAAACGTTAAATAGATAACCAATCAACTTGAAAAATTTTAAGTTACCTAAATATATCATTTGGCCAAAATTTGGCATCTGCGATCGTCTCGTTAACTTCTCGGTAACTTGAACTAGCTTCTACTTGGTTATTGGCTATTAATTCGGTTGTACCAATCCTTCCCGAAAACTCCATCAAATCAGGGCTCCAAGTATATTATGGAATATAATATAAAAATATATAAAATCCAAGTATGTTGAATTTTAATGTCAAGTTTTATCGATTCATAGATCCATAATATCTTGCAGCACAGCTTAGTAAATTTCTCATATTAGGAAGATGGGGGTTAATCTGATAAAATAAAGACATGGATTTGTATTGTAAATATTTTAATTTATGTAATGTCTTTATCTATGTTATCTATCATACAAAGTTGCTTACGTTTTACATCAATCTAAATTTGTATTAACCTGCAAACAAATCGTTATTTGACACAAACAATTATTCTTTTTTGGACAAGTTAGGAGATAAATAACCTTAATTTAACGTTTCTATGAAATTGATTCGACTATTTAAAATTTCTAAATGAAAGTAGTCAGCTTTTAAATCGCAAACATACCCTAAGGCACTGATAAAATGATAACATGCATAATTAATAATAATAACATAAAAGGTTTAGTTATAGGCAATATGCAACATTCCTTAAACTTATAAAAATAGAAAATCATTAATTCGGTAAATTATAATTATTATAAATATAACGAGGGCAAACATAAATTTGTTTGGGTCAATAATCGTAATCTTAACATCCCAATATCATTATGATTAATACAATAAATGATAACTATATTTATGATTACCTAAAATAATATCAACTACACAATCAAATTACTTCTTCGATAAATCATATTAAGAAGACACTATTTCTACCACACTTTATCAAAATTACTTTTCACAAATCAATCTTTCCTAAGCAGTCGATGGACAAAATCCTTGTTGAATATTATACAAATTTTGATAATACAGTATGTCCCAAGAAGAATGTTCAAGCGGATGCACGGATTTAGAGGAACTCACGTCTCACCTGAATCACCTTCAACGAAACTAATATCCGTTGGTCAAATATAGTCATAACTTCTAAACAAAACACAATCATACATCATAACATCTTTTTTTAATTATGGCCTCTGAGGAAAGTCACTTCGTTTTTGCCAGTGTCAAGTAGGTATACTATTTTGATGAAATTTGGTCAAGTCGTTAAAGGTTAAGTAAAGCGGTGACAGTTTTACTAAATTGTTGATGGTCAATTTCCAACCATTTCAAAAAACATGAAATACACTTAAATTTTAATTCACTACCATGTGCTCAATACGCTAAAGCGGTTAAAATGCCGCAAAATGCAATATTACACGATATAACTCAAAAACTACTAGAAATTTAAATAAAATAAAAAAAGACGTCTTTTTTCGAAAAAGCGGAAAAAGTCCCTAACTTGGGGTCGTATTCGTTCATATTGTCCACCGACCTCCACATATTGTCCGAGTACCTCTGTCCTCTACCTGCCTGTATCAGCTTGACCGACTTCCTGGGGCATAAATTTACATTTAGTTTATAGGGTAGGGTGTATGCAACGGGCGAAACAATATTGTTTGCTATCATATGCCCATGGAATCTGAGTACTTACTAAGACGCTACGACTCAGAAATATCGCTCTAGGTCCCTGACCACACTAAGTACATAGATGTATTATATACTTAAATATGCCTAGATATATACCAAAAACGACATTTGAATCCGTCCAGTAGAACTCGAGTTATAAGTGTACATACAATACACTAGATAGACAGACGTTGCTTTTAATATGTAAAGATGCATTCAGAAGGGATTTACTTTAAATGACATCGAAAATATTATGTACTTAAATGAAAAAGGTGGTTACTTTTTAAAACAAAATAATCGAACTAGTAATAAAATCTCATATTTAGCCTTCCTGGTTATTTTCCAATTGTGCATCATTATAACCCTTGAGTAATTTATGCCTATTGATTGTATATACACTTAGAACACTTCTTTCATTTATATTTACAAGACAGCGCATATTTCACTACAATTGATTACATACAGTTACCTAAATGTCTTTAGATCTATAATCTAAATGAATAACGAGTGCATTTTGACATCATCTGTGTGAAACAGCACAAAGTTCCGATACTTTTTAAACTTTTTTGTTTTTTTGCAAATCTCTTACCAATAACTGTAATAAATAATGATATAACAATAAGTTCGCATCGATGACGTCTGCGCGGGACACAAGCGCGCGTCCGCCAACTATCTAGGAATGACACCACTACAACATGCCTATCAGCTGCTCACTACTCTCTTACACTGTTATATTTCTTGTAGTCCAACCTGAAATAACAATAACATGTTTTAGTCTATAATTCTATAGGTATAGGTAGGAGTAGGTAGGAGGCGGGTTCGATTCCCGCCTCAGAACAAATATTTGTACAATCTGCAGATATTTGTTCAGAGTGTTCTGGGTATCTTCTATGTATAATAAAAAAAACATCTATCTATGTAATGTATTGTATTAAGTATATCAGTTATCTGGTACCCATAATACAAGCTCTGCTTAGCTTGGGGCTAGATAATGTTGTGTGAAATGTCCAGCATTTATTTTTTTATAGTCTATTTATATATTATACAAAATCAACACCTTCACATTAGTGGAGTATCAATGAGTCATCCAATATTGTAGATACGAGTAACCATTAGACAACTAGATAACTTCTGATATGATTTTTTGTTGCATGTGAATGAAGTTTCTTAAAATAGGTATTGAAAAATGTTTCATCAATTTCATCGTCGCGACACGTGCTTTATTGTTTACATTAAATAAATAACTTACGTGTGAACTAACGAAGTTTAAAGTAATAAATATTCAATATTTGCTCTTTACAAGTGTTAATCGAGTGGAAGAAAAGGAAAACTAGCGAACAATAAATAAATGCCTATAACTGCCTATAATTATAAGGTAATTACAACTTATTTTACTGGTTTAGTTTCTATTATTTTGTTGAGCTGAGTTGAGTTATTTTAATATTTCCTCGAAACAAATGTGAAACGACTCGGTCCATCCATAAAAAATATACCACCATCTGAGCAACCAAATGCTTGGTATGTTAACATTAGTATCTGCTACAAACTGTAGCCGTTATTGGTGAATTATTATGGAAGTACTAACCTGAGAAGGTCCATTGCACGAATCCACAAGTTTCTCTGATAAGCCAGCCAGTAGTCTTTCCTATAATGAAATAATTTTTACATGCTTTTATTATGCTTGCCTTGTATTTCTGTTTGTATGGTCTAAATCATGCAAGCCATTTATGTCCTAGCTTTCAAAGAACCAGCAAGCCGATCTGATGATGGAAACAATGGAACTGCTCGACGATTCATCAGCATCATCATCAGCCAGTAGAAGTCCACTGCTGAACATACTTATAGACTGCCACAATTTTTTGTGTTTACCATGATCACCGCGCTTTTAGGCGGATTGGTTGCAGTATCGGTGTTAAGTGGATTGTGTCAGATGGATGATGCTGCTAATCTCTTGGTGTAATCTCTAAGTCAGCTTTAACGTCATCCACGGGAGGAGAGGGAGGGATTTATTCTAGGCCGGAGACACCACGGCAAGCTAAATGATTACCACCTTAATAAGACAATTGAGTTAAGTTTTAGCAAACCAGTAAGTTCCGATGACAATAATGGTGATAGCGAGTTGATCTGACGATGGAGACGGAACGTGGATAGAGGAACTCCTCGACGGTAATAATTAAAATCTTCAGTTTTTTCGTACAACAGAAAAAAATTTGAAAACCAATCGTTAATACCCCCCCTCATCACCTCCCCCGACGCCTGCCCCACTGCCCAACCGGGCAGAGCGTGTCATAATTTTTCTAAAATAAAGCAATCTTACTAATATTATAAACGCGAAAGTTTGTAAGTATGGATGGATGGCTGAATGGATGGATGGATGGATGGATGGATGGATGGATGGATGGATGGATGGATGGATGGATGGATGGATGGATGGATGGATGGATGGATGGATGGGTGGGTGGATGGATGGATGGATGGATGGATGGATGGATGGATGGATGGATGGATGGATGGATGGATGGATGGATGGATGTTTGTTATTCTTTCACGTAAAAACTACTGAATGGATTTTAATAAAACTTTACAATAATATTATAATAATATATAATGTTTATACATCAGAATAACACATAGGCTACAATTTATAAAGATATTGTGTATTGTCTTTAATATGACGATAAGAGTCGAGTAAGTAGGAAAAAAATCTATAATCTTCGAGCTATTCTGGCGTGCGCTGCCAAAACCGCTAAAGTTACACATATGTAATGTATGATGGAAATGTTTATCTCAAAAAAGCCCGCCACAGTATATATATAGGTTATATTCTTTTCTACGCCACGCTAATAATAAGCTACTCGAAATACTAATCCTGCGCAGACGAAGTCGCGGGCACCATCTAGTCATTCATAATTTAAAGTTGAATAGCACTAACCTCAGTGAGTCTTTCTGCATCTGCAAAACTGCTGTTGTGATTGGTTGTATTCGCCTTTGACAACTGAGCTTCCAGCGCATCTATCTTATTCTGCATCTGTAATGTGTACCAAAATGCTTAGTTTTGAAACGTGTTCAATCCCATTAACTTACCAACACCAATGAGCATAAGACAATCATGACAGGGAATTAAATTGAAAGATTCTGTACATTTTACCGAAATACAAACATACCAAAGCCAATACATATTACATACTTCTGAAATAATGCCCAAACCATCGATATGAAAACCGCCTAGTTGGCGAAAAGTCGGAAGAAACGGAAGAGACGTAGATAGATAGATTAACACTTAATTGTTCACCAGGAACACATAACAGAGTTAACATTTGTTAGCAGTACAATGGACAGACTTGTCGCTGAAAACGATTTCTTCCAGACAACCTTAGTTTATTCTTGTCAATGTGTTTTTTTTACTACTTGGCAATCAAACAAGCATACGGCCCTGGAACTGACGGATGGAAAGCAGATTTAAACTTTAATTGATTTATTCGTTACATAGATAAGAGCACAGAATATCACTTGGGCTGCTCATAAGACCTACGAGTGCGAGTGAGAGCGACGTAAACACTGCTTCGCTTCCACGTTTGAATGCAGCGACTTTTTGGTCCTACTTTAAGCATATACAAACATAACACCCACCAGTTACATACATAGTCCTGATCCCACACTAGGATTCCCTGTAGTACCATGGCACCACAACACATAGAACGCGGAACTAATATTTGCAAATCATGCAAACATTTGTCCAGCGGGAATCGAACCCTATCGCGTCTCAGCCCACTGCGCCACAGAAGTAGTATCCCAATACAAACCCGCATATTATATGAATTTTTCAACAATTCAATGTTTATAATAAAGAACTTCAGACATAAATAAGACATAAATGTGTAAAAATCAAAGTTGTCCAAACACAGCCTTCCACGATTTACAGTCACACAAAGCACACAAAGTGCGAACATGACGTTGAGCAAGTAGGTACCTCCTCTATTATCGCAGCCAAAGACTTTTCTACGCAGGAGTACGCGAACTCCAGAGGTTCCTACGTAAACAATTCTTTGAGGTAATCAAACGTAATGGATGGCTGCACAGTTGCTGTATTGAAGCGAGTGGAAAGCGCAAACTACTGATCTGATTTGCTCTTTTTCTGAACAAATGAAATCAGAAGACTTGTCGAGTGCCATTATTTTGAAGCAGTCGGGTTTTGCACTAAACCGGAAGTTACGGAACAGCAGTAGCTGAACTGGCAACAAATAAACATCCAAACTTTCGCATGTATAATAAAAGTAGTCCTACTAATATTGTACATGCGAAAGTTTGGATGTCTGTTTGTTACTCAAACACGTCATAACGGCTGAACTGATTTCGATTAAATTTGGTACACAGATACATTATGACCTGGATTGATACATAGATTACTTTTATCTCGGCACAACGCAAGCTATATTTATTACGGCTCGTTCGAATAAGACCAAAATGTATGAGCAAGATGTATTCTACTTTATATTTGCGTTCGCATACCCTGCCGTTTTACGTAACACCTAATGTTAAGTGGTAATCCCAACCTGTAACAAATGAAATACCTCTTGTGGACGTGCCCTAATTAACCTGTGCATCCTGTCATCCTGAGACATAATAATGAAAATCTCATGTGCCGTTTCATCAAACCGCGAAACACAGCAATGCAAGCACTACTGCTTAGCAGCAAAAATAGGTATGATATTAGTACTTCCCCGGACGAACTCTTTCACATGGAGCTCTACTACTCAAAAGCTCATTTTATTTTGAAACTATAAACTCGATATTAAATGATTAATGACAAACCTGCAAGACGGTCCTCTGCCTCAGTTCGTCCAACTCCTGCTGTTTCTCGGAGAGCTGTCTCGCCCAGCGCTGCTCCTCCGTCGTCACGTTAAGCTGCAGTCGACTCAGCACTCCCTCCTATTAACAAATCACATTTTTAAAGAAAGCGATAACCATTACAATTTTATTTTATTCTTTTAGCACTATTTAAACCTACCAACGGTTGTCAGTTCTGTGAGCTAAATGGCATAGGTAGCACCTATTTGAAACAAATTCACTGTCTTACGAACATGCGTTGCATCACAGAACTGACTTGACTTTTGTCGCCAGCGTCATCACGAACTAAAGCGAAATTGTATGGATGAATCGGATGCGTTACAAATCAAATCAAATACAAATAAATAAAAAGACAGCACCCGAATACTGAAGGTACCGGTAAAGCTACCTATATCATAGCTATATAAAATAGCTTTCGCCAGAGAAGTGATTCATACCGGAGAAAAACTTTTTTTTCGTTTCGTATCGTATTTGTCAGCCAGCAATGAACGCATTTATTCCGGCCGCACGAGTTCAACGCTCCCGGTCAGCTGATCGACGCGCAGCACGAGTATTGCCTTTGTTGTTTTCATTGTTTTTTTGACGTTTTTATTTATTAACGTGTTTTTAATGATGGAAATTAGGTTTTTGTGTTCCTTTAACGATATTTTATGAATATTTATAAAGAAAACACGTAAAAAGCGTGCCCCAAAGTGAGCCCTTTTTTTCGTGTTTTTTCAGCTTACATATTTTCAGAATCATGGTCTGAATGCACTGTTTAATTTATCGGGAGTAGTTTTTACACTCCCTGTATATTTATTTCAGACAATGTACAATTTTTTTTGGATTATCTGCAAATGAAGCTTACCGTCTCATCGATGACTCTCTTGTACTTGTCCACTAATCCCTGTAGGTGTTCCTTCTCGGAGAGCAGCTCGGCGAGCCGCTCGTCGGGGCGCGGCGCGGCGGCGACTGGAGTTACCACTTTCTGCGATGCTTTCTTCTCGAGCTCAAGAGTTTTCTTCTCAAGCTCTAGAGTTTTCTTCTCGAGCTCGAGTTTCTCGGACTCCCTCTTCTGGAACTCGTTGTGGAGGTTGTCTGCGAAGCCGCGCAGCCAGTCCCGGCCGGGGGCGGCGCCAGGCGCAGCCAGCGGCCACGCGGCACGCAGCACTACGGCCACTTCCTTGTATTGCGCCTCTTCAACCTTCGTTATCGCCTCCTGTATGATATTAAGATTATATCAATGAACCCTCGTATTAAAAAGCTATTTGAATTTAAGCTCTACCTACTTAAAATTACTCCTACACCTGATAGATTAATAATAATAATAATAATAAATGCTGAACATTTCACACAACACTATCTAGCCCCAAGCTAAGCAGAGCTTGTGTTATGGGTAATAGATATTTTTTTATTATACATAGAAAAATACCCAGAACACCCTGAACAATTATCTGCAGATCGTACAAATATTTGTTCAGAGGCGGGAATCGAACCCGCAACCTCCTGCGTCGCAGGCGAACCTTCGCCCGCCGCGCCACAGAGGTCGTCAAAATTTCCTTAAATTGTAATGAACTAATGAAATATAATTATAGATAAACATTTAATACGACAACTAGACTCAAGACGCCAATAGATAAGTTATCTTATTTCGGGTCTAGCATTGGAATCAATAGTTAGGCTCAATTCCCACCGAGATGGTAACGGCCGGTAGCGCAGCGAAGAGCAGTTTGTGGTATAATTTACGCAGCATTTCAAACTATATCGTCATTACTAGTGTTGCTTGAGGGGCTTGAAAGAGTCCAGGGCCGTGCGCGATCTCTTTTGGCGTGACTCCCAAAGGTTAAAAGGTTCCGCGCCTGCTGTTGTCTACCGTGCCAGTCGCTAAAGACCACTGAGATATCGGTTTGAATTGAGCCTTAAAAGTTTTACTTATATTTGCGCGAGTGAACATTGAATTTTATAATGTTGGTGTTAAAGCAATGTACAAGAAAGCGAAGCCGGCCGAAGATATTATCGTACTGAGGACCAAGCACGAACATTTGTCGTTATCGAGACGCTAGCGAGACGATCATGAATCTCAAATATTAACCAATCAAATTACAAAGATTTTAAGCCACCGCGATTTCACTGGCCAATATTTGACATCGACTATCGTCTCGCAAGCGTCTCGATACCGTTAGATATTCGTGCTTACCCCTCCCATACAGATAGTTGCGTGTATCGGTAGGAGGGGGCGATGGACTTACGCGCAGGTCTTGGGCCGGCAACGCGCTTGCCGATCGCGTCTGGAGAGCCTTTTCGGCAGATTGTAACGCCTCCATTACTTTCCAGTTTTTAGTTCGCAACTCCTAAGCGGGAGGAGTCAAAGTATTAAAATGTTAGTAAGATATAGTCAGATTGAACACTTTTAATTGTTAAATTAGAAAAGGTTTCGAAAATGTAGAATTTCTTGTGTTGTAGAGAAGAAAGTTATGAGTAATAATTCTAATACTCATATAATCAAACAGGAATGTACACGTAGTTGTTAATATCGCTAACTCTACTGATATAACAAGAACGTGAACAGTTGCTTGATAAAATTAATACCTATAATCAATCATTGACGAAAGTTATTTTAATTCTGATAATAATACTAGCAATTGTCTGTGATTGTAAACATGAGACTTTTTTTCAAAATTCTGTTCGGTTACAAATATTATTAGCATATTGTTCTACCTACACAATTTTTTGTATCTCATTATTTAGTATCACTATTTATTAGTACTTTTGAGAGTAGTCCTCGCCTTAACCTACAAATACAAATCTAATAAACAATATATATAAAAACTATACAGGCACCATCCGAGATAGGCAGCGTTTTGCCTTGACCACTCGAGCCGACGACAGTGCGGAGCAAAGTTCTAAAGCAATACGGCTCCAATCAGAATGAGATTATTCCGAGTTGATTGTGACATCAATAATTTGAATTGTATATCTCAACTCAGACGTGTTTTGTGACTCCATCACACCTAAAGCGCCCATTACATTATCCAAATTGCAGAGCGCTAGATGAGCTAGAGTGCTAAATTTGTATTGTGTAATGGCAGTTAGACAAGTAGTGATCCAATCTAGTGCGATCGCATGGACTCTGCCGCACTAGCGCATCTCGTACACTAGCTAGCGCGCTAAATGGCATGGTGTAAAGCGGACTAGCGTGCTAAACACTAGCTATGCCCGGTCAGTCAGTCGGCGTGCGCTCGAACAGGAGGACGTATTTTATTATTATTCCTGTTGCTAGAAAACGTAAAGTAACGATTAATCGTTCCCTTGCGCTGATACTTTCTCTAAGAAGTGTATCTTCCTTTTTTATGTATGGTGTAATCAATGCGAGTCTTTTTTATTTATTACTATCATTGAACTCGACACGATTGATAAAGCAATGCCAACTTTGTGGTGTTTTGATGATGCCATATTCGTTTAGCACTCTTCGAAAGATGCAGTTTGGCCGACGATCACTACCGAAATGGAATAAATAAAAATAAAAAAATTATATCGCACTGCAGCACTAAATCTAGCGCTCTGAAAATTGATAATGTAATGGGCGCTTTTAACACCTCTTTAGTGAGTGTGTACATACATTGTTCTTGTCCTGGTAGTGCGCTAGCTGGTCCTGCAGGCGCGCCAGCTGCTCTTGCTGGTCGCGGCTGCTGTGCTGCGCTGCACTCAGCTCGCCGCGCAGTGACTCCACCACGCCTGACACCACACTAAGCTCTGCCGTCTGTGAACACCACTACTTTTTTAGAATATCACCATAACTTATTTTAAGAGAACTGTATCGCTATGTGGTGCATTACAAAATCTAATCCCACTATTCTTGAGTTAAGTCCACTATTAATCGAGCAACGTATACTCTACAGACTATAACTATATTTACGGCCTATGTACGGGTTTATAGGGTTTTTAGAGGTTGTAGGGGTCTGATGGGTTTTATTAGGGGTATAAGGGGGTTGTTGCTAGTTTTTGAGCAAAGCTCTGTTGTCCATTAGATTTGATATTAATTAAGTCTAAAAAATACTGTAGTAGACACGGTCTAGAGACTAATAACTAGGTTTGTCACTTTCCCAAATTGTAGTTTAAAATTCAACACACCTCAAAAGTTTTTAGGCTAGGCGCGCTCTGCCCTGTATTGCGCGATTAACAAATGTATGTTAACATTATAATATCATATATGCGAAAGTTTGTGAGTATGTTTGTTACTTCACGCTAAACGGATTTGAGTGAAATTTGGAATGGAGATATCTTATACCCTGGATTAACACTATTAGGCTACTTTTCATCATTGTTCACGCGGGTGAAACCGCGAGGCGCAGCTAGATATCACATTATTACATTATTGTAACAGCATTGACTTACCTTGAGTGTGTCGCTTGCCGATAGTCCGTTGTGCGCGGGCACCGCTTTCATTAGCTTGAGTTCGGCCAACTCTGAGTCGCGCGCTGACAACTGTTCGCCCAGGGACGCAAGCTCGCTCGACAACTGTACAAAACACAACAAACAACATTCATGACAAGCTTTTTGATTTATAAAATTTTAAAGACAAGCTTTTATGGAGTTAGCCTTCCCGCTGATGATTATGAAAATAGTAATAGAAACCGCCAGCGGATCAATGTGAGCATAAACACTGTTAGTCTACTATAATATAGGAGTTCAGCTCTCTACATTGCGACTTCGGACCTCGTCTTCAGCCCCCTATTCCATAACTGAAAGTCACTCGGTGACTAACGTTTGACAAATAAAATGACCATCAATTGCTCAAAATTATCATTAAGAATTGTCAATTGATGGTCATTTTACTTGTCAAAACGTTAGTCACCGAGTGACTTTCAATTAAGGAATAGGGGGGCAGATCAGCTCGATGATATCATAATATTGTATTGTCACCGGAACTACCTAGGTATGAACATTTTCAGCTGAATCGAGCATCGAACTGAGTCAAAAATGACCTGCATGATTTGATTGAAGGTAAAGTATGAAACAAACCATATGAAGGTATGGTCCACAAACCAGACGACGCGGAAGAGGAAGGCCTTCCACTCGATGGACTAAAGACATTGTAAACGTCGTAGATAATCGGTGGATGGAGGCAGCTCAAGACTGTTCGTCGTATCATTCTAAGGGGAGGCCTATGTCCATCCAGCAGTGGTCTTCTACAGGCTTATGATGATGATGAAGGTATGAAACTATAGTTTAGTTTCATGCCTTAAACTAAACAATAGCCCCAAAACACATATTATATCAATCTCTTCTCCGTCACAAGTAAAAATTATGTTTAGTAAACAAATTCAACAAACCTGTTGCTTCTGTTTTTCAGCTTCTGCCTTTGTTTTTTCAACTTCTGCCTTTGTTTTTTCAACTTCTGCCTTTGTTTTTTCAGCATCTGCCTTTGTTTTTTCTACTTCTGCCTTTGCTTTTACAGCTTCTGCCTTTGCCTTTTCATATTCATCCTTAACTTTTTCAGTTTCTCCCTTTTGTCTCTCAGAACTACTCTCGGCGGCCTGGGCGCGAGCCGACAATCTCTGGACTTCGTTTTGAATTTCAGCCATTGCTATAACAATACAAGGAAAAGTTGAAACAATTTAGTGATTAGTCTAGTGACTAGTTAGTAGTTTAGTGATTACTTTGGACCACAAGGGCGCTCTACGGGACGCAGAAACAAATCTGAACGAACCGCGCGGCCTTTCGGTCCCCGCGCCACTTCGGATAAAAGACGAAAGCCCGTTTGAACATAGGCGAAATAAGTAGTGCCCTTGCGCTAGTTGCCCCAACCTAATTTTAACGGTTGAGCGCCTTTTGCGCTTACCAAAAGTCCGGTAACGCAGCATCGGCCATCTGAGGCCAACTGCATTTATTCCTTCAGAAAAAAAAAAAGAACATAGGCGATCCTTTCACTACGCTGGTTTTGTGACACGACAAAAATGTAGGCGAGTGGCGCGTTCAATTGCGGTCCGGGTTCAATACACCTAAGTGACATTTTTTTTAATGGTATTTTGACATATTTACGAATCTTGTTTTTTTTATGAAATTTTGAAGTCTTTCAGCAGTGGACTTCTACAGGCTGATGATGATTAATTGTTATTGTAATTTTATTTTTGTGTTTTGTTTTATTAATATGTACCTTTTAATTATTAAGGTGTAACGTTTCGCAAGTGGCGCGAAAGTCAAATTTTATTGTATTTTTTGCACATAACAGCTTATCAACTCTTCTTGAGATAGCAAACACTGGTTTTGCGGGAATCAAGAGGCCTAAAACACATATTTTAATAGAAAGTATCTCATAAATTTAATTAGTTTAGCTACAAATGTCAATGAACCAAAATAACACTATACAAAACATTCATTGACATTCGTAGCTAAAATAATGATATTTATGAGACATTAAAATATGTGTGTTAGGCCTCCTGATTCCCGCAAAACCAGTGTTCGCTATCTCAAGAAGTGTTGATAAGCTGTAATGTGCAAAAAAACACAACAAAATTTTATTTTCGCGGCACTTATTGCAAAACGTTTAATCTTAATCTAAATTTCAAATACAATTGTAAATTGTTACTGAATAAATGAAATACTGAACTAAAACTCGAGCATAGATTCTTGGTTCCTCTGTACATTAAGGCTGGTTTACACATTGATTAGTGCGAGTGCGAGTAGGCTTGATTGCGAGTAGGCTTGATTGCGAGTGCAAGTGTGAGTGCTTAGTGCTTAGTTGTGTCCAATACTGTTTAGCAGCTGCGATTAGTAAATTCAGTTGCAAATACAATAACAATGCTCAGCGAGCGTCGTCTGCGCAACAATGCTAAACACTAATCACTAAACAAGCATGGTCCAAACGTGGTTAGTACCAGGCAAGCTGCGAGTCAGGGGGAAAGAAGACGCTGATTACTAATCACTCACACTAATCAGTTGCTGTCCACACGTGTATTTTACTAATCACTAAGCACAACACCTGCACTCACACTAATTAATGTGTAAACCAGCCTTTAGCCGTTGCTCCACAGGTGTTAAGACTGACCGGCAAATCTTTCCTGTAGCTGCCGTAGGTCTTGCTGCGCGCGCTGCTCAGAGTGCATTGCCATCTGGCACTGGCGCTCGAGCTCGCCGTACAAGCGGTTCGCCTCCTGCAGCTGCTGCGTCATAGCGTCGGCGTGCTGCTGCGCCATCATCATGGAGTCGCGTGCCGCGGTGGCGTCCAGCGCGTGCGCCTGGCACTCTGCCTGCAGCGCCGCCATCTGCTGCACCAGCGCCGCCTCCGACTGTAGAACAACAAAACTCTCATAATAATTTATCATCAGCAGCCTATAGACGTCCACTACTTTGCGAGGCCTCCCCATAAAATACAATGGGGGGAATTCCCATGATCACCAAGCTAGGCAGACGGATTGGTGATCGCAGTATTTGTGTTGGTTGAGTACTCAAGTGGATGCTGCTGCCCATCCCCTGATGTAATCCCTTAGTCGGCTTTTAGGAAGCCACGGGAGAAGATGGGACACCACACCACAGCAATAATAATTCATAAGCGCCTATAAATAAACATACATACATAATAATAATAAATTATCATTATAATCGTTATAGCCTATTTAAAGATTTTCTGTACAAAATCCACAATGAAGCATCATAACTAGCAAGTTAAAAGTATAGTTGGATACGCAATTCATAACGGTCCTGAAACAAATAAAACCATTGAATCATACCTCAGACAGCCTCTGGATATGCATCTCCATCTGTACTCGTTGCGCCTGAGCCTCTACTTCAGCTCCAAGTTTCGACTGAAGCTGCAGAAAAATAATAATTACAAATCGGGTTTCAAGCTGTTTTCTTGAAGACAAATAGACTCTGAATATTTTATTTTTGTATGAGTAATGAAATTAGTTTTGCAATCATACCCTTGGGCTGTAAATGTACAGAATGAACATTGATAGAATTCAATTATTCGCAAGAGAGGCTACATTATTACCAAATGTAATTCAACGTTTAACGTCGCCGCCTACTGTTCGCTGCGACTTCAAGCTAGCCACTGTATCACACTGGTATGCAACTTTTAGACTTGCCATGAGTTTCTCCTGCGTGAGCGCGTGGTTCTCCTCGATGAGCCGCTGCAGGCGCGCTTGCAAAGTGTGCATCTCTACGCGCGCCGCCGCCGCCGCCTGCTCGCTCGCGCGTCCTACGCCCGCCGCGCGGCTGCGCTCCGCGTTCAAGCTAGTCCTGTATCACATTATTTTATAATAGTTTATATCTAACTGTTACTAGTCGACCACCGAGCTTTGCTACGGAATTTGTATTAATGGGACTCCTAAAAAATCGCTTCTTGCGAACCCCCTAAACCCCCTGTACTCTTGTATTGAAAAAAACTCTAACACCCCGCTGTACCCCTAGACACCACTGGAGAATGTACCCTTCAAATATCAGGCATCTAGGATTGGACAGGCTGTGCGTGTGTGTGAAAGTGAAACCCTGCCAGTTTTACAAAACTGACATTGACTTCTATCTCATGAGTATAAAAATAAGTAACAAACCTAAGCTCCTTCAGTTTAGCTTGGAAACCTAGCGAAGCTTCGATCTCATCAGCAAGAGCCTTCTCCTTGTCAACTAGCTGCTTCTTCAGTTTCTGCATGGGGTCATTGGGGCCCTGGAAACAAAACGGAACGGATGTTTATAGTGTTAAATGTAAGACACACGTAACAAGAACATTAAACGGTGAAATTAGTGAGGCGGTAGTTACCTCGGTCCACTCTGAGTGCTCGGGTAGCGGGTCATGGTGCTTGTTGAGCAGCGCGTCCGTCAGGATCTGTATCTCGGTACGAGAGAGCACGGCCTCACGGACCACGCGCACCAGCTCGTTCACGTTCACGCCACCACTGTCGCCGGCTAACAACATACAATAACAACAGTAAATAAGCGGAACAAGCAGGTCCAGAAAAAAAAGAGAATAATATAGCGAGCGCTTGATAAGATAGAGTTGTGACAACCATTATAGTGATGTCGAATCCATAAGATCTAACAAAAAAGTGACGAACAAACGCCTCAAAATGAAACGCGAGGAACTGGTGATGGGCATCATAACAGGACACTGCAACCTCAAGCATCACCTTCAAAAGATTGGGGTCACTGACAGGACTATATCGGGGCTACCTGCAGGAAGAGATGATGGTGCACATGGTCTTAAATTGTGCAGCCACAAAAGAGGCCAGTGCCAAGACAGGTTTGCATGAGCTACTTGGATCCTGTTCTCCATCATCGATGCTTTCGGACGCACTTCAACAGTGTTGCTATCAATCAACCCAAAGTTCTGCTCTGTTACTTTTCGGAGCTGGTTTGGCTGGGGTAGGGTGAGCACAGGGTTGGGCAATGCAATACACCCCACAGCGGGACATCAGTGCAGGCCTCAACACCCCCAGTTAGATATTGACTGATTTTGTCCAAAAACTTTTATAGGGGCCTTAGCCTGCCAAGTTACTTCTAATTTTAAGCTGTATTTTTACTAAACTGTGTTTAGTTTTAATCATTTGTATATTTTATAAGTAATAAAGACCTTTTAAAAAAAACCCCCAGTTAGATATTGATTATGTACAACATTCTCCAAAGTTACTTAAATCGAAAACCTAAATTAAGTATAGAAAAATGAGATTACTTACTAAAAAAATGTATGTAAGACTACATAAAACTTTCAACTGCAATGGTTATCTGGAAGATATTGCTTTTTGGCAGAAGCTATAGGTCCAACTCTATTTTGACCAATTCTCTCTATGAGACTATATCATAAATGGGCAACTCACCCATAAGCGTAAGGACATTAGGTTCAGCCTTCTTCTTCTTCTTGCCCCCGGGCGGGGTCGAGGTAGCGGCGGCGGGCGCGGGCGGGTTCACCAACGCTTGCTTCAGTAGCTTCTCGGTAGTGAGCTCGCTGGGCTGGGGGACATTCAACGGTGGGACCACTTCCTCACGGGGAGCTTCGATGACCTGCTCCACTGGCTTCTTCTCTACCTTTTTAGCTGTGGAATATTGATTTTCTTAGCATTGAAGTATTTGAATACTGTAAAGTTGCATAAATAAGTATATAGAGATTGCCTGGGAGAAATCTCTTTCAGCGGTAAAGCCGCCCATCGTAAAGTGCAACTTATTGCTTTTTTTGTTATGTTTTTCTAATGAGGTACCTACATCTACAAAGTGTTCATCTATCTACAATAATAACAACCCACAGTCGCAAACAAATCAAACCAAAACAATTTTATTCATTGAAATCACAAGGACCAATTTGAATCATCTTATAAATCAAAATTACTCCTGTTCAAATGCGACCAAACCTAGAAGAATCAGGCAACATACACGGCTTGGCTTAATTTGATGATCCGTCTAACCACTAGGTGGGAAGCGTCTGTGTGGTGTCTCGGAGCAGGGAGAAGCTGATACATAGTAAATGAGAACTTGAAAACCTTAGGAAGGTAGTCAAAAGTAAAAATATCAGCAAGAGTTTAAGACGGCACACGCTACGCTTAATATACTTATAAATATCGACCTAATAAAACCATAATTAGATAGATTATACCCGGTTTAACTTACGTAGATTATTTCCGAGTATACAACCATTATATTATATATTGAGTGCCCTCCGCGCCGCGCAGCGAGAATAACACTCATACATGATTAAGAGCATCTAAATTGCTTGAAACCTCGGGTCGTATACTCGGAAATAATCTACGTAAGTTAAACCGGTTAGAATCTATCTAATTATGAATACTACTTACGAACGTTTTAATCAAAAAATTAATAAAACCATGTAAAAAGGTAGGTACAGATATTGCAATTTTGTATTTTAGCAGTCGATTCTTACACAGTCCTGATCCCATACTAGGATTCCCTGTGTCTTGGTTATCAGGAACTATAAGTAACATGGTACCACAACACACATACCGGGAACTAATATTAGCAGATCTTAAAATTGTCTCGCGGTAATCGAACCCGCACCTGTTGCGTCTCAACCGGCTACTCGCCCGCCGCGCTGCAAGTCGTCAATATGTCCTACGACAACCTACGAGGTCCTATGACCTTAAGGTCATAGGCCGCGTTACTAAGTCTCGTTTCATATTATAACAACATGGTTAACTTACTTTGTAATTTAATTCAAAGTTCTGATTTGAATTTTCTAATCAGTAACGTTACAGAGAGATCTTTTTAAAGGTCAAAGATAACAACTTTGTTACTTGCACATTGGATCGCAGTTTCCACGAGTTATCTCAGATTTATTCAAGCAATAATAATGGCGCGGAACTTGTCGCGTTATTGTCAAATCTTGAATTATGCAAACAATTATGATGTCAATGACCCCTACACGAGTTAATAGAATTTCCGAACAGACAGTAAATAAATAAAGACATTGTTTGAACAAATTGTCGAATAAGATTAGTTACGAAATAGTAACCGATGCGATCTGTATTTCGTTCGGTCGGCAAAATGACAAAGATCGAAAGTCGAATGCTCCCACTTAGACCCCGCTTTAAACCCCTTGTGTATCCACGGGCACTCACTAATAGCCTTGTACCCCACTGTTGGATCCACGGATACTCACAAATTCCCAGTAAACGTCAGGTTTTTTTTTATGTTCGCCCAATCCTATAGGAAACTACTCAAGTGGAATGAGTAATCAAAAGCACCTTTGGACCCCCAATTATTATTTCAAAAGGAATAGTAAGTGTCCGTGGATCACTCAGTGGTTTAAAAGGGGTCCAAATGGAATGCTCGTAAATGAGAAAGGCTAAGTACCTTTGCGTTGTTCCTTAGGCGCCTGTTCACCACTGTTATGCCTCTCGCGGGCCTCCTCTTCCTTCACAGGCTCGGCGAGCGGCGTGGGCTTGGCAGCCGCGGCCTTGGCCTTACTCTTGGCAGGCTTGCTTTCCTTCTTCTCGACTACCTCTTCAACTTTCTCTTGCGGCTATCGGGATAATCATACAATTAACATAAGCCGGCAAAGTGAATGGCTCCACGTAGAGAAAATCGACAGTCAATCGATGCTCCGAATTCGGGTGTTAAGGAAGCTGTGCTATGAAATTAGCAGTGTGTCAGTTAACGCCATAAGATTACGGCGGATAAGGATTGTCGAGATATTTAAAGGCGCATCTTCACTCAAAGACAGAACTCAGTGAGAACCACCTTTTTTTAAATGATAATCAAAGATAATACAATGCTTCTCGATCCATACACCTATTTTCGGTTAGGTTTGTCGCCGGGTTCTTTGCGATGCGTCATATTATTAACAGTTGTATAACCAACTGTGCACATCATTCATGTACAAAAATAACTCAACTCACTTTACATATTGGACTTTAAGTACCTACTTAGCAACAGTTAAATATTCATGCAGGATCTAATCAATATTTTACTGTTGTACTGAAACATAAAAGTTTTATAGGATGCAAAAATCAGAAAATCGTGACATGGTAACAGCAGCCAAAAGATGAAGATTTTAAGTTAGTTTGTGTTAAAACCAATAGCGCTGTAATTAAAGTTTATACACTAATCTAAATATTATGAGGCGCATTTATAAAAGTTAGTGCACGTGCAGTGCGTACCAACATAGATAAAACATCTAAATTAATACATAAATATGTACAGTATGAATAATATAAAGAAGCAGATTCAAATAAAAGCAACCCACCTTTACACCAAAGCACACTTTCACAACACAAGACAACTAAATACCAAAACACCCACACCTCAGCTTCCTAAGTCACTGTTGTGCCAACTCACTTTTTCATTTGCAAGTGTGGCTTGCAGCAACTCAAACTCATCCTTAGGGTGCATCTCCTCAAAATGATTGGTGACATGGGAATGGGCAGGCGCCGCAAGGGCCACCGGATCGCTAACGCAGCTCGGATCCTCTTTGTTTACCAGAATGGGCTTTACTTTATGATCCTTGCCGCGTTTGCGAATCTGCAGACAGTACTTTCTTTTATAGATAACACAAATCAAAAGTTCAACAGTGGTAACTATTCACTGTTAACGTTCCGCATTAGCGTTTCATTCTGTGCAGCATTCTATAGAGTCAAAACGCGCAAAAGTGATTGCGAACCTTGTCTAAGGCTGAAATAAAAGGGACCGCGATAATTTTTGCATTGTTTAGCTTTACAGAGTGCAGTACAAAATCAACACCACAGCACTGTTATTTTCATTTTGGTTAATGACCCATCTACCATTAGATATTAGATATGATAATATGAATGTTAGTTGAAAAGAAAATTATGAAATTAGGTCAGGAATGACAGTCATATACAGTGATCTAACCTTGCCTGAGATCATAATTTGCATTCTTAGATCCACTCAACATGATTAAATATAATATACATAATAATATAAATGGTTATATTATGTGCTTAAAATTATATAAGTAACATGCTACCTTTTATGGAGAAACCAATATTCCCAATATGACAGAACATGTTATAAGATACCCATTATTGGCACCATGTTATTGTAGCATGAGTCAATATTTTTTTACCCAAATGAAATGAGCTAAATAAGATAGCCAACTCCACATCAAAGGTAGCTTTTATTGCTTGTCTACCTTAATCATCTACCAGCCAGACAGTATCTAGTGAGATTTTAAAAATAAATACCTATTAGAATCTAATGTGTTTCACAGTTTTTCAAACCATTAATCAGTATTTTGAGACTCGAGTTACCACATTCCAAATTCAACCAACACATGCTTTGATACATAGATTCTTTATTGACCACTACACAGAAATAATTCAAAAATTATTTTACACTCAAAAGGCAATACAATGGGCAGCCTTTTCACTTGTTATAATATATACTTTGATTTAGCAATTCAGTTGACAGCTATCGAATAACAATATCAATACCTAATTGTTTGAGTTGGCAAATTGTTTTCATACTACTAATCACATTGTTAGTGGTGAAAATATGCAGAGTTGGATATCTTAGTTTTGTGATCAAAGCTTTCCCAACTTTTCCAACGAAATCAGAACAGTCAATTAAGTATCTTGATTATGCCTGGCTTTGCCTTTTTAAGTTAAAATATTTTACACACAGGCACAGATTATGTGTGGCTCCAAATGTGCTCAGACCTTACCTTGACATTTGGGGGGGCGTCCCTTTGTACATCGACTACCACCGGAGGGCTGAACTCCACATGACCCTTGGTCACTTCGGGAACTGATTCATCTTCACCACCACTTTCAGCCAGGGCTTCACTCTCAGGATCGCTGCCTGTTGCTGCTGATACACTTTCTTTCTTCTCTTTCTTTGCTTGCTAATAGGAATTTTACAAAATATTTAAAAAATGTTGATATGGTACAAGGAGCCCTTGCAAGGTGCAGTGCATCGTTTCAGTACACTGGTTATAGCACCATTGGTCCTTTTCATGGCCACCCTATACCTTAAGCTGGTCTCAGACCTAATCCAGAAAGCCGAGAAAAAAACCAGTGGCATGAAGCAGTAGCATTTACTGATTGCAAAGATTGCAGCATTGAATTATCATTAATTCTTATCCTTAATGTATACATGATCTACACAAATTGGAATTTTTACCACTTCTTATCAAATTTACCTTTACTTGATGGGCAATTTTCATTGGTATAAGATTTGTTCTGGCTGTTAGCTTATTTGGGAGTGTGTTATTACTGGAAGAAATTGTTAGCCGAGTTAGTTGTAGAAAGTGATGGCAGCAACATGCTCACTACTTGTACCTATATTCCTGGGACTGTGCAACCCACAGTTGCACACAAAAGAGGCCCTTTGAGGCTCTGCCCTTCGGGCAAAAAGCTTTTTATTTATTTATCAAATGTAGTTTTAATCCAGGTTTTGAGCACAAGCTACTGAATTGAATTAAAATCAGCCCAACCGGTTTGGCGAAAAACCGTGATGAACAGACAGAGGATGTTTCACTAAATTTGGGATTTTGAAGATAATTTAAATTCTCTCTGTTTACAGATAATTTCCAAGACTAAGAGTAGATGTATAACTACAGCCTGACCTTTTTGGTGGCTTTTTTTGTGTTCTTCTTGGACTTGTTCTTGCTTTCGGCCAGGGCTAGGAGTTCAGTGGTGGCCTTCCGTTGCTGCGCCATGGCCTCCTCATAGCTGGTGCCCGATGTGGAGAATAGGCCCATGAGCAGGACTACGGCTATCCCCGCCACTCCCAAGCCACACAGCACTAGCAATGCCTGTAGCTCCATTGGGTTTGCAGCACGCGCCTTCCTGCTTGCAAAACAATATCTTTATAAACTTAATAAAAAAAAACAATTAGATCCAATTGTATTTATTTTTGTGCAACTAATTCATTACATTTGGTAGTAATCAAACTTATCAGAAACGTACCTACAGCTAAGGACAAGCTCAAGGGTCCAACGTAATTTATAACAAAGTTATCATGAAATACGGGGTAATTTGCATAGCCAAGAAAGGTGTACACGAACCGATGATGGTGGCGTTGATAAAAATAAAGTCTTCAGTGTAAATGTGAGTAATTTTTCAAATTAAAGTGTAAAACTACTCCACAAAATGAAGGTATCGGCTGACACGTAAGCAGTGACACATGTCAAAGGTTATTGACGTCCTTTCGGTAGAATGTAAATCGGGCAAGTTAAATTACACGATACCATTATAATGACTGCTGATAAATGAGTAGAAAGAAATACTTAGAGAAATAATATCCACCTAAACTCCAGGAATTTAGAAGAGAACTAAGTCAATTGGGCATTACGTTTGCCTAGCCACCAACAGTTGCATTCAGGCAAGTAGTTCTTATAAGTTTCTTACCAAATAAATTGGAATTAAAGTAGGCAAGTCGAGGCCTCTAAACTTTTCCTTGTTACACAATGCACTATAAGCTAAATTAAATAAATTGTTTTCAGCAAATCGCAAATCGGAGAGTTTTTTGCACGCACTTTTTTCAAGTTAGGTATTGCATTATTTGCATTGAATGAATTGAATGAATGAGAGACAACGACCGGCCGGCTATAGTTGGAACACAGATAATAAATAAAGTACTTTCTACAGCTTTCTACTCAGAGGAAATATTTCCTCTGAGACTTTCTTCCTCTTATTTCTTAGTTCACGATGCCAGTTTAGCCTATAACAAAAACCTTCGGCTGCTTACAAAACCCGTGCTGTGCTACGCTTGGAGGTGCTACGTCACCAGCAGGGCGATTCTAAAACGTCGGAAACGTTTCCGATCGGATTCGTTAGTTTTTTACACATTTCGATGTGGTAAGTAACTAAAACAATTTCCTAACAATTTTCTCTGGTAAAACACAGTAATATACAATATTTATTGATTTTACTATGTTTTATTAGAAAAAATTGTTTTATTTACTAACGACATCGAAATGAAAATGTAACGAATCCGATCGGAAACGTTTCCGACGTTTTAAAATCGCCCTGCTGCGCTGCAAATATAGATCATGTCTAAATCGATAGAATATGAAATAAAAATTCTATAAAATGACACCATTCCAAGATCGCTAGTATCGAACTCACTTTATCGATCGTTCGATAAAATCATCAAATCTAACCGGATTTATCAAAAACTGGCATGCTACGAGCTATCGAAATGATTCGAAGTCAGTTTATCGTGACGACAAATTTATCGATTGACGATCCATACTTGCCAGCCTTGCATAATTGCAGAGAATTAGCTTGCAGCCCAATATCCAGCAGTCTTTAGACTTTGTATACTAATACAGTTATAGTTACTGTAAAGTTCGCTAGAAAGACTTTGACAGTTAGGTAGCACTTCGGTTGTTCTATGGTTTTATTTAGAGTTCTAAAAAGTGTAAGTAGGTGCAGGGCTGTGTATGGCGTGTTAGCAAGGCTGTGCTGGCTGGCTTCAGCTTCCTTGCTCCAAGGCTTCAGCCAGTTGGTTGCCGTCATGCTCGCCATTCGGCGCGGACTGAGGGTAGGTTAGGGGGGGGGGGGTTCTGAGGTTAGGGAGGAGGGGAGGGTAGGAGGGGATGTTCTATGGTGCAGACGAAATTAATAATTTTTGTACGGAGGTGCCTAAAGTAGCGAAACATTCATCAAATTCAAACGTCCATGGAACAGACACAGTAACCATCTCACTCATCTCATCAGACCTTGGAGCAAGGAACATAACATCAGACGGAAACGGATGACTTGACTCCTTGACTCATACCATGCATGCATGACAGCAAACGTCATTATAAACGTCATCCGTCATCCCCGTAATTGCAATTTTGTTCGTTTCTTTCTTTCTTTCACATCAATAGCAAAAATTCGTCAATTAGAAACAGCTGTCCTCAATAATTTATTTAATTTAGTCTAGTTCAGAGTTTCTACTATGTAGGTAATCAAAAACGTATAGCAGATAACGTGTATAGTAGATGTAAAAGTGTTTTGAAAAACCTTAATCAGTCTGGTTGTAGAATGTCGATTCCTCCACTCGTTTGCAGCACTCCTCCACCACCTGATCAGTGTGAAGAAGACAAAGATCCTGAAGATTTTGATATATCCTATAATTGTAAGTGTAATTTCTGATTTAACTATTTCAACAGTGTTATTCTTGAAATTGATATCACTGGTTTTATGATAATCTTCTATATCATTGACATAAATATTATTTTTTATCTAGATTTGTTTCTGTATTTAAATCATGATAAACCATGGCTAATTTATGTTTACAGTATCTCAAGATGATGATGACGATGGTTACAACTTTGGGAATTTTTCATCATACAACCACTTTCAATCTAATGCTGATATCAAGAAAGAGAATGTTTTACATGATAATGTTGAAATTTTGACTTCATGTAAAGTCAAAGAGCCAATAAAAACTGATACTATTGAACAAGATAGTAAAGATGAACATCATTGTGGGACCAATATCACATCTCAAGCCAAGATTAAATGTGAAGAAGATGCTAATATAGAAGACTTAGAATTGGAAATCAATGAAGACAGTATAGACACCAGTATAAAAGTTGAAAATGAAGAAATAAATGGCTTGAGTTTTGAGTCTTCTATTAGTGAAACAAATGAAGCAAATGAGGTTACAGTAGACCATCTAAGAACTTTATCACCAAGTCCAGCATCTAATGATAATTCAGTTGAATCATTAAGTATAGAAGACAAGAAACAAATATTGCGTGAACATGTAGTGGAACCTCCAGATTTGGAACTAGATGTTTCTAGTGAGCATTATACAATATCTAATAGTGAAGCCAAACAAAATCTCTGTGAAACACTGAATGAGCCCAATGAAGGAACAAATAATTTAGATAATGTTTTTGAAGATTTTGAAGACTTTCAAGTTGCTATCACTGATAAAATGCCTTCGCCTATTATCAATACCTGTGATAACCCCTGGGAAAGTAATGAAACAGCGAATGATGATTTTGGTAATTTTACTGCAAATTTTGAAGCTGTTGAATTAACAAATGGTATAAAATCTGATCCAGTCACTGAAACTATACAAAAAGAAGTACAGAGCGATGATGAATTTGAAAATGCTGTTGATGATGATGATGATTTTGGGGATTTTAATGACTTCAAATGTGCAGTAGATAATGATACGAAAGATGTATCAGAAGAAACTTTATCCAGTCGACAAGGACCCGGAATAAACTTCCACTTGTCAGATAATGAAGGCCAGGTTATGGAAAGCATCACAAATGTTCTCGGCTCCATATTTGAGGAAGAGGTAATGGAACCTGACACTGAGTTTGAAGGGAAGCTGGAGACGATGCTCAGTGAAACATGGAGACACTTGAGAGAAACTGATTTGAGACAGCCATACATAGTTAACTGGAACAATTCATTAGGACAGAAGACTTTGCTAAGGGCATTATGTATAGACTCTAGGAACATAGTAAGTTTTTTTTTGCATTGTAAAGTTATTATATGCTTTGTATTCAAAGGGGGCAAATGCAAGCCAAAATCATGTGTTTTTTTTGACACATTTGCTTAGAAGCTAGTTACATAATATTAGCATCTATCACCAGTTTTTTTGAATCATGTAAATAGAATACAATTTAGACATCCCAACAGAAAATGTAAATATTGTAGATAGTGAGATAGTAACATCTGGGATGTTTTCATTTGGTACATTATTTGAATTCTATTCTTCATCATCATCATCAGCTGGTTGATGTCCGTTACTGGATGTAAGCCTCCCCCCGTAGAATGCCACAAAAAACAGCCTTGAGCCACCTTTATCAACCAAATTACAGTGACCATTATTATTATTATTATTATTATTTATTTATAGACTTTCGCTGATGTGTCTACATCAGACAGTGTTCAAATTTAGTTGAAATATGTAGTCTCTTAGTTTTGGTAAATTCTTTTGAGCACTGATATATTTGTTCGAAGCCAGATGTTGAGTTTGTTTTTGAATGCATTGATTACAGTGTCATTAGTCCATCATGTGGGGGCCGTACCACACTGCATTTTTTCGTTTGTGCTATTATAATTTTTGTATCTCATGGTGATGTGTAGGCATTGTAATAAAGAGGTCTGGCCTTACTAATTGATATGAAGAATTGTAAAAGTGACTAAGGGATTACGCCACGGGTTGGGCAGCAGCATCCACCTGAGCACTTAACACTAAACTGCAATCACCAATCCGCCTGCCAAGCATGGTGACTAAGAGAAATCTCTCCATTGCATGCTATGGGGGAGGCCTCATCCAGCAGAGGATGTCTGCCATAATCACCACACATCACATCATATGATTTGCCATAATCACCATGCTGGGGAGGCAGATCGGTGATTGCAGTTTAATGTAAAGTACTCAGGTAGTTGCTGCTGCCCATCCCCTTGCGTAATCCCTTAGGAGTTTATTATGACATTCACAGGAGGAGTTAGACGAGTCCTTTTCTTAGGCCGAGGCTACCACAGCTCTTCTACTGTTACAGACTAACATGAATACATTAAATTAATTTTAACAAAATTTTCAGTTATTTGGTGCGAAATGGGGTTACAACATGCCAAAGTATGCAGTCAACCTCAGTAATGCTCCCTTGCAGCCGCAGAAACCACTGACACCTTCAAGCTCTTCTCAGAGTGAAACTGTACCTTCAGAGAAATCAGCGACTAAACCAGGAGGTTGGGTTGATCCATTCACATCAGATGGACAAGAATGTAAGTTGAGTTTGATTCACTAGTACACTAATGACAAGTTTAGATGCCAGACGTAAAATGACTAAAAAGGCACTTAAAAGCTATTTATCAACAAACCACTGCCAAACAAATGCACCAAGTATTTGACAGAACAAAATAATGGAAGGTTCTTCAAAAGTGACTAATAAATTAAGCTTATTAACATTCTCACGTTTGTATACTTCTTTTGCATGTCTTGCACATGGATTTCACTCCCACCTGTAAATTTTACGCTTGATCCCATTCCTATAGTCACCTATGCCGAAGCCCTCCTCCTAGATTTAGAACACCTCATGGCCACCTTAGACCAAATGGCTCAAAACCATTCCACCGTCAAGATCTCCGAGTTAATATCAAATGGTGAGTGCTATTACATTACAAGATAAATGTCTGTCTATCTGTCTGTCTATATGTACACATATAACTCAAGTTCTTCTGGGCTGATTGAAGTTTAAATGTATAAAACATCTTTGCAAGTACTTAGACGAAAACGCGGGCGGAGCCGCGAGCAAATGCTAGTAGAGTCTGTTGAGCAAGAGAGCCGTCATGGCCAAATTGTGAACTAACGTTGTGAACTTACATATTCCAACCCTAATTAGAAGCTGGTTGACTTTCTGTCGGCATTTTGAAACATAAAGTAAAGAAATAGTTATAGTTGTAATAGGATCAAAACGGAACAGACGCGCTATTGTATTAAAGTAATTAGGCACAGCAGCGCCTTCAAATTCCACGACGGGTCCCTCAACAGACTCTAATAACTAGCAATGACTAACTAGTATAGTAAGTAATGTCTTAATTATTACGTATTTCTTAGATGTGAAACCTGTGCAGGCCCTATGGCTGTGTTGACTGGGACTCCTTTGAGATGCGAGAGGTGTGGATTTGAACCCCGCTTCAGGACAAATATTTTCATGATCAGCAAATAGTCTATATCTAAGTATTAAAATGCCATGATACTCATAGTTCCTAATACCCTCGACTCAGAGAATCCTAGTGTGGGGTCAGGACTATGTATAATACCAAAAATAATTGTTTATTTTTATGTATTCCAGCTTGCAACACAGAAAGCGAAAGTGTTGTAGAAGTGACTTCATCTGACCTAGATGTCTTTGAAGCTAAGACACGGACGAAATCAGAAAAAATTTACTCAAGCACATTGAATGTTCAACCAATGAGACAAATAAGCCTGCCTGATACACACATATTCACACCTACGGACTCAGAGACACCAAGATCTAAAACCATTCATTATAATAATGTACCACCCATCTTGGCTCAACCAATGTTGGACAGTACAAAACCAGTTGAAAGCTTTCCCGCACAGAGCACTGAACCTTCAAATGAAAAGGATGATGATGATGATTGGGAATTCAAAGACTTCAGAGGCAGTTCTGCAGCCAATACAACGGCAACGGCTCCACAACCAGAGCCACACTTAGAGCCGAAGCTAGAAAATATTTCAAAACCAAATGTAACCTACCAAACTCAGGTGTTGCAACCTATTAAAATGGAACCTCTGATGCCTTCACTTAACTGGCCGGATCCTGGTGAAGTGAAAGAAACTTTTGAAGACTTTTCTGACTTTGTAACCAAAACATCATGGAACAATGAGCAATCGCATATCACGTCGTGGCCGGATCCTGGTGAAGTGAAAGAAACTTTTGAAGACTTTTCTGACTTTGTAACCAAAACATCATGGAACAATGAGCAATCGCATATCACGTCGCCTCAGGAAAGTAAAGCTACTGTAGAATATGGTACTTTGGAAAGAGCCAGTGATCGGCTGAAAGGTATTGAAGTAGAACCAAAAGAAGTCCCACAACAAGTGTCCCAAGCAAAACATAGCGAGAGTTTTGATGATGAATTTGACACATTTCAATCTGCTGTCCCGCCAAAGAATTCGATGGGAGACTTTACCTTCAACAGTTTAACCAGCAACACAATTAACATTCCAAATAAGGGCACGAGTCAAAGTCCTTCAATAATTAAAGATTTCGATTATACATTCCCAAAAATTAATAGTAATAAGTCTGACACCATATCAGTTGAAAACACAACAAGACCAAATGAAGCTTTAACTCAGAGTTTAGGTTTTATACCAACAACAGAGCTTACTTCAAACAAAAAATCACATCCATTAGGAAATCCAATGTCCTCTAACCTACTGCAGCCCATGCATGTGAATTCAAATGCAACACAAAAACATCAAAAAACTGCTCAAATATTGCAGCCACTGTCATTGGAAAGCTACTCGCAAATAAACTGGCCAAATCCTGGAATAGACTTACAAGACCTATCTAGGTTCAACCCTGTCGAGACCCTGCAATCGTTGAAAACCGAACTCAGCGCCGGCGCCAGCGGCAGCGGCGGTCCCAGCAAAGGCGCATCGCCTGTGCATCCGCAAAAGAATGCTGTTAGTAATCAAGCACCCGATGACGACATTTGGGGAGAGTTTGTATCGAGCAAGCCCAAGCAACAAACATTGCCAAAGAAAGCCCCAGGCTTTGTTGATGATGACGAATGGACGGATTTCGTCTCGAGTCCGAGCGTAAAGCCACAGAACGGCCTGAATACAATCAGTCTTAACGTTCACACTAACTCGAATATGCAGAAATCTAGCAATATAAATAAGTTCGCCTCAAAAACTAAAGTACCGCTCGATATTCCTACACTCAATTACATCACACCTAAATCAAGTGGACACAATGCTTACAATGAAAGACACTTCCAGAATTTATAACAACACCTAAAAATGATTTTAGGTGTAGGTATGTACTTAATAGTATTTATTAAACTTGCTTGCACCTGTAAATACGGTGAAGGTATAACATTGTAGTATTTAAATTTTACACACATTAATTTATATCTATTCTAAGGGAATAGTTTTATGAACATTGTTAAATAATGTTGTTTTGCTAGAGCGCACTGAGCACTTACACATTGTGACATATTAAGTTGTTTATTCGTAGCGTTTTATAGCTGTTTGTGTAGAACAATGTCATAATGTGTACAGTGGTCATTAGAACCGTCCTTTTTCGTTAACCATAAGTTATTATGTTAATTAATATTATTCTACATCAAATACCTACACTATTGTTTTGTTTGTATTTGAAAGGTTGTAGCTATTGAAGCTCAGAGATTTAATTGTGTTAAGCAATACTTAAATAGAAAATACTTATTATTCTTTGGTATTTCTGTATATTATGATGAAAATGTGAATTATGTAAATTGTAAATTTATTAGAATTTAGGTCATAAATTTATTTAACACTTCAATAACACAGAAGAGTAAATATAGGTACTAAGTTAGAAAAACCTGACTTCCCGCGTAGGGTTTAAAATACTTGGCACTGTTACTTCGAAACATTTAGGGTCTTTTCCATCAAAGTACCGATAATTGCAAAATTCTATTCAATTCTATCTGCAAGTTATCAACATTTGGTGAGAAGGGCCCTTAGTAGTCTTGTTAAGTAGGTACTAATCGTTCTATGATATCGTTCGAATTAGTTTGACTGAATGCGTAGCAATGGGGGCTAAGCATAGACTTTCTTACGGTGAACATAGTTTTACTAAAAAATACGAGAGATTCTACTAGAATCGGTATGATTCATCAAATATCTCCTCTCAAAAGAACACTCAATAATGTGCCTTTGCTTTTCCTGAAATGTAGCCATATCCCATAGCCTACTTGTAAATTGTTTTAATTAAGGTTCCTCGGTACACAT
Source organism: Epirrita christyi (assembly GCA_951392215.1). NCBI lineage: Eukaryota > Metazoa > Arthropoda > Insecta > Lepidoptera > Geometridae > Epirrita > Epirrita christyi. The sequence goes on from OX595852.1 coordinate 9,216,854, forward strand.
CGTCAAAACATTTCGACTGAATTACGCTTCAAATCACATCATTTTTCTGGTTCATTAGATAAGTTTTATCTTACTATACCTACAAAATTCTATAAAGATCTGACTTGTAGTTTTTAAATTAAAAGGAAACTAGTCAAACGGAACGAAAAAACGTTGTTTCTCATCAATGTAAAAACCACAAGTCAGATTATCATAAAATTTTCTATAAATAGTCGGATAAGACTTATAACACAATATCTAAATTTTGGAAACAATGAACCAGACACAATTTAAAGACAGTTTAAGCTTAATTCAGCCGGAAAAAAATCATCGAGGTGTATACGTGGGACGCTATTCTCAAGCCCCTGCCCCCTAACCATTTTATATTTTAGCGTGTACACGCTTATTTCGTCCAAGATGTGAAACCAATTATGTATTTGTAATCAGTATTTGATTTATCAGTCATGTTATTTATTTTAAATAATTTACATAAGTGCCCTACCATTATTTTCGTATTCACATGCCTTATTATTTGTTGATAATGTAAATAAAAAAGAAAACACATTATATATCCTTATAAAGAGCTGTTTTTTATTTGAATCACGTTTCAGTTTCCGAGTCTGAGTCCATGTCGTCGATATGAGTGATAATTGCGTCTTTGCCGTCCTCTTCTAGTGCGGTCACGAATTTCGGCAAGTTGTTTTCCATTGTCAGCCTGAATTGACACTGTTCGAACTCCGGCCATGATATGAATCTGAAGCAATACAGTACACAAAAATGTAATCACACTGGATCATCCATCTCACTAGTATAGCAGAGCAGACTTCGAGCAACACGGACTTCCTGCCGCGGGCCAGAAAGAGCAGAGGCCTTACCGTGAGCTCTTATAGCCATTCAGTTCAAAAACGACTCGGTACAAAATATCGGTTCGTCGATGGCATCCGTCATCATTGAATAACTTTAATCGCAAAAGTCTATAGACCTTCGGCTACTGTGCCTTTAAATATAGCTGCGGATATCACGGAACCGATATCTTGTACTGAATAGTTTTTGAACTGAATCGCTATAAGAGCTCATGGTAAGGCCTCAGGTAGTCTGTGCGGAAAGAGAACAGACGCGGCAAAAAAATTAAGTTTATTTATTACAAAGGAGTAGGGATCTTCTCAAATCTTCTGGGTGACTAATTAGGCTCCATCTGCCCTTACTATTAGGTTAGATGTAGCTAACAGCAAACCCATTTTATATATTTAAAAAAAACCGGTCAAATGCGAGTCGCACCCAATATCACAAAAGGAATGTACCCCCCTCCAAGAAGTCAGTCAGTCAAGCAAATCCTACTAATATTATGTACGCGAATGTTTGTAAGTATGGATGGATGGATGTTTGTTACTCTTTCACGTAAAAACTACTGAATGGATTTTAATGAAACTTTACAATAATATAGCTTATACATCAGAATAACACATAGGCTACAGTTTATAAAGATATTGTGTGAATTGTCCATAATATGACGATAAGTGTCAAGTAAGTAGGAAAAAATCTACCATCTGCGAGCTATTCTGGCGTGCGCTGCCAAAACCGCTAGAGTTACACATATGTAATGTATGATGGAAATGTTTAATCTTAAATAGTCCTACAAAAAAGCCCGCCACAGTATATATATATAGATATTCTTTTCTACGCCACGCTAATATAAGCTACTCGAAATACTAATCCTGCGCAGACGAAGTCGCGGGCACCAGCTAGTATTTTATATAATACTAGTTGCGCCCCGCGGTTTCACCCGCGTGAATAATGATGAAAATTGATGATGATGATGAAAAGTAGCCTATGTGTTAATCCAGGGCGTAAAGTATCTCCATTCCAAATTTCACTCACATCCATTCAGTAGTTTTTACGTGAAAGAGTAACAAACATCCATACTCACAAGCTTTCGCGTTTATAATATTAGTAGGATAGGATTAATTTTCTGCTTATTTTAAGAATTTTAGAAATATACTTGATTGAAAAGGAGCAAGTGGCAAAAATGTATGGGCGCCAGCATGCAATTACGCCTTTTCATAGATAAGAGCTAGAAAGAAAATAAATTTACCGTAAGATGCACCTTTTTTTGCTTTTGACAAAAATGTTAAATGCACTCTTTACAATTACGACGGTACGTGAAACAAAATTATAATGAACTTACTTTTTGAACACGGTGACCTTTTGGTTTAGATTCAGATCCCCGAATTCAGTGAAAATGGTCATATGAGGTAGTTTAGCGTCGCCCTCTGCTGGACACAGCTCCTTGTTGGTGTCGGCCGGGTCCTGTCCCGTGATCAGCCACACGCCGCAGCCCGGTATCCATTGCCTGAAATAACACGACACATAATCATCACCATGTGAGTTCACATAACACAAACCTAAATATGAAATGGCGTACTGCAGAAACCAATAGTTTTGGAGATATTTATTTTTGAATTCGCTATCCAAACGCCATGTTTCTGTGATATTTGACTTTTTTACATAAAATTATTAGTTTTGATAGTTTAGAATCATGAATTAGAAAATTTACCTTTACACTGTAGTTCAGAATAAAGGGCTTTTTTTTTGTTTCTTACTATGTAAATACAATGGGTTAAGGGAAGGTTACCTGTAGGGCGCTTAGCCCTTTTGTACGCGAACTAATTTATATTTTAGCTTTTAAACTTTATCAAACTCTAATATTGATTTTCGCGGAAGGGTCTGTCAAAGGTTAAAATTCGTGTCCAGTAAAAATGTAGGTACCTATATGCACTACCTACTAGATACTAGTCTTAACTAAGCACAGAAAGAAACTTGGTCTAAATACCAAAGTACTTATACTACTTTTGTGTTTAAATAAATAAATAAATGCTGGACACATTTCACACAACATTATCTAGCCCCAAGCTAAGCAGAGCTTGTGTTATGGGTACTAGATAACTGATAGATATTTTTTATTATACATAGAAAAATACCCAGAACGACCCGGAACAAATATCTGCAGATCGTACAAATATTTGTTCCGAGGCGGGAATCGAACCCGCAACCTCCTGCGTCGCAGGCGAACCTTCGCCCGCCGCACCACAGAGGTCGTCAAATCGATCGTTTTGATCGTCTGGATAAAATACTCACTCTAACATAGGAATAACTCTGGTAGTTTTCGAAAACATGTGTGGTTTGAAGAAATACCAGAGCAGTGGCAAATATTCAGAGGGACACGGCAACCTCTCCCTCTGTGTGATGTTCACCAGGTAGAGGCTGTGCTCATCCATCTGAAAGATTAAGACTTTTGAGTTGACAGCGTTTCTGTTAGAAAATCTCTTTTAAAATATGAGTTCTGACGTCTTCCTCTGGAGAACACTGACACAAAATAAGTGACTTCCACCCCCCCCCCCCGCAGGCGACCGCGGGGGATGTTAGCCGTTCGTCGCGGTAAACATGTTATTGTGTTTTTGCTAACAAAACAGTTAGGCCACGGCCCCTTTCGGTCAGAAAACAATGTTATATGTTTGTAAAACACCAAAACATAGCGCAGCGGACGCTGATTTATATACAACATAACACACAACCGTCACATACAAAGTCCTTGATACACCAATACCCAGAAGAAATATTTGCAGATCAATATTTTTTTCTGCAGTGGGAATCGAACCCGCAACCTCTTGCTTCTCAGCCAGCTAACAACCCGCCGCGCCACGAAGGATACTGTTATAGGCAGAGACATAGAAGATAATTGGCTACAGGTACAAAAGTATACAAACCATTGTAACTCTTTTATTAGCAGGCAGCTGCGTCCATGGTAGGAAATGAACTTTAGGTACGGTTGTGATCACTTTGCAACTGAATAGCAGCTGGAACAGTGCTGGGATGGACTTGTACTTCGACTGCTGAATTTCACTATCTGTGAGAAACTACAACATTCTTCATTTTGGGGTTATCCTGTAGCAATAAGTTGTCTAAGCTATTTTTCAAGCAAATATTACCTTAACTAAGGGTCTCTTCTACTACCTGTAGATAAGTGGCAGGTAGCAAATGCGGGCGTTAAGTGCATCACACACGTAGCAGATGCGGTAATATTTTATATGCGTATAAAAACTTATCGCATCTGAAGGTATCACACACGTAGCAGATACGAAAATGACACACGAAATGATTCACGCGGAAACCTTCAAACTGTATTATATTTCAATTTGTATACACAGATATAATCTGTCCATCTTTTGATACATGTCGGTGCCTACAGATGCTTGTCGGTAAAATATAAGTGATCTGCTACGTGTGTTGCTCCTTGAGTTTAGTATAGAGAGCGATATGGACATATACGCGATCAAATACAGATATCTTACCGCATCTGCTACGTGTGTGACACACTTTAAGATGACAGAAATCTATAATACAGTCAAAACTTTATCTGCAAGCAGACTAAATAGGTATTATCAGTTTAAGCCCTACATCAATCATAAGATTATTAATAACTAGCTGCGCCCCGCGGTTCCAACCGCATAAGTCACGATCCGGTGGGAATATCGGGATAAAAGGTAGCCCTATATGTTAATTCAGGGTATAAGCTATTTCCATTCCCATACAAATCGCTCCAGCTGTTTCATAGCTTTCATATACAAACATACAAACTTTCGCATTTATAATAAAAAAAAAAAAATGCTAGACACATTTCACACAACATTATCTAGCCCCAAGCTAAGCAGAGCTTGTGTTATGGGTACTATATAACTGATATACTTAATACAATACATTACATATATAGATATTTTTAATTATACATAGAAAATACCCAGAACACCCTGAACAAATATCTGCAGATTGTACAAATATTTGTTCCGAGGCGGGAATCAAACCCGCAACCTCCTGCGTCGCCGCCCCACAGAGGTCGTAATATTAGTGAGAGTGAGACAATTATCATCAGCAGACTTACACTGCTGGCTAAAAGCCTCTTGCCCATGCAAGAGGCTTATAGCCAGCCATGCTGACTGCCATGGCCATCTAGCACTTTCTGCAACCGTTACAATGTAATTGGTCCATCATGGGAGCCCATCCTACACTGCATTTAATAGTTTGTGATATTATATTTTTCGTACCTCATAATGATGTGCAGGCATTGTGATAAAAAGGTCTGGCCTTCCTAATTGATTTGATGAGTTGTGAAAGACAATATTGTTAATCAGATGCTTCACAAAGGACAGTCCGGGCATAGAACCAACAATCTTCACAATTCTATCTGTAAACAAAAATAAAAGATATGAATCAGTTGATACTTATAAAAGTTATGTCTGGTCATCGGGTTTAGATAGATAGATTGATTAAAACTTAATTGTTCACCAGGAATAAAATTAGCAGAACAATGGGCGGTCTTATCGCGGAAAGCGATTTCATCTCGGCAACATTTATTTGGATAATGAAACAATTTTTGTCGTTTAGTTGCTGGTATGTTTAGCTGAGTCAGTTTTGCTTTAAGAACCTTGTATAAACATCAAGACTGTGCAAAACAAAAGAATTGCGTCCACGCCCCGTGCGCGCGTAGTGCCCCGCGCTGTCGGGCCGTGGCGTAATCTTTAAAAGGCTGAACTGAAAGTGGCTCTACTTTAATTTTTATTAACCGACTTCACAAAAAGGAAGAGGTTCTCAATTCGGTTGTTTTTTATTTTGGTCCCATTTTTTTCAAAATCCAGTTCTGATGATGCAATCCATGAGGAATTGAGGGAACTCCTCAAATATTGTAGGCATAGATAATGGCGATTTTTATATTTTCAGCAACAAACCAAGTATTTGCATTCAGAAAGTATCATAATCCTTTCACCACTATGGTTTTTTCATCATTTTTTTTTCATCCAAATATTTAGTCGAATACAATGGCGGAAGTCGGTTTTTTTAATGAAAAGTTATCCCGAATATTTTTGACATAAATATGTTGACTTATTGTTATGAGAAAACAATTTAAACATTAGATAAAAACAGGTATTTTGAGGAAACTGTGACCTCTTAACAAAGACATTGATATATTTTTAAAAAAGACTAATCAGCACATTTTTGAAGACGAGAATGTTTAGCCATTGATCTGTTGAATACATTTCACCATTTATTAATTAATTATTGCCACATATAAGTAAGGTCACAAAAATAGCCCAGAATGGGCACGAGAGAGTTGTATTTAACCCTTGATTTACCTAAAATAAATCAGTTAGGTGAACCTTAAAAAAAACGTAGCCTACTTACATCATAGGTATATTTATTTGCCATAAAAAACTCCTTATATTTATTCAAACTAAATGTTATAAAAAAACCGGCCAAGTGCGAGCAGACTCGCGCACGAAGGGTTCCGTACCCTTATCTATAAAAACAGCAAAAAAATCACGTTTGTTGTATGGGAGCCCCCTTAAATATTAATTTTATTGTTTTTTAGTATGTTGTCGTTTATAGCGGCAACAGAAATACATCATCTGTGAAAATTTCAACTTTCTAACTATCACAGTTCATGAGATACAGCCTGGTTATCTATAAAAATGCCAAAAAAAACAAGTTTGTTGTATGAGAGTCCCCTTTAAATATTTATTTTATTGTGTTTTTTAGTATTTGTTGAAGTACATCATCTGTGAAAATTTCAACTGTCTAACTATCACAGTTCATGAGATACAGCCTGGTGATAGACGGATGAACGGGCTGACAGTGGAGCCTTAGTAATAGGGTCCGTTTTACCCTTTGGGTACGGAAACCTAAAAAGTAACTATAATGCTATTAAAGTTTGCTGGATGCTATGCATAAAAAACACTTGCACCTAATAAATGTAATAGGGCCGTGGTGTGTCCAGGGGCTGTGGCATGTCCAGCTAAAGAATATACCTCTCTTGTCTCCTCCCGTAAATGTCATAAAAGCAGACTAAGGGATTATCCCAGGACAGCAGCATCCGAGTACTCATCACCAATCCGCCTGCTAAGTGTGGTGATTATGGCAAATCCCCCATTGCATTCTATAGGGGAGGTCTTATCCCACAGTGGATGTATAATGGCTGCTGGTAAAGATGACTATGTTTGTGAAAAAAAAGCCCTTAGATGATAAATAGTCATGTCATGACTAGCTGTCATGGGATGCATAGTCTAGTATAGTTTATATTTTTTTGCGGACAAATTCAGCAAAATAGTCCTAGAGATGTTAATATACCATTATCCTCTGTGGCAAGGTCACCAAGTAATTCTTGAATCCTGTTCCCACCATCCATTTTATCTCTGAAAGCTAGCTTCCACATTCCAAAGAAGTCAGCAATTTTAAACGTGATACGATCAGGATATTGGGTCTGTAAGTTCTGTAAAATATAATGCAATTTTTTTTACAGTTCCAGGTACAATGCAAGTTCGTGCCTTGTACCTTGTCCTTACAAGGTACACTGCTGTATCAGACTCACTTGTAAATATGGTGTAAAGTGGTTTAACGTTTCATAGGTATAAATGCGATTTTTCTGGCATTGAAGTAATTCGTTGGTCAGTATTCCTAGTCCTGGATTTACTTCTATTACTGAACAGTCTTTATCTAGGTAACTTTCTAGTGCTTTAGTAATATGTTTTGCTGTTTGCTTGTTGATCAAATACATGCTTTCAGGACTTTTAAACTTCTTCAGTAAACTCTTAGGTAGTTTGTCTTTTATTTGGAAATACTCTGGTGAGCTATCGATGAATTTTTCAACGTCTGAAACGGCTTTAGGAGGTTCCTTTTCATTATTACGGGGGCTCACTTTGGTCCGTAACCTCCAACTAAATAATAGATGATCTTTTCTTTTCGCTGCTATTGTACAAAATATGGATCTTTTAAACATGTTGGTTTACTGATTCTACTTGTATGTTTTACAAAGCGAAATCGCGACTTTTTGACTATTTTCCTTCCATATTTAATTCAATACGTACTAAACCTATATGCTTGAACTCACTGCACAAGTGCACAAAAAGTAAAAACTGAGACAAAAATGTAAACAAAGATCTGTCATTGAAGTTTTGACTTTGACATAACATGACATTGTATAGTGGCATGACCATGGACGTAAAAACCTTGGAGCAAGGAACAAAATGGAGCGGCAGTAACATTTATTTTGTATGAAAATTGCCCACCATTAGCTTGCCATTCAACCATTCATTTAATACTCTGTGACCTTTGATTGCCTTCATTCAAAGTTTTGTTTACTTTTTGTGTTTTCGTAAATTTTCACTATTTTATTAGCAAATACCTATATTTTTTACTACACAAGTTGGATTTCACAATGCCTGAGTGTAATATTGTGCATTGTGGTACGATGCAAAGCCAGTATCGGCCTGGGCTGACTTTACACAAGTGCTTCAACAGTTTTCATTGAAATTGTAGTTTTGCTTCATTATTTTGTTCTAAATGTATGTTTCGTTAGTGAGCTTTAGAGTAAACATAAGGACATTAGTGCCATTGTTGTGTAAAATATCATTATTTCATAGTAATTCATTTATTGCTAACAAGATTGTTTACAACTAGGGCTCGGTCGGGCAAATAGCCGACCCAATCCGACCCAAAAATCGAGCACGCCTTATTTATCAGAACAACCGCCCTGTGGTAAAAACTCCTATTTTTTTTTAAATTTCATACAATGAAACAAACATTTGTTCTTTCATGACCTATAATACCAAAATTGAGCTACCTATCTTAAGACTGTTGCAAACGATCTAAAGATCCAACTCAACTCAACTGATCCAAGTAAAATACCTGTGGCATGGCAACTGTTAGAATAAGCATGACACGTTAGAACATTCTTCTAAAGAAAATTATTTCTAGAGCGTTATTAGTAAAAATCTCAGAGCTCTGAGGTAAAAATAAAGATATAAAGGTATAGAAGTTCTCTTTTATTCGATTGTTCCGAAAGATTAAACCAAGGAATTATGGTCGACTCAGGGCGTTTCAGGTTAATGGGTTTCTCAGGGCAACCTACACAATGAGAATACCTATGTATAGGTACTTTTCTACCTTAGAGTTTTATTATAAAAGTTAGGTGAATTTGAAAGAAAACAATATCTGCATTTTTGGTAGGTACTTAATTATTAAGAGGGAATGATTTTAATTCTCGTACGTTAGGAAAAGTCCAGTTTGAAAAAAAAATAGGCTGGTGATATTATTCTGAAGTCTTCATAGAAATCTAGATTTCTATGGTATTATCTATACTCCCCATGGATATAATATAAAACCTACCTATTAGTACTTATAAAAATTCCTTGATACTCCCATCTCCCTATCGTTAGTGTGGACATCTTTTGAATAGTCATTGCTCGGTTGTTCACAGCTATTTGGTATTTTGGCCCGCTGGATCTTAGCCGTATAGTAAGTAGCTAGGCTAGGTAGTGTAGATTTCATTCACTTACGGTCTTCAAATCAAATCAAACTGTTTTATTGCGTTCATGTTGTACAAATTAAGATCTTATGGTTAAGTTACAGCTTCAACATGAGCCCGGGTTGGGCACTGCAATATGGAACATGAATTCCAGGTGGTAACAATTCACTTCAATACATAACATAACATAACACCCAACAGTTAATACGTATTCATGATCCCACACTAGGATTCCCTGTGGCGTGGGTATCGGAAAATAGGAGTACCATGGCATAACACCCAGACCCGGAACAAATATTTGCAGATCATACAAACATTTGTCCCGCAGCGGGAATCGAACCCGCAACCTCTCGCTCCCAGCCGGCTACTCGCCCGCCGCGCCACAGAGGTCGTCAAAAATACATCAGACTAATTCGATGCTATAGAACTCAAAAATAGTAAGCAGCTATCGGAATAAAAAAACATTATTTGCGTCCAATCAACCCACAAACTAAAACATACTAGTGGTTCGCCCCGAACTGAGACCTCGCGATGACACCTTTATCAGCCCGACTAATGTAAGACATTTCCATAATTTCTTTTTAATTTTCACCTCGAGGTAATTTCCTACACATCATCGAAATAACTTTTGAATAGCACTAAGCAACGGGCTTTCATATCACCAGAGACAAGTAACTTGTCTCTGATACTACATAAGTACCTACCTGTTACGAATTAATTGGTAACGTCCTTTTAACGAAATCATAGAACTCCAACGTCATTCAAATTCTTAGAAATGGGAGGTCAACAACGGATATTATATTGGTTTTTTGTTTTATGGGGTACATGTCTCGAAATTCTTCAATTTCAGACTTTTCCCTGTAGTTGTGACACAAAAGCCACAAGCATACCAAATTTCAGCATTGTTGAATTGCTAGAATTTTCGATTTTTACGTTTTTTATTTTCCCTAATATCTCGGAAACTACTAAGTTTAAATACTTATTAAAAACAGTTTTGAAATGTCCAACCAAAGCGTTTTCATTAGACACCCCACTTGATCTGACTGTCTCACTTTTATTTTTTTTACCCCCTCTTGGACCCAACCCCCTGACCGATATAGTTTATAACCTTACCTACAAATTGTACCAATACTATCTACCCCCATACCAAATTTCATGAAGATCGGATTAACGGTTTGGAAGTTTTCATCGGACAAACATACATACATACATATTACATACATACATACATACATACAAACGCCGATTCTTCCAACTTGACTCAGAGAACTCGCTTCGCTCGTTCAACTATCTACGCATGAATCAACCGCCAGGCAGGACCGGTGAGGGTTTGAGGAGCGTAGCCAATAGTAGCCATTGCAGTAGGATATTTTTTTGTCGGCGCGCGACGGTACCTATGGTTTACTATTTGGTACCTACCTGGTACATCTCACCGTCCTCGTCACCAGCTTGTTTACGTCCACTGCTGGACGAGGCCTTCCCCATTCAATTAGGGCGATTTGCCATAATCACCACGCTTGGCAGGCGGATTGATGATCGCATTTGGTGATAAGTACTCTGATGGATGCTGCTGCCCATCCCCGGGTGTAATCCATCCAATCCATGTAATCCTTATAGTACCTAAGGCTTTTACTACATCCACGGAACCACTCCATCCACAGCTACACTTCGTACCTACATACCAACTTAAAATCGTCAATGACAAGTCAAGAAAATCGTCAAGAATCTTATACTGTTGTATTGTACTACTGTTGTACCTAGAACTTACTTATTAAAAAAAAACAGCTAAATTTTCAGATTTGATGATCGATCCCAAACGTACACAACCACCACACCACATGCTACCTACCTAGTTATATTTAGTATTCTTTTGCACAGCAATATAATAGGTAGGTAGTGTTTAACCAATGACGTGACCTCATATCTTTGTAAATACACAATCTACATATCAAGCTACCCATGTACCTATTTGTAATTAGTACTTACCTAATTATTTATGATGATTAATCACCTTTGTCCGATGCAGCAGAACTTCACTACCTGTGGCCTGCGGCTGTTATCACCCCTGATAATCTTGGGCCTATCCATAACCGATACATTTTCATCGCACAACTTTCATTCAGTAAGAATATGTTTATTTAGTAAATGCTGTTATATTTTGATTAATTTGAGTCTAATTATGTTATTGTGGGTGCTCTTACAGCTGAGTTTGACCTCAGTCTTCGCAAGCGTCGTGTTTGAAGATTGCGGTGAGTTGCTGTTCATGTGCCTCGTCATGCCTTCCTTTGATGTTGAAGTTCTCTGGTCTTCTATATTTATATTTTTCTGCGGAAAACATTACGTACCTAGACCCTGTCTGATTTAGTGACACCAAGATCATGAAAGTAGAAGACCATTGGATGCAATGTCGGGAATCAAAACTTATTCTGAAGTAGCCTAGGAACTTAGGTACTCATTACTATTAGCCTAGTGAATAGAGATGTTTTTTGCAAAGATCATTTAATTTTATCTGTTATGATTTTATTGAACGAGCGAAGCGAGTTCTCTGAGTCAAGTTGGAAGAATCGACATTTGTATGTATGTATGTATGTATGTCTGTATGTATGTTTGTTTGTCTGATGAAAACTTCCAAACCGTTAATCCGATCTTCATGAAATTTGGTATGGGGGTATATAGTATTGGTACAATTTGTAGGTAAGGTTTTGAGCTATATCGGTCAGGGGGTTGCTGAGATATTGGGGTCCAAGAGGGGGTAACAAAAATAAAAGTGAGACAGTCAGATCAAGTGGGGTGTCTAATGAAAGCGCTTTGGTTGGACATTTCAAAACTGTTTTTAATAAGTAATTAGCCTTAGTAGTTTTCGAGATATTAGGGAAACTATAAAACGTAAAAATCAAAAATTCTAGGGTACTTCCAGCAGTACCACAATGCTGAAATTTGGTATGCTTGTAGCTTTTGTGTCACAACTACAGGGAAAAGTCTGAAATTGAAGAAATTAGAAACTTGTACTCCATAAAACAGAAACCAATATAACATCCATTGTTGACCTCCCATTTCTAGGAATTTTAATGACGCTGGAGTTCTATGGTTTTCGTCAAAAGGACGTTATCAATTAATTCGTCAGGTACTAACAGGTATGTAGTATTACGCCCTATTCAAAGATTATTTCGATAATGTGTAGGAAATTAGAGTAGTTACTGATAGATCCTGTACTGTACTGGTAGACCTCGAGGTGAAAATTTTCAAAAGTAATAATAGTAAAATGGAAATTACTTGGTTAAGTAGTCGGGCTGATAAAGGTGTTATCGCGAGATCTCAGTTCGGGGCGAACCACTAGTTTAAATATGAAATGTGTTGTGTCCGGCCTAAGAATAGACCCCTCCTCCCGGGGATTTCGTAAAAGCCCACTGTGATTACACTAGGGGATGGGTAGCAGCATCCACCTAACTCAACACCAATACTACGATCACCAATCCACCTGCCAAGCGTGGTGATTATGGTAAATCCCCCCCCCCCCCATTGAATTCTATGGGGGAGGCCTCGTCTAACAGTGGACCTCTGAAGGCTGCTAATGTGATGTGTGATGTGTTTTAATTTTATCACCTGCACACCAACAACCTATAACATACTGCAGACTAAGTAACGCCCTAGGTACTATAGTCGAAGTCTGTTTAGGAACACTATATTTTGACGCAGATGTTGAGCAGTTACCTACGCCCTCCTACAACTTCGAGGAAAATGGAAGTTCCACAAATGGCTAGACTTGGCCCTTTTCGATTGGGGAACGATTACATACTAATCTTACCTAGCTTACTGTTAATGAGCATCCCTTAAAAATCAGTTAAATTCGATAATACATATTTTTATCAACGACGACTCACCTAATATGGATTTCAATTAAGTAGCTGTTAATTACGTCATCATAACTAAATCAAAGTTAATCATTGCAAGTCAAGTACCTACCTACCTGTTAGCACTATCAAAAAACGTTAGCTTTACCTACTTACCTACGTAGAGTTATTATCAGTAGAACTCGGTAGATAAACAAGACGATAGGTCTATTTATAGAGAACCGTTTGTTCAGTTGATCATTTTATAGGTAAATAGGAAATAGATTTCAGATTTGGCTATCTGTCGAGTGCTTATCGTTTCAATCCACAAATGTTCAACCCTTTAGGTATTTTTATAAGTACCAATATGTATGTACTTATATTGGTTCAACACATTTTTTGATTGTTTATATTCTGATTGTTTTATCCAACACCCGACTATTACTGGTGGTAAGCTGTACCTACCTATATATACATACTATACATATACCTAGTAAGCGGTCATTGTTAACTTTGCCAATTTACCCTATGCACTTCCTTCCTAGACACAGAGAACTACACATGTACTGTTCACAATATAAAGTATGTACAGTAGGTAGTGTTAGGTAACCTTAAGTTAGTTACTTACAAAATTTACCAGTTTCAACGATATCAGCAGACTGAAATTTAGACTACAGGGTCTGATGGTGATGATGAACAGTAAGTATAGGAATATGGAATTCAATGTTCTATGTAGATACTATTGCAAAGCTAACAATCAGAGCGAGAAAAGTAAAATAGATATGGTACCTAAATTCTGTGCATCATTCTTTACATTTAAACGACGCTAAAATTATCGCAGTTCCTTTTATTTCAGTCTACTAAAAAAAGGAGCATGATAAAATTTTAGCGCACTTTTAAACATTACTGCACAGAATCGCTAATACCATAGGCTACCTACAGTATCGTAGCAAGGTTATGAGTGCCCGGGCAGATTTAGAATTTTGCGCCCCCCCAAAATTTATTTTGTGGGAAGAGAAACAATATGTAAGTATAAAAACTTTAAGGAGTAATTTAAGTTAGGTAGGTATACATAACATTTTAACAGAGAAAGTAGGCAACATGTTAACCGAAGTTAACGGCGAGCAGAGCGAGCCGCGAAAATTACTTCGTGGCTTTTAACGTTTTAGAAAGGATGTATTAAAAAAACGGACCTAAACAAAATATCCTTGATTAGAAATCATTAATAATCAGAAACAAAAATATCTACCTCCGCGAAATTAACTTTAACTTATTTTAACAAAGTCTGAAAATTATTAAATAGCATTGCGGAGTAGGTGGTATTATATTTATAGGTACTATACTTGAACCCGAACCAGGTCAAAAAGTACCTACTATAGTAGATACTTTTTGAAAAGTGAGGAATAATGTACCTACCTACGGCTACGTCATTACTGTTGTACAAATGTACGGGGTTCCCCCGTTATAGGAGGTGTGTATTAAAAGGAAGAAAAAGTTAAGTATGATAAGTAAATTAATTGATAACATGCTGTTTTAATTTTAATTCTGGGTAATGCCCCAATACAAAAGTTTTTCACCAAGTCCGCAAACTGAGGCCCAATTCTCTAATTTAAAAACATTCCAGTCTCGTGTCAGTCGCACCGTTTCGTATAGAAACTATTCCATATTCTTCGCAAGAAACGCGAAGATTAAGTAATAGTAACTATACGTGACAGTACGACTGAGACGAGATTATACTGCGAATTGAATGTTTTTAAATTAGAGAATCGGGCCTCAGGCCACTTACTTTTTCTTAACATTCATTTAAAAAATAACTAAACAGTGGATATCGTGCGCCGCGCTTTCCGACATTTTTTTATTTATAGAATTTTCGATTTGAGTTTCCTTTTTATACGAAATGCCGTCTAGAAAAGATAAATTAAACTATTTGATTAGAAAAAAAATAGTAGAAAAGATTTGATGACGCTGCGAGAATTAAAAATATTTTGTTTTCCCCTTAGGTATGGTATAAACTACTATGTATCACTTGGGAGAAAGTGCGATTCCCACCTCGTGCCCTCGTTGGCAATCGGTCACTTTCCTCAGTGAACAGTGAAGGTACTATTTCGTTATCAATTCCACGCTAGCAATCTCACTTTAGTTCTACATATTAAGGGCAGAAAGAAAAAAAACAGAGTAGGTGGGTACTTAGGTATTTATTTGTAAGACAAGGTATTCATTTTTCAGGGTCAGCTTATGACCTGTACGCCGTGAACATCGATGGATGCGGAATGAGACTGCCTTGCTACGTCACTTTGGGAGAAGATGTTCCAGTCAATCTGGAGTTTCGAGCAGGTACTTTTCCTTTATTTATTTATATATTTATGATGTGCCCATGAAATGTAATGTGAGACTACATTTTTAGGATTTATTCATTCCACTGCTGGGCAAAGGTGTCTTGCCTTCGTCTTCTATTCCATCTTATTAATGCTTGCGGTTCTCGTACTTTAATAATAAATCACTAGCTGCGCCCCACGGTTTCAACCCGCGTGAACAATGATGAAAATTGATGGTGATGATGTTGAAAAGTAGCCTATGTGTTAGTCCAGGGTATAAGGTATATCCATTCCAAATTTCACTTAAATCCGTTTAGTCGTTTGTACGTGAAGAAGTAACAAAAATACTCAACCTTTGTTCTATTGCTCCATTTTTAATTACCTCTTTTTATGAGTCCAGTCCAGCCCAATCCCAACTTCACCTAACTTACGGTAAAATCGTCGAACGGTCAGCATAGCGATTCTAAAACGTCGGAAAGGTTTCCGATCGGATTCGTTAATTTTTCACGGAAACGATTTTGATTCCGACGGAGCTTCTAGATGCGATTCTAAAACCATTTCGGATTGAACATTGGGAGCTCCCGACACGGATTCGAGATTGATAAAAAAAAACATTTTACGAAGAATGCTTGGAAATGGTAGAAAATGGTAGAATTTTTTATTGATTTAAATCTGAAGTAAAACCTGCATTTTAAAACCGAAATGACTCACTTTTAACTATTTTATAGTCATGATGTACGTTTGGTATTTTGGAAGCATGTTACATATTTGTTTGGTTTAAAAAAGAAACTAGAATAATGTATCTGTGCAAGCTTGCTTCGTAAACAAATTCTCTAAGGGCGCCAGTGTTTCAATCTATAGGATTTAAAAGGTCAAAAATGAAAATTTTCTAGCCGTTTTTTTATTAACATTTTAACTATAAAAATAGTAAGAAGACACCGGCCTGCATATTACCGGCTACATGATATAGTACTGCATCCATGGTGGCAAGTTAAAGGAAGGACTTTCCAATATCGATCACTAATATAAGGCTGGAGAAGGGGGGGAGGGGTCGGGGGAAGGGGGGAAAAGTCAAATACCACCGAAACATGGCGTTCGGATAGTTTTCAAATATTAATAATATAGTAATATATAAATATATAATTTATGAAACCGCGGAAGTCAATAGTTTTATAGGAAACTATTGTATTCCGCGGTACGCCATTTCATATAATTAGGCTTCTGTTAAATCTACATGTTATAAAAATATGTAGGTACCTCCTAGATCCATTGTTTAACATTTCAGCAACGGATGCGCATCATACACTGACGTCGTTGTGTAAACATCGCTTGTTAAAAACGGCTATTTTTAGATTTTTGACGAAAGTTTTTAATTATTGTGGGCAACACTCTGTGTTTGTTTTTGTTTTGTTTTGGAATAGTCAAACTTATGGAACTCATTACATAATTACTTTTTAGAGTTCAAAACATATAAATTACATGACCAAGATGAATAATGTACCCAGTAAATACCTATCTGTGTTCATTGAGAGGGCTCCGGCGCCGCGCGCCGTCAGTGTATAGTGTGTGTGAAAATTAGGATCATTGAAAGGATTGGATAAATCTCTAATTGCCCTATGACGTGAGAGTTTTGACTTGTTTGCAGCGTTCTATTTCGTTGATTTATAGCCGCTATTGCAATGATTTGCTCCATTTACTCAACAAAAATGTAAGTACCTATTTGTTTACATAACCTAAAAAGCAAACGAAAATAGAAAGGTTTTTGGAGGCCAATCATCATGATAAAATGCCACAATAACGTTAGTTTGTCAAGATAATATCAACAGGTATGTAACTAAACCAATTTTCGTTAGTAAAACACAATATTTGTATGTTTTTCTACTTAAAGTGTCGAATCCTAATGTCAAAGTTTCCGTTATCGGATGTTTTAGACTCGCGTTCTGCGGAATCTTCGTCGGAAGTTCCCGATTCCGCTGTCGGGAAGCTTTTCGAACGTTTTAGAATCACCATGCAGAAAGCCTTTGAAAGATCACACTGCACTTGTTGAGGATGTACCTATACATATATACGTCCTGAGTTGACAATTGTTTGTAACTCAGTAATTGTTTGCAAAGGTTTAAAAATAACTTTTTAACCGACTTCCGCCATTGTATTCGACTAAATATTTGTATGAAAAAAAATTATGAAAGAACCATAGTGGTGAAAGGATTATGATACTTTTTGAATGCAAATGCTTGGTTTGTTGCTGAAAATATCAAAATCGCCATATGTATGCCTACAATATTTGAGGAGTTCCCTCAATTCCTCATGGATTCCATCATCAGAACTGGATTCTGAAAAAAATGGGACCAATCTGGAAGTATATCTATTCAAATAAAAAAGAATTTTCCAAATCGGTTCATAAACGCCGGAGACATGCGGTAACAAAACATTAAAAAAAATAAAAAAAATTCAACCTAATTGAGAACCTCCTCCTTTTTTGGGAAGTCGGTTAAAAACGGTCAAGTCCGTGCAAGTAGGCTATAATAGTTACCACTAGACCAATTAACTTTTAGTCAATACGCATTTTCACGTTACGACTATGGACAATATAGACATGGGTGTCCCGGTGCACCTATCAGTAGGAGTATTTAGTAGGAGCACGAGGAGGCAGCTTTTTCAGTTGTTTTCCTGTAATCTATGATTATATTTTTTTTCTAAATTTTTGCCTCAATTGATTCGGATATAGTGGGGTGGAGGATGGTAAATTTACTAAGCATTTTAAAATTTTATAAATAAGTAATACATCTGTGTATTTCTCATAACAAGCTCTTTCATTTATTTAGATATAAGATATGATACATTTGAAGCAAGTGTTTTTTTCTAGATTGCCCCTAAAACTAACCTCCAAAATCAGAGTTTGTTTATATACGCCATACGCCCGGGATTGGATCATCTAACTCTATATTATGCTGGTAATTTCAACATTTTTGGTCACCGCGGCACCGGACCAAAAATTTTGAAAGACCTAGTTTTGCCTAGATTCAGAGAAAATAAGCTGTGTGTGTCAGACAGACAGACATACACCCGAGTGATCCTATACCTATGGTTGCGTTGGTACCTTTTGAGGTACGGAATTCTAAAAAGTACCAATGTTTAATTACAATACAACAAAAAAGAGCAGTGGTGTTTAGCAAGTGACTTCCGTTCCTAAGGTAGTGGATTCGAATCTCGGTTCAAAAACATTGGTCATGAAAGTAACAGGCGCTGTTTTTTTTTATCATTGGTCACAAAGTCCTTTTCAGGACCACTACACTACCGATAGGAGCAAAGACGGAAATAATCCCTAGAAAGAGCGACTACAGGCTCTACAGATTTCGTAGCAATGCTACGCCGCAGTACATTTCTCTCGCTAAAACTTCAAGAAAAGACTTACTTAAGAACTATAAGATAAGTATACTTTACGGGCTCACGTTGTAAATCAGTTTATTTGACTTGTTACATTTGTTACAGATTTTGAATCAAGAAAATTGGACCAGAACGTAGTGATTAACATAAACCACATCGATCTGAAAACTAATGTAACGCCAGGTAATGATTTTTATTCATAGGAAAATAATCTCACGAGTCAGACTGAACGAGTGTTATCGTAGTAAAAAAGTAGGAGAGCTATGATTTTGACCGGTATGAACGAGCGTTTAACGAGCGAAGTTCAATATTTTGAACAAAATATTCAATATAATGTTATATGACAAATGAGGTATAGTTGGAAGCATATCTCGATTTTCCGCTGGCTATATGGCACTCTCAAGAGGAAATAAAGTCATGAACTAAGAATAGTTTAGTGGTGCCGTGTTGGGTATCTAATGAAAGGAGTTAAATAGCACATTTCAAAAATATATATATATATTGTTAGCTGTTGCTCGCGGCTTTGCTTGCATGCACCCGATAATTGGGAAATTCTAAGACCGCGCCTCAGATGTGAGTCGTGAAAAAAAATGTAAAGCGGCTCTGCAAATACGAAATTGTAACCACAAAACTACATACTTCTAATTTAGATTGGGACTTTATTTTTTTTACTAGATTTTAACGCACATCATCCGAATTGGTCGAATAAGATCAACACTAGAGGTATTCAAATTTTTGACACGCTAATTGATCACAATTTTGTTACTCTAAATGATGGAAGAAATACGCGCTTGGAATTAGTTAATGGTATTTTACAACAGTCTGCTCCAGATATTACAATGGTTTCATCAGATATTGCTTTGAAATTCAACTGGAACGTTACTAATGAATGTTTGGGCAGCGATCACCTCATGATAAAATTCACAACTTCTATTGATTATTCTCCTATCTTTCATAAAAAACGTAACTTCAGAAAAGCCGACTGGGGGAGTTACCTATAAAAAATAGAAGAAGAGTGTTCAGAGTAGAATATTCCTGCTGATCCTCAGGAAGCCTATGACACTTTTATAAATATAATAAACAAAGCCGGAGACGCAACTATTCCATATGTTTAAATTTGCCTTAAACCCAATGCTAAATTTACTCCAAAACCTTATTGGACTCCTAAATTATCTAAAGTGGTTGCTGAAAGACGATTAGCACTATCGAATTTTAGAAAAAACCCAACTCCAGCTAATTTACAAAAATTGAAGGAAAAAACTAGTGAATCACAAAAACTTATAAGAAACGCTAAGAGTAAAGGTTGGTGGGAATTTTGCTCAGCTTTGAATGAAGTATCTTCTGCTACTGAAATGTGGAGACGAATGCGATGGTTAAAAGGGTATAAATCGACTAAACGCCATGTAGAAAAATCTTTGGCTGAAACTTTACTATGTAACCTTACACCAGATTTTGTAAGCCAATCTCATCCATATTTTGCGTCTGAAAATTCAAAGTTAGAAGTAAATATTTCAAAAGAAGAATTAATCAAATGTTTAAAACCTAAAGATACTGCTCCTGGCTTTGACGATATTTCGTATTCCATGCTATATAATCTTCCTGATATTGGTAAAACAATATTACTAAAGCTCTATAATCTTTTTTTCAACTTAGTTTTGTACCAAATCAGTGGCGATATATACGTATAATACCTATTCCTAAGATTGGTCGGGCTTGTAATTCGACCTATCTCCCTCATGTCGTGCTTGTGCAACATATTTCATGCTATCATTAACAATAGAATAGAGTGGTATTTGGAAAATAATAATTTATTTTCTGAGGAAACCAAAGGGTTTAGAAAATCTCGTTCTTGCCTGGACAACTTAGCTGATTTGATAACGAATATTCAAATAGGTTTTACCAAAAATCGCATTACTGTTGGCTGCTTCCTAGACCTAGAAAATGCGTATAATAATGTGGACATTTCTTATCTTTTATCTACGCTCGATCACTTGGGTATTGGTGCTAAGCTGTGTAATTACCTATGGTCATTTTTTAAGACAAAGATTTCTTATGATTGAAGGACAAAATTATAAAAGTATTAGGAGTACAGGGCGTGGACTTGCACTAGGTGACCCTATATCTCCACTATTATTTAATATAGCAACAATAGACATATGTAAAACCATCACTTCAATAGCCAATATCAGTATTTCGCAGTATGCGGACGACTATGTCATATTTAGTACCTCAAATAATTTGGTAGATGCTCAAAATCGAATTCAAAGTGCGTTAGATATTTTATATGATATGTTCCTTAAAATTAATCTAGAGGTTTCACCTTTGAAAAGTAAAGCATGTATATTTACAAGAGGATATAGAAACAATCATGTTAACCTCGAAATTAAAGATGTTGGCTTAGAAGTCGTAGATAATGTGAAATATCTTGGAATGTGGCTGGATCGTTCTCTCAGATGGAAAAAACATGTTAATGAGACAGGTGAAAAGGTTGAACATTTTTAAGGTTTTATCCGGATCGGATTGGGGGGTTCATCCAAAACATCTGCGTAGACTTTATATATCTATTATTAGAAGTAGATTAGATTATGCTTCCTTTTTATATGATAACTGCTGTAAATCAAATTTAGGCAGATTGGATAAAATTCAAAATCAAGCTATGAGAACCATTGGAGGCTTTATAAAGAGTACGCCGATCCATGTAATGGAGAGTGAACTTAATTTATCTCCATTACTTTTAAGGAGACGTTACCTAGCGGGGAAATTTTGGTTTAAAAACAGATCAGTTACAAATAACTCCTCCATAACCCTGATATCTGAGTTAGCTGATCTTAGTTCGAATAGGTTTTGGAACAATAAGAAAAAACCTTAACCTATTAACATTAATTCATCAAAATTATAAATCTCTTTCCTTTTATTCCAACTCACAATTAGGCATGTTTTCTTTAGAACAATGGGTTACAAGTATTAATATTTCAAATTCATTAAGATCTGATATAGACGGAATCACAAATTCTAAACGTCAATATAATTCAATTACTTTGAGGAATACATGCATAGACTACCTTAATCAAAATTATCCTACTTCTTACAAAATATTTACAGATGGCTCTAAAGATAGCCATGGAATCGGAGCAGCATTTTTAGATTTAGATTCAAATATATCTTTAAAATTCAAAATTGATGTTAATATTTCTATAATGGAAGCTGAGCTTGTGGCTATTCATGAAGCTCTGTCGTATATAGAATCAATGAACTATAACAATGTCGTTATTTTAACAGATTCTAAAAGTTCGCTTCAACACTTGGCTCGGTGTACTTCGGTTTTTCGAGGATTATCTGTAGCTTACGCGATATTAAAGCTTTTTTTGAAGCTACAGACTGATTCCAAAATAGTTTATTTACAGTGGATACCATCTCATATTGGTCTAGATGGTAATGAACAAGTGGACTTGTTAGCTAAACAAGCTATTTCGGATGGAATTGATGTAAATATTACCCCTTCATTTCAAAATTATATACCTATGTTTAAATATCATTGTTATAATCTTTGGAAAGAATACTTCGATGAAAGGTCAAGAGAGAAAGGAATATGGTACCGCACGATACAGCCACATCCACTAAGATGTTCTTGGATAGACAACAGAGCGCTAAACAGACACGAGATTGTTACAGCTCTGCGACTCAGATGGACACATTCCATGTAATAAATTTTCTTACCTGATGCGTAAAACGGCTTCTCCAAATTGCCTAACTTGTAACGTGATTGATGACGTATATCACATATTGATGGAATGTGTTCAGAATTCTAGGGTGAGAAGTAGTATTAATTTGAATTTAAACTTAATCGGTGTCTGTAATGGTATACTGGCAGATCCATTATCGGATGATGCCAAAAGAATATACAAGTTAGTTGATAGAGGATAGGTTAAGTGAAAGTGTTATTTTGATGTTATAACCAGGGCGACATAATCGCATTAGCGAAAAAGCCCTTATGTAAAAGTTGATTAAAAAAAAAAAAAAAAAGAAAAAAAAAGTAAGTTGAAGAACTAAAATCCGACTACTGAAAAATCACGCTCTAAAAAGTATAAAACAAGAAAATGAAACATGAAATTATTATGTACAAATTATTCAATATTTACAACTTACACGTAAGTAATTATATTTTAATGTATTTCATTCGCATATTAATTGTGGTGTTCAGAGGATAGCCTGACAAAACAAATACTTTCCTATTGTATATTCTAACGGTAGCATAGTAAGCGATCATAAGCTTTAGGGCAAAGTCAACATCTCTATGAATATTATATTGCGTATATTTAATAGACGATAAATATTGAATAGTTTGTGCATAACAATTTCAGATCGGAACATTTTCTTGTTTCATACTTTTAGTACTTAGTACTTAGAGCGTGATTTTTCAGTACCTAGTCGGTTTTAGTTTTTGAACTTACTAGACGGAAATTAATTGAACAGCGATTCTGTTGCCATGTTTATCTGTATAGAGGCCGCACTATTTTAGTCTACAAATTCAACATGCCAACGAATAGGTATCGAAAAGGTAGCGGACACTTTAAGAACCTCAATTTACATACAAAAATCCGTGTAGACCACACGCCCGTGTACCTACCTAGTTGCTTGTTAAATTTGCAGACTATACAGAATGTCCCAGAAGTCGACGTCAAGCTGGAAGCGGGTGATTGGTCAAGTCATAAAAGTTATCAGTTTTTTTTTTTTTTTATTAAATATATTAAATTAATTTAAAAAATATATTTTCAAAACTAATATATATATAACTATATATACATTTAAAAAAACTTACGTAAAATGATTTTAGTGTACCCAAGGGCTTTCCTCGAGGACGTAATTTTAAGATTTCAGTTTGAATGAAAAAAAATAAAGATTTGTAGTAACAGGAGTTAAAACATCATAACAGGGTGTAGATTTTCTCGATTTTTTTGAAATGTCTATATTTTTAAAAACATAACTTAGATTTTTTTTATATTTTTCTGATAACTATTATGACTTGGCCAATCACCCGCTTCTGGCTTGACGTCGACTTCTGGGACATCCCAGACATATGACCGTATACAGGTATATGACCGTATGGCGAACATGACCGTTCTGCCAAGAATGCTACGACTATGAAAAACAATCTTTAGAGAATGTTGTAGAAAACCGGCACCATGTGTAAATATTAAAAACCGGTTACAGAGCTGTGCGACAGCGTGGTGTGTCCGGTGCGGACCGATGGGCTCACATCCTTCTACAGTGTGATGACTGTGCCCGTCAACATTGCTTTGGTAAGCATTGGATACTTCTGTTAAGAATCGACACCAAAGTATGGTCTCAAACTAATAAACACCCCTCTTAGTCGGCGGTTTTAAATGTTATTTGATAAAATATGGTACCAAATGTGCTTGCAGAACCAGCGTGGGTACTTGCGGTGGCGGATCTACAACGAGCGTGGAGTGCGGGTGCTGTGCTACTCCGTGTTGGTGCAAACGCAGAGCTACCTGCAGAAACTGATGCGGTCACAATACAACTTCATCGAGCACACTTAACTCTATAATTTAACGATTGAAATGTGTCAAACAACTGCGGAACTGTATAATAAACACTAATACGAAGTACTAATAAATACCTTATTTATTATGACAGATGTGCTTTTTTTAAAATTTTTGTTTGATGTAACTTAACGTGATGGTGATAACTATAATTGAAACTAGCCCTCTCGTTAGAGAGTACCTAAGTACCTATTATGTTCCTTGGTTACTACCTATAATCGACTACCTCGCCTGTAGAGGTACCTTACTATTTTTATATTTTTGTTGTAGCTATTTTCCTATTTCATAATAATATCTTCAGCGCTTTTCGAAAAGTACTAAAAGGAG
This sequence comes from Epirrita christyi, assembly GCA_951392215.1. Taxonomy (NCBI): domain Eukaryota; kingdom Metazoa; phylum Arthropoda; class Insecta; order Lepidoptera; family Geometridae; genus Epirrita; species Epirrita christyi. Next base: position 9,241,608 of record OX595852.1, read on the forward strand.
TTTTGGTTTGGCCTTTGTTATTTTGATGCATCGTTCGTACCTGGGTGGATTTCAAAAAAAGTGTACGTAACACAAAATTAAATGTGTCCATTTACGACCTGCAGTTAAAGAAAATTTGTATATCAAGCTATAACGAAGCACTGTTGCAAATAATATGTTTTATGATTTAAGAATACACAGTTCTATCAATAGAATCGTAAAAGTAGGAGTAATTTAATTGTTTAAACCTTATAAATAGGTATTAAACATGTGTCCAAAATTCATTCTACTGTGTCACATCTGCTGTGTAACGGGCTTTTGGGAATATATTGGGAGTTTTCTGAACACAGTCATTAATTTTAGGACTAGCAACCCATGTTCGTCACCAACATGAAGACACAAACTCCGCCATATTTGTTTTTTAGCTGTCATTGTCAAAACATCTTCAGTCGGTCATCGTGTTACCAAAAAAGTTCTGCCGTGTAACGTCAACAATAACATTAATTTATGAAGAAGTCCTAATAATAATCTGCATAATTAACAACGTATTTTGTGTTTTACGGCTGGGCATAAAAACAATGAATCGGTAAGTCTTAGTTTTTCTACAAAATCATATTTTGTCTTAGGACTCCTACAGATTTTTATCTGCTGTGTAACATAATGTAACGTTACACAGCAGAAACTGACAGAAAGTTCCTAAAGGGGTATACACATTGACGATTTTCGATATTTTCATAAGAATTAACTTAGTTTTTTTTCTTCTTTTGTGTTGGAAAAGGAACCTATTTTTTTATAAAACACCTACTTTTGTTTATTTTTATTTTTTCATATAAATGAACTAGTTTTTTTTTTTCGTTTGTGATGGAAAATGAACCTATTTTTTATTTATAAAACACCTGTTTTATGTGCACAGGCTCACGACTTTATTTCCTAATGGAGAATGGTTATCAAAACACCATGTTGAGGCTATTCAAATTAATCTTCCGAAAACAAAGCTTCTACTCCTACTAAGTATAGTGTAAACGTATCTTAATAATTTATTTTGTGTAACAACTGCTCTTTTGTGTAACATAAATTGAATTTTCTCCTGTGTTTCTTTTGTGTTGCGTACACTTTTTTTGAAATCCACCCACCTGCGACCTTCATAAAAACGATTTAAACCCGAAACAAAGAACTTATTAGAACCTATAACTAAGTAAGTATAATATGATCTTTCGGTTGCTCGGACAGATCTTGAATTATGAATAGGAATACCTACCCAACAAAGGCGATCCTATAAATTTGCGAATTCGTGCCATTGCCATTGTATTTTGCACTTTGTTTCGATCACGCGAGGAGCTGTGCGGGTCTATAGAACGTAACGCATGAGCAAGCAGTATTTAAAATCAGTGAAGTAAGACGCATGTGCCTGTGCAGATAGACGCAACTTTAACTAAGTAATCAGACGTCACAATGGTATCGCGGAGCTCAGTCGTGTTGGCCCTAGCACTGTGCGCCTTTGCGGCGGCAACTGACGTGCAGCAATGTCCAGGTAAGCCTTTACATAAGTCCATTAGGTCGCGACTGCGACCCGCTTTCATCTCGTTTAACACGAACGAAAACATTGCGTTACACGTATATATAATACACGTGCATTTGTAATAGATATTCAAACAGATGCATATTGCTCTACTTAAGAAACGCAAACTGGTAATCAGATATTAGGTCATATATCTTAGAGACTAACAAGATTCTGTTCCATGGGTTTGTAGGAGGGTCATGGTCATGGGTCATCGAGCACATACTGTTTAGGTATATCGTGTTCATCTCACAAGTATTATAAATTAGGCGAAAGTTTGTTTGGATGGTTGGATGCAAAGATTTCAATCGTAGATACGCCCAGGCACCGAAAACTGTTGCATTGTATTTGAATGTGTGCGTGAACAAAATGCTGACGCACGCACACTAGTGAATAGTTAAAAATCGTGATTTTGCCAATAAACTTAACTGTTGATATTACCATTTATTGTGCAATCGTATTGCACGAACTTTTGTGAAAAAATAAACGTCCTGTAAGTCCTGAAATCGAAAATATATGCCATTGTCTAAAAAGTGTGCAGTCCATGTACGGTCAGCAAACTCATCAGACAACAGGCAAAGTAATAATAATGGGAAGTTTTCAGGGAGGCAATTTAAAAGAAAAAATCGTTCTTAAAATTCCGGTAGATGGCGGTGTCTCGACATGGTTGTGTCTTCTGAAGATTTTGCAAAAGCACCACAGAGAACAAATTCGCTTTGGTTGGATGGATGTTTGTTACTCTTTCACGCAAAAACTACAAAACGGATTTTGATGAAACTTAACAATATTAAATATGCTGTAATTTATTCACCACTTATTGACTGGACCACCGCGTCACCGGGACCACGCGGACGAAGCCGCGAGTGGGGCCACTAGTCATTTATAAGACCTCCGCAATTATGTGTGTTAATTATCAGCTAAACTTCATTATTTATGTAACTGGGGCAAAAGTGGATTTGTTTTACTATGTTTTTGTTTTATCAATCAGTAAATATAAATTTGTTTTTCATCACACCTATTTGAAAAACGACAATTGCCTACTATAGTATAGCGGGGAGCCAAATTCAATTTTGCTCCCTAGGAGTTTGAGCTTTCTCTCTTCTGATTGGTCCGCTCTGTGCTTCTGATAGATTTGCGTAGTTAGGTTGGAGGCGCTCGTGTAAAAAATGTGTAGATAATAATATACGAGTTTCGAGTAGGTAGGTATTCGTAGCTTTTTATTTTTCTCATAGGTAGTGATGAAAAATAGTGATTATCACTCGGGGACAAAATATTTTGTCCTCGTTTTATTTTAGATTTATACGTTGATATATACATTTATATTTATAGATTGAATTTTTGAGATATCAAATCAAACCAAATATTATGTTTATTTCAGCCAATGTCCATAACTTTGTTATCAGGACTAATATGTAATGTTAATTGAGAGGTAGGTATATAGGTAGGTACATAAACAAAACATAAATACACATTCTAAACTTACCTACGCAAAATTTTATAAAGTAAAACCCTAGAGTACCTAACCTACCTAGTACCTACCTACTTTTAGTAATGCCACAATGGTGAAATTTGGTGCACCTTCGTTAGTAGCTTTTGCGACACAACTACAGGGAAAATTAAGAATTTCGTCATTTCCCTATAAAACAAAAAAACCAATGTTCGTTATTGACTCATTTTGTTGGAATTTTAATGACATTGTAGTTCAGTTAGGTTGGTTATACTAATTTCTTCGATAAGTTAAATTTAACGGCATGTGTAGGTACCTACTTTTTACCTAGGTAGGTACTCTTTGTCAACTTTCTCAGTTTGCCTTCCTTTCGAAGAAAATGGTTGTACCGTTCCATTTCGATCGCTTTTAATACCGTTAATTTCTTCATACCTACATATCTATTCATATCTCAGTTTGCAAACTTTTTAACATATTCATGTAATATACTCGATTTTGTCATCGAATACCTACATAAAAAAAAGTTCATATAAAGTCTATAAGTACTGCCATCATGATACTCTTGCTAGATTATTTTCATTGCCATCAAATTTCAATAAGTTTAAGTACCTACTGTTGAAAAATGTATTTTTCAAAACAAGCTTTTGTTAAATTTGTTATCGGAACCTGATCAAAATGAGCCCAAACATTGCCAGGCTACTACTAATCATCAAGGAGTTCCGTTGTCCACCTTCCGTCTCCATCATCAGATCAGCTCGCCCGGCCCCATAATATTGTATTGTCATCTGAACTTGATAGGTATGTAAAATTGAACAGAAAGTGTTACTTACCTACTTCTTATCGAAGCTACAACCGAGGAGATAATCTACAGAGAAACATATCCCTACCAGCATCTATATAGGTTTCTTTTCTACTCGGTGGAAGCACAGGAGTTTTCACAAGGAGTTTTATCAATAAAAAAACTAGTCATTAAGTAGGTATATAGGCATTTCCTGAACCGATAACGCCTTATGTCTTTATTATAAAACTGGTAATTCGATGCGAAACGTGCTGCATGCAAAGATTTAAATCTTTGGCTGCATGTACGATGCATGATTATCTGCTTTTTTTTTTTTCAAGGTTAGGTATTTGTTCTGTCGGTTCTAAAGAGCAATCAAATGTCAACAGATGTCAACTAATTTGCAAATACGTGGTTTTGCAGTAACACGTATTGTTATTTCCTATTAGGGTTTGGTTATCTAAATAAAATAGACAAGTGCGAGCGAGACTCCGAGGGTTCCGATACGTGAATGCTTCTAAGTAGCATTTGCGTAATATATCAGAACAATTAGTGTCTAGGTAGGGTAGGTAGATAGAAGATAGCAAATAAACAAGTAGGTACAATGATTGATCGAGTAACGAATAAGCACGCGTTGCGTTAAAAATCAAGCTTCAACTCAATGCAACAAAAAGATATAGCAATTAAAGTATATTTTTAACCGACTTCACAAAAAGGTTCTTTTTTTATGTTTGTTACCTCATATCTCCGGCGTTTATGAACAGATTTGGAAAATTCTTTTTTTATTTGAATAGGTATAGGTACTTCCAGATTGGTCCCATTTTTTTTCAGAATCCAGTTCTGATTATGGAATCCATGAGGAATTGAGGGAACTCCTCAAATATTGTAGGCATACATATGGCGATTTTGATATTTTCAGCAACAAACCAAGCATTTGCATTCAGAAAGTATCATGACCCTTTCACCATTATGGTTGTTTCATAAAAAAAAATCATCCAGATATTTTGTCGAATACAATGGCGGAAGTCGGTTTTTTAAATGAAAAGTTATTATTTGAAGAGTTAGGTAGTAACGAGTCATTTCTTTGAAACAAGCTTTAGAATCATTAAGAGTTTGTTTGCACAGTTTGTTAATTAATGCAACATCATTTCACACGAATTGGTACACCTCACCTGGGCTATTGTTATAAAAAATACTGTGTTCTGACTTTGTCGCATAGCAGTTTTTACCTATATGTATTGGTAAAAGTAATTACGTATTTATTTGAAAGGTTCATTATACTTATTGGAAAATGATCATAGATTAGGTATTTGTGAGGTTTCCTATTAGGTCTTCAGTAAAACTCCGATGCTTGTAAAAATGGACTGTATTTTCTTTCAATTTTCCTCTATTTACTCCCGACCCTAGCGGCTAATGGTTACAATTTTTCAAACAATATTATTTCGTACTAAATTATACATTACAAGTTAGGTGTCAACAAATACACTGCGGGACTTATCGTCCGCCACATTATTGTTACTAGCACCAAATGACATTGACACCGCAAAATGCTAGCGGCGAGTTATATAGAGTCCTGATTGAAGCGAGGGGTTCAAGCTGCCCATGTCGAAGACAGGCTTTATTCCAGAGGAGCTTACTCTACTTTTCACACAGGCTGTTTTGATTTTTGCGGTAGTAGATTATTGATAATCTCTAAAGCGTCTGGTTTGATAAACTCTGGAGTAGAATCACTATCGCTTGAATGAATATAATCACAGCACCAAACACAGTCTTTTGTTTCATATTCTTTATAAACGCACTTTTTTTTTGAGTTCTGATTATGATGGTCAGTTCGATTTTCGAACAAACCTCTTTACAATGCCATACAGGCATTTTTTACTTAGAGTTTTCCACGAGTATCCACACAAATTTGATATTCTAAATTCAAATCACTTTAGTCCCTAGGGAGTTACGTATAAACTTTATAATGCATTACGTTGAGGTTGCATTGATATGTAATTGAATTGGACATTGTCGAGCAGGTGGTGTGAAAAAATAATAATGTAATACCTACCGTATGTAGGTAACACAAGAGCGCGACCGGCGCGGCGGCGCGCGGCATCGTAGGTCATCATTATTGAATGAGCGAAGTAAATCAGTCTCTTAATCAATTGTGTGTAATTATGTATGTTAGTCTGAGGATAACTTTCGAACCGTTTATCGGATCTGCATGAAATTTGGTAGGTGGGTATTAGATAGTATTGGTTAAATTTGTAAGTAACGTATGAGCTACATCGGCCAGGGGTTTGTTGAGATATTGGTTTATTCTCCCCATTCTATTTTATGGGGAAGGCCTTTAGGTGTCCAGCAGTGGACACCTACACTGTGGCTGCTGATGATGATGATAAGAGGCAAGTAAGTTAGGTATCTACACTCAAAGGGTAATATATATTGTTGGCCGAGCAAAGTTGAACCGTCGATGTAACGTGACTACAACAATTAAATTTAATAGTTACTTTTCAGGGTTCCGTACATACGATGAGAAAACGAAACCCTGACTAATAAGTTCAGTTGGTCTAGCCTACTTGCACGGATCCTTCTCCACACGAGTCCGACTCGCACTTGATCGGTTTTTTTATCAGCCCTGCCGTCATCAGCGAGATATTAGCCAATAATGCAAGAGGAATGACGATTATGCTGTCACAGATTAGATAACAGGGACTATGCTGGGGCCACGGTCAAGGCTAACCGGTACCAGTTCTATTTAAATAGGTAGGTATACCTACCTCTTTCTTAACTTACTTGACTGGTATTGTAGAGACTAGGAAGGTAGGTACTAAACCTAAGTATTTTATGTCTTGTCGTACTACTTAACTAGCAGTTCGCCCTGAACGGATACCACGCGGTGAATCCATATAAGAACTTGACAATAAAATTGCATGGTATCACCAAGATTCACGGTGATTTGATCAGCAACGGTACGAAAGTTTTCGTCAAACTTTCCATCAAACATTCCCTGTGAGCTGGGATTCGAAGACCACGCGAAGCGCGATGTTTCAATATTCGCACTATTTTAACGAATCCTACGAAATTAGGTAGGTATATATTTAACTAATATTAATATCACCAACTTTCATGGTGTTAGGATCAACGTTTCGAAAGTTATCGCCAAACAAATTCGCATATAACATCTATTTATACTGCGAAAATCAACCCCTCTTCCTTACTTGTGGGGGAGGGATGGGGCTATGTCCAGCAGTGGACTTCTACATGCTGATGATGATGATGATTATAAGCTGGACACAGTAGCTACATTGAATTAACGTTTATTTAATACCAAGTACGTTTCATGAACTTTCTGAGTAGGTACCTACAGACTAGTGGTGGGTCGTCGGGGCGTCCATAGATCACGATACCGGCAGTGCCGGTCCCACAGACAACATGAGAGTACCACAGACTATATGGTGTTACCTGACAATGATGATGATGGATCAACGGTTCGAAAGTTATCCACCACCCACCCACATTCATACGAACGCCCCCTCTGGCTAACACAGTGAATTTCGCTTCGCTCGTCTACTCTATATAATTACATTTTTATACATTTTACCTACATAGGTATAAACTTACAATTAAACCTGACGATTATTGCTGAAGACAAAATAATTTGATGTAATGCACAGCTGAACGTTGCACCACGTGAAAAAGAGCAGCAGCAGTGAACGGTAACCTTTAGTTCACTGCACCTATAAAGCAAGGTTTTCTGGTAACCGAAGCAAATGAGAGTTGGAGCGGTGTAGAAAAAGTGTTCCTTCAGATTATACAACCGAACTACGATTTTATTTGCCATCAACTTGATAATAAAATAAAATTTTATGCCTTCCAAAGTTCAATCATAATACTTATATAGAATGAATTATAAATTCCATTCACATTTTTGTAATAATTTAATTCAATACACGATGGTTCCGTGATTCAGCTCTGCGCATACAAAGTCAAAGTTAATACCACAAACTACCTAAAGGAGATGTTTCATCTTGGGGCAGCTCTGTATGTACCTACACTACACAGAACAATATAAAAAAATACGGGATTTCCATAAAAATACAATTACATTAATTTGAAGTTTATTACAAAAAGGTTTTTTTTGGCGTCGCACTGTACAAAAATGTTAATTGTTGAGTTTTTTAATATGTTCAATGAGGGCTTTTCATCTTCGATTAAAAAGAAAAAAAATAGTTCAAATTGGTTCGATAGATGGCGCTGACTCAACTGTATCAATCAAGATTGTCTGTGGTGCACGCGTACAAAACTATTATCTAAGTAGTCGGTGGCTATTAGTCATGATATTCTGTTTGTGTTTGCTTCTTGAGTGTGCGCTAGTTATTTCGTAGTGTTTTTAGAAGTAGGCAAAAATAAATACCACGAAACGAAAATTATTTCTACGTTGGCGATGTTGACATTTCACTTTATTTTGACACTTGACTGCTACGTTACAGAGCAGCGCCATCTATTTTCAACGCTGAAAGCATGATTTGAAACGGCCGTGAAAACCCCTCATTGATCACCTTATTTTTAGGGCAGCCATGACAGTCGAGTGACTTTTGACCAACTGACAGCTTTGTTGAGTGTCATTGACAGTGTTGCCAGATCGTTCGAAAAGAGATGATTTTGTATCCCATTGGGCTTGAGATCGTCCCTTAGCAACAATCGTCCCGTTAAGGACACAACTGTGTATTATATTTTTTATAAAGTATTGTCAACCCTGTCATACACCCAAAACTGGATTGAGCAGTTTGTTGCACTAATATCTTACAAATAAGCACTGCCATAGAATATTTCACATAAAATAAAACTACCTACTTATATCTTTACATTGGTTAGTTTGTAATGCATATATTATGATTTTGGTTTATGTCCGTTCATGTTAAAAAGCGACCTTTTTTTAGTTTCCCCACCGTCCGAAATTGATAGTAGGTTCTGGCAATACTGCTGCTGATCGTAACCACAGACTACTCAAAATTACATTTCACGCATATCCGTCCGCTATATTTGAATGTGCTGTGTTGCTCTCCTTGGCGAAGATAATTTTAAATGTACACGAAAACTTTTATAGCACGAAATCGAAGTAATAATAAAGAAAATAAACTATAACAAATGGTTACTATATTGTTTAGCTATATTAAACATACTATACATAGTGCTGGCCAAGGCTCCATAGATTTAAGAAACATCTCCTTTGTGCACTTTATGTCAATACCTAGTATTTTATAGGAAATAATAAAGGTTTGTGAGCTTTATAGTGCTGTACAAAAATCCCTAACTTGGTTTCGTATATTATCATCACAAAACAAATTATGTTAAGATTTTTTTATAAATTTGGCTAACAAGGCGAACAGAAATAGGTCCAACTTCTAAAAAAATAAAATCGTAGGACGTAGCTATACAATAGGAGGGATTCGGATTTGCCATGAGGTCATATTCTTTTGAATGATCCATGGTTACTGAATCATCCTGTAGGTATAACTAGTCATTATGTATGTTTTGTTTGACTCTGAATGGTTCATATTGCGATACGATTTAGCAGTTCCCGTTTTCCGATTTCCGGCAAGACAGTAAATAAATAAGGTAACGGGACGAATGATGATATTCCATAACCAGTGTTGGCTTATTTTGATTGCTCGTGGTTGCGATTATGAAGGTATAGCCTATACCTTCATAACCTATACCGTTTAGGTACTAATTTTATCTTCATATCACCAGCCGGAAGTAAACGCTTGTTTGAAAAATATTTTCTTAAATTTTGTTATAACTGGAAGAAAGCGTTAGCCGTGTTGGTCGAGGAAAAATTTTTGTACGAAAAGCCAAACGTCTGTCATAACCCTCGACATAATTTTCATCATCGTTTATATCAAACCAATGTCTGATCTGTTCTCAAATTATGGTCATCAGAAACAACACTAGGAAATTCCTCATTCTTTTTTTTTTAATGCACGGAACCCTCTTCAAAAAATGGAATCATTATGCAAATTTTCCGCAATACAAAGCTGAACACGAGTGCAATTATAAAGTCAAAACCATTACACTAGTGAACTAGTGAACGAAAATGCAGTAGCAAGTGTTTTAAGGGTCTACACAAGATCTTATATAATGCCTCTGTGGTATTAATGTGCCCTATTTAAATGCTTTTATGCAGGGTTTGAAGATGCTGTCAAAAAGGCTGATGAGTATCACTAGTGTGTACCCATATGCATCTATACGCATTACAACTCTCTCAACATACGCCACTTTAAAGCTTTAGGCTTTTTAAATGGTCACAGTGGCTCTTCTAAAATGTAAGCACTATAGTGGTATCAGCTAATTCTTTTATGCAGCAATAAACATAATTTTTCTCCACTTAAATGCTCCTATGATGCTAATGTGATAATGGCTGTACAGTAACATCGTCGAAATACTCTACTAAAGCCAAGAATGCTACAATAGGATATTTTTCTACTTTTATACTGCCGCTGTACAGACTATAGCTATTTTTTCAGCTGTAGGATCACCTGTGAACCTTTATAAGTGTTTAAATTAACACTAAAAGTAGACAACTTAACAGCAACTTGTGCTACTTGGGTGGCGGCGATGAGCTAAACACTTGTATCGGCGTGTGGCAAGACGTGTGTTTATGTATATATTTTGACTGACTTAACATTCATATAGGTAACTACTTATATGTATCTACCTACTCTGATTTATAGTTAATTAGTACCTATAGATGTAAATGAAAATGAAGCAATATCGCGACGCAAGGAACGTTATAATTCATCAACGTATAAGCCAAGGAATTTTTATAATGTGTATAGCCTATTAGTATAGCGCCACACCTGCGGAACGTACCGCGCCGATCGTTCGGTTCAATACGCTCGCAGTGTTTTTCAAGTTCCCTATAGACACATCAGCTGAAATTACGTCGTGTAATAAACTACAGCCGCTGAACTTTCGGCGCGGTACGTTACGAAGGTGTGGCGCGACACTTATAGGTACCTGTTCGAGATTGACACTTATCGCTGACACCTTCAAAACTTCGAGCATCAATTCCTTAGAATAAGGACTAAAGCACCCTTATTCTAAAATCAATTCCTTAGAATAATGACTAGTAGCACATAAATTCTCCAAGATTCAAAATTAACCTTATGAATATATGTTGAACCTTCAAGTTGACATATTATGCTGTTACCGAGAAAAACTATACTTAATAAACAATGTAGGTAAGCAGGAATAGTACAGAAAATATCCATACCTTACAAAGCACACAATCTCGTCATACTAATATTTATTCTGTGATCTCGTCCTCTCACCCAACAGTCACATACATAGTTCAGGATTCCCTGTATCGTGGGTATCAACCACTACGAACTACGAGTACCATGGTACCAAAACACCCAGACCCGGAACAAATATTTGAAGATCATACAAACATTTGTCTCGCAGCGGGAATCGAACCCGTAACCTCATGCATCTCAGCCGGCTACGCGCCCACCGCGCCACAGAGGTATCATTGAATTGTTTTCCTCGTGCGAAAGCAGATGAAATATATGTAGATAATCAGCTCTTGCCTCTTCCAGGGAAATCTATAGCTGGCTTGAGCAATGACGTGCATCTGATTCCTTGCAAGAAACTGCCGTGCAAGCTGAAGAAGGGCACGAACCAACACATAAGCATCAATTTTACACCGGGTAAGTTTTAATATAATTCTACATTGTGTCGTTTCAACGAGAATCTAGTCCTTTTAGCGAATACTTACCGTTTAGTGGTTCTGTATAATGTGGTGAATCAAAAATCCGTGTTACAATACACACACCAAACTTCCGTGTCAATTGTTTGCAAAAAACTTAGAATCAGTCAGCTCTCACGAGATGAGTAGCAGCATGTGATTAAGGCAAATTGCAAAAAACTTGAAATCAGCTGGAGTAATCCCTTAGTCGGCTTTTATGACATCCACGAGGGGTCTATTCTAGGCCGGACAAACCAAGACACCACCACACGGCAATATCAATTTAATATGGTAATTTTGTTAGTAGTAGAACTTCTTGTGAAAGAGTTCGTCCGGGGATGTACTACCATCGTACCTATTTCTGCCGCCAAGCAGTAGTGTTCGCATTGCTGTGTTTCGGTTTAGTAATAATAATAAAGCTTGTCTGCTTGCCAAGTAGGTAGCATAAAAAAACCCCAATATTATTCATTAAATCTCCATTCTTTAGTGTTAAAGGAAAACTCATTTTGTAATAACCTAGGTACAACGTTCAAAATGGTTGGTTATTTTCAATAAAATTTTAACAAGTTTTCTCAGTTATCAATATTGAAAGCAATTGGCTAACTTAATATTTTTATTTTACAGATAAAGACATAACTAATGTGATAAATCAAGTAAAAGCCGATGTATTTGGAGTTCTCCTCCCGTTCCCGGGCGTCGATGGAAACTCTATCTGCGATAAGGTGTATAACACGGAATCTGGAGAAGCAGCGTCCTGCCCCCTTAAAGCTGGCACCAAATACACCTACAAAGATTCTTTTCCAATCCTTAAAATATATCCAAATTTAATGGTTAACGTGCATTGGGCGTTGAGAGATAGCAATGAAAATGACATTGCGTGTTTCGAAGTTCCTGCTAGAATCACCACGTAAGGATTTAAAAAAATTGTCCGTCTTATTTATGTTTTTTAATGGAACAACTGTAATAAGTACCTAAGTTATGACAATGAAACTTTTGAAATATCTAGGTAGGTATTAGTTGTTTTATAATGAGTAAGTGTAGGTAGGTACAAAATGAATTCGATGATGCGAATAAAGTACCTACTTAGTTAAGGTAGGTACATAATGTAATTATTACTATTAGTACCTACCTACCTAATACCTCAGTGATCTGAGTAGGTACCTACCTAAATGTTATTTTCTGCATTTTATTCGTATAATCTTAACAGGGTAGGTACCTACTATTTGACTGTTTTTAGAAAATTAAGTATCTGTTATAATAAATCAATATGGTGTATAATTATAATATCTTCATATATTTCAGTATTTTTATTAAAAATCGGCGAATAAATTCAAAGTATTTTTAGGACCGCGTAAGAAACACTCCTGTGGGTCAAGTGACTTCAACAACGTCACAGACATCTCAGTAAAAAAAAAAACATTCGCCAAACTTTAAAAGCCGGGTCCGCTGCGCCGCGCCATGTTTTGGTGTTTTACAAACATAACAGCATGCAATGCTCATGTTTTGTTAGCAAAATTAAACACAAAGAGCACTCAACAAACATTTTAAAACGTTGTTACTTACTTTCATGTGACGTCATTTAGAGATTCGACCAATGAATAGAGCGTCTTTATGTCGGGTGAGAAAAAGTATAAATAATGGTTTACATATAATTCGTATTTCATTTACATATTACGTTTACACAGGTAACGTTCTATCGTCTATTGCAACGCCCTTAGAGCGATAATATAAAACTATCTAAAAACCTGATCAGAAGGATATCTACCATTCAAATCTGTTTTAAAATTAACATTCCATAATCGATTGCTGAGATTTGGGCGATAAAATCTAAGCTAAGAACCTGCCCGAGTCATCCAAAACCTTGGCAAAAAAACACATTATAATGCCCAACTCGATCATATTTGGTTGCTCAAAGATCCTATGATTATTCCTCTTCTACGGCATAGGTACATGAAACCTTGCTTGAATAATTCGTCCAAGCATGAAACTATACATATATATCTATAGGGAGATTCTAGAGTAGAATCCCGAACGTAGCGAGAGATTCAAAGTACGTCGCCCGAGCCAAAAATATATTTTGCACCCGAGTGTTACATTCTACTTTTCATCACCCACTATGAGAAAATAAAAGGCGCCTCATATTTTATTTCAAACCAAAACCATGAATTTCTAACAATCCGTGAAAATTTACGAAAACGCGGGTTGTAGTTCGCGCGTTTTTCATTTGTTTTTTTCAGCCGGGCCTATCTATGGGCCGTCATACCAGCCAGTATTTATTTAGTAATATTTGCGTTCGACTTCTTTGGCGCTGAACACTAAGATGTTCCAAATTCAAAAAAAAAAACAAAAACTGACTCGATTTACAAAGAAGTAAGGCGTTGCCAAACTTATATCTACTTTCTCTTTTACTCGTAGCTAGGTTCCGTGGGATGGACAAAGACATATGATCACTAATACGATACACAGATGTAAGAGCGGCAACGTCTTATGACTACGTCCATGTCGTGGTCGTCCATTGTGATATTTCGTCCAAGACGCAATACTACGATTATGACACAGGGCGGTTGTTCTGATAAATAAGGCGTGCTCGGTTTTTGGGTCGAACTGGGTCGGCTATTTGCCCGACCGATCCCTAGTTGTAAACAATCTTGTAAGCAATACATGAATTACTATGAAATAATGATATTTTACACAACAATGGCACTAATGTCCTTATGTTTACTATAAAGCTCACAAACGAAACATACATTTAGAACAAAATAATGAAGCAAAACTACAATTTCAATGTAAACTGTTGAAGCACTTGTGTAAAGTCAGTCCAGGCCGATACTGACTTTGCCTCGTTCCACAATGCACAATATTACACTCAAGCATTGTGAAATCCAACTTGTGTAGTAAAAAATATAGGTATTTGCTAATAAAATAGTGAAACTTTACGAAAACACAAAAAGTAAACAAAACTTTGAATGAAGGCAATCAAAGATCACAGGGTATTGAATGAATGGTTGAATGCACGCTAATGGTGGGCAATTTTCATACAAAATAAAAGTTACTGCCGCTCCATTTTGTTCCTTGCTCCAAGGATTATGAACTAAAAATATCCTCGGCCAAAACAAACCCTATTGTTGTTGTTGGAAATTGGATATTTCAACTTAGAATAAGGTCTTGCTTTACCCTTAGTAAAATTACGACATGAGTTCAAATAAATCTGACGATTTGAAGGAAAAGATATTAAATGTCGCTAAAAAGAACCCAAAGGGGATATCGCAAAATGACATCAAAGCAGCGATGCCCGAAATATCTGCGGCCGAATTGGTTACAGCTATCAATGAACTTCTACAACAAGAACATTTTGATTTATTCAATCAAGGAGGGTCTCTTATATACAGGTAATGGTTGCAAATAATTCGTTAATGTAGAGTTTATTAAAAGAGATACGGTTTTCAGTATGTTATCCGTAAAACAGGCTCAAAACTCAAACCAGTAAACAGGCTGTGAAGGGTGCAGATAACGAAGAAAAAGTAGTGTACAATTTGATTGAAGAGGCAGGCGACAAGGGTATTTGGATTCGAGACATCAGAGTTCGCTCAAACTTAGCTAACACACAGCTTACTAAAGTACTTAAAAGTCTTGAAGGCAAGAAAGTCATAAAGGCTGTGAAATGTGTGAATGTAAGTTTTTTTTTATAGTAACTACAGAGTGCTACTCTACTAAAGAAACCCTCATTTACTGCCTATTTCAGTGCCTATGTATTTGTTTACTACAAAACTTATTTATATTTTCAGGCATCTAAGAAAAAAGTTTACATGCTTTATAACTTAGAACCAGACAGATCTATTTCTGGAGGAGCATGGTACCAAGATCAGGACTTTGAATCAGAATTCGTAGATATCCTGAATGTGCAGTGCCTCAGATTCCTCAACCAGCAAGCTGACAAGATTAAAAATAACCCAAGAGGCCCTATCATAGGTAGAACTCAGTCCTACGCCACAGCAGCTGAAGTACAAAAGTATATTACTGATTTAGGTGTAAGCAAAGTAAGTTTCTGCCAAGTGATTTTCACTAAAATTGGGGATTTTTAATGTTGATAATTCTCATCCATGTAGCATGTGCTTGTAGTTTTAATTATATCTTACTACAATTACATAAAATGTATGCTCAGGCTCAATTGGACCAACCAGGAATGGTATTTTAACCCTAGGCTATGTACAATGCAATTGAAAATCAATGGTGTAGTACAATGATTGAGGTTAGGCCTTATTTCAACATCTTCTTTTTACATCTTTTTACCACACTACTAGGGCTACTATGTCTATCCATCTTCAGGACCAGAGCATGGATCCTATCCAACTGCAGAAGGGGCTGAGAGCGGGAGATGTTATTTCTCCCAAACTGCTCACCTCTGCATTGGATATGTCTTGAGCTTCTGGACTGGAATGGATATATCATCAACATCAACGGCAAATACATCACTTACATTCAATATGCCAATGACATGCACAATGCTCGAGAGACCTTGATACTGCCTTTGAACGTAACCCATGTCAATTGAGGGTGAGGAATAATCTACATACCTACGTGCATAACAATCAACGGTTGGATGTGGGCCGTCCGTCAGTCACTAGTGGGCCTTTAACAACAAAATTATTATGGTAATTTAGAAAAAAAACCGTCAGTAATAAAGGTTTAAGAACTACTTTACTTCAGTGTATATTGTGCAGTTATACACATTAGTCTTAACTATGTTAAACTTTAGTTACAACATTGCTTTTATTAATAGTTTTTGTTTGTACATCTGTCTTGCATCTATTACATAAAAGTTTCAAAGTGCACCGCCAATTTGAGAAAAAAAATGGCATCTGATGACTACCACCCTCCCATACAAAAATATTTGAACTCCTTTCAACAATAATGATTCTATGCCAAGAACTTTTGCTGATGCAAATGTAGTCTAGTGCAGACGAGGCTTTTAATACCTCAAAATACCGCATAGGAGCTAGGTTCCTAGCTCCCAACATTCTGATATCAAAAATTTAATTGCATTTTTATTTCAGGTTACCCTAGACGTAGAGGATGTCATTACAATTCTAAATACATTAGTTTATGATGGCAAAGCAGAAAGCACTGTGTACCCTGACGGCAGCAAAGTGTTCAGAGCTATAGAATCCCTAATCCCACCACCAGGGCTTGTCCAGGTGCCATGTGGGATCTGCCCTCTTATGCACAAGTGCAGCTCAAATGGGCTTGTATCACCGCAAGACTGTAATTACATGAAAGAATGGTTGGAATAATAAAATTCTTTATTTTGCATAACATTTCCACTAACTCAATTTGTTTGAGCATTCATTGTTAAATATGTTAAGCTTAGTTGTTATGTAACTTTGCTACTTGTACCAACTAGAATATTTGTAAATCTACCTAAATCTAAAAGATCTAACCAGGCTATGAAAATATGAATCAGTTAGGTACAGCAATTTATTATTTTATCTAAATTAATAAGCAATAAAAAACCTTTATTGAAAAAAAGTTGCATGATTCAATACCTACACTATAAACATAAATACAAAAACAGTGGTTAGCACATACAATAAAAGGTTTATCAACTTTACTACATTGAGTATGTCTTCAAATAATACTTAATTAACAAACTATATACACATTCAAAACAAACTTCTAAAGTTATTCTCTATATTATACAATGCAGCCGAGAGAATGGCTGGTTCTCTTTTATGAGTGTTTATTTTCTCTTCATTTTCATCACCATCATCATTATGTTTAACACTATTTTTGGGAAATAAAGAGCTAAAAGCGTCCATTTGTATATAATTCAGAGATTGAAGTAAAATGCCTTTGTTTGGGTAAGGGGTGGGAGTGGTATAATCTGGGTAGTCTGGTTGCGAAATATTTTGAGAGACGGGGGTGGGTGCTGCAGGTGGTGGGGGTTTTGAAGCGGATCCACTCTCAGGAAGTGGTGGAGGCTGGACTGGTATTTTCCCACCTGCAAAGATAGAACACTGATGAAATATATCTCAAGTGACATATATAAAGCCAATATAATATGTATATTGGATTGGATTTTTCACCGACTTCACAAAAAGGAGGCTGTTCACAATACAGACGTTTTTTTTTTTTTTTTTTTTGTATGTTTGTTACCTCATATCTCCGGCGTTTATGAACCGATTTGGAAAATTCTTTTATTATTTGAATAGATATACTTCCCAGATTGGTCCCATTTTTTTCAGAATCCAGTTCTGATGATGGGATCCATGAGGAATTGAGGGAACTCCTCAAATATTGTAGGCATACATATGGCGATGGCATTCAGAAAGTATCATAATCCTTTCACCACTATGGTTCTTTCATAATTTTTTTTTCATCCAAAATTATTTAGTCGAAAACAATGGCGGAAGTCGGTTTTTTAAATGAAAAGTTATGACAAAATTAAGAATGTACTGTATTACAATTGTACTCTAATAACTCATGTTTTGTGGATGGATTGAAATGCAGTTTTCAATGTTTTTTGATAAAAACGTTCCAATTCGTATTCATTCATATATAATAATCCAATTTAAACAAATGGCCATCTTCCAATGCTTCTAGCATACTTAATTGCAATTGTTGTGATTAAGCTGAAATTGGCATCCATTGACTTTTACACCACAAAAATGTTGTCTTCAATAAAATATGATTCCTTACTAATAGAATGGATCATCCTCTCCATTTCCCTGAGCTGAGTCTGTTGCCTCTGGACCGTGAAGTAGAGATCAGCGATAGTACTAGAAATGTAACTCATCTCCTCTTCTTTCTTAGCTTCCTTGGCAGTTTCCTTTTTACTTTGTCTGGAACAAATAGTAAAGTTTTAGAAACAATATTCTACCTTGGAACCAAATTTTACCCTAAAAGTATAAGTACATAAGCCATAATAAAATGAAGAAAGAAAATAACTTGAAATACCTTGCATATTCTACAATGAGCAATCCTGCACCTATCACAAAAATAACTGATTCGCCAAGTAGATTGGCACCTAATTCGATAGCCATTTCCTGGCTCAGAACTGGGATATTGACTGGCTTCCCCAAGTTGAGGATCCACATTTTTGCCTTCACTTCACACCAGTTATAAACTGAAAAAGATAAATTTATTGAATTGGTTTTTTACAAACATTAGTTTAGCAAAACAGGTCAGCAGTCAAGGAGTAAGCTTTAACGAAATGCATGTCTGTTTGCAAGTAAGTTTGGTACTCAAGGAAAATCACTTACACTGAGCTGGAGGCATACAAACATAGGTCCTGAAAAAGGGACTATTCTTAGCTCGTTCTTTACAAACATTTGCGATGGGTTTACTTATCTGTTTGATTAGCAAAACAGATAATTTTGCAATAGGAAATGCTCCTACTACCATTTTTATATTTTTCCAGTGTGTATCGTATTGATTTATTTACTCTGAAATAATGAAATCATCACCATCACATAAATAGACCGAACCGATTATCCGACGACGTTTTTGTTTGTTTGGTTTACTGGGTAGAATGTCAGTGTCATGTCAAGTTGACACATCCTTGGAGGTATAATATTATAGTTGAGTTTATTCTGCTTTTTCGAATCGAGACGTTGTCCATTTCTATTTTTTATTAGCTGACGACTTGGCATAGCTTGAGGATTTGGCTTAGATAAATAAAATAACGTAATAAAAAGCGTTTATTCCAATCTTTCCTACCAACAGTTCGATAGTCTAACAGTTTGGACAAAATTATTCCAAACTGTTAGCCTGCCCTGTCGGACAGATTGGAATAAGAAGCAACGTCCTCTCGAACTATGCATAGTATAGGGTTCCGACTTAAGAGAATGGTTCCGATTCAGATTGAAGTCAAGTCACATCATCATCAGCCTGAAGAAGTCTGCTGCTCCCTAGAATGCCACGACGAACGGTCTTGAGCCGCCTCAATTCACCGACCTTTTATTCTAATGCTAATTTGTTATTAGTACTTACCCTACTTAGTCCGATGAACGAGGCAATTCTTTGTATGCACACCCTAACAAAAATTCCTCTGTCGCTGAAACTTTGCTGTGTGATAAAGTAAGGTTTATAGATTACGGTTGACAGGTTATCTAGGATTTTTTTTATTTTTAAATTAGGTATTCCTACCTAAACATGGAAATCACTTATAACATTCGGTGGAAAATTGCTCAGTCTGAAATTTCTTCGGTGTATGTTAGTATACATTAATAAGTATAGATATGTAATGGTATCCAGGAATATTTCGATTTCGGTGAGGCAGAAATTAAAGAATATCTGTTTTTTTATCACAACTTTTTCAGGAAAATTGCTCAGTCAGTTTTTATTTTTTTGTACGCGTAAGGTTGTTTACACGAATCGCCTTGCAGAGTTATCTAAAAGATTTGCCTTTTCGTTCATAGCTTTATGGTTTTTTGGAAATAACTTTCGGCGGAAAATTGCTCCGTCCTTTTTTATTCATTTATTATTTAAAGTACACTCAAATACAACAGCATTTTAAAGTATCCAATAAAATTTCGGCGTCGCATACGCATTTTAGACTATCAACATTACGCGCACAGCCGCCGGGAGCTACTTTTACTACTTCTTGAGACAATAGTTTTGATCAATGAGAATCAATATATATATAAGGCAAATATCACTCACCTACTTGCTGACTCTCACGATATCTCAAGAACGAAATAATAATAAATAATGTTTCTTTCGGCTCTAAGTGCTTGTAAGTTTAATATTTGTATGAAAAAAGTTAGAGCCAAATTGAACCTAACGTCATTACATAGAAGTTGAAAGCCGAAGCAAAATCGTAAAGTTTCTCAGACGAAAAAAAATGAGAGACAGAGTCGTCGTGAACAAACAGCTACAGAGGGTCCACTCAGAACATAGCGCCATTTCTGGTAAGGACACATTGACTTTACGTTTACATGTATTCTCACGCAATCTCGAGCAGAGCTCAGTCGCGACTATAATAGCGAGTGCAGGCATTTGTCACTTGTTAACAAAATGAGTAGCGGTATTATTACGCTTGCAGTGTATTTGGTTGTTTAAATACAACCAAATGAAAACGTTCTTCACCTTTCCAAACGAGATTGTTTGTAACTTGTTCCAACTCCTAATAATCTACTCCTTTTCAAAATTCTGAATGAATACAGTAGCAACCTTAGTGAGTCAGGCAAGTTTAGGTAATTATTTTCAAGGACGGTGGGAGCGGACCTTCTGTCTATTTCTATATTTTGTGGTCTTACCTAAACTGTCAAATTTTGTAACGTTGATCATTTCTTCTTCGATGCGTTGGCTGTTTTTATGACGACTTCTAGGTGGCCAGTATGTTTCAATTGATTTCTAACGAGATTTAAAAAAAGTACGACTACATACAAAATAAGCTTGCCAAGTGCGAGTCGTAAGTACTCGAGTAGGTGTGCTGACTGACGGCTTTGAATGTGGTAGTTTTCCATGATTTTGATATATTTTCAGTAAGTAATTTATTTTAATTTTTTATTCAAAAACGAGTTGAGTGTCCCTGGGAGAATTTTCAATAGCGTTATAGTTTTGATTGTTTTAACAGACACTCGCGATAACTTTCGTTTAATTCTTCATCGTGTTCTCAATATTCTTATTTTTTCCACATCTTTTTTACGTTATTTTGGAGATAAGTTTAAGGACAGCTACTTTTAGGCGTTTTTTTTCGGTGTAAAAGTGATAAAAAAGTTGCTCATAGTATCATCCAAAAAAAAAACAGAACCTCGATCACCAAAAACGGAATGCGGATCCCTAAGCAAAAAAGCTGTGTCAAAAAAGGAAAAGCGGTATATCTGGCAGCCCTTGCGCGGAGCGCATGCGTGGTGCGGTGCCCCGCTGTATTATCAGAGGCCCAAACACGAACATCTAAAGTTACGAAGACACGATAGTAAACTTCAAATATCTACTCACAAATATTGAAAATTTCAAGTCACCCCTGTGTCTTTGGCCAATATTTGACGTTTGAGATCGTCTCGATTGCGTCTCGGTAACATTAATTGTTCGTGCTGAGCCCACAGAACTCTGCGCGGTACGAAAATTGTCTAAGTATGAAATGTTGATATTTAAAAGTTTATGTGTTTATGTGTTTTGGCGAAATTTTATTGGATAACTTAAAATTCTATTATAATAAAGTATACTGTAACTAACAAATGAATAAAAATGGACGGAGCAATTTTCCGCCGTAAGTTATTTCCAAAAATCCATAAAACTATGAACAAAAAGACAAATCTTTTGGATAACTCTGCAAGGCGATTAGTTTAAACAACCTTACAAGTACAAAAAAATTAAAACTGACGGAGCAATTTTCCTGAAAAAGTTGTGATAAAAAAACAGATATTCTTAAATTTCTGTCTCACTGAAATCGAAATATTCCTGGATACCGTTACATATGTATACTTATTAATGTATACTAACATATACCGAAGGAATTTTGGACAGAGCAATTTTCCACCAAAAGTTATTAGTGATTTTCATGTTTAGGTAGAAATACAACATTTAAAAATAAAAAAAATCATGGATAACTTGTCAACCGAAATAAATTGATGTTACCCATGACTAACTTAAAAACAGTGGCTAAAAGTCCAAATTTTAGGCTCATTAAGATTTTCAATAAAATACCAGAAGAATTAAAAACAGAAATTAAGGACCAGTTATTCTATAATAAGTTAAAATCCATGCTTTTGAGAAAATGTTATTACTCACTGGATGAATTTATTAGTGACAAATTATAGGATGTTTATATTATATGTTCTGATGTAAAAATTAGTTAGTTAATTCCTGTTTTTGACTAGCCTACTCATTAACCTATTTAATTTAATTGTTTTGTCGTATACCCAAGCTACAAACTGACATAGATATTATTGATTTGACTTGCCTATACCTTCTTTTAGTTTTTGACATATTATTGTATTGTATACATGCGAGATATTAAATTTGATAAACCTACCTATTTCTACTCTTATGTGATTATGACATTGTTTTAAATTGTTTTGACTTGTATTTTAATAACTAACATAAGTATTGTCCTATAATTTTATTCTTGATCTTGACTCCAAATTGCAGCGCCCTGACGGGGTTCATGTACCTACCTGACTAACAGTAAATATAAGACCAATTACTAACTATATTGTATGTACATGAGAGCAATAAATAAATACAAATACAAATACCGTAATTTATGAACTTTACTTTATCACACTGCAAAGTTTCAGCGACAGAGGAATTATTGTCAGGGTCAAACCCCCTCACTGACTGGACTATACTTACTACTGGTAAATTACAGATCTCATTAAAAAAACTCATAGACTGATATACTTACCCAACTAATATGAAATTTTAAAAAAAAATTTTATTCATATAATTTGTGTGTATTACTACCCCAAACCACTGTATAACTCAGGCGTGAGACACTGTCTTCGTAACAGTGGTACAAGTGGCTCTTAACTTTTTGAAAATAATGATTTTTCCATATCTTTTCCTGTAAGTATGTACCAGTATTATTTAAGAAAATAAATACACTTCAAACTAGATTAAATATTCTATGGTAATATAAATATATTGTTATTATTTATATGATTATATGGTACAATACACGTAAGTCACGGGTTTTGGAAAAAGTGATTCACTGTGAACCACATGACCGTAGATCTACTCTACGTCATGTGGTTCACATTGACCAGCCAAAGGTCGTCTGGAAGAAAACTTTTCTAAGCGATAAGACCGCCCAAGGTGCAGGTAGGTACAATAAAGTAAGTAGGTATTTTCTTTTATATTCTCTCAAAACTGCCTATTCTGTGAATTTCATCTAAAGCATTAGAGCTGTGTTTTATATAATATATACAAGCAACCTCGGCCTTAAAACTGCCTATCCTGCTGTAAATCTAATCTACATTTCGAGATAATTTGTACGTCCAGTCAAGCAATCTCTGCTTCAAAACTGCCTATACCTACCTACCGTAAATTAGTCTAAACCGTTGGAGCAGATTTTATATAATTTGTAGCTGTATAGATAAGCAATTTCGGCCTCAAAACTCGTTATCCTGTGAATTTCATCTAAACCGTTACAGCCGTTTTCGAGATACCTAATGTAGCAATCTCAGTCTCAAAACTACCTATCCTGTGAATTTCATTTAAGTCGTAATGCCGTTTTCGAGATCACATGTAGGTAGACAAGCAATAATTATACCTACGTTGCTCATTATTAAATAGGTAAGGAACTTATGAATAGTGGAATTAATCCCACCGGAACGCGCTTCTCATCATGAGTACGAATAAAAAAGCTACCTATGCTCTTGGAATAACTTTATTTGGATACTCAGAGGTCAACTTTATACTGCGTAATGCTTTCTTTGTTTGGAAAATTACAGCGCAAAATAAACACATTGTTTACTTCAGGGGTTGATTCTAAAGTTTCCAAATATCCAAACCAGTAAATGACAAGTCCTGGTCCAAATCTATTCCAATAGCAGAGAAGTTGTTCCTTCAAATATCCTGAATGATTCTCTTCATCTCCAAACAGTGCTTTACTTTCAATCCAATTTACAATGAAGCCATCAACTGCGATGGGAACATCTAGTTTGAAGTCTGGAGTCTTGTCATATCCTCGAGCTCTCAGTATGTTTTCGTCAGAAAACGTGATGTTCATTAACCGGAGTTCTCTTTCAAGCCTCAGCTCATATTCTAAGCCAATTGATCTGAAACATAAATTCGTCTAAAAAAACTTTCTTTTTATGTATAAAAAGGCTTTTGAACATAACAGAAATAAAATTACTGACTGTTTTATTATATCTGCATACGGACCATATTGGTTGTCATTCATGATTCCCTGAAATTAAGAATCATTATCAAACGGCATATTTTAAAGTAATGTTTGTTTGTTTGTTACCATGCTGTGATGACTGAACATACATAACATAACACCCAACAGTCACATACAGTATTCATGATCCCACACTAGGATTCCCTGTGTCGTGGGTATCAGGAACTACGAGTACCATGGTACCATAACACTCAGACCCCGAACAAATATTTGCGGATCATGCAAACATTTGTCCCGCAGCGGGAATCAAACCCGCACCCTCTCGCATCTCAGCCAGCTACTCGCCCGCCCCGCCACAAAGGTTGTCCTACGGACGGGTCGGTCTAACGGATATTGATAAAACTTTGCATTGATACAAGTTTGTGACCTGGATACAAAATTATAGCTATAATGATACCTTTAGGGTTCCGTATCTCAACAGGAAAAAACGGGACTTTTACACTATGTTGTCCTGTCTGTTGTATCAAAGAAATTAATTTCAAACTTAATTGAACAACAACTTCATTCAAATTCCTACAAATGGGAAAAAAACTTTTGATAGCTAAAATAGCTTTTGTCTTGTTTTAGCGTATGCCATTTTACAGCAGAGAGAACAAAGCAAAAGCTATTAAAATAGGTTTAAAAAATTATTTATGAATAAGAGGGTTAGCCACTTAGCCACGAAAACTAGTCTAAAATAAAAGTAAAAACAAGTTTTAAAATGTACAACTAAAGCCCTTTCATGTGATACCCCTCGTGACCTGATTGTCTCACTTTTGTTTTTTTACCCTCTCTTCCACCCCAATATTTCAACAATCAGCTGACTGACCGATGTAGCTCATAACCTTATCTACAAATTGTATATACACTATCTACACACCAAATTTCATGAAGATCGGTTAAACAGTTCGAAAGTTATCCTCAGACTAACATACATACATACACACATACAAATGCCAATTCACCAGAGTTGACTCGAGACTTCAATGAAAAGACTATTTCAGACCCATGAGATTCACGAGATGCACTAAAAAGACATGGCATACAAAAATCGCGACCTTAGGGTACTTCCAGTGCTCACAATTCTGAAATTTGGAATGCTACGTGGTTTTATAACACAAATAAAGAAAAAAGTCTAAAATTAAGGTTTTTTTTTTTAAATGTATTTTGTAGGAAAAAGTGGCTAAAACTGGAAAAGGATTCTTCTGGTTTGAAATTTTTCCAAAATTTGATTTCGAAATAATTTACGCATCAGAACCCTCAGGGTGCGAGTCTCGCTCGCACTTGTCCGTTTTAATTATCCCAATACCACTTCAGCCAAGTCGCTGTCAAAAAGTACACAAATACAAATAATATTCATGCATGATACAGTACTAGTCACCAGAAACACTTGATAAGCTAAATCCTTGTCCTCAATGAGAGTAGTGTCTTTGAAGCATTTCTTCGTCATCGTAGGGTCAGAGTAAGCTCCTTGCAATAATGATCTGGCAAACAGAGCTGGGCTGATACCTTGGCTATCTGAAAGTCTAAAGCAAAAATGACGATTCTGTTAATTAGTAATTTGTTGCAGACCAACTAAAATAGGAAACTGTACACATACTCTTGTATGACATTGTTCTTCTTCCTATCCTTCATTATCTGGTCAAATAAGTCATGGTATTTGCTTGATATAGAAGGTGATTTTCTATAACTTTGCTTCATTGATCGTTGTATAAGAAGAGCTAATATACTGCCAATGGTTGAAGGAGCTAGGCTGGAAACACAAAACGATACATTATGACATACCTACTGATAAATTCTAACTTTAATTTACTTTCACTAGTTACACACTTAACAATTGTGATGTGGGACTTCAACGTATGGCTGGCCATGAGGAATGGTGATGAACTGAGAGTGGAGCAATTCAGATTTGGACAGCGGAACCAAAAGGGGTCAGCCAAAAACTACGCCATATCTTCTCGTCACAGATACCGCAGAGCCTCAAGACGAAAGTCTATAATCAGTGCGCATTGCCAGTGATGACTTACGGCACTGAGACGTGGTCGCTAACTATTGGCTGTATAGACACACTAAAAGTTACGCAGCGGGCTATGCTAGTTTCACTACATGATATACTCCGAAATGAGGAAATCCTTAGAAGAACCAAGGTCACAAACATAGCTCTCAGAATTAGCAAGTTGAAGTGGCAATGGGCAGGTCATATAGCTCGAAGAACTGAACCGTTGGAGAATAAAGGTTCTCGAGAGGCGACCATAAACCGGACGACGCGGTAGAGGAAGGCCCTCCACTCGATTGACTAGACATTATAAACGTCGCAGGAAGTCGGTGGATGGAGGCGGTTCAAGATCATTCGTTGTGGCATTCTAAGGGGGAGGCCTATGTCCAGCAGTGGACTTCAACAGGCTAATGAAGATGATGATGGGTTGAAAACACACAAGACAAGTCAAACTATTTTTTTTCTATAAAACAAAAGAATTTGGTGTCCACATAATATGTATAGGCATTCCTCTCAAGTCCAATTATGTTTTTCCTGCATACTAATGCAAAAGGCAAGTGCCTCGTACCATCATGGGTGCAGAGATGTGGTGCTTGTTCACTGGGGCCACTGGGCACCATATGAGTGATCCCCGGCTGTCAAAGTGAAAGAAATCTGATTTACCTCTTATACTTCTTTTTAAGTTCATTTTCTGCTTTGCGGCTAAATGAACTCAATTTATTGAAGTCTTCTACAATCGCCTTGTATTCCTCCAATTTCATAGGCCTTATTTCTAACATAATGGTAGGTTTCGTTTGTAGTAAATCTCACATTGATGTTAATTACTTCAATAAGATATAGGTAGCTACAAAAGAACACTTGACCAAGGGTTTTAGGTTTTAGCCAGCTACAGCTACTATGTTATCAAATAAAAATAAAATAGGTAATCAATGATTTTTCAGAAAACAACGCAACAGTGTTGCCACAACGCTCTTGCTAAAAGTTACCTTAGAGAGTTCAAAAAGTAACCTTTTATTAGGAAAAGTTACCTTTTTTTGTGAGGTCATGAGGTAGTTAATGGTTACCAACGTTTACCACCATAGATGGCGCTGAATAGTTTGAGATTTTAATATAGGTAGTTTTAATAATGTAGCTTGCAGGCGCGGTAAACATATGGGAGCGTGGGGGGTATCATCAGGGGGTGTCCCTGACTTTTTTTCATATTACCGTGACGAACTTTTCATACCTACCTGTGGTATTCAGCCTTTGAAATAAAGCGATTGCGATCGAGGCGCCCCCGTGGAATGTCATTGCTTGGACAACGTTCGGACCGGACGGGCGTGTCGTTTGTAATTTATTAGTATCCGTTTGTTTGTTCTGATTTCCTACCAGTTCCCAGACCCATAAATGGGTGTCTGAACCCCACATTGGCGACGAGGATAAAAAATTGTGAGTACCTAGTCGATAATTCGACTAAAAGTTGCGTAGTGTTGCGTTAATTGAATACCGACATACATGGAAAACTTTTCTAAAACTCGAGGAAGGGTACTTATTCTTAGTGATTTAAATCAGTCGTAACGTGGTCGTAACTAGATATTTTTGACTTGATTTTTAACCGGCCACACGAATTTAAAAGTTTTTACTAAGTACCCTCTTACTTGAAATAAATTTATGGTGGCTAATTATCTCGCAACACGTCGCAACCATAATGAAATGACAACATAATGAGGCAAAATGTTCCAGTTCATGTCAACCAATTTATGAGTTTATTTCTGGTACCTTGCTTATAGCAAATAACTACCTATAAAGTTCTTGTTGATGTGAACCAACTCCAGGGAATGGACAAAAGTGTTAAGAGCTTCTATAAAGTTGTTTTCAATGAGTCAATTAAACTTTTACCTACTCAGTGAAATTGTGCCACGTATTTATTTTACGCAAGTTTGCTTAATGAGTCAATTAAACTTGTACCTACTCATTGAAATTGTGCCACGTATATATTTACGCAAGTTTGCCTAAAAGACGAATGTTAATGTCTACAAAATGGTGACAGTATGGAGCGATAAATGGCAATAACCTCCGATACCTACACATGTTTAATGTAGGTACGTACTCTAAGGTAGTGCATTTTGATCCCTCTGTTAATCAAATGAAATGAATTTTATTCATTGAAATCACAAGGATCATTTTGAATCGCCTTATAAACTAAAATTACTCCTGTTCCAACGCGCTCAAGCCTAGAAGAATCAGGCAACAAACACGGCTTGACTTACTTTGATGATATGTTTTACCACAAGGTGGGAAGCGCCTGTGTGGTGCCTCGGAGCAGGAAGTTGCTGATACATATTAAATGAGAACTTAAAAACCTAAGAAAGTTAGTCAAATGCAAATAAACATCAGCAAAAGTTTATAAGACAGTACATGCTCCACTTGATATAACCAGAGACTAGTAAAACTAGTCTCTGATATAACCTAATTTCTAAATATAATGTATGACGTGACCAAGTGTTCTTAATAATTGTTCCTATGGTTTTAATAAATGAGTATGAGTATCAGTATGAGTATACCTACTTATAAATAACAATCTAATAGAACCATGTAAAGAGAAAAGTACAGATATTATAGCAAATCAGCTCAAATCAGATGTAGCTATTATCTGACAAGGCTTATGTGCGGCCGCTAAAATGTATGTACACCATAACAAAACCAAGTGCTCCCAGTGTTCCTACGGTGAATAAATGATATAAATATGAATATGAAATTTCCATTTATCTTCGAGTAAGATGTTTGGATGCACCTTCTGGAAGTTTATGATAGAACTGTACAGAATTCCTCATAAAAGACCCATTTACTTTCTTCAATCGAAATTTTGGTATATTTAGTTTGGTTGTATTTATAAATCCAAATACCATGCAAGTCACCCTTTTTCATACAACTTTCCAAGTGTTTATGTGTATGTAATAATATTTCATAGATATATTGCGAAATTACTGTGAGAATATTGATTTCTTTGAAACGCAAGGCGTTCAAGGGGTCACGTGACTTCATTTTATAAATGGCATGTATTGCCCGATTTTGTAAGACAAACATAGCTGGAAATATAGCTGTTTTACCCCACAGCATGATACCATATGACATAACAATATGAAGTAGCTAAAATAAACAAGCCTAGCTGTAGCTTCATCAGTAAGCTGCCTTAACATACAAACTGCATATGCAGTGGAACTAAGTCTAACAGCTAAAGCCACTATTTGCGGTGCCCACTGACCCCCTGGATCAATATTAAGCTCTAAGAAAATAATAGACTTAACAAGATCAAGTGTCTCCCCATTTATTTTAATATTTAGTTTGATAATGTTTTACATTTGGCTATGTGAATTTGATGCTTTTCGTTTTTAGCATTAAGCAAAAGATTATTTACTGTGATCAAAACATTATTTACAAGAACTCGCGACAGTGAATTATTTACTCTATCGTAATTTGCTTTAGATCTATCAACTTTGAAAATCAAAGAAGTATCGTCAGCAAACAGAACTATGCCACATAATGTAAAAAAAGAGATTGATAGTGTAAACTAGAAATAAAAAGGGCCTAGTATTGAACCCTGTGGCACCCCCATTACAATAGTCGATCCTTTCACCACCAACATCAACTTTTTGAATTCTATTGGATAAGTAAGAATTTACAAGATTAATTGGCAAATTTTGGATGCCATGTTTTAACTTGGAAATAAATGTATCATGCCACACACAGTCAAAAGCTTTGGACGATCGCGTTCTGTGAGTTCTCCTACGCTTCAAATATGTGTTCTAAGAGCATGGTATCAGCATCGGCTGTCGAATGAACCTTAGTTATTCCAAATGAATGACTGAAGAAGTCCGTGGAGGTCGAAGTGTGACAATAACTGAGTAAGAATAAGTTTCTCGAAGATCTTACTTAAAGCAGGCAATATAGAAATTGGCCTATAGTTACCTGGATCTTTATCATTTCCAGACTTGAACAAAGGATTAATTTACTATCTTTCATAAGATGAGGAAAGACTCTCGTCAAGACATCTATTGAAAATGTAGGCCATACACGGCGCAATTATCAGCACCTAGCACAATTACTAGAGAAAAACTATCAAAGGCATTCATAACCTGAATATTTTTGATAACATAGTATTGTTTATGTTTAAATTCATCTGGTTACTACAAGGTTTAGATTTACCAGTTTCATTATTAATTTCCAAGTTGTATTAATTTTATTTGCTGACTTTTCTATTGAATTTCTCAAATGCAATGATTTTAATGTATGACAAACTTTTTGAAGGACTTGGAATAGTTCTTTATGTACAAGATAAACGTTGGGTCGTGCAACATTGATTCCCCAGCCGTATAGAGTTCATATAGGGTTGTAGCCCAATCAGCGAACCCGACATTCGCTCTAGCTTTACAATCTCACTATGTTCCTCACTTATCAATTTAGACATACTGGTAAAAAGGTCATTCGGATCACCTACGCACGGTACGTACAAGGGGCATTTTTAGATCAATACTGCCGTGGAATTTCATAATGCGACTATCTGTGAAAGTGAAATTACAAGTATTTAAAGCACTGTGCTGTGACCATAGTGATCTGAGGTGAAATGTTTAATTACTGATGTATCAATTGGAACACTACTACAATAAATATTATCAAAACAGGTGGATGTTGTTAGTGTCACTCTTGTTGGTTATTCGAAGAGGTGATGTAAATTAAAACATTTAAACAAATTAAGCAGCCTCTCAGAAAAAGAACTAACCTATATTGAAATTTCCGCAGACTATAAGCATTTTACTATGTACAAAAGTTTTGAGCAATACTTTTTCCATAGTGGATTAAAATAACGCGAAGTCTGCGTCAGGGGGACGGTAAACACACAATGATATGCAGCTCTAGCTCAACAGCTCAATAGTCCTCTCAATAGTGAGATTTGCAACATCTTTACGTTTCTTGCATTTTAAAGTATTTCGAACAACAGTTAAGGAACCCTATGGCGTTCTTGCGTTTGTATGAACTTACAATATTGTAATTCTCATAATAAGGGAGTAACTCAAATTGTAACATCCAGTGTTCAGTTACATACATGATAATGTACATTAAAACTGTTTAAAAATGTTTCTAAGCCTAAGATTTTGCTGGGAAGGGCTTGTACATTTTATGTGGCCGGCCTTCTCATTGTCGAACTAGTTTAAATGACTGTCAGCTGACACTCCTACCTTTTACCCTCATTAGTACTACCTACTTCTAACCACGAGCTCGTGAACTGCGTTATAGTAGATACTTATAACGAGATCAAAAATATGAAATGCTAACAATTTAGCAATTATTAATTTACTATGTCTGCTGTCTGTTTTGACTCAAGATACTATGTATCAACAGTATCTCGTGTCAAAACAAAATTTCTAATAAAATTATTAGTATTAAAATACAAAACGTCTCTATGACGACATGTCAAATTCTGCAACATTAAATTAAGATTAAAAATTAATTGATTGTCTGCACTAACTTACAACTAGCTAATAATATCATATCGCATGACACCACACTTTCACCTAATTGTATTATCAGAGTGGTGTCGTAGTATCTTTACGTTTTGTGAATGAAGGCATTTGGAAAGCAATTATTTGTGACTACTTGCCCTAAGTAGCAAACCCATCCCAACGCCTATCTTATCTGAATACGCCACAGTCTTCCAAGTCTGCCACCAGAATTTAACCTGTCTAACCGGAGACTGCGTACAAGCAGAGGTGGGAACTACTTCAATCTATACAGAAGGTGTAGGCTGCTTCTGCGATGCACATGGATCAGAAATCTGGAAGGCTCTGATACAGGAAGATCGGGAGTATCGTTGGAATATAATACCTACACTTGAAAAGAGTAGAAGGTAGTAATTGGAAGATCTGTGATCATGAAGAAATTGAGGAGGACAATAATAGCGTACCTAGTAAAAAGATCGATAATTGTATAGGTACTTAATTAAAAATTCGATTTAGAATAATAATTATGTTGTAAAATCATTAGAAGTATCACTTTAGAATAATGATGGCTTACTGTATGTTGTAAAATCACTAGATGTATATAGTAAAATAAGAATAGTAAGTTAACTTTTGGAAATAAGCAATTGTTAATTTTTAATTTGTTAAAAAGGAAGAGATGTGGTATTCAGCCTTTGAAATAAAGCGATTGCGATCGAGGCGCCCCCGTGGAATGTCATTGCTTGGACAACGTTCGGACCGGACGGGCGTGTCGTTTGTAATTTATTAGTATCCGTTTGTTTGTTCTGATTTCCTACCAGTTCCCAGACCCATAAATGGGTGTCTGAACCCCACACTACCTAATTAAGATGTGTGAACAGGCAAATTTTTTGTGATTTTAGTAACAAGACCAGCCGAAGAAGAGCAATACGTAATGTAGCAGCGAGCGGAGCGAGCTGCGAAAATTTCGTAATTCAGAAGTGTATACTGGCAAAGTTCTTGTGATTTTAGCATCAAAACCAGCAATAACAGAAATTTTACTCGTAGGGGTTGATGGTTCCTCTGGTAACCATCAACGCTGGCATTATTTCAGTGCCAAGCATATTCCTATAGTCACATTTTACTAATTTTAGATGGGGTAAAGAAAATTATTAATCGTGTGACGCTATTGTTTAAAAATTACTAGCAAGATCACTACCTATAATTTTATTGTTTAATTTCTTTAAAAAGGTTCCATAAAAAAAAAAAATCGAGTAACAAACACTCACCAACCAACGGGCGACGACTAGAGTAATAATTTTCTTTACCCACAATGAATGAATCCAATTGAGCAAGCGAGACGCTCATACTTTGGCGCTATTGTATTAATCAGTGCGAGAGAGAAAGACGTGTTTTTACGTCGTAACGAAATTTTGAGTCAGCCAAAATGCCAAAATTGAAAATAAATTAGCGTTCCGTTTCACGTTTTCAAAGAAAACTCACTCATAATACTAACTTCGAAAAGTTACCTAAAAGTTACCTTTTGAGTCGTGTTACCTGGAAGTAACCTGGTGGAAGCAAAAGTTACCTAAAAGGTAACAAAAGTTACCTTATGGCAACGCTGCAACGCAATGAACTTCACTTCTCTTCTTAGTTTATGGCATCTGTGGGTTGAGTTGTCAGTCTTCATGTGCGTTCCATGGAAGTAATAAGTACTACGTACAACTAGTACTTATTACTTCCATGGTGCGTTCTACTTGTACTAATATTTATTCTGTGGTTCTACACTTCGTCTCTACCATCAATGAGCTACCATCCTTGGAGCAAGGAACATACCCTCAGACAGAATAGTCTTTATTCTGAGAACATACCTTAGAATAAGGACTAAGCACAGTCCTTATTCTAAGGAACATACCATCTTGGTTTATGAAGTGTGGAAGCTAGATCTACGGCCGAAAGCACTAATTGGAATAAACGTAAAGTGGCAGCACTGGAGAAACGAACGACGAAGTAGTCCGAGTTCGGCATGGAATGGAATAATGACTGAAGCACTAAGGCTCTATTTAGTGCTATACGGACGTCCGTTGTCCGGCGCTATCGTATAGAAATCAATCGCTCCGCGGGCCGTGCACTACAAAACTCAATAATTGATTTCTATACGATAGCTCCGGACAACGGGGTAGTATAAAAATTCCTTGGGCAAGAAAAATTTAAGACTATTATTCCATGGAAGGGAAAGGACCTTAGAATAAGGACTGAAGCACGAAAGGACGGTGGGATTACTGGGATTTCTTTTATGGTACTCTGTGGTTTTCTTTCTCTTCGTCATCTTGTCTTGTCGTCGTTTGCTCGTGAGTAATATTGTTCTTGTTCTATGGTCGTCTGACTCAGATTTTGTTTCTCGTAGAATACTACTAGATTTACTAGCCTGCACAGTTTACAGGCATATAAAGGATGTAGAACTCGAAACTAAAACAGTGATTTTAGTGCTGCTAGAGAGTGCAGTAGTAGATACCTACTGTGTTAATTCCAAAAGGAGAGAATGAAGTACATGATGGAACTATGAATGTATAAATGGAAAGGTAAACAAGAGCCTTTCCAAGTACGATCAGTTTTCCGTATTATTAAACACGATGAACGGTTTAAATAACGTTGTAATGCACAATTCTGCACAGGACTCCGTTAATGCACTTACACAAAGCGCGACTTCTATCAAGAACGATAGGACTCCAGCAGGTTCCAGTGCTCGCGAAAACAGCGACGAGCTAGTGGACCTCAAGGGGAAGGTTGAATCAAAATTATTGTCGATGTGGAATAACGTGAAGTTCGGTTGGACTGTAAAATTAAAAACAAGCTTCTCCAAAGAGTCCCCTGTGTGGCTCCTAGGAAGATGCTACCACCGGAAATTGAGTCCCACAGGCTCCTTGGAATCCTCTACAGAAATCGGAACAGAAGCCACGGCACATCAACCTATGGAGCAGATATATGGTGAAGGAATAGAAGGATTTAAATCAGATTTCATCAGCAAAGTTTGGATGACATATAGAAGGGAATTCCCCACAATGACTGGTTCCGCATTCACTACAGATTGCGGTTGGGGGTGCATGCTAAGAAGTGGTCAAATGCTGCTTGCTCAAGCTCTGGTGTGCCATTTTCTTGGAAGATCATGGAGGTGGTCTCCTGAAAAGCCTATTCAAAACGCTAGAGAGTTTCAAGAGGACTGTCTACATCGCATGATAATAAAATGGTTTGGAGATAAATCTTCAGTAAACAGCCCACTCTCCATTCATCAAATGGTTAATCTAGGAGAATCATTAGGAAAGAAACCTGGTGACTGGTATGGGCCTGCTTCAGTGGCTCATTGCTTGAAAGCTGTTATGGCTGCTGCGTCAAAAGAGAACTATGAGTTTGATAACTTGGAGGTGTATGTTGCTCAGGAATCAACGGTTTACATTCAAGATGTGTATTCATTGTGTAGGCTACCACATGGAGCCTGGAAATCCTTGATATTGCTGGTGCCTGTGAAGTTGGGATCAGACAAATTTAACCCCATTTATGGACCTTGCCTCACTTCACTTCTCACTCTAGATTTTTGTATCGGAATCATTGGAGGAAGACCAAAACATTCTTTGTACTTTGTGGGATACCAAGATGACAGGTTAATACACCTTGACCCACATTATTGCCAAGATATGGTAGATGTTTGGCTGCCTAATTTTACACTGCAATCGTTTCACTGTCGGTCACCACGAAAGATGCCCATTAGCAAGATGGATCCATCTTGTTGCATTGGTTTCTATCTTGCTACGCAACATGACTTTGAAACATTCATAAATGTCATAAAGACATTCTTAGTTCCACAAGGTGTTTCATCAAGTTGTGGCTATCCTATATTTAGTCTGAACAATGGATCTCGTGCTACTGTTATGGATGTACCTAATATTAGATATTCAATATTTGAAACAGAGCAAAATTGGGTAGTCCCTAATATACAAGATAGTGATACAGATATTGAATCAGAAGAATTTGTACTTGTTTAAATTGGATCATAAAGTTAATCATGCTTATTTATAGAACTTATTTATGCTAAATATAAACTGTGGAGATTAATTTTGTTTCTCTGAAAGTCATGAATATTTTAAGTTATTTATTTTTCTAACTAAAGTACTAACCACAAACATCTGGGATGGAGCTGGGCCATAGCCAGGCTGGCATCCAGAGCCCAAAAGCCTAGATATTTATATTTTTTTTGCACTTTGGGTGGAACATGACCTGGCCGCAGTCTAGCTCCAACCCGGATGTATGTGGATAGTCCTTAATAAGCTATATACCTATGTACAATTTTAGTTTCTGTCTTTTACTGGTGGTGGATGTCTGATAAAGTAGTGTACAGCATTGTAAACAAAATGTGGCGCGACATTGTGCAGAGGATGAACTCTGTTGAGTTCATTGCTCGGACAGCCTATGACAAATGGGTCTCCAACTCCTGTGCCATGCTGTGCCACCGATAGTCCACTGAGAGAGTAGCACGTGTGGTAGATGTCTATGTGTCTGGAAGAAAAGATAAAAGAAAAGAAAAGATAAAAATAAAGTTTTGGAAATTCCTTTCTTAGTGCACCCCTAGACCACAAAAGGAATGTACCTTCTGATTTCGAGTCTATACTCTGATTTTTAATGTTAGACAATTTTTGTAAACAAACGAAAATGTTAAGATATGCCACTGTATGTATAAGTGTCATGATTGTGTATCATACGTGTATATACACATACATGACACTTATGTCAAGAAATATTTGGGCTTATATTCAGTAATAATAGTATCTTTATTTTATTTTTATTTAATTAAGAGAGTAACCAGCCCCATTGTCCACAAGTTATGTATCATAGGACAAAAAGAAAGTACCAAGATGACATTGTTATCATAGATGTAACAATTGCGTTGAAAAAAACATTGAATAGGAAAAAAGTTGTTGGAACCCTGAATGTTTCCTTAATCTTTGAGGGTGATTTCAAAATAAAAGCCACTGAACTTTTTTTCAGACATTTTTAAAACTAAAAGTCCATTCATCATCATCATCAACCTGTAGAAGTCCACTGCTGGACATAGGCCTTCCCCCTAGAATGCCACGACGAACGGTCGCCAAGAATAATTTTGAAAAAAAATTCAGTTTGACAATACGGGTTTTCCTTTGATTCATAAATAATATAATTTTTTAATTCTTTATTATAATATCACATTAAATTTGTAAGACTGTAACAGACTGTTTTAGATAATAATTGGTACTTACAAATGTTCTGTTTTACTTTATAGAGAACCTGTACCCAGCCGACATCAGGAAAGTACCTACCTATGCAGTCGAGGTTAGTGCGAAAACTGGAAATGTTCGTTCTAACGTTTTCTGTGTCGTCTAACATACAGCTGCGTAAGATTTGATGTTGTTTTTGAAAAACAGATTCAATAATCTTACGAAATAATCCAAACGTCGAAATTGACAAAGTTACATAGGCTCAAAAGTCCAAAACCTTTGGGGGGGGGGGGGGGGCGACATTTGGCGTATTTACCCTACCTATAAATGCCTTCTATAATGGAACCACATGGGTAAACATTACAATAAGGTGGTAAGTAGGTAGGTACTTTTCCTCATCCTTTGGAAGGCGATAGAACCGAAAGATACATTCATGGAAATTACTAACTCATCTCATCTGACTAATATTATAAATGCGAAAGTTTGAGAGTATGTTTGTTACTCCTTCACGCTAAAACAGCTGGAGCGATTTGGTTGAAATTTCGAATGGAAATAGCTTATACCCTGAATTAACATATACCCTTTATCCCGATATTCCCACTGGATCGAGACTTATGACCGCGGGCCGCAGCTAGTTAATAATAAAGATTGGACATTGAGCTCCCGATTATTATTAGACAAATAATAGATGAAGGGTTGGCACTCTATTTACAGTGAATATGATAAATACACTGCGACAACCGGTTCGTGGCTTGATCGGGGGGAGACACCGTTGACTTGACGTGGTGCGTAGCGGAGATGCCGCAGAAGCCGTGCAGGCGCAGACGGGGGGAACATGGTTGAGTGCACCAACCCCGAACGGGCACAAACGTGAAAAGTCAGACGTCGTTGTTACCAAATTTCGTAGTCTTTTTGCGAAAAAGAAGAAGAGTAAGAAAAGGAACAGGAGAAGATGATGATGACTACGGAACCCTTCACTGTGCGTGGTCCGACACGCACTTGGCAGCTTACTTCAATTCTGATCACAGATTCGCGTTATATGATCACATGTATCCTCAGATATCGATTTTGAAAGCAACAGGACAAACAAAAAAAAAACAAAATTGGTTCTGTGATTTTCCCGTTCTCCTCCATACCCAATTGCTAGGCCCAAATAAAATAGTTATTATTATGTTGGCTACAATTCCCATGCAGTGGGGTATTTGAGTACTCATAGTAAATTTGGATTGTCCCATGAACCCTACTGGTATGCCAATGTCCATGCAGTGGGGATTATGGTAGAACTTTCTTGAGTTTTCCCAAAAAACTGTGCATAGGTTAGGCATTAGACCTCCATGTTAAACGTTTGACCTTTTTGCAGAATGATGTGAAAACATTACTCACTTGCCAGGCTTGTCAACAAGTCCACCATGTGGACCTTGACAGCAAATAATTATGTATTCTTGCAGGGCACCTTGATCAAAGAAAACTGTTTCTATCAATTCCTTATTTTCTGAAAAATAATAAGAGAAATCAAAGTTTGTTATTTTACAAGACTTAGCCACACTTATGCAGAAATCAACTTCAAATGTGGCCAAATTGTCAAGGCATCACCGCCAAACTAATGCGAAGATGCAGGTTGGAGTCCTGCTGGGTCAGAATATTTGGCTCCCATGTAAATAAGAGAAAATAGTCCAGCACAAAACAAAAATAAATCTAAGTGAAAGTAACAAGGACCCACCTTGTTTAGATAATATTGCACTGATGATGGGGAAGGCAGCCCCTTGCCAAAATGAATAGCAGCCATCCACAAGTTTATTAGTTCTACCTTGAAAGCCCCCTTCAAGCCTCATCTGGCGGTTCACAGACCACCGTAGCAGGGCGTCCACATCACACAGCTGTGTCCTGTTTAGCAATGCCAAGGTTGCAATCCCACAGAATGCATATCCTCCATGAGCTTCCATGCCAGGACATCCAGCAAATCCACCTTCATAAGTCTGACACCCTACCACCCACTCAGCTGTTTTATCAAACAGAGCATCTGTGTAAATATTGGTAATCTTGGCTATGCTGATAGCACAATAAGCCCCTCTGATGTCATGCTCTCCACCCCTGTGCAGGGCAAATGAACCATCAACACCACGCACAGTCCAAAGAAATTTTTGTAAGGAGCTTCTATCTATGGAGTCGTAGGCTTCATCTGTACCAATAATGCTCAGAGCATTTACAGCAGCATAGGTGGTACCGAGGTGGGGCAATTGTAAATACCCTCCACCATACCCACCCTCTTCATGTTGGCATTTTTTTATGAACTCTACACAGTGGGATAATATTTCAGAATCAGGCATGTCATTCAGTGTCCACAAAGAATGCAGGATCCAGTATATCAGCCATGTTCGGCTGGCATCAAGGCATTCATAGTTTTGAGGCAAATCTTTGAGCCAACTCTTCAGTAGTTTAATGTGTAGATTTTTCTTAAGTTTTGGCAATTCAGGATCTATGGATGATTCCCTTTCAAAATGTTTGTATATTCTTTTTATTGTATGTTCTACTTCAATCTGAAAGAATTTTTATTAAAAGGTTTGGATGATTTGTATTTTAAAGTGATTTTTATTGACAAAACTATTAAGTACCTACCTGTTCTCCGGAAGTATCTGTATGGACTTTTTCATAGTCGAAAGTTTCAATATCAATTTCAGCATAGCAACGTATAATACTATGCATTTTTCTAAAATATCACTACTGCTGCTAACTGAGACTAACCAGATCTATCTATACTATAGCGAATCTATCTCGAGCGATGCCCTTTGTTTAAAAATATCTGCGGTAATCTTATTTACTATGCTCTAGCTAGGCCTT
Source organism: Epirrita christyi (assembly GCA_951392215.1). Classification (NCBI taxonomy): domain Eukaryota; kingdom Metazoa; phylum Arthropoda; class Insecta; order Lepidoptera; family Geometridae; genus Epirrita; species Epirrita christyi. Next base: position 9,281,470 of record OX595852.1, read on the forward strand.
GCCTAGTTGCCTATTAGTATTATCACAATTCAATTTGTCGATAGCGTGTCCGCCGATTCCGATCGAGTCAAAATATTTATGAAAGAAACTTCAATAAGATCAAATGATATTTATATCCAATTCCACTAGAAGCCTTTATATTTAAAGACTTAGCTAAAATCAATTTAATTTATAAAATAATTTTAGCCTAGTACTACTGTTTGTCTGCGATTTTATTTTAGCGTGATTTTAGCACTCAGTAGAACAAAAATAATTCATCAAATCCATAGAGAAAATAAAAACTAACTACGTCAAATCATGGATGGATCATGGATTCATGGATGTAAAAAATAAAACGTATTTTTTTACGCTTGTAGTTTTCTATTGCTCAGAATAATGACAACCCAATACCTTCCCAATCTCAGAATAAAGGCGGAGTTCCCAATACTTTATACTGCTATCTGTGATCGTACTCGGACGAAGAATAGAGGTTGCTAAAGCAGAGTTTTCACAGTACGAGTGCACTCGGACCGAGTGAGCTCGGATGTCTACTCGTATCGTATAAACACATAATCCGAGTCCACTCGGACGCCGGCCGCCAAACCGAGTAGACTCGGACCGTGCTCTATTTTATCAACAAAATGGCGTCAACTAAAAAAAAGTGGAATGTTCGTAGGACAATGATCACAATTTAATACGAGTGCACTATTGCGTGTAAACCACAATACGAGTGCACTCCTATACGACATAACTCGTATACATCCTTCGTGCTCACTAGGTCCGAGGGCACTCGTGCTGTGAAAACCGGCCATGGACTCCATGGCAACCGGACACTGACACTTTTGACATTAGCAAATTGAAATTTTCCAGAGGCCAAAAAAAGAAAAAAAAACATCTTTATTATTATTTGTTTGTTCAGTCAGTTGAACTCAGTTGTTTGTTTCTAGTAATTCTAGTTTTCTACTCTTTCTTTGAAGCTCGCTCGCTGTTATTTAGATTTAGATCATTAAAATGATGCCTGGTAGGATCGGAAACTTACCTATTTCCAATGAAAATCCACTAGGTTTATCTTGGCATGATTCTGCTTGGATACCCCTGTTGAGTCCATCAAATATAATGGACTATTTTTCAGAGCGTTCAAACCCTTTTTTCGATCGTACTTGCAATAATGAAGTTGTTAAAATGCAGCGTCTCAGCATGGATCAGCTGCAGTAAGTTTTACGTTCAGTTTCTTTGACGTAAAAAAAACTGTTAGAATTATAGTTTTTTTCATTTGTTTAGGAACATGACTGGTCTGGAATACATACTTCTGCATGTACAAGATCCAATATTGTATGTGATACGAAAGCAACACAGGTCGAGTCCAACTCATGTGATACCCCTTGCTGACTATTATATTATTGCTGGCATAGTGTATCAAGCACCTGATTTAGCTAGTGTCCTAAACTCCAGACTGGTAAGTGCTTTTCTGTACATATATTTGAACTTACTACATTACTTACCCTTATCTGTTATTGCCAACCTATGTGATGCAGCAGGCGAGTAGCCAGCTGAGACACAAGAGGTTGATTCCTGCTGTGGGACAAACGCTTGCATCATGTGCAAATATTTCTTTTGGGTTTGGGTGTTGTGGTAACATGGCACTCGTAGTTCCTGATAATTACGACACAGGGAAACCTAGTGTGGGATCAGCCCCCCTATTCCCTAACTGAAAGTCACTTGGTGACTAACGTTTTGACAAGTAAAATTACTATCAATTGACAATTAATTTAACAACAACTAATAACTAACTGATAATTTTGAGCGATTGATGGTATTTTTCCTTGTCAAACGTTAGTCACCGAGTGACTTTCAGTTAGGGAATAGGGGGGCAGGACTATGTATGTGACTGTTGGTTGTTATGATATGTTATACCTTTTCAGCTGTCTGCAGTTCATCACTTGCAATGCTCATTTGAGGAAACTATGTCATACTCAAGATACCATCCTAGTAAAGGGTATTGGTGGGATTTTAAAGCTACTAAACCTGGTATGTACGTTTTGAGTGGGAAATTGAATTTGTTTATTATATTGGCAATTTACTTCCTAAAAAAGAAGAAATAAATGTATGGCCAGCTGTGTAGGTGACTAAATTAAGCTTGCCACTGGTAGCAATTCAAATAGTGCAGTTCAAATTTAGAGAATGATGCCCAGAATTGCTAATAATGATGCCAGTTCAGGGCTGCAAGTATGGATCTCTGAATCAATAAAATTTGACATTAAAATTCAACAAAACGCGACTATGTAGAGGTAGTCTCGTTTTGTCGAATTTTAATGTAAATTTTTATCGATTCAGAGATACCATACCTGCATCCCAGTGCAGCAGTCTCTGAATTGTAATAACACAGAAAAATTCTATAAATTAAATGTCATTACAGATTATATTGTATAAATTATGTAGGTACAATGTAATTATTGTAAATTAGGTCCCTTTAACTAATTAACCTACCTATTATTACAACCTATATTAGTACCTTTTTATTTTTAATTAAGAGTGACAATTTTTTTTCACAAATTTCTGCATATAGTTGACACTTGACAAGGTGTAAATTATGTATTATTTACTCATCAACTATATTTATTATCATTTACTTTTTTTCATTTTTAGGGTTGAGTCCATTCAACTCAGGACAGTCAGCACCTAAAGATGTGTCAAGTGCTCCAAAAGAGGAGCCATCCACACTCTTCCAACGTCAAAGAGTGGACATGTTGCTGGCAGAACTCGTCCGACAGTTCCCGCTGCCCATCACACAAACTGCTGCTCAGGTACCTAAATTATTCATTAGAATTAGACTACTCTGTTATTTTCAATGGTATTTTGCAAGAAATTTCATAAATAAAAAATTTGCTATCTCTATTTTGGGTGACTTATTATTATTATTATTTTCAGACAAATGGTGTTACTGTTAAGACAGAAAATAATGACAAAAGTGGAGACAAACCAGTCGATGGAACTGTGAATAATATAACCATAAAACAAGAGCCAGCTGAGCCCAGTGGCTCCGAGATGACAAATGGCACCATGCCACATACAGAAATTAAAACAGAAATAAAACAAGAGAATATGAAACCACCTCCTGAGAAGAAACCTAGAGCTGTATAGAATTGAGTTCTTTTAAGTCAACCAAGAAGTGTATTCTACTTTTTGATGGTAATAAATGAAAGGTGCGAGAACTGTTATTACAGGACTTACTGAATTAAATAATAATTAAAACAACATTAACTCCATTGTAGTTGTAAGATAAAAGAAAATATATTTCGTAAAACCTGATAGTTTTTCAAATGCTGGGTGATGAATTATCTAATATCCTTTTAAAGAATTATGACAATATCCTTTTATTTAGGTGTGTAAGTATCTGCTTTATACCGGAAAACGAGCTGCATAGATGAGCTAATAACTTTGATTTGAACACTGAAAGTTGACTGAATCGAGACTGAACGGTGCACATATCCAATATAAAAAAATATATAATATATATTATGTAATAATGTTTCAGTCTTTAACAGCTAGTAATTCAATATTTTTTTCCTGTTGAATATTGTGCATATTACCAACATTTTGTTGTAATGTTAGGATATTCAAGCAGACTTGGCAGTTGATCTTCCTGGGGTCTCTTATGTGTCTCTCAATGTTACTAACTTGCTGTTGTATACTGAAATAATAATAAGAGTTGTTTAAATTATAGATTAGAATGAAATAAGTATGTTGGATTAAGTTTATTCCATTTGGTAAATTCTTTTTGGATTCTACCTTTAGGTGAGAGGTTTCAGGTTCAGATTGTTTTCTGCAGTGAGGTCTTAATATTATCTTGATCTGATTGTATATTAAAGATTAACACTTTGTTGTACACCAGGAATACATCATCATCAGCCTATAGAAGTCCACTGCTGGATGAAGCCTCCCCATTGAATACAATGTAGGAATTTGCCATAATCACCACAATTGACAGGCAGATTGGTGATTGCCGTATTGGTGTTATGTACTCAGATGGATGCTGCTGCCCATTCCCTGATTGTAATCCCTTAGTCAGTTTTTACAAAATCCATAGGAGGAGGGGTCTATTCTTAGCCCGATCACTACAGCAGGTATATGCCCTGATTACATAAAATAAAAACAGAATACTCTACTGCATATACTTGCAGAATTAATTTATATACCCACCAATTGATGAAAATGATTTTTGTGTGAGCAGTGAAAATTCATGTCTGATTTCCACCAGTCAAGTGTTCCACAGAGACAGCTTGAACCAAGATTGCCTATAGCATAGATTTGTTACCTCATTGCTTTTTTTAGTCCTAGTTCAAAGCCAAAGTCTAATCCTTGTTTGTAACCCAAGTTAAAGCTAGATTGAAACACAGCTTTTTGACCATCCGATGCGCCATCCATGAAGCCGATCTAGTATAAAAGATTACTTTGATATAATTTTAGGTAGGTATAAGCAGATTTAGAAGCGCAGACAATTTGTTCCTAAAAAATGTATTGCGCGTTCCAACAGCTAGCGTCTGGGCGGCCTAGTTATACCGGTAGAACTACATTTATGGCTTCGTTGGTGTGGGCTGGTTCGTCTCTACTCCACTCAGCAGTGCAACATGCTGCCTTGCGTTCGCTCTGTTTCATTCTACAATTTAGACGGCTGGAAGATAGTGAACTTGTAACACAAACCTTGTTGACTGAGGCAATATTACGATTCCATGTTCTTCTCGAAATATTATCAGATTCATCCATTATTTGAAAAAGATATACAGAGATACAGGCAGCTATGAGATGTAAGTATTTATTTACTATCCAATTCCAATTATTTGTACCACAGGGCGATTGTTCTGATTTCTGAAAGCGTTTTTGTGTGTTTTATTTAGTCATTGTCGGTATTCCAAGGTTTTTGTAGATTTTTGTCTGGTTGGTTGGTTCGGCTATTTGCCCGACCCAAGGGATATAACTCTAAGAGTTCCGAGTTCCGACATAAAAAGGGTACAAACGATTGCGACATTTTTTCACGTGGCAACCCTGTAACAGAGAATAAAGTTGAAGTATAAAAAAAAATGATTGTTTGTTTCTTGCTCCGAGAATGTCCAACATCCGTTTCTTTTGGATTTGAGGTTATATTTATGTTTATTTTCTGAAAAAATAGTTTGAATTACAATGAAGAAGTCAAAAAAGTTTTTCAACAAGGGAAAGAAAGGTGGTTTTAAACCAACCACGAAACAGAAACGTAAAGCTGCAAAGGATCAAGATATTGTAAATAAAAAAGCTATTTTTAATCGATACAAAAATGCACAGAAACGCGAAGAAGTAGTGGAGAGACAAAAGCTAATGGAAAGGAAGCTCCAGCAGATGCAAGTTGAGTATTCAGAGAGCGAGGAGGAGGAAGATGCGTACGGCCAGTTGGTGTCTTGTTTTGGTGGCACGTCCAAGGAGCGCCCGGTGGCAGACAGCGATGAATCGGAGACCAGCGGTCAATCTGACTCTGACGATGCTCAAATAAACAATCGAAAAGAACATCCATCAGGAAAGGGAGGCGACACAGATATCGACAGTGATGATGCTGGTGAACATGATGATGATAATATAGAGGTAGGTCAATATCTTAAGAAGTTGAGCCCTTCTAAGTACGGCCCATATAACGAGGTCACCCAGAAGTTAGCCGCTTAGATGAGATCAGTTTCTAAAAACAATTCAGTTCCTAAAACCATCTACACAGCCTAAAACCCGATTTATGGTTAAGGACAGTGGCGAGTAGAGTACAAGCTCAGTGGCAAGTGATGAGCACCTGACTTGCTACTGACCAATCTGTTTACACCACTGTATTTATTTACTTCACTTAAAACTTGACCAATGTAAATCAGCCATAACAGCTAACTTCCGTGCAGTATAGTTATATTGGTAGAACTTTAACTCATTATTTGAATCGCTTTCTTGTTTATTCAGGTGAAAGCTGAGAGTGATGCTGAAGCAGATGATGCAGCTGATGATCCTTTCACAAAACATCTTCATTTTGATCTTGGAGATGAGCTTCTAGTTTCTCTTTCCAACTCACCAACATCAGTTGATAATTTCAAGAAAACATGGTCGGTACTCGGAAACATGTCCATAGTCATACCCAAACCTTTACAAACGGTTTCAAAGAAAGTGAGGCCCAAAGTATCTATATTAGAAGATAAAACATATGCTACTACTGGCACTGTGCCTCATACAATTAACAATATAGATTTCAACCAGTTGAGTATAAAATCTCAAATCCAGGGTAACATAGTCTCAGCAAATAAGACAAATCTGATAAAAAGGGATCTGGAATTGTCGGAAGTATTCACACCATTGCAAAAAGAGCTGTTTGCCATCATGAACAATTACCAAGACTTGTACTATCCTGAGAGGACATTTAACAATGCAGATGAGATAAGATATACATATTGCCTTCATGTTGTTAATCACATGTTGAAAACAAGGACAAAAATCCTGCACCATAATGCAAAGTTGTCCAAAAAGAATGACAATATGTCAGATGAATATCGCGATCAAGGCTTAGTTAGGCCAAAGGTAAGGAAATCTAAGCTATTAAACAAGGTTAGGAGTTTTCAAAGTTTCTATTCAAATTGCGTTGTTTGTATCACTGTCTTCCCGGTTTGTTTGTATTGTATCTGGTACAAAACTTGAAATTCATTTTCAAGCACTTGCTGGCATCCGGTTGAACTAGAAATCGGCATACCTGTCAAGTTCTGATGACAATCCAATATTATGGTGACAGTGAGCTGATCTGATGAAGGAGACGGAAGGTTGTCCATCACCCAATGGCTCTCCTCAATGTTTAATAGTAGCCTGGCAGTATTTGGACAGTTCCAATCACTTATTTCATAAAAGCTTGTTTTGAAAAAGATTTTTTATATTACTCTTAACATCTTTGTACATATGATTTCTATTGAATATTTTAATTGCATTGAAATTCTTACGACTTTAACACATTCTGTATTTAAATACAAACCAAGTCCACAAATCTAATTTGTACTTTATAGCACTGTACAGTGCAGCGGATTCTGACCTATGAATATACACATCCATCTTCTCTCATGGATGTCTAAAAAGCTGACTAAGGGATTCAAATAGGGGATAGGTAGCTGCATCCATTTAAGTACTTAACACCAACTGTGATCAATTTGGCTGCCAAGGTTGGTTATTGTGGGAAATCATCCCATTGCATTCCATGGGGGAGGCCTCGTCCAACAATGGACGTCTACCTGCTGATGATAAGTAGCCTAAGTACGAAACCTTCACTAGTTTCACCATTTATACAGAAATTAGAAATATTCTAATTCTATTATAATTCTAGAATAAAATTGTTTTCAGGTTTTGATAATTGTGCCATTCAAAGATGCAGCTTACAGGGTTGTAAAGACAATTATAGACATTTTAGTGCCAAAAGAGGCAGGTCAAGTTTTAAATAAGAAGAGATTTGAGGATGATTTTACGGGTGGCGAGCTGATAATGCCCCGAAAGAACCCCAAGCCAGAGGACTATGAGCTCATGTTCAGTGGAAACACGGATGACACATTTAGACTTGGCATGACTGTTACTAAAAAGACACTCAAGGTATGTATGTATAATTATTTATACAATAATTGACCCAAAATTTTCCCTTAAATCAAACTTTCATAAGTTTCGGTCACAATAAGACCTTTTTCAGAATCTCCATAACTCAACCTGGTTACTGACCTAATGCAGGGTGAACAAAAAAAGAACCAGTAACATGGCAAATAGAAATATGTTTGGTTCAGACTTATTCCTAAAGTACCTATCTGTGTTGTAAGACATTTCTTCGTGCCAACGGTTCCATTGGTACCTTTTAAGGTACTGAACCCTAAGAACAACTAAAGCACTCTGAATCTTTGTCAGTGCTACACACTAAGGCACTGGTCCCACCGCCGCCGAGTAAGCGATGAGCTATCGGCGATTTTCTCGCCCAAGAAGCGAACAAAAGATAATCGCCCCCGAGTAAATAAAAGAGAGATATTATATTTATAGTTCATCACTGGCTACTCGTTCTACTCGTTTATCACTCGTCGCCGGCGGGACCAGTGCCTAAATGCTATTGAGAGTCCTATTTCAGTATGTTTTGTAACAGATTTTAAGTGGTATTGCACAGGGTGTGCGCCACTTTGTCTTAGGTTTTCGTCACATAGTCAATATCGTCTAGAAAAATCTCACGTTTTTTCGAGCTATAATCAAATATGGGCGCTTTTTAAACTTATTAGCACGCATTCTGGGCGTCACGCGGCAAGCGCCGTATTAATAAAGACAAACGTGAATCAAAATATATTTTTTTAACTTTCTGTTTGCAAAAAAATGATTTAAACCCATATTTCTGAATGACTACCTACGTGAAAACTCGAGGGGGGAGGAGGGGGTTAAAAAAATTTAAAAAATGGGTCACGCAGTAAGGTTACGTTCCCTTAGATGGAAACGGATGGACTAGTGAGATGGAAAGTATGTCTACAAAATATGTTGATTTTTCAGCTGTACACAGATTTCTATTCATCAGACATCATAGTGTCATCTCCTCTCGGCCTCAGAATGATCGTCGGCGCTGACGGAGAGGAGGACCGAGATTACGACTTCCTGGCGTCCATCGAGCTGCTGATAATGGACCAGGCCGATGTGTTCTATATGCAGAACTGGGACCACGTGCTGCATGTGCTTGACCACTTCCACCTGCAGCCCAAGAACACACACGGCACGGACTTCTCTAGAGTCAGGTCATGGGCTGTAAATGGCTGGGCTAAATATTACAGGTTTGTACCTCCTCCTCTTCGGCTTACGTGGCGCAGCGGGCGAGTAGCCGGTGGAGACGCGAGAGGTGCGGGTTCGATTTCCGCTGCGGGACAACAGTTTGTATCATCGTAATCATCATCAGCCGCTAGAGTGCCACTGCTGGAAATAGGCCTACTCCCTAGAATGCCACGACGAACGGTCTTGAGCTGCATCCATCCACCGACTTAGTCCATAGAAAGAAAGGCCTTCCTCTATTGTTTGTATGTTCTGCAAATATAATGTTCTCGACCTGGGTACCATGATACTTGTAGTTCTGATCCCCATGTCAATTAATCGTAGTGTTGGATCAGGTAAATGTGAATGTGCAAGATTGGATGTTTGTTTGTTAATCAATCACGCCCCGTGACGGCTGAACCAATTTCGATGAAATTTTGACACAGATAGATTATGGCTACGATTATGGCTACTTATTATATGTAAGTAGCACGCGAACGAAGCCGCGGGCGGTTGTTGGTGATGTTAAAGAACTCCCTTTTCCGCATTCGAACTCTATGGATGGTCCATTACGCGTGAGGCTGTTGGTGATTTTTTTGATTCTTAAAAAGTTGTGTCAGAGTTTCTTCTTATATTGTATATTGAACTGATGAAAGTGGCCATTTTGATTCGATTTTTTTATGTCATTGAATAGCTAAATGTCAGAAAAATGGCCGTTATCACCAATTTCCAAAAGTTGATATATTTGGAACTCATTGATATTAAGGTGATTGCTCTCGCATGTGGCGCGAAATTCAAATGTTATTGCGTTTTTGCTCATTACAGCTCATCAACACTTCTTGAGATAGTAAAAACTGATTTTGCGAAAACTAGGAGACAACACTAAGTTAAACACACATGTTTTAGTTTATAGTTTCACATATAGATCATTACTTCAGCTACGAATACTCTTCAAATATTTTTACAGTGTTTTTTTGGTTTAAAGGTATGCGTAGCTTTACTAATGAGATTTATGAGATACTATCAATTAAAACATGTGTGCTAGGTCTCCTAGTTTTCGCAAAATCTGTTTTCTCTATATCAAGAAGTGTTGATTAGCTGTGATTTACAAAAAACACAATAAAATTTGAATTTCGCGCCACATGCGAGAGCAATCACCTTAAATGATCAATACAAGTGCCTCTACACACAACAAGTGTTGATCTTCTGGAAATCGGTGATTGCGGCCATATTTGCTGATTTTTAGTCACAAGATCACATTCAAAAAACGCACGCCTGAATCTCTTAAATGTTTTTAAATGATGAAGGAATAAAAATAAATCTTCTTATAAAAAAATTGTTGATAAGGTTTTGTTTTTGTGTACAGACAAACAATGATTTTCTCTTCATTGATGCTTCCCGTAATGAAAGCTGTGATTACCAAGAAGTGCCATAACTACGCTGGACGAGTGCTTGTAGAAAACCACATTGAAGTTGGAACCATTCAGCAGGTTATGTTACAAGTGCCTCAAGTGTTTCACAGGTAAGCAGTTAATAGCTTACCCCACTTTAATTGGTTTTTGGGGCCAAGCTACACTCACCACATCGTATGCTTCAGCATCGTGCTCAAACCAAAAGCGTGTTTGATGTGTTCAACCAGTGCTGAAGACATTCCATTTGCGATGTATTCCGTACACATTGCGATTGCATCTGGACGTCTGGAAGGCCCTGAAGTTGGCCGTTTTAATGCACATAGACAAATTCGTTCTTAAATAACTGGCCAAATGCGTGTCGGATAATGCAATGTATAGGGTTCCTACGCCAGGTCACAGTTCTTCTTTGATAACTTTGACAGAAGGATATCTGAGATATTTTGTTGATGATAGTTTCCACCATGATTCACTTACATGGGGGGAATTACAAGGTTTTAGGTAATACGATTAAAATTCCTCATTTTGGTTCATAACTGTGGAAGGTATGACGCTCTGACAGCCTGGAACGGACGGAGGATCTCCGAACAATCTTGCAAGGGTTCCTTGTCGGACTCGGAACCCTAAAAAGCTATTGCGCAGTCAAACGGCGAACATTAGGGCAGCCTAGATAAAGCCTAGAGAGAACTGTGACCTCTCTAACCGCGTGTCGTGGTGCACCGTGGTGTGTCCATCCTAAGAATAGACCCTTCCGTCTCCTCCCATGGATGTCGTAAAAGCCAACTAATGAATTACACCAGGGGATGGGCAGCAGCATTCACCTGAGTACCCAACACCAATACTGCTATCACCAATTCGGCTGCTAAGCACGGTGATTATGGCAAATGACGATTTGAAGACCTCTGTGGCGCTGCGGGCGAAGGTTCGCCTGCGACGCAGGAGGTTGCGGGTTCGATTCCCGCCTCTGAACAAATATTTGTATGATCTGCAGATAATTGTTCAGGGTGTTCTGGGTATTTTTCTATTTATGTAATGTATTGTATTAAGTATATCAGTTATCTAGTACCCATAACACAAGCTCTACTTAGCTTGGGGCTAGATAATGTTATGTGAAATATCGCATGTATTATTATTATTATTAAATCCCACGGTTGTATTCGATGGGGGAGGCCTCGTCCCAACGGTAGACGTCTATAGGCTGATGGTGATGCTAAATTTGTTATGACAGTGTTCTCTGAATCGTATGTTGATAGGTTCAATGCCCCCAATCCTCTGGAAGCAGTGGACGCCCGGTTCGAGTACTTCGTGAAGGAAGTGCTGCCGAAGCAGCGCGACACGCTGATGAGCCACACGCTAATCTACGTGCCCAGCTACTTCGACTACGTGCGGCTTCGGAACTATTTCAAGAAGGAAGACATCGGATTTGTACAGATATGTGAATATTCTAAGGTAATTAACGTCCTAATTCTCGCGTTAATAGACAAAATGTCGAACGTCGTTAGTGTGATAAATAAATAATAAAATAAATAAATGCGCGACATTTCACACAACATTATCTAGCCCCAAGCTAAGCAGAGCTGGTGTTATGGCTACTAGATAACTGATATACTTACTTGATACAATACATTACATAGATAAATATTTTTTTATTATAAGTACATAGAAAATGTTATTTTATTTATTTATTTTATTTTACAAATTTTGGGAAAACTTACAGCTAGTACACATACGGATTATAAACTAAAATACATGTAATAGCTACATGTATCCAGAGGGCCAATTAAAAGTTTCCACACATAGGTCACAAACGAGTAAACATAAAAACAGTAATCGTAGACGACGAAGAGAGAGAAAAAAAGAAGATACAAAAACTAAATGAAATTAAATGATAAATTCGAAGTTACCTAATATTATAAGAAAAATTTGTCACTAGTAAGTGCTTAAGCCTACTAGTTGGGGTATTAAATAAATTATAATTATGCGGAGAGAAGAAAGCCATGCTACAAGAAGAGAGATGAATATGAATGTGGATGGATACAAGAGTAGAGACAGGCCTAAAAAGAGATTAATGGGCTGTGTGAATGATGACGTGTCTAGGAAAGGTGTGAGTACTGAGAGGAGTGTGATAACCTCCGTGGCGTAGCGGGCGGGTATCCGGCTGAGACGCAAAAGATGCGGGTTCGATTCCTGCTGCGGGACAAATGCTTTCATGATCTGCAAATATTTGTTCTGGGTCTGGATGTTGAGGTACCATGGTACTCATAGTTCCTGATACTCACGACACGAAATCCTAGTGTGGGATCAGCAGGGCGATTCTAAAACGTCGGAAACGTTTCCGATCGGATTCGTTAGTTTTTCATTTCGATGTGGTATATAACTAAAACAATTTTCTAACAATTTTCTCTAGTAAAACACAGTAATATACAATATTTATTGTTTTTTACTAGAGAAAATTGTTTTAGTTACTTACCACATCGAAATAAAAACTAACGAATCCTATCGGAAACGTTTCCGACGTTTTAGAATCGCCCTGCTGGACTACGTATTTGTCTGTTGAGTCTTATGTTATGTATATGATCATGGATGGGTTTCTATTTTTCTCATGATCATCATCATCAGCCGATGACGTCCATTGTTGGACGAGGCCTCTCCCATAGAATGCAATGAGGGGTTTTGCCATAATCACCACGCTTAGCAGGAATGGTGATCGCAGTATTGGTGTTGATTACTCAGGATGCTGCTGGCCATGCCCTGGTGTACTTAGGCAGTTCATACGACATCCATAGGAGGAGTAAGAGGGGTCTATTTTAGGGTTACACACAACACCAACACGCACTCTACAAAAAGCCTATTTAATTTCAGGATGGTAAAATAGCGAGAGCGCGCGACATGTTCTTCCATACGGAGGCGCAGTTCCTACTGTACTCTGAACGAGTGCACTTCTTCAGAAGGTTCAGGATAAAGGGGATACGCCACATCATCTTCTACCAGCCGCCTACCTACCCGCACTTCTTCTCGGAAATGTGTAACTTGATGCAGGTACGCTTATGAATGTACTAGATACTTTATTTGCAATGTCCAAAATAATGTCAGTCTTATCCGCTTCCTCATCGTGCTCCTACTAAATACTCCTACTGATAGGAGCACCGGGACACCCATGTCCTGATGCTCCACGCTTATCTTTCTCTTGTGCGATGCGGATATGTCGTTATGTAATCTTTACCTGTGTTCTTAGTCTTTGATTTTACGTTGAACTGGCTTGCTCATTGTACTTACTTATTGGATAAAAATCAAATAACGCACATATTTTACAGAGTATGCATTTTTTAGAAAACTTGCATAGATCGCAAATAATGTTCGTTGGAACGCGCTTGGACTTCGATTCTGACAGGCAGATGATGGTTATGAGAGTAGGTAGCTTGTAGTGAGCAATATAAACGCAGCCATTTTTACAGAATGACCACGCCCACTGATCAGGGTCACTCACGGTGATAGTGCGTCCTTTTCACCTACATACAATAGAGCAAGAGAGAGCGCCCTATATTAGTCTTTCTCCGTGAACAGGGTATAGATTGAGAGTGGGTTTGTTTCTCAGGAGGTGAACCAAAACAAGTATGGCGGCAGCGAGCACAACATGACCGTGACGATTCTGTTCTGTAAATACGATTTGCACCAAGTCAGCGCGCTGCTGGGCGCCGCACGAGTCGCTAGGATCATGGCCTCTGACAAGGCCGTGCATATGTTCGTCACCGGAGAGAAGTAACTGTAAATATACATTTATTATTCAAAAGTATCTTTGGTATTTAACTCCTACTCTAGCTAGTATGTGCTGTGGTGTGTCAGCCCAGACTGTACAGCTTAAGCCCTTAGTCTTAGAGACCTGAAAGGAGGGTTCATTCCTTTTGTGGTATAGGGGAGCATTATGAAACGAATTTCCGAAATTTACCCCCTAAAGGGTGTAGTGGAGTGTTGAAGATTTTTATGGAAAAAACTAGGGATGGGCCGAATATTCGTTTTATATTCGGTATTCGGCAAATTCGGCAGGTTTACCGAATATTCGTATACGGCCGAATATTCGGCAAAGTGGTACTTAAAGTTTTTACTTGAGCCGTGTATGTTTGTTTTGTTTTAAAAGGGTCTTTATTACTCATAAAATACAGAAAAATATTATATCTAATCACAGTTTAGTAAAATATATCTAACCTATATACTGTTCACGTAAGGGAATCAATTATGCCGAATATTCGGTTCGGTAAAAGTTTTACCGAACATTCAGCCGAATGTTCGTATTCGGTGAAACCCATGTTCGCCCATCTTTAGAACAAAACTCCACGCAGACGTTGTCGCGGGCATTAATACATCATCATCAGCCTTTAGAAGTCCACTGCTGGACATAGGCGTCCTCCTTAGAATGCAACGACGCACCTCTTCCGCGTCGTCCGGTTTGTGGTTGCTACTCGAGAACTTTTTTCCCCATCGGTTGTCAGTTCTGCGAGCCATATGTCGTGCCCATTGCCACTTCAACTTGCATAACACACTAGTGTTAAATAGAAGCTTTTATAAATGTTTCTTCGTAAGATACTTCGGTTAGGCCAAGCACACCAGGCAGTCATGGCTACTCTACTCCCGTCAAAGTAAGTACAAGTGAGGTAAGTACCACAGATAACTATATTGTTCCCTATGGTAGCGAACCGCTTTTGATGTTGGGCGACACCGCCGCCCGTGTCACAACGAGCAAGGGTTGTCACAAAATGAAAGATAAAATAAATGATAATAATTATCTATTCAAAGATTCTCGTAAAATTCGCTCATAAAAATTACACTCGCGTCTACAACGTTCAAGTGCGCAAACTAAGCGAGTTTGGGGGCTGCGGCCCTGACATTACCTAGCCTATATATTTATGAAGTAGCACTATTTGTAAAAAAATTATATCAGTAAATTTAAGAAATTCTGTGACATCACTAATTTTAATATGCGTAATAAGGAGATATTATGTAATGTAAAATCGAAAACTACACTTATGCAAAATAGTATTTTTTGTATGGCTACAAAAATCTTTAATAAGGTACCAGAGAGCATAAAAGAGAATGACACTGTACGTTTTAAAAATAAGCTAAAGGCACTTCTGCTTGAGAAATGTTACTACACAGTGACAGAGTTTTTAACGGACGACCTGAGCAATGTTTAGTTTTTTAGTATACTTTTAAATATTTACCTACCTGTAACTATATAATATATTTGCATGCCTAAAGACGGTAAGAGTGTAGTGGATCTATTTTAATTATTTGAAATCTACATCATGTACCTACATTCTGACAAATAAATTACTATGACTATGCGGCCTGCGCTGCCCGTCTCCACCCAAGGAGACCCCGTCGTTGGTCTGCGAGAGTACATTCGTTTCATAACTGTATGGATTGTAAAACTGTGTACTATGAAAGAGACACTTTCGTAGAGGTCGTCTACGCCGTAGCATATCGCTACGAGCATGTAACGGACTGCTCGTATTTGCTACGATGTAGAAAACCCCTCGTAGCGATTCTACGAAGACCTATATTTACGAAGATTTATAGACCTTCATTGGTGCCGTGGTATGCCCGACCTAAGAATAAACCCCTCCTAAGAATAAACCCCTCCTACTCCTCCCGTGGATGTAGTAAAAGCCTTACTAAATAAATAAATAAATGCGGGACATTTCACACAACATTATCTAGCCCCAAGCTAAGCAGAGCTTGTGTTATGGCAACTAGATAACTGATATACTTAATACATTACATTAGATAGATAGATATTTTTTATTACACATAGAAAATACCCAGAACACCCTGAACAAATACCGGCAGATTGTACAAATATTTGTTCCGAGGCGGGAATCGAACCCGCAACCTCCTGCGACGCAGGCGAACCTTCGCCCAACGCGCCACAGAGGTCGTCAAAAAAATTATTATAACAGGGGATGGGCAATAGCATCCATCTGAGTACTTATCAGCAACTGCGATCACCAATCCGCCTGCCAAGCGTGGTGATTATGGCAAATCCCCCCATTATTCAATGGGGGAGGCCTCGTTCAGAAGTGGACGTAAACAGGCTGGTGATGATGAGACCTTAATTTGACCGCGATCTCACCTGTTGGTAAGTGACGATGCAGCATGAAGGTCTAAAAGGAACTTATTCAAGCTTGCCTTGAAGAACTAAAACTTATTAACTACACACACCCAACAGTCATATACATAGTCCTGAGGCCCAATTCTCTAATTTAAAAACATTCAGTCACAATATAATCTCGTGTCAGTCGCACTGTCTCGTATAATAACTATAACATATTCTTCGCAAGAAACGCGAAGATTAAGTAATAGTTACTATACGTGACAGTGCGACTGAGACGAGATTATACCGCGAATTGAATGTTTTTAAATTAGAGAATTGGGCCTCAGATCTCACACTAGGGTTCCCCGTGTCGTGGGTATCAGTAACTACGAGTACCGTGGTACCATATCATCCAGACACGGAACAAATATTTGCAGATCATGCAAACATTTGTCCTGCAGCGGGAATCGAACCCGCACCTCTTGCGTCTCAGCTGGCTACTCAACCGCCACACCACAAAGGTCATCAAAACTAAATTGAAAACTAAAATACTCAAGTAACAAAATAGTATATTATTACTCAATACAATACAAATATATTAGCGCAAATACTTGCTGCGAAGTAAAACCGAACTTATCGGAACCTTTTCATTTAGTTATGTAAACTATTTCATCAGTCACTTTTCATAGACATTTCTTCTGAGGCCAACGACTTACAAACTCGATTTTACCCACAGATTATTAAGGTTCGATTTGTTTTTACAATCGGCTAATGCAAAAAACTAGTGGATACATATTATTTCACATACAAATATTCGCTCTAGCCAAAAGGCCAAGTGAGTAACGAATTTATACATTTACTTGGTGTTCAGTATAGTATACATAGTTTGTTTAACTTGGACGGACTCGCATGAAAACTGAGGCTATTTCTTTTTCATGCAGCCGATCGAACACAATTAGATACTCATACCTACTACTACAATAATATATAGAACAAGTACACAATCACTAATATACCATACGTAAAATATATGACGCTCAACAGCCATAGATAATCTTGATCCCACGCTAGGATTCCCTGTGTCGTGGGTATCAGGAACTACAAGTACCATGGTATAATACACCCAGACCTGGAATAAATATTTGCAGATCATGCAAACATTTGTCCCACAGCGGGAATCGAACCCGCACCTCTTGCGTCTCAGCCGGCTACACGCCCGCTGCACCACGGAGGTCGTCCATACCTAATTGATAAGTAAGATGAGATCAGAAATAACTACATATTTTATGGAAGATGTTATATTGAAATATACAACAATCAAGTTAGTAGAGCAGCTACACTCGCGTCGTCATCATCATCATCAGCCTGTAGAAGTCCACTGCTGGACATAGGCCTCCCCCTAGAATGCCATGACAAACGGTCTTGAGCCGCCTCCATCCACCGACTCCCTGCGACCTTTATAATGTTTTTAGTCCATCGAGAGGGGACTCTTCCTCTACTACGTCGTCCGGTTTGTGGTCGCCACTCGAGAACCTTAATTCCCTAACGGTTGCCAGTTCTGCGAGCTGTACATGGATAAAAACATAGCATTAAGCATTTAGTGGGCTTTCTTATAAACATCTGTCTTAAGTTAAGCAATGCTTTAAATATTGCCGAAAAGTTAAACAGTGATTATAGGTCTCATTTTAAGCAATACTTAAAATTAAATAACGGTCATGAGTAGGGATGTAAGTGTATGCCATATTGCTAAACATCGAGTTTTATTTACGGATTTTATTTCTTGAGAACCTATACTCGACTTGTACATTACAGTTGGTACACATATTTTTCTAGAACTATGGTCTTAATTATTTGTGTATAATCGTAATAAAAGTGGGGTTAACAGTTCACTAGACCTACGAGTAGTTTTATGTACTTATTATTACTGTCAAAAACAATTACTTTTACTTCCATTCATGGACTGGACACGCACGCACCACAAAACTTTATATAATCTCGTATCTACCTTACTTGCTATTGCTGAAGAAAAGCTGTGTTATTTCAGACAATGAAACAGTACTACTTATAACTGAGAATTGTTTTTCGCATTGTTTTCTTCCGAAACCACTCAATGGGTTTTCACTGTTGGATAGCATGGTTCTTCAGCAAGTTCTTAGGCAATACGCGCGGACGAAGTCGCGAACTAAAATAAAACCAAATCTGCTCTTTATACTACGTGGACTAGGATTTGGCATGCACTAACGTACAAAAATGCAAAATATTAGTATTATGCTACTAAACTATATAGTTGGTGAGGGTCATGTGTTGCTGGTGGTGGTGCCATTGAAGTCCTCGGTGCTCGGGTAGCTGGTCGTGCTTTCTAAAGACTCCAAAGGAAACGTTGAAGTGTTGAAAGCGAAGTCTGTCGTGGAGCTCGCGTTTTCAAAACTATCGTTGATAGGTACTGGAGTAGGAGTAACGAGGACATTCACTGCGCTATCGCCTCCTCCTGTTAAAGAAAAACATATGGTTTTAATACTGTTAGCTGGACTTCCAAATCCTTGTAATCGAAAATGAATCGGTATATTTATGTACTATGTAGGTTAATTTCAGGGAAATAATGAATCAGTAAATAAAGGTGACTGATTTAAATTCAATAAGAGTCAAACAAAGGTAAGTCTTGTATAAATAATTTGACCCCATTTGTTTGACCTAAAGATACAAGTAGCAAGAAACTCATTCTGTTCGTGCCGAGCTAAACTTATGTGAGTATATCTTTCTCAAGATCGAGCTTGGTCATGGAATTAGGTCAACAACCGTTGTTGTATAACGTACAAAAATTTCATTTTTCAAACATTTTGCCTACTGCCTGTAATATTAGCAAACGTAAATCATTAGACAGACCTGTAAAATATCCGAGTTGAAGCTAACTCGCGTACCTACGGCAGTTAAAAATCATTAACTGTGTAGCACGTTTTATGGCGCCTCTGATGTTGTACAGACAGCTTTGCATATTTATTTACATTAATACTCGCCTCGCAATATAACATGAAAAACTGTTAGCAGCGATATTAAAGACATTGGAGTTGTTTTGAGAATAACTCAACATCCGTGACATTCACTTCTCGTAAAACGGTATCTAAAAGGAGAGCGCTACCTCTCTTCTAAATGGTATTGATACAAACTTGCAAAAACTAGAAATGTAAATAACTCTTTCTGTATTTAAATCGAGTTTCTCCCTCCGTTTCATAATCATTTAGTCTCCCTGATGTAAAATGTCGTAGGTACGTCAAAACAACAAGATAAAAACTATTTTAACTAAAATAGGTTTAGAGAATGATTATAATTATGAAACAGAGGGATTTAGTCGTTTCTCCCTCTGTTTCATAATCATTTAGTCTCCCTGATGTAAAATGTTGTAGGTACGTCAAAACAAGATAATAACTATTTTAACTAAAATAGGTTTAGAGAATGATTATGATTATGAAACAGAGGGATTTAGTCGTTTCTCCCTCTGTTTCATAATCATTTAGTCTCCCTGATGTAAAATGTTGTAGGTACGTCAAAACAAGATAATAACTATTTTAACTAAAATAGGTTTAGAGAATGATTATGATTATGAAACAGAGGGATTTAGTCGCAGATCACTGCGGGCTACTAATGAGAATCTTTTTTTTTTTAATTATTATCATCAGCTGTTAGACGTCCACTGCTGGACGAGGTCTCCCCCATGAAATACAATGGGGGGAATTGCCATAATCACTAAGCTTGGCAGGCTTGGATAATCTAAATGCATCTGTATAATGTTTTTCTATTTGCCTTAGCAGTACCTACAGATTGGCTCAATGTTGCGCATTGCGCTATTCTGAGTGTTTCTTCAGGAATTGTTGATTTATATGTTAAACACTAGCAAATCTGCCACGGCTCCACGTGGGCCAGTCGTCATCCCGTATACTAAATAGCCCAAGTGCTTAATACTTGCGTAATCAGTGTTCCGACAATCAGTGTCTCGACGATTACTGCTCTACTGAGTCCTAAGCCTAACTAATATTGATTCTGTGGTGTTTTATTCAGGTTTGTTTGTTAGGAAAAAACTATCTTAACATAACGGTGTCAATTTTAATTAAAAGTAGATCTTATTGCTTTTATTTTTATTTTTTTTTGCTTACACTAAACACATGTTTAGCTCCTTTTCGAAAAAAGTGTTGAAGTAAGGTTTAAAACTATAATCAAATTTTATATCTTAGAGATGTCCATTTCACCAGCTTTCTCAATAAACTGAAAAAACTTTATTTTTTTCAACCAACCAACATCATTGGGGGGTGATTTCAGCACCTCAAAAAAAAAAATTCAACCATGGCTATGCTATAGTTTTCCAGCGATTGGGTCACAACTGACCTGTCGTCGTGTCATATTTCAAGTTTGTACTACGTTGAATTATTTCGTAGGAAATAGCGTGACAGACGGACGGACGGGCGAACCGATGGACACTCCGTATTCCGATTTTTCAATTTCGGTAGAAACACTAAAACCTCAGAATAAAGACTAAAGCAAACTAAAACCCCCCGTTGTGTCGCGCCTTTCTGTTCGAAATTATTCAGAAACGCGACTTATACAGTGAAAAACCGGTAGTTCAACAAAATGTCTTGTTTCCACCATTTTAACGTAATGACTTGTGTTTAATCTGTGCTAAAAGAATATTTTCCTGAAAGTCGGTTCTAAAAATTCCTTACTCAATATTTTACCTAATTTTTATAGAAAAATAATTGATTTCTTCTATACTTTAGCTTCTGGTCTAAAATTACACAGACATGTATACCTATAATGTATACAGTTTTGATCTTTATTAAATACCTACAAGAGAAGAGTGCGGCTTATCCAGAGCTATATTTAGAGATGTTGTTCCGCGTTCTGGAACAGTCCAAACGAATATAATGTTTTATTAACTTGGAATCTTGTTACACTTACGCGATTTATGAAACCCCTAATTTATTGGTTGCTTGGTTGTTGGCAACTATTTTATAGATCTCTGCTTCGCGTATTTTATAGCTGAATTAATGATCAAACTTTAGTCAGGTAAACAATTTAATGGTTTTATGATCTTGTTCTACGTTCGAGGTAGACAACAACCAACCATCGATCAGTTATATAGCTAAGTTACTTCTTGAGCTCTTCAATATAAGTTTCCGTGGAATCTTTGATTTCCATTATTTGTAGTGTTATTAAATTTAAATAAATATGTATTACAATCTCAAAACTATTGTTTATAAGCGTGCCATGTTACTTTTCATCTTTGCGTAAAGACAGAAAGTTGAATTAAAAATACCACTTGTGTGCCAATACCTAACATAGGCAAACAACTTCTATTTAAAGCGAAAGGGAAGAAAACTTTGATCTAACTGATAACAATGCGTCTGGTGCATAAACAAATTGTGCGCATTATTACATATTAAATATAAAAAATTGTGCGCTTTGTTTTAAAAAAATTGGGCCATGGATCTAGAATAGGCTTTGTTACTACTTGTTAATAAAATTGTTTTGCCTAGTTTATTAGACTATGGAGAAGGTAGTCAATTTGTGTTATCAATTATGCGGGATTCTAAGTATCAACAGCTTCATGGTCAATGTTTAATGCTGTGATTTAGTTCTGAGGAGACAAGCGTGTCGGTCTGGTGACCTACCAGTGTGGGGCATAAAGCATGTGGGCATTGGTGTGGTGCCGGTTTGCCTCTCTACAGTGTTCAACACCTTGCGTTGCGCGTATTGCGCATCCTTGGGCTCCCAGAAGAACACGTAGTAGAGCGAGAGCATGATCGCGGCTAGCGACACGCAGAACACGTAAATGATGACGGTGAGCACGCGGACCGTCTTCTTGTCGCGCTTGCGCTCGTACAGCGCGTCCAGCACCACCTCGTGCCCGCTGGCGCTGGCGGTGTGCGCGCCCAGCCGCACGGAGCCCGCGCACGAGCGCACGCTGCCCGACGCGTACGATTTGCCCGACATCGTCTTCGACAACCTCGCCCGAATGCACCCTGCGACACCCGCGCCGAGCTCTGCCGCACCGGCGAATTCAGGTAAGTGGGACACGCTTATTGATATGCCCCAGTTCTCCGGATGCGCCGCGCGCCGAGTCGGGTCACGCCGCCGCCGCCGCTGCCGCCCGTGTCTGCTGCTTGACACCTCCTGATGCGGACTGCTGTTACATTATTATGGCGCCCGCTTCGAACTTCATTTGTTTATCCTTTAATTCCTCACTCGGAACGCGATTCTATTCCAGTTAGTGTGACGCGGCCGACGATCGCGCCTCGTCCCTCATGGACCGGCCCCTGAACTTTCATTGTTCCACTTTACGAGCGATTACGCTTTCATCGAAGCTTTAATTAACGATAAAATAGTTTTTTTATAAACCGCCGCCGGTCACTAAAACGCGTGGAGCGAGGTGCCCAATGTTTATGTAAAGTTTTGTATATACTTATATCACTGATCATTAGATATTGTCGAGCGTATAGAGCGGTTTCACCTCGTTATACCGTTCCCTATGAGGTCGAGGGTGAAAACAATAAGTAAACGAAGTCAATTCGGTAAAAGTGTGTCGCGTTATTATGTTTGCGCAAATTGACAGGCGGGATAGAGGGAACTGGCGGCGGGCGGGCGGAGCCGGCGCCGTCGCCGTCGCCCGCTGCGCTGCCCGCCCTCCTCCCTAAAGATCAATAACAAATTACTTCAACTTTTTGTCAGGGAATTAATTTGCAATATAGCCTTACTATAGTTACTTTTTAACCGACTTCCCAAAAAAGGAGGAAGTTCTCAATTCGGTTGTATTTTTTTTTTTTTTTTTATGTTTGTATCTCCAGCGTTTATGAACCGATTTGGAAAATTCTTTTTTTATTTGAATAGATATACTTCCAGATTGGTCCTATTTTTTTCAGAATCCAGTTCTGATGATGGAATCCATGAGGAATTCAGGGAACTCCTCAAATATTGTAGGCATACATATGGCGATTTTGTTATTTTCAGCAACAAACCAAGCATTTGCATTCAAAAAGTATCACAATCCTTCAACCACTATGGTTCTTTCATCATTTTTTTTTTCATCCAAATATTTAGTCGTATACAATGGCGGAAGTCGGTTTTTTAAATGAAAAGTTATATAATGACATATTTTACCGATTTTCTCAACTGAAAATAAAAAACGATTTCAGGTATTTGGGTAGTATTCCTTCCACATAGCACTTCAGATGTAAATTGAGTAGAGGCTGAAAATGTATCGTATCTTGATAATATTTGACAAACTTAGGAATCAGGATTAACTACCTTGACCTACGCTATTTGCTAGTGCTGCGAGAAAATACGACCAAAACTATAAACTAGCGGAAGATTTGTGGTGAAATGTAGAGTTTATTTAAAAGGCTAATAGGTAATTCTGACATTGATTTACATTGCTTTTCACGCAGCGAGTAGACAGATGTTTGTGCCATTAAGCTTCTTAGCGTAAACTGAGATGTACCGTCTTTGTAAATGTCGGGTAGAAATACCAAAATAATACCATGCTATGTGCCATACTACTGATGCTGTAAAAAGTCCTGTAGTTTACTGGAGAACTGTGTTGTAATTACTTGTGTAAAGTAGCTTTTCCAGCCCTAGGCGAAAAGAAAATTTAACGAGGCCCAAGCTCGAACATCTGTATTATCGAGACGATCGTAATTGTCAAATATTACCCAACCAAATTGCAAAAATTGTAAAAGATTACAAGCCACCACGATGTCATTGGCCAATATTTGAAAACGATATATTTGATAACGTTCGATATTTGTGCTACCCATGTGCTACCCCACTGGCTCTATTCATTCATCTATCGTGTTAAAAAGTGAAATCCGTAAACAAGGTGGGTATGGGTATACGTATCCTGAGAAGTTGGTTTGCAGTCGGAATGAACTTTTCTCAACGTTTCACCTGGAAAGTTGGAATCGAATTGTGACAGGAAGTGGTGGTCTGTTTGTAGATTTGAAGTAAAATTGTAGGTACTGAACTATCTCTGGTTATAAGTTTTAGCCTGTCTTAAGTTTTAAGGAGATTAAAACTTTTATCGGTATAATCTGGGGTGGTGAGTGAATGAAAACACTTTATTGTACACCGACAAACAAGTTAATAGTAATAACTTTTAGTTTTATTTAATTGTGTATGTGTTAAGACATACACAATTAAATAAAACTAAAAGTACAAAAGGCAGTCTGTATTAATAAAAAGCGATCTCTTCCAGACAACCTTTGGATAGAGAGGAGCTAAACCTATATGGAAAATTGTTTGGGGTGTACTTAAATCTTAATAATACATGAAAGGTACTATTAATTAATTACAAAAAAAAATGCTGGACATTTCACACAACATTATCTAGCCCCAAGCTAAGCAGAGCTTGTGTTATGGGAACTAGACTAGATAACTTCATACTTCATACAACACATTACATAGATATATATTTTTTATTATACATATAAAATACCCAGAACTCCCTGAACAAATATCTGCAGGTCGTACAAATATTTGTTCCGAAGCGGGAATCGAACCCGCAACCTGCTGCGTCGCAGGCGACCCTTCGACCGCCGCGCCACAGAGGTCGTCAAAAAGGTCGTAGGTTATTAAAATAGAATAAAACATAGGTACCTAACAAGAACGAATAAACTTACACATAGTGCTTATTATGTAAGAAAAATAAAATATATCTAGATAATATATACACAAATAAAAAAAATATAATATAAATATTTTTGTATAGTTACAAACAAACCGGTATATGTGAACAATTTATGACGACTCTTCAAAGTTTTTGACTCTAAAGCGTTCGATAAAGCAACAGATTGAAGGAAAAATAATCTGTATAGAAACTATGCACTGAAAATTTGAGCATAAAAAAATCATGACGCGGTATTTTCTAAACTGTTAAAAAAAATAACATAACATAACACCCAACTGTAACAAACATAAAAAAATGCAAAATCAGTAACACCCAACAGCATACCTAGTTACATAGCCGGATTCCCTGTGTTGTGGGTTTCAGGAACTACGAGTAACATTAGTATACAAATAAACTGGCGTGCAATGAAATAGGGTAACATAGAAAAACCACAATACCTCCCAAACACATATTTTGTTAATTTATTTTTTATTGAATAAAGTAGTTTTTGACAAAATTTATTGTACTTAATTCCGTATAAAATATATTTTAATTTGATTTTTATTTAAATTCGATATATTGCATAGTTTGGAAGGTATTGTGTTTTTTCTTAGTGACCCTATTTCATTGCACGCCAGTTTATTTTCAGATCATTCAAATATTTGTAATAATTATTGTCCCACAGTGAGAATTGAACTGAATACGTACTACCTAACACCTGTGGCTACTCTGGGCACGTACCAAAATTTATCACCTTGTTTTATTTATTTCATGACTCAACCACTTAACTTTTTCTTCGCAAGGAATTCACAACCGATATTTTTCATCATTCAACACTCCTATATCTCGACCATTAGTGCTAAAAGTATGTGTGAAATGTCAGGTTCTTTGTCAGCATGCCCGTGTGAAATATTATTATACTTGTATCTAAGGCTTGAGTATTTCTGTATGCTCCGTAAAATTCCTTAAACTTTTCAAATGTTCAAATAATCAGCGGCAGATTGAAGGCTGATTATGATGATCCCTATAAATGTCCTACTGCTGTTTCTGTCCGGAGCAATGTAGTCAAAGTTGTCTGACGTGAAGTATACCTATCCCGTACCTATAGCGAGGCTGGATTATTAGCTGCATGAAACTCCAGAGCTGACTGTTATTGCGCAGAAGTCAAAAGTAAGGTATCTTGAGGGAGATCTTCAATCTCTATCTATCTTATACTAATTGTATTGCGTGCGCGAGAGTAAACATGGGCCCCATCCCACCACGCACCACCATATCCCCTCCACGTTTCGTTCAGCGCTATAGACTTACGTGCCGCTACTTATACCCCAAGTTGTCTTTGACCTATTCCGTACTGCGAAACTGAAAAGTCTGGGGATAGCAATCGACTGCAATTTATCACGGAGATGTCACATCTACAACTCACCTGCCAGAAGCTTAATGTCTCAGCAGGTCTGTAAGGAGACTTCGCAACTTTCTGCCAATTGCCACCAAAATTTCACTTGCACAATACCTCCTTCTCCCTATTTTAGACTACGCCGACGCATGCTATCTGGAACTAGCAGAGGAGCAGCTTAGTAAGCTTTAGCGCCTTAAAAACTCATATTCGGATTGCGAAATATCACCATGTTTCTCCTTTTCGCTCTATTCTCAGAAGAAGAATCTTGAAAGTCAATGAAAGTTTTAATCAGGTTCATTTTACTTTGGTAGCATTCAAGCAAGTTATACTGAGAGTAAATAGTATTCTTCGATTATTTAGATTATGTCACATCTACAACTCACCTGCCAGAAGCTTAATGTCTCAGCAGGTCTGTAAGGAGACTTCGCAACTTTCTGCCAATTGCCACCAAAATTTCACTTGCACAATACCTCCTTCTCCCTATTTTAGACTACGCCGACGCATGCTATCTGGAACTAGCAGAGGAGCAGCTTAGTAAGCTTTAGCGCCTTAAAAACTCATATTCGGATTGCGAAATATCACCATGTTTCTCCTTTTCGCTCTATTCTCAGAAGAAGAATCTTGAAAGTCAATGAAAGTTTTAATCAGGTTCATTTTACTTTGGTAGCATTCAAGCAAGTTATACTGAGAGTAAATAGTATTCGATAGAGTTGTTAAGATTATTTTTCGATAGAGAGTTAAAAAAGATACTTAATATTTTTAACGTTTGAGCACATGGTGTGTTGTGCCAACTTGTGCCAAATGCCTGTTAGCCTGTGGCCTCTTATAGCTCCGGAACAGGTGCTCTGATAGCAATACGGTTTTTTTGGTATGAAAGATGGTGTTTGCGAGGTTTTTTTTGGTGTTTTGTGGAAATTGGTGCAGCTGTTTCCAGAATCATCAGATCGCAACACTTTTTTTGAAGGGTATTTAGGTATTTTGGCTGTTAGAACTTTGAGCTTAAAATGTTAGTTTTTGTCAACATCAGGCTAAACTTGAGACTCCAGGATCTGATGATGACCAGCATAGGTTGAACAGTATCTAGGGTACTGCTGAAGCTGAATCTTCAAGTTTGAGTCCAAACATCGAATTAAAACGACATGGCTTATCTTTTACCCGCAGACTCCAGGGTGTAAAGAGGACTAGCATATGATGAACAGGATCTAGGGTACTACTGAAGCAAAATCTTAAGTTCTTCATTGTTGGCATCGATGTTTTTTAATACATGTTCGGTTTTTCCAATTTTAATAGTACACTGAAACAAGACGGGGTTTTTTAATTATTATAAAATTAACTTGTTTCAATTTGATACCTTTGTAAGTATTTTACCTATATGTTGTCAGTTTAATTAGACTACTTTAACGGATTCGACATAAATCATGATTCTAAGAAAGCCACTTTCCTTAGGAATTGGTCAAAATTTTGTAACCAACAACTAACTTCTAAATAAAATAAAAACGCAGAACATTGTCCCTATTGGTCCTCCCTTTCGGCCGCTTTGACAACTAAGTTTCACCAGTTGTGAAAGAGTAGTTTGTCTTCTTTCTTGGCAACCAGTTGCGATGAAATAACGGTCTCTAGACTTCAGCTTGGCACTATTTAATGGGAAAACCTGTGAAGTATTCGGATAAACAAAATTTGTTTATTTTTTTTACAATCATTGTTTTTGACTGCTATCTAATTAATTTCGGTACATACAAGGGTTGCCTGAAAGAAATCAGAGATCGCTTTCAGAGATAAGGCCGCTGACTACGTACTTTAGTTGGCTGCTATCGAGATGGTTTGTTCAAAAGACTTGTGACTGAAGAAAATTAAACAAAATATGTCTCCTTCCAATCTTTGTGTCCTTTCATGTCCTTTATCAGAACTATCTGGCCCCTAAGGACTTATATACAGATATCTGAAGGAAAAAATACCTGAATGACATTGGAAGAAGAACTGAAGTAAGCTAATTAAGTTAATGAAGTAGGTTGAAAAGTCACCCTATTTTTTGCTTGACAATAAAATATTCACAAAGATACTTGTTCGAGGTAGATAATTGATGTTCAGTTTTGGACACAATTGGGTTAAGCTAATTGGATTACAGGAAACCCCTCGAGTCGAACCCAATATTGTGAATGTAGCTCGTGTGTTTACTTATAGGAATAAACGAGTGGTAGACAAGTATTGTGCTATTTAAAAGAAGTTAAACTCTACATCGTGGTAGTAAAGTCTTTATTTATCTTCCAATACCGATCTTTCTTAGCCCAATACATAATAGCTTGTCTAACTACACAGATTTTTTGGAACATACAGTCGTACTTAGTCCTGAGTCGATACTAGTATTCCCTGTGTTGTGGGTATCAGAAACTACGAGTAATATGGTGCCACAACACCCAGACCCGGAACTAATATCGGCAGATCATGCAAACATTTGCGCCGCAGCGGGAATCGAACCTGCACCTCTCGTATCTCAGCCAGCTAATCGCCCGCCGCGGCACAGAGCTCGATTGAGTTAGTAGCTAAGAGATGCATTTTTTAATAATCCAAAAGGAACTTGCTCTTGCAAATTTATGCGCTACAAGCAATTCTTAAGCCACATTCATTATTTTCCATAGACTAAAATACAAAGTCATTGTCTAGCTGGTTCCAATCCAATGTAACAGAAAAATAATATTGTGTCAACTCCTCTTACATCACTCTTCACCTCGCCTCATACAAAAACTTAAAATGGATTCGTGGTTTTTCCGTTGTCATTTCCCAACTCAACCCTTATCAACGTCGTTATTATGTCGATTATGTACGTTGGAGGCTTCTAGCAAAATTCAATATGGAGAAGATCCGATCTGATTGATTTTGTACTGGTTGTTTTGCTGTAACGATAGATTAGAAACTATAGTTACTAGTGGTTCGCGCCGAACTGAATTGATGTAGACACTTAGGATCATAACCTATAAACAGCGAAAAATCTTGAGACCACAAGAAAACTTCTTATCACAGGCCATAGTATATAGACAGGCCCTTGGGTAGGTTGTTAGTTTTTTTAATCTATTTTATAGTATTTATACCTATACAAAAAATCTTGAGACCACAATAAAACTTATCACAGGCCATAGTATAGACAGGCCCTCGGTAGGCTGTTAGGGTTCTTTTTAAAACTATTTATAGTATTTGTACACGAGAAAACTTCTAATCACAGGCCATAGTATAGAAAAATTACCAAAACATAACATAAACATATCAAAATAAGATTAAAAAAACTTATGCATTTCCTAAACGTGCCCCTCAAATATACATATACATATAGAAAAAATATATAAAAGTCATTCCCATAGGAGCTCACCAATGGATATCATATTGGTTTTTCATTTTATAGGGCACCTATTTCCACTAAACCAATGTCGAAATTCTTCAGTTTTGGACTTTTCCCTGTAGTTGTGTCATAAAAGCTAAAGCATGGCAAATGGGATTACTGAAAGTACCCCAGAGGTTATTTGTAGATTTTTCTCTTATTTTAAAAGGCAGCAGTATCCACTTGAGTACTTAACATCAAACTGCAATCTACCATCCGCCTGCCAAGCGTAATGATTATGGCAAATCCCCATATTGATGACCTCTGTGGCGCGGCGCGCGAAGGTTCGCTTGTGACGCAGGAGGTTGCGGGTTCGATCCCCGCCTCGGAACTAATATTTGTGCGATCTGCAGATATTTGTTCCAGGTGTTCTGGGTATTTTCTATGTATAATAAAAAATATCTATCTATGTAAGTATATCAGTTATCTAGTACCCATAACACAAACTCTGCTTAGCTTGGGGCTAGATAATGTTGTGTGAAATTTCTAGCATTATTAATTATTTATTTATTGTACGCTTTGGGTTGTACGATATGAATGTTATTAGGGAGGCCTTATCCAGCAGTGGATGTCTACCGGCTAATGAAGAAGAAGATTAATTTATTTTCTTGTTGCTATCGTTTAAGTAACGCTTAGGTGTGGTCTGACCTGAATAACCATGTATCTAAGTACGTACATTTAAATTTGGCACTCGTAAACCTTGTATTGGATACCTGCAAATGAAATGGTACAGGTTCGAGTAAACGTGCGGCCCGTAAATCCGTTGTTGAACTATTTACTTCCACGCAATTGGCTGCGGCAGCGCTTGATTCGGATCAAGCGCTTATTTATTGACGGCGGATTTGATTCATAGGTAACTTTTGTTTCTAAATCAATCTTAAAATAATATTACTTCAATTTGTCGTAGAAATCGGTAAATTTTGTTAAAGGTAGAGCCCTGCTCTACAATTTTCGGTACATAATTGGTTACAATATTATCACCATATTTTCGTTTAGGAATTGCAACGTAATAATCGGTTTGGTTTGATATCAAATTGCAAGGAAATACGTTCATTTAAACAAGCAGCCAAGCGCGTGTCAGACCACGCACAGTGAAGGCTTCCGTCAGTCAGTAGTCAGTGTCAAGCCAGGTCTTAATCTATCTGTTTACCAAATTTCATCGAAATCGGTTCAGCCGTTAATGCGTGATTGAGTAACAATCATCATCATCTCCACTGTCTGTTGTCTGTTTAAGTCCACTGATTGACGAGGCCTCTTGAAATTGTATCCAATGGGGGGTTCTGCCATAATCACCACGCTTGGCAGGCGGATTGGTGATCGTAGTTTGGTGTTAAGTTCTCAGGTGGATGCTGCTGCCTGGTGTAATCCCTTAGTCGCTTTTTATGACTTCCATGGGAGGAGTTGACGGAGTCCTATTCTTGGGCCGAGACTACCACAGACAAACTAAATCAATGGGATTACAAACCCTCGTAAACTCGTAAAGCCTACTTAGCTGTGATAATTTTACTTGTAATTATATATGCAACTATGAAGTACTTTTTAGGTATTCCTAATTAGTGGTTTAGCAGGGTTTTTGGGTGTTTGGTAGGGGGTGGAGACACTTGACTCTAACAGTAATGACCACTTCAAAGTTTCAAAGCTTCATTTTTATGATATGGATTTGTGTATCGAAAAAGTGTTTCTGAAACTTCGTATTTTTTTTAAAAGACCTTTCTAGCGATTTACCACGACAAATAAATAAAATGACAACCCCACTTTACATGTAGGGGAGTTACCACGTTTTTCTTCGGATTTTTTTTCTGTACATTTTAGGCGTCACCAGTACAAAATTTGAGCATAATCGTATATGAGTAAAACGACTACGAACGGACGGACGGACAGGCGAAACTAAAAGGGTTCCTTGTCGGACTTTGGAACCCTAAAAACTGTTAAAGACTCGCTACCAAGGTTTTTTTGGGGATTACAATTGTAACTTCGTTGATTTACCCTTATGTATAAGTAAAATATTACCTTAAATATTAGTTAATTCTACTCATCGAATATATCCATAAAATCCTTTGAAATGAAAAAAATAGTTTGCCTCTACTATAACTACCAAAATGATTCTCCAAAACCAGCTGTCGTAACTGCAAAATGTTTTGGCCCAATAGTGCATCTTTATTGCATATAGCCTATTTTAAACAAAATGGTGCCTATATTAACTTCTTGGCCCAATTGGTCAAGGCATGCCAGTTAGAGGCGAAGATACGGGGGGTGAGTCCCACAGGATCAGAATTTTTGGGTCATGTAAGGAACAGCAGGAACAATCAGGATACACAACGCAATACTCATATACACAACAGGATAGGTTACATCACATAGATACCTTAATCATTCCCAAATTGGCATTATCTTCTAAAGTAGAGCTTGTATTAATGGCTCCTATTCTATTCACTTGTCGTTAGTTTAGTTGTCATGTTTGATTGAATTTTAGTGTCCTAATCACTGGTAATCCTTACCAGTGGCATTATGTGAGGCTCCAGCAGCCCCATAGTCGGCGACACTGCCTCGGCGCGCGCTCAGCCGGCTCGTCGACGGGTCGGTGTCGTTGAGCGGCGGCAGCTCCGGCGACTTCCATACGCACACGTAGTACACGGACAGCAGGATGGCCGCCAGCGACACGGACAGCAGGTACGCCAGCACCGTCAGCACGCGCACCACCTTGCTCACCGGCTTCTTCTTGTAGAGGTCGCGCACGGCCGACGTCGCTGCCGTCACCTCCTCCGAGCCGCTGTCGTCCTCCGCCTGTCCGCTCTGACCGCACACCGACATAGTGTCCTGTCCCGCTACATATTCCCACTTATGCAACGGTCTTTAAAAAAATAGCGATGTCCGCGTGATGCGTGTAACATCCGCGAATGGATGGAGCGAGTGCGGCGCTCGCCCGCCCGGTCCCGGTGACGCGGATACCGCGTGCTCGCTAAACCGATCAACTACATACGTCACAGATTTACGAATGCTACCAGTCCACCACCGACGAGCACCTATTAAACTTTATTCCTTTCGCAAGATGCTCCTTACGCTATTTGTGTTACAGTATCTACTCATTCATGTTGGCGGAACTCATCTGCGAAACTTTTATGTGTTTTCACATTCCTCTTAGGTGCGTGATGTTATGAAGATGAAGGCATCTCGATGTAGTGCCAAGTGAACATCAATAGGAGATGCCGTGGTTTATGAGCTGCCTGGGTAAAGGTACCTAGCTGACCAGCTTGTTTAGTTTTGTCATAAGTGGTTGTGTTCGTGAGGTGCAGACGCGCGTATCTTAGCAGAAAATACCTCCACTCGAACCAGCGTCGTTCGAGTCGGCGACCATTCCATTTTTCAGGCCGTTTGTAATTTTAGGGTTCCGTACCGCAACAAGAAAAAACGGAACCCTATAGTATCACTGCGTTGTCCGTGTGTCTGTCTGTCTCTGTCTATCAAGACCCTTTTTCTCAGGAACGCGTGCAGGTATCAAGTTGAAATTAATATCAAATACTCAGGTCTATAATCCCTCGAAGCTGTGAAAAAAACAAACTTCTAAGCAAACGCAATCAAAAGATACGGCTGTTTATGCAGCATATTTTTAAACTCGCATGGGAATCAAAACCATTGGGGTACTTCCCGTTGACCTAGAATCATGAAATTTGGCAAGAAGCGAGGTCTTATATCACAAGTAAAGGAAAAAACCTTTAAACCGTAAATTTATAGTTACATCACAAACTACACTCGAGAGCAATGAATCCGGGTCACTTAAAGAATGTTAAAAATCTCGGAAACTAAAAATGATAGATTAATGCAATAAATTGTATTTAATAGACAATGTAATACTCCTTAAATGAAGGTAAAAAAAATATGAGTCACCATACATTTTATTAACACAAAATTACATAAAGAAAAAAACTGCTGATCTCTCCTTAAAACAAAAATAGGAAACATGAAATTTTTGAACTTTATTACGATTTTCTTGAATTTTAATACTTCGTATTGCCTCCTCGTGCTTCCATATAATGAATATAGAGCACTATCAACATGGTTTATGTACCCACATAAATGACAGATTACAAACAAAAGCAAAACCAAATGCTGTAATTTCGTAGTTCCATCTTCGAAAGTGGCCCTTTTTCAAATTTGATTTTTTTATGATATAACTTTACAATAACTAAGAAGTTTTAATACCTTCATTTAAGGAGTATTACATTGTCTATTAAATACAATTTATTGCATTAACCTAGCATTTTTAGTTTCCGAGATTTTTAGGATTCTTTAAGTGACCCGGATTCATTGCTCTCGAGTGTAATTTAAATTTAATTACCAAAACTTTCAAGACGTTTTTTCTCAGAACCGGCTAAAGGTATCCCATGAAATTTATACCAAATATAAAATTCTGTGATCTTGTAGTGCTGAACAAAAATCAAGCTTTTACCTGTATTGAATATATTAAAAAGATATGGTAATTAATATCCAACTTTTGTATAGAAATCGCAAAAATGAGAAACCTCTAGGGTAGATACTTCCAGTAATCTCACAATTCAGAAATTTGGAATACTAGGAGTCTTTATGGCACAAGTAAAGGAAAATTGAAGAATTTTAACTTTTTACCACCTAAATGGGATGGTGAAGTTTGTAGGGAAAAGTGGCTGAAACTCAAAATGGTACAATTTCGAAATATTTTACCTACGGATCGGAACTTTTTGTCCTGACGCGACGACGATGCAACATTTGAGTTAATCAAACCTATAAACGAACACGTGGACACAGTTTTAGCTTTCCTTTGACTATATAAAAGATTTAAGTAGTTGTGTTTAGTTTATAGTTTTTTCTCAGAGTATAATATGTATTTCTGTGGGCTTAATTTTAGGTATAATTTATTGTACATTTCCCATTTAGCCTGAAATAAATGTATATACATAATGTAAATTATTATTGTATTACGAATGAAAGCGAGCTTTCGAACTGTTTATCTGATCTATATATTAATTTCGTTTAGGTTGGCAGGTTATAATAACATAACACCCAACAGTCACATACATAGTCCTGATCCCACACTAGGATCCCCTGTGTCGTTGGTATCAAGAACTACGAGTATCATGGTACCACAACACCCACATATTTTTGATGTTCGTACCTATAATAATCATTACACAAATCATTTTAAAGGTCGCAGGAAGCCGGTGGATGGAGGCGGCACAAGAGCGTTCGTCGTGGCATTCTAAAGGGAGGCCTATGTCCAGCTGTGGACTTCTACAGGCTGATGATGATGCGCTAACTCAATCGGTCAGGCTAAAACCAGGGGATAAAATGACACGATGAGCCGAACAAATCAAGTGGAGTGGCTGTGGGTGGCCCCGTGTGATGTGAAAATGTTTTGAATGCACATTTCGCTTCCACACAAGCGCTTCCCAATTTTATTACTAATAATTAGCATTTTCACATCACACGGGGCCACCCACAGCCACTCCACTTGATTTGTCAAAAATATGTGGGTGTTGTGGTACAATGATACTCGTAGTTCCTGATATCAACGACACAGGGGATCCTAGTGTGGGATCAGGACTATGTATGTGACTGTTGGGTGTTATGTTATTATAACGCAGGTGTTATATTATTATCTGCAGAAAGCAGATGTTGATGTAGATTTATTCAATACCCCAACAGTAGGCTTAAGCGCTCACTCAGTGACAAATTTTAAATGATGATTATCATCACCAGCCTGTTTACGTCCACTGCTGGACAAGACCTCCCCCATTGAATTGGTACAATGGGAGGATTTGCCATAATCACCACGCTTTGCAGGCGAATTGGTGATCGCATTTGGTGATAATACTCAGATGGATGCTGCTGCCCATCCCCGGGAGAAGGAGGGGTCTATTCTTAGGCCAGACACACCACGGCATTAGTAGTAAGAATCATCAAAAGAAAAAACCTGTCAAAAGCGTGTCGGATTTACCATCCTATCCTACTAATATTATAAACGCGAAAGTTTGTGAGTATGGATGGATGTTTGTTACTCTCACGTAAAAACTACTGAATGGATTTGAGTGAAATTTGGAATGGAGATACTTTACGCCCTGGATTAACACATAGACTACTTTTCATCATCATCATCGTCATCATCAATTTTCATCATTATTCACGCGGGTGAAACCGCGGGGCGCAACTAGTTTACCATAATAAGCACAACATTGAACTATTAGTTCAACACATGATGGACTGGATTTTCGTTTTGGTTTTCCTGTAAATTATAAGATAAGAGAGGACTTTACTAAAATAACTTTCGTGAATTATATCATTCATTTTGCAAAACGGGAAATTTTCACGTACCGATATGTTGGTGGAAGCACCAACTGGTCGCGTCCCTCCTACGCGCAGGGAGGGGAAGACCCTCGGTTAGGGTCGGAACCTGTTGGTGCTTCCACCCTTTTAACTGAAATAAAATGTCGTAATGTAGCACTGTTACTCGTTGGGATGTTTTTGTCCTATCGAATAACAGTGTTACACTGGGTGAAACTCGTTGGGAAATATTTCTTCTATTTTTTTCCTATCGAGTTACACTGTTACTCGATAGGAAAAAAAATCCCAACGAGTAACAGTGTTACTCGTTTGGGTGTTACTCATTGGGAACCCTCCCTTCCACAAACATATCGGTACGTGAAAATTTCCCGTTTTACAAAATGAATAAGAGAGAACCTGAATTCCGTAATTTTTTTCAACATTCATGGCTTCGGAGCTTAGCTTCATGTAGTTTCGGAGATAAATAAGGGATGAGGCGATGCTTGGTTTTCGTATTTTTTCTCACAACGAGAACTTTCATTTGGCATGTAACTCGTTGCATTTTTTAATTTTCTAGTTTGGCCCCAATTAACTGTCCGAGATTGGGTCACTTAATTCTTTTTATGTACCAAATTTCAACTTTTTTCGTCCAGTTGATGGTGAGAAAATAGGCTGTGACAGACAGACCTAATAATGGTTCCGTTTTTGCATTTTGAGTTAAGGCCAAGCCGCGTTTGTTGCCCTGATTTTTCTAGGTTTGGTCGCGTTGGAACAGGACTAATTTTATAAGACGACTTAAAAATATAAATTTAAAAAAATTTAATTGGTAGTTTTTTATTATTTTCTGCTTTGAACACAATGCAAAGAGATTAAAAAAAAAGATGGCCTTAACTTTTGAACCGTAAAAAATTGCACCGATATTCTCAGATTAAAACTTTTAGAAATGATCTTGCCCACGCCCCTACTTGATTTGATCCATACTTCCAGGGACACCCCCTGTATATACTTGCTAGTCTATTTAATTTAAGTCACTAATTTTTTATTTTATCTTGTGTATGTCCTATTTATTCTGTCTAGTTGTTCACAATTCTTTATTTAAAGTGTATGTTGTTGTTACCTTTATTTAAAGAAACACTAGATTTAGTAACTTTGGGTTTCAATTTTTGCACGCTTGTGATTCAGTCGTCGCTGATCCAAATCACACTAATCTTATAAATGCGAAAGTTTGTATGTTTGTTACTCCTTCACGCTCAAACGGCTGAACGGATTTGAGTGAAATTTGCCATGAAGATACCTTATACCCTGGATTAACACAGACTACTTTTCATCATCATGTTCATCATCAATTTTCATCATTGTACACGCGGGTGAAACCGCGGTGCGTAGCTAGTAAATAAATGACCAAACGGCAATGTTCTCTTATGTGTTTTTATCGTAAAAAAAACCGCTTTATATTCAGAAACCTACAGAAAACAAACCGAAAAAAGGTTAAATAAATACATAAATAATAATAATACATAATGAGTAATTAAGTACGTACCTACTCAAGTAAAAATTAAAGTTGTTTTTGTTCAACTGTTTCTCAGGCAAATAAGTTCTTAAAAGGATTTTTTTTAATTGTTTGTTATAAAGTATGTTTTTATTATCCATTATGTTTTTTCTCAATTAGCATAGAACAATTGACAATAAACGGCGTCATATAAAGTTTCATTAAAAATAACGACAACCGCAAAAATAACTGATAATTGCTCTACCTACTTATTGTAGAGCTATGGGAGTCTATCCATTAAAGATAATTAGATCGTTACGTTGCCTGTATAGAGTATCGCTTGTCCCAGGTGGCCGAGGGTAGGACAACAATCAATCATGTCTATGGAGTTTACAGACCGGGAACGTTGTCAGGGGAATTCCTCGCAATTTTGTAATAGAACTCGCCATGCAATGCATTGTGGCTAACTGGCTATGCATACGCCATAAAAAAAAACATCGTTCTAAGTAGGTAATTTACCGTCTAGGAATATCATGGCGAAAGAATGAAGTAGGCATTCTTTATTCAAACTATAGGATCAACGAATAATGTGAGTATTGAAAGCATTTTATTCGCAAACCGTAACCTTAAAAAATACCCTGTAGTTACAAAAAGGCACCGTTAATCTCTTTCAAGGATCTTCAGTTTCAATAGTCGTCGAAGTATTTTTCCAGATGGGCTCTTGGGTATTTCGTTTACGAATATCACACCTCCACGTAGTCGTGCTGTTGGTGACAACTGAGGAAAAAGTTATTGATTATTTGGGTACGGGACCCTAGCATCGTTTCGGATAAAATGTTAAATTTTGCTAAATTTATTTTTTACTAAACTAATTATGTTTTTAATTACATTAGTTTCGTATAAGTACTTTAACTTACTTTTGTGACAGTAAAGTTAAGAATATCACTCTCAGTTGTCGTTGCTCCTGGCTTAAGGACGACAAAGGCGGTGGGCAGCTCTCCTGCCAATTCGTCAGGCTTGCCTACTACCCCGCAATCCGCCACTGCACTGTGCTGTAGAACTATACTTTCAACTGCAGCGGGAGCTACCTGGAAAAAGAAGGTGTTATGTCCGTATTGCTGTGGTGTGTCCGGCCTAAGAATAGATCTACTCTCATGGATGTTGTAAAAGCCGACTAAGGGATTACACCAGGCGATGGGCAGCAGCATCTACCTGAGTACTCAAAAATATGTGATCACCAATCTGCCTGCCAAGCGTGGTGGTTATGGAAATTCTCCACATTGTATTTAATGGTGCAGGCTTCG
Source organism: Epirrita christyi (assembly GCA_951392215.1). NCBI lineage: Eukaryota > Metazoa > Arthropoda > Insecta > Lepidoptera > Geometridae > Epirrita > Epirrita christyi. Next base: position 9,320,242 of record OX595852.1, read on the forward strand.
TCCTTTAGTGGACGTCTAATGAATAAATAAATGGGTTTCATTCATGGTACTCTTAGTTCCTGATACTCAAGACTCAGGGAATCCTAGTGTGGGATCAGGATTGTATGTGATTGTTGGGTGTTATAAAAGCTACTGATGTATTCAGTATATTCAAGAAAAAATAATTACAATTCATATGGTCGGTCTTATTACTTTTTGTGCACTACGAAAGTCAAGTTTCAGCAAAACTTACTTGATGTCCCTTATATTTGATGAGTTCCTTGAGTCTGTCGATTATGAAGAAATGTTCCGCATCGTTGTAGTAACCAATGTCTCCCGTCTTTAAGTATCCCTCTTCATCAAAGGCATCTCGTGTTGCAGCTTCATTGCCGATGTATCCCTTCATTATGCAAGGCCCTTTAACGCAGACTTCACCTTTTTCATTTGGACCTAACTTCTCACGGGTCTCACAATCCACTATCTTGAACTTCATTCCGGGAACAGGTCGAAGACCTCGCTTAGGCTCGAACTCATCGATGTCTTTTAAGACGCCCATTGTCGTTTCGGTCATTCCATAACCTTCCAATAAAAACTTAAAATTCGGCATGCTGTGGAGGCAAAAATATCAAATACTTAATATCTTTTCTGCGCCTTGAATACTATCCAAAGGACATTGTTCCAAAATGGCCTATATCGATGTACACCAGACAGAGAATGGCGAAAAATCAAGATTATCGTAAAAATACTCTTACTCTAATTTGAAGCATAATTTAATGCACAGAAATGTTTAAAATTCGAAAAAAAATTACAATGGTAACATATTTTCCTGATGGGAAATGACAGGGAATGTCACGTTTATTGCTCTGTGGTTGCTTGCTTTATTCGTTCGTTGGGAGTAGTGTGTCTACATAGAATGCGTTACCTACGCTAGCTTTATTACGATCATCACATCAGTACAAGTTCTTCAATTCAACATTTCGATTCTACGCGGAAATATTTGCTCCAAGACCTTGGAGCCAAGACGCGAACGAAATGCAGTTCTGGTCAAAGTTGTCTACAGCTGTCGAAACATTTTACCACGGAGTAAATTGTATCCGCCCCGCCATATTGTTTTGTCCTGTGTTGCTCTCAGCGTGAGAAAGATATTTTAGGAACCTGCGTTAAATGAAGCGAAATAATCAAAAAACGACAGTAGGAAAAAGTTTTACATATACACTCGAGAGCAATGAATCCGGGTCACTTAAAGAATCCTAAAAATCTCGGAAACTAAAAATGCTAGGTTAATGCAATAAATTGTATTTAATAGACAATGTAATACTCCTTAAATGAAGGTATTAAAACTTCTTAGTTATTGTAAAGTTATATCATAAAAAAATCAAATTTGAAAAAGGGCCACTTTCGAAGATGGAACTACGAAATTACAGCATTTGGTTTTGCTTTTGTTTGTAATCTGTCATTTATGTGGGTACAATGATAGTGCTCTATATTCATTATATGGAAGCACGAGGAGGCAATACGAAGTATTAAAATTCAAGAAAATCGTAATAAAGTTCAAAAATTTCATGTTTCCTATTTTTGTTTTAAGGAGAGATCAGCAGTTTTTTTCTTTATGTAATTTTGTGTTAATAAAATGTATGGTGACTCATATTTTTTTTACCTTCATTTAAGGAGGACATTGTCTATTAAATACAATTTATTGCATTAATCTATCATTTTTAGTTTCCGAGATTTTTAACATTCTTTAAGTGACCCGGATTAATTGCTCTCGAGTGTATTTAGCCACGTTTACACAAGTGTACACCGACGAGGGCTAGGCTCCATACATTTTGGAACAACACCTTTAGCTGGGTGTTTTATTACCTACCGTTTACTAACTTGCTCCATTGTCTGCTCACTGAGCGGAGCTGCCCCGCACCAGATGCTCTCTACTGAAGACATATCGTATTTCTCCAGCAATGGAGTTTTAGCAATGTAGACCACGACTGGAGGAGCCAGCATTAGACAATTTATCTGCGTGAATTCATATTATTGAGGAACATTAAAAACCAAATAAACAACCATGCCATTGAATTCAGGCCGACACTAGAAATAGGCATAAATCGCCGTAAAGTATTTTGATGTATGGAGATATTATTATCAACTCACCTGATAATCTTGAATCAAACTCAAATACTTTTCTGGATTGAAACCATTCAAACAAACAAGTCGTTTGTGGTAAGTTAAAACGAGTAAAGAAGATATTAATCCGTAGACGTGATACCACGGTAATATGGTCAAGAAGTTCTTACATTGTTTAAAATAATATCCATTGCTGTGAAAAACAAGAAACATAAAGTTATACTTAATAATAATAATCCTAAAAAAGTTAAGTAAAAGTTTGTGAGGATGGATGGATGGAAGGATTTTTATTACTCTTTCAAGCAAAAACTACTGAACGGAATTTGATTAAACTTTACTTACAGTTAAAGTTACATCAGAATAACATATATATTAGGCTATAATTTGTAATAGAGGTTCCCCGCGGGCGGAGCCGCGAATAAATGCTAGTAATTTATAAACAAAACGGTACGGAGCAAACATGAACATCTGTCGTTATCGAGACGGTTATAAATGTCAAATAGTCGCTATTGGCCTTATTCACAAGCTCGTCGTCACGCAACGGGCTATGGAGAGCTACAGTTGAAGTTAAACTGTCTATTTTCGTGTTATGATTCGATTTGTAATGCTCGCTGGAACTCTGTGGATGGAGGCGGCTTTAAGAACGTTCGTCGTGGCATTCGATAGGCGAAGCCTATATCCAGCAGTGGACGTTTCCCACTGATGATGATAAAACTTATAGATAGGTACCAACATATACCTACAATACAAGATACTTACTGATAAGGAGCAAAAATATACAGGATGTTTATATGAGATAGCATAACACCTTTAGGCAAGCCTGTAGTTCCTGAGGAGTAGAAGATCATAGCGGTATCCTTTCCATCACTCACTTCATCCGCTTCGTAGCAACGTGCATCTGACTCTGTTTCTACGCTGCTCAAAGCTAGTATTCCACTCGCAATAGGATCTCCATCTAATTGCACAATATGTTTTATGCTTCCTGTCTCTTCAAAAGTGCTGAGATGAGCTTTAAGCGCAGATGTCGTACAGAAGATAATACATGGCCGGGCTATGTTTAAAACGTGAACCATTTCCTCTAAAAAACGAAATTATAAATAAACTGGCGTGCAATGAAATATACTTAATGTTATTTAGAAAAACCACAATACCTCGCATGTCATATTTGACGATGAAACTGGTTTGCACTTCAGACTGTATTCATTTTGAAGGTTTATTTTAATTAATCAAATTAAACATCCCATAGAAAAAAATATGCGGTTAGAACTTTAAAACACAAGTCTAGCTATTTAATTCGTAAAAAAATGTGTGTTCTTGCCTTTCAAAATTACGAGCATTTGAACGCCAAAGCTTTTTTTGGGTAAAACCAGGCTATTTTTCTAAATTCTGTTCGGTTACAACTATTGTTAGTATATTGTTCTTCCCACAGTATTTTTTGAATCATTTCATTTCATTTCATTTATTCAGAACAAATGTCTTAAAAATCCTATTTGAATGTCTTACATACTAATTAACTAATTAATTATTATTACTTATTTTATTTCTTTATACACAATACACATATATCAAATTGTAGCTCATATAAATAATTAAAACCAATGGAACAAACACAAATTAAAATAACGCCTCCATAATTTAAATAACACACAACAATAATCTGATTATTTAATCTCGTCACATCGCACTGGACGTTCAAAATACTAATTTTGAGATCAGACCTCGCCTTAATTTACTTAAATTTGTACCATTTCTAGAATGCGTATCTATCTACTATCTAACCTACGCGTGGACGAAGTCGCGAGCGGGTGAGCTAGTACAAAAATAAAAGCTTGTAAAAAAAGTTGAAAATACCTTGAGTGAATAAAACATTGAAAAATGTGGCAGTGACGCCACAGCAGACAGCCCCCATCACAGCAGCGATATAATCGCTGCTACTGTCCCCACAGAACGCGACCACTTCTCCCGGTTTTACCCCCAAGTCCTTCAAGCCAACAGCGATGTTCACTGTGCTATGTAAAAGTGCAGCGTATGTTGTTTCTTCTTTTGTGTTACCATTTACCTGCATAGGGAACTTAATCACAATCTCGTTGTAACTTCAGCCGAAGAGTGTGCGGCCTGAAAATAGACGCCTCTGTCTACTCCCGTTGATGTCGCAAAGCCGACCATCAGGGGATGGGCAGTAGCATCTACCAGAGTACTCAACATCAATACTGCGATCACCAATCCGCCAACCAAGCGTGGTGATTATGGCCTCGTCCAGCATTGGACATCTAAAGGCTGCTGACGATGATAGCATCATCAATAATGCACAGTGGGGTCAGCACGAATAATTAACGTTACCAAGACGCTAGCGAGACAATCGCAAATGTCAAATATTGGCCAATAACATCAGGGTAACTTGAAATCTTAGTAAGTTGATTGGTTCATATTTGACGTTTACTATCGTCTCGCTAGCGTCTCGATAACGTTAGATGTTCCTGCTTGGGCCTCTGGTCATTGAAGATCAAAATTCTTACCAAAGCTACTTTTTCACTGCCTTCACGTTCAGAGTTGACTCGTAATTTATCCAAGAAAGTCTGCCCTAGTGAGAAATGGGCAGGAATTTCCACAGTCACACCATTCGTTACCACTTTGTCGACAATCATTTTAATATTTAGTATTTCTGGATATGTTTAACAATAAATTAAGACAAATACTAGTTGGCTGACTGGTGAGAATTATAAGAATAACAAATTACTTAGTAATTCGTTTAAATGTCGTTTTTTAGGGTTCCGTATCTCAACAGGAAAAAACGGAACTATTATAGGATCACTTTGTTATCCGTCTGTCTGTCTATCTGTCAAGGCCCTTTTTCCCAGGAACGCGTACGAGTACAAGTATCAAGTTGAAATTAATATCAAATAATCAGGTCTGCAATCCCTCGGAGCTGTGAAAAAAAAACATACTTTTAAGTCAACGCAATCAAAAGATACGGCCGTTTGTGCCGCATATTTTTACATTCGCAAGGGAATCAAAACCTATAGGGTAGTTCCGATTGACCTAGAATCCTGTGGCAAGAAGCAAGGTCAGACCTTTACTTGTGCTATAAGTAGCACAAGTAAAGGGAAAAATCCGAAAACCGTAGAGTAGTTACAGCACAAACTAAGATGTAATTTTATTAAAACTGTCAAGACCATTTTTCTCAGGAACGCTAAAGGTAAACAAAAACATAAACAACATGAAATTTATACCAAATATAAAAATTATAGTGCTGTACAAAAATCAAGCTTCTAAGTTCTAACTCAATGTAAGTATTAAAAAGATATAGTAATTAATATCTACTTTTTGGTATGAAAATCGCGAAAATATGAAACCACTAGGGTACTTCCAGTAACCTCTCAATTCTAAAATTTGGAAGTCTTTATGGCACAAATAAAGGAAAAAGTTAATTGAGTAAAATTGAGGAATTGCAACTTTTTTACCCCTTAAATGGGATGGTGAAGTTTGTAGGGAAAAGAGCCTGAATTTACCTACGGATCGGAACCCTCACGAGTGCGAGTCCGTTTCATTGTGTCTTTTTGCAAAAAAAAGGAAAAAAATGTTTCCACAAAAAATGATTCGTGGAAACATTTTTTTCCTTCTACACTGACGTGTCGGTCAAAACACTTTAAATTGCTATTAAGGCAAAACATAACGTGTGTAAAGTGTTTCATTCGAATTTTCTGACCCGATTATATCACATAGGCCTCCCCCTTCCACCGACTTCCTGCGACCTTTATAATGTCTTTAGTTCATCAAGAAGGCCTTCCTCTACTGCGTCGTCCGGTTTGTGGTCGCCACACGAGAACTTTTATTCCCCAACGGTTGTCGTTCATCATCATCATCACCACCAGTCTGTTTACGTCCACGAAGCCTCCCCCATTGAACACAATGGGGGGAATTGCCATAATCACTACGCTTGACATGCGGATGTGCCATGATCGCAGTTTGGTGTTAAGTCCTACTCAGGTGGATATAAAACCCCTGGGGCCTTACCATGAGCTCTTATAACGATTCAGTTCAAAAACTATTCATTTCAAAATATCGGTTCCGTGATGTCCGAAGCTTTATTTAAAGGCACAATAGCAGAATATCTGTAGACTTCTGCGATTAAAGTTGTTCAATGATGACGGATGTCAACGTCGAACCGATATTTTGTACTGAATAGTTTTTGAACTGAAACGCTATAAGAGCTCATGGTAAGGCGTCTGGTATAATCCTTTAGTCAGCTTTTAGGACATCCACGAGTGGAGACGCAGGGGACTTTAAAACAAATTAGGTTGGACTTGAAACACTTCACCGAAAAATTATCTGTACCTATACATATAGAAAAGGAGTTGAAAGATTTTACGGTTCGTGGATTGATGCCTTGTAATAACTTAAGTAGGTACTGTTTGGCTTGTGGTTAAACGAAAACATTTTATCAAAAGCATAGCTGTCTACCCGTAGTTTTTGACGAAAATAAATATAAATGAGCTAGTACCTAGTACAAAACCTATAAGGTCAAAAACTATAGTACGAACTTTCATTATCATCATCAGCCGTTAGACTTCCACTGTTGATCGAGGTCTACCCCATATAATGCAATGAAGGGATTTACCATTGATATGGATGCTGCTAGCCAGCCCCTGGTGTAATCCCTTAGTAAGGCTTTTGCTACATCCACGGGGGGAGGAAGAGTCTATTCTTAGACCGAACACTGCACCATGGCACGGTTGTCAGTTCTACGAGCTATACCCGACTTCTAGCAGAATGCTAGGAGCCGGTGGCTAAAAACCCATCGATATTCCCTGTATCACCTTATCCTTCATCGTCAGACGAATCGCTCGGCGCCAAAAAAACTTTTAATTTGACTTGTTTCGGGAATAGATTTCCAATTTCGTGCGGTAGAAGTTTTCCTTTCCCCTTTTGGGATTGCAAACGTATATGTCTGTATTTCCCAAAAAACTATAAAGTAATTAAGTAATTTATTTTTGTATAAATATGAAGCTTCAATTACTTACTATTACACCCCTAAATTCACCCCCAAAATCAGCATTAAACCTTGCCTATAATTTTACTGTGATTTGACTAAGGAACTCTAACGAGAGAGATTACACCAATACTGACAGTGGTGGAGTTTATATTGCTTATTTGCCGAACAGTATTCAACGTCGGTATAATCAGTATTCAAGATATGCACTACAATTGCTTCAAAAAATATTTTTTCACAATGATTTATTCCAAATTGGTCATAACAAGTTGAATAACATACCACGTACCATGTTTAACACCTACGTAGGTTGTATGTAGGTAAAATTACAAGGCGTCCGCTTATACCTACCGCCACGCCGCGGAAGCCCGCGCGCTCCATACAAAAAGAAGTTTGCGCCTCTTTTATTTTGGACATCCAAAAGAAGTTAAAAGATATTAACCACTAATCCAATCCAAGTCAATTAAATATTATAGACACAATCTAGAGACTGTGGTTTATTAGTTTCCCATTAAATTGTATTGAATCAAACTAGCATGGGTCATAAGATTTCCATACAAAAGTCGGTGAGATTTGGAAACCATACCTATAGCTTTTTTTTTGGCCCAAGTACTGACTCGATAATACCTCCTTCTACCACGGAAAAATTATAAATTTTTTATGACTTTTATGGAAAATTACTCAGTCTGTTTTTAAAATTATTTATTGTAATGATTTTTACAAAGGATTTCAATAACATCAATGGATTCATGGGATAGTATCCTACTTGTATCCTACGAAGTCATCAGGGATCTAACGATTAACTTTAAAAATATTTATTCAATCCTCAAAAGAGACTTTTTCAAATGAAGCATTTTTCTCAGCTCGCGTCGTAAAATCTTTCCGGAGCCATTTCGCGGAATCTCGTGTATAAATATTACTCCTCCTCGTAGACGGGATGCAGGTGATAACTGAAAACCAAATACAAATTATTTATCTTCGCAGTATTTTTTACAAATGCTGCGCTAATGTACCTACCTATGAACTAAATAGAACATTAAAGTCTTATTTCGAAGGCAAATTAGAACACCTATAAATTAACTGATCATCAGTGAAAATTCTCAGAAAAACTCGTTCTCGAGATGTTGTCAAATCTCGAATAGCATGGGCATCTTTCGAGATGCGACTTGCGACGTCATTTCGTGGACGAGTCCGGCCTAAGAAAAGAGCCCCCGTCCCCCGTCCCCCGCCCTCCGTCCTTACCTGTGGATGTTGTAAAAGCAGGCTAAGGGATCACGCTAGAAGTAGCTAGAGGCTACAGGTGGGCAGCAGCATCCACCTGAGTACACAACACCAATACAGCGATCACCAATCCGCTTGCCTAGCGTAGTCATTATACATTGGCAAATACCCCCATTGCGTTTAATGGGAAAGGCCTCGTCCAGCAGTGGAAGTTGAAAAGCTGCTAATAATGAATTATGATGTATATAAGCGAGAAACAGAAAAATATTGATAAAAATATTATATTTTTAGTAAAGGATAACAAAGGAGCTTACTTTGGCAGCAGTGAAGTCAAGCAGATCACTCTCGGTAAGACCCGATCCTGGCTTTGGGACCACGAAAGCCGTGGGGAGCTCCCCTGCTAGTTCGTCTGGAGTTCCAACGACTCCACACTCTACCACGCCATTGTGCTCCAGGATAACTGTTTCTACTGCTGCTGGTGCCACCTATTAGGCAAATAAATAAATAAACATAGTCACACATAATATATAGTCTTAATCCCACACTTAAACCTAATCTTATCTTAATCTTATTAATAATAATAATATCCTGGACTCGGCACGCATAGTCAGGAGGTTCCTCTCTCTGCAGCCCTAGCCTCCGACCGCTTGGGCGTTACTCCGCGGCCGGAGGTTTCCCGTTTTGATATATATTTTTTACTATAATGTTTTTTATACTAATTATGTTTTGTACATAATATTTTTTTTTTTTTTTAAATGATGATAAATAAATGAATGTCATAATAATAATAGCTTTATTGAGGATACAATGTAAGAAGCGGTCTTATCGCAGAGAGCGATTTCTTCCAGAAAACAGCTTACTTTTCCAAACTTATACCTTATGAAGTACATGCAAAAACAATGCTACTGACAATGGAGTTACACGGTTTGGATTCCCTGTTTCATGGGTGAGCAAGGAGCGAGTTGGTACCTATCATGAAATCGAGCAGCAAATGCGTCAGTAGGCCATTCGCCTGCCGAGCCATGAAGATCACAAACAAAGGTCACCAAAGAGACTAAGGTCCAGATAAATAGAACGTCCTTCACTTAGCCTTACTTTGAAATTGTCCGTCTCTCTCAAATACGCGTGTTTTAACATTTGTGTGACAGTGACAGGGAAAGGTCTTTCGTAAATCGTACTTTGACTAACATGTAAGTTCGTTCTATTTATGATATGTGAAGTTTGATGTTGCATTACCTAAATTGTAAAAAAAAAACCGTTGTATTTGGGCAATAATCTAGCTCCGTTTGTTGCTGGTTTACCTGCTGTCCTTTATATTTGATGATCTCTTTTATTCGATCAACGATGTAAAACCAGCCATCAGCGTCGTAATAGCCGATGTCTCCACTCTTGATGAATCCCTCCTCGTCGAAAATTTCTTTTGTGGCCTCCTCGTTATTAACGTATCCTTTCATCAGCGTCGGACCCTTCAGGCAGATCTCTCCCTGCTGATCGTGTCCTAATTTCTCACGTGTTTTTATGTCAATCACCTGTTTAAAAAATATTGCTTTATTTTTAAATATCTATTGCTTTGTGTCCGTGGCGTGTCTGGCTTAAGAATAGACCCCTCCGTCTCCTGTAGATGTCGTAAAAGCCGACTGAGGGATTACACCAGGGGATGGCCAGCAGTATCCACCTGAGTACTCCATACCAATACCGCGGGTGATTATGGCAAATCTCCCCATTGCATTTAATGGCAGTGGACGTCCATAGGCTGCTGATGATGATGATGATGATTGCTTTGCGTCCGTCACCCTGAGACAATATGATGAAAAGTCTGGAAGTAATTCCCCGGACGAGCTCATTCACAGGGAGCTCTGCGACTCCTTATAGAACTGAATTATTGTGCTTTTATCTCTCTCTTTACGTAAGAAACGGAAGAAAGTGAAAACCGGGAGACCAAGAAAATATCCCTGCGTAATCATAATCGCTTAGTTGGTGTATGTTGGTCGTCAATCGGAATGATGAGTATGACTGAGTTAACTACTGAACACATGTACATACATTACATTCACATACAGTACATAATGTATGTAAATATTAAATTATATAATGTATGTAAATACAGTAACGTATTTAATATATTTCCTTTTGTTTTACCTTTGCTTCGGTGCCCGGCAAGGGTAAACCGCAACTGCCGGATTTACCTAGTTTGTTTTCAGGTTCTTTCATCACCGTCAAAGAGGTTTCCGTCATTCCGTAAGCTTGAAATATTCCTTTACAACCAGGCAAACTGAAAAATCAATCAAACCACTTATCATAATTTGACAAATGAGGTGTCGCTGGAAGCGACTTGATCGTCCGCTGGGCAGGCTATGTAAATTGAATATGGCGCCCTCCAGAAGACAAGAAGTCATAAACTAAAAAAAACAAGTTTTTTAATGATACCGTGTTGGGTATCAAATGAAAGGGCTTAATCACACTAATATTATAAATGCGAAAGTTTGTGAGTATGTTTGTTACTTTTTCACGCTCAAACGGCTGAACGGATTTGGGTGAAATTAGGAATGGAGATACGTTATACCCTGGATTAATACATAGGCTGCTTTTCATCATCATCATCATTATCATCATCAATTTTCATCATTGTTCACGCGGGTGAAACCGCGGGGCGCAGCTAGTGAGCATATAATAAGTTGTATCCTACTAATATTATAAACGCGAAAGTTTGTAAGTATGGATGGATGGATGGATGGATGGATGGTTGTTACTCTTTCACGTAAAAACTACTCAATGGATTTTAATGAAACTTTACAATAATATAGCTTATACATCAGAATAACACATAGGCTATAATTTATAAAGATATTGTGTGAATTGTCCATAATATGACGATAAGTGTCAAGTAAGTAGAAAAAAATCTACCATCTACGAGCTATTCTGGCGTGCGCTGCCAAAACCGCTAGAGTTACACATATGTATGTATGATGGAAATGTTTATCTTAAATAGTCCTACAAAAAAGCCCGCCGCAGTATATATCTATATCTTATGTGTAAGCCGTTATAGCCAAAATGTTTATCCTACTAATATTATAAACGCGAAAGTTTGTTACTTCTTCACGCTCAAACGGCTGAACGAATTTGAGTGAACCTTGGAGTGGAGATACCTTATACCCTGGATTAACACATAGGCTACTTTTCATCATCATCATCATCAATTTTCATCATTATTCACGCGGGTGAAACCGGGGGGCGCAACTAGTAAGTTATTACGTGTAAATTGTGACGATAAATATTGAATAGTTTGTACACAACAATTTGAATATTTTCTTTGTTACATAGTTTTAAGAGCGTGATTTTTCAGTAGTCAGGTTTTAGTTTTTGAACTTAACTTTTACTTTAGGCATGGAGAGAAGACACCGCTTTATACCAGGCGACCATCTAATCGTTATTCTACTACAAATCTGTATAATGGGACTTACTTTTTCATAGCTTGCGTAATTGTTTCTGCTCCTAGTGGAGCAGCAGCACACCATACCAATTTAACCGAGGACAGGTCATACTTGTGGACTAGTGGGGACTTGGCCAAAATAACCACTATTGTAGGAACTGCCAAGATTTCAATTATCTAGATCAAACAAAGTACTTATAAGTAAGATTAGTTCTAAGCACGAAAGATGTGAATATGTTATGTAGATAATAGATAGATAGATTATAACTTTATTGTACACCATAAACAAAAAAATAAGGATACAATGTTTCAAATCAGAGGTACAATGGGCGGTCTTATCGCTTAAGAGCGATCTCTTCCAGGCAACCTTTGGATGGACAGAAACTATTTAACAAATAAGGACGGTGGCGTACATCTTAGTATAATCACAAAAATACAAGTACCTACAGTAAAACAAATTGATTTAAAAAACAAAATAATAAATATATTCTACCAGTATAATATAATACACACAATTATATACCTACATATATATTATTGATAAATAATATACTTACATACCATAATAATACATAATGGTGATATTAGAATAATGTCAAGATGACGTACAGAGTGATGACAGATAATGTTGAGTGACCATGCTTTTGAAAATAAGAAGAGATTTATAGCATGTCGGATCGAAACAGGTAATGCATTCCAAAGTTTAGCAGCCTGCAGTGTGAAAGAACTACTGTAGAACTTTGAGGTATGAGCATGTATGTAATAAGATATGAATTAAAAAACTTACCTTATATTTCTCTATAGCTTGTAAATACGTTTCTGGCTTTAGTTCTGAGAGATACACTACTAAATTGTCGGTGCATATGTAAAGAACAGACGTCATAAAACCGTATACGTGATACCACCGTATCACAGTCAGCATACTTGAGTTATTTTTGTTCGTGTAACTGCAAAAAAATAAAATACGTTTGCAAATTTTTACTGGACGCCATATATTTAATGTAAATTTCAACAAAATTACTTGAACATAGCAGATCCATGTAGAGCACCACGGTGCGTCAGCGCGACGCCCTTGGGAAGGCCAGTGGTGCCCGAAGAGTAGTAAATGAAGGCTGTGTCATTAACTGTGTCCACCTCTTCAGCTTGGAAGGTATGAACGTCTTCCGGCACTTCCAGACTATCCAGCATCAGCACATCTTTCGATACTGCTGTACCGTCAATCTGAACGATGTACTTTACGTGAGAAGTTTCTTGAAATGTTGTCAGTAAACTCTTTAGGGCAGCTTCCGAGCTGAATATAAAGCGGGGTTTCGATATATTCATTGTATGTGTAATTTCATCTGAAAATTCACTCATGAGTTAAACCCCGTGATACCTTAGTGTTGCATCACGCTTATCAATATGGGCGCAGTGTGGAAGCTTGTGGACATGTGGAGTCCGACCCATCGGCGACACTCATGCCTAATAAAAACATTGTAAAGAAAAAGTTATGAGTAGACGCGGTCGTTTACCTTTCGTATATTTAATACTAAACGCTGTGACAGTGGCTCCAACACAGCTAGCAGCTACGCTGACAGCTATGTATTCACTGCAGTTATCACTACATAGTCCGACCACATCGCCTCGCTTCAATCCTGTACTCTTCAAACCAGTTGCAATATTCACTATCTTTTGCAAAATTTCTTTGTACGATATTTGCTCATTGGTGTCAGCATTGATCTAAAAATGTAAGTAAGTTAGTTAAAGTCGAGATAAATAGACGTTAATTAGTCCGTATTTATGCTTAGACCTGTCCTTGTCACTGTCACGCAAATGTTAAAACACGCGTGTTAGAGAGTGACAGGGACAATACTATGCATAAGTGCGTGCTAAGTAACGTCTATTAATCCATTCAGTAGTTTTTACGTGAAAGAGTGACAAACATTCACAAACTTTCGCGCTTATAATATTAGTAGGATAGTAGGATTTACAACAAAACGCGAGTTGACATGCCTATAACTTTACATCTATCACAAATTTGAAAAAAAACACCTTTATACCTTAGATACCTACCTATCGTGCCAATACCTACAACGATCAGTAGCCAACTTTGCTCTACTAAAAACAATATACTATGCGCTCTGCCAGTCGGTGCTTAGCTACTGTGTTTCTGTATGGGGTGGTGCGTGCAAAAAGAACCTGATTATTGTTGAGCGCGCTCAACGCTCCGTGCTTAAAGTCATGAGGTTTAGGGAGTTTCGATATCCTATCACCTCTCTCTACAATGAATGTGAACTTTTGTCTGTTCGTAAATTGTGTATACCTACTTAACACTGTCGTGTCTGTGTGTGTTTTATCATACAAATCTTTACTGTGATTCTGCGCATGTCACTCAAGCATAACGATATTTTAGTAAAATGTAACACATCATTTGCGAGAAGACAATATTATTATATGGGTTCTTATTTATATAAGAAACTTAATAAAAACCTTAAATTATATACCCTTACTACGTAGGTGTAAGCAAGTATTAAAAACCTGGCTTTTGGACCAGGAGTATGCTTCTACAGAAGCTTTATTAATTGCCCAGAGTGGTGATTACGTAATTCTGTTGCTATTGATTTCAATCGATTTCAATGTTGTTTCTATTTGAAATTACGTTTATGCGATTACCTAAATTACGCAGTCTTATTGCAATTAACCTTTGTGAGCAAAATGCGTAAATTGGGTAATTGCAAGAGCGTCATTTCGGAAAGGAACATCAGCATTGAAATCGATTGAATCAATAGCAACACAATTACGTAATCGAGCCACTGGAGTATATTTTATTTTCCAAAAATCTGATTAATTTAGTATATTTACATAATATATTTTTATGTGTTATATAAATTTAACTGCACATTTGTAGTTCTATATACATTCAAATTTAATTCATTATAATTTGGTAATTTTATATTCATTCAGTTATTTTCATTCATTATGTATTGTAGTCTCTAATAATTATGCATTTTCCGGCGGAAGGCATTAGTACGCCATATCACAGGTCACCCTAGTTTGGGTACTAATGTTTTTCCAACCAGTACCTACTATATAGTAACTTTTAAAATGTAACTATTCATTATTAATTGTACTTTTTGTGTATTTTGTAATGTTTGTTGTTTTAAATATATTTCATTTCATTTCAATACCATAATAAATAAATCGGACAAGTGCGAGACTCGCACTCGTGAGGGTTCCGATCCGTAGGAAAATTATTCTTCCTTTTCCTTACAAATTTCACCATCCCATTTAGGGGGTAAAAAAGTAGAAGTTCCTAAATTTTAGACTTTTTTCTTTACTTCTGCCATAAATACTCCTAGCATTCCTTTCAAAATTGTGAGGTTACTAGAAGTATCCTAGAGGTTTCTCATTTTCGCAATTTCCACACAAAAATTAGATATTAATTACCATATATTTTTTGAAGCTTTGAGTTAGAAGCTTGATTTTTGTACAGCACTGGTAAGATCACAGATTTTTATACTTATTTAGTATTTTTATGTAAGGAGAGAAAGAGAAGAAGAGAAAAAGAGTCTTGACAGTTTTGGTAATTATATCTTAATTAGTTTGTGATGTAAGTAACTACAAATTTACGTTTTTCGGATTTTTCTCTTTACTTGTGCTATAAGACCATGCTTTTTGCTAAATTTCATGACTCTACTAGGTCTACGGGAAGTCCTCTATAGGTTTTGATTCCCTTGCGAGTGTAAAAGTATCTTATAATTCTTATAATTCTTTATTGCACACAGCAAATATTATATAAATAAGTAAAAAAGAAAGACATGTACAAAGGCGAGCTTAACCCTTAAAAGAGTTTTCTTCCAGCAAACCTTTGAGGCTAGAGAGAAGGTGATAAAGTTGGTAGAAAGTGTGCAAAACAACGTGAAATCTAAAAATATAAATAAAACCAAAGACAAACTACTTAATAATAAAAAGATAATGATAATACCGACTACTTAAAAACTAACTAAGCTTAATAAATATTACACTACATACATAAACCTACAAATAACGAATAAACAACCATACATACATACATGTTTCAATAAATAAATATTATAGATATATATATATATATATTATATATATTATACCTATATAAAATATAAATAAACCATCATACTCTAAACTTAAATTACAAGGAGAAATAATGCTCTTTTACTTTGGATTTAAAAATGCTTCATAAACGGTCGTATCTTTTGATTGCGTTTACTTAGAAGTTTGTTTTTTTTCACAGCTCCGAGGGATTGCAGGCTTGAGTATTTGATATTAATTTCAACTTGATACCTGCACGCGTTCCTGAGCAAAAGGGTCTAGACAGACAGACAGACTGACGGACAACAAAGTGATCCTTAGGGCTCCCGTTTTTTCCTATTAAGGTACGGAACCCTAAAAAACTAACTCGAAAAATCCCAGTTCTCGAGAGCAGGTTCCAAAGTCCAATAGGAATTTGTTCCTAAAAAGACCCCCCCCCCCTCCCTCTTATTTTCCCTAAAACATGAGTAAGTAAATATCTCTAGAATCTCTAGATAGAGAGGTATCTCTACGGGAGTTTATTAGGCCGGACACACCACGGCATCTTTTTATATTAGGTATTATAAATAGGTAAATCAATCAATCAATACATACTTAGTACCTATTTTCAATCAAAACTGGATGCCTTTATTACATACAACTATCTCAGCGCGCCATTACCTAACAACAATTATACTACACATACCACAAAAGATTTAAACGTATGCGTTTCATTGAACAAACATTTTCGTAGCAATTGAAATCCTAAACGCGCCTACACCGGTGTTTGATAAATAATACAGTAAGTACTTACCAGTGCAATTTTGTCTCCATTGAAACAAATCTGCCTCAATTTATCTATCACATGCTGCCCATAGGACAAATCTGATGATATGGGTAATCGAGGACCACCACTGACTATTCTATTCGATATCATTTTATATTTTACTAAACAGAAACCCGTAAAGTTTTTATTCACCACAATATTTTGATATATTAATAAATGTATTATCAACTCGATGCAGGTACAGTTATATTCTTGGGCGAATTCATACTAATTTAATTTTATAATATTCCGTTGGTTTTATAAATGTACATGACTATAGTTTTTGCTCGCGGGTTGCGGCACCGCCCGCTATATTCATATATACTTACCTACGTAGCAGTTTTTTTTTAAGTGCAAACATTTCTTGCCAGAGAAAACCGCATACAAAATATATTCCTAGATTCCTAGATAGCTATAGTATAGGCAGGTAGAAAGACAAACGCTGCCTAATAAATTGAATATGTTTGAACATATAAAAACTACTTGTTTTTTTTTCTATGAGTAGGTCCCGAAAAATTATTTACTAGTGCAAAGAGGGCAACAAAACAGATGACATCGGCGCGCATCGCGATAAAATCAGTATTCGACGCATACGACCAACGGCGCGACGGTCTCGCGTGACCACAGCAAAAACAGGGTGAGTCGCACATCAGAAATAAAAAAATAAATAAATACATTTATTCGACACCACGCAGATACACAGAACAGACTGGTAGCAAAAAAAAGGAAAGCGTCTATAGAAAACACAAACAATATGTAACCCAAACAAAATATTAAATACTTATCTATACTTACTTAATAAATAATAGTGTTAATATAGTCTGCTCTGTGCGATGCGTTTGTGGAGGTCGTCTCAGCATAATGTTGTTCCACATGCCTGATCATAATTATGGAACATCGCTAGTTTTCAGACAGATTGATGGCAGCTGCGGGCGATGCAATCGCCCCTTCGCTCTTAGGAGAAAAGCCCGTGGCTGCGCTTACCCCTAGGGGTACGCATACCACCAATGGCGTAAGCCGGGTTCAACGAAATCACCAATAAGTACTTGGGTATGATCTAAGAACGTCAAGTGTGACGAAACAGTACCTATTACAAAATTCAATCCAATTAATACTATGGATAGTGCCGTGTAGTGTGTCCGGCCTAAGAATATAGACCTTTCCTTCTCCTCTCGTGGATGTAGTTAAAGCCTTACTAAACGATTACACCAGTGGATGGGCAGCAGCATCCATTTGAATACTTATCACCAACTGCAATCACCAATCCACACTGACAAGCGTGGTGATTATGGAACATCCCGCCATATGCAATCGGGGACGTCTAGTCCAGTGGACTAAACAGGCTGGTTATGATGACGATGATGATGAATACTATGGATAGAAATAGAAAGAAAGTAAAGTTAACCGTGTAGAATTCCAATACGTAGTTTGGTACCTAGCTTTAGAAAATAGTGTTTTAATTAATTGATAATTTCGTCCATTCACGCCGCGTCGGGTCGTCTGCGTCGGCGTGACTACCGGGGGTGGCGGTGCACATGACTAATTAGTAGGTATAGGTATTGTTTCGCTATGCTAAATAAATTGACCGAGTGAAGGGAGGTCAACTTGGACGATTCAGCGATTTGTATTGTAAGGTCTCAGAATAATGACTAAAGCAATTGAGGTACCGTATGGTTGTCAGAAGATTTCGAGCCGTAGCTTCCGTTACCATTGTCAGAGGCACAATTCTCTAACTTAAAATCATTCAATTCGCAGTATAATCTCGTCTCAGTCGCACTGTCACGTATAGTAACTATTACTTAATCTTCGCGTTTCTTGCTAAGAATATGTAACTGTTACATATCCTTCGCACGCGAAGATTAAGTAATACCTAGTTATACGAAACAGTGCGACTGACTGGATTGTTTTTAAATTAGAGAATTGGGCCTAATTGTGACAAGTAACTAGCAACAGAAGCCCAAGGAATTTATGTACTTATACCTTCTCCATGCCCTAAAGAAGTTTTAGCTCAACCGAAAGATGAGTCCGGACTTATAAAGTGTAGTGCAACAGGGATTTTGTAGGGAGACACTGATGAGCGCCCTTAGCGGACACTTTGTGATTCTCAATTTCCATACAAAAATCCGTGTTACAATACACCATTGCTACGTCAGTGTCAATTGCTTGTTAAAACTTGGACTACGGCCTCAGAGGCCCAATTCACGTAATTTTAATACATTCAATTCACAGTATAATCTCGTCTCGGTCGCACAGACATTGACAGTAATTATACTGTGAATTGAATGTTTTATAATAACGTGAATTGAGCGTCAGGTCCTCACACTGACTTTTGTTATAGGTTGGTAATTTGTTTATAAAAATAGAAATCTTTAATTTAATTAAAATTAAAATTAGTTTCTTTAGTTAAGGCGCGGTATGATCCTAAAATCCAAACATCCAAAAATCCAAAGTTTATGTTTAAACGAGTATAAAATCTTGTAATATTTGACGATGAACCTGGATTGCACTTCAGACTGTATTTATATTATATATAATTTTGAGGGTTTTTTTAATTGAACGAGCGAAGCGAGTTCTCTTAGTCAAGTTGGAAGAATCGGCGTTTGTATGTATGTGTGTATGTATGTATGTTTGTCCGATAAAAACTTCCAAACCGTTAATCCGATCTTCATGAAATTTGGTATGGGGGTAGATAGTATTGATACAATTTGTAGGTAAGGTTATGAGCTATATCGGTCAGGGGGTTGCTGAGATATTGGGGTCCAAGAGGGGGTAAAAAAAATAAAAGTGAGACAGTCAGATCAAGTGGGGTGTCTAATGAAAGCGCTTTAGTTGGACATTTCAAAACTGTTTTTAATAAGTATTTAAACTTAGTAGTTTCCGAGATATTAGGGAAAATAAAAAACGCAAAAATCAAAAATTCTAGGGTACTTCCAGCTATCCCACAATGCTGAAATTTGGTATGCTTGTGGCTTTTGTGTCACAACTACAGGGAAAAGTCTGAAATTGAAGAAATTAGAAACCTGAACCTTAAAAAACAATAACCAATATAACATCCATTGTTGACCCCCCATTCCTAGGAATTTGAATGACATTGGAGTTCTATGTTTTTGTCAAAAGGACGTTATCAATTAATTCGTCAAGTACTTTAAATACTAACTGGTATGTAGTATTTACGCTCTGTTGCTTAGTCCTATTCAAAGGCTATTTCGATGATGTGTAGAAAAATTACCTATAGAGGTTAATTTTTTTTCTCAGTAAATGATTTTAGAAATCGGTAAGAAGGGTAAAGAAAGTAAAATATGCAAAAAAATATCTCGAAGATACTTCAAGTTCTCTGGTAATGCTGAAATTTATTATTTAAGTATATTTTGTTCTACGGGGAGAAGTCGAAAATTGAGGATTTTTTCTTTGTAATATCCATTTTAGAGTAGAAAATTTAAATCTTTAAAAATTAGATAGCAAAACTACAACTATAGATGGCACTGCTTAATTAAAGAAAACTTTTTTCTTGCTTCACAAAATCTCTTTCATATGAGAGAAATTGACTCGATAGTTTTAGATTTCTGATGGATCATCCATAGAAACATACATACATAGCTTACATAGCTTTCTTCCCCTCTTAAATTAGTCGGGCTGATAAAGGTGTCATCGCGAGGTCTCAGTTCGGGGCGAACCACTAGTTAATCGAAATATACAAATCATACATAACTAGTGGTTCGCCCCGAACTGAGACCTCGCGATAACACCTTTATCAGCCCGACTACTTAACTAAGTAATTTCCATAGTTTCTATTATTATTTTTAAAAAAAAATCCCCTCGAGGTCTACCAGTACAGTACAGGATCTACCAGTAACTACTCTAATTTCCTACACATCATCAAAATAACCTTTGAATAGGGCTAAGCAACGGGGCGTAGTTATACTACATACCTGTTAGTACCTATATCAAGTACCTGACGAATTAATTGATAACGTCCTTTTGATGAAAACATAGAACTCCAACGTCATTCAAATTCTTAGAAATGGGAGGTCAGCAATGGATGTTATATTGGTTTCTGTTTTATGGAGTACATGTTTCTAAATTCTTCAATTTCAGACTTTTCCCTGTAGTTGTGACACAAAAGCCACAAGCATACCAAATTTCAGCATCGTGGGATTGCTGGAAGTACCCTAGAATTTTGGGTTTTTACGTTTTTTATTTTCCCTAATATCTCGAAAACTACTAAGGCTAAATAATTATTAAAAACCGTTTTGAAATGTCCAACCAAAGCGCTTTCATTAGACACCCCACTTGATCTGACTGTCTCACTTTTATTTTTTTTACCCCCTCTTGGACCCCAATGTCTCAGCAACCCCCTGATCGATATAGCTCATAACCTTACCTACAAATTGTACCAATACTATCTACCCCCGTACCAAATTTCATGAAGATCGGATTAACGGTTTGGAAGTTTTCATCGGACAAACATACATACATACATACATACATACAAACGCAGATTCTTCCAAGTTGACTCAGAGAACTCGCTTCGCTCGTTCAAAAAATATGCTGCTTAAAATATAAGTCTAGCTATTTAATTAGTAAAAAAAATCTGTAGTTGCCGTTCCAAATTAAGAGCATTTGAATGCCAAAGCTTTTTAAAGTTGGTCATTTGTGCCATTTTTTTTTTGCAAAACCAGACTTTTTTTTAAATTTTGTTCGGTTACTACTATTATTCTTATTATATTGTTCTACCTACACTATTTTTTGCATCTCATTATTCAGTCTCAAAATACTACTTTTGAGGTCAGTCCTCGCCTTAAGCAATGTAAACAAAATACAAAAATACAAAAATAATAGTAGCTAAATGATTACATTTCAATGGGCTCCGCACTAGGTCAAGCCTGTATCGCGGTCATCGCGTATACCCGAACTGGAATTTGCAAAAAAAAAAAACGGTTGTCTGTAAAGTCGGTTTACTGACGATAGTTCAACGTGTCAACGTCGTTATTGTGCTTCTTTGTCGCTCGTTCCGCGCTCGCGCGCATGCGGCGTTACCGCATGCGCATATATATATATATATATATATATATATATATCGCATATATATATATATATACATGCGGCGTTAGCGCATGCGCTTTGCGCATGCGCATATATATATATATATATATATATAGCATATATAGCGCATGCGCATATATATATATATAGCATATATAGCGCATAGCGCATGCAGCGTCACCGCATGCGTTTTGCGAGGTGACGCATGACGAGGTAACGACGTATGACGAGGTAACGACGCATTAGTCATGTTTTTTCGAGCGTGCAGCCGGCTCCATCGATTTATAAGACGTTAACACGTCAAAAAAATTATTTAATTTTATACAAAAAAGATAACTATAAAAAAATAAATTTAAACTGTGCAAAATAGGGCACAGAGTAGGGCTAGGATGAAATATTATTTGCATTTAAGGATGTTTGGGTCAGAGTGAAGGTATGTGTGTGTGTGTGTGTGTGTGTGTGTTTGTGTGTGTGCGCGTGTGTCTGTCTCACCAGCTACCACCAGTCTTTTAAGAGTCTGGGTATCACAGGAGTAGGCATCGTGTGTATGTATGTGGGTGTGGGTATGATGGGGTTTTGTGAAATTGTGGGTGTGAGGATGTGTATAAACATGTTATAAATTATGTGAATGCAACCAATATTGACTGTGTCTCGTCATAGTCAAGTGCGATCAGCCATTTCCTGATCTTTACTTTGGCACTTTTAAGTGTGATATAAAATCATGCTCGTTGTAGCACGATTTTATATCACACTTAACTAATGCAAGCCTAAATGAAAGGAGATGCAAAATAACTAAAGCGGGTTGCAAATGCCGTTTTAATTGTAGGTAAATAGATATAAATAAATAAATGCTGGACATTTCAGAAAACATTATCTAGCCCCAAGCTAAGCAGAGCTTGTGTTATGGGTACTAGATAACTGATATACTTAATACAATATATTACATAGTTAGATGTTTTTTTATTATACATAGAAAATACCCAAAACACCCTGAACAAATATCTGCAGATCGTACAAATATTTGTTCCGAGGCAGGAATCGAACCCGCAACCTCCTGCGTCGCAGGCGAACCTTCGCCCGCCGCGCCACAGAGGTCGTCAAATATTGTGAAGGAATCAAGGTCTTCAAGGTATTGTGATTCTTTGCCTTTGAGCATTAGGATATCTGGTGGCAGTTGCACACGCCCTGTGGTGCAATAGTGCTGCCTTCTGTATATAAAGTTGACGAACTGTTACGCGAAGATTAAGTAATAATAATAATAAACGCTGGAAATTTCACACAACATTATCTAGCCCCAAGCTAAGCAGAGCTTGTGTTATGGGTACTAGATAACTTGATATACTTAATACAATAACATTACATAGATAGATATTTTTTATTATACATAGAAAAATACCCAGTGTTTTAGTTTCATGGTGGAGATTTAGTCGAGTACCTGAAAGGTTTCCGAAACATTAGTTTCAGGACAGACCTTTGTGCTTTTTCTATTATATAGCTTTCGTTTACTACTTGAATCTTAGGCTCACAGTCCCCCAAGGTACTATCAAGATAAATGTTACTGTGTTTATTATTTCTTGAGATTAAATTTAAAACACTGAGAAGTATCGTTAAATTTTATTCTGTCAAATAATATTTTTGAGAGAAGTCCTCGTCTTAATTGTGGAATAATTAATTTATGTTATCAAGCTTAGTATGTATATAAAAAATTGTATTGTCTTCATAAAGATTACTTCTCATGTACCTACCTATATAACTACAATGAGAATGTGTAAATAACATTAATACCACCTTAGTAAGGTTGGTACATAGGTTTTTGTAAATATTATGTGTAATTGTGGACCTACCTACTAAATTAAAATGCAATGAATTTATTTAGATATGTATTATTATGTGTATTATTGCCGTGGTGCCTGGCCTAAGAATAGAAGAATAAGTTTTTATAGGATCTCAAAATGTAGTGGTTATTAAGGATGACCCACGCTAGACCGTGTCGGGTCCGAGTCGAGCATCGGCCGTAGCACGGTCAACTAATATTACATATATTTTGTATGGACACACTCACGCTATACCGAGTGGCAACCGAGTGGCAACCGAGTGACGGCCGAGCAACGGACGCTTGGTATAGCGTGAGTGTATCCATACAGAATATATGTAGAATTTGAAATGAATTTGAATTTGAATTTGAAATGTAATATTAGTTGACCGTGCTACGGCCGGCTCGGACACGACACGATCTAGCGTGAGTCAACATTTAGACGTGACTCTTCGCAATATTCCATGCAGGCTTACCACAAAGTATAGCTGGTAGAGAATGCATCCTAACATTAAGTTCGCCTATGTAGGTACATTATTTGTTTTTGTGCAATAAAGGATATTCTCGGTTCCATGTACTCCAGTCAGCCCGCGACCACGATTGCTGTAACGCATTCGAAACGTCGGGAACAATAAATAGTAAGGTAACACGCGTTAACGTGACAATATAAATAAATAAAAGAATATTCTATTCTATACCTCCATTACACGACAATATTTTTAGTCTATGTTTTCCCTTATGATCGAATTACCTTAAACGCGAGATGCCAATGAGGGCATTATACCTTAACATGAGATTTTACAATTTATCGCGTTTTGGGATTATATTGTGAACTGAGTTATAATTTGCTTTTCTTTTTGGTGTTGAGTTTCTGCTTGAGCACGCGTCGCAGAATCTTCCCAGAAGGATTCTTCGGGATCTCATCGACGATTATCACGCCGCCGCGAAGCCGTGAAGTCGGTGATAACTGAAACATACATAATATTTACAATCAACTTATAAATACACTGAACTTATTAATGAATTTCGCTGCATTTTTTTTACCTGGCTACTCTTTGCTTTGCTACCTTAGACGTTATTACGTCAAAAAATCGTGGCATAAATTAAGTTACCCTAGCGTTTGTGAACTGAAGCAGATCGCGCTCGGTGAGGGTGACTCCCGGTCTCGCGACCACGAAGGCGGTGGGCAGCTCGCCCGCTTTCTCGTCCGGAGCGCCCACCACGCCACATTCCGCCACGCCACTGTGCTGAAGGATCACGCTTTCCACTTCTGCTGGAGCCACCTGTTCATCAAAACAATTCTCATTTAACCCTCATGTTCTTGCTATCCATAAGTGCTGAATAGCAGCTTCCTAGTACAATGGAAACGAGATTTCAAATCTTTCTTGAATTTCACATGCCATTTTCAGTAAGTATTTTAAACTGACAGTAAATGATAATAAACATTATAAAGATATAATAATAGACCATAAAGTGTATCAATGTATCTGGGAGATAAAATGTCATAAAACTTGATAAAACTAAGTTTTGATAAAAATTGTTGCATACCTGATAACCCTTGTACTTGATGAGTTCTTTCAGCCGGTCGACAATAAAGAAGGCTCCGTCAGTGTCGTAGTAACCGATGTCGCCGGTCTTGAGATAACCTTCCTCGTCGATCATGGCTCGAGTTGCCTTCTCGTCGCCCACGTAGCACTTCATAATGATCGGTCCCTTTATGCAAATCTCGCCTTGTACGTTTGCACCTAACTTCACACGCTTTTCAATGTCGACTACCTGTAAAGAACGTAACATAAGTCATAGATCTAGAACCTAGTTTTAAGATGATTCATGGTAGATCGGCTGTGAATTTATTTGTAGATTACCATCGCTGATCTCCAAACAGGCTGTTCTAGTAGCCTATCTCCGTTAGAAGATCTCTACAGTAGATCCATGTCCTTAAGATGTCAAAAATAACCACGAATGTAAAACACACCTCTATGGTAGAGACCTTCCATGCAGAAGAAACAGCCCTACCGTAGATAACTTCTACGTCGTAGGGAAAAACCCAACTCGTAGATACCGTCTAAGTTGTAGGGTTATACGAAAACACGTGCAAATTGTGCAACTCGATAAATTAAATAAGTTCACGCGTCGTCGTAGGCATGTCCCGCTACTGTAGAGACTTTCTACGCCGTAGCACAACCCCAATCGTAGAGACCTACGCCGCAGGGTTTACAGTAGTAATCAATCATCTTAGCTCCTTGAGTAAAAGTTCATCCGGGGATCACCAACATACCTATATATCTGCCGCCAAGCAGTAATGCTTGTATTGTTGTGTTCCGGTTTGAAGGGTATAAGTGTCTGTGAAATTACAGGTACTTTACATGAGACTTTTCATCTTTGTCTCGGGATGACGGGCGTAGTGCAATGCCAAGTAGAGCGCGTCCTAGGTGGACGTGACCTAAAAGGTATTGCATTTGTAATGGGCTGGCGTCACTGCTTAACATCAGGTAGGCAACATGTTAGTTCCGTGAATTAATAATGAAAAAAGAAAGGGTAATGGTTCACTCGTAGATATCTTCTACGTCGTAGGTACATGACCAACCCCTACCGTATAGTCCTCCTCCACAAAATAAATAAATAAATGCTGGACATTTCATACAACATTACCTAGCCCCAAGCTAAGCAGAGCTTGTGTTATGGGTGCTAGATAACTGATCAACTTAATACAATATATTGCATAGATAGATATTTTTATTATACATAGAAAAACACCCAGAACACCCTGAACAAATATAAAAAAATATAGATATTATTTAATTTGTACCTCCGCGGTCCCCACTCGTAGCGATGTTACGTCATCATGGGGAGATGTAGGGCGTTCGATCACTCGTAAATGACTTCTACGCCGTAGGGGCATGATAATCCTGCACCGTAGAGACCCATCTACGCCGTAGGGAGAAACTTAACTCCTAAGAGAGCTCTACGTCGTAGGACCTTCTACGCCCTAGGGTGAAACTTACTCGTAGAGATATCTACGTCGTCGTTAGGGTATGATCCCACTTGGCGATTCGGTGATCGACGTCTTAGAATGTCTTTTAATAGTGGGCCATTTCCTATCTAATTCTAATTCTAAGTGGGGGTGTTAAGAAATGCACTGACGTCCCGCTGCAGGATGTATTGTGCATATGGCCCCCCGACGGTCATTTCCCATTTTCTAAGACTTAATAGGTACACGTAAGGGACGTGTATGCTCCTTTCGTTAGTTACCTTTACTTTGACGCCAGGAATAGGGTAGCCACCGCTGCCGGGTTTGCGTTTAAAGCCTTCATTTGAATTGTCTTTAGTAGCAGCCAAAGATGTTTCTGTCATTCCGTAGGCTTGGAATATTCCAGTACAATTTGGCATGCTGGAAATAATACAATTAGTTAAAACTGGTTAAATTCATAGTTAAAAGTTTCGATTTATTTATTGATTTTTATTTTTACCGTTTCATGGCAGCTGCTATAGTTTCTGAGCTGAGTGGAGCCGCTCCGCACCAAACCGATTCCACCGATGAGAGATCAAAATCTTCCACGAATGGAGCTTTGGCCAAAAACACCACTATAGGTGGAACGACCAGCAAACTACGAATCTGTTGACATTACAGCACATTAAGATTTTATAATATTAAAATTACCGACCGAGTGGGAATCGAACCCATGACGTTACGGGATGAGCTAACCACTGTAAATAATACATCATATACAGGGTGTTTTTTTGAAATGGGACAGTATGGGGATATCCGAATCCATAAGAGATACGGGAAAACTGTATTTGGAACCATTTACTCATTTTGTATGAAAACGATTTTGTCATAGTTATTTTTTTGGTCAAGCGTGAGTTCTCCATAAAAATATATAATAAAAATATATATATAAAGAGTTGTTTTGATCAAAAATTTTTTTAATGCGTGTCGACTTTGTTTCGTGTAAGGATTGTTTCATTGTATCGGAAGAAAAAAATCTGAGCAGCAAAAGTTAGTCAAATTTAATAAAATGTTTTCTCATACAATTTGTAAGCCAATCTGGTACCTACGTAAATAAAATTATCGCAATAAATTTTCTATAATGGCCTCCCTCTTTCTGTTTCCAGGTACGGGCACGTTTCAGAACACCTCTAGTGGCCCTCTAGTGGTGGTTTTGTATACCTTATATTCTTGTATGGATTTCAGATAAGTCATTGGGTTGAATCCTTCGGAAAAGTAGACCATCATGCACTTCATCATGACATTGTTAATTGTCGACATCAGACCATACGCGTGGTACCACGGCATTATTGAGATCATCGACGTTGGCTCTTTATCAGATACTCTGAAAGATAGCGGTATACAAATATTATTAACCTACCTATGTACTTGATAGATTTACAAGCGATACAAATATTATTAACCTACCTATGTACTTGATGGATTTACAAGCGATGTAATAGACACTTACTCAAATAATGCCAGTGAATACAGAACATTGAGATTCGATAGCATGACGCCTTTGGGGAGGCCTGTCGTGCCTGAAGAGTAGAGGATAAACGCGCCATCGGAGCCGTCTACCTGCGCGGGTTCAAAACCCTGGACATGGCTGCCGACCACAGCCAAGCTGTTCAATAACAATACGCTACGATCTACTGACATCCCGTCCAACTGAATTATCCTCTTCAAACTTGAAACTGTTTTCAGCGTGGATAAATGTTCTTTCAACGCCGATTCCGAACAGAACATAAACTTTGGTTTCGAAATTTTTAGGACATGAATTATTTCCTCTGAAACCAAAAACATTAAGTTAATGATTATTATTGCTGTTTCTTCAGCGCTTGTTGCGCTAATTGCAGCTCGTCTAGTTGAAACGATTATTTTATGTTTTCCAACATATTTTGCAACAAAATATTTTTTCATCCCACCATCTCGGAAAGAGTATTTTTGCTATTCGATATCTGACTGCAAAAGCCGTTTTTATCCGCTAGAGGATAAAGTAAAATTGAATTTAGAACATCGTGTTCATTAAGTCTGTGAATTCAAAACATCATTAAACCTATTTACTTTTACCTCCATGGTGCCGAATTTATCATACTACCTTTTTTAATTTGTTAAAAACTTAGACTCGGACCTTCTTGGTGTATTACTATTTTATTTGAGATTTTATTAATTTGCTTTACGCGCGCCATTTTCTTTCACGTCATATTGTTAAAACCTTAGGTTAAAAACAAGAAACTTGAAAACAAGTGAAAACCCTAAAATAAGTGATTCCAGCGACGAAGAAGTTTATTTGAAGCCAACAGAATTGACTGAAACTGTTGAAAATGCGCAAAAGTATCATGTGATTGTAAGTGTTTATTTTTTTGCATTAAGTCATTTCCTCGCTGAGGTGGGATGAAAAGTTACGTGTTGCACTCGAGTGCAAAGATTTTTCAGCTCGTGCTCTTTTGATTCCCTCGCTAACGCTCAGGATTCTAACTTTTAAAACACTCGCTACGCTCGTGATTAAATTTTAGAATCCTTCGCTTGCTCGGTCATCAAAACTGAGCACGCGGTTAAAAAGCAACTTTGCACTCTTGTATAACAAATAACTATTGTGATGACTGGGCCGCTTCCGGTCTATTAGGACCGATTTTTGTATTGTACTGTGGGCGTATTACGAGTTTTGCATTGCAACAACCGGTTTGCGAGTCGTGAGCATTCAACGTCGTGACTTACGTAGTAACTACTCATCATTCTGTGCCGCACAGTCGGTAGAAAAGAAACACCCAGACAACACACAACAGACAGTAAATAGGTAAATAATAATAAATAATAGTAATACAGATTAGTAAATAGTTACTACGTAAGTCACGTTAAATGCTCACGTTTCGCAAATCGGTTTTTACAATGACAAACCTCGTAATACGCCCTCTGATCTCATTTTGAACAAATCTCAAAATCAACTATTCCCAAAACCATGGAGTTTCTTCTTCTTTATCATGCTCTTTCTGTACCTAATACTAGTAGACTAGTAAGTATTTACTAGTCTCTGCTAATACATAGGTTCCTACTTATCAATCTAAATCAGGTAGGATTTAGATACACGCGTAACATTCATATTTATTTATTATCTTGGTATTTTTATTACCTTTCGTGTACATTAAATTGAGTGTAGTGATAGTGGCTCCGCAGCATACGGCTGCTAGAGCAGCTATAAGGTACTCCGGTTTATTCTCGCCGCAGAGTGCTACAACATCGCCACGCCTTACGCCTACCTTCATCAGGCCGGTGGCCACGTCGACAGTTCCTTGTAGCAGTTGCTTGTATGTTGTTTTCTCGCCGGTGTCTCCGTTAATCTATAATTAAACAGAGCAAGCTTATGTAGTAGGTATAATAAAGAATACATATTAGTATTTTAGTTAACTTGCAATATATGTATGTTTGTCGGGGTGGAATCTTGCAAATGAATTTTAATTCAGTTATTTTTACTCGATTGAAATTTTTCATACCTATGGTTTTTTATCACCTATGGTGACGGCGAGCTGATGATGGAGACGGAAGGCGGACAACGGAACTCCTCGATGATTAGTAGTATTAGCCTGGCAGTGTTTGGGTTCATTTTGATCAGGTTCCGATAACGAATTTATCTATTAAGTCAATTAAGCAAAATTTATTTTTCAAAACAATTTGAAGAATAAATTTTTCAATATAAACTTATTTAGGTAGTTAGGTATACGCTAATAACCTTAATGTATGTGTGTAAGTATACGCTTTAAAAACAATTTGATTCCTTTTTTATTGCTTAATGGGGTTGATTATTAGAAATCTGTAAAACGCGTATGTTTACTTTTTAACCGACTTTATTTTTTTTATGTTTGTTACCGCATATCTCCACCGTTTATGAACCGATTTGGAAAATTCTTTTTTTATTTGGATAGATATACCATTCCAGATTGGTCCCATTTTTTTCAGAATGCAGTTCTGATGATGGAATCCATGAGGAATTGAGGGAACTCCTCAAATATTGCATGCATACATAGAGCGATTTTGATATTTTCAGCAACAAACCAAGCATTTGCATTCGGTGGTTACGGCGCCTATAAAAGTTTTTGAACAAAATTAGTATTTTTGTAAAATATTTGGCAATTTATAAATCTAAATTGGTGACAACAATTGGTGATTTCATTCACAGTAGGTAATTGGTGACAACCAATTACCGTGAATGAAATCTAACGTCATCTCGGTTATTTACGGTATTAGATCAAGGTTCAATGTGCACGAAGTGAGACAAAATATTATGAGATAAACAAAATTTTTTTTTTTATGCTACTTGGCAAGCAAACAAGCATACAGCCCACCTGATGGAAAGCAGTTACCGTAGCCTATGGACGCCTGCAACACCAAAGGCATCACACGCGCGCTGCCGACCCTTAGACATAAAGATGAAAAGTCTCATGTGCCTGTAATTTCACCGGCACCCGCACCCTTCAAACCGAAACACAGCAATGTAAACACTACTGCTTGGCGGCAGAAATAGGTACGGTGGTAGTACTTCCCCGGACGAACTCTTTCACAAGAAGTTCTACTACTAACAAAAGATACATAGATAGGTATCTGCTTACCAAAGCAACGTTGTCTTTATCCTCACATATTTTCCTCAAGCAGTCTATTAAATGCTGCCCAAGGGATAAATGCGCTGGTATCCTCAGAGCTGGACCCCCGTCTACCACTTTGTTTATTATCATTGTGTTATTCATCACAGTATAACCTATAAAGAAAATGCAATAAATCTTTGAGTAAGGTAATTGTAGCGCGGGCTCTACCTTGTCTGCCAATTCAATAAATACTGAGTGAAACCGATGCTTATCAGTGTAGTACCTATACCTACCTATGTACAACAAACAATTATAATATTTGCGTGGATTGTAAACACTGCACTTCGTTTTAGTTGTACCTAACCACTACACAAAGATTAGGTAAGTAACTATCACTGTATTGATAAAAAGGTCATTGTTGTACATACACTAGCAAAGCAAATAGTACATCAGTTTGTCTGTGCCTGCCTAGTGATTTAACGTGGATTTAACTCACACCTAATGAAAACCGTGTACTCTCATGTAACAGGTTGCAGTAGATAAATAAAGGGAAAACAGTATATAAATTAAAAGATGTTTTAATTATATCGAGAAAATTAGATGACAATCTTTTATGACAATTTTCAATTGACAACCGTTCAAAATTACTTTTCTTTATAAAAAGATAAATACTTCTTTCTCATTTCAACACTCCTCCATAATTTTGATAACACGTACACACCCTTGTATACCTTTATACTCAAGCATGCACTCATTCTTAAATACCTTTATACTCAAGCATGCACACACATTTACACTCTCACACCCATTCCAGTGACACACACTCTAAACTTTGTTTTTGCCAGTGCCTTTGTTAAGCAATCTGCTGGCATTCTCTTTGTGTCCAGATATGTTAGTTTTATGGTTTTGTTCTGAACAGCGTTCCGCACGTGATGATGTCGCACGTCAATGTGTTTTGTGCGCTTATGCGTTGTGTGGTGTGATGCGATAGCCATTGCCGACTGGCTATCAGTTCTCATAACCACTGTGGAAATCATTCCTGAAACTTCCTCTATTAGCCTGCGCAGGAATATGGCTTCTCTAGTTGCTTCTGACAAACTGACATATTCTGCCTCTGCAGATGACAGTGCCACAACTTGCTGTTTTCTACTTTCCCACGAGATAGCACTTCCAGCCAGTGTAAATACGTAGCCGGTGTACGATTTCCTGTCACAGATGTCTCCTCCATGACTTGCATCTGCAAAACCTTCTAAAAAACTACCAGTTTTTGTATAAACTAGTCCAGTATTCTTGGTACCCTTAAGATACCGTAGTACATATTTTGCAGATCTCCAGTGCTCTTCATCATAACAATTATTAAATTGTGACAGATAGCTAACTGCGAAAGCTATATCCGGTCTGGTACATACAGCTGCATACATGAGCGAGCCAATTAGCTCACGATACGGAAGGCTTTGCATTTGCTCAATTCCTCTTTCGAGCTGTTGTCCGGTTACCAGTGGAGTAGTCGTTGTCTTGCAGTCACTCATGTTAAATTTCTTTAACATTTTTTCAATAAATGCCTCTTGGTCTAGCTTAATAGATCCATCTCTTTGGGTAACTCTTATTCCTAAGATCAGTTCAGCTTTTCCCAAATCTTTCATTTCAAATTTTGACATGAGCTGTTTCTTCATAGCTTTCATTTCATCTTCATCTCTCCAGAAGATGAGCAAGTCATCAACATATACGGCAATGATGATTAAGTTATTATCATGATTGTCTCGTTTGCGTTTGTAGATGCATGGCTCACTTTCTAACTGTTGAAACTCCAAGTTTTTAAGTTCTGTGTCTAATTTGGTGTTCCAAGCTCTTGAAGCTTGCTTCAACCCATACAGTGATTTTTGAAGTAGACAGACATAATCTTCTTTTCCTTTAACTTCAAAACCTTCTGGTTGCTTCATGTAAACTCTTTCTTCCAGTTCGCCATTGAGGAAAGCCGTCTTGACATCCATGTGATCCACTTTCATATCGGTTTCCACAGCAAACGCTAAAAGTGTCCTCAGGGATTTGTGCCTTACAACCGGTGAAAAAGTTTCATGATAGTCGATTCCCCGCTTCTGACTAAATCCTCTGGCAACTAAACGCGCCTTGTAGCGTCTCTTATTCCCCGCTTCATTTTTGATTTTAAATATCCATTTAGAATCCACAATGTTAGCTCCAGACTGCGGTTTGACAAGTCTCCAAATCTTATTCTTTTCGAAAGCGTTTATTTCTTCTTGAATAGCCTCTCTCCATTTTGAACTATCCCGTCTAGAGAGCGCTTCCTGAACAGTAATTGGATCCTCTTCTAAATTCTGTTCAGCTGCTTGATACAGGACAAAATCCGGGAACTGTTTAGATTTTCTGTTCCTTACTGGATACCTCCGTTCACTATCTGGCAGTTCTTCTCTGTCTACAGTAGTATCTGATTCACAGTCTTCAAACTCGTCCACTTCGTTTGCTTCTTCTCTGTCTTTTCTAGGTCTACTCTGTTCCTCTCTAGAAACATTCTCTGTATCACCATATTGCAGCCTACGATGAACCTCTGTATCATCATCTGTTTCTGGTTGTTGCAGAATCTCATTAGACTCTTCGACTTTTCTATCTTCAGTTTCTTCAGTCAGCGAATGTATCTCTTCTGCATGATGTTCAGAGTTTGCCTGACCATGACGCTCAACACTGTATTCAGTCAGTTGGAGTATCTCCTCTGTATTTTCTTCTGACTTAGGCAAGTCCATATACTTAAGATTTTCAAAAAATACAACATTTCTCGCTTTGAAAATTTTATCATTCGTTGGGTCCAAAAGTCTATAAGCTTTTGCATCATCACAAAAACCTGTATAAACTAATTCTCTGCTCTTTGGATCCCATTTTCTTCTCTTTTGTTTAGGAATGTGCATGAAGGCTTTGCATCCGAAAGTCTTCACTAAGCTAAGGTCACATTTCCTCCCTGACCATTTATCTTCTGGTGTCATTTTCTTTACAGCAATCGTTGGTGATCTATTTTTCAAAAACACTGCATGATTGACAGCCTCTGCCCAGAATCGTTTCGCCAAACCAGAATCTTGAAGCATGCTCCTTGCTTTCTCGCAGATTGTTCGGTTAGCACGTTCTGCAACTCCGTTTTGTTCTGGCGTGTATTCAACCGTCAACTGATGCTGGATACCTGAATTTTTCAGATAATCATCCATTTGTTTATTGACATACTCAGTGCCATTATCAGTGCGTAAGATCTTCAATTTCTTACCAGTGACATTTTCTGCTAACTTTTGAAATTCTATAAATTTTTTAAAAACGTCACTCTTTTGTTTTAAAAAATATATAAAAGTTTTACGCGTAAAATCGTCAATAAACGTCAGAAAATATCGACATTTTCCCACAGAAAACTCCTCCATAGGTCCGCATACGTCTGAATGCACCAAACCTAGTACTTCCTTAGCTCTCGTAGCGTTACTCTTGCTGAACGGTTGTTTGGTTTGTTTTCCCATAAGGCAGGGTATGCATTCAAGTTTAGTTAAAACATTGGGAAAACTTACCCCTGTTGCCATCTTATCTCTTAGAATTTTGAGGTTTTTTATACCAAGGTGTCCCATCCTTCGATGCCACAGCATCAACTCGCCACCTTCACTTGTTGATATTAGTGCAGAACCCTGTGAACAGTATTTGATTTTATAGATGCCACATTCTTCAACACCTTTCATAACAGCCTTACCTTTAACCTCGCATTCATCACTCTTAAAGATGTCACAACCTTTTTCTGTGAACACTATCACATGTCCCTTTTTAGCAATCTCATACACACTCAATAAATTTGATGCTAACTTAGGAACATACGTAACATTGTTGATGGTCAAACCTATTGACTCACATACTACCGTACCTTCTCTTTCACCTAATACCTTGTTACCATCTGCGCATATCACATTCAAAACTTTCGGACTGTCCTTCAAATTTTTAAACCAAGATCTACGATTCGACATATGTGTTGAAGCTCCTGAGTCAATAATCCAGTCATCTTCATTTGTTTTCACCGTCGTGCCGAATGCACATGCTTGCATTGCTCCTTTTCTCTGTTTTGGGTTGTCTGGACATTCCTGTGCTTTGTGTGGTCCATCACAAATAAAACACCTTATCTTCGTATTTGTCTTTCTCTTGGGCGTACTCTTGCCTTTGTGTTTATTTGTTAGAAGTGCCGCTGTTGGTTGTCTTTCATTAGAGTTTTCCGAAAAAATATCTTCCATTTGAAAGAGTTTAGTTTTTACATAATCAGTAGTCAAACTAATGTTACTGTTCTCAATCGCCAATCTCATCGGTTGAAAATCTGGTGTTAGACCTTGAAGAAGTAGAGCGGCTAATAACTCATCATCAACCTCTTTTCCTAAATCCAACAGCTCCTGTGATGTCATCATGACAGATGTCACATATTCTCGAACTGATGAGAATTGCTCCAGTTTCAAGCTTACTAGCTTAGATAGTAACCGACAACGGTTATTTAGCCCTTTGTCCTCGAATGCTACCTTCAAGGCTTCCCATGCTTCTTTGGCTGTTTTTGCCTTACGAACATGGACAAGACAGTGGGGTTTAACCATTAGGCAAATCTTTGCACGGGCCCTCTGATCTCTTTTTATACCTTCTGTATCCTTCTCTTGTGGTGATACACTCGTGTATCCCCAGAGATCATCATGAATTAGGTATAGTTCCATCACGAACTTCCATGTGCTGTAGTTAGTATTACCATCTAGTTTTTCTATGGATGGCAGGCTACTACTGCCCGAATGTACCGTTTCATGTAGCATCGCCATCGTGTTGTTTCTCTCGTTACTGCTATCGCCTCTTGCACTGGCCCATAACCTAATGAAAACCGTGTACTCTCATGTAACAGGTTGCAGTAGATAAATAAAGGGAAAACAGTATATAAATTAAAAGATGTTTTAATTATATCGAGAAAATTAGATGACAATCTTTTATGACAATTTTCAATTGACAACCGTTCAAAATTACTTTTCTTTATAAAAAGATAAATACTTCTTTCTCATTTCAACAACACCTTCATTTAGTTCACACCTACTGCGAGGCAATAAAAGGCCAGGGCTCCATTAAAAATAAGTATCGTCTGTTTTGATAAACTCTGGAGTAGAATCATTATCGCTCGACATTTTTTGTTAACACTAATATTGTCACTGACATAATATTATATTACAAAAATATTGCAATAAAATTCACTGAAAATCACAGCACCAAACATCTCTTTGTTTCAAATTCTTTAAAATCGCGCCTATTTCTTTTTTTTCGAGTTTTGCTATAGTGGCCAGTTCGATTTTCGAACAAACCTCTTTACAATGCCATATGGGCATTTTTTTACTCAGAGTTTTCCACGAGTTTCCAACATGAATTTGACGTTCTAAATTCAAATCACTTTAATCCCTAGGGAGTTTCATACAACTTTATATCCCTAGAGAGACAATGCTGTACTTTACGTTGAGGTTGCATGATTTGTAATTGGACATTGTCGAGCAGGTGGTGTGAAATAGTAGATTATGCACTAAGGGAATAAAGCAGTGTCTTATGTCGCGGGCAGCATATTGAACCCTGAGCGTAACGAGCGACTCTAAAGTTAACTCCCGAGTGTAGCGAGGGAGTTATATAGAGTCCTGAGTGAAGCGAGGGGTTCAAGCTGCCCAAGACGAAGACAGGCTTTATTCCAGAGGAGCATACTCTACTTTTCACACCTACTGCGAGGCAATAAAAGGCCAGGGCTCCATTAAATAAGTATCGTCTGTTTTGATAAACTCTGGAGTAGAATCATTATCGCCCGACATTTTTTGTTAACACTAATATTGTCACTGACATAATATTATATTACAAAAATATTGCAATGAAATTCACTGAAAATCACAGCACCAAACATCTCTTTTGTTTCACATTCTTTAAAATCGCGCCTATTTCTTTTTTTTTTCGAGTTTTGCTATAGTGGCCAGTTCGATTTTCGAACAAACCTCTTTACAATGCCATATGGGCATTTTTTTACTCAGAGTTTTCCACGAGTTTCCAACACGAATTTGATGTTCTAAATTCAAATCACTTTAATCCCTAGGGAGTTTCATACAACTTTATATCCCTAGAGAGACAATGCTGTACTTTACGTTGAGGTTGCATGATTTGTAATTGGACATTGTCGAGCAGGTGGTGTGAAAAGTATAATAAAATACAATAAGTACTCTATATCCCTTGTAGGTAATATAGGAATGCAAAGGAAAAATGAGTTCGACGACGTTTGTGGCGCGGCGGGCGAGTAGCCGGCTGAGATGCAAGAGGTTGCGGGTTTGATTCCCGCTGCGGGACATATGTTTGTATGATCTGCAAATATTTGTTCCGAGTCTGGGTGTTATGATACCATGGAGGTACTCGTAGTTCCTGATATCCACAACACAGGGAATCCTAGTGTTGGGATCAAGACTACGTATGTGACTGTTGGGGGCCGACTTTAGAGGGGGGGGTGGGTCGAAGTTAGACATATCCACCCTCCGCCCATGTGCTACATGACGGATTTTGGTTGTCAGCTCAAAACTTGCCGCACTTCCTAGCAGCCAAGGAAGCGTTTAACCCTAGCTGCAGGGAAGTTCTTTTGAGCAGGCAACCCAATCGTCCGACCGAGGGGACCAAGTGGCCGGATTACGTTAGAGTGCACGTGGTTCGCTTATGTTATAGGACCAACAGGAAAAAGTTCACGTCGTCCGATCGAGCGGACTATGCTGTCGGACCACGCGTTCATAGCCAATTATTCCATTGCTAGCCTTCATTCGAGATAATCTGCATCATGGAAGAATAAATTCTTCCATGATCTGCACTGTCAAAATACAAATGAAGTACTGCCCGCGGCGCGGCATCGCCAGCAAGGTTTTTACTGGGAAGTGCGTCAGCTTTTGAGCAGGCAACCCATTTCTATTTGATTTCTATCATGTAAAGAATACGAACCTAACTTTAATTATGGATTGAAATGAGATGAGTATCGTATCGTACATAGCTGACGTAGGTATTGCATTCTCTTTGCTTGTGATTTTGAGTTGTGACGCGAGTTTTATGTATAAACTTTCCGTCAGGGCACATTCTAGCTATTTTAAAGATTTTTGTAATTTTTGTCTTGTTTCTGTGTTTTTGCATATATTTTCTTTCTTTTACAATGATGACAATCAAAATGCCCAAAGAGAAAACAGTGTAGGTACAGCTGTATAAGTGCTAATTAAATAGTATAGTACAGATAAATAATTGTATTGAACAGCAACACAAAAAACGTGCGGCTAATTCAAAATAACAGCTAACAGAACTTTTGTCGCTTTCAGTGGCGGCGCGTGGAACAACTACGATCCCTACCAGCACCGTGAGATCACGAATACCAATAAGTGAATACATAACTAAGTATACTATAGATAGTAAAATCTGATCCGTTCGAAAAGTAACTTATCTATACAAAAAAAATATTATCAAGGTAAATAGTGTAGGTAGGTACATGTTATAAATGAATCTATAGGTCTGCCTAATGGGTTAGTTATGTGATAGTGTCTTCCCAACATAGGTAAAAAACATATTATTGAACGAGCGAAGTGAGTTCTCTGAACAACTTGACAAGTTTGGCATTTTTATGTATGTTATGTATGTATGTTAGTCTGAGGATAACTTTCAAACCGATTATCCTATCTTCATGAAATTTAGTAGGTGGGTAGATAGTATTAGTACAATGAATAGGTAAGGTTATGAGCTACATTGGTCAGAGGGTTGTTGAGATATTGAGGTCCAGTAGGGTTAAAAAATGTGGCGTGTCATTTGAAAGGGCTTTTTGAAAGGGTACCCTACTTCCACTTATACTACAATGCTGAAATTTGGCATGCTATAGTAGATTTTGACACAGATTTTGAGTTTTTTTGACACAAACATTTGTGCCACTACAGACAAATGTGCAAAATTAAAACTAATATAGTTTTGCAAACAGTAGACCACCTCGCGAGCACAAACTTTTTTGCAACAATTTTGATCAGGTTGGAGCTTTGATGATCGTTGAGTTTGAGGCACAATTGAGATAAACTTGAAAAACGCATCCATAGCGTGCTAGCATATTATATAGATACAGGATGGATTTTTGAGACGGGACAGTAAGGGCAGGTACCTTAACCGTTATAGTTACAGGGAAACGTTCCTACGAGACCATCCATAACTTTTTGAGATATTCTGAACTGCATTCACAGATTTTGGAAAAAAATTACAGTCGGCAAGAAAATGGTAATTTTACACGAAAACATTTTTGATGCCAATCAATTCTGTTTCTCCTACATCCTGACTTCGCTCACTTCTTTCGAACGTGATCCGTTTCGCGTGATGTAGCAGTTTTTTCAATAAGTAGCAGAAGGGTTTTAGCGTTAGTAGGGGATTTGTAACGCGGACGAAGTCGCAGGTTTCAGCTAGTACCTATAAAAATTAAAAACCAATTTAACATCCAATGTTGACCTCCCATGTGTAGGAATTTGAATGACGTTGTTGTTCAGTTAAGTAGGACATTAATTTGTTTGATACCTACACTAAACATTAGTACCTACAATGTTGCCTATACAGTATACAGGGTGTTTGGCGCATGGACCGACAGGATTTTTTGGGGGGATGGGGGAGTCAAGTGTCTCGGTCGTTTAAATATGTTATTTTTTATTTAAAAAAAACACATAATCTTGCCTTTAAATCGTCATAACTTTTTTGTTTGTGGTTGTAATACCACAAAATAACTTATGCTTGTATTCTGCAATGTATTATCATTCTAAAACATTCATTCTATCAAAATTTGATACAATTCATAGCAAAAAAAAACTTCTGAGCTTTCAAAGTGGAAAATCTGTGTAATTGCTATGAAAAGTGACAACTTCTAAATTCATTTAAAAAAACTAAAAGACATTTCTAAGTTAGTTTTCTTTTAAAAAGTTCTTTATTTATTAACCTTTCCAACGATATGCTACATGACATAAATCATTTATCAGGGTTTGACATAAGAGATACTTGATTGCTATACCTTGATTTTTAATTGCAGACAATTTTTGTAAACAAACAAATGTGTGAGTATAAGTGTCATGATTGTGTAGCATACGTGTAAATTCACATATGACACACATACATGACACTTATACACACAGTGGCATATCTTGACATTTGATTGTTTACAAAAATTGTCTGAAATTAAAAATCAGGGTATAGGGTCAAGATATTTTTTTTTTATGTTATGTTGTTTTTATTGAATTTAAATTACAACATTTGCTCAAATTGGCCTCCTCCATACGTTATGCATGCGCGACACCTTTTTCTGATTTCTGTGGTTGTGGTTAGAAGAAAAAGTATTTTCTTTATCTTGGCCCTAGCAACCAAGTGTCTCTTATGTCGACCCCTGATGAATGATTTCTGTCATGTAGCATATCGTTGGAAAGGTTAATAAATAAAGAACTTTTTAAAAGAAAACTAAACAAGAAATGGCTTTCGTTTTTTTTTAAATGAATTTAGAAGTTGTCACTTTTCATAGCATTTACACAGATTTACCAGTTTGAAAGCTCATAAGTTTTTTTTTGCTATGAATTGTATCAAATGTTGATTTATTTACAATGAAAATACATTGTAGAATACACGCATA
Organism: Epirrita christyi; assembly: GCA_951392215.1. Classification (NCBI taxonomy): domain Eukaryota; kingdom Metazoa; phylum Arthropoda; class Insecta; order Lepidoptera; family Geometridae; genus Epirrita; species Epirrita christyi. Next base: position 9,360,936 of record OX595852.1, read on the forward strand.
AGTTATTTTATGGTATTACAACCACAAACAAAAAAGTTATAACGATTTAAAGGCAAGATTATAAGTGTTTTTTTTTTAATGAAAAATAACCTATTTAAACTGCCGAGACACTTAGGACATAGGCTCTATCGGGGAAAACAAGCCCATGACTCCTCCAACCCCCCAAAAAATCCTGTCGGTCCATGCGCCAAACACCCTGTATATGCAAAGTTTTCCTGCATTAATAATGCCATGCATCATCATGGTACACTTGGAGATTGTTAGCTGTTGACTAACTTCAAAACCGGGGGTCATCGCATAATAATTTGCCAGTTATGTTTGTAATATAATATTGGTAGGTATAGTAAAGTTTTAAGCACCATTGATTCATCATCATCAGCCTGTAGAAGCCCACTGCTGGTGCTGGACATAGACCTCCCCCATAGAACACCACGATTAACGGGTTTTTTTGGCTTCTCAGACTTCCTGCAACCTTTTATATTGGCATTGTCCATCGGGGGGTTTTATTTACTGCGTCGCCCGAAATTCACCGTTGATTAGTCCGATTCAAATGGTTCTTTCGAAGAAAGGTAAAAAAAGTAAGGTTTCCTACATTGCGTGTATTCGCGAGGTCTCAGTTCGGGGAGAAACACTACTAGTTATTATAATGATAGATAGATAGATAGAAAATTCTTTATTGCACATAAAAAAAGAAGTACAAAGGCGAACTTAATGCTAAGAAGCATTCTATTCTATATAATGCCTATTTTTAATCATGAACGAGCATATTGTTTGCAGCAACTTGGACACGCTGATATACCTTTTGAAGTGCAGCCTAGGCACGGGCATGCTGGCGATGCCGCAGGCGTTCGCGCGCGTTGGGCTGGGCACAGCCACCGTGGGCATTATTTTGGCAGGCATGCTGGTGACGTACTGCATGCACGTGCTGTTTCGTGCGCAGCTCTTGATGTGCCGGCACCGCCGCGAGCCGTTTCTCTCGTACGAGAGCTCCATGGCGGAGGCGCTGCAAATGGGCCTCGCGCCTCGGCACGTAGACACGCCAACCGCCATCTGCTTCCTCGATGTCTGCCTCTTGGTCTACCAGCTGGGCATCTGCTGCGTTTACATCCTCTTCATCCTCAGCCACATCAAGCAGGTCCGACTGTTTTTCGTATTTATTCGATTTAATCTTCTTTTCGACAACCTGGACGGGGTGAGGTGTTCATACGTTGGCATGTTTGTTATACAGGTAATGGACCCAGTGTATGAGCTGCCTATGTCAAGGCACATAACCCTCCTCATGGTCACATTAATGGCATTCAGTCTGATCCCGTCGCTAAAAGCGATGATACCGTTCAGCGCGGTGGCCAACGCGCTGATGATACTGGGCCTTGCCTTCGTGATTTTGTACCTCATGGGGGCTACACCGTCCAGCCAGAAGCTGGTCATGTGGGGCTCCGTGGAAACGCTCCCGCTCTTCTTGGGCACCGTTCTTTTCGCGCTCACCTCCGCTGGCGTCGTGAGTATTGCCTCAAACAAACCTCCAGTACTTAACCAAAGCCGCACATCGCACATTCCACACTGATAAAAAATTGATTTCTGGCCTGATGCGAATTATGTCTTAGGTACACGGTTAAATTATAATGACGTGTAACGATTTTGTATCGCTTACCTCTGAGCCAAAACGGTAAAATGGTGCCCGTACGTAGTTATACGTACTTATATTTATTGTCGTCACAAAAAGCCGAAAAACACATTTCCTCCACTCAATCCACGTGTGCTGCCCGTACAGGGGCTGGGAGCGTTCCCTTGTGCAACCGACAACGTATTACGTAATAAGGATATAACATGGATTATGTATTATGTCATCATCATCATCAACCCGAAGAAGTAAGAAGTCCACTGATCGACAAATCACTGAAAGAATGCTATGGTTGAATTTACTTAAGTCCTGACGGTCGATAGAATTTACAAGAGTAATAGTAAGATTTACTAAGACTTAGCTGTTCAATTTACAAAACAACTAAGGTTGACGGCAAAATATAGAATTAACCCTTTTATTTGATGAATTTAACAATTGCTATGGTTGAATTTACAAAAGCTCCAACGGTTGATAAAATTTACGAGAGTAATAGTAAAAGTTACTAAGTCCTATCTGTACAATTTACAAAACAACTAAGGTTGACGGCAAAATAAAGAGTTAACGCTTTTTTTTTTGATGAATTTACCAACTTGCTATGGTTGAATTTACAAAAGCCCCGACGGTTAATAAAATTTACGAGAGTAATAGTAAAAGTTACTAAGTCTTAGCTATACAATTTGCAAAACAATATAGGTTGATGACAAAAACGGGGCTTAACAATTTTTTTCATGAATATTACAATTCCATTAGGTTATTATTACTAAAGATAGGTACAAATTATTGGTAGATGATGTCGTAACACATATTTAAAGTTTAAATTACAAAAGAATTAAGTAGATTATAACAATTGTAAGTTTATTAGAAATAACCATTTTGCTGTTGCAAATTTCACAGTTTTGAATGTGAAATCGAACCGAGAATATTGTCATATTTACGAGTTCGGTGTGTATCTACAATAAATAATGCTGGTATTACAAATATTATCATTGGTTTATCAAATTTTCAGCGATATTTTCATGAAGTAGATAATATTGTTTAACTTTTGCACGTTTCACAGTTATTAAGGTTTAAATCTACACGGGAATCATTGTTATATTTACGAGCTCACTATCATAGATAAGTTCCTATTTTTACCGCTGGAGACGCTGTGTGTGTTACCATTAACAAACGTAAAATTATAAAAAAATTAAGTAGATTAAGTATACTGAAGATATAGGTAGACATACTAGTAGGTAGATAGAATGAAAGCATGTTAGGTAGCAATTGCTAAAGAATTTACACATATGTGTGTCAAATCGAAAGCATTGTTACTGTCGTGTGACTTTGATTTAAGTCAACAGTAGCCAGCGAACGAAGTTTGCTTCTAATTTTGCTATTATTACTTCAAATTCCAGGAAACTTTGTACACATGATCAGTACACTAATATCAAGACCCATGGTGCGTCAGTTTCTTATAAAATTTAATGGTTACCAAATTAAAAAAACTAATTTAAAAAAAACTGGCATTCTACGGGTCTAAATATAAGTGTACCTAGGTACTGATCATGTATACAAAATTTCATGAAGTTTGTTGAAATAATAGCCAAAATAGAAGCAAACTTCGTTCGCATACAAAAGAGTGTAAGTACCCTACCGGTAACCTTCTCTTAAGTACCTATGCTCATGGGCATGATATCTATCCATACCATTATGTATAAGTGTAGCTAAGCTACCTTCCTGCAACAAAAGATACCTATTCCTACACGACGAAAAGCACTACATTAAATGACTAGTGGTAGGTGCAACGTAAATACCTGGTACCACTCTACCTACCTTTTTTATTTTGGAAATATTATATTATTAGCATAGAATATTAGTAGTAGGTACAGATACTGCAAATACTTACAGGCAAAGATTTATTAATCTTTAATATTAATCAGTTAGTAGGTGTAGCGGTACTTACTTACCTACCTACTTATTTACTTTAATAATAAGATTTTTGTTGAAAAATATCTCTTTCTAAACAGGGTTTTATGAAATACTCTTTGGGACCGTGAGCTAATTAAAATGAGCCTAAACACGACTGTACTATTAACCATCGAGGAGTTCCGTTTCCATCATCAGATCAGCTCGCTGTCACCATGGTATTGTATTGTCTGTAAGTACTTATACGTAAATACTTACCTACCACTAGGTACTTAAACAGATCTAGGTAAATAGTTGATATGTAGTAGGTAATTACATAATACCTATCTATCTACCTGAGCAAGTAGGTACCTACCTATCCAATTTAGGTTCAACAGCAAACATACTAGGTACGCACATAGGTAGGTAGGTTAGGTACCTACCTACCTACAAGAATCAATTCCTTCCCAATAACATAGTAGAAGTAGGTACGTAAATTAATGGAATACCATGACATTATGAAATAAGACAGAAAACTTCCAACTTCAGTATTTAACGTAGGTCTACATGTCCTTCATGTAGCATTGCCGTGGGTTACGCTGTTTATTTTATGATGTTACTAATAAACCTAGCATATACCTACCTATGCATGGACTAGTTCTATTTCGATCGAATCTGAAACTGCCTGTGAATGCTCATGACAAAACTCAGTTTAACTAAGTACCTATTCCAAGGTTAATTAGTCATCATTATCATCATCATCTTCACAGCAACTAGAAGTCCTCCTCTGTTCCAACTAGTTACATACCTAGTGGTTACATGCTGGACACAGGTATGGTCTCCCTCCCCTAACCACGCTTTGCAGATGGATGGTGATCGCAGTAATAGGCAAGTAGTGATAAGTGCTCAGGTGGTGCAGCTGCCCATCCACTGGTGAGATCTCTTAGTTGCCTACGACATCCATGGGAAGATGGAAGGTCCCTATAAGGCGTAGAACAGGTCACTCTTTATTATAAGGAGGGGGCTATTCGAGGCCGGCAACCACTACGGCAATGGTTTATAAATTGGTAGCTAGGTACCTACCTATTAAGGTAGGTTACTTAAATAATACTAATGTAAAAACGATACACGGTAGATCATACACCTGCCTACCTATACGTGGGTATTAACATTGGACGAATACTGTCTAATGGTAAGTAGTGTCACTGGTTCTTTCTTGGCATTTTACTGTTAAATTGTACCTAGTCTGTGGTCTTTGACTAGCTAGAGTTGAGTTAACCTATGCGAAGATGAATCAATAATCTCATCGCAATCGCAATCCTATCTTTAAGTAAATCAACTAAGTGTTACTTAGATAGATCTTAGTGCCGTAGACCTAGGTACCTACTTAGGCAGCGTAAATCCAACTAAATCGAGTTCTCGAAATTGGTATTTTAAATTAATCATCTCAGCAAACCAGTTTTAGATAGGTTTATTTCTTGTAATGTAAGTATGTAGGTACATAACATAATTATTTCAGAAACTTACTGTACATCCAACGGATACACAACGTTAAATCTAGTGACCTAGGTAGGTGCTTTATAGCTATATTGAATCAGCCAAAAACCGCGGGAGTCGATAATACTTACCAATAAGTTTGGTAAAATGTATCATACCTACAGATACTTTTTGTAAGTAGTATATAGTTATATATAGGTAGGTAATTTTACACGCATCACGCCATTGGCATTAATTTCAATAATTTGTTATGATTGGCAGTAGGAGTGGACGAAGGACGGACAGACAGAACTAAACAATTAGGGATGCCCAATTAATTCACAACACAATGGATCTAGTAAATAAAAAAACTACACTATTATTGTAGGGAAAGTACACTGAAAAATATATTTTTGAACGAGCGAAGCGAGTTCTCTCTGTCAACTTAGAAGAATGTATGTATATGTTTGTCCGAGGATACCTAACTTCTGAACCGGTAATTCGATCTTCATGAAATTTGGTAGAGGGGTAATAGATTGGTAGATAAAATTGGTACAATTTGTAGGTAAGGTGATGAGCTGTATCGCTTGGGGGATTGTTGAGATATTGGGGTCCAAGAAGGGTAAACAAAAAGTCAGACAGTCTGGTCAAGTAGGGTGTTATATGAAATCGCTTTGGTTGGACATTGCAAAACTATTTTTTATATTTTTTTAGACTATGTAGTTTCTGAGATATAAGGGAAAATCAAATATGTAAAAAAAACACCTCTAGTGTACTTTCAGTAATCCCACAATGCTGAAGTTAGGTATTCTGATAGCTTTTGCGTGTGACACAAATACGGGAAAAGTCTAAAATTAAAGAATTTAAAAACTTGTTACTCGACATAAAACTATGATTAATATAACGAACATCGTTATAGATACTAATTTTTCAATAAACTAAAGTTTACAATGATGCCTATGGTTTTCTTGCAATACTGCCATCATGATACACTTACTAGATTATTTTGAGATGATAACAGACTTCAAAAAAGGAGGTTATCAATTAATTTGTCAGCTAAGTACCTAGGTATGTAGTTGGGCAGATGTGCTCAAGATGAAATATTTTCTCTTAGGTGGTAAAATAAAAAAAATTAAGTCGTATGAATTAAAAGCGTATATTCATTAAGGTGCGATTCAAGATTCTCGCTTGCTAGTGTAGAAAGACTTCATACAATTTGTGTTTCGTTTTTCGATATTGTCCCAAACAGAATCGTTTCGGTTTTAGGGCAGCCCTACCGTGCTTCTGCGGCCCCCTCGCACCCGCGCCGTGGCTCCATGCTGCGGCGCGGGCGCGTTCCCTCTTTCTGTTCTGTTCGCGCCGCTATAAGGAGTGGTTGTGCTGTTTGCACCGTCCACTCCAATACTACAAAGTTTCAGTTATTCAGCCAGTGTGTGTCCCAGTCCCAGTGAGTAGAGAAATAAGTAAACTATCAAAGTGAATAAAGCCGTGCGTGAGGATGACAGATAGTGAAACCGAACAATTCCTACCGGCTATTTTTTTAACGACACAGGAATCATTTAGAGGTAAGTTCCTACCTATGTGTAAAAAAACGATGTAACCCTGCATATTAAATTTATTTAATATGCTATTTTTATATTTATTTAAATTTATTTAATAGGCCGTGGTGTGTCCGGCAACCCGATCACACCACGGCCAATCAAATTGTTCTTAGGCCCCCTTATCGACACTCAGACCGAATAGACTCCTCCCGTAGATGTCGTAAAAGCCGATTTTATACCAAGGGATGGTCAGCAACATCCACCGGAGTACACAACACCAATGCTACGATCACCAATCTGTACGCAGTATGTTTCACAATAGCTACGTAAGTTTAATGTATAATTAACCGCTTATTTATGAGGTGAGTAGGTAGGTACTTAGGTATGTGCTATGCTAAAACACTCAAACTTATACCTATTATTGTTTCAGTGCATGACATTGATTTAGCCTGTTCAGACAAAATGACAGAATCCAATATACAATCGTTGATACCCACTGAAAGCATAAAGGATCGAATAAAATTGAGGCTTGCTACAATACATGAAAGAAAATATTTTTTGCGTAGGTAACTTTTTACCTACATCTTATTATTAGGCTAGGTAGGTATGGTACCTTTTAGAGTACCTAAATGAAAATATGACTAAAGTAATCTGGTAACTTTTATAATAATAGAATGTGTATGTTTTTTAGAGTTAACTTTCAAACTTTTCTACTACTGACGCCGAGTTCATAAGCTCTGTAGACATTGTAAATGACGTAAGTATTAATCCGTTATGACTTTTTGGTACGCTTGCCTGCCCCCATGTTTTGGGTTTGATTCCCGCCTAGAGAAAATAAGGGGTTCGTGTCCCTAGATCCGTTGGCCGAATTATACCTATCTACCTACTTGACTGCAGGTAGGACCTTGTTAACGTAACTACCTAACCGAAGTATTTTTTTTAGAGTCGTGCTTCTGAGACTTATTGGACAAATGACGAAAATGAAATTGATCCGGGTCCTCAAAAGAAAAGGATAAAAAAAGGTAATGTAAGCTACTTAGCTAGTGACTATTAAAGTGAGTAGGTAGGTATACCCAGAGATTTTTCAATTCAAATTCAAATTTTAATTTCAATTTGTAATAGCAGTACATTAGTTAGATAATGATAGTAGTTACTGATGAGGACTTAAGTTAGAATATTTATGTCGTAGTACTTTTAAGCATCACTGGCGATGATTTATTAACTTAACTAAGATTAATTTCTGGTTGTTGTTACATTACAGGAAACCTACTATATACCAAGCCAAAAATATGGTCATGGTAAATACATCCCTGCAAGATTGAAATTGGTTGACAAGTACAACAACCATGAAAAAAACTGCAAAGTCTTGGCATTATAGAACATAAAAGGCAAAAACACATACCCAAAACAACAGAATTGGTTGATAAGACATACCATACCATGTACTGGTACCATAGCAGTAAGTAATTTACCTATTACAGTATAAATTGTCTCCTACTATATTGTACTATTATACCTACTTATTTTTCAGTATCGTATGAAGAATTTGAAGAGCACAAAGTATGGATGAAATTTAATAATGAGCCAGTTAACGATATACTCAAAAAATGGGACAAAACGTCCAAGCGACGAGTTGAAGATTTAAATTCAAACAAATACAATAACTATATTGTACAAGGTGAGTTTTATGTTATATTTATTTATTAAGCAGTTCGGTCACTGTTCAATGTTTTAAAAATACTTTGAACGTACAGTCAACTGTGCTACTGTTAAAAAATATAACCATGATTTAATCAACTGCACCATGCAACCGTACAGTTCCCTCAACAGATCTAGGCATATGTGAAGTAAGCAGTGGGAATTAAATAAAAAGCTGGTCAAGTGCTAGTCAGACTCGCGTGGAGAGGGTTCCGTAGACCAATTAACTTATTAGTCAATCCACACAATTTTGTCAGCATTTTCTCACTACGAGTTTCATCTTTTTGGGTCCAGTAGATTTAGAGCAAAAAAGACTATTGCAAACAGACAGACAGACACCTAAGTAATCCTATAATGGTTCCGTTGGTACCTTTTGAATTAAGGAATCCTAAAAATGGGTTTGTGTCACTGCATAAGGTGCATAAGGAAGACCTCTGTGGCGCAGCAGGCGAGTAGCCGGCTAAGAGGACTAGGTTGAGAGGTTGCGGGTTCGATTCCCGCTGAAGGACAAATGTTTAATGATCTGCAAATATTTGTTCCGGGTCTGGGTGCTCCCCATTGCCATTCGCTACTGTAATTGGGGGGCTAGACTTGTTGGGCAAGTTTCGTTGGTATAAAATTTGCCCTGGCCGCTGGACATATTTATATATTAAAATTATAAACTAAAACCAGCCAAGTGCGAGTCGGACTCGCGCACGAAGGGTTCCGTATCATTATCTATAAAAACGGTAAAAAAACAAGTGAATTGTATGGGAGCCCCCTTAAATATTTATTTTATTCTGTTTTTAGTATTTGTTGTTGTAGCAGCAACAGATATAAGTACATCATCTGTAAAAATTTCAAATGTCTAACTATCACGGTTCATAAGATGTATCTCATGAACCGTGATAGTTAGACATTTGGGTCCACCTGGTGACAGACGGACGGACAGCGGAGCCTTAGTAAGAGGATCCGTTTTACCCTTTTTGCGTACGGAACCCTAAAAACTCAGCTTTCGTATGTTTGTGTCACCAAAACTTAAAACGTAGTTGATAGATTGACTTATTTTTTTACAGAATTGCATTTCTACAACACCCAAGAGTGTTTTTGTATACTTTGTATCCCGAAGTTCAGCAAAAAGTAGCAAGGTTTAGCTAGTTTATTTTTTGAATATTTCAGAATGACGGTGGAGTAGTTGGACAGTTGGAGAAAGGTCCTGTTAGAGAAGAAATCGAGATGTCAATCGCTCGTCATTGTGGTTTGTACTGAAGATAAACTGCAAGATTTTTACGTGCCATGTGACTATATTTTTTGCAAGATTGACAGTTTATTGAAGGCATTAGATGTAATGATGCAAAATTTTTCATGAGTTCTTCATCATTTGATATAAATTCTATGTTATTATGAAGTGATAGCAGATGGTGCCTAAAAGACCTCAGGCGTTGGAATTCACGATCGCAGTTATGCTGTGCGCAGCGGTCGGTAGCGTTTCATGTTGTAAAAATATTTCTGTAAAAATATCCAAATCTTAATAAATATAAATACCTTTAGATGGAAAATTTAGTATCATCTAGCAAATTGGGTAGGTTTCCTGAGTTCTCAGTTCTCACTCAAACAAAGATATTTCATATCGTGTATTCACTCTTGCAGAACCAATTAAATAATATTAAATTTTCTTACATATTCCAAAATACTTAACTCGTAGAACCCATCCATACTGAGTTCTAGGACGATTTTGTTTGTAAAAATTAACTAGATGCCCTATTTAAGGTGGATCGTCTCGCATTTGGAAATTCGAATTTTAGTATGTATTTTGCGATAGCAACAACTGATTTTACGAAAACTGTAAGACCACATGTTTTAGTTTATAGTATCTCATAAAGATAATTAGTTTAGCTACGAATATTCTTCAATGATTTTTGCAGTGTTTTTTTTGTAGCTTAACTATTTATATTTATGAGATACTATCAATTAAAATATGTCTGGTCTCTTAGTTTTTGCAATACCTGTTTTGTTATCTCAGGAAGTGTTGATAAGCTGGGACGAGCAAAAACACAATAGCTTTCATGTTCAAACGGCTTGGCCAATTTTGGTGAGATTTAGTACATAGATAGATTAAAACCTTAAATACTTTACATTGCTTATTTTTGTTACCACCCCGAGGCCACCCATTGTAAAAAAACATAATAAAATTTAAATTTTGCGCCACAAGCGAGACGATCCACCTTAAGTGTATATTTTCTACGTAAAAAATGTGAATTGCTCAGGCTTTAGTGACCATTTTCAAGCATAACTGTATTCTTTGCAAAAATGGAACAATTTTTTTTAAGAATTTTTTTTTTTGAAGATTTCAATATTTGTTCTATTATAGTGCTATCGGTGGATTTAGCCAAACGTGAAGTTAGCTATTTGATGACGGGGCAGACAATTTACGACCTTATGCAGTGATAAAACCATTTTTGCGGTCCCACTGTTAGCTTCACGCCTGCCTTGATCCGCCGACCTTATTATAAATAACTCTTATTAAACTGCCACAGACAAATCTTATTGTTAATTAATTAAAGTACTTTTAATTATGGATGGGTGCTAGTGCTGCCACTCAATTTTGTTTGTTTCAAACTGAAGTCAAAGTATTTGTATTCATTTAAATCTTATAGATAACTTTGAATGTTATTTTTGAGTATGGATGGTAAAGGGGATGGTGTCAAAATATCCCAAATCTTTATCTTATTATAATAAATTAATAAAACTTTCCTTATGTTTCATTTGTTTCTACAATTTTTGTTTAAAACAACTGCTTTTGTATATTGTTTCATCAATTGTGGTATTTTTATACTTATGCATAATATTATATTGTATTGTCAGATTTTTAGGTTCTGCTTTGAAACTTTGGTAGGTATTTTTTGTGAAACGCTTTTAGTCACATCATACCTATTTTTTGTGTAATCTATCATAATAAGTTATTCTTTTGTCGTAATTATTACCCAATTTCTTATGTAGGTTTCACCATTTTATTGTAAAATTTACAAAAGCATTGGGTGAGTAACAAAAGTATAACTATGATAGATCATACATCAAATTATGTAGATACCACTAAAGGCATTTCATAGAAAATACAAATGTTCCAAAGTAGAATTTAAAAAAGCTATTGGGTAAATATTACCAATGTAATTTATTGGATTATACAAAAGTGGTTTACTTAAACTTACCAAAATTAATAGTAGGATCTACAAAAGAAATTTAAGTAGATAGGTAGATAATACAAAAGCTATCTAGTAAAAATTACCTCATTTCCTATTAGAATCTACGAAAGAAATTAGGTATTTATTACGAAACCTTACAGTAGATAACACAAAAGTTGTCTAGTGAAAATTATCACAATTCATAGTTAAATATACGAGAGCAATTAGGTATTTACTACAAAATCTTAAAGTAGATAGCACAATAGTTGTCTAGTCAAAATTATCACAATTCATAGTTAAATATACTAGAGCAATTAGGTATTTACTACAAAACCTTAAAGTAGATAACAAAATAGTTGTCTAGTAAAAATTATCACAATTCATAGTTAAATATACGAGAGCAATTAGGTATTTACTACAAAACTTTATAGTAGATAAAACTAAAGTTGTCTAGTAAAAATTACCACAGTTAATAGTTAATATACGAGAGCAATTAGGTAGATATTACAAAACCTTAAAGTAGATAGCACCAAAGTTGTCTAGTAAAAATTACTATAGTTGATGGTAAAATTTCCAAATATACAATAAGAGTTAAGTAAATAATACAATTTAATTTAAATTTTACCAAAGTGGTTTATTGACTATCCTACCAGTACTTTGGTAAACAATTACAATAGTATGAAACTTGTTTAGTGAAAAATAACAAAGTTCATGGTAAAATCCACAATATGATATTTGATACATTATTACCGAAACTATCGTAGGTAGTAATCTACCAAAGCAGTTTGGTAACTATTCTACCAGCATCATTTGGTAATTTAAATATACCAAACTACTTTGGTGATCAGCTAACCGTCGCCGTTTGGTAAAATCAACTTAAGCCAGCGGTAGGTCCTCATTCAAACGTTTGATTTGGTACATATAATCTGGAATCTGGTAAATTCAACCATAGCATTCTTTCAGTGAAGGCACATAGGGCGACCGCATAAAATGCTACGCCGCGTAGCGTCGGTCGTCTGGTTCTGAGATATTTTGATTCAGCAGAGATATTTTGAGCCTCCGTCCTCATCACGTGCGTCCCGGGACGGGGCCCGTGGCCTTGTGCGACCGTCAATAGTAAGTACAGAAAGTATATGATGTGTTGATGTGCGGTTCGGTCGGTTGCAGTTGGTGAAGCTCCAGAGCCACATGGCGACGCCGCACGACTTCGTCAAGCCATGCGGCGTGCTCAACACGGGCATGGCGGTGGTCGTGTTGGTTTACGTGGCGGTGGGCACCCTCGGCTACGCACACTGCGGTGCCTACTGCAAGGACTCCATCACGCTGAACATGTCCGCCGGACCGTCAGTACCTATTCGCTATTGTTACCAGCCTAAGTACTTTCACGACTTCACAGACGGGCGCTATACTGTAAACACTGTGGCCTCGGGGCAACAAAGGAGTGGAGGCCCCCTGGCCGCAAATTATTTTCCAAATAAAATTACCAATTTTTACAGTCGAGTTTTTCAATAAAAAAAATGTAAAACAAAAAAAAAAGGTAAAACAGCGTAAAAAAAAAACAAAGTAAAAGATGTTTACTAGTGTTTACTAGTCTGAATTTGTTTTTTTTTCCGAAGTCACTATTGTCCCCACAACTTCACACTTCGGAAAAAAAACAGAAAAAGCCCCTCGTTTGTGGAGGCCCCGGTGCTTTTGCCCCGGTTGTCCTCCCCTAAATCCGGCCCTGGCTGTATAGTAGCTATCATAGCATCATATTTCAATACATCTTCCCATACAATCCTATATCCCTAAGTAAAACCCGTGGAAAATTATTATTACGAACACTTTACAGTTCACCAGAAAATAATGAAAAAAATTAAAAAAAAATGAACGAATGAATGAATGATGGTGAATTAGCATGAGTCTTTCATGTGTTGCAGGCTAACGAACAACGTATACTTGATGTTCCTGTTGGCAATCTACGTCGGCTACGTTTTGCAAAGTTTCCCGTCGGCTGATATAATTTGTAGCTACGTGCAGCCGTTCCTATCCGCGAAGGTACCCACCTGGATGCGGCACTTCGGCAGGGTCGGAGTACTCGTGGCCCTGTGCCTGGCTAACTGTGAGTCTCTTACTTGACTCTGTCCTATGCTTACTCATAACTAGCATTACTCAAATTGCATATTTCCTATATCATCTATACCCTGATTTTTAATTTCAGACAATTTTTGTAAACAAACAAATGTCAAGATATGCCACTGTGAGTATTAAGTGTCATGATTGTGTAGCATACGTGTAAATTCACATATGACACACATACATGACACTGATACACACAGTGGCATATCTTAACATTTGTTTGTTTACAAAAATTGTCTGAAATTAAAAATCTGGGTATAGTTTAGGAATTTCTTGATTAGAGAGTAATAAAGTGCAGTCAGTAGGTAGGTACTTCTTCTCAGTGCAGTACTTTTTGTTAAGTATACCTAGGTGTTTGTTTTCTGAAGCCATGTTGACAATCATTTATTAGCATAAGTCAAGGGCATTGTTAGATCTTGTTTACAATGTTTTACCAGTAGATATACCTACCTACCTACTGCTGGAAATTCGTCTTTGCCACACTTCATTTATTTTATAGGGATTTCATAATATTATTTCCGTTTAGGGAGTTTTGCAAGTATTAAGGAGCCAAGTAAAGAAAGAAAGCTTATTGTATCGTATGTACTATACTATGGGCCGTGGTGTATCTCATGGCCTAATCAAGGTACTTACTCCCATCGATTTCGTATCAGCCGACTAAGGGATTACGCTAGGCCTAGGGGATGGGCAGCAGCATCTACCTGAGTACTTTACACTAATTACTGCGATCGCCAATGCATCTCCCAAGCGTGATTATGGAAACCCCCCCCCCCCCCCCCATTGCTTCACGGAGACCTCGTCTAGCAGCGGATGTCTAGAGGCTGCTGATGATGATATATACTGGACAAGCTACTAAAAAGAGAAACTAGCAAAAAGTGTAACTACTAAAGCATGGACAACCCCCCCCCCCCAAACCCCACCTCAACACCACCTCTCCCCCCCCCCTCTCGGTGTCGGGAAGACATAGGTATTAGCTAACCCTGCGCTCTCGTGTTCCAGTCTCGGTGGCTTTGGGGTCGCCGCAACTGGGGCTGTTTACTGCCATGGTCGGCGCGCTGTGTGTGCCAGTGCTCAGCATTTGCATCCCGGTGATGATGGAAGCGTGCCTCGTGTTCCCACACAGGCACATTTCGAAGAAAGTGCATGTGACCCTTTTTAAGGACGGACTGCTGTTTGCGTTGGGGCTGATAATAATGGTGGCGGGCACGTCCCAAGCGCTAGCGGCCATCGAAGTCTCCCCCAACGAAGATTAGCCCACCACTTGGCCGCCATTGCCATTGCCCACACCAACTAAAATACTCTAATAAAAAGGTGTAGAAAATGTAAAGGTGAAAAAGTCAGTCGGTACCTACCTCATGCGAAATATAATCCCAAAACCCTGTCAGGGGAATCGCAAAGATTAAGGTTCAAATAAGTAACTAGGATATGTTTGATCATGCAGGCACCCCTCAAAAAGGGTATAGAAGAGAGCAAAGCTCGAATTATTTTTTTAAAAAAAGCTAGCGTCAACTTCACGCTTTACACTTAGAAAGGAGGAAACGAATGATTCGAATGATTCAGGCTTCCAAAAAAACCCATTGAAAAACACAATCAGTGGTATTTTCAGGTAGTCTAGTGGTCTACACCCTTATACAGACCCATATTTATGAGCATTCGACTTCTTCTGGCCTCTCAGAGAACAAATTCCACCAGGCACCATGCTTAGAGAATTTTTCTCTAAGGCACCATGGGTCCTTTCCTTACTTTTAGCAATGCTTAAAATATTGCCATCCCCAAAAATCCTATGAACAAAACCACCCCACCCCATTGTTTTTTTTTGGGAAAATTCAAAAAGCTCCTTCCAAAAACCCCACAGCGCGATGACGTGTACGGCAGTGGGGATTTTGAGACTATCAAATTAGGTCATTCAAAAAATGTTCTCCCATCTCCCCCACCACGTGATCAGAGACATCATGTTACAAATATATCATCTCGCATCTTAGATACTACCTATAAATTCTCTAAGTCTCGCATGACTAATCTCGAATGATATCATAATGTCAAACAGGGGCAGAAATGCTTGAAGAAGGGTGGCTATCTTAGAGCATTTCGACGCCTGTTACATTGTCTGTCCCAGCTTTATTGACCAATTTGCTTTAAGTGACGTAAATATAGTTTTGGTTGTTGATTACGTTAGATGACAATGAGGGGCTTTTTTTTACGGCCGTTTCAAATCATGCTTTCAGCGTCGAAAATAGATGGCGCTACTCTGTACTTAGCTGTGAAGTGTCAAAATAAAGTTAAATTTCAACATCAACAACTACAAAAGATATATTTTCGTTTCGTGGTATTTATTTTTGCCTTCTTCTAAAAACAACACGAAATCACTAGCGCATAAATTCTCTAAGACTAGCGCACACACTCAAGAAGCAAAAACAAACAGAATAAAATGACTAATAGCCACAGACTAGTAAGATAATAGCTTAGTACGCGTGCACCTTAGGCGTGCACCAAAGAAAACACATTTGAATGACAGCTAGAGTTGAGTCAGCGCCATCTACTGAACCAATTTGACAACTTTTTTTTATTGAAGATGAAAAGCCCTCATTGTTGTTGTCATTGTCATTGTCATCATTTCTGTCTAAACTGAGAGATCCCAGTGCTTCAGTCCTTATTCTAAGGATACCCACTAAGAATTAATTTTCAACAATAACCTCGATTTACGATTATTCCACATTTACTATACCTACTTATAAATCTGTGCACATTTTGTCAAAATCTTAGCCGGTAGGAGTAGGTATTGTTGCATGCAGGTATACCATGTTGTTCTATGGGTATACCATACAACGGCAGTAAGGCAACAGGTACGGCAATAGGTACAGAATTTGCTCTGGAGCTAATTTGCTGACGACTGTAGGCTTACTGTAGGTATAGAGGAATCTTAGAGAAGAAAGATAGGAATACGACCATAGATTTATAGTAAAGATACGCTTGACAGACAAAACAATAAAGCAATGTCTCCTTATAGCAAAATCAGCGCCATCTCTCGGATTACATCATAACTACGTTGAAATGAACACAAAAACCCGAACGCCATAACCTTCTTGCTTATTGGGAGTCCGGTTATTTACAATCAAGAAACTCGCACGCGTATCAATTAACATCCTTACAAAGTTATAGCGTTTTGCTTGTATGGCGTCTCTTCATTGAATTGGAGAGCGATTTACCAAGGAAATAAAATTGTTTTCTGTAATTAGGGAAAGTTCAACATACAAAATTTTGCCATACCGATGACAAGACATGCCATATTTTTTTAAGCTACGCTTTGCAAAGTTGTTTCTGCAGCCTTTCACCACTCAATACCTACGGCATTTTGTGGCCGAAACGATCGCGCGGTGTACGTCACCGACTGATTATCGTGGTGTCAGTCAACTGATTTTTGACACCGGTTTATTTGGCGGTTATCTAGCGAGCGTCCGCCGTGTCCTTAGTGTATGTCTATGAATACGACTTATGTTGCTTGCTCCAAGAGTACGACTCTTTCCCATACTAGCGTACGATCGCTCATTAAAAAAAACTGGCGGCAACACTGGTTTCAATTTTAATTTAAAATAAACTTATAAATCTGTGATTTCAAAGTAATGTTAAATTATTTTATTCGATTTGTTATTGAAATTTGATAATATGATAATGACATGATTATGATGATTGACTTATCATATATGTGTTGATATCAAGTCCACCAAAGATTAGCGTTGAGACTTAGATACTTTGCACGTTTTTCATAATAATTATTACGAACGATCACTCATCGTAAGATCACCTGAGAACTTCGAAGGGAGGGTTAAAATTGTGCAGTGCATCTAATCATTGAGTTTTGTAAATTATTAACTATAAGATGTCTATATCCATAACTAACAATGTTGTGTCGGGTCCAGAAGAACGACCTATCCCGGCCCACTTGTCGTTTGGTCAATTTATGTTTGACCAACTGAAAACTGGGGGAGATAACGTTGCTCTTGTAAGTATTTCATTTACTTATCTAGCAAATTTAAATACCTACATTAATAAGACACTTAAAAAATACCTCGAAACCTACTTATTTTAAAAGGTAAGTCCTAACTGCATTCAACTAATTATTTTCAGATTAGTGCTGAAACAGCAGAGTCCATTACATACAGGTATATACTTCAAAACAGTGTCAACTTGGCTGTGAAACTGCGACAGTTGGGAGTGAAGCGAGGTGATGTAGTGACGCTGAGCAGTGAAAACCGATTTGAGTTCATGATTGCTTCACTGGGTGTCATGTACTGCGGTGCTGTGCTCTCTACTCTTAACATTACATACTCTCCTGGTAAGAAAAACTGCATAAAAATAAGTAATCCCGCTTGCAACTTTGGTCAGAACACTATTAACCGGTAGAGCATCACAGATATATATAATTGTATCCATCAAAATTAAAAAAAAAAACAAAATTAGACTTTTTTGACAATTATAGCATATGATCAAGGGAGATAAGATCAGTATCAGTCAAAAATTTTCAAAATTATTCTTTATTGAAACTAGCGCAAAGACTAGGGAATTTTATCTTCTATTTTCTTGAGACTACCGGTTAAGTTGCTAACTAACACTGCATTTAAATAAAAGACTAATGTTGTAGGTTTTTATTACAATAACATTACCTCTGTTATGTTATCTATTGTTTATTTCAATATTCCAGGTGAAATAACTCATGTACTGAACATAACCAAACCAAAACTAATATTTACATCACCAATCACAGCTCAAAATGTGCACGATTGCAGCAAAGACCTGCCATATGTAGAACAAGTGATAACTTTTGGAGATTTTGAGGTCATCCCGGGAATTATGTTCAATGACTTGATAAAGGAGCATGTAGATGTGGACAGTTTTGTACTGGAAGATGTGAATGGAGCACAAGATGCGTTAGCAGTTATGTGTTCATCAGGGACCACCGGGTTGCCTAAAGGAGTGATGCTGACGCATGTCAACTTTTTGACTTTGGCTGCACATATGAAGTAAGTATCAAACAAATAAGTTGGTATTATTATAAACAGCAGGGCTATAAAGGTGACACAGCAAAACCTAATCTACCCTAGTTTAACCAAAATTTATTATCTATAATTTTGCATTTGATTTTGGGCTTAGCTAAGTGACAGCAATCAACCCTGTATTTGGGAACTGTCAAATGAAGATAAATCAGCGAGGGGTGTTGGTAAAAGTACAGCTACCTAACCTACTCAACCAGGATTACCTGTCTGATAAGGATTTCATACAAAATTGTTAAATTGCACTCCTGCTTTGGTTGGTACTCTAATACTCTGGGCAATATTCTATGATAAAAATGTTAATAACTCGTGAACATTAATGTGTCTGTCTTCCAGGTATTATCTCCAACGCTCACGAGAGACCAAGAACAGTGATATCATAACAGGCATGTCTTTGATACCCTGGTTCCATGCTTACGGTTTCATCACTACTTTTGCAGTCATGGCTATGAACCTCAAGATTGTATTTTTAATTCGTTTTGAAGAGCAGCAATTCTTGGAGACAATTCAAAATTATAAGGTAAGTTTTGTTTTTTTTAAATAACAATTAATTTTGTATTGTTAGCAGTAGTAAATACTACACACTACTATACAGGTCAAATGACCTGCCTGACTGATTGATATCCGATTGACCGTTGATATTAAGTGTCACTGTTGGACCAAGTAAACAAGTTATGAGAAATATTTTCAAATGAGGTACATCCGTAGCGCCACTATGATCAAGATGTGCATACGACCCAGCCAATACTTTGTTTATATTTTGTTATCATTATTTTTTCATTACAAATATTTATTTATTTTAAACTTTCACACCTTTACGTACCTTGCTTGTAAGACACGCCTCACTATCTTTTTGCACGCCCAGGGTGACTGGTAGATAATGCTATTAGCACTACGTAAGTCACGTTGAATGCTCACGGTTCACATTCCTGTGTTAGCAATGCAAAACTCGTAATAGGCCCACTGGTAGGTGCTGCTCATCCCCTGGTGTATAATCCCTTAGTTGTCTTTTACGAGATCCACGGGAGGAGACGGAAGGGTATATAGTCTATTCTTAGGCCAGACAGCACAGCACAAAATATAACATTAGAGAAATTAACAACAAAAAAATCGTTAACTAACTGACTTTCACCAACCACTTAGGGCCCTACCTAACGCTTAGGGGCCGTCCATTAATCACGTGATGTTTTTTTAGCATTTTTTAACCCCCCTCACCCTTGGTGATACGTGGTGAGGTTTAAGGCTACCCCCCTCCCACCACCCCCCAAAATCACGTGTATTTTTTAAATTAATTATTAATTAGTGTAAGAATCTTATTTTTTTTTTAATATTATCTTTAAATACAGGTATAAAGTATAATCTAATTTTATTCCAAAATTAAGGCTTTTCGGTTTAGAAATCGCGCGTTTGACGAAAAAATAAATACACGTGATATCTTACAACACAAACCCCCCAACCCTTGTGATATTTCGTGATTTTTTCTAAACCCCCTCCCCCCTTTCAAGTCTTACGTGATTAATGGACGGTCCCTTACGGGACGCTTAAAATAATTTCAAATTTGTCAGTTCTTCATAGGAACCTGACAATTTGACATGTGTTAAATGTTCCGTAAAATAAGAACTAGTTGATGAAAATGGCACAAGCCCAGCGCAAGATGTAGCGCCCTCACCCCCATATCTTTCTCTGTCCGCACAGACTATCTACTTACATTATAAATGATTTCATGTAATTATTTGAGGTAAACATGACAACCCTGGTGCCACCACTGGCGGTGTTCCTGGCGAAGCACCCTCTCGTGTCGCAGTACGACCTCTCGTCGCTCATCGAAGTGTGGTGCGGCGCCGCGCCCCTGTCCAGCGAAATACAAAAAGCTGTCTCCAAAAGGTAATATTGGGATTTAAAACACTTATTTTGAATACTTGGATAAAGTAGATTAGATCTGAATATGGTAACATTATTAACTCGTGTTGTATCCACAATTATTTACTACACGGTTTTAAATACTACTTAAAATAACCGAAGTATTTGCAGAGTTTTGTATTACTGCTTTTTAAATCTTGGGGCATTTTTTTATGCGCAGCATGTTTTACACCTGCCATTTTACCGTCTATCGTCATCCATTCCAGTCTTTCAAAACACACTCATATCAAATATTAAACCATATACAGTCCGCCGATACGAGACGATGGCATCGCGTCAGAGAGTGATTTTTACAAGTTATTGACACGGACGTATGGTGTAGTGTAACACGGATTTATGTATGGAAATTGAGGTTGCCATCTCCATACCAAATCCGTGTATGATGTAGCATACGTCCGTGACAACTGTTTGTTAATCTGAGCAATCTTGCGAGAAATGAGCTCGTACGCCTTACGAATTTTGCGTTTGAATTTTAGCGGACATTTTGAGAAACTCTGTGTCAACCACATCCATACAAAAATCCACTTCGATTAGGAATTGGAATAGCGAGTGCGGAACTCGTCAGAACACTATGTATGGTTTTTGACACTGCTGATATGCTTGCAGGACTGGTATAGATTTCATAAAGCAGGGTTATGGCCTTACAGAAGTAACGATGGCTTGTTGTGTGGATCTAACAAGCGGAGAGAAAGTGGGCTCGTGTGGTACCCCCGCGCCTGGCATGAAAATTAAGGTACGAGTACTTATCATAGGCAGAGTAACCAATAGACAAATGGTTATCATGCCACATGTGAGATACAACGATAGATAACTTTTACATCCGAATCCACTACACTAAACCATTTTTTGAAGGAAGATAGGAATTTGTTATTCACAATTTACAACTAATTCAGCGTGTATTTTCGTGCTCACAGTTTATTTTTAAATATATTTTTCACACAAAGCATACAGAACTGTTTAGCACAGTAGTGTACTGACCTATAGAAAACCGGCACGCAATATGCGACAAAAAATCATATAATTCTGTCCCCTTTCTGACGTGCATAAGTTGTTCTCTTTCTTGTATGACTGCAATGGAAGTTATCTAGTTGTCTATTGGTTACTCTGTCTATGGTACTAACATAATAAAAACTAACCTGCCGTTATTGCACATTCTCTTCACGATATCTACCGCAGAGCCTCCAGAAGAAAGTCCACAGTCAGTGCGTGTTGCCAGTGATGACTTACGGCACTGATGACGTGGTTGCTAACTATTGGCCGTATGGACAAGTTCTAAGTCGCGCAGCGGGCTATGGAGAGAGCTATGATAGGGCCCCTATCATAGCTCTCTCCATAGCCCGCTACATATTGATTGACTATCACGTATTGATACCCCTATCATAGGGGTGTCAATACGTGACAGAATCCGAAATGAGGAAATCCGTAAAAGAACCAAGGTCACCGACATAGCTCTCAGAATTAGCAAGTTGAAGTGGCAATAGGCAGGTCATATAGCTCGCAGAACTGACAACCGATGGGGAATAAAGGTTCTTGAGGGTGACCATAAACCACAAAAAGTAGAGCCTGCACTCGATAGACTAAAGACATTATACACGTCGCAGGAAAACGGTGGATGGAGGCGGCTCAAGACCGTTCGTCGTGGCATTCTAAGGGAGAGGCCTATGTCCAGCAGTGGAAGCTGATGATGACGATGATGTGTGGTAAATTGTAGTATAATTTCATCAACATAATATAACACCCAATAGTCACATACGTAGTCATGATCCCACACTAGGATTCCCTGTGTCGTGGGTATCAGGAACTACGAGTACCATGGTACCATAACACCCAGACCAGGAACAAGTATTTGCAGATCATACAAACATTTGTCTTGCAGCGGGAATCGAACCCGCAACCTCTCGCATCTCAGCTACTCGCCCGCCGCGCCACAGAGGTCGTCATCAAACTGTGATGAACCTCTGCAAGTGGGATTTACGAATAAGTTTAGTAATCAAAAGTTTGTTGTTGTTTGCCTATATATAGTTAATTGCTGAACTTTTGCTTCCACGTTGTGACGACGAGTCAGACCGTCTTACGTATACGAGTTTGGGGCCCTTGTATGAAGCAAAAAAAAGTGAAATTATAACATCAGAATGTAGACTGTACGTTTGTTCAGAGACTAAAAAAAATAAGAAAAAAAAATGTTTTGGATAAGTACTTGCAGATTATGCAAACATTTGCCCCGCAGGTACCACCATATTATCATAACGTTGACAGGTAGTCCACATAGAGAATGGCCAGAAACTAGGACCGAATCAGGAAGGCGAGCTTTGGATTAAGTCCCCGCTCCGTATGAAAGGATACATGGGAGACCAGGCGGCCAGTGATGAGCTCATCGATCGGGAGGGCTACGTGCGCACGGGAGACATCGGGTACTACGACAAGGACGGATATTTCTACATCGTCGATAGATTGAAGGAACTCATCAAGTACAAAGGTTTCCAGGTAACATAACATAACACCACAGTCACATACATAGTTCTGAGGCCTTACCATGAGCTCTTATAGCGATTCAGTTAAAAAGATAAGATAAGATAAATTTATTTTTAGCAAACACAATTACAAATCACATCAGTAAACACAGTTATAAAATATGACATCCAATGAAAAGGAACTAAAGAAAACTATTCAGTGCAAAATATCAGAGGCCCAATTCTCTAACTAAAAAAAGTTAAAATAGAGCTCGGATCATGTTTCGATCTTGTGTCGATGTCTTAAAAGTCAGAAATGGTATTCTCTGACTAAAAATACAACACTGTAATGTGATTATATCGAAATGTGACCGATGCTTGAATGATTCTAAGTTTTTTTTTATAATTTTAGCTTAAAGTAGATAAGAGTCTCTCTTTACTCCCCAATTATATATATATATAACTATCCTACTCTAATGGTAGTCACCATGAATTTAAAGTAGACTAAATTGTTATTTTTTTGGGAGCAGAATACCAACTTTCTGTCAATTCACAATTCAGTCCTGATTCGGTTAACTTTCAGTGTTGTTTTTAAATAATTTAAAGAATTGGGCCTCAGTTCGTCTTTGACATCCGTCATCATTGAATAACTTTAATCGCAGAAGTCTATAGACCTTCTGCTACTGTGCCTTTAACTAAAACTGCGAACATCACGGAACCGATATTTTGTACTGAATCGCTATAAGAGCTCATGATAAGGCCTCAGATCCCACACTAGAATTCCCTGTCGGTCGTGGGTATCAGAAACTATGAGTACCATGGTACCAAAACAAACTCCCAGACCGGAACAAATATTTGCAGATCATGCAAACATTTGTCCCGCAGCGGGAATCGAACCCGCACGTCTTGCGTTTAAGCTGGCTACTCGCCCACTGCGCCACGGTTTTCGTCTACTAACTAGATAGCATAGAACTTTTTTTTTATCTATGATAGATTATTTTTATTTCGTAATGCTAAATGAACAAAAGGATAAAAATAAGTTATCAGGGATTTCAAAATGTCCGGTTTCGAATCTGATACTATACAAAATGCTCTATCAAGGTTGGTAAATATTAATTGGCGAGAATTCCTTGTCGACTCTGTCACTACGTTGATCAAGTATACAAGGTCAAAGATTTCAAACGCGTTTTATTTCAGCGATATCTCTTTGTTAGATGTCTAATAATCTTGGAGCAATGGTTATTTGATGAAATGTTGTTACTAGGTGGCGCCCGCGGAACTTGAAGCGCTGTTACTACAACACAATGGAGTGGCAGAAGCGGGCGTAGTGGGGCTGCCTGACGAGGTGGCGGGAGAGCTGCCCGTCGCCTTTATAGTGAAGCAAGCCAACGCTGACGTCACGGAGAAGGAACTCATAGAGTTCATCGCTTCTAAGGTACGTAAGCCTTCTTAAAAGGATACCGGTAGGGCGTTTACACTCTTTTGTACTGGCTTCTATTTTGCCGATTATTTCATCAAACTCCATGAAATTTTGTACATATGATCAGAGGCCCAATTCACTAACTAAAAAATAGTTAAAATAGAGTTTGGATCATGTTTCGATGTCTTAAATGTCAGAAATGGTATTCTCCTGACATAAAACACAACACTGTTATGTGATTATATCGAAATGTGACCGAAACTTGAACGATTCAAAGTTTTTTCGTTAATTTTAGCATAAGTAGATGGAGTCTCTCTTTACTTTTTCCAATTATATATATAACTATCCTACTCTAATGGTGGTCATCATGGATTGAAAGTAGATTTAATTGTTATTTATGAGGGACTAGAAATTCAACTTTCAGTCAATTTACAATTCAGTCTCGATTCGGTCAACTTTCAGTGTAGTTTTAAAATAACTTAGAGAATTGGGCCTCAGGATACTAATATCTTGGCCCGTGTTGCGTCAGTTTCTTTTTTATTTATGGTTCGGTAACCATATAATTCACCAATAACCAATCCGCCTGACAGGCGTGGTGATTATGGCAAATCCCCCCATTGCATTCTATGGGGGAGGCTTAATAATGTTAATGTTAAAGAACCCCCTTTTCCGCATTCGAACTCTACGAGGGAGGGGCAGCTTCATCCAACAGTGGACCTCTAAAGGCTGTTGAAGAGGAAAAGAAGAAACTTATAATTTTATAAGAAACTAACGCACCACGGGTCTCGATATTAGTGTACTAATCATGTGTACAAAGTTTCATGGAGTTTGAAGAAATAATAGCCAAATTAGAAGCAATCTTCGTTCGCCTGCGCCTGGTGACCTCTTAAGGGGCCGGCGAAGGCCGCATGCAAATTCAATTCGAAGCGCACCGGCGCCATACACATACCATATAGTTACCATAGCACATTGTTAATTATTTAAAAAACCTGGACAAGTGCGAGTCGGACTCGCGCACGAAGGGTTCCGTACCATTATCTATAAAAACGGCAAAAATATCATGTTTGTTGTATGGGAGCCCCCTTAAATATTAATTTTATTGTTTTTTAGTATTTGTTGTTATAGCGGTAACCGAAATACATCATCTGTGAAAATTTCAAATGTCTAACTATCACGGTTCATAAGATACAGCCTGGTGACAGACCACAGAGAGAGTAATAAGGTCCGTTTTACCCTTTGGGTAGGGAACCCTAAAAATCTACGATCTAAAAAAGCTACGATGGTAACAATCACCGATTTTTTTAAAATACCATTATATCCATTGTCCAGTTTTGGCCTTGTATTGCATACGCCGATGGTGAGGTCATTAACAATTAACACTGTTCATTATAATGTTGTTGTCAGGTATCGCCAGCGAAGCACTTACGTGGCGGCGTGGTATTCATCAATGAAGTACCTAAAAACGCATCCGGAAAAATTCTCAGGCGAGAATTGAGAACAATGTTAAAGAGCCATGTGAAAAGTAAGATTTAAACTAATCAAACAATAGTACAATTAGATAAATACCAGCCTTATTTATTATATTGTTTTGCGTTTTTGTTTTTACAAAGTTGATAATTTGTTAAAGAATATACATTATTTATAACATATATTAATTTTATTTACATTAACAATGGTGTTGATATAGTGCAGCATTCTCTTTTAGACCGCGCCAAAATTATTGCGGTCCCCTAACATCCTAACCGGAGCCCGGCTAACGCGCGCCGCGTTCCAGAAAACCCTCCATTTCTCTTTTTTTTTATATAACCTATGAAATGATTGATGTTAATTGTATAAATTCGACTGAAATAAAAGGGACCGCAAAATTTTTAGCGCGGTTTAGCTTAAAGATTCTGGACAAAATTAACACCAAAATAGTTCAAGTATAAATTGGACGAATCAATCCTACTAATATTATAAACGCCAAAGATTGTGAGGATGGATGGATGTTTGTTACTCTTTCACGTAAAAACTACTAAATGGATTTGAGTGAAATTTGGAATGGAGATACTTTACGCCCTGGATTAACACAGGCTACTTTTCATCATCATCATCATCAATTTTCATCATTTTTCACGCGGGTGAAACTGCGGGGCGCAACTAGTTACTTTATACATACATAGGCTCAAGACTATCTTATATTCCCAAAGATCTGTGAGGGAGGACATCATACTAGGCTACAACGACAGCTAGTAAATAAAAAAAAAATGATTAGCTATTAATTACTAAAATTATTTATTAGCTAATCCATCCTTCAATTCTTGTGGTAAACTATTGAGCGCATAACCGTGTAACTGGTCATTGACGGCGGCTAGGACTCCTGTTTTGTTAGGTTTAGGTTCATTCGCTCCGTATTTGTAGAAGTTCCCAATGATATCAGTGAGCTTGCCTCCTGCCGCCGACAGCACCGCTTCTGGCGCACAAGTATCCCACTTCTTGCATCCAGGGCTAGCAAACAAGTATATTGATGCTTTTCCCTCCAATAGTTGCAATACCTATGACAGAATTTTTTTTTGTTTAACCAGAAGCATAAACTAGAGAAACTGGCGCTCAAAGCGGAACTAAATAGTACTCATTCGCGCATACCACGTCTAATGGTTACTGCGGGCAGGCAAGCACGCGAAGGTCGCGAAGCTGCTCAAAAAAAATTTGTTTTTTTTCTTCCAATGCCATGATTTTTTGCTGATTGCCACAATCCTATGTAACCATCGCATAGCCAGAATCACAGGCCAGATAGTTTCAGTTACTGCTTATCTCATTGATAACAATGTATCTATTCTAATTTATGGAATACTAACATCCGCCTGCGGTTACCCTCACATGTTAGCAGGTGAAAGTAGCATATTAGTCCAGTAATCAAGGCAGGCATGATATATACCAGAGGCCGTAGACAAAGTAACATTCTAATAGCGATGACGCTATCATAGTAGAAAAGTTCAAAATGTATGAGATTGACGTAAGCTATCGATATGTCACATGGTCTTTTGTATTGAATTACGACTGTAGAAAAAGAATCGCTTCGAAGCGAATACCGTTTGTCTAGGCCAGCTGTTGTATGGTACCAAATTATTTATATTCTGACACTAACAACATATCTATAATATCAGTTGGATTGGACTTTGTAGTTCACACTATCAACCAGTATCTCACAGATCCAACTATTGAATAGATAAAACACCACCAACATTCAGTAAACATTAGATGATAACATACTTTGTAACCGGCCCCTCCAACCCTCACGATTTGTGATGCATTCATGGCTTGCAGGGCCTGTTCTACCACTGGGTTGGAATGGCTTCTGGTGGTGGTGATGACCAGGGAGTCAGGGGGTGGAGCTAGGGTGAAGCCTCCGACACCGGCATCTTGCAACCCCCATATTGTTCTACCCAGTTTCTTCTCATCCCCAAATGTGGCCTTGAAGTAAGGCTGGTGGATGACTCCAGCGACTGGCTTTTCGTTAACTGATATTCCGATCAACACAGTCACATGTTCAAGGAATCCTAAAACAATATTGTGTTGTTATTGTTAACATTTTACACTGAGCCTTGCACAACATGCATCATGCAAAATAATATTTTAGCAAAGTTAATGTATCAAAGTGTTGGCTAAACATTATGAGAAAGAACCCCCAAGGAATAAGAAACTAATAGTAACCATTATTATGTGTGAAAAAATTTAATAAACACCTGTTAGTATATGTGTCTTATTTGAAACTATCAGTGCAAAGCTTAGTGAATTGTTCTACATTTAAATACACACATAACATTAATTTAATTTACCATAATTTGATTGGAGCAAACTTAAATACCACTTCATACTAATAAATGGATGAGATAAATACATTTTCAATCTTTCCCATGGATCTCTCTTCAACATTAGGGCACCTAGAATTGGACACATGTCCATATTATTTATTTGATCAGTATGTTAATATAGAATGCGGAAAAAAAAAATATTTCTGTTATATAGAAAAGTACAAAGTGAATGTGTTGAGCACATTTAAAACTTGCGTGTTGACGCACTTGAAGAACTTTATGAACTTGAGACTTGAACTTAACTTCAATCTCCATTCTTCTATTAGAGAAGCCAACAAGACCACATGTTTTTTGTATATTTTATTTTATACTTTTTTTCAAACATGGCCCATTTTTTCATATTTACTTTTTTCACCAGTCATTTTCATAGGTTTTGTTTCATGATATCAAAAAATATTATGTACTACGAACCTTGTGTGTATTCAGAAGTCCCATCCAGAGGGTCAACCCAAACAACAATGTCCTCTTCCTTTACTCCTTGAAGACTAAGAGGACATTCAAGTGATAATACTTCTTTATCAGCCTCCACAACAATCCAATCACTGGGTACATCTCCCTTACAAGTAAAAAACTCAAATTATCTACATGCTACTACAAGTGAATACATATGTATATAATAAAAGGTGCACATAGCTCTCAGTATCAGCAAATTAAAGCAACAACGGCAAGCCCA
Organism: Epirrita christyi; assembly: GCA_951392215.1. NCBI lineage: Eukaryota > Metazoa > Arthropoda > Insecta > Lepidoptera > Geometridae > Epirrita > Epirrita christyi. The sequence continues at coordinate 9,389,800 of OX595852.1, forward strand.
TATCGGTCACAGAACCAACAACTGCTGGGAGTTCAAAGTTCTCCAGTGGCAACCACGAAGCAGACAGCGCACTATAGGAAAACCCCCTTCACTCGATGGACTGATGAAATTGCAACAGGAAGTCGGTGGAGGCGACTTGTGATATTCTATGGGGGACACTTGTGTCCAGCAGTGAGCTTCTTACCATCTGATGATGATGATAAGTAAAATAATAAATTCAACCAACCTCATTTTCTGTATTGTCTTCTTCACCAATGATGTTCAGTTTGGGATACTGAGCAGCAAGTGATGCTATAATGCATCTTTGTGCTGATCTGTCTGCTTCTGTTTGATAGTCATCTTTGCCCTAGAAAGTTGTTACACAATAACAAGTTGTAGATTATAATACCTACAACTGAAGTAAATAGGTACACAAAAAAATATCCAATTTTGTGATCAATCAGAGGCCCAATTCTCTTATTTAAAAACATTCCAGTCTCGTGTCAGTCGCACCGTTTCGTATAGAAACTATTCCATATTCTTAGCAAGAAACGCGAAGATTAAGTAATAGTTACTATGCGTGACAGTGCGACTGAGACGAGATTATACTGCGAATTGAATGTTTTTAAATTAGAGAATTGGGCCTCTGGTTTCGTGTAGTTCTTACCTTTTCAACAATACCCAGTTCTCCTTTACTCATTACATCGCGGACTATTTTCCCAGCCCTGTTGGCAACAGACACAGAGGAAGCTAAAAGCCTCACGATCAGAGGAACGTTAGTCATTTTACTGAAAATGTTTTGGCAATTCACTGCAAAGTGCAAATACTGGCAATAGACTGTCCCAAAGAAAATAATTTAATTATTTCTACCATGAAAGAATGAATATACACTTCTACTCTACTTCTGCTTCTATCTACCGAGCTTCGAGCTAGCTGTACTCTATGCTATGGGTATGGAACTAGGTGACTGACCATTGAATTTGACACTGTGAATGACAGACATGCATGACATGACATGACATGACAACACAGAATTATAAGCACAGACAAAACAGAATCAGAGCGTAGTATAAAAATTCCTTGATATGTACTAGGGTAGAATTAATCTTGGACGAATTATCACAATGGACAGAGCATTTTGGTTCAAAGCATGTCCGTTTTTTGTCAGTGTGCAGTTGTAGATATGTATTAGTGTGAGTGACTAGAGAAGTACTTCATTGATTAACCTATCGATGAATAATAGCGAAATTAATAAAAAAGGCGTTACAAGATATCAACTCTTTAATTTGTTACATGTACCTATGTATTATCATCGAAACTTGATAATGCAAAATTTCAGCTCAATCGGTTGGGTGGATGGAACTGGTTCAAATTTCAGTTTCAAGATTCAAGACCTATACACACGTAGTCACATACGTAGTCATGATCCCACACTAGGATTCCCTTGTCGTGGGTATCAGGAACTACGAGTACCATGGTACCATAACACCCAGACCCAGAACAAATATTTGCAGATCATACAAGCATTTGTCCCGCAGCAAACACATACGCAAAGCATGTGTTGTGTGTACATCAAAAACAGAAACTAAAATATTATCGATAAAGCTAAATTGGTTGGTGTAATTCTTTGTAGTACATCACTAGCAAAGATGCATACAACAATGCATTTTATTTTACAATAACTAATGGTTTTACACTTAACTTTCATGCTTATCACTCAGGAATATATGACTTAGTACTAATAAAATGTAATTACTACAGTTTTTCCGGTTAAAAAACTCTCTCTTTTAGCAAGTAAAAAGATCAAATATATTGACCAAGACTTACGTATGAAATGACAATCCCGGGTCTTTTACTCCTTCTTTTTTTGTTCTTGATGAACAACACACAGCAGAGCAGGACAAATTTTCACTTTTTAAATTTATTTTGATGAAACATTGTAATTTCATACGATTTTTTGCTGTTTTTAAAAACTTCACCGCAATGTTTTGACCGACTAGCCGGTCATCAACTGACACGATTTACAAAGAAGTAAGGCGTTGCCAAACTTATATCTACTTTCTCTTTTACTCGTAGCTAGGTTCCGTGGGATGGACAAAGACATATGATCACTAATACGATACACAGATGTAAGAGCGGCAACGTCTTATGACTACGTCCATTGTGATAATTCGTCCAAGGAATTAATCCTTTTTTAACACTTGTGCTGGCTGTGACCATGGATCATGGATGGACCAAAGTTTATGCTTTACTGTGTACCACACTACTAGCGAAATTTTGCACTGACGTTGCACTAGTATCAGAGCTGCCTACAAATATGTCGGAAACTTATAATAAAGCTCTTTCACATAGGTACCAGAATAATCTCCAGATAGTATTCTATGGTCGATGCAGAACCGGGTTTCACTACTGAAGCATGCCAGATGTACGAAAAGCCTGTACTCTGAGGCCCAATTCTCTAATTTAAAAACATTCAATTCACAGTATGATCTCGTCTCAGTCGCACTGTCAGCTGTCACCTACATAGTAACTATAACTTAATCTTCGCATGCATACGCGAAGATTAAGTAGTAGTTACTACACGATACAGTGCGACTGACACGAGATTATATTGTGACTGGAATGTTTTAAAATTAGAGAATTGGGCCTGGTGTTCGATGAAATTGCAATAAGAAAAATCAAAAGTTATTCCATAATAAAGTACCTTGAGATATACCTAGGCTACTTTTTCCCCCAGCCGGTAGTAGTACAGTCAAATTAGGTGATTTTTTGCAAAAGTGTGGAACTAATTAGATGTAGTCATGAAAACTTTTCTAATTGTTTTGTATGACTTAAAAATCACCTCTAATAATAAGCATCAGTAATTTCACCCTTCGGAACAGGGTGAAATAGGGTGAAAAACCTTAAAATATCCATAACTTAATGGGGGAAATAGAAGTAGTCGGTGCAATTTGGCATAGACTTTGAACCGTTATGATCTACATTTGCACCAAGTATTTTTTAAATCCGACATACGGAACATACAAAAAAAAATCATTTACAAAAAAAACTTTTTGTGGTTATTACTGCTCCGGGAAAATTAAGGTAGTCGGTGCAAATTGATAGACTTATCAGAAAAATGTTCCAAATACATTACCAGGTTTGCACCTTGGTGCGTCTCACGAAAGGCACTTTTCCATATTTTATTGTCGCTCTACTTCGGGGAAAATTAATGTAGTTCTGTAAATTGACTTAACCTTATTCATTAGTACTATATCCGCCGGAAGTTTTATACTGGTTTTTTTTTACGGAACATGCATTTGTATAACACTGTGTTCCCTACATGCACGTGGTTTTTATTAAAATCATAATGCACTAAGACAGTCTCTCTATACGTAATTTAACTTGCATCAAGTAATTTCTTTCTATTTTAAAATTTACGGCCTTTTTAAGTTTGTACCTAAATATTAAAAAAGTTTGTATTAAAAAGGGTTCCGTAAGCGCCAGAAACGGTGCAAACCTAGGATAAGCTTCTTTTCGTGTCATCTAACGTTTCCATAAGAATCCACGACTACACGACTTAGGTCCACACTTTTTGCTAATTTGCCTGTACTATAGGTATAACGCTAATGAAGCAGAAGTGTGTAGCTACCTATTGTAATAAATGTTTGATTTTACATTTTTCTACAGAATGAGGGGTTTTCACGGCCGTTTCAAATCATCCTTTCAGCTTTGAAAATAGATGGTGCTGCTCTAAGTCTGTACCTAGCTGTTAATAGTAGATTGTATCATAAGGGAGCAAAATAATATTTTTACGGCGAGGGCGCTTTTTTGAATCCAGAGCGAAGTGAGGGATTCTTTAGTACAATCCCGAACGTAGCGAGGGATTCAAAGTACGTCGCCCGAGCCAAAAATATATTTTGCGCCCGAGTGTTACACTCTACTTTTCATCACCCACTATGAGAAAATAAAAGGCGCCTCATATAATATTTCAAAACAAAAACATGAATTTCTAACAATCCGTGAATAACTTTTCATTTAAAAACAGACTTCCGCCATTGTATTCGACTAAATATTTGGATGAAAAAAAAATTATGAAAGAACCATAGTGGTGAAAGGATTATGATACTTTCTGAATGCAAATGCTTGGTTTGTTGCTGAAAATATCAAAATCGCCATATATGTATGCCTACAATATTTGAGGAGTTCCCTCAATTCCTCATGGATTCCATCATCAGAACTGGATTCTGAAAAAAATGGGACCAATCTGTAAGTATATCTATTCAAAAAAAAAAGAATTTTCCAAATCGGTTCATAAACGCCGGAGAATTATGAGGTAAACAAACATAAAAAAAAAAATACAACCGAATTGAGAACCTCCTCCTTTTTGTAAAGTCGGTTAGAAATGACGAAATCGCGGGCTGTAGTTCGCGCGTTTCTAATTTGTTTTTTTTATATTCAGCCGGTGGCGCGACTATGGGCCGTCGTACCAGCCAATATTTTTTGGCGCTGAACACTAAGATGTCCCAAATTTAAAAAGGGCGCGGCAAAGATAATTGCGGCGCACTTATTTGTGTTTGATTCTTTTCAAGATGTTCCAAATTCAAAAAGTGCGCGTAAAAGATAATTGCGGCGCACTTATTTGAGCTCGATATGTTCCAAATTTAAAAAGTGCGCGGCAAAGATAATTGCGGCGCACTTATAGAAGCTTCATACAGAAAACACCACCTTTGGGTGCACTTAACGGCGAACCAAGTCGTCCTTTTCGAATAGATGGGATGAAAAATAAAGTTAACTATCAACAACGAAGAATATATTTTCGTTTCGTGGTATTTATTTTTGACTATTTCTAAAAACAACACGAAATCACTAGCGCACACTCAAGAATCAAACACAAACAGAATATCATGACAAATAGCCACAGACTAGTTAGATATTAGTTTAGTTTATTAGTTACGCACAGGTAATTTTGACATTTGACAACCTTGACAGCTACAGTTGAGTCAGCGCCATCTATCGAACCAACTTGAACTACTTTTTTTTTTAAATCGAAAATGAAAACCCCTTATTACGGAACTATTTTGAACTCAATAATTGAGCTTCCACGGTGGAAGTACAATTATTCCATAAAATGTCCATCAACCAATTGGACTATAAAATGGGACAATGATTAAACAGTGTTATAATATCTCACTCTCATTCATAATTTTTTGACCGTGTTGCAATGATGAGCAATGGCTCCTACCTACGAAAGCCTACGTTTTCGCAGTAGGTGTGTCGCAAAACTCTGTTGAAAACAACGATCTTCTACATTAGATACCTACGCTACTCCGCGCTCAGAATGGCGACAAGAAAGTAAAGTAATTACCGCAAATTAATCTACAAGTTATGTACTAAGTAGGTAGGTAGTTCCCTGTACCTACTTATTTGTATGAGTGCAGACAAACAAATTAAAACACGAATAAAATAAATAAAATAGGTAAGTACTTGAATAAAATTAATTTAATTACACAAAACATTACAAAACTAATAAATAAATTGTAACAATAAACCCAAATCACCAAGTAAAATGCATTAAAACTTTAGTAACTGTAGGTACATACAATGATATAATAGGTAAGTATATTTTTTTTGAATAAAACCTTTGTCTAAATTACACAATTTAATTAACACCTTTTTCCTTTGAGGTAGAGCCTCAATTTTCACTGTTGGTTACAAAATAAAGTTTACCCTTTAATTTTTAAGTCCATTAACAATGCATAATCAGTTATCAATCTATAACTGGGAACTAGTACATAGGTTATTATATTAATTTCAATATACACTTTAAATGTGGTTATTTAAAATATCTTCTCTCGTCATTTGAGTTCATAAACAGTGCTAATAATATATGTATAATTAGTTTTGTTGTTATAATTACCTTTGTGTATTGACTAACTTGAAATTTTCGAATAAATAAATAAATGCTGGACATTTCACACAACATTATTTAGCCCCAAGCTAAGCAGAGTTATGGCAACTAGATAACTGATATACTTAATACAATACATTACATAGATAGATATTTTTTATTATACATAGAAAATACCCAGAACACACTGAACAAATATCTGCAGATCGTACAAATATTTGTTCCGAGGCGGGAATCGAACCCGCAACCTCCTCCGTCGCAGGCGAACCTTCACCCGCCGCGCCACAGAGGTAATACACAAAAGTAACTCAATCATAAAAAAAAACTAAAATACAATACATGATGTTATATTGCTTAAAAATAAAAGAGCTGCCCCTCACATTACGATGGCACAACAAGAAAATAATAAATATTTGAAACAATTAAACAGTAGACATTGTAACTTGGACACCTACGCCAGTCGGGCAGTTGGCTGTCATCTGCCGCCAACGATGTTGGAAATAGCTTGCCACCAGGCGCGGTCGCAGCCAAAGTTTTTTTTGGGGGGGGGGGGGGGGGGGGGGGGTCATCCTCATTTTTAGCAACTTTTTGGACCAAATAGTGGCTACAATTAAAATTTTTCGTAAATTGGATATTTTTATGAGAATTGTCAACGCGATTTTGAAGAGGGGTCAAGTCAAGACCCCCCCCCCACCCCTCGGACCGCCACTGCTTGCCACTAAGGTATCTTACGTCCATGACTGAACTTCGACTAGCAGACAATTTTATTAGATAGTACGTTCATATTTGCGAGCGCCTAATAACTTCCCAACCACTGTATCATAGTCATCATCATCAGCCGTTAGAAGCCCACTGTTGGACGAGGCCTCCCCCTAAGAATGCGATAGGGGAATTGCCATAATCACCACGCTTGGCAGGCGGATCGGCGATCGAAGAATTGGTGCTGAGTAGGTTACTCAGGTGGATGCTGCTGCCCATCCCCCTATTCGGGAATCCATATAATCCCTTAGTCGGGAAATCCAGGAAGGAGACGGAGAGGTCTATTCTTAGGTCAGACAGACCACGGCACATCATAGATACACTGCATCAATAATGCTTGATCGTAAACCAGAAACCTTAACGCTAATAAATTCTTACAACTTTAACCACACAAAAATACATACATAAATTTTAGTCTTTTACTTACATTTTTACAATTATTATGTAAGTGCACTTATCTACTAGGAACTTAATTATTGGATTATTTTTATATTTAGATATAAGTATATTTTATACATTTCACTTTAACATGTAACATGATTTATAACTCTTATAAAAGAAAAATGATTGATGAAATAATAAGAAATGATTAAAATATATCTTAACAAATAATATGCATCACGTGATTCTGTAGCAAAGTTTCGTACAAAAACGTTTACTGCAAAAATCTTATTCAATTTACAATAAGCCGCTCGCTGCACAACACACTCTAGCTAGACAAATGGCCTGCGCTAGCCATTGCATAATCGCTAAAATCATCAGATTGTTGCGCAAGGTTAACAGTGCACATGCAAGGCGCACTATATCCTTTCACCATCGGTCACAAACCTCAAGCTGGACAATGACCTAAAAGGTGACCAAGAAAAACCCAGTAACATGACGAACGAACGACATCAAAATTGTGTTATCGCTTAATTGCAACACCGCGTACCGCGTACACAAGGGCGGCGGTGTTTAGGACCACAATATCCACATGGGTGATACAATATTTTGGTGCAAAATAAAACGGACAAGTGCCAGCGAGACTCGGAACCTGAGGGTTCCGATCCGTGAAGTATTTCAAAATCGTCAGAGCCCTTTTCAAGTATCAGCCACTTTTGCTTACAAACATTTTTTCACCGTTCCATTTTAGGGATAAAAAAACAAAAATTCCTAATTTTTAACAGTCTTCAAAAAAAGGAGGAGGTTCTCAATTTGACTGTATTCTTTGTTTACTTTATTTGTGTCATAAAGCCTCGTAATATTCCGAATTTAAGAATAGTGTGGTCACTAAAAGTAGAGGTTTTTAATTTTCGCGATTTCAAAACAAAAATTAGACATTCATTGCCATATATCCTTTTTATGTATTGAGTTAGAAGCTTGTTTTTTTTACAACACTATAATATCACAGATTTTTATATTTTAAATTTCAAGTTGATACCTTTAGCGGTTCCTGCGAAAAAGGTTTTTGACAGACAGACAACAAAGTGATCCTATTAAGGGTCTTATTTTTTCCTGCTGAGGTACGGAAGCCTAAAAACGGGATTGAGTTCACCATCCAGAGTTTAAAAATAGCGAAAACATGGCCGTTATATTCTTTCTTTCTTTATTCTTTATTGTACACACATATACATATACATAAAATATTATAAACGCGAAAGTTTGTGAGTATGGATGGATGTTTGTTACTCTTTCACGTAAAAACTACTGAATGGATTTAAGTGAAATTTGGAATGGAGATACTTTACGCCCTGGATTAACACATAGGCTACTTTTCATCATCATTATTCACGCGGGTGAAACCGCGGGGCGCAACTAGTACATAATAAGAACACAAGACAGAACTAAAGGACATGTACAAAGACGAGCTTAACCCTAAAAAGAGTTTATAGTTATAACACGCGCTATGTCACTTTCTTTACACGCCCATATTTGTGGTGGTATGTGATGGTGGCACTTCACTTGGTGTATGTTCGCAAATGTTTGCGTTATTTTGGCCAAGGCAAAATCAACCATGAGTCTATCTGTACATAATGTTGTTTTCCTTGGCAAAATAACGCAAACATTTGCGAATATACACCAAATCAAATCATTTATTTGTTTCCAAAAACACCGAATCCATACATAATCATGTACATAAGTTATAGGTACCTTAATAATATTGTATGCAGTAAGTACCCTAGGTACTCACTATAAACAAAATTTTAAACCAGAACAGAAGGTACTTATACATAGTAAGTAGGTAATTTACTAACCCCAACACTAGGATTCCCTGTGTTGTGGGTGGTTAGTCTCTTCCAGTAGTCTAGTAAGTAAACTGATTTGGGTAGATATGTGATATGCATGCAAAAAATCTAAGATACATAAGTAGGTGAAGGTACCTACTTATACCTTAACAAGTACCGTACTCCTCAAGTGGGTACATTTATTAGTAATAGGTACTTAAGATAATGTCAGTTGTATGTCCTTACGGCAATGTCAGCTTTTCATTTTTCTGAACATAATTTCACATCAAATGTTAAAATTCATGGTCTTCCTTTTATTTCTGACAATATGTTATTCAGCAAAAAATAATCCTTATGATGAAGCCTTTCGATCGGTATGATAAAGCTACAGGGTGATTATTTTTCTCGTGTAACGGGTTCGATTCCCGGTTTAACCATGTAATTATTTAAAATATCTATGAATGCAGTTTAAATTGTTTTTTAAATTCAAATAATGTGTTCTTTCAGTAAAATGTTCCATCTGCTATACTCAAGGTACTTTCCCTCCATGTGGCATACCCGTGGGACGCCCTGTATATGCAACGCTGCGTATGCGTGTCTACACTTCTATAATTTCCTCTAGTTGTACCTCCGTTTCGCCCGTGAATTGGTTCAGGATATGTTTGACGATTTGGTCGATGGTATGCGTGTCCAGCATCTTGGCGACGCTCTTGTCGTCGACCACGTGGATGAAGAGGTGCTTGGCGTTTTCACGCAGGCATTGCACGCGGGTCCACTTGTCGCGGGCGGCCGGCGTCACGCCGCATTGCTCGATCACTTTCTCCAGCACCTACGAGAAACCGTTACTTATTGTATTCTAACCAAAATTGGACAGTTTAAATAAATGCTGGACATTTCACACAACATTATCTAGCCCCAATCTAAGCAGAGCTTGTGTTATGGGTACTAGATAACTGATATACTTAATACAATACATTACATAGATAGATGTTTTTTATTATACATTGAAAATACCCAGAACACCCTGAACAAATATCTGCATATCATATAAATATTTGTTCCGAGGCGGGAATCGAACCCGCAACCTCCTGCGTCGCAGGCGAACCTTCGCCCGCCGCGCCAGAGAGTTCGTCAAAAATACACTTACGACTATCAGTCTCTCTCATAATCATTCTCTAAGCCTATTTTAGTTAAAACAGCTTTTGTTTTCTTCTCTCTGATGTAAAATGTCATACGTCAAAACAAGACAAAAGCTATTTTAACTAAAATAGGTTTAGAGAATGATTATGAAACAATGGGGGTCTATCTATAAAGAGGTAAAATTTATTTATTTAGTTTGTAGGGGAATTTAAAAACAAACTACTTAACTTATTCTAAAAAGAACATAACATAACACCCAACATTCACATACGTAGTCTTGATCCCGCACTAGGACTTCCTGTGTCGTGGGTATCAGGAACTACGAGTACCATGGTACCATAACACCCAGACCCGGAACAAATATTTGTAGATCATACAACATTTGTCCCGCAGCTGGAATCGAATCCGCAACCTCTCGCATCTTAGCCGGCTTACTCGTCCGCCGCGCCACAGAGGTTGTCAATTATTTCACTAATAAAAAGCCAGATTAATCCCTGATCAATCTAGGCTACCTTAAAAAGGCCCTCGCGCCCTAGAACCGAAAACTCCAGTGTCCCAAAATGTGTATATAAAGTGTAGCTTTAGTTCCTTTTCATTGGATTTCATATTTTATAACTGTGTTTAGTGATGTGATTTGTATTTGCTAAAAATAAATTTATCTTATCTTAATTGACAATTGGTTTGCAAGTTGCAACCTATCACGTGGACCGCCAACTACATACAAGTATGATAAAATTAAAATAGGCATGTGCTAATCCCAGAGACATACATATTCTGGATTGCATACATATTCTGGATTGCATACATACTCTGGGACACCCAGTAATATTTGGTTTTGCCTCTGCTTACCCACTAGTAGGATAGATATCCCCTGGATCTGCGTTCTAAGGATGGGATGGGATTAAGACCATGGGATTAAGTCGCGAGCCTATAATGTTTTTCTTTCTGTGTTAAATTTTTTCACTTTTGTAACCTAGGAATGAACTGTCGGACTCGTGAATGACAAACACTCGGCAGGAATAGAAGAGATAAAAAAGATTATAGTATATAATACCTATTTAGAGAGAACTGCTCTCAGTCTGTACATAAGTAAAGAGCCACTCACCACATCCACAGTCTCGTCAGGCCAGCCCAGACACTCCAGGGTCTCTGTATCGATCAGTTGCTCCAGTAGCTTGGTTAAGTGCTTCGCCAGTGTCTCCTCGGACATGAGTGGATTGCTCTCAGTCTAAAAGTCACTCATTAATTAATACCATATTCAATACAATAAATAATAGTTCAATTAATTGTAAATATTATTATTAATAAGGTCCGGTTTCCACCGGGACGGAGAGGAGAGGAGACGAGAGCAAAGTTGGCAGGTTATTGGCAGGCAGGCTTGACAGGTAAAAACGAAAAGGAAATAACGAAATCGGATTGGTTTATTCAAACACATCTCCTCTCATCTCCTCTTCTCTCCGCCCCGGTGGAAACCGGCCCTAAGCCGTGGCGTGTCCAGTCTAATAATAGTTAATAGACCTCTCCGTCTCTTCCCGTGGATGTCGTACAAGCCGACTAAGGCATTACGCTAAGGGATGGGCAGCAGCATCCACCTGAGTACTTAATACCAGTACTGCGATCACCATTCCGCCTGCCAAGCGTGGACAATATGGCATTGCATTCTATAGGGAGAGGTCTCATCCAACAGTCGATGTCTAAAAGCTGCTGATGAATCCAAAATGTTGAAGTTTGTGAGGATGGATGGATGGATGTTTGTTACTCTTTCACTCAAAAACTACTGAACGGGTTTTGATGAAACTTTACAGTACTATAGCTTGTACATCAGAATAACTTATAGAATTACTTATTATAGGCTATAATTTATAATAGAGGTTCCCTGCGGGCGGGCGGTTCCGTACATACAATGAAAAAATGGAACCCTAATAGGATCGCTTTCTTGTCTATCTGTCCGTATGTCACAGCCTATTTTCTCCGAATTAAATGAAATAAAAAAAATTTGGTTCATTATACAGGGTGTTTGGCACATGGACCGACATGATTTTTTGGGGGGTGGGGGGGTCATGTGCTATTTTTCCCCGTGAGACCCAATATCCTAAGTCTCACGGTAGTCCAGATATGTTTTTTTTTTTAATATTTTGAAAACCACCCGAAATCTTGCCTTGAAATCGTCCTAACTTTTTTGTTTGTGGTTATAATACCACAAAACCAAGTATGCTTGTATTCTACAATGTTTTTTTATTCTAAATAAATCATTACTTGTTACAATTAATATCCAAAAAAAAAACTTCTGAGCTTTCAAAGTGGTAAATCGGTGTAAATGTTATGAAAAGGGACCACTTCTAAATTCATTTAAAAAAAACTAAAATTCATTTTGAATTTAGCTTTCTTTTAAAAAGTTCTTTACTTACTACCCTTTCCAACGATATGCTACATGACAAAAGAAACCGTTCTTAAGGTGGTCAAAAAAAGATTCGTTTGCCAGGGTTCGGCTGAACACGCACTCTAACAATGTAACTGGTTTGAACAATGTAACCAGTCAACGCGGCAATCCGCAAAGTAGCAGGTAAAAAGTTAGTCTTTCTCTTACGTACAGTTATTGTTGTCTTTGTCTATCGAGTTGAAAGTTGGTGCAGGTGCAGGTGCCGGGAATCAGTCGAGATTACTCTGCTATTCGAAGTGCCCGTACGTTTCCCGTTGTTCTATCGTAGTCAAATTAAAGTCTTGTTATTGTTTTTTGTTAAATCTGTTGTTGAACTGTTACGTTTTTGTTGTTTATCTTTGCGTATTCGTTACAATGGCCAACTTCAGTAACGAGGAGTATGCTGACATGATGTTTGCGTATGGTAAAGCTGATTGCAATTCGCGTGAAGCGCGAAGAGTGTATCAAGAACGATACCCTGATCGACGGTTACCTCACCACGAGACCTTCTCAACTACCTATCGACGTCTGAGGGAGACCGGAAACTTAAACTTTCGGGAGCCCCGAGTGAATGTGAGGCAACATAATGTTGAAGTTGATGAGAGAATCCTTCAAGCTTTTGATGACGATCCTACAACAAGCATACGAGTTGTTGCTGACGGACTTAACTTATCAGTTTGGAAAGTCTGGTCCGTTCTTCGGGCAGATGGAAGGCACGCATTTCATTACACTCCTGTTCAAGGTAACAACTTACAGTACTTACTACTTATTTAAAATGTGACATTAAAACATTTTAACCGATTTCAAATCTTAATAAAATGTGTTCACTTTTGACTCTTTTTTTATTGTTGTAATTGTTTCGTTAAATTCCTTTCTTGCTCTGTTTCTCGGACAACTGAAGAAGTTCTTTGCGTGAGCTGAATTAAAAGAAAGAAATATCGCGTTTATGCAGTTATTACCACAAACTCACGAATTTCATTCATTGTTCCAGGTCTCGAAGAGGGTGACAATGCAAGACGGTTAGAGTTCTGCCGATTTTTATTGCATACAGATGTTGAAGATGGCGACTTTTTGAAACGAATTTTATGGACCGACGAGTCAAATTTTAGCCATGAAGGCATAGTAAATCTGCACAATTTGCATCATTGGGAGAAAAGGGGCCAAAATCCGCGCAAAAAAAAGCAGACTTCCTTTCAGCGAAAATTCAGCGTTAATGTTTGGGCTGGTGTTATTGGGCGAAATCTTGTCGGCCCATATTTTTTGCCAGAACGACTCAATGGAAACAATTATTTTGAGTTTCTTCAAAATGATTTACCTGAACTGGTACTACCAGTTTTAGAAGAAGATGTGCCAATTGTATTTCAAAATGATGGCTGTCCGGCACATTACCAACGAACGGTACGAGAGCATTTAGACAATGCATTTCCAAACTCGTGGATTGGTAGAGCTGGCCCCATTCCATGGCCAGCACGGTCCCCAGATCTGACACCCCTGGATTTCTACGTATGGGGACGTGCAAAAGAGTTAGTGTGTATGCAACAGAGGTGCCCAGAAAAGAAATTTTAGTGGAACGAATAAACACCGCATTCGTAAAAATGCAAGAGGAAATGCGACTTTTAACTACAACCTCAGCTATCAGAAAAAGGTGTCGTGCATGCATACGGTGTGGAGGCGGCCAATTCGAGCAAACTTTGTAATTCTAATTTAATAAAAACAACTTAACATAAAAAAACGTATTTTCATTATCTTGACCCTAGCAACAAAGTATCTCTTAGGTCGACCCCTGATGTATTATTTCTGCCATGTAGCATATCGTTGGAAAGGGTAATAAGTAAAGAACTTTTTAAAAGAAAGCTAAATTCAAAATGAATTTTAGTTTTTTTTTAAATGAATTTAGAAGTGGTCCCTTTTCATAACATTTACACCGATTTACCACTTTGAAAGCTCAGAAGTTTTTTTTTGGATATTAATTGTAACAAGTAATGATTTATTTAGAATAAAAAAACATTGTAGAATAAAAGCATACTTGGTTTTGTGGTATTATAACCACAAACAAAAAAGTTAGGACGATTTCAAGGCAAGATTTCGGGTGGTTTTCAAAAAATTAAAAAAAAAACATATCTGGACTACCGTGAGACTTAGGATATTAGGTCTCACGGGGAAAAATAGCATATGACCCCCCCCCCCCCCCACCCCCCAAAAAATCATGTCGGTCCATGTGCCAAACACCCTGTATACACGGACGTAAAACGTAATTTGCAATCACTGCGAAGATTCAACTCAAACAGTATAACATCACAATTTTTCCCTGACTTTCCAGATGGCCCCTCAATTTCACAGACTTTCCCTGACCACCTTGAATTTCCTTGACTTTCCCTGATTTTCAAGAAAGTAACACTGTTTACTGTGTTATTCTACTAGCAGTAGTAACAGCCTATTACTGAACATATTTTTTTTAACCTATGCTCTGCAGGCAGCCTTATTCGATACCAATGGAAATTAATCGCTTCGCCTTTACCGCCACTCTGCTGAGCAGTACACTCACTAAGTAGAACATAAATGTGAGACTAACAATATGATACACGAGATCATCCTCCTGCACTTCGTCCTCGGCCGCACCCGGCTCGTCGAAGCCGTCCTGCATGCCGCCGTACAGCACAGATTCGCCGCTGCAGCCCTCGAGGATGCGCTCGGCCTCCGCGTCCAACACGTTCAGAATTGACTCTAGCTCCGATTTCGTCACGCGCTTCTCGCCAATATTCAGATGGTTGGGGTGATTCTAGAAGTTGAAACCACACATAAAGAGGACATTATATTTAAATGTGACGCAAAAATTCCGATCCAGCTGGACTCGTACCAGCATCTTCGCCTCATTGCCGATTAGATGATTATTGATAACGGCAAAGCAGTGTTTTTAGTAGTTTTAAATTAAAACTTGTCAATTAATCTGTGCTCGAGGTTCTATTCAGTTTGCGATTAGTTCTGGAAAGCGGGCCTATTTATTAGTATTTTTTCACGTCATTTATTTTCAAACACAGGCTTAATCTGGACCTTTATGAGGCATTACTGGGGCCGTATTAGCCAAAGAGGTTTCTTTTACAAGTAGGATAATAAACATTTATTTATTTATTTATTAGGAGGACCAACAGCTTAAATTAGACACAGAACAAGGTAAACTAAAATAAGAAACAGAGAAGCCAATTACCGGTCCTCACGGATAAACACAGAGTTATAAAACGCAAACGCATTCACACAGGAATACTAGCAGGCAAAAAAAAAAATAATAATAAAAGTCTAGAACAGTGATGGGCAAAGTATGGCCCTCGGGCCAACTCCGGCCCGCCGACCAAGTCCTTATATTGACATGAATAGTATATGACCTGTGATAATTATATTTTGACGGTCCAGAAGTTACGTCTTCAGGGAAACTCTCCTTGCAAGTATAAATTAAATAGAAAAGAATTTGACCTAGAGCCACAGAATAAATATTAGTCGTCTATCAAATCGTTGAGTATAGAATTTACTTCGTCACAGCTCGAACCTGCATTCGATAACTTTTCATTAGAAAACCGACTTCCGCCATTGAATTTGGCTATCTGCATGTTTTCATTTGCTAAAGGTATACAAAACATTAACTTGTTGCTGAAAACACCAAAATCGATATATGCATGCCTACAATATTTGAAGATTTCCCTCAATTCCTCATGGATTTCATCATCAAACTGGATTTTGATAAAAATGGGACCAATCTGGAAGTATATCCAAAAAAATAATTTTTCAAATCGGTTTATAAATGACATAGTTAGAGGTAACAAACAAAAAACATACAACCGTATTGAGAACCTCCTCCTTTTTTTGAAGTCGGTTAAAAATTCAACACTAAATGCATTTTTCCAATAACTCTGGCCCTCCTCTGAAATTTCTTAAAACTTTCTGGTCCCCAATTAAAAAAGTTTGGCCACCACTGGTATAGAAGATAACAAATTAATGTCATCATAGTCAACATTATTGTTATAGTGGATGGAAGACAGATGGTTAAACTATTGGCCACATAAAAGGGATAAAAAGAGAGGGCCTCGAGAGATCATCGTCATCCTACTGAGGAAGACAGATGAAGACGACGTTCCTGATTCCAAAGTAGTTGCACAAGTCACTCTCGTGACTCACGTCGAGCTGTCGACCATGTGGTGATGCAAGGTACTCACCATCACGGTGCGCACGTGCGTGAGGTGCGCGCGGAACACGTCGTGATGGAATTGGCGCACGTGACGCACGAGATGCATGCCGCGGATGTAGGCGCGCGCCGACACGCAGTACATGCAGCGGCGTGGCTTGTCGAGCGTGTGTGTGCTCATGTGCCGGCGCATGTTCTGCTCGCTCATGAACTGCTTGCGGCACACCTCGCACGAGAACACTGCAACAAAGTTCATACAATGACATGGAATGACAAGGCCGACTTCCTAGCAAAGGGAGCAGCTAAACTCACACCAACTCCTAAAGACATCAGCTTATCCAACCCACCAACGGTGGAAATTAAAAACAGGCTGAAACTAGACTCTGAAAGGGAACACCAAAAAATATGGGAACGTAGACTGGACTGTAAGCAAACAAAGGAAATGCTTCCAGTTAAAAACAAAAGGATAACAAACACATTGTTGAAGATGAAACGCGAAGACCTACGGATGATGGTGGGCATCGTCACGGGACACTGTGATCTCAACCACCATCTACTGAAGACAGGAGCTACGGACAGTGGGCTATGTCGTGGCTGTCTTCAGGACGAGGAGACAGTGGAGCATGTTATATTGTACTGCACAGCCACAAATGAAGCCAGGAAAAAAACCGGACTCCAGGAGCTGATAGAGTCCTGTTTAACCTCTTCCATTACTCATTCGGGAATACTGGAACAGTGCTGCCATCAACCCAGAGTCCTTCTCCGTTATTTTCAGGAGTTGGGCTGGCTGGGGTAGGGTTAGCAGGGGGACAATGCACAATACACCCCAATGCGGGAAGTCAGTGCAGATCTTATCACCCCCATTTTCAATTAGAATTAGAATTAGAAGTCCATACACTGCAGGCTCAGAGGAAGTCATAGCTACAGTAAACGCTCAGACCAAGCTTCAGTCAGATTGGGTGGACGCCCGATAGCACCGCGTCGTCCGGTTTGTGGTCACCACTCGAGAAGCTAAATACACCAGCATAGTACAAAAAAACACAACACAAAAAATAAAAGTGAGGACAAATACCCAGTGCCGACTAGACCATCGTGTTCGAAGTGGCGGCGGCCTCTTTTAAAACCTAAAAGTACTAGGTAAGTAGCGCTCACTTACAGTATGATAGAAAATTGTATTCAATACTTGAATTTTTTGTTTAAAAATTTAGAAATTTAAATTATGGGCTTTTTTCTGATTACTGACAAGTAGCTTTACCCGAGTGTTCATTTAATATCGCCATTGTGACCCACGCTGTATATGACAATGACATTTAAATACATAATATCACAATAAGTGAACACTTACTCTTTTTGTCTTCGCTGTGCGTTCTCAAATGTTCATCATAACTGTCTTCAGTATTGAACTCTTTCTTGGCAAGTTCACACTCACTGTATGGGCAGAATAGCTTCGTTTCTTTGTGCTTCCTATTGTGGATCAACAGCCTGAAAAATGTAATATAGGTTGATTAACTTTTTTCAAACCTAACTTAACTTTCAGAAAAAAAGTTAATCGATTAATTATTAATTAATGATATGTTTAGAGTGTTGTTGGCACTGCCCAGATTCTGCAGTGCGTCAGGCATGTTTGCTGATGCGCAAGTCAATGACTTTTACGCCATGATGCGCAAGAAAATAGCATCAGTCAAATGCAGAATGCTGGGCAGTTCCAATAGTGTACTTGGTGCGCTGGCTGGCATGTACGACAGTCGTCTGCAAAGGCACTGGGTATCGGCCCTTATCAACCCCAACTCTAAGCAGATATACTGCATTAATTAGTTATAACTGACTAGTGTAGTGTATCTGCTTTCAGTAGGTACATAATTTTAAGAAATGTAATTTTAAGTATTGTTATTTTTGACATTTAATTTTATTTAATTTTGACATTTATGAATCTTAGTAGCTCGAATAAATAAATATATTATATTATTGATTATTTCAGATCAAAAACTTATACCAAAACACTTGACCAAATTTTTTAAAGTATAATGGTTATCCTTACCTGGCTTTATTCGGGAAGCGAAGTTCGCAGTGAAAGCAAACAAATCCAGTGTGCGTATCTATGTGGCGGAGCAGTTGCGAGCGCTGGATGTACGAGTGCTTGCACAGGTTGCACTTGTAAGGCTTGTCTTTGACATGCGTGAGCACGTGGCGCCTCATCACCTCTACTGTATGCGTGCTGTAGCCACACTGAAACATCACATTGACGAGTTTCACTAGACACTAGAGAGATATTTCTCTAGTGACTAGAGAAATAACTCTCTCGCTAAATCTTGTTAAATTTTTCGCAACGCCTTTTCTTTTTCCGCTTGGTTTGACTTCAAGAGAACATACATTTTTACAAACAACACTAACTACAAATGAAAAGGTACTTTCTTTGAGAGTCCCATAATCTTGCCACAACCTGTATCTGTCTGATTGTAAATAAATTACTTTTACATACCTTTCTGAATATCCTCCGTAATGAACGCAACAAAAGTTAAAATTATTAAAAATAATTCAAGAAATAAATACAGGTCAAAGTATTCAGGCTGGAATTTTTTAACCGCACCTTGAAGGAAAGTTCTCTTAATACTGGAGATAGCCAAGTTTAGTAAAAGAAAACATTCCTTTTAGTTTTGAGTTAGCGAGTTTTGAATATCTCCAGTATTTATAGTAGTTTCCATTAAGGTGCAGATAAAAAATTCCACACTGTATAAGATGATAAAATATTATGGATATAATTTAGGTATCAAAACACCACATTTATCAAATGAATTCCCGACGTTTCTTGAAAGGGATGTACCACTTAATGACAAACCAACATCCAGCTTAATATATACTAAAGTAATTTAATTTTGTAAACCTTTGTATTTTGATTTATGTACTCACGGATCCATCCATGGGGGTTGTAAGCCTATGTATGTCATCATCTTATAATTCTTATAATTCATTATTGCACACAGAAAATATTATATAAATAAGTAAAAAAGAAAGACATGTACAAAGGCGAGCTTAACCCTTAAAAGAGTTTTCTTCCAGCAAACCTTTGAGGCTAGAGAGAAGGTGATAAAGTTGGTAGAAAGTGTGCAAAACAACGTGAAAACTAAAAATATAAATAAAACCAAAGACAAACTACTTAATAATAAAAAGATAATGATAATACCAACTACTTAAAAACTAACTAAGCTTAATAAATATTACACTGCATACATAAACCTACAAATAACGAATAAACAACCATACATACATACATGTTTCAATAAATAAATATTATATATATATATATATACCTATATAAAATATAAATAAACCATCATACTCTAAACATAAATTACAAGGAGAAATAATGCTCTTTTACTTTGGATTTGAAAATGTTAAGTGAAGGGCTAGCACGGATAGCGTGGGGAAGGGAGTTCCACAGTCTAACAGCATGTACGGTGAATGACCCACCATAACGTTTGGAAGAGTGAGTCGGGAACTTCAGACGAAGAGACGTGATTGACCTGCTAGGTTCGCCACGAGGGACAAGAAAGTCGAAGCGTTCACGGAGGTAAGAAGGAGAAAGAGGATTATAAAGAATATTATATCATCATGGTCCTCCTCATTCATCAGAAGTCCACTGCTGGACATAAAATGTTGTTGGTCCACTGAGTGGGGTGCCATTCTACAGTGTACGTAAGTTTGTATATTTACCACATCACAAGAATATTTCTTCTCCCCGTGGATCTCATTATGTTTGGCCATGGCTGCACGAGATGAGGTTGTTTTCCCACAAAGATCGCATTGGAACAGATTGGGGTTCTCTAAAAAATAGCAATTTTTTTTTTTTTCATAAACTTTATTATTATTATTATTATGTATACTTTATTGCACACAAATACTAAAAGTAAATGCACAATGGGCATAATGCCAAAGTCATTTTCTACCTGCCAACCAAGAAGGTGGTAACAATTTAGGCGTGCTAACACACATTATACATATTTAAATCTAAAAAAAAAGCACTTTTTTAAAAAATAAATAAATAAAATACATAGACTAAACCATATCAAACAATAGAAAACCTACCATAATAACAACTATATTTATTATTCATCAGGTATTTAAATTAGATAGAATATTTTATAAAGCTCTGTATAGTCTGAATAATGAATATGGGTAAAATCTAAACTTTAAATGGTAGAAAGACTTACTAATTCAAAATACTAACCTGCATGCTGCTCATGCCAATGTCTTGTGAGTTTTGTAAAGTTTTTGGTGTTAAACTGACAAAATTTACACATAAACCTGTTGCTCCTTAGGTGGGTTGTACGAAGGTGCACAATCAAGTTGTCTTTTCTAGAAAAACTTGCATGGCATATCTAAAAATAATATGGCTACTTAATAATGAATGGGAATCTAGGTACAAATTTGATTAAAATCAGATTCTTTATAATACAAAAACTGCATGTGTAAAGAGCAAACTATTGCTACCTCCAGTTATGTCTCATCATCCATAATATGCCGGTAGACATACATAGCTGGATGAGGCCTCCCCAATTTAATGCAATTAGGACAGGGTTTTGCCATAATCACCATGCTTGGCAGGTCAATGTATTGATACTCAAGAGGATGCTGCTACACAATGATGTGGTACAACTTTTTTAATCTGTCCTCGGGAGACCTTGTGCTCTTTTCTTAGGTCACACCATGGTATTTTTGGTTGTAATTTTACATCCTATATTTTGTAATTTTAATCACCACAGGAAGTCTGTGGATTGAGGCATTCCACTTGTGGCATTCAATGGGGGAGGCCTGTACCCAGCAGTGGACTTCTACTGGCTGGTAGATGCTGCTGCACATCCCTTAGTCAGCTGTTATAACATCTATAGGAGCAGATGGAGGGGTCTATTCTTAGGCTGGACACACCACAGTACGAGGTAATCTGACATTGATATAAACGGTACCAATTCTAACATAGTTGTAAGTACGAATTACAACTATGTCACATTTGGTGTAGGGATGGGCCGAACGTGGTCACCGAATACGAACATTCGGCCGAATGTTCAGTAAAACTTTTACCAAACCGAATATTCGGCATAATTGATTCGTGAACATACAACTCTTTCTTACTAAAAATATTAATTATAACAAAAAACTTGCTTAATTTCTTACAATAAAAACCTGATTTCTGATAAATGAATAAAGTTATCACTGATGCCCGAAACAGCTGCATGCTTAGATTTTGTTTTATATAACCATCTTTTTTATCTGTTGTTATTGGAAATAAAGTTACAGCGTCGACAAACACATAAAGCTGCACTGTAATTACTTAACTTCCTCATAAAAATAACACATTTAACACTCAACTCATGATAAATCATACACAGCTCAAGTAAAACCTTTGAGTACCACTTTGCCGAACATTCGGCGATATAGCCGAATATTCGGCCGAATACGAATATTCGGTAAACCTGCCGAATATGCCGAATACCGAATATAAAACGAATATTCGGCCCATCCCTAATTTGGTGTCATAGTTTGTTATTTTGAGGGTCTTACTTCACATGGAAACTTTGCCATTGTTTTACCGCAGCCTTTCTGTGCCATATGTCGTAACACATGAGACTGTCGGGTGAATTGTTTTGCACAGTGTTGACATTTGATAACGGGATGTTTGTGGGCTTTTGAAACATGTTCCTCTAATGTCTCCACATCAGGGCAGACAACATGACAGTGTTTACAAGGAATACTGCCAGGTATTTTAGAATGCTCCTTCAGGATATGTTTTTTATAGTTTTCTTTTAACTTGAAATTTTTATTTTGGCAGACCTTGCAATTATAAACCTGGAAATAAAAAATGTCTTGGTCGGTACAGCTTGTTATTAAAGAAATGGTCTTACTCACAGAACAGTTTTAAGTTTAGCGTAGTTTCAGGTTTGTACTAACCTTAGATTTCTCATTAGGAATAAAGATTTCATTTTGATCATCTGTATCACCTCCGTTTGTAAAATTGCCGCTATCATCATTGCTCAAGCTCTCCTCTTTAATCATATTATCATCGTCATCCATTTCATCACTTCCAACCATAATTAGCAACTTTTCTTTTAGAGTTGGTTTTCTTATTTTTCGAGGGCGTCCTCTTTTTTTCGGAGGCATTCGTTTTTTCGGAGGCATTTTCTTTAATTTGTTTATTATGCTTGTTGGCAAATATAATAAATAAAGCACACAAAATTAACTTTTGATATAACTTTCACCCAGGCGCTTGAACAACAACCCTAAAATCTAAATTCTCTGGAGATAACTTGCTTCACCATTTTACTAGGCGCACGGCAGGCAAACAAAATTGATTGAATGAAACGCGGGCCGCCACGTCACTAATGGGACGGTTCGGCAAAAATACGTACTATCCCTGTGACAAAACGGCAATCACCTCTGAGGCAATCACCTCTGAGGCAATCAACAATGAGCTCAGAGATAATTCCTCTGAGCCAATGAGGTAGAGTCTTGGAGCAAGGAACAAAATGGAGCGGCAGTAACTTTTATTTTGTATGAAAATTGCCCACCATTAGCGTGCATTCAACCATTCATTCAATACTCTGTGATCTTTGATTGCCTTCATTCAAAGTTTTGTTTACTTTTTGTGTTTTCGTAAGGTTTCACTATTTTATTAGCAAATACCTATATTTTTTACTACACAAGTTGGATTTTACAATGCCTGAGTGTAATATTGTGCATTGTGGAACGAGGCAAATTCAGTATCGGCCTGGACTGACTTTACACAAGTGCTTCAACAGTTTACATTGAAATTGTAGTTTTGCTTCATTATTTTGTTCTAAATGTATGTTTCGTTTGTGAGCTTTATAGTAAACATAAGGACATTAGTGCCATTGTTGTGTAAAATATCATTATTTCATAGTAATTCATGTATTGCTTACAAAATTGTTTACAACTAGGGATCGGTCGGGCAAATAGCCGACCCAGTCCGACCCAAAAATCGAGCACGCCTTATTTATCATAACAACCGCCCTGAGAGAAAAGTGCTGTGGACCATGTTCATGTCGCAGAATAGAATAATACGATACGAAATAGTGTAGACTACACTAATTCGTATCGTATATCAAACCATTTCAGAGTAAAATATGGCTTTATTCATTAAAAAACTCGACATGCAAAAGCTACTAATAACTGCTAATGACTTAAAAGCCGGGCGCATACATACTGATTCCTGATCAGGTTTCCGTATCATGGTTTCAGATTCGGAAACCTGAATGGTCCGCGTGCATACAAAATGTTTGACAAGGCGCACACAGTTCTTACTTTTTCCGGACGGAAAAAAACCTGACGTTCGGTTCGGAATTACTCCGTGCGTTCGTTTTGGAAGAACGGAAAAAACCTGATGACGTCATCCCGAACGCAGCATTCGCATACATTTTGGCTCGATCGCCGCACACGTACGGAAATTGTCATTCAGAATCGCGTTGGCGCTGTGCCGAGTAGACGTCGATCTCATGTGCGTATTTTGCTTTTTTTTTATCTCGTATCCTATTATGAAGCTCATCAAAGGATTTCGTTGACATCCTGTGATATTTGAAGAATTCTTCTGGGAATGCCCGTAACTTTGCTCTTTTGACATAGAATTGACTCTCAGTTAATCTTTGGGTATTCAGTGGATGCACCCAATAACGACGTTTTATGCCCTTTTTGTCTGGCTCCAATAAAAGAGCAATAAGCATCAATTCGTCTTCGTCGTCCATTCTCGTGCGTTATCAGAAGCGTCTATGATCGAACTGATCGTATAAATTCCGAATACAAAAAACCGAATGTGTGCGCTCTCCACACGGAATTCCTGATCAGGATTCCTGATCAGGATGAATCAGTATGTATGCGCCAATAAGATTTACACGATGACATTTCAGTACCTAATCATGATAGATGCAAGGAGGTCGATATCACCACATTCTTCCGTGGTTAAGAAGTCACATAATTTTGAAGATAAGATGGAGAGCGACGTTCTCTTGTTGAGTGGCAGGACGCTGTGGCCTATTAACATCTGGAGCTATAGTGGGCAGCTCATCAGAAGATTCTTGTTCGTTTGACTCGGCAGAAATCCAACTTGAATCAGATTCTAATTCGCGACCTTCAGTATCGGAGGAATAGTCTCCTGTAGGCGCTAGATGTCGATTCGAAATGACCAACTCTCTTCCATTTTCTAGTCTTATGTGTGAATGTGAATGTAGAGGATTGACCTTGACAAGTTCTACTTCTTGAACGATTGGATCATATTTGCTTTTTCTGATATTATTCATAGTTGCTAATATATTTATAGTAGTAGTGTCTAAAGTATATAGAAATACCACCTAGGGCTGTCAACGGCAGAACTTTTTTGCGATGCGTAGCGTAGGTACAAGGGACCAGTCTCTCGCCACGACCAACGAACGGAATGACCGAACCGACCGACCGACGAGATGAGTAGTTCGCGAACGAACTAGTTCAGTGAACAAACTACATCTCTTGCTATGCATCTGTGTCTAGAGTCTTTTCCAGCGTTGCCATTTGGCAACTTTGGTTGCCATTTTGGCAACATTTGACCCTTCGTGGCAACCAAATGGCAACCAAGCTCGAATGGCAACTTTTCGACTAGTCGCGCGATCATCAGTAAAAAATATCGAATATCTTTCGCTGATGAACTGAACGCATCGAATTGAACAAAATCAAAATCTTGAACGCATTTGTATTCCCAAATGAACATAAAAAATTAAATAATTAGTAGGCAAAAGGAAGGTCTATTTTGGTGAAGCTAGAGATAAAAGTAATTTTATGAAAACTAAAACAAAAATGGAAGAAAGTGTGTGTCTGTGTGCAGTGCAGTGCAAAGAAAGTTCTTTTCGTGGGGTTCTAATACTTTTGTTTTTAAATCTACTCGTAAGTTCTCTTTTTATTGTTTTAATCGAAGAAGCTACCTATAGACAGTGGCGGATTTGCCCTAAGGCCTAGTAGGCCCGGGCCTTGTGCTAATATTTATTCTGTGCTAGGGCGGCCAGATATTAAGGGCGGTAGATAGTGACAAAAAAAATGATGATAGCAAGAAATAAATCATTTTTAATCTAAACTTGCTACAAAAATTACAAAAACATTGGCTGTTCACACTCCGAAATTTTCACGGCTCGCTCTGCTCGCCAAATCGCCACTACCTTGGTTGTAACTCTTTTTCGGCAGTCTTGTTACCAAAATCACTAAAATATTGCCTGTTTACACTTCTTAAATACGAAATTTTCGCGGCTCGCTCTGCTCGCCAAGTCGCCACTACCTTAGTTGTAACTCTTTTTCGGCAGTCTTGTTACCAAAATCACTAAAATATTGCCTGTTTACACTTCTTAAATACGAAATTTTCGCGGCTCGCTCTGCTCGCCAAGTCGCCACTACCTTAGTTGTAACTCTTTTTCGGCAGTCTTGTTACCAAAATCATTAAAATATTAGCTGTTCACACTTCTTGAATACCAAAATTTTTGCGGCTCACTCCGCTCGCCGCACCCCCACCCTCTTTTTGCAGATTTTTTCTATTGGCAACCTTTGGTCTCTGATGGCAACATTTGAACCTACGAATGGCAACCTGGGCTGAGTAAGCTCTGGCAACACTGGTCTTTTCTTTCTATCAGTCCAGTCGTTCACCTACCTTGCTCCAAGCACCCGCCTGATGCGTATCTTGTCGTTCAAAAGATATGTATCTCTCTTTTCAGGTGTGCGTTATCCTAGCAAAATCTTGTTTCCTTTCAGGATGTGAATAGCACGAATAATTCGTAAATAATCTCCTGTAAATGTGCCTGAAATAAAAAATTAGTGCCTTCAGCCGTTTTTGAGTTATTCATGAAAAACAGTTTTTGCTGGGGTAACGGTCTTCCAGCAAAAACTTTTTTCCCTGGTGGGGCTAGGTCAGCAGAAAGTAGCTAGAAAGATAGATTTTAATTTGTGCTAAATGTGCATCCAAACCCTGAATTTGTGGACCCTAGGATTTCAGAGATATTTCAGTTTTTGCTGGCTGAACATTTTAAAAATGGCTGTATCTCCGATACTGTTAACCGCACAATCATGAATTTTTCTACAAATATAAGTGTTTATTTAAAGTAATTTGTGCCAGTTAAATTTCTTTATAAAAAAGCTCCTTTCGTATTATATCGGGCTTTTTCAAAAACTAAAATAGCTCCTAGCACTCAAACAAAGGCACTTACGAACTTTAAAATAGTTTTGAATTGTACCTTTGTTTAATCCACATTATTTGGTAAAATTTCATAAGCCTACGTTAAGTAATTTACGAGATACAGAGACTTTAAAATAATCTGGTGGTGAAATTATTTTGACCTCCAAATACACGAGTTTTCTAAGGCTGTCGATTTACGTGTTAAGCAAATAATTAGTGCTTCAATTCAACTCCACATACACCAATTTTCAGCTGAATCCATGTGATAATTACAGTAATATCTCAAAATAACCAATCTGAGATGTTTTGAGGCGATTAACCCACCAAATTCGAATGACTATTAAAAAGCGGCCGTTTCATAATTCATGCTAACCTCTCTTAGTTGTTGGTATTGTAATGTAATTTGTTTGGTACAGTCGCCTACAAAATAGCTTGGGTTGTTCATACACGACGGAACCGAGTCGGTATCTAGGCATTTGCGGTAAAGTTTGTGTGTGATTCATGGTTCGTCGATCAAGTCGAGTACCTACCAGCCACACCAAACATTTTGGTTTTAGGATATTTTAATTGCGTTTTTATTTTATGAGGTCTTATCATCGCATTAACATCATCATCCGATAGAAGTATGTTACCCGACAAAGGCCTTTCCCATGGGGTTTGGGTTACGTTTGGTAACGCCTGGCATGCGGATCCCTTAGTTGGCTTTGCAATAATTCTTAGGAAGAGATTGAGGGGTGTATTTTTGGACCAGAACAATCACGGTGGCACAACGCGTTCTAATCCAACAGGTTCCTGCGTGAACTTTCCTAAGGAATGGAGAATATTTACATGATCTGCAAATATTTGTTCAGTCCGGGTCTGGTTGTTGTTGCACCATGGTTTTCGTAGTTCTTGATACCCATGACACAGGGAATCCTAATGTGGGGTCAGGACTATGTTCGTGACTGTTGGGTGTGTTATGTTAATAATACTAATAATAATAATGTTAATAAACATGTATTAATGTTAGTAATACATGTTTTTTTGAAATGGGACAGAATGGGGATATCCGAACCATAATAGATACGGGAAAACTGTTACTCATTTTGTATGAAAACTATTTTGGCATAGTTATTTTTTTGGACAAGCGTGAGTTCTCCATAAAAATGAGTTGTTTTGATAAAAAAAAATTAATGCGCATCGACTCTATTTAATTTAAGGATTGTATAGGAAGAAAAAAATCTGAGCAGTAGAAGTTCTAGTAGAAGCAATCTGGTACCTACGTTAATAAAACTATCACAATAAATTTTCAAACTGGCCTCCCTCTTGGTGTTTCCAAGTACGAGCACGTTTTAGAACACCTCTAGTGGCCTTAGACAAAGATATTCTTATTAAAATTTTACTAACTTCTACAGCTCTGATTTTTTCTCATTTCATGAGACTATCAGAGCAGAAGAACAACATTCATCACACATCTTCATCATGGTTCCAAAGACAGTTTTCCCGTATCTCTTATGGATTCAGATTTCAGATATGCCCATACTGTCCCATTTTAAAAAAACACCCTGTTTAGCCAATTGTGAATGAATCTGTATTTGCGGTTGCCTTCCTGATACAACCCATTCCCTTAACCTAGCATCAATATAACTATCTATTAAGTATTAATAATAGCTTAGATAGGTAGGTTTACAAATAAAAATGTGTATTTCATTTGTTGTTAAAAATAAAAAATATATCAGATAAAACAAAATTATTTATTAAACATATTAAACAGTATTCAAAATAGGTAAAACAATCACAGGTCGTCGTTCATTAAAGTCTTACATAATTATGATATTACATTTACTTATCGTAATATCTTGCATATTATCATACTATTTTTTTGTTTCATTACAGTAATAAGAATTAAAGTTATACCAAATAGCTATAAATCAAAATAACATTAATTAAAAACACACACATACTCTTTTATTTAAATCTGCTTACAGCTTACTCAAAATAGGCACAACAATCACAGGTCGTTCATTGGAGTCTTAAAAATTATTATTAAATTTACCTATCGTATTATTATATTGCGCATTATCATAATACCAACGTGAAAGTCTGCCATATGACTTTTTTCAAAAGTAAATAGTTACGTACAGCACAAATTTTAGAAAAATTACGACTATACACCACGTACTTTATACTATTCTCCTGCTGACGAGCGTGGTCGCGGTCGGTGCTCATGATGATGGACCTCTAAATGGTCAACGAAACGTCAGCAGGAGAATAGTAAAGTACGTGGTATATAGTTATAATTTTTCTAAAGTGGTACCAAGCCACGATAATTTCAATACTATTTGCACAAATTTTCATAATTTTTCAGTGGAATTAACACCTTTTGTGATATAAAAATATTTTTGGTTTCGTTATAGTTATAAAAATAAAACCAACAAATTAAAAACACTTTTATACTCTTTTCATTAAATCTATGTACATCGTACTCAAAACGGGCACAACAATCACAGGTCGTTTATTTAAGTCTTTAAAAATTATTATAAAATTTACTTATCGTAATATCTTGAGTATTATCATAATACCAAAGTGAAAGTCTGTCATATGGCTTGTTTAAAAAGTAAGAAGGTACCTACAGCACAAATTTTATATTTTTCTATGATATCAAAACCTCAAAATCTTTTTTGTTTCGTTACAGTAATAAAAATTAAAGTTATACCAGATAACTATAAATCAAAATAACATGACTTAAAAACACATACATACTCTTTTAATTAAATCTACGTACAGTTTAGGTACTCAAAATAGGCACAATAATCACAGGTCGTTCATTTAAGTCTTAACAAATTATTATAAAATTTACTTATCGTAATATCTTGCGTATTATCATAATACCACAGTGAAAGTCTGTCATATGGCTTGTTTCAAAAGTAAGAAGGTACCTACAGCATAATTTTTTATATTTTTTTGTGTTTTAATATCTAATTTTTTTTTGTTTCATTTCAGTAATAAGAATTAAAGTAGGACCAGATAAATGTAAGTAAATCAAAATAACATGACTTAAAAATACACACATACTCTTTTAATTAAATCTGCGTACAGCTTAGGTACTCAAAATAGGCACAAGAATCACAGGTCGTTCATATAAGTCTTTAAAAATTATTATAAAATTTACTTATCGTAATACCTTGCGTATTATCATAATACCACAGTGAAAGTCTGTCATATGGCTTGTTTCAAAAGTAAGAAGGTACCTACAGCACAAATTTTTACAAGTATTCTTATTTGTGATATCAAAATCTCAATTTTTTTTGTTTCGTTACAGTAATAAGGATTAAAGTTATACCAGATACCTATAAATCAAAATAGCATGACTTAAAAACACACGCTTACGCTTTTAATTAAATCTGCGTACAGCTTACTCAAAATAGGCACAACAATCACAGGTCGTTCATTAATGTTATGTACAGTATTTTAAAAGTGGACATAATAATCACGCCGGCTTAGTAAGTTAGTGCCGTTATTCGCACGTATACATAATTGCATGGGGTATAATATTCATTCTACAAGATTGTTGTATTTTGCAATATAAATCGTTATAACATTCATAAGTTTTGCTATTTATTCTATAACAATGTGACTTGTAATGACCAATTCCTGTCTGATCCACAGAAGGCTCATATTCAACGATAGCTAAAATTAAATATATTTTCTTGTTTATTTCTATATTGATGGGTATATCATTGATATTTACATAAACATCATGAAATTCAAAAATTATCAGATTGTTTAAACTATAATTGTATGTTACGAAACCTATTTCACAATAGTTACAGGTAGTAAAATCATTAGCATTCATTAGACACGATTCAACGGACTCTTGTAAATTCTTTACTCCTTTCTGTGTTATGATATTCATATTAAGTGGTATGTATTTGCATAAATACGGTTTGAAAGATTTGTGCACATTACATGTTCTAGTGGAACATGTTTTTTTTCTAATTGCAGAAAAGTATATGTTACTAATACAGACATCGTCAAAAATTTTAGTAACATTACATGCACAGTCGATAATTGTATGATATTTATGACAAGAACCGCTTTCATAAGAGTTAAATACTTTTGCTAGTAAATTTTGACGTTTTTCATATATTCTTTGAGTATATTTTTTTGCAGTGGATAATTCCTTTGTTATTGATGTGAAATCGTCAGCTGGCTTAGAAGAATCTACTTTTTCTTTGAAAGCGGCTCTGTCCTTATATGCGATGGCGAAAGCTTGCGCTATTGAGTCAAAAGCACAGGTGTTACTCAATGTTTTGTTGTTAAATTTGGAAGTGGCCACGTTGCCATTTTGAAGTATATATATCGGCCTTACAGTGGGTCTTGCTTTGTTATGAGGAATAGAAAGTCCTCGCCAATTTTCTACTTCAATTGGATTGTCTTGGAATATTGATTCTAATTCAAAATCATTACTGAATATCCGTTTGTGTGTCTGTTTGTTGTCATTGTTGGCTTCGAATTTATGTTTAACTGCCTTTGATGAAATTGATTTTGATGATTCTGAATTAAAGTCACAGGTTTTAGTGTAATTATTTTTTAAAGCGGTGACTTTACCATTTTGTGATAACAAATATAGTGGTCTTGCAGTGGGATTCGCTTGATTTTGATGAATAGGAATACCCAACTGGTTTTTTTCAATAGCATCGTCTTGAAAATTGGATTCGATCACGAAATCATTTCTAGATGACTGTTTTTGCGTCCGTTTATTGCCATGACTGGCTTCCAGTTCAAGTCTTGACGAATAAATAGAAAGATCTCGTGTTTGTTCTAACTCAATGCGGTCGTCTTTATTCATGTTATTGTAATCTTCCCCATTACTAAATATCCCTTTTTGTGTCCGTTTGTCTCTATCACTGGCTTCCCATTTTGATTCATTGCAATAATCAAAATCTTGTGAATATTCTTTTTTAACGAGCATGTCTTGTTTTCCAATGTTGTCTGAATTAAAATCATTATTGAATATTTGTTTTTGTGCCCCTTTTTTTGTGTTCTTAAAACCGGTTAATTTTAAGTATTCACTGGAATTCAGTTTTACTGCCCCGTTAATATAACTGTAATGCTGTATAAGAAATTCATCTAATCGCACTCGTTCGTCTTTTGTGGTAAAATAAATTGTTTTTATATCTTTAAAATGATTTTCAACGTTAGAGCTACTCGCATCTACTTTAGCTCCAATAAAATATTTATTCATCACATTGCCCCACATAGGC
Organism: Epirrita christyi; assembly: GCA_951392215.1. Lineage (NCBI taxonomy): Eukaryota > Metazoa > Arthropoda > Insecta > Lepidoptera > Geometridae > Epirrita > Epirrita christyi. Next base: position 9,421,803 of record OX595852.1, read on the forward strand.
AGTTTTTTCAATAGCCTTTTCATAGTATCATTTATTTCTGGCAAATAATACTCATTTTTTTTGTGCGTTGTGGGTTCAAATAATTCCAAATATAATTTCTCCGTTTCTACATTATTATCATAAAACGTGATAAGAGGAATCACACTGTCTTTGACATCATATTCCACGTCCTGCATTGTAATGTCTAAATCAGTTTCTGGATCATTATCCATTTGTTCAATGTAAGAACAGTTTGTTTTCATTAAAGATTCCAAACGATGTAAGGCTTGTTCACATTTAGATTGTGTTCCAATCAAGTCAGGACTCGTAAATTTATGTAAATACAGTATTATTACATCAGCTATAACGCAATGCACTTCCTTATAACAGATAAGTCGTTGAATTAATTTGATGCAATTTATATAAAAATATTTGCATTTTTCTGCCGCGGTGCCGAAACAGCTTTGTTTGTATAATTTTTTAATAAAATGAGATTTGTCTAATCGTATGTAACAAACTGGCACTTGAGTGTTTTGTCCTTCTAGAAGTGAAAAACAATGTTCTAAATAATTATTGCAATCTGTTTTTAGGAAGACATTAGTTATAGCTCCAAGTAAAGCAGAAGAATCGTCACTTATGATCTCATTTGGAACGCATCGATTGATCACCCAGGTTTTTAACCAAGCGGCTATTGTTTCAATGGTATGCGACTCTGAAGCCATATAACAAAGTGGAACACTAGTACTTATGGTATAAGCAATTAGAGCATATAAAAATATATGTTTGGCTTTTCTACATTTCAAATGGTCATTAACTTCTGGAGGTGCAATCTTTTGAAATATCGACCCAGTAGCATCGATGGACAATATTTTGTATGTGCTTTTCAACAACTCATCATAGAAACGGCTCTGCTCATTAGTCCAGAAATATAAATAAAATGGAACTAGACAATACTTTCGAATAAACGTATCATATGGTGAACTGTAAGCCATGGCGTAAATTGAAATAATCGGGTTTTTATCAAAATGAAGAGCGCTTTTAGCATCATGCCGCATTTTTCTCAAATTACCCAACTTGGGTAGAGTCGGAGGTTCCTTTGGATTGCCCACGTCTATGACTTCATCTGCCATTTTATGTCTCACTTTTAGTGCTTTTTCATACTTTAACTTTTCCTTCAATTTTTGAACTCTTTTTGGAGTAAGTCACAACTTAACATTTGGGTCATGCAAAAATTGTTTTTTAAATTCGCTGATTTCACATGTAACTTGTACAAAATTCTGAGTTTTAGAGGATAATGTCAATAAAAGATTAGCTCCACATTGGGTACATTTGCCAGTGCATGTTACATCAATTGCTTCTAAATTTGTAGGCGCATAATTATTTTTAAACGCAAATGTACAATCTAAGTCTGTTTTAGCAAAAATTTGATCTTGTAACTCATTAGTCCAACTATTTTTAGGCATCCGGTGGTTTATAGGTTCAATTTTTTTAAACTGATAAATATCCATATCAAAAGTAATTCTTAGTTCAGAAATAGTTTCACCATCGTCAAATTCTTTTTTATCAGACATATCAACATCACCGCTGACATCATCGAAAAAGAAGCTTTTATTGCGTTTGATTGACATATATATAGCTTTAATACACATTTCATAATTAAAATTTTCACTTAATTTCTGCTGTATGGATTTATAAACATTATGAGTATGGGCAGGCAAAGATAAATCAAATATGTCCTTATATTTAGATACTACAGATCTTTGATCACTTAAAGATATAACACTTTTTCTTCCCGCCATTTTGATAACCTCGTACGTTAAATTGTTCGAAAAGGATGTAAACAGTTTCAAAAAAGTACGATAGCTCAGTGCTTGGACATTTTCCTTTCATCTGAGGGTTTCAGATGAAATCAGGAACCTGGACCACAACACCTATAGCAATGTCTATATAGGTACTTACTTAATATTAATTTGACACGCACATGCCCGCGGAGGCGCATTACCGCGCCACGCGCCACACCTCATCCATCCGTATTTTGACCACGGGATGTGGTGGCATATCCACTGCACTCCGTCACGACGCTGTGACACCTTGACACACCAGGCTACGCCATCGTCTTCTAAAATGTAAAATAATTTCACAGTATGTTAATATATATAATAAGCATTATAGGTACGTGAGGGATTACACCAGGGGATGGATAGCACCATCCACCTGAATACTTAACACTAAACTCTGTGATCACCAATCCAATTCCCCCATTCCCCCACCAACTCCCCCATTGTATTTGAATACAAAAATGTGCTTTTTTTAGGGTTCTCGCGTATTATCACCAGCCTGTTTACGTCCACTGGACGAGGCATTTTTGATTCATGGGGGACGCCTCCCCTATCAATGGGGGTGATAATACGTGAGAAAACTATAAAAAATGCACATTGAGGCACTATAGGTTCAACGAAAATTTTTGTATAACATAAAATAGTAACAAACACCCAACAGTCACATCGATACATAGTCTTGATCTCACACTGGGATTCCCTGTGTCATGGATATCAGGAACTACATGTACCATGGTATCACAACACCCAGACTCGAAACAAATAAATGCAGATCATGCAAACATTTGTCCCGCAACGGGAATCGAACCCGCACCTCTTGCGTCTCAACCACCTACTCGCCCGCCCACACACACAGACCACAGAGGTTGCCTTCTTCAGTTCATCGTCGTCTTATGAACTGAAAAAGGCGAGCGCACCTCTGATACCGTGTTATTGTCTACAAAATATGATTATAAAAATGCCTTTTTAAGTTTAAATTTTGTTGATGAACTCACTAACTTAATTAATAATTAAGAATTTGAATGTTTTTTTTTTATTAATCGTTTAATTACCAAATATTTCAAAAATTAAAACGTGTAAGAAGTAAGTCTAAATTGTATTGTAATTTAAAAAAGAATCTTTGATTTATTTTGTTATCAAGTGAAGTAATTCAAATTGTGTATTGCAAAAAAAATGAAGAAAAACTAGGGAATAAAGGTTCTCGAGTAGAGACCACAAACCGGACGACGCGGTATAGGAAGGTTCTCCACTAGATGGACTAAAGACATTATAAACGTCGCAGAAATTCGGTGGGTTGAGGCGACTTAAGAGCGTTTGTCGAGGCATTCTAGAGGGGTGGCCTATATTCACCAGTGGACTTCTACAGGTTGTTGACATGATGATAATGAAATAAGTTATTTTGATGTATGTGTAAACCAGGTTGCGCTTTGATTATAACTGTAACTGTTTAATTTAAAAATAAATAAAAAGTTAATACAAGGTAAAAATGAGTTACCTACCGCAGAAAATCATAGCCAACGTATGTTACCCGCCGGCGTAGTGTGGTGTTGCCGGCGCTTTCTCGCTGGCTTACATCGTTGCCGCCACACGTTTTAGCGCTGGCGGCGCGTGTTGTGATGATGGACGGTCACTCTTCTTCAGAATACTTGTGTTTTGTGGGTTTGAGATATTGTATGCGTAGTCTACGCTACGACGCTAAGCCAAAGCGCAGCACCTGCCACCTTCTGCAAAAAATATTCAACAATTTTACATTCACTATTCACTAATTAAATATTAAGTTTTTGAACTCCGTAACACAATAAACTTTAAGCTAGCAAATTGATTATAACTTAAGTCTGATTTGAATCTACGAACAATTCATTCAGCCTTATTTCAATTACTTTATTGAATTAATAAAAACCAAATATTTAAATTACTTTTTGCTAGTTTGTTCAGTGACTGGCCGTCATGAGTTGAGTGCCCGAGCTCGAATGATTCCCCACTCGGTTTGCCTCTATGTAACCAACTCAGTCGGTCCCGAAAATCATACATAATTGTGTTCATCAAACTTGTAAACAACTTTTTACAAACCCAAATAATTACCTTCCGTTTAACGAAAATACTCTAGCTCTTACGAAATTATGTTTAAGGACTAAAATCGCATCTCATTATCCCTATTTGCCGACTTCCATTGTTCTCTGACAATCTTATCTCTCTCCAACGGATATAAATGTAGTAACCTATTTGTAGTGACTTAAAGGTCCTAATCGCGTAACAATCCATTTAACCCAACTTCCAACTTATAAAATTTCTTTTGTGTACATAGATCCGCTCGGACGACGTAGGTATGCCAAAATCCAGTAAATTACACGTAACGCAACGTCTTCTGCGTTTGCATAATGAATCCTAATACAAGTATGTTTAGCATGAGTATCGTGTGATATTTATTTAAGAATAGTCTAATGTTTTTGTGTACTTAAAAACCGTTGGGCTTCTAAGGGAAATATTGACATAGCAAAACTTATATTCTCACGTTCTATTATTTACTCAAGCAAGCTTGGACATAATATAAAAATTTTGCTCGGGTATTTTTTTGTTACTGATTAGGTTCTGGCTCGTTCGTTTTTTTTATCTCTACCTAAACTTTATAAGGATTTGCGTGTGATACAATTTAGGTATTATTGAATCGATTATCCTTGGTCATTATAGCTGTAAATATGCTATCTACGTTAACAATGTTACTATCAATGTTAAAAATTTGGCAATTTTAATTAAATCGATCTTTGTCAGATCGATTTGATGATATTTTTAGGGGTCCAGTCCGTACCCAAAGGGTAAAACGCACCCTATTACTAAGGCTCCGCTGTCCGTCCGTTTGTCCGTCCGTCCATCCGTCCGTCTGTCACCAGGCTGTACCTCATGAACCGTGATAGTAAGACACTTGAATTTTTCACAGATGATGTATTTCTGTTACCGCTATAACAACAAATACTAAAAAACAGAATAAAATAAATATTTAAGGGGGCTCCCATACAACAAACGTGTTTTTTTGCCGTTTTTATAGATAATGGTACGGAAACCCTAATAAACTGACCCATGATTTTTATTTTTTATACTACTTTGCAAGCAAACAAGCATACGGCCCACCTGATGGAAAGCAGTAACCGTCGCCTATGGGCGCTTGCAACACCAAAGGTATCACACGCGCGCTGCCGACATTGAGACATAAAGATGAAAAGTCTTATGTGCATGTGCCTGTAATTTTACCGGCACCCGTACCCTACAAACCGAAACACAGCAATGCGAACACTACTGCTTGGTAGCAGAAATAGGTAGGTACGGTGGTAGTACTTCCCCGAACGAACTCTTACACAAGAAGTTTTACTACTAACCAACCAAATATCCAAGAAAACAATGTATGTTACTCGGATTGTAACACCTTGCTTTACGTCACTAGCCAGTTGCCACTAGCCTTATATACCATTTTTAACTTGTAACATTTTTTTCTATAATGAAATTAAAATAATCTATAAATTTTTCTACATGACTGTACCAAAACACTAAAATATTGTTCTATGAATTTAAGAAGGTGGGTGCCATGTATTGGGATTTCGCTTTTTTACAGTCATTCGAATTTGGTCGGTTAATAATTTGGCTGGGTTATCATTCATTCATTCAATCCCCTGAAACGTTTCATTTTAGTTTTTTAATGATATAACGGTAATTGTTTGATGGATTCAACTGAAAATTGGTGTATGTGGAGTTGAATAGAGGCACTAATTATTGGCTAAACACGTTTATGGACAACACGTAGAAAGCTCGTGTATTTGGAGATCAAAATAATTTCACCACCGGATTATTTTAAAGTCTCTGTATCTCGTAAATAACGTAACGTAGGCTTATGAAATTTTACCAAATAATGTGGATTAAACAAAGGTATAATTCAAAACTATTATAAAGTTCGTAAGTGCCTTTGTTTGAGTGCTCGGAGCTATTTTAGTTTTATGGAAAAAGCCCAATATAATACGAAAGGAGCATTTTTATAAAGAAATTTAACTGGCACAAATTACTTTAAATAAACACTTATATTTGTAGAAAAAATCATGATTGTGCGGTTAATAGTATCGGAGATACAGCCATTTTTAAAATGTTCAGCCAGCAAAAACTGAAATATCTCTGAAATCCTAGGGTCCACAAATTCAGGGTTTGGATGCACATTTAGCACAAATTAAAATCTATCTTTCTAGCTACTTTCTGCTGACCTAGCCCCACCAGGGAAAAAAGTTTTTGCTGGAAGGCCGTTACCCCAGCAAAAACAGTTTTTCATGAATAACTCAAAAACGGCTGAAGGCACTAATTTTTTATTTCAGGCACATTTACAGGAGATTATATACGAATTATCCGTGTTATTCACATCCTGAAAGGACACAAGATTTTGCTAGGATAACGCACACCTTTTCAGATAGTAGTGAACGAAATTAACTAGAGATACAGAAGATAGATACGTATCTTGTCGTTCAAAAGATTTGTATCTCTCTTTTCTTTTCAGTGATTCATTTTGCGCATCTTTGACTACAATACAAGACCTACTTTGCTATTAGCGTAGACAGAGTGTGCGTTATCCTAGCAAAATCTTGTGTCCTTTCAGGATGTGAATATCACGAATAATTCGTATTTAATCTCCTGTAAATGTGCCTGAAATAAAAAATTAGTGCCTTCAGCCGTTTTTGAGTTATTCATGAAAGACAGATTTTGCTGGGGTAACGGTCTTCCAGCAAAAAATTTTTTCCCTGGTTGGGCTAGGCCAGCTGAAAGTGGCTAGAAAGATAAGTTTTAATTTGTGCTAAATGTGCATCTAAACTCTGAATTTGTGGACCCTAGGATTTCAGAGATATTTCAGTTTTTGCTGGGGGAACATTTTAAAAATGGCTGTATCTCCGAAACTTTTAACCGCACAATCATGAATTTTACTACACATATAAGTGTTCATATAGGGTAATTTGTGCCAGTTAAATTTCTTGATAAAACTGCGCCTCTCGTATTTTAATGGGATTTTTCCAAAAAACTAAAATAGCTCCTAGCACTCAAACAAAGGCAACTATGAACTTTATTTAAATGCAAACTTATACCATTCTTTGTTAAGCAACATTTGGTAAAATTTCATAAGCCTACGTTAAGTACTTTACGAGATAGAGAGACTTTAAAATAATCCGGTGGTGAAATTATTTTGACCTCCAAATACACGAGCTTTCTACGTGCTGTTCATTAACGTGTTTAGCCAATAATTAGTGCCTCTATTCATCTCCACATACACCAATTTTCAGCTGAATCCATGTGATAATTACAGTAATATCTCAAAATAACTGATCTGATATGATTTCAAGCTATTAACCCACCAAATTCGAATGACTATTAAAAAGCGGCAGTTTCATAATTCATGCTAACCTCTCTTAGTTGTTGGTATTGTAATGTAATTTGTTTGGTACAGTCGCCTACAAAATAGCTTGGGTTGTTCATACACGACGGAACCGTGTCGGTATCTAGGCATTTGCGGTTAAGTTTGTGTATGATTTATGGTTCGTCGATCAAGTCGAGTACCTAACCTACCAAGCCAACCGAACAATTTGGTCTTAAATCAAGTCTTAAAAATTGTTATAAAATTTACCTATCGTAATATTATCTTGCGCATTATCATAATGCCAACGTGAAAGTCTGCCATAATCGCTTTTTTCAAAAGTAAGTAGTTACGTACAGCACAATTTTTTTTTTCAAATTTTTCCGTGGGTTTACCACCTTTTGTTGTATCAAAATCTCAAAATCTTTTTGGTTTCGTTATAGTTATAAGAACAAAAACAACATTCATCAAAGACACATATATACTCTTAATTAAATCTATGTACATCGTACTCAACTCAAAATGGGCACAACAACTACAGGTCGTTCATTAAAGTCTTAAAAAATTATTATAAAATCTACTTATCGTAATATCTAAGCGTATTATCATAATACCAAAATGAAAGTCTGCCATATAGTTTGTTTAAAAAGTAAGAAGGTACCTACAGCATAAATTTTTATAATTTTTTTTGATGATTTCAAATTCTCAAAAACTTTTTTGTTTCGTTACAGTAACAAGAATTAAAGTTATACCAGAAAGCTATAAATCAAAATAACATGACTAAAACACACACATACTCTTTTAATTAAATCTGTGGACAGCTTACTTAAAATAAGCACAAGAAGCACAGGTCGTTTAAAAATTTACTTATCGTATTATCATAATACCAAAGTGAAAGACCAGAGGACCAGAGTTTGACGACCACTTTCGCGTGGAGGCGAAGGTTCACTTGCGATTCAGGAGGTTGCGGGTTCGATTCCTGCCTCGGAAAAAATATTATTACGATCTGAAGGTATTTGTTCAGGGTGTTCTGGGTATTTTCTATCCTATCCTTCCTACTAATATTATAAACGCGAAAGTTTGTGAGTATGGATGGATGTTTGTTACTCTTTCACGTAAAAACTACTGAATGGATTTTAATGAAACTTTACAATAATATAGCTTATACATCAGAATAACACATAGGCTACAATTTATAAAGATATTGTGTGAATCCTATCCTACTAATATTATAAACGCGAAAGTTTGTGAGTATGTATGGATGTTTGTTACTCTTTCACGTAAAAACTACTGAATGGATTTGAGTGAAATTTGGAATGGAGATACTTTACGCCCTGGATTAACACATAGGCTACTTTTCATCATCATCATCATCATCAAACGCGAAAGTTTGTGAGTATGGATGGATGTTTGTTACTCTTTCACGTAAAAACTACTGAATGGATTTGAGTGAAATTTGAAATGGAGATACTTTACGCCCTGGATTAACACATAGGCTACTTTTCATCATCATCATCATCATCATCATCATCAATTTTCATCATTATTCACGCGGGTGAAACTCCGGGGCGCAACTAATTGCGCAACTAGCTGCCCGCGTGCGACTTCGTTCGCGTGATCCCGGTGTTTTGCCTAATTGATATATTTTTGAAAAAATTAAGACAACTTTTTGGCGTATGAATCCACTTTCTACTATGCCATGATCGCCTGGTATTATGAACATCAAAACCATCTGTCTATGCATTCTTTTCTCTTTCTTTCCTTCTATCCTTCCTACTAATATTATAAACGCGAAAGTTTGTGAGTATGGATGGATGTTTGTTACTCTTTCACGTAAAAACTACTGAATGGATTTTAATGAAACTTTACAATAATATAGCTTATACATCAGAATAACACATAGCCTACAATTTATAATGATATTGTGTGAATTGTCTATAATATGACGATAAGTGTCAAGTAAGTTGGAAAAAATCCGAGCGGTCCGACGCACGGCGGGTGAGGTGGGGGAAGAAGTCGCTTATCGCTGAGTGCGCGACAGACGCGGGCAGACGAGTGAGGGAAAACGTCATTGCCGGTTGTGTCCGTTTTACGAATTTTCAAGGCACTAGCGATTTGTTAAAAACGCATTGTACTTAAAGTAATATAGTATAGACCCAAGGTTAGGCAAGTAACTAAATAGGCAAATATTGCATTTTTAACCGACTTCCTAAAAAAGGAGGAAGTTCTCAATTCGGACTTTTTTTTTTTTTTTTTTTTTTATTGTTTGTTACCGCATATCTCTGGCGTTTATGAACCGATTTGAATTTTTTTTTTTTATTTGAATAGATATACTTCCAGATCGGCCCCAGGTTCATTGGTTCAGAATCCAGTTCTGATGATGGAATCCATGAGGAATTGAGGGAACTCCTCAAATATTGTAGGCATACATATGGCGATTTTGATATTTTCAGCAACAAACCAAGCATTTGCATTCAGAAAGTATCATAATCCTTTCACCACTATGGTTCTTTCATCATTTTTTTTTTCATCCAAATATTTAGTCGAATACAATGGCGGAAGTCGGTTTTTTAAATGAAAAGTTATTTAAGTATAATAAACATAATAATAACTACCGTACTGTATTTTTTGGAAGTGTAGAAAAAGCACGTACTAAGAATTATGTCGCGAAAATTATTTATGTGATAATTTCATAATGTTAGTTATTTTCTTCGCCACGCTTATATAAGCTACTCGAAATACTAATCCTGCGCAGACGAAGTCGCGGGCACCAGCTAGTGTATAATCAAAAAATGTCTATCTATGTAATGTATTGTATTAAGTATATCAGTTATCTAGTACCCATAACACAAGCTCTGCTTAGCTTGGGGCTAGATAATGTTCTGTGAAATGTCCAGCATTTATTTATTATTTATAAAGTCTGCCATATAGCTTGTTTCAAAAGTAAGAAGGTACCTACAGCATACATTCTCAATCTCTCATCTCAAGTCTCACTGGCGATGACGTAGGCTGGTGTTGACCATCATGTCTCGGAATAACCAAGTATAGGTATTATACATAATACCTATTCAAAAAGGTATGACTACCTTTTCTATATTATAAGTTTATACCATGGTTTGAACCAAAGTGCAGTCGGCTGACTGGTTATTTGTATGGTGAATATGATGAGCGCCCCTAGCGGACTTGTTGAGAACCTCAGTATCAAACATCAAAAACCTATCTTCACGCAATTTGGTAGTTAGGAAATGAGCGCAATATTTAGAGTAGGTCGACCAATAAATGCAGCACTACTGACGATATAAACAGGCTATGAACCAGTGAATCTGGTGTATTATACTATTCAAATCCGTTTATTAGAAACATTCGATTGTCTTTTGCAGCACTCCCTCACTAGGGGGCGTTTTTAACCAATTAACTTTTCTATAAGTCATACAAACCGACTGCAATTAATTAAATTATAACTAAAACAGTAACAACCTTCAGTCGGTATCGGTATCTTTTCCATAGCGGTTAAAAAAAGAGAACGTGATTAAACTGTTTTTCTTCTTATATGCCATTTTTTACTTGTTATATTATTTTCTAAAATGAAATTAAAATAATCTTTAAATTTTTCTACATGACTGTACCAAAACACTAAAATATTGTTGTATGAATTTAAGAAGGTGGGTGCTATGTATTGGAATCTCGCTTTTTGACAGTCATTCGAATTTGGTCAGCTAATAATTTGGCTGGGTATTTATTCATTCATTCATTCCCCTGAAACGTTTCAATTTAGTTTTTTAATGATATTACGGTAATTGTTTGATGGATTCAGCTGAAAATTGGTGTATCTGGAGATGAATAGAGGCACTAATTATTGGCTTAACACGTTAATGGACAGCACGTAGAAAGCTCGTGTATTTGGAGGTCAAAATAATTTCACCACTGGATTATTTTAAAGTCTCTCTATCTCGTAAAGTACTTAACGTAGGCTTATGAAATTTTACCAAATGTTGCTTAACAAAGAATGGTATAAGTTTGCATTTAAATATAGTTCATAGGTGCCTTTGTTTGAGTGCTAGGAGCTATTTTAGTTTTTTGGAAAAATCCCATTAAAATACGAGAGGTGAAGTTTTATCAAGAAATTTAACTGGCACAAATTACCCTATATGAACACTTATATGTGTAGTAAAATGCATGATTGTGCGGTTAAAAGTTTCGGAGATACAGCCATTTTTAAAATGTTCCCCCAGCAAAAACTGAAATATCTCTGAAATCCTAGGGTCCACAAATTCAGAGTTTAGATGCACATTTAGCACAAATTAAAACTTATCTTTCTAGCCACTTTCAGCTGGCCTAGCCCAACCAGGGAAAAAAGTTTTTGCTGGAAGACCGTTACCCCAGCAAAATCTGTCTTTCATGAATAACTCAAAAACGGCTGAAGGCACTAATTTTTTATTTCAGGCACATTTACAGGAGATTAATTACGAATTATTCGTGATATTCACATCCTGAAAGGACACAAGATTTTGCTAGGATAACGCACACTAGACAGAGTAACCGGTCTACTGCTATTAGCCTACTCTCGGAGCGGACCAATTATTGGTCTGTGAATATACTAACTGTAACCATGGTAATGTTGTATGTAAACAAATTTTTTATGTCAATCATCGTACATTTTCATCCTTAGCACAATCATAATCTCGTCGAACGACAGAATTGTTAGAAAGTTTGCAGTTATCTAGTCTAAAACATGCATAATGGAAAAGGAATTGGGAGCAGATATAATAAAAGCAACTCAGGCATCGCTAGGAAAATACGTGAAGCGTCCTCCACTGAGTGAAAAACTACTTAGAAAACCACCTTTTCGATTCTTGCACGATATTGTATCAGCCGTGAGTAATATTCAATATGTAACTTGTCAGTCTATATTTTATAGGTAGCATACTGCGTAGTCATTCAGAATACCTACGAAACAGTTTTTCACGAACGCGAACAATACCTATGCACGACATACGAATACCTAATAGGTATTCGTATGTCGTGCATAGGTATACCTATGCACGGTAGTACGAAGAACAGGCATGGTTAGGTAGGTACCAGTCTACCTAAACAGACTAGGTATATTGAGGCCCATTGTATTCCTTGGAATTAGTTTCAGGGAGGACTGGGGCTAAGATTTGTTTGAGAATTTCCTACTTTTTGTCATTGTTTCCATAATTTTCAGGTACACAAAACGACTGGATTCTTTGAAGGCTTGTTCGAAGAAGATGAACTGATATCAGAAAACGTGAAAGACAGAGACAGCAAAATACTTTTTCTAAATAAAGTAATATCAGTGATAGGTCAGTACATTCTTTAGTTTTATGCTCTAAGTAGGTTTCGTAGGTTGCCTACCAAAAATAAATTATTAAGCAAGTACCTACCGTAGGTACCTACTTGCTTAACAATTTCTTTTGTACCTAGCTAAGTAGGTAGGTATTATGTAGGTAGGTACCTGCCTTCCTACGCACTCCTACCATTGAAAATATTATTAGTAGGTACCTACCTACCTATTTTATTTATGGTAGAGAAGGTAATTGTAGGTACTATTTAATTATATATGATTATATACATAACATACCTACCTACATTTAATTTTAGAGAATTTAGCACAGAATTATGTTTTTCTGAAATATAAAGTTTTACATGTACATAAGTAGGTAATTAATAAAAAATTTGGGCGGTATGGACGAGGGAGAGTCCCCCCCCACCTGCCTGCGATGCCTCACAGTGGTTTGATTCAAAATGATCTTTGTGATTTCAATGAATAAAATTATTTTGTTTTGATTTGATTTCATGACCAAAAAGAAGTTGGACGTAGCGTGCTAAAATAATCTAAGTCGGTATTTTACAAAACTAAGTACGCCATTTTATTTGTCTATCAAACATAAACAAAATTAATAATAGAATAGAATTTAAGTACCTACATTTCGATTGGACTCATGGCTTAGGTGTAAATGTATAAAATATGTTTTATAATTATGAAAGACAACCTACAAACATGTAACCTACAACCTCCTAAGTTTGGCCGATTTTCGGCTCTGTAATCATCACTTACAAGTTAAAACTCACGGAGTCGCCGTCGTTTTGCTCCAGGCGGAGACGGGAGATCTCTGGCGCGGGCAAAGGGATATTTTGATAGATCGTCTATCGGCTTTAGTACCTAAGATACGTGTTTGAGTAAGCAATCTTCACCTCACCAGCCTGCTTACGTCCAATGCTGGGCGAGGCCTCCCCCATTAAATACAATGTGGGGATTTGCCGTATTCACTACGCTTGGCAGGCAGAATGGTGATCGATGTTTGGTGTTAAGGACTCAGGTAGATTCTTGAAAGAGCTCAGCGATCGGTGTTGAAAGTAATGTGTTTCAAACCCTATCGCTACCACACCGAACGGTTGTATAGGGACTGTAAAGTATTAACCATTCGCCAATCTTTCATCCTCCAATTGATTCTAGCATCGCATAAGAAAATCCCATTTAATCTAGATCTCGATCTTCTTAACAGACCTAGTAATAATAAAGTATGCAGCATTCCACGGTGCAATACAACATTCGCTAAGCGCCATTCCTTCTTCTTAGGGCCTTATTTGTGGAGGGTTCCCAACGAGTAACACCCAAACGAGTAACACTGTTACTCGTTGGGATTTTTTGTCCTATCGAGTAACAGTGTAACTCGATGGGATACAAATTAAAAGAAGTATTCCCAACGAGTTACACCCAGTGTAACACTGTTACTCGATAGGACAAAAACATCCCAACGAGTAACAGTGCTACAAATTACGACATTGTATTTGAGTTCGGTTATAAATAATATACGTAGCTATTTAGTTGAAAGTGTCCATACTTCGTTGCTATACTTTATCTTCGTTAGTCCATTTATTATTTTTGTCCATACACTATGAATGCCAAAATATGGCATCTTTAAACATTCAACATATTTTATTACCCTGATTGAAAAAAAATATATTCACTGCTAGTTCAATCTCTAGTCCTTCAAATATGTTCAATAATCAAACAGCAATGGAACGATAAATCTTAATGAAACAACGCAATCGTGCAGTTTGTAATTTTTATGTAGACAACACTGCACTGTAAGATATTGCACAGAATTGCAGCAGAGATAAGTGTTTCCAACGTGGTTGAATTTTATTACTGGCGAAGTATGCAATGAATATGATATAATAATAATATATATGAATATAATATTATATATTATGAATACTGCTCTATATATTTTGGCTGTACAAACCGAACAGATGGAAAAACCCGATAATAAACTTTAAATCTTTGTCTTGTATGTACTTTTTCCCCACAGCATAGGACAACTCAGGAGTAAGCGCAAGCCCATTCTAACTATACTCTTTCTACAGTGAATTACACCAAGCGGCTTAATCTACGTTTGGCACTCGTACTTTTTTTATGGTGAGAATGACGAGCACTCCTAGCGTACTTTTTGGGCAACTCTGTATTGCAATATAAAAAAACACATATCAACTCTTGATTCTATAGTCAGGAGAACGAGTGCAATTCTAAGACAAGACCTGCAGTTCAGAAAATTAACAATTAATAGTGATAGCAACGTTGCCAATGTCTTAAAAAGGATATTTGGTGAAGTTTCCTCTAATGGTGAAAAATGGTTACCTCGTGTCCAGAAATGAAAGTAGATGCTGGCAGCACTTTTGTGCAGTCAAGTTGTCAGTGTGATTCAGTGCACAGGGCACACAATAACGTACAACTACAAAAGTGGCGTCATCCAGTTAATTTCAACAAAACAAAGTATACGTGAAAAAAATGGAGGTAATGTTCTTCTTCGGGGAGGACACCAGTACTACGCCCGAAGAAGACACGTCAGTGGTTTGGAAGTGTGGGCGTGTGTAAAAAGAAAAATTTGCAGCGGACTGTTTCGAGTCGAAGTAAGTAACTAATTATTATGTGCTAATAGTGTTATACGTTCTGCCGATGGATTTTGGCTGAGCTGAAATTTGCCAGTAAAGATGGGCATAGAGAAACGAATTCCTAAAAAACTATGTAACAGCTTAACGCCTAATTTTGAAGTTAGGCGTTTAGTTGCGGCGGGCAAGTAGCCGGCTGAGATGCCGAGATGGTTATGAAATGAGAGTGGTTTTATAAAACCACTCTCATTTCATAACCATCTCGGAATATCCGGATATATAATGCTTCACTGGAAGGAAAGTGGTGGGAGGCAGCAGCGCGGCCTGTCTCTTTCGCATGCACCATACGCTAAGTTAAATTTAGTTCGTCAATAACTGCATATAATAGTAATTGACAATAACTGGATTTTTATTTCCTTGTGTTTTATGATAATGTAGAATGTAGTACATAAAAAGTAAAAAAAAAAAACTAATATTTTAGAGCACAATTAATGTAAAACTGTAATGCGGCGTCCACACGTTTGCCAAACCTCGACAAGCTTCCACAAATTCAAACGTGTAGATGGAGCGTTTGGCTTGGCTTGCCTAGGCTTGTGGGTGCTTGCCGCCGATCCGATCGAGTGTCGGTTTTTCGTGCACAAATCAAAGGAGTTTGCGGCAAGCGTTTGCGAACCATCCACATGTTTGTGTCTCATTAGTATCACTTGGGCACTCGTGGCGAATAGACGTTGCGAATTTACGAAAATGAGTGGAGAAAGATGGTCGATCGACGATACTTTACGCTTTTTAGAAGTTTACCAAGGAGAACCTTGTATTTGGAACCCTAAAGATAAGGAGCATAAGGACAAAAAAGTATCCGACGCATGGAATCGGCACAGTGAAATTTTAAAAATTTCTGTGAAAGAAATGAAAAATAAAAAATAAATACTGATGGTCACATTCCGAAAACATTTAAAGAAAAAACAAGAATCTATTCGGAAATAAGTAAACGGAAAGTAAACGGAAACGGAATTTTCCGTTTACTTTTCGCCTCTTCACTTTGCTTCTTTTTATAATAAAAATAGGTTAATCCAAACGTTATAGCGGACAAAAGCTCGACGTCCGTCATGCTTGCTTCTTCCAACCCAAATACACTAGTAAGGCAAACTCACAAGCGTGTGGATAGCGACGTTTGTCTTACCAAAGTTTGCCAAGCGTTTGTAGAGGTTTGAAGTTTTCGGCAAGCGCCAAGCGTGTGGACGCCGCATAAGTACAAAAGTTTGATTTTAAAGAGGAGTTAATACAAATGTTGTTCGACACTTTGATGTTTATTTTATTAAATTGATTGTTTTATTTTTAAATAAAAAGCAGTGATCAGCCTTTAATTAAAGTGTTTATTTTTAATTTTTAGCTTCACCCAGACAAATATCTTAGTGTCACTCGTTGGGAACTTTTTTCCTATCGAGTAACACTGTTACTCGTTGGGATTTTTTTTCCTAGAAATATTCCCAACGAGTAACACCACTCCCACGGTGTTACTCGTTGGGACAAAAATTCCCAACGAGTAACAGTGTTACTCGTTTGGGTGTTACTCGTTGGGAACCCTCCTTATTTGTATAACAAGCTTCAATTTTACGCGATGACTACCCCTTTCTGCAAAAAAACTCTAAAAACTTAGTTACTTGAGCGGAACTACACGGAAACTGAAAATATTTTCATATTTTTATCTTAAGTAATAACTTTAAATAAACTAGCACTAAATAAAACACACACATAACACACACAGCTAACTTAAACTCTGATATATCAAAGCTTAAACTATAGTTAATAATTATAAGGTAAAAACTAAAAACTAACATTTATTTTTCTATTTTGTCTTTTTTTTTAGTTATGTATTTATTTAAATTATTACTTTTACTTTTTTACTACTTGTATCTAGCTGTAGTGAAGTACAACTTGAAAAATAAATTAATGATGTTTAACTTATTGTCCGGCGGAGGGTATAGGTACGCCATCATACAGGATTTCCTAGTTTGGGTACCTATGTCATCTACTCAGGATTGTAATAATTTTAGAGTCTAATCTGATGTACATACACCAAATTGTTTTGTGAAGTTTGTTAACGCCATAAAATTATTATTATTATTTATTATTATTAAGGTAGATGTTGCTGCTCATCCCCTGGTGTAATCCCTTAGTATGCCTTTTACTACATCCATGGGAGGAGACCGAGGTGTATATTCTTAGGCCGGGCACGCCACGGCACGCACTGCGGCGGACTAGGCGGTATTGTACCGTATAGTACCTTCCTACTAATCACCCAAAGGGTGAACAAAAGAAACTTACTCCATACATAGTTAGCAGGTAGGTAGGTATATAAATAGTGAATAAAAGCTCCATCTGCGTAGCTACCACCCTCGGTACCACTTATTTAAGTAGGTATACTTATGTCCGGACCTATAGGTAGGTATTCATGCAAAGCGCAGTGTTGTAGGATCTATGCAGTAGCTTAGCTATACAATTATTTATCAATAAACCTACTGATACTTACTTAATTTATGTTCAGGTACAGCAACAGGGAAATCATTAACAGTTAAATCTTCTAAAATTGTAGCTGGTCAAGAACCAGATAAAACAAACGAACTACTTCAATGTTTGGCGTTAGCTTTAGATAAAAAACTATCCTCAGATGAAGCTGTGAAGAAATATAAAGAAAGTGCGCAAGCACCAATGTCTACGGAGATAAATCCAAAAGAAAAAGATACAAGTAAGACAGCAAAAAAGGGAAATGATGAAAAAAAACTTTCTTCAAAAAGTAATGAAAAGCTGACAACAAACAAAAAAGAACTCCGGACTATAAATAGGAGCGATACTAATACAAATAGTGAATCTAAAACTAAGAGAAAAGAAATCAAGGTCGCAAAAAATGATATACAGCTGAAGAAGTCACTACAACTGAGAAATAAAAACACATCAGTAGCAGTTACGAATAAAGTTAAACCTTTATCAGATTTGAAAGAAGACCAAAATGTTATTGAGAAAGTGAAAGAAGAAAAGCAAACAGAAGATAATAAAGCAGACGAAGTCCAACAGTTAAATGTGCTCTCCAAAACTGAAAACTCAATAACTAATGATGATCAAATAAACACAACAACTGCAAAGACCCTTATCATTCAAAGTAATGACCAAGAATTTCAGGAACTAAAGAGTTCTTCTTATACAATCGGTGAAAATGATCATAATTCGTCATTGTCTTCACAAGATTTAATGGAAGTCGAAAATAGTGATAAATCTACTGGAAACGCTGCAGAAAATGCTGATGATATTGGATATCAAGCAAACCATAGTCAAGACACTTTTTCTGTTAAGGAAAGCAAAACAATGACATTGAACATTGAACCTGCTTTAATTAGGGATGACAGTATTGATTCTGTTGATATAAGTGGCGAGGTAGAAAAAAGGAAAACTTTTGATAAAGTTATCAGTATTTCTTCAAATAGAAAGCATTACGATGTTGTTAGACCACCAAGTGTGAGACCGTCTTCGTCTAGACCTGGGGCCCCACGGCTCAGAGAGAAGATTGATAATGTAATATCTGATAACGATAACCTACTTTTAGCTAAAGTTAATATTATCACTGAAAATACAAATAATGAAGACGTAAGTACGTCTTTATCGTTGCCTGTTAGATCTTTTTAGAGATAATAACGTTATTTATGTCTTTAAACATGAATCTCTTAAAACTTTACCTAAAAGTTACAAATAAGTTACTAAGGTAACCTAAGTAAAAATATTTTGCTTTCAGGAAGAGGATACTATTATTGTAGTAGAGCAACATACAAGTGATGAATTGACATCAGACAATCAACATGATCCGTTGCAGTTATCATTAAATGAACATGGTCATCTAGTTCAGCAAATTTTAGACTCTCAAAAAGAATTTTCCCAAGTGGGGAAAACTGAAATTGTAAGTTTTAGTTCGGATAAAACTGTTCTTTGAAAATTAGTTACTAGGTAGTTATATGAAATATTCGTCTGTTTTAAAAAGGAATGGCAGTTTGGAGCTCAGAAGGTGAAAGAGGCGGTGAATCAAGAAATAGAACAGTTGAGATTTAACATCCAAGCACTATCCCGAGTGGCAAATCCCTTGGGGAAACTTCTTGATCACATACAAGAAGATGCAGAGGTGATGCGTCAGGAACTTCAACAATGGACTAATGTCTACGATGAAGTTTCCAAGGAAATGCAAAAACAAAAGACGTCAGTTCTAACTTTATGTTACTTGTTTGTTATGAAATTACCTATCTATAACCTACCGTACCTAAAGCTGGATACTACGTAAAGTACACATCCATGAAGTATCGTGTAAAAGTGGTAACCTATATTCATTTTGCACAAATATTCAACAGGAATGACATCAAAATTACAAATTGTACCTAGGTAGATAGATATAATATTGGATTCAAGTGGTTCAGGTGTCTCAGACCTTCGATAGGTCATCTTTGAGCACGAGGCCGGCAATTCCACGCATCACACGCATGAAACAACTCATGCAACATTTTGAGTCTATAATATTGAATCGTTTGTATAGGTAGATTTACTTGACATGGTGCTAATTTACATTGTTTTTATATTACAGAGCAAATGAAGAAACATTAGTTCCACTTCAAACCCGAATAAAACAGCTTAATGTTGATATTCAAGAGAAACATGATAAAATCGATGATCACAAAATATTGATTCACAAGAATGCATTGAGAATTGAAAAGTTACTTACAAATGGGAATGTGCAATAAATTGTAGATAATTTTTAGTTGAACTAAGCATTTCATTTTAGACACTTGCATTTTTTGTTGATTCTTTACGTTTCCTCAATGTACAGCATTGAGGAGTATTTAATATATATGCTAAATGTAACTATTTAACAAAATAAGGGCAAAATTTTGTCCGATTCACTGTGTACCTACACTGAGCCATGATTCACTGTGTACACCTAAGTACACATTGAATCAGTTCCCATTTTGTTTAAAATACCTTCTCACTACGTACCTTTTGAGGTAGGAGGTTCAAGATCTATGAACAAAATGTAGGTATTGAACATGAAGCGTACAATCGAGGTTTCATTTCGACTGCATTAACGGTTCAGCAGCTATGGACCTCTGAAAAAAGATGTGTGATCCCATAATGACCTTCTGCGCTGTCCAATTTTGTACATTGGTAAGTTGAACAAGTCACCATAAACAAACCAAGCCAAAAAATGGCTTTTTATGTTCATAAAATTGTGACTAGGTAGGTCAGGTGGGGTGGGTAAGTGAAACATACTTTACTTTGAATTAAACGTAAGCAGCTCTAGTACAACAGGACTCGCATTTATAATAGTGAGACTGATGCGAAGTTACTCTCTATAATAAAAGTTTGTAACTCTATAGTGACTATAGAGAGTTACAAACTCGTATTAAAAGTCGAGCAATATGCGAGCAATGTTTCCAACACTGCTCACAAAAATAATTGATCCATATCTAATACGAGTTTAGGTACCTACCTAATTATATGTATCCAATGATCTGGGTTAACCCTAAATAATTTACAATTAAAACCACAAATGAGAAAGAACAAACCGGTACAAACAATTTTATATTTATTTAGCAACGGACTCCCAAATAGGCAAAGCCTCTTGGTGACCCATTCTCCTTGGCTTAAGTTATACATTCACATCACATTTCACTCTTATTTTGAAGGTATTATACTTACCCATTTCGATGCAACAGAGTACCTATCCTAGTAATTAAAATAAAATAACTAAACTACCTACTTAAGTATAACCTAAAATTTAACTTTTATTTTTCAGTAGTATTGCATAGGGATGGAAGTGAAAAACTGACCAGTACGGCTAACATGCGCAGCGCGAGAAAATTTTCTCACAGCATTATCTCGTGCTGAGACGGGAATTGACGTGATATGTCTCGTTATGTCTTCATGTCGACCGGTTCGTTTTTCCTAACATGGCCGCCAACACGAGTGCATTTGAGAAAACTCGAGACTATTTCGTTTTCTCGCGGTAAGAAACCGATAACCATAGACTATATTAGCAACACTGTTCAATGTTCTCATTAAATTTTTGTGAAACGGGCTGAAACGGGAATGAAAATAGATAACATGCCTACACATGACTTACAAAATACCCACCTACCCCCGCCTATCCACGGGAGGATACCCATCCATGGGAGGTGACCCATCTATGGGAGGTGACCCATCCATGGGAGGAGACCTACTCATAGGAGGTAACCCATCCATGGGGGTAGACCCATCCAAGGGAGGTGACCCATCCATGAGAGGAAACCCATCCATGGGAGGAGACCCATCCATGGGAGGTGAATCATCCATGGGAGGTGGCCCATCCATGGGAGGAGACACATCCATGGGGGTAGACCCATCCATGGAGGAGACCCACCCATAGGAGGTAACCCATCCATGGGAGGATACCCATCCATGGGAGGTGACCCATACGTGGGAGATGATTCATCCATGGGGGTGGACCCATCCATGGGAGGAGACCCATCCACGGGAGGTGACCCATCCATGGGAGGAGACCCATCCATGGGAGGATACTAATCCATGGGAGGATACCCATCTACGGGAGGAGACCCATAATGGAAGGAGGCACATCCATGAGAGGAGACCCATCCAATTTTCAACGCAAACGGTGGATTTTATTTATCTCATGTCTAGTCTTCGATGAAAATGATCGATGAGATAGAGGCCGTGAGACATGACAAAATGCTATACAATTATTGCATAGTTTATTCAAGCTATACATTCCTAATTGGGTCACCTAACTATGTTATGTATGTACCAATTTTCGTCCAGTAGTTTTGGAGAAAATAGGTTTTGACAGATGGACAGACAGTATACTTACGAGGTTCCGTTTTTGTCATGGGATGTACAAAACAAAAAAAAACACCAATGTATGTGGTGTATATTCTTTGCAGTATTCTTATTACTAACAACAATTTCAGTACAGAGTTTTGCTTTAGAGAATGGTGGTAGTTACCAATATTTAGATAGTTACAATATTATAAGATTTTAATGTTTTTCCAACAGTTAGGAGCATGAATAAGATATAAACAGGTTTTGAATATCCTTTGCTTTGCTAGTTTTATTTATAAATGGCTTCCATGGCTTATATGTTTCCACAACTTTGCCAATATCAATGTTGACATGATTTTTAATGGTAAGACAATGGAGATCCAAGTCTGTCCGCGTTGATCTGAGTGTGAAAGTTCACAGACAATCAAAAGTTTTTGACAAGCTTTTCTAGTTAATACTTTACAGCAATACACAGATTCATGATGGAGATCAGAAGTTTATTCACAATTCAAATTCAATCAATCACAAGTCTTCTCTCTTAATACCTACATAAATGATTGATACCTTGTGTAACATAGCCAGGCAATTACATGAATCAACAAGGCTGTGTTTCACTTATACAGTCTTCTTCATACACTCTTGACACAGTACACAAGGTCTTTTTTTGTGGAACTCTTAACAACCCTTTGCATCATTCGTAATGCATCTCATGAGCGATCTACCCCATTCTCCTGTACCCTCAACCCTACTGTTCCACCTCTGCGCATAATGACACCTGTCCAAAGAAAGTGAGGATGAGAGCACAGTAAATGAATATCACTGATTTATGAGTCTGATTTGTACCACAGTAGTTATAGGCAGACTGGATTACACAAACATAAATTTATTTAACATATCACTAGTGACCACACCCCTGACCTCCTTGACGGCTTTTTAACATATTTGCGGCTCGTTCCATGACCACCATCAGTTTGTGCTGGTTCTCTAAGCGTTCTAAGCAGTTGCTACAGATGGTTTTTGGTAGTGGATCCGACTGAGAAACCTGAAATTATAAAATATGCTTATATTACTTTTATATCGGCATTACCAGCAGGCATTGAAATGAAAAGAGTAATTAGTATACCAAGTCGGTAACTCTGGTCTGGTCTGGCATTGATGTATTACATACTAAAGTCACATTACTCAATGGGTACAGGCAATACGCAATTTTTGCCTAACCCATGACATAGTACCTAGGTACTTATATCGTCATCAACGAAGCCTGTAGCTGGCTTCAGATATCGACTATTCTTGAACATCGTTGAAAACATTATCAGCAATATTATAACCATGTTAAATAATAATTACGTTTATAGAAAGATATCGGCTAATTTTCTCGGATACACAAAGTCGTATGCCCTCGTCTCCGTAGATGTGAAGGACAACACGATGCATTTCAGAGCACAATCTGCAGATAAATCCGCACAACGTTGCCCTCTCTAAGCTTCCCATCGTAAAGTGTATATTATAGCACTAGCACTTTTTAGTTGGTAGTTCGTTTGAAAAGGGGTTTTATTGATTTTCTACTAAAATAATTTTAGAATTATTGTTTTGGTTTATGTTTGTGCGCAATGAACAACAAAGCAAAACAAATATTTGATCGGAATGAATGAAATTAATGATCTGGTTGGACTGTCAGTCTGTTTAGTTCTGTCTTCACCAGACGGTGGACCTTGGACGAAAATTCGTCCAAGCGGTGGACCTACTACCCAAATAATAATTTGGGTAATTTACGGTCCATCCATTGTTAATATTACTGTACTGTATGGTCTATACTGCCCTGCGATTACATACAGTGTCACCAGTATAATGAGGGGGTACCTCACTAGACTGGTGACACCTTAGAGAATTTATAGTAGCGAGATGGCAAGCATACGCTTTCCCCTCTGCCGAAGTATATGAACGGTCGTTCGTGTCAGTTTATAAAAAACTAGTTTAGCCATAGCCACGATCGTTCGCCATTCTGCGTTCATACCTGTCGCTATACGGAGCTCCTAAAAATGATTGGTTGTGCTGTGGTTTCGTGTAAATGGCGGTCGGAAACATAAAATTTAACAAAATATGGAGTTTCTTATCACATTTAAGTAATTGACAACACAATTTAAGCCATTAATTTCACCGTAAAATATATTTTCTTACTGCAAGCTTACGACAGAAATAACGATACGTAATTTCTTGGTACGGGGACAAGTGATGTGAAAACAACGAACGAATGAATGAACGAAAGAGGCTGCAACGATTTTTATGAAATTAACAGGATAGGGAGTTTTCAGGCCGAAAAAACGATCTCAAAGCTGTAAAAAAAACCTGATTCCAAAGAAAATATCAATACCTACCTACATAGTTCAATACCAGCTAAAATATAGGTTAAATGGGCTTGATTATATAGCTGTTTTTGGGGTTAAAAGGGGTTGTAAGGTTATTTAAGAGGGTTGTATTTTAGTTTTTTTCGGTTTTAGGGTTATTTCGTCAATCACAATACGAAATAAGGCAGGTATGCTTCGAATCTCGGTTCGTATGAAAAAAGCAAATCCACGAAAATACATTTTCTTAACAATAAATCGATCCATTTTAAAACCAATAGCTTATATTTTAATTAAAAAATACAATATAAAATGTCTTAATCCCAGCTTATAATAATTGTTAAATCCATGTATGCGGCACCGAATCATAGACCTTCTTATAATCAATATAAGCAGCCGAGAGGTTTCCCTTGCTCCTCCTGACCTTCTGTCTGATGGCCACGTCAATGAGGAGGAGCTCCTTAATACCACGGGACCCAACCTTACATCCATTCCGAGCAGGAGCCAAAATATTGTTTTTTTTAACACTCAATAGTCACATACGTAGTCTTGATCCCACACTAGGATTCCCTGTATCGTAGGTACCTATCAGGAACTACGAGTACCTGGTACCATAACACCCAGACCCGGAACAAATATTTGCAGATCATACATGCCTGATGCGTGTGATTTGGAAACCATATAATTTCAAATCAAATCAAATCAAATCAAATCAAACTGTTTTATTGCGTTCATGTTGTACAAATTAAGATCTTATGGTTAAGTTACAGCTTCAACATGAGCCCGGGTTGGGCACTGCAATATGGAACATGAATTCCAGGTGGTAACAATTATGTGCTACAATTTTATATCTAAAAATAAAAGTACTACAGTCTTAAATTAAGATAACATAAATAGGTGCCGTAAGAAGTTATTTTTCAAAAAATTCCTCCAAGTTATAAAAACTTTTTTTTATTAGGTATGCTTTTAAAACATTTTTGAATTTTAAAAAGCTGGATTCATTCTTTATGTCTTGGGGAATAGTATTATAAATTTTTATCGACATAGCATGTGTTCCGGAATGAAAAATCTGAAGCTTAGAAAAGGGGAGGGCTAATTTTCTATGGGGGCGAAGATTTTGAGGGCGAGAATATTCTTGGAAAAAATCCATGTTTTTTCTGACAAATATACTTATTTCTAGAATATATATACCAATGAGTGTTAGGATGTTTTCGTTAATAAAATAGGGTTTGCAACTTTCCATTGAATTCAGGTTGTGTATAATTCTAAGGCATCTTTTTTGGAGACTAAAAAGTTTCAGTGCGTCTGTACTATTCCCCCATAAAATTATACCATATTGAAGCCAGGCATGGGCATAGGCAAAATAAGCACAGGTTGCTGTTTTTGTATCTGTTGATTTTTTTAATTCGTAAAGGGCATAGGTGAATCTAGAAAGTTTTGTAACTATTTTACTGACATGAGTTTTCCAATTTAAGTTTGTATCTATGTTTATTCCTAGAAGAGGGTAGCTGTTTATAGATTCTATTTGGGTATTTTGAAAAGAGTAATTAATCATAAGTGGTATTTTTTGGTAGGGATGGAATTGTATGAGCTTTGTTTTTTCGAAGTTAAGTTGGAGATTATGTTCTTCGAGCCAGTCCACTATTCTTTGAAGAGACATATCAAGATGTTCATGGAGATTTGAGCCAGTTTTACTAGGTATTACTATTACTATTTTATAAGAAACCAACGCACCACAGGTCTAGATATTAGTGTACTGATCATGAATAAAAAATTTCATGGAGTTTGAAGAAATAATAGCCAAAATAGAAGCAAACTTCGTTCGCGTGCTAATGGATGTACGCGTCCTACCGGTGACCTCTTAAATCCTAAAAATCAATTTAACTGACTATGTATTTTTTGGATGTTTGTTACGCGATTAGTTTTGATCAATATGAATCAATTCACCCATTCAAACATAATAAACATACACCCATAGACAAGATCAATAGACATTGAATAATCTTAATTTCATTCAGTCTTTTACACCCCATCACTAGTTTTTGCGCTATGCACTTTGTTCCTTGCTAAAAGCTATGCTATGCACAGACAAACTAGTCTGTGGATGTATACTGATTACTGTATTGTATGTGAGTGGAGTGTGGTCTGAGGGCATTTGATTGAATATAATTTTAGTCGAACTTCCAGCAAAAGCTTATACAAATACAATTAGGGCCTACAACACATCAGCACTTATAATAATGCCTCAAGATGAAAAACCAAGAGTATACTTGGAAGAGTTTCGTTTGAAGGTAGGTACCCAGCGCTGGCTCTGTAATTCCTGCTAGTCGATTTTATTGATATTTTACACTGTTTTCTTAATTAATTAACATTAGGTACCACAATATCTACTAATATGTATTGACTTGTTCCAAAGCTTTACGATAAGATCATATTATAATATTTTTTATTATAAATTTGGAGGTTATGTTTACGTTTTGTTGCAGAATGCTGCGGAAGATTTTGGAATGGCTGATGAAAAATGGAATTTTAAAAAATTCGCTAAGAAATTTCGCATCGTCATAATCAGAATGAATTCCACTGAAATGGAATTTGATTTAATTGGAATACAGCCTGCATTTGCTAATGCCTTCCGCAGGCTGATGCTCAGTGAGGTTCCTAGTATGGCTATTGAAAAAGTTATGATCAAAAACAATACTTCTATCATACAAGATGAAGTTTTGGCTCACAGACTTGGACTTATACCACTGAAGGCAGATCCTAGGTTGTTTGAATATCGCCCAGAAGGTAATTTTGTTAGTAGTAGAACTTCTTGTTAAAGAGTTCGGCCGGGGGGGTACTACCATCGTACCTATTTCTGCCGCCAAGCAGTAGTCCTTGCATTGCTGTGTTTCGGTTTGAAGGGGTGCTGGTGAAATTACAGGCACATGATACTTTTCATCTTTACGTCTCAGGGTCGGTAGCGCGTGTGATACCTCTGGTGTTGCAGGCGTCCATAGGCTACGGTAACGGCTTTACATCAGGTGGGCCGTATGCTTGTTTGCTTGCCAAGTAGTATAAAAAAATAAAAAAAAAAACATTTCAACATTTTTAATAAATTTTATCCTTTAATAAGTTTTGTAATGCTAAACTATTATGTTAATATTGCAGATGCAACAGATGGCAATGAATTCAACACTCTGGAGTTCTCTCTCAAAGTAAAATGCACTACAAACAAATCACAGCCCAAAGACTCTTACAGAGCAGAAGACTTGTATGAAAATCACAGTGGTAGGCAGAATTCATGAAGTATCTCATACTACCTTCGGCCAGTGGTTTTGCTGGTCATATTGCTTTCTAAAAATACATGATGTTTTTTTACCGTTTTTTTTTCCAGTATATTCTTCTCAAATGAAATGGCAACCAGTGGGCAACCAATCATCTGTCCACAAAGAAACAAGTGTTGGCCCAGTGCATGCAGACATTCTCATTTCCAAAATGCGTCCAGGACATGAATTGGACTTACAACTGATTGCTGTAAAAGGTGTAGGCAGTGATCATGCCAAGTTTTCTCCTGTTGGTACGTATGTTTGAATTTATTAATAAACCCAACAGTCACATACGTAGTCTTGATCCCACACTAGAATTCCCTGTGTCGTGAGTATCAGGAACTACGAGTACCATGGTACCATAATACCCAGACCCAGAACAAATATTTGCAGATCATACAAACATTTGTCCCGCAGCGGGAATCGAACCCGCAACCTCTTGCATCTCAGCTGGCTACGCGCCCGCCGTGCCACAGAGGTTGTCATTATACCCTGTTTTTATTACGTATTCTATGACTATACACAGAGGTACATAATAATATATTATAGCTTATACCTACATCAGAATAACATATAGGCTATAGTTTACTAGTGGTTCGCCCCGAACTGAGACCTCGCGATAACACCTTTATCAGCCCGACTACTTAACTAAGTAATTTTCATATTTCCTATTATTATTTTTGAAAATTTTCACCTCGTGATCTATCAGTATAGTATCTATCAGTAACACTCTAATTTCCTACACATCATCGAAATAACCTTTGAATAGGGCTAAGCAACGGGGCGTAATACTACATACCTGTTAGTACCTATATCAAGTACCTGACGAATTAATTGATAACGTCCTTTTGACGAAAACCATAGAACTCCAACGTCATTCAAATTCCTAGAAATGGGAGGTCAACAATGGATGTTATATTGGTTTCTGTTTCATGGAGTACAAGTTTCTAAATTCTTCAATTTCAGACTTTTCCCTGTAGTTGTGACACAAAAGCCACAAGCATACCAAATTTCAGCATTGTGGGATTGCTGGAAGTACCCTAGAATTTTTGATTTTTTCGTTTTTTATTTACCCTAATATCTCGAAAACTACTAAGGCTAAATACTTATTAAAAACAGTTTTGAAAGGTCCAACTAAAGCGCTTTCATTAGACACCCCACTTGATCTGACTGTCTCACTTTTATTTTTTTTACCCCCTCTTGGACCTCAATATCTCAGCAACTGACCGATATAGCTCATAATCTTACCTACAAATTGTACCAATACTATCTACTCCCATACCAAATATCATGAAGATCGGATTAACGGTTTGGAAGTTTTCATCGGACAAACATACATACATACATACATACAAACGCCGATTCTTCCAACTTGACTCAGAGAACTCGCTTCGCTCGTTCAATAATAGAGGTTCCACGCGGGTGGAGCCGCGAGCAGTGGCTAGTTTATAATAATAATTTAATTTCATGATTGGCCAGGTAACAGGCCAATCATGGATTTCTATCATTATGGATTTGTTTATTTTGCAGCCACTGCATCATATAGATTACTACCAGAAATAGAATTGACAAGGGAGGTGAATGGCAGTGAGGCCTCCTTGCTTCAGACCTGCTTTTCGCCCGGCGTGGTCAATATCGACTCGGAGGGGCGAGCGTACGTGCGGGATGCGCGGTACGACACCTGCAGTCGGAATGTGTACCGATATGACGAGATCAAGGACGCCGTCGTACTGAGCAGAGTGCGAGATCATTTTATATGTAAGGATAACCTCGTCCTTCCTTATCCCTGACTGACCATAAAACAGAAAAATACAATTGCTAATGATGTATTGAAAGAGCTATGACGAGACAACCGGCGGGCGAAGGTTCGCCTGCGACGCAGGAGGTTGCGGGTTCGATCTCCGCTTCGGAACAAATATTTGTGCGATCTGCAGATAATTGTTCCGGGTGTTCTGGGTATTTTCTATATACAGGGTGTTTTTTTTAAATGGGACAGTATGGGGATATCCGAATCCATAAGAGATACGGGAAAACTGTCTTAGGAACCATTTGCTCATTTTGTATGAAAACGATTTTGGCATAGTTATTTTTTTGGTCAAGCGTGAGTTCTCCATGAAAATTAGTTGTTTTGATCAACATTTTTTTTAATGCGTTTCGACTCAATTTCATGTGAGGATTGTTTCATTATATCGGAAGAAAAAAATCTGAGCAGCAGAAGTTAGTCAACTTTAATAAAATGTTTTCTCATACAATTTGTAAGTAATCTGGTACCCACGTTAGTAAAACTATCGCAATAAATTTTCAAAATGGCCTCCCTCTTGCTGTTTCCAGGTACGGGCACGTTTCAGAACATCTCTAGTGGCATTAGACAAAGATGTGTGGTGAATGTTGTTCTACTGCTCTGATGGTCTCGTGAAATGAGAAAAGTCAGAGCTGTAGAACTTAGTCAAACTTTAATAAGAAAATCATTAGGCCACAAGAGGTATTTTGAAACGTACCCGTACCTGCAAACAGCAAGAGGGAGGCCATTTTGAAAATTTATTGCGATAGTTTTATTAACGTAGGTACCAGATTACTTACAATTTGTATGAGAAAACATTTTATAAAATTTGACTAACTTCTGCATGCTCAGATTTTTTTCTTCCGATACAATGAAACAATCCTTACATAAAACTGAGTCGACATGCATAAAAAAAAATTTTGATCAAAACTACTCATTTTTATGGAGAACTCACGCTTGACCAAAAAAATAACTATGCCAAAATAATTTTCATACAAAATGAGCAAATGGTTCCAAAGACAGTTTTCCCGTATCTCTTATTGATTCGGATATCCCCATACTGTCCCATTAAAAAAAAACACCCTGTATAATAAAAAATATCTATCTATGTAATGCATTGTATTAAGTATATCAGTACTCTAGTACCCATAACACAAGCTCTGCTTAGCTTGGGGGCTAGATAATGTTGTGTGAAATGTCCAGCATTATTTATTTATTTATTTTATGTTTGGAAACCGGAGTAGGACCGTGGCAGAACCAAGATCACTGCTTCCTCATCAGAAAGTTTAATTTCCAAATTGTCTAAGAAGTACTAAAACGAGAAAAGATCGCCGACATAGCTCTCAGAATTAGCAAGTAACAGTGGCAATGAGTAGGCCAACAAATGATCAAATCAACAATAATAATTTGAATATGTTTATTTTACAGTTAACGTGGAGTCTGTTGGAGCGATGACGCCGAACGTTATATTCGTTGAAGCTGTTAAAATTTTAAGAGATAAGTGCAAATCATTTTTGGATGAATTAAATAAATTAAAATGAAATTATAAAATGAATAATAACCATTTTGTTTTAATATTTTTGGCAGCAGCTTATTGTTGCACCGAGCGGAAAGTGACTTCTTGTTTGTACCGAGGCTTACGTGAGGTTAGGACTGAATTTCAAAACACTTTGTTTTCGA
This sequence comes from Epirrita christyi, assembly GCA_951392215.1. NCBI lineage: Eukaryota > Metazoa > Arthropoda > Insecta > Lepidoptera > Geometridae > Epirrita > Epirrita christyi. The sequence continues at coordinate 9,452,864 of OX595852.1, forward strand.
TACACCTGAATCCCAAAAAAACCAATGTTAGTTTGGTAGCCCTTATAATTTTGTCTAAAAGCACGAGTGCAACATGAAGCCACTCTGAGCGAGGTTCGCAATCTGATTTTCTATCAACAAACAATTTTAACAAAATCTGTATAATAAAAAATTTACAACGTAATATTCAGTCGCATTCACTCATTCGCGCCAATTAGTTTCGTTCGCGGATAGCGGTCGGCTATTTTTAACCGACTTCACAAAAAGGAGGAGGTTCTCAATTCGGTTGTATTTTTTTTAATGTTTGTTACCTCATTTCTCCGTCGTTTATAAAACGATTTGGAAAATTCTTTTTTTATTTGAATACTTTCAGTTAGTCCCATTTTTTTCAAAACTCATGATGGAATCCGTGAGGAACTCAAATGTTGTATACATATAGCAATTTTGGTATTTTCAGCAACAAGTTATTGTTTTGTACGCCTTTAGCAAATAAAAACATGCAGATAGCTGATTTGTACTTGTGTTTTTTCTTCTTACAAGTAATTTCCGCGAACGAAACTAATTGGCGCGAATAGCCGCGTACCCACCTAGCGCACAGGCTCGCGCGGCAGCCTCGCGAGCCAAATGCCTCGGCTGGTGTGGACGTGCCTCGGCCTGCCTCGGGCGCGCGTTGGCTCGACCGAGCACGGCTCGGCCCCGAGCCATCTGTTGTCGGTAAACTTGTCGCGCTCAATGGTGCCTCAGTGAGCGCTGTGCGTTAGGTGGGGACGGTTATGTTTTGGCTCGCGCGCGAAGCATACTCGTAGCATACTCGCGGACTTATGATGGCTCAGCCTGCCTCGCGAGGCGGCCTCGTGTAAATTGAACAAAACTACTGAGGCTGCCGCGGGAGCCATTGCTCGCGATCCGGACACCGAGGCTGCCGCGCGAGCCTGTGCGCTAGAGGTGGGTACGCGGCTAATCGAGTAAATGCGACTTATAGTCGCATTTACTCGATTCGCGCCAATATAAAAACAATAAAAATAAAATAAATCTAATACATTGTAAAGTTTTTATTGTTCAGATTTTTGTAGAAATGGATTCTTGTTTGAAAAGCATATTGCGAACCTCGCTCAGCTCAGAGTGACTTCTTGTTGCACACGAGTGCTCGTGTATTTGGTACCACTTGGTGCAACAATCTACTATTTCACCTCACAAGCTCGGAAAGGTTTTGTTTATCATTCGACATCTGCGTGCAAATAGTAGATTGTATCATAAGGGAGCAAAATAATATTTTTACGGCGAGGGCGCTTTTTTGAATCCAGAGCGAAGTGAGGGATTCTTAGGGATTCAAAGTACGTCGCCCGAGCCAAAAATATATTTTGCGCCTGAGTGTTACACTCTACTTTTCATCACCCACTATGAGAAAATAAAAGGCACCTCATATTTTATTGCACGAGCGAAGCGAGTTCTCTGAGTCAAGTTGGAAGAATCGGCGTTTGTATGTATGTATGTATGTTTGTCCGATGAAAACTTTCTAACCGTTAGTACCTGACGAATCAATTGATAACGTCCTTTTGACGAAACATAGAACTCCAACATCATTCAAATTCCTAGAAATGGGAGGTCAACAATGGTATTTATATTGGTAATTTTTTTATGGAGTACAAGTTTCTAAATTCTTCAATTTCAGCCTTTTTCCTGTATTTGTGTCACAAAAGCTACCAGCATACCAAATTTCAGCATTGTGGGATTGCTGGAAGTACCCTAGAATTTTCGATTTTTACGTTTTTGTTTTTCCCTAATATCTCAAAAACTATATTGTCTAAATACTTATTAAAAACAGTTTTGAAATATCCAACTAAAGCGCTTTCATTAGACATCCCACTTGATCTGACTGTCTCACTTTTATTTTTTTTACCCCTCTTGGAACCCAATATCTCATCAACCCCCCAACCGATATAGCTCATAACCTTACCTACAAATTGTACCAATACTATCTACCCCTATACTAAATTTAAAGAAGATCGAATTAACGGTTAGAAAGTTTTCATCGGACAAACATTCATACATACATACATACAAACGCCGATTCTTCCAACTTGACTCAGAGAACTCGCTTCGCTCGTGCAATAAAATATGAGGTGCCTTTTATTTTCTCATAGTGGGTGATGAAAAGTAGAGTGTAACACTCGAGCGCAAAATATATTTTTGGCTCGGGCGACGTACTTTGAATCTCTCGCTACGTTCGGGATTCTACTCTAGAATCTCTCACTTCGCTCTGGATTCAAAAAAGCGCCCTCGCCGTAAAAATATTATTTTGCTCCCTAATGATACAATCTACTATTACTTCTACCTCCATGGTGCCGATGCCGGCCGAATTTATCATACAACCTTTTCAAATTTGTTAAAAACTCAGACTCTGAACCTTCTTGGTTTTTTTTAACAAGTGAAAAACCTAAAATGAATTATCTAGCGACGAGAAGTATAATTGACGTCAACAGAATTGACTGAAACTGTTAAAAATGCGCAAAGTATCTTGTGATTGTTAATTTTTTTTTTTGCATTTAATCATTTCCTCGCTGAGGTGGGATGAAAAGTTACGTGTTGCACTCGAGTGCAAAGATTTTTCACCTCGTGCTCTTTTTTTCTAATTTATGAATCACGCAACTTTGCACTCTTGTTTATCAAATAACTATTTATCCGTATTTTTAGCGTGGAAAAGGGTTTTATAATTCGAACCTTTCTATTTTAAATAGAAAGCTGTAGTGAGGTGAAAATTATGTGTTTCGCTCTGCGGCAAAGTTATTTTGCGTCTCATATCTTTGAAATGCAGCATTGCTTAGCAAATAACTAGGTACATTATTTACCTATTTATGAGATGCGTTGAATGGGTCCCAACCTATTTTTCTACAAATATTGTACCTACTTACTCATAAGACCTACTGTAACTACAACATGTTATGTTTTTCTCGTGTAGGTGTAGGTATAAGTGACATACTTAATTTGTATTAACTTTGTATTTTTTTCGGTAAGTGTCTGGGGCTAACAATTAACCCTTATATTCTGAAAATCATAGGTGTTAGCTACTTTAGACAACATACATAGTACACAGAGCATAGAAATGTCGTTTTTATTTCGAACGTAAATTCTTATTTTGAAGTTTACTTTTTGAACTGTAAGTTTTATTAAAATTTATAGAATCAAGCCATTGAAGCGCAAGTTATGGAGCGTATTGTCATATTCAAGTAAATGCTAATAATTTTGGGTTTCTACAAGTAAAAATCACAGTGAAGTCAACAAACATAATTATTGAAGTGGGAATAGTGAATAGTGGGATTGAGAGTCAAGTATTGAACAAGTACACTGTTGTCTGAGGGAGTTGATAAATTCACATGCGCCATACAAAAGACATCAACGCGCTGCTCGTATTTGTGACTAAGTTAGGTAGTGCATACCGGTGATATATAAAAAATAAAAATGTTGCTAATACCAAGTAAATTACAAAATAAGTTAAGATTTAGAAAGTGCCTTATTTTGTCCTTTAATTTAGAAGGTGATGCTAACAAAAGTAGGTCTTGGTCGAATTTAGTAGATCAAGCTTGTTTTAGCGTCAAGGGGTCATCATAGAAGGTAAAACAATTAAAGATACCTACATACGTAGGTAGTTCGTTTGGACATTGAAGCTACTTTTGTCACTCAAAATATATGTATTTACCCACAACATGTATGACGACGAGGTCTGTAGGTATTACTTACATAACGTCATCATCAGCCGGTTGGCATCCAATGCTGAACATAATAGGGCTCCCCCACAGGGAACGTCCGACGAACGGCCTTGCTTGAGCTGCCTCCACCCACTTTGCGACCTTTCAAATATCGTCTGCCCATCGAGTGGTGGGGGAGGGGGTGCCTACCCGGTTTCTTGGTTTGTGGTCACTACTCAAGAAAATCTTTATTCCCCAATGGCTATCACAGTTCTGCGAGCTATTGTGACCTGCACATGACCCTTCAACTTGCTAACTATAAAAGCTTCGAGTATGTCTGTGATTCTTTTACAGATCACCTTGTTTAGGATTTTATCACGTAGTGAGAGTGTTTATCGTGTGTATGCTTAGAGTACCAAGTATAGCTCTCCGCTGATGAGGTCAATAGTTAGTGACTATGAAGTAGGTATGCAATGTACCTACTGTGTAGCTACTTTTGAAGAATATGATAAGTATGAATGTGGCGAGTGAGTTGTGTCGAAGGAATCGTACCTACTTAGTTTGGAATCAGTTTTGAAACAGGTGTAGGTAGGTTTGTGTGTAGGGACTCGGAAGTAATATAAGTACCTACTCATATGTCAAAAGATTAATTTTCCAAAATAAGCCACTTTATTTACCTACTTAGATAAAGCTATACCTACCTCTAAGTAGGAAGTATTTCAATGCAATAAAGTACCTATTATTTGCTTCATACTACGACGTGTGCGTGTCATGTTCCATTATATTTCACGGTGCATTGAATGCTCAATCGAATCAAATGTAATGTAAACCGACTCGCGAATGTTATTCAATAACGAAATTTAGTACAAGTTCAAACTGATGCTGCGACTATCGATGTAGGTAAGTAGCGAAAGTACTAGTGTCCCCCAAATGATAAATCTGTATCAACTGTTGTAGTAGGTAGGTAGGTATATACCTACTTATGCAATGGTTACGACGGGTGGCAAAGCGGTGCGGTGGTATGCCGCTCGAATCGCCAGCATTAGTGCCCACCGCGCTCCCAGCTGATAACCACGCGTAAGAAACACCAAAACCACAGAATAATACCAGCCTACCAGTAGCATACTAAAGTATCATAACATCCTAGTCACAGATTAGTTCGTATAAGACCTAGTGCCGAATGGAACATATTATTTTGTTAAGGAACACACTCGATACAAAATGCAGCTGCGTAAAGTTTTGCCGCTCTCTGTTGTGCTTGTGATCGGATACCTGAATTTCGGTAAGAACTTAACTACATTATAAGTACAAAGTATATTTACAATTTAAGATGATGGGCCGTTGTTATCACATCCCAAAAGACCACTGCAACAACGCCCAGCCAACACACAATAACGTATTTTATAGACCAGTACCAGCAACAGAAAGAGACATGTTGCCGATGGCCTATGTTTTTAGATTATATTGAGTTAATTTGAGACACAAAATTTTGCATGAACTGAACTTGCAATTTACTCTTGTATCTCAGCCCGCAGTTGTTTCCTCAACCACATAGACGTAGTACGATTAAATATAGAAAGATATAACATACCTACTGTTTGGTTTTCGGAAAAAAACGGAACTAGAAGTTTACTTACTAATCTAGGGTAAAAAGTAGCCTATAGGTATCTCAATCCAGGTCATAATCTATCAGTGTTAAATTTCACCGAAATCGGTTCAGCCTTTACGGCTTGATTGAGCAACAAACAACAAAGCTTTCGCATTCGTAATAAATACTTATATAGGTCAGCAAGGGCCAGCTTGAGGAAAAGGCCCTGAAGAGGGCCTATCGATAATGAAAGAACCGCTGTGGTGAAAAGTTTCAGTGCGCCTCGCTGAGCTCCTTTCATGCACATATCACACGTCTTCGAAGTCTTTCGTATAAGCCCTTTTAAATATCAAACGTCTTCGAAGTCTTTCGTATAAGCCCTTTTAAATATCAAACGTCTTCGAAGTCTTTCGTGTAAGCCCTTTTAAGAGAAGGTTGTAGGGAGCTTACGCCCTTTTGTACGCGAACGAAATCTGCTTCTATTTTGGCTATTATTTCTTTAAACTCCATGAAATGTTGTAGGTACACATGATCAGCACACTTATATCTAGACCCGTGCGTGGTGCGTCAGTAAAATGTTTTTTATGTTTATGATTTGGTAACCATATAAATGTATACGAAACTAACGCACCACGGGTCTAGATATTAGTGTATTGGTCATGTGTACAAAATTAAATGGAGTTTAAAGAAATAATAGCCAAATTAGAAACAAACTTCGTTCGCGTGCAAAGGGGGGCGTAGCGCCCGCGTTTGTTAGCTACCGGTGACCTCCTCTTAAGGGTTTCGTACCTTAACAGGAACGGGACCCTTATAGGATACTACAGGATATAATATATTATATACTATGTTGTACGCGCGTCTGTCTGCCTATTGTCAGTCAATACCCTTTTTTCAGAAATGGCTAACATCAACTTGAAATTTTAACCAAGAATGTCTGTTAAAAAATTAAGGCATTAAAAAGATATGGCTATAAATGTCTAGTTTTTGTATAGTAATCGTAAAAATAAAAAACCTATAGGGCTTACAATTCTGAATTTTGGAGGCTTTGTGACACAGATAAAAAAAAGTCTAATATTTAAGAACTTTTTTACCCCTAAAATGGGTTTGAGAAGTTTTTTTGTGTCTAAAACTTGAAAACGGCTTAGACGATTTCGAAATGGTTTACGGATAGAAACCCTCAGGGCGCGAGTCTCGCTCGCACTTGTGAGTGTCCGTTTTATTTGGTTCTAGGACATGCCTCATGATATTTTCCTTGACTGTTTGAGAGCACGTAATATTGGGCACATATATTTTTCGGGTAAAAAAAAACCATTGTTGAACCGCGTGAGATGGGCATCGGTGCGTTCCTATGGAGATCCCGGAGCCCATCGACATACGCAGAGGATGGCCACCGGGGGGTATAAGTGAGTCGTCGGAGTCCCGGCAACCTCACATAACCCTATCACACCCTCAAAGGTATATAGGGTATATTGTTGAACATTTCCTCGACACAAAAAAAAAGAAAAAAAAAGTTTGGTACCTTAGTGCTTTCAAGTTTCTATAACATCATCACTAGCCTGTTTACGTCCACTGCTGGACTGGGCCTCCTCCATTGAATACAATCAAATCAAAAAGAATTTTAATTCATTGAAATCACAAGGATTATTTTGAATCGTCTTTAAATCAATGAGAGGATTTGCCATGATCACCACGCTTGGCAGGCGGATTGGTGATCGCCAGTTTGGTTTTGGAGTTCTCAGGTGGATGCTGCTGCCCATCCCCTGGTGTAATCCATTGTAAGGCTTTTAATAAGTACATCCACGGAAGGAGAAGGGGTCTATTCTTAGGCCGGACACGCACGCATACACACCACGGCATAATTTTAAAACATAACATAATATAAAACATTACTTCATAATGTTATACTTACCATATTAGTTAATGTTAGTATCTGTAACTTATAACAGGTAGTTGCAGATTTCGTTTCGTTATTTGTTTCACTGTGGTACATAACTGAGGTCATAACAAATTGATCGTCGCGATTTCGAAGTTATTAAGTCCAAGATTTGATTAATTGGACAGATTTCATAAATGTTTCCAGCATATTGCGATTACATGATGCAGCTAAAGTTCAAGTCATGTAATTTTAAATGTCGACATCTAAATTAATTTAAGTTTATCAATATTTAGCTACACAAATATTTAGTTGTTTTAGGAAAGACAAACAGTCAACTGTTTTTAAATTAGCAGATTACAAATAAATTATATTAATATCCCAAGTTTCCTTGGTGCCTTTTGTAATCTTGGCAACAAGCTAGAGGAAATCGATGTTTATCAACACCAACATTTTCCCCGAAAAAAATTCATCATCTCCAATCCTCGCATGTTAAAATTATATCAATTAATACAGGGTAATTAAATACAGCTATTTTGCATGAATCCGCTTCATCCATCCAATTCTACAATCCATCCATATTAGTACAACTGGGTATACCTACGTATGAATATACCTACTTAAAAAACAAAAATCCAGGGATATACTGCCAGCCAAGATCCGACCTGAGACTACCCCTGAACACATTTTCTGAATACCTAGGTAATTTATGAAGTCCCCACGAACGAACAGTATTGCTGCCTCCATACGCCGACTTCCTGCGGGTTTATTCCGAACGTCACCTTTAAATCTGCTACCACGTCAACCGAGTTCTACCAAGACGTGCTTTAGTCCTTATTCTAAGACCAGGACCGCCGTGTTCGTGTACGCGTCTGTGTGCGTGCGCCTGTTATCGCTTGTTGTACTGAGTTGGTCTTCTGTATCTATATATTTTGTGATACCACTTATTATACTAGTATCTAACTTCAGTGGGGTCAGCACGAATAATTTAAGTTACCAAGACGCTAGCGAGACGATCGCAAATGTCAAATATTGACCAATGACATCAGGGTAACTTGAAATCTTAGTACCTAAGTTGATTGGTTCATATTTGATGTGTACTATCGTAACGTCTCGATAACGTTAGATGTTCGTGCTTGGACCTCTGAAAATATATTCAGGCGCGTTCTCGGGTCGGGTGTTCGCAGTATATTTCTAACATAAAGTTGATCTGTGGTTGGCACTGGCAGTATATTTCTACATACCGAGCGGTGACGTTCTCTACCCCGTGTAACACTGTATGCAACCAACCGGTGCTATTACATAACCTGAATTAAAATATAGGTGTAACGTAAGTCTTGTGGGTTTTTTATGATGCTCAGAAAACCATTTCGCTTTACAACACTTCAAAATGACTCCGCTTTGTCGTACGTATCAACTCTACTCTACCTAAAGCTAAAAGTCGTGAAACTTCAAATGAGGAAAAGTCTGAACTTTTCAACCATCTAACTGTTGGTAGGACAGATTGGAATAAACGAGTATTTTGACCATCGACACAGCGACGTTTTAATGGAAAGGTGTAATAATTTGCGTGATACTTCCTGGCAGGACCACTTTAGCTTTTCCAATTTTGATTTCGGTACAAATTAAGAGCTTAATTTGTACCTCTTAGAACTCAAAATTTAACAAATGTTTTCCAATAATCCTCCCCCATAGAATGCATATTTATATGCGATAATCACTAACTGAGGTGATATTACTACTAAGTGTAGGTAAATCACAGTGTAATCACCACGCTTGGTTTAGAGGCGGATTGGTGATCGCAGTATTGGTGTTGAGTACTTAGGTGAACGCTGCTGCCCATCCCCTGGTGTAATCCCTTCGTCGGGTTTTAATTACGACATCCACTGGAGGAGACTGAGGGGTCTATTGTCAGGTCGGACGCATTACACTATCGAACTGTTGGTAGGAAAGATAGGAATAAATGCACCATGGCATTACCTATTTAAATACTCTTTTACCTTTATTTACCAATGCGCCTTTTAAATTTTATCTTGCTTTGTTACGAGGAGCTCCACTCCAAGATGATGCAAATCATTGCTTCATCTACCGGCGTTTAGTTGATATTTATTTCAGACGCAACACCGCATGAATAATATCGCCATTTGAGTTGCAAATTCAAGTTAATTTTAATTTTGCATAAGAATGTTTGTAACATATGACTTCATGACATAGATAATTAATTTCTCTAGGCTTCATGATTATTGATAACACCATCCATCTCTCTCAGCGAAGATATATAGCCGATCGCGAAGAGGTTCCGGGATCGATTATCGTAAAATGTTAGCAAAGTTTCGAAACTGCGTTTTCGAGCTTTTTTCGAGCAAACTATAAGGTCCGGTAATAATTCTGATATCCGCGACCAACGCGAATACCTCTACCTAATAATCGAAGGTTGTCTAGTGAAAACTGAATAGTCGTTGTAGGTAGGTACTTAATAGGCATCGGTCAATGATATTTGGGTTATTTACTTAGATTGAAATAATCTGTAAGGTTACGATTTTGCAATTGCTTGCTAATTAGTAATTATTGACGTTTATTCCAATCTGTCCTACCAAAAGTTCGATGATATACAGATTTTAAAACTTGAGGCTCCATGTGTTTCTGACATAGTGGCTGGATAGAAAAAGGTTAGAAAAATCTCGTATTTCAGTCATTATGTTAATGTGATATCAGGTTTACTCACAAAAACAAGGCAAATCAGCATTAATATTTTCGGACCCCCCTCTTAAGTTACCTATACGGTTCGGTAGGTGCCTTGCACACTAAACTACGGCACGCCAGATAATTAAGAATTTGTTTAATAGACAGTTGCTTTGGTTTCTCAAGTACTGAAGGTTGTGGAGCTACGTTATGATGGTGTGTAAATAAATGACGCGATTTGATTGCAATTTCAATGCGGGTAACCTTTGATTTTGTTCGTGTCATTGACTCTACATGAGCAAGACACGATTATGTCTTTAGTTACGGTACGGCAATCACTAGCTTGGTGGCTTGCTTATACTCTCCTAGGTAGTAAAGAAACCCTTAGAAAGTGCATAAGCTGATAAGTAGGTACCTCTAATTAGTTTTATTATAGGTTAGGTACCCTAGGCACTGTGTTTGAAGACCTCTGTAGCGCGGTGGGCCAGTAGCCAGCTGAGATGCGGGACAAATGTTTGTATGATCTGCAAATATTTGTTCCAGGTCTGAGTGTTATGGTACCATGGTACTCGTAGTTCCTGATACCCACAACACAGGGAATCCTAGCGTGGGATCGCGTTTTTCCCCAAAAAAAAAACCGCAGACAAACCCTCCCACGGGGAAAACACCCTCCAGGACTCGTATTGTGACTGTTGGGTGTTATGTATGTTATGTGTTTGGTCGTCTATTCTAGACGTCGCACACGAACCCACTTTCAAAAGAAACCGTAAATACCTATATCCAACTTGTAAAGTGCCTGTAGTACAGGCAAATTAGCAAAAAGTGTGGACCTAAGTCGTGTAGTCGTGGATTCTTATGGAAACGTTAGATGACACGAAAAGAAGCTTATCCTAGGTTTGCACCGTTTCTGGCGCTTACGGAACCCTTTTAAATATTAGGTACAAACTTAAAAAGGCCGTAAATTTTAAAATTGAAAGAAATTACCTGATGCAAGTTAAATTACGTATAGAGAGACTGTCTTAGTGCATTATGATTTTAATAAAAACCACGTGCATGTAGGGAACACAGTGTTAAACAAATGCATGTTCCGTAAAAAAAACCAGTATAAAACTTCCGGCGGATGTAGTACTAATTAAATGAATAAGGTTAAGTCAATTTCCAGAACTACATTAATTTTCCCCGAAGTAGAGCGACAATAAAATATGGAAAAGTGCCTTCCGTGAGACGCGCCAAATTGCAAACCTGGTAATGTATTTCGAACATTTTTCTGATAAGTCTATCAATTTGCACCGACTACCTTAATTTTCCCGGAGCCGTAATAACCACAAAAAGTATTTTTTGAATGTTCCTTATTTAAAAAATACTTGGTGCAAATGTAGATCATAACGGTTCAAAGTCTATGCCAAATTGCACCGACTACTTCTATTTCCCCCATTAAGTTACGGATATTTTAAGGTTTTTCACCCTATTTCACCGTGTTCCGGAGGGTGAAATTACTGATGCTTATTATTAGAGGTGGTTTTTAAGCCATACAAAACAATTAGAAAAGTTTTCATGACTACATCTAATTAGTTCCACACTTTTGCAAAAAATCACCTAATTTGACTGTACTACTGGGCCAGTGACCACAGGCAATTTGGTTGGATTCTCTCATTCATATAAGTGCAGATAATGCACGTGTCACACCAAGCAAAGGTTACGACACCCTCAATTAGGTGCGCAGATTATACCTAGGTACATACCTACTGTGGTTAGCCTACTTTACGGGTGAATTTTCGATGACCTTCGGTACCTACTGCAGCGGCTGGTTTTGCCGTTCTCCGCTCGGAACAGTTTCCGACATAAAACTTTGTAAATAACCTTTGCACCTTCACTTTATAAGTTGTACCCAGAGCAAGATTCCGTCTACCCTATAATACCGAGTTGGCCTACAATTTCAAGGCACTTAGTCGAAGCTTTCAAAAAGGTAGAGCAGGCCAAATTCAAAGAGCCTATGTAGCCCTTATAAATTTGGCTCTAAAAACACGAGTGTAACAAGTCACTCTGTTCGAAGTTGGCAATCTGCTTTTCTTTCAACTAGGTACCTACATGTACGTACCTACATGAATCAATTTTTACAAAATCTGTTTAATAAATAAATGCTGGACATTTCACACAACATTATCTAGCCCCAAGCTAAGCAGAGCTTTGTGTTATGGGATAACTGATATACTTAATACAATACATAACATAAATAAACTCTTTTTAGGGTTAAGCTCGCCTTTGTACATGTCCTTTAATTCTGTCTTGTGTTCTTATTATGTATTATGTGTGTACAATAAAGAATAAAGAAAGAATAAATATATATTTTTTATTATACATAGAAAATACCCAGAACACCCTGAACAAATATCTGCAGATCGTACAAATATTTGTTCCGAGGCGGGAATCGAACTCGCAACCTCCTGCGTCGCAGGCGAACTTTCGCCCGCCGCCGTCGTCAAAATGTGAAATATGAAATGAAATATGAAATATTTATTTATTGTGAAACTAGGTTATAAAATGGTGTTAAACAGTAAAATATGTGTCCACTAGTTCCTACAAAACACAAACAAAACAAAAAAACAAAACATAAAAAACATTAAAATGAAATAAAAAATTGAAGTTAAACTCATTAGATCATACATACTAACTAATCATTAAATATAAAACAAAATTCAAATTAAATTAGATGTCATGCAAATGATAATATCCTTCAAAAATTCGTCAACAGTGTAGTAGGTATGCCTTTTCGATAAGCAACTGGTTGAGGGCATGCTTGAACTCTGTATGACTTGGTTTATTACGAATTGTTATCGGTATTTTATTATAAATTAATGGTGCCATACACAGCACACTAATACGCATAAGGCGTGTTTTACTGGAGCGATGATACAAACAACCCTCACGCCGACTGCCAGTGATAGGGTACATGGTGAAAAGATTTAAATTACTTCTCACAAACATGGCAACCTCAATAATATACAGCGAAGGTAGTGTAAGAATCTTAAGACTCGTAAAATATTCCCTGCAAGAATCCGTTCGTTTCAAGTGTTTCATAGCTTTTATACAGCGCTTTTGAGCTATGAAAACTTTCAGTTTATCTGTGGAATTGCCCCAAAATATAACACCGTAACGCAGCACCGATGCCACATGCCCATGGTAAGCGGTCATTAAAGTTGACTGGTCGACTAAACTACTCAGCTTATAAAGTGCATAAGAGAATCGATGAAGCTTCTTACAAATGTCACTAATATGTCCTTTCCATGTGAATTTTTTGTCAATCGTTAAACCTAAAAATCTTGTAGAGTCAATTTCATTAGTTTTAATACCTAAATAACTGATGTCCATTGAAACTTTATTTGTATTTTTATGTGTGCGTGTCAATTGTGAAATTACTTGGAAGAAAAACAGGTAGATACAGGTAACGTGTTCCGTATCCCACCATGAGGCATGAGGCATTGCATGCCTAAAAGGCATTTATTGCCTTTGGGTCATTTATTTTGGTCTTGTACATGTAAGCAGAGGCCATTTCGTAACAAAACAATGCACATGATGTGTGACAATGCGCTGTTGTCTACCAATATCCCTTCTCAGAATCCTATTGTTTACAACCTGCATAAAAACAGCCAAAAATGTCTGAATTGACAATTGTTTAAAAGTACGACCGGAATAATTTAATCAGAAACTTGAATAAGTAACCATTTCTATAAATCGAAGCTGAAGATGCAAGGCTATTCTAGCACCCAGAAGTAGCGGGCACCAAAGCGAGGTGGCTTTCGTTCCTTGCAGTCTGGCAACGAAGGCGTGGCGTCCGGAACCTTCGGGAAGCAGGGGCAGGGCGGAGCCGGTGGCGGCGTGCTCGTAGTCTTATGCACTCGTCCGCGGCAGAAGTATCCGAAGTCAGGTCTCTTAAGCTCCAACTTCTCATCCATGCAGGTGTCGAACACAGCCTGAGTCTTCCTACAGTGCCTGTACCCAAAATCACCAGAACTCTTATCAACACAGTTGAGGTACTGGTTGAACTCTTCACTGCAGCTTTTCTTGATACTCTTGAAGACCTGCATGGCACAGCATGTGACTCTCTTGCCGAGCTCGACGCAGGCTCTTGCGTCATTGGTTTCCTGCCGGCAGAGCATGAACTCGCTGTTGACTCCTTCGCAGTTTTTGCCGACGTAAGGGGCCGCGGTCATCAGCGCCGCTGTCGATAAGTTCACCTCCGGCACCGTCAGTACTTGGTATATTGGAAGGTCCACTTCTTTCGTTACCACCATTTTTCAACTTTTGCTAATCTTAGCCCAAATTAATAAGGTTTTATTGTTTTGAAACCGTATTTAGAAATCGATCAGCTGACCAGCTGTTGGCATGCTGATGTCAACAAAGCCAAAACAAATGTCAATAATTTGTCATAATGTTTGTTTCGGCGCCGGCGTAGGTTTTCTACTAAGATGAACCAAAGAGGTAGAGGTTTAAAACAATTATATTAATCCTTCCAGAAGTCGATGGCCAATCCCTCGGCTGCCCAGCTGTGCGCACGAGCAGCGGTTGGCTTGACCTGTTCCCGCTACCTTGCAAGAAACACTCAGAATGCAAGGTCATGAGCAAGCAGCATCTCTGTTGCAATGGATTCTGCACTAAAGGAACGAAATCAGCCGCTATCAAAGCGTAAGTCGCTTCTGCAGCCAGCACGCTTCATTATAAAACACTTGCCTAAACTAAACTATGAATAAATAAATGCTGGACATTTCACACAACATTATCTAGCCCCAAGCTAAGCAGAGAGAACAAATATCTGCAGATCGTACAAATATTTGTTCCGAGGCGGGAATCGAAACCGCAACCTCTTGCATCGCAGGCAAACCTTCGCCCGCCGCGCCACAGAGGTCGTCAAGTCGCGAAGGTACCTACCGTATCTACATAAATATTAGGTATTCCATACATTTATGTCAGGTAGTGGGTAAGTACCTACCTATAAAGAGTACGTCTAGTAAACTGCATGCCCCACTACTTCATTACCTACCTACGTCAAAATATAATATTCCTTATTCCTTAAACACAAGGACCATTTTCGAACGTCATGCTTGAAACATGTCAAGTGCCATAAGTAAAGGCGGTGGAGGGGCAGGCGCTTAGTTTTTAACCGACTTCACAAAAAAGGAGGAGGTTCTCAATTCGGTTGTATTTTTTTTTTGTTTGTTTGTTACCTCATATCTCCGGCGTTTATGAACCGATTTGGAAAATTCTTTTTTTATTTAATAGATATACTTCCAGATTGGTCCCATTTTTTTCAGAAACCAGTTCTGATGATGGGATCCATGAGGAATTGAGGGAACTCCTCAAATATTGTAGGCATACATATGGCGATTTATATATTTTTAGCAACAAACCAAGCATTTGCATTCAGAAAGTATCATAACCCTTTCACCACTATGGTTCTTTCATCATTTTTTTTTCATCCAAAATTATTTAGTCGAATACAATGGCGGAAGTCGGTTTTTTAAATGAAAAGTTATAGATTAGACGAACTCTACTACCTTCTTAGGTAGGTAGCATACTGAGTATACCTACCTAATTTACAGCGTCTTCGTTGCGTCTAGCTATGACACTTCCTTGAAAGTGTAATTTGTTAGAATTAGCGCTAAAACGAATGTTAGCTTTTAAGTTACTCAACTTTATTTTTTAACAAATTGTCTCGTTTCTCAATTCAAAGCGCTCACGTAACACCAATTGGTGGTTCCTTATTAGTAGTTATGTTCACTTTCTTTTCTCTGAATAAGACACCTGCCAGTCACCCATTAATCGGTTCCAGTTCACCCACTAACACAAGCTTTTAAAACTATCAGCAGAACACATACCTAATACTTAAGTAGGTACTTCATCACCACTCATGCCTCGTCATCACAACGATTATAGATTTGTAGCTCCACCCACCTTCATTATATATCAGAGCAACCACTAGCTTCGAACTAAAACTCCATACAACAGCTAGCATACTTCAATGGAGAAACATATATTGTTTCCACAACGAACATAACATCCTCAATGGTGTAATTGAGGATGATTGTAACACCAACGCATCGATCAACCGAGCCATCTAGCTTCTCTCTGAGTACCTACTACTTGAACAGCCACTACTGACACAACTCCAAGAATCTCAAGCTTCATAGCCAAAGAAAGTTAGTTTAGGAACGCATAAAACACTCGCCTATAGAAAACAATCATACCACCATAGAATAGACACGCAATCATAATTTTCATTGTAGCACCACCGGCCAGCCGAGTACAGATAGCACAAGCACTAGCACAACGAGCACTAGCACCACGACAAGTACCACTAGCACAACTACAACTACGACCACCACTACAACTCCGAGTACCACTACCACCAGCTCGACGACAACGACCACGCCGAAGCCAACGACAACCCCGAAGCCAACTGAGTCTCCTCTCCAGCCGTTTTTGCAGTTGCTGCCGATACAGAGGACCGACGCTTCTACTGCCAAAGCTAGCGCTTCCGCTAAAAAAGGTGGGTTTAATAAACTCAACACTATAGGTAGAATCCAACTGACCCTCCAAAATACTCTAACCTTATCGAAAGACACCATGTTATACACAAGATGTATGTTAGTACCATATGCTTCCAGTAGATGCAGATACCTATACTCACGCAAGACACACACAGGGAATCCTATGTGTGGAATCAGAACAATCGCGTAATACAATGTAACCAGGATATCTAAAAACATAGCACTCGTAAACATTACGCAAGAAGTGCGGGTTCGATTCCCGCTGCGGAACAAATATTTGTATGATCTGCAAATATTTGTTCCGGGTCTGGTTGTTGTACCTAGTACCTACTATGGTACTCCGTACTACTACTTCATACTACCCACGCCCACGACACAGGGAATCCTAGTGTGGGATTAGGACTGTGTATGTGACTGTTGGGTGTTATGTTATGTTATAATCCTTCTTCTACTAGCTGCATTAGTAAAACAAAGCAAAGCCTTTTAACCTCCAAACCCTTTTAAAATACACTGTCTACTTAATCACTCTGATTTGTAGAGCACAATCCATTATCGCTAGCATAAATTCCACAACCCATTCTAGTAGGCGTAGGTACTAGGTACTTAATAACTGCATGCTGTCACAACTTGGAAGGTCAAGCAAGGCAACGTTCACTGCCCTGCTATTGAACTACTCGTATTGTTCGTAGGCCACGGCATAACGTCTGATGTAACTTATTCACACACTGATAACTCCGAGACCTTTCACGTGTATAATGCGGATTACTCGAGCGCAGGAAAGTCGCAGAAGCTGGTGTGTCCTAAGCCGGGCCAGAGGCAGCTGGTGCTGTTCCCGGTCCCCTGCGAGAAGAGCTCTCAGTGCCGGTCAAGCAGCGGGGCGGATTATGTGTGCTGCGCCGGCCAGTGCGTGCAGGGAGTGCCAGCGCCGAAACCTACTCCAGCGCCTAAACCTCATCAACGTACGAACTTTTCATTATTTTTCTATAATTAGCCTACGAATCCAACTCGGATGGGTAGCGTTTGGGAAACTATATCTTCTCGTCACAGATACCTTAGAGGACGTGGAAGAGGGAATCGGTTTCATCGGCGAGCGGAGCGAGCCGCGAAAACTAGCGATAGAATGAATAAAACACCAGCGAGCGGAGCTAGACGCAAAGTTTTGTGGTTTTAGAAGCAACATCAGCCGAAAAGACATCACAGTCTAGGTAGCGGCAAGAGGAGTGGGCCGCCGATTTTTAAAATCTATAATAGAAAGATAAAGAAAGTAGGTTTCTTACATCGCGTATGTTCGCGAGGTCTCAGTACTGGCCGAACCACTAGTTACTAAAATAGCAAGCCATCTGAACTTTGATTTCTGGTTGGTTAATATCTACCTTATTACCGATTTCCTGTGAGTAGGAGGAAGGAATGTTATGGTCAAAAGCGGTTGCGATGTTACTGCGATCCGGTTTCCAGCCCGAAGATCAGGAAGCCATCACACATTTATTACCAACAGAGTATCCATATTTTACTTTCTATGTTTAAGATGACGAATGCAAGATACATTGTTGGATTGACTTACTCAACCTATCTTTAGTAATGTGTATGACCTTTCTTCAGCTCTGTTGGGTGTGATCCCACGTGAATGCCCAGCGACTCCGCTAGGAGAACTTCTCTTCGAGGTTCAGACATGCAAGACGGACGCAGACTGCTGGCCGCGAGTATGCTGCCCCGATGGCACACGGTCCTATTGTCGAACAGCGCGCGCGCGTCTCGACCTCGTGCCCATCGCGAACCAGATCGACGGACGTGAGTATCCGCTTACATAGGTAGATACACTGCCCTTTTGGCGTGATCAGTATCCGCTTACATAATCGACCCAGCCTTGCAGCAAGGGCCTCGATTACTTTCTACCTACACGAAAAAGATTAGCGGCAGTGGCTCCTTTGCTCTGATAAGAGTACTTATTACTAGGTATCTAATGTAGTTTAGCAACATCGAATTCAGCAACTTTTCGACGAAACCGGAATAAACTAATGTTTTAAGTGTGCAGCCGAACGAGATCGTCAACCTAATTTTTCTAGCATCAAATAATTATGATAAAATCATCATCATGTATCTTTAGAAAGAAGTCCACTGCTAAATATAAATAGGCCTGCCCAGTAGAATACCACGACGAACGGTCTTGGGCCGGGCCTTGCACTGCGTTGTCCGGTTCGATATTGATTCAAAATAATTATAGAAATATATTAAGTTAATACACTTCCTATAAATTAATTATGAGTTAAATTTTTTAGCCAAGATATTTCTTGCATTGTTTTTTATTTGACTTACTCCCGCGGCTTGCGAGCAGCCGGCTTAGTAGCAAGGTGCGGGTTCGATTCCCGCTGCGGGTAAAATGTTAGAATGACTTGCAAATACTTGTTCTCCGACTGATACCTGCCCACGACACAGGAATCCTATATTCCAGAATTTATTATTTTAAACTGAATCAAGGGAAAACACAAAAAAATCCCCTCTGGCCACGTGGTCCTACTGCCTTTGTCCTACAGATCGGACCACATGAACTTTTTTTCCGGTTGGTTCGATTAACTAATCGGACTATAGAAACTGACGTTTTCTTAGACCACGTAGTCCCACTAATCGGATCACGAGAACTTTTGATTTCCTGTTGGTTCGATTAACTAATCGGACTATAGAAACTGACGTTTTCTTAGACCATGTAGTACCGCTAATCGGATCACGCATTCTAGACATGAGTAATGCGACTAATGCGACCTGCATACTGCGTATTAGGATTTGATATGGAAGTCGGATTCTTTTTGGAAAGATTAGCGTGGAAAGGCTCGCTTTTTTAAATGTAACGTTGGAGCACACATCTCTAGTATCTACATAATTAGAATGTAATTATTTTTAATTTAAGTTTGAATTATTTTGTGGAGTTGTGACCCTTAATTAATTTCCAATAAATATTTAACCTGATCTATATCGTCGTATGTAACGCCTCATACTAATAAAAGAGGTACTTAGGTTCAAAGGTATATTAATGAGATTCCGTTAAATAAAAATAATATTGTAAATAATATAGGATACATTTTAATGTATATTAGAAAATTATTAACTTTTGAGAGGTGAGAAATTGAGCACCATTAAAAATGAGTTCATGTGGTCCGATCCGTAGGACGAAGCGGAATTACAATTCCTTGTAATCCGATTAATCGAACTAATAGGAAAAAAAAGTTCATGTGGTCCGATCGGCAGGACGAAGCGGAATTACAAATCCTTATAATCCGATTAATCGAACTAATAGGAAAAAAAAGTTCATGTGGTCCGATCTGTAGGACAAAGGCAGTAGGGCCACGTGGCCAGAGGGAAAAAATCTTATGCATATGGCACTGGTCCCACCGCCCCGCCGAGTAAGCGCTATCGGCGATTTTCTCGCCCAAGAAACGAACAAAAGATAATCGCTCCAGTGTAAATAAAAGAGATATATTTATAGTTCATCGCTGGCTACTCTTTCTATGTACTACGTTCTACTCGTTTATCGCTCGTCGCCGGCGGTGGGACCAGTGCCTAAGTTTAAGATTCATTGTAGAACATGAGCCCTAGTGTGGCATCAGGACTATATTATGGCTGTTATTTTCAGCTGTGAGAATGTTCGAGCAGTATCTTCAGTGCACACCACCGCCACAGTACGACGTGTTCCCTCAGAAGTGCAGTTCGAGCGTGGACTGCTTCCCGAACCTGTGCTGCGCAGAGGGCGGCAAGAAGCACTGCCGGCCGCCACAGCGCAGCCTGCTGGCGCTGCTTGCCGGAGTCTCGCAGGTAAACACTTCGTTCGACGTGCCACTGGTTCTATTTTGGTTCTGTAGTAGGTCAGTGACCTAGCTCATGGGTCCTAACATACTGGTATCAATCCAGGTTGAGGAATGGTGGCCCTGAAAAGGGCCTTGTGACTGTTGGTGAAAGGATTCAGTGCCTCGCATGCTCTTTTCATACATATGAAAGGTAATACGAAGGTTTTGACGACCTCCGGGGCGCGGTGGGCGAGCCGGCTGAGACGCATAAGGTTACAGATTCGATTCCCGCTGTGGGACAAAAGTTTGCATGATCTGGAAACGTTTGTTCCGGGTCTGTGTGTTGTGGTACCCACAACATCGGGAATCTTAGAATGGGTAATTTTTGAGTAGTTGATACTTCTAGACTAATTTTGGGTCTAATCTAGGTGGGGTTTTGCTGGTGGGGTTTGGGAATGATCCACTTTGAACAGTACATTTTCTGGCTGATGATACTGGTATCATCATCATCCAGAAAATGTTTGGAGTATGATTGGAGATTTGGATGTTTGGAGAATGTGTTGGAGACGGCTTGAGAAAATTTGTTGTGACATTTTGGAGAGACCTATGGTCAGCAGAAAACATTTTCTGGCTGATGATACTGGTATCATCATCATCCAGAAAATGTTTTCTGCTGACCATAGGTCTCTCCAAAATGTCACAACAAATTTTCTCAAGCCGTCTCCATTAACAAACTTCCTAGAAACATTACAATGTCATCAGTCAATCGAGTTGAAGAGCCAACCTTTACCGCCTTCTGGTTCTTTGCCACTCAAGAACCTTTATTCCTCCGCGGTTGTTGATTCCGCAAGCTATACGACTTATAATAATAATAACGTTTTTTGTACGTCTCAATAACCATATCATGTTTTTTTTTTACAGAGGGTCGGCTCGACCATTGGAAACTTCAGACAACCTTCAGCCAATAAGAACAATGAATAAATTGCTAAATATGTAGTTATAGTGTAGAATAGCATCCAATTTTTTATACTTTTGTACAGATATTTAAATAAAATAAATTTATATTTTTTTGATTTAGTACAGTTGTTTTATTTCCTTTTATGTGGTAATGAAAATAGCTTGGTTTATAATTGTTACATTTTGGTATTTTCCATTTAAGTGTATGGATAAATTAATTAAAACAACAGAATGACTTACATTAAAGTTTTATTTAATAGCATTTAGTTCAGCTGAAACAAAAAGAAAACACAATTTTATTACAATCACAAACAATATTCCTTGGGCGAGTCAAAGGTATATAAAAATTAATCATCATCATCGTCAGCCTGTAGAAGTCCACTGCTGGACATAGGCCTCCCCCTTAGAATGCCACGACGAACGGTCCTGAGCTGCCTCTTTAGTACATCGAGTGGAGGGGCTTCCTGCACCGTGTCGTTCGGTTTGAGGTCGCCACAAAACGGACCAGAAAAATTAATAGGTACTATTAAATTATGATTTTGTTGACAGCATCTTATTGCTTGCAAGCTAAGTGTTGAGGCAGTTGACGCCCCCACAAACTTTCTTTTCAATTACACTGATAAGTCTTATCCGATTACATCTACAAAATTTTCTAAACATCTGACTTGTAGTTTTCCAATTAATGAGGAACGTTTTTTTTTCTTCAGCCTGGCTTTTTTCCTTTTTAATGTTATAACTAAAAGGCCAATCTACATTGAATTACAATCTACATACATAACATGAACACCCAACAGTAACATACATAGTCCTGATCCCACAAAAGGATTCCCTGTGTTGTGGTTATCAATATCAAAAAACTATAAGTACTGTGGTACCAAAACACCCAGACCCGGAACAAATATATATCATATAAATAGCGTAATTCTGCCAAAAAGTTGTATAAAACTACAATTAAACACCACAACTTTCAGTGAGTAAGAAAGTTCAATGGGGATAAATCCTATAAAAACCTTTGACTGACTACATGAATTTAAACTCTCTACTTATGTCTGTGTTGTATACTAATTTCGGTTTTAAAGGTAATAATGATGAAGTGCTGTCTAAGCATTTAATTTTTAAGGAATGGTAAGCTTGTGGTACTTGTTGATATTTTATTTGCATTTTCAAATATTTAGTTTTACAGCTGTCTTAACAAAATAAAATCAGTAATCACAACTTCTTGATTTTAAATTTTGAACAAAAATGGTAATACAGTAAGCCAATCTGATGATGCATAGAGAAGGTGGCCAAGGGCACTCCGATTGTATATGTTTGAGCTCATTACAATGAACTCACAGTTCGGCATACTAATATCACCACAATCAGCTGGAAGCCTATTTTTACAAAACAGATGTGTAGTATCTATAGATGGAACCAAGCAAACAATACTACCATTATCGGCGATGTCCATGGCGCGACAGGCCATGACAGTGAGACCCAAGACGATACAATTCCTACTGCGGGCTAAATATTTGCATAATCTGCAAGTTTGTTCAGAGTCTGGTTGTTGTGGTACCATGTTACTAGTAATACTCATAGTCCCTGATACCCACGACATAGAGATTCCTTGCGTGGGATAAGGATTATGTGACTGATAGGTGTTATTATGTTACACCTACTTATAGAATTTCTTACAATTTACACGTATTGTAAATTGTAAAACATATCTTACTTTCTGTAACAGCCTTAACTTTCATAGACCTCAATTTAGGGTAATCTCTTCTAGGACTGCCCGACCCTCCCAGTTATACCGCTAGGTTAAATTACATCCATGTACAATGTCTAGTTTAGACATAATAGCTGTTCTTACCTTCTTGAAACCAATGTCGTTAGCGTACTCTCTGAAGCACTGTCTGCAGATATTGAGACCGTATTTGCGGATAAGTCCATGCTTGTTGGAGCAGGCCCGGCTGAAAGGAAAAGCGAGGGATCATCATACACGTGTTTATAACCATCAATCTGTGGTAATCGGAAAATGTACATAAACGCAGGCTTACCATGAACGGGATCCCTGTCCGTATCTACGAGGGTGAGAATACCAGATATTTGCGTGACCCATTGCAATAAATTTGTGTTTTTCGCAGCACAAAACGCAGTACACGTCCAAAATGGAGCTTGCACAGATAGAAAAGAAACCACAGATTGCCACAGCCACACCAGTCACCAGTCACACCACAGACACAGTCACAGACAGAGTAACACTCAATACACGACAACAACACAATAAGGAAGGTGCCACACTCAGAGGAAATATCTATTGCGACGACAGAAGACGTATATACGGCCCTCTCCTGACTAATACGTTAACTCTTTAACAAAGTGAGATAGCGATAGAGTGCCTGCACCATCTTGAAATGCTGCGCGCCGCCCCAGTGAGTTGTTTTGTTATCATCCAGCTGCAGGTCTTGGTGCGTCGGCGTCGCGTCGCGTCGTGTTTGTTTGTGAATTATATTGAAAAAACTAAGTGTATGGTGATTGTTATTATTTGCGCACATAGAAAAATTACTATACTGTGTGTAGCTCCAGATACAAAAGCCGGATGGGTGTTTTGACAAAGAACAGTAAACAAATATCTTTCCATCGGTAATTAATTGTTAGTTATGTCATGACCTAGTATACTGTTGTTTGAATGTGGTCATAACGGGGCGTACAGCAAGACACGTACTATCACTATCAAACCTTTTTGTTTCCGTCATGGAAGTAATAAAAAAAAAAAAAAAAACCGTTTATAAAATAATGTATATAACTTTTGCTATGAGGTAACAGATAGAATATACCAATCGCTGTTACTCCTATGACATTTTATTTATGTAAAAAGAAATGTCTTTAGATTTTTTTGTTTATGCTCAATATAACTTTCTTTCCACAGCCACAGACTAAAGAGAGTACTACGACTGAGACTACGACCTTAGATAATTTATATACTACGACGTACGTTACGTACGTTTCTTCCTTCCCCTTAGTCTGTGTCTGTGACGTACCGCGTACCAACCGCGTACCGGACAGACTGCGAGGATTGTACACGAAAAAGGTAAAATGTTTTTGATTATTCGGGACAATTTAAAACTGCAACTAAAGTGTCCTGTTTGCGTGCTGAAAACCTATATTTTCATTTAATTCAGTATATCAATCCATCGCGTTGGCCGACGAATTCTCAATGTGATTACTTACTGTAAAAATGGAGATGGCCAAAAAAGCTACAAAGTTTGTCTAAAGTCACGGGTAACGCTATGTTCGTTACGCTTTGTCATTTCGTGTAGTTCCCGTTTTAGATTTTTTCACACCTTCCTTCAATTCAATAGAGTTACGATATACCTACAATCGTTCCCTTCACATTTTATTACTTTCACCCATCCATCCAACAACTCACATGTACAGAAGTAGGTATTTAGACTTCGTGGCTCTTCACTACAGTAAATGTGCCCTCATTAAATATAACTTCTTTCATTTAAAGTGAAAATAAACCATAAACATTGATAAAGTATAGGTAATTATTTTGATGACCTGAGAATTGTCACGTTTGCCCTCTACCTGCTTGCATGCAGTGATTAATTTTACTGTTTATTTATTTGCTTCAGGTGTGAGATTGCACAATGGGGTTGATCTTTGGCCTTGTGAAGCGGCTTGTAAAGTTATCAATTTATTTGACAATACTGGCGGCTTTTATTGTTTTCATCCCGAATTTGCCACCATATACAAAGTTCACCAGCATATCGTAAGTACTTTAACTATATGCTATAATCAGATTCTTATTCTTTATTTAGATTGTATTGTTATAGATAAGTACTTTAGAAAATCTAAATTCGTTGTTTAAAAAAAACTAGAAGTATGCACTGCTGAGAGGACTAAAAGTTCAGATAACACCTACATTGATTATGTGTAGCATTCTATAAAATTAAACCTTGCTATGGCTTATTTCAGTTTACTAGAAAGGGCTTTATTTATTTTTTTGTTAGTTTGAAACTTTAGTGAATGCTGTGTGTCGTGACCTGAGAATAGAACTCATCCAACTCCTCCTGTGGATTTTGTATAAGGCGACTAAGGAACACCTATGCCAGGAAATAGGCAGCAGCTTCCATCTGAGTACTTCACACCAAAACTGTGATCACTAATCTGCCTGCTAAGCATGGTGATTATGGTAAATCCCCCCTATTCTATGGGGTGACCTCGTCCAGCAGTGAACATCTATCAGCTGGTCTATCATTTGATTAAAAATATTGTTTTGTATTTTTCCATGTAGTAATCAACCAAAAGTTATCTATCTGTGTGACGACCTCTGTGGCGCGGCGGGCGAAGGTTCGCCTGCGACACAGGAGGTTGCGGGTTCGATTCCCGCCTCGGAACAAATATTTGTACGATCTGCAGATATTTGTTCAGGGTGTTCTGGGTATTTTCTATGTATAATTAAAAATATCTATCTATGTAATTATATCAGTTATCTAGTACCCATAACATAAGCTCTGCTTAGCTTGGGGCTAGATAATATTGTGTGGAATGTCCAGCGTTTATTATTATTATTATTATTATCTAAAAGTTTGCATTTTACAGAAGCCCAATTCTCTTAATTATTATAAAACTACACTTAAAGTTGACCAAATCGAAACTGAATTGTGAATTGACAGAAAGTTGGTATTTCAATATAATCACATTATTGTGCCATGTTGTATTTTAAGTTCTGGGGAATACCATTTCTGACATTTAAGACGTTGGATTGTGATCAAAACTTTTTTTATTACAATAATTTGGCCTTACCTACATTGTTACTTATAAATTGTTATAAATTGTAGCCTTGAGGCTCCTCAGCCTAGGGTGGGCCCCCTCGCTCCCAATGGAGCTCTGAACAACGCCGATAGAGTCTATGTGGACAAACTGCTGGGACCTGAAGCTTTCCAACTGTACAAGGGAGAGCTCTACACCAGCTTAGCAACTGGGGAGATTGTCAAGATCTCTCCTGGCGGCCATGTTACTTTTGTAACTACATTAGGACAACCATGCAGTAAGTTTCACTTGCTCTACATCTAACAAAGTACAAATAAATGTATTAACCCTTTGGCCCACAACCTGGCAGCGCTGCCAGAGCGCCCGGACCGTAAGTTAAACTTCGACAACCAGCCTAACTAAGCTGACCCGCGCGGCGCACTGACGTTCATATAATATAGAGCTCTACTCTCTTTGACTCGCGGCTCTACTTAGCTGCCGCGCGAAGTACATACCGCGACTTGACCTGCTGACGTTTCGGTGAACATTTAGAGGTCCTTCCTAATCAGTACCCACCGCAACCACACACAAAGGCGGTAAGATGGGGACTTATATTCGTAATTTATCTAAAATGATTTCAATTCTATAATTACATTTTTAACAAGAATGGTAAGATTTATCTGTTGGTTCAGTGGGTCCACTAATAATGGAATGGGGGGAGTTAATGGCTATTATTCACAAAGATATTTATCTACATAATATTGATTTTTTGTTAGACCTTAGCCTCAGAAATCTAGCAGCACCGTTATAGACCTTTCTTGGAACAATAGTTCTAATACAACAGTAGTATCAATTTCTCAGACTTATCCTGATGATTTCCTTATGTTCATGGAATACCAAAATTAAATTAATTTACACAAAAATGTGTTTTCACAGCTGGTTTATCTCAAGAACACATCTGTGGAAGGCCTCTTGGTTTCCAAATCGATGAGAGAAACAATGTCATGTATGTTGCTGACGCTTATCTCGGTGTATGGAAAGTGGACTTAAAGCATGACAAGAAACAGCTGTTAGTGTCCCCTCGGGTGAGCATTGAGGGCCGTGTACCGAAACTGATCAACTCCATTGCACTGAGTAAGAACGGCGACCTGTACTGGACGGATTCTACAAGTGATTACCATTTAAAGGATGGGGCAATGAGCTCTCTTTCTGACCCGTCTGGAAGGTACTGTAAAACATTCATATTATTCTAATGTATTCATCAAAATCAGTTCAGTCGTTGTAGCGTAAACAGAGTTGGCAACAAACATCCAAACATTTACAGTTATAATAAATTAGTAGGATTGATCGATAGGAACACAGCACATCACTATTCTATTCCGTACTACCCATAAGTGCGAGCGAGGGCGCGATATGATCACCATCGATATGGCCGCGTCTGCCACGAGGGTTGGTGTTTAGTATAGACTATTTGATCTCACTGTACGTTCAAGGTCTTCTAGCCTAGCCTTCTTCCACTATCAGTTTTAAATATTGCCAGTCAGTCTTTAGTTGGACAATTTTAAAAATGGCCTTTGCCCACTCACCTGCATAACTCTGAACCTCAACTACACTTTGTTTTCATGATAATCCATCATCATGCAACCCGGTAAAATAAAACATTAACAAGATGCATCATTTGTCAAAATTGATTCAGTGATTTTTGTGTTCTGATTACTTCCGATCTGATGGTCCATCCATACAAACAGGAACAGAAAGAAACTAACATACGTGTTGAAATTATTACCCTACTTCACAAAAGTATGTAGTTAAACAAAAAGGCACTAATTTTGTTAACATTTAAATATTATTAATATTGTGTATTTTTCAGGTTGTTCCAATACAATTCAGCCAAAAACCAGAGCAAGGTTTTGCTTGACAACTTGTGGTTCCCCAATGGTGTTGCCATCTCCCCTGACAACCAGTTTGTGGTGGTTTTAGAAACTTTCCGTTTACGATTGCTTAAATATTACATAGATGGCCCAAAGAAGGGGAAGTCCGAAGTATTTGTTGCTGGATTACCAGGTAAATATAACACAAACTAGTTTTCGGTCACCTACAAAAACGGACGGGTTATTGTCGCGTTATTCTTACGAGGGAAGAATTTTGGGATAAAAAGTATCATAATTATACTTCCAGGTTTTGATCATAATTGAGGTAGGTAGCCGTTTTGGCGTAAAAGAGCGATAAATAAACAAACATACTCAAACAAGACAATGTTTTACTTAGGTATTTAATTAGGATATTAAAATTAATAGGACTCAAAACTTGAAGGCCATTAACCGGCTTCTAACTTTAGGAGATCACAGACTTAAACATGTCTACAATGATAGTTTTCTACGGCTATGTGAAATGAGCAGTTAAATAGGTACTTAGACTAAAGAGTCATTGATGAAAATGTGGTACTTAGTAATCTTTTGGACTTTTAAACAACTTTTTGATCATGTACACTTGCACTAAGCCCACAATACACATGCAGCTGATTTGGAAACCCGACCACATGTCCACAACAAATGTTTCTTCAAAGGCCATGTAAGAGTCACGGGACTTACTTGCGGCGTACATATCCAGCATATGGCGCGCTTTGACTACGTGCTTCAACGTGCGCGACATTGAATCTGCAACGTGTTCCACTGCGATATAATATGGTTCGCCTTCCTCATCGGTTCCCATCCAATGGAGAGCTTCGACTTGCTTCACTTCGTTCCCTTCGTTGTCCACAACACTTACTTCAGCTTCCGACTCTTGAACAGTCTCGTTCGCCTGGTCTTCTATCATCACGTATACAAACACCAGTTTGGAGTTCATGATACTGAAGGTATTGTCTAAGCAAATCGAGTAAGCGCCATCTAAATCCAAATCCTTGATAATCGCGTTTTCCGCCTTCTTGTAATCTGAGACGATTTTGTTCCCTGCTGGATCGATGACGTCCAATGAAATGTCCAATTCGCCATGTTGTCCGTCCAGCACTTGGTAGTAAATCTCCATCATCTGTCCGACTTTCCCCGTCTCGAAGAAGCACGTTCGTCCACCTGGCTCTACGCGGAAATTAAAATCGCTTGTGTACATCACATCGGCGGCGGCACATTCAGATAAAAGAACCATAAAAACGAATAGAAAATTTAAACAGGCCATTATTCACAAAACGGATCAATCCAAGTGAAAGAATTATCTACATGCGATTCCATTTACTGTTGTCTGTGTTTACACAGTTGTTTCTGAGTTGTTGTTGTGCTTATGGTTGTGTAATGTTTTTCAGTGTATAAAATGAATAATTGTAATCAATGTTTCTTCAGGTGCTCCGGACAATGTTCAAGTTCTGCCCGACGGCTCTGGCTTACTCGTTGGGTTATACGTGACGTATGATGACGAAAACCCGCTACTTACACGCCGTACGGCCGAAACTCCTCTCGCGAGGAAACTCATGGCGAGAGTACAAAGACTCATTGAGATCCCATTTGAATACCTCAACACCCTTTACCCGCATGTCATTTTCAATGATATCGTTTATCACGTAAGTTTATAAATAAACAAATACTTAACTATGTTTCAAAATTTTAATTGAGACAGCTACTTTTATTGCTGTGGTTAGGCTGGCCTTAGCACAGACCCCTCCGTCTCCTCCCGTGGATGGCGTACAAGCAGACTAAGGGACAGGCGATGGGTAGCACTAATACTGCGATCACCAATCCGCCTGCCAAGCGTAGTGATTATGACGAATCCCCATTGCATTCTATGGGGGTGGCCTCGGCCAACAGTGGACATCTAATGGCTGCTGATGAACACAGCTGACAGCTGTTGACTGATAATTCATTATTTATTCACAGATTGGCCACTTCAAAAGTGTTTCGGATGCCTTGCCAAAACAATCTGGATTGGTAGTAGTTGACTGGAACGGTAACATTGTGGAGTCGTACTACAACACTGATGGTTCCCTCGGGCGCATCAGTGACGCTGTCGTTTACAATGACAGGCTGTTCATGGGCAATCCTCATTTCAACTACATAGGATCTGTCGCTGTTCCACCACTTTTAAAAAAGGCCTTTGGACGGAAGGCAGAAACAGCGCCTAAGCAGCAGGCGAAACCCGTAGAGACACCCAAGCCAAAGGTGGAAGAAAAACCTAAAGTAGAAGTTAAGAAGGAGGCCCCAAAACCTGTTGTGCAACCGAAACCGGCGCCACAGAAGCAAGCTAAGCCAAACCCGCCTGTTCAGAAACCCGCTCCTCCTAAACCAGTCGAACAATCAAAACCAGCTCCTAAAAAGCCTACAAAACCTGAACCTGTAAAAGCTCCCACACAACCGAAACAGGAAAAGCCAACTCCTAAACCGGAAGCCAAAACTCCCACTACTCCCAAAGCAACTGCCAAACCTACCACCCAAAATCCACCAGCAAAGAAATCCCCAGAAGTTAAAACACCTAAACCAGCGGCTAAGGCTAAGCCCGCAGAGCCAGAGCCTGAGTTTGAAATGCCCATAGTAACAAGGCCAAAGGAAGAAGCACTTCGTGAAATAAATAACAAACTGGCTCCTGAGAATATTCCTATCAAGGAAGAAATACCGTTGGACACCACCAAGCCCAACAAGGAGACATTGAAAGTGATAAAGAAGGGTGGACCTGCAGAGATCCCTAATCCGCACCTCTAAATCTAATATTGGTTGTGCATGGAATAGAAAGTCTTGTTCCGTGGTTGTGTTCATATAGATGTGGCACATTATTAACAAAATTTATAGGTGAAGGATCTCTAATAATGAGTCAGTCGAAACAGTATTTTCTCTGACTTTTATCAGTTTTGTTTACATGAATCTGTTTCGATATTGACTTGAGGTGCGAATAATAAAAGTAGGCTTAGGGAGTATCAGATCTTACGAAGGGCACATGTTAGTATTGAAAACCAGGCACATCCTAATACCATTCCAATTACAAATCATTCCAAGACGAAAAGTCATTAGTATACTTCATCCGTATTCGATGGGCTGTGGTTTTGCAAGTGCCTGATGCCACAAATAATGTATAAATATCAAATAAGAGTAACATTTTAACTTTGTAGTTGCTTTGTTATTTCTTGTTTTAATATACAATGTGTAGGTATCGAAATACCCCTATAAGACCGAGGGGAGGGTATTTTGATACACATTGTATGATCGAAAAGTATATTAGGACAAGTGATTTTTTTACCATTTAAATTATTAAATTATTTACAATTTAGAAAGTATTTTGATTCTGATTTATAGTTATGCATTTAATTGATATTCTTTATTTATTCGAAACCCATTTTGGACCAATTTTTATAGTTATGTATGTATTTTAATGTATGAAGGGCATAGTTGATTTTATCAAAACTTATTATAAATCGATCAAAATGTTATAAAAATAATATTTGTAGCAATCTATTAAAACTATGTAACTGTAAATAATGTTGTGTCGATTCTGATGTAACATTCTCTAAACAAAAATATATTATGTATTTGACCTTTTGTATCTTCATCAGCCGTCCACTGCTGGATGAGGCCTCTCCCATAGCGTGCAATGGGGGGATTTGCCATAATCACCACGCTTGGCAGGCGGATTGGTATCGCAGTATGTATGTACTCAGTTGGATGCTGCTGCCCATCCCATGGCGTAATCCCTTAGTCGCCTTTTACGACATCCACAAGAGGAGGTGCAAGAGTCCTATTCGTAGGCCGAGACTAGCACGGCTCACAATCCTTTTGTATACTGAAATATAAAAAAAGGATCACGAAATTTTTGCACTGTCATGTTTTTTTTGAGAATGGTGCATTAGAATGGACTCCGGCGTAGAGCTAATATTTAAATTAATCTTTAGAAGAGTTTCCCTCATATTTACAGAAGGGTTTTTATGTCATCGCACCTAAATATCACTCGAGTCCAATGTGAAAGTTACATTTACAAAGTACCTACCTAAACATTGTTACCTTGGTTACATGTTGTACAATTTATTTAAGTTCATGTTACCGATTGTTAATTTGTGCAATATTTAAATAAGCAACCTGCAACGATTTTTTGTTTTTGTTTTAATTATTTTATGGTTATTTCTAAATATTTTAAAACTCATCCAAATGCCAACTAAATGCAATTGAACTTAGTCCTAGTCATGTACCTATTTGTTAGTATGAAACTTTGGTAACTTTCAAAATATCAAAATCTGAGTGAAACTAAGCAATACACATTATTACGTTACAATTTTATAAGTTTATGTCCTGAATATACAATTTAATTTTTATTAAGTACGTTTTGTGTCTTTTCTATTCAAAAACCTTCTAACTAGTGGTTCGCTCCGAACTGAAACCTCGCGAATATACTTCCTTCTATACCTTTCGATATAGAGGACTTGAAAAATACATTTTCACGGGCCCACCTCGACATTCCCAATTAACCATTTGAATCGGACTAATCAACGGTGAAACCGGAAACCGGACGACGCAGTAAAGAGAGGGAGGGTATTTGACCAAGGTCATTATAAAGTTAGCAGGAACAGGAAGCCTGTGAATGGAGTAGGCTAAAGACCGCTCGTCGTGGTATTCTTTGGGGGGGGGGTGGTTGTTCTGTATGTGGCTTCTATAGGCTGATAATGATGAATCCAGCAGTTCGTAGCAACTGATATAGTAATTGTACAAAGCTGACGTATTCATTGATAACCTCCTTTTTTTGGAGTCTGACATCATCTAAATCCAACTGAACTACGTCATTCAAATTCCTACAGTCAACAATGGATTTGCTTCTTTTTTTTAAATTTGGTCTTTTCACTGTATTTGTAACCTAACTGCTAAATTCAGGGCCGGATTTAGGGGAGGGCAACCGGGGCCTCCACAAACGAGGGGCCTCACAATAGACTTCGGAAAAAAAAAAACAAATTCCGACTAGTAAACACTAGAAACATCTTTTACTTTGATATTTTTCGCTGTCTTACCTTTACCTACAGTTCTTTGTACATACATGATTGTATTGTTCTTAAATATTTACAGAACAATCAGGCAATCAGTAAAATATCAAAATGGCCTTGATAAGCATCTTGAGGGAGTATCTCAATGGCTCAATGGCTGAGTTGGGTGGTACATGCCCGCAACGTCAGAGGCTGGGTATTGCGTGTCTTGACTATTTTTTTTAACGCTAAAATTTAATTTCAGATAATTCTTGTTTCCTTATATATTTATATATGTTTGTTGTACTAAAATAAACTACTTGGTTTCACAATAAATTATTTATTGAAAAACTCGACTGAAAAGAATTGTTTATATTATTTGGAAAATAATTTGGGGCCAGGGGGGCTCCACTCCTTTGTTGCCTCGAGGCCTCCAGACCTATAAATCCGGCCCTGTACGCGCATGCCAAAAGCATTGTGGAATTCGTGGAAACATATTTGCTCATACCTCAAAAATTAAAATGTCCAACCAAGCCCTTTCATATAACAACCCACATGACCTTGTCTCACTTCACACAAGTTACTTAATCTTTTTTTATCCCCTCTTGGAACCTAATATCTCGACAACCCCCTGACCGATGTAGCTCATAAACTTACCTACAAATTGTGCTAATACTATCTACATACCTACCAAAAAAACACTAGGACGTAACGTTAAATTTTATTCTGTCAAATAAAAAATATTATGAATAACATACATTAATATTTACACCGGTTACAGTGTTATTTATAAAATTGCATGTTCAAAGAGAACAAAATAAATAAGTAATAAAAAACCAGCAAAAAATTAATTCAATTTTGATTTCAAAGCAACACAAAGCGAAAATATTTATATACTTACCCCATTATTCATAATCATTTTTGAAACCTATTTTAGTTAAAAGCTATTTTAACTAAAATAGGTTTCAAAAATGATTATGAATAAGGCCCTTAGAAGTTTACAGTCTTTTACTGGATTATTCCTAAGTGATAATCTAACAATATTTAGACAATTATTCACTTCGAATGGCAACAAGCGTTTGTACATTTCATTAAAACTGTAAGTTATTGAGCACATACCTGAAACTTTTAATGGAATGTAAAAAAATATTATACTACAACATATCCTATTCATAATACTTAATTAAATATTAATTTACAATAACCAATAGTCATTACTTATTTACACTAAACTCGCTTCTATTTACTTTCTTTCAACCGTTATCTACCAGTAAATTAAAGTGTTTTTTTTTAATAATACTTGATCAATCATTGGAAAAAATACATAGAACTGTTATTGTTCTGCGGTTATACATAGTTCGTCATCGTCATCATCACCAGCCTTTAGACGTCCATGTACGTCTAAAGGCCCATAAATCTCCATAAAATACAATGGGAGAATTGCCATAAACACCACGCTTGGCAGGCGTGCGGTGTTGCTAATCGCAGTATTGGATTTGAGTACTCAACATCAATTTAGTGAAGTTAAGTTCTTATTACTGAGCAGCATTCTCTAAAATTTAACTAAATTAGAGCTATTTTTAGCGCTGTTATTTAACGAATAAAATGCTGCGCAGGAACATGAATTTTATTTGTATATTTTGTTTATTTATTTGCTTTGTGACCGGTTGTTATCCGACGGCAGGGCGCTTCTGGGAACTCTTCTACCTGACACCTTTTAGGGTTCCGTACCCAAAGGACGGACCCTATTACTAAGGCTCCGCTGTCCGTCCATCCGTCTGTCACCAGGCTGTATCTCATGAACCGTGATAGTTAGACAGTTGAAATTTTCACAGATGATGTATTTCTGTGGCAGCTATAACAACAAAACTATAAAAACAGAATAAAATAAATATTCAAGGGGGCTCCCATACAACAAACGTGATTTTTATGCCGTTTTTATAGATAATGGTACGGAACCCTTCGTACGCGAGTCCGACTCGCACTTGGCCAGTTTTTTCATGTTTTTCTGTACCTACTACTAATATTGATACCTCGTCGGGCAGCTAGATAAATAGGGATATTTTGCATAATTAGCCACATACCATTTTTTTTACGAAAATCTTTTTAATTTTGTAGATTACTTTTCATAAATTTGATAAATTCACAAGTTTTCTGTGTTTATTTAAAATGATGAGACATTTTACAAACTGTTGTGTCCACAAATAAGTATCGAGGTTATCGCTAATTTAAAATAAATAAAATAAAATAACACAGGTAGAACTTGTTTTAAATTAACTTTTGAGTCTTAACTTTTGTATTTAGTAATTAATTCTAACCATCTCGAAAATGGCTAACACTTGCATAATGCATTTTATGGTTCAATTGGTAGCTTAACTACCCAACTAACACGCGTTAACGGGAATACGTCGAATTACGAATAACCCTGTGTGTGATTTTAACCAAGCTAAAAAAAAAAAAAAAAAAAAAAAAAAAAAAAAAAAAAAAAAAAAAAAAAAGTTTCTAAAGTAAAGTTTCTAGCTAAGCTAGAAACTTAAGTGTAGTGTAGTGAAATGAAAGGTATGGCAAACTTCAAATGGGTGGACAATTTCCACTCATTTGAACAGTGACGCAATACACTCCGTCACTTTTCAAATGAGTGGAAATTGTCCACTCATTTGAAATTTGCCACAATTTGAACACAATTGACTTCGCTGAAGTCAAGTATTAATTAGTTACTATATTTGAAAAATTATTTGTTATGCTTTCCTCCGGCTGATTGCTTGCCCTAATTGCTATTATTGTGAGCTTGTGCTTGCTAGATGTGATCTAGCTCGCTACAAATGGTTGAACGCGTTGCTTTTGCTCACATTTTGTTTTTGCCATGTTTTTTTCTTATACATTCCGATCCAAAGCCGACTCAGTAAATTGCGACTCTCTTATCAAAACTTAAATCTGAACTCTGCAACGTTATTCTAAGCACTATGTTAATTCTTTAGCCGGTAGCTAAATGAACACTTGTTCTGCGGCCAACGCGTCCGCGAACGGTTTAACGACGGACTTCGTGGCGAAGTAAAAGATGAGTCCAAATGTGATGGAGATCGGCAACGCTGGCAGCGCTTTCTTGAATATCGCGAGCAGCAGCAGGGTTAGGCACAGACCCTGGAAAAGATATCATAAGTGGAACGTTAGCAAAGAGGCGAGAAATTTAAGTTTTTATCGTGTTTTTGCTGATTACAGCTCATCAACACTTCTTGAGATAGCGAACACTGATTTTGTGGGAATCAGGAGACCTAACACACATGTTTTAAATGAAAGTATCTCATAAATATTATTTCTTTAGCTACAAATGTCAATCAACCAAAACAACATTATACAAACCATTCATTGAACATCATGAATCTTTATTCATTAATTCTATCTCAAGAAGTGTTGATGAGCTGTCATTTTAAATTTTATATTTGAAACCCTTCTCTTGATTGCAAAATCAGCGATGTAAACTCATTTTGATTTTACAAGACCTTTCAAACGCCGATTTTTTTTCGTCTTTCCCCTTTCTAGTAACTAATGCAGGCATTTTTGGGTGGGTGGTTCTTGAACCACCCACCCAAAAATCGGTTCAGTGAATCCATACAAATATATACGCTAAAACTCATTACCCTTCCTCCCTAAAGCGAGACATAGCTTGCTAAGGTACTCACTAAGGTGGGCAAAAATAAACCAGCATAATTAAATTAGCACCCGCCCGCGGCGGGCATGTAGCCGCCTGAGACGCAAGAGGTGCGGGTTCGATTCCCGCAGCGGGACAAATGTTTACATGATCTACAAATATTTTTCCCGGTTTGTGCTACCATGATATTCGTAGTTCTTATACCCACAACACAGGGAATCCTAGTGCGGGATTAGCATGTGACTGTTTGGTGTTATGTTATGTTAAACCAGATCAAAAAGAGTTATGCTTATTTAAGTTTCCATTGCATTAACGTGTTGATGGTGCTTACAATAAGAATAGCCACGAAGCAGGCGAGCGTCGTGTTCCAATCGCCGTAGGAGCTAGCCTTTCCCACGAGCACGCTATAGAATATGAAGTCTCCGAGACCCAGCTTCACACCCTCTGTCAAACAAATCAATAATTTATCTCAAGAGTAGCATAAAAAGGTTATATTTTAGAATTCAGTGTAGATAAAATTCAGTAGAACAATATAATTGTGGGATGTGTTGTAGTTTGTTGTGCTGTTACGATACCTATAGGTAGGCGGATGGGTTGAGCGCCAAGAACGTAGTCCACACGAGATGTAAATGCAGTAACAATCCGTTTATTCAGTAAGTAACAAGTATCACAACAAAGCCAGCTAAATCACATGGAAAGTTATTTGCAACACAAGCACACAAGAGAATAGTCAAAAGGTAGAAGTAGGTACAAGCACAGATAGGCATAGATACAGTTGCCACGGGTTATGGGAATCTAAAAGCGAACGAACAGCAGCGCGAGCGTAGGCGGGGGCGCGCGCGAGTGACACGGGTTCGGGGTTTTGTATCCGCAAGATGTGTCTCGACTGTCGCAGCGACCGCGTGCGCGCCGCGCCTTCGAGCGGGTCGGGTGCTACATCGGAATGCAGTAGGTAATACAAGCTGCCGCTGCACACTACGGGTTTCACCCGACTATGCTTGTGAATATATTATTTGTAAAGTATTATTGAAATGTTTTTATATGTAGGTATATGTTGTTTCATAAATAGGTACAGTAATTAATTAGTAGGTTTTGATTATAATTAGATCAGTATTTAGATACGTAATGTATGAATTAATTACACAGAGTCTCCTACAATAATCTTGTGACAGCTACAAATAATAATTTAATTTCGTAACACACTCAAAATATCCACGTACACTCGACGAGCTAGGTGCGAATCCAAAATTGGTGCTCGGATATCTAACGTTATCGATTCGCGAGACGATAGTAAATGTGTGTGTATTAAGGTGAAACTTTTGCTCATTACAGCTCAACACTTCTTGAGATAGCGAACACTGATTTTGAGGGAATCAGGTGACCTAACACACATGTTTTAATTGATAGTATCTCATAAATATCATTAGTTTAGCTACGAATGTCAATGAACGATTGACATTCGTAGCAAAAATAATGGTATTTATTACATACTATCAATTAAAACATTGTGTCACCTGATCCCCGCAAAATCAGTGTTTGCTATCTCGAGAAGTGTTGATGAGCTATAATGAGCAAGAAACGGGTAGTTCCCATTTGTTCTATGGAACATGTCATCGAACAAAATGACACATTTTCTTTCCTGTTTTTTCCATGGAACTACATACTACCTTTTCACCCGAGTTTCATGCCATAGAACAAAATAAGAATCAGACTTTCCCAAAATCTTCCATGATAAGCTAAATGATACTGATAATGAGAATTATTCAGTCATACCATTGATCAAACACCTGCCCGGGTAAATGATATTAGTTTCTAATTCATTTTATTATTTCATAATTATTTATAATATATATAATTAATAATTAATTAATTTTATATATACAATTTAAGATAATCTTAAAGGGGTCTTATTAACCTTGCCCTGACCTCTTTAAGATTATCTTATCAATCATACATTGGGCACCAGAAAATAATATTAATTATAAATAATACAATATATAGAACAATTTGAGAAATAAAAGAATTACATGTTCCATAGTACAAAATACCAAAAAAATATCTTATTCTGTCCGATGACGTCATTTGGGAACTACCGTAAAAAACACAATAAAATTTGAATTTCGCAATGTCATTGGAAATATTTGAAATTGACAATCGTGTCGCTAACGTCTTGAGAAAGTTAGATACTTATGCTAACCCCACTATTCGCTACTCACTCTCCTCGTCCATGTCGGCTTGCGACAGTTGCTGGGGTCTGGGCGGCAGCGGTGCGGGGCGCTCGACGCGCGTTGTGTAGTGCGCGGTCGCGGTGGACTCGACGCGCAGGTCGCGCGGCGCCTGCGCGGAGCGGTCGTCGGCGCGCGCGCGCCATGACGCATCGAAGCCGGCCGCGTCACCCGAGCCGGCGGCGCCGTCCGACTCGCGGTTGTGTGAATCTGGAGCACCGGCGGGGGGTCCTGTGGTAGAAAACTGGTTTTGATGACTGCACTTACCTGGATTTTGATCGATATATTAGCAATAAAAGCTACAAGTATTCTCTGAAATAGGATGTAGATCCATATTGTATTGTATTGTTGTACTCCCTTCCAGTGGAAATCCGAAAAGCTACTGAAAAGCATAAATCTTCAAGTTCACACTGTACCAATACTTTATTACTGTCACTCATTCATGTCAGTCAAGATGTTCTACAAAACTGAGCGCTTATGTTATTTATATGTATGTATATTATGTTTTACGCATGTTATAATATCCATAGATATATCAAAAAATCTATCTATTTATAAATAAATGCTGGACATTTCACACAACATTATCTAACCCCAAGCTAAGCAGGCTTGTGTTATGGGTACTAGATAACTGATATAGGTACTTAATACAAAACATTACATAGATAGATATTTTTTATTACACATAGAATAATACCCAGAACACCCTGCACAATTATCTGCAGATCGTACAAATATTTGTTCAGAGGCGGGAATCGAACCCGCAACCTCATGCGTCGCAGGCGAAGCATCGCCCGCCGCGCCACAGAGGTCGTCATATAATAAAGCCTCGTTTTTATCGAGGCATATAAAGGGTATAGGGTGCCGGTGAAATTACAGGCACCTGAGACTTCATCTTTATGTCTCAGGGTGACGGGCACAGTGCAATGATAAGTAGGGCCCGTGTTAGGTGAACGTGACCTAAGAGGTATTGCATTTGTTATGGGCTCGGGTTACCGCTTAACATTAGGTGGGCTAAATGCCAGTACAATCATTGCCAAAATAAAAAAAAAAATTGTTTTTTATCTTCTATTGAAATAAATCTAGGGAATGAGAGAGCAGAAAGATGAGTACAGCTTAGAGTTAACAGCACAATCAGAAAGAGACAAAAGCTGGGATAAGGGCCCGGACGTAAGAGAGATTACAATGGAAGCGTTTGGAACAAGCTTCTTTCTTGGTTTATGTCAGTAATTACATTGAGGTATGTAACTTTGTGATGGTGTGTTCGGCCTACGAACAGACACCTCCATCTCCTCCCGTGGATGTCGTACAAGTCGACTAAGGGATCACACCAGCCGGGTGATTACGTAACCATGTTGCTATAGGTTTCAATCGATTTCAATGCTGTTTCTATTCGAAATGACGCTCTTGCTAATACAAAATTTACGCATTTTGCTTACAAAGGTAACTTAGATTTGAACTGCGTAAATTAGGTAGTCGCAGAAACGTTATTGCAAATAGAAACAACATTGAAATCGATTGAAATTATTAGCAACAGAATTACGTAACCACCCGCCAGGGGATGCAGCATCCACGTGAGTACTCAACACCAATACTGCGATCACCAATCCGCCAGCCAAGCGTGGTGATTATGGCAAATCCCCCCCATTGCACACTAAGGGAAGATTCGAACAACAGAGGAGGTCTAATGGTTGATGAAGAAGATGACGCCTTGTGCCCGGTGAGTGTGGTAAATGGATTCAGTCGGAGACAGGAGTTTGTCTCACTGAAGCTTCTTTTATACGCAACAGGAAACAGGATAGCGGAAACTGGTAACAGCCCCCGTATTGTCTATCAAACTGGTAATCGCGTTTGAATACAATTTTACGGTACATTGCGCTTTATGTTTCGAATATTTCTGCTCTTGGAAAAGAAGCTAAAGCACGTGGCTCAATGAACTGCAAAATTGTAAAAATTAAAAAATAATTATATGTAATAATTAAAGATTACCAGTTGTATAAGCAATACAGTCTCAGCCGCCCAATTACAGTAGCAAATGACAATGGGGAACGCAACAATGGGTATAATTTTGGCAGCCCTAGTGCTATCTAAATCTTATGAAACTTGAATAGGGGAAACTTCTTGACCTAAATATTCTTCCTTTTAAGTTTCAAAAGATTTGGACAGCGCTAAGTTCTCTTAAGTAAGTCTACAAGTTTAAGTACTTAGGGCATTATGTTACCGATGACCTTGATGACCAGGAGGACATAGAGAGGGAGCGTAGGGCATTGGCGGTCAGATGTAATATGCTGGCACGCAGGTTTTCTCGTTGCAGTAGGCAAGTGAAAATAACTCTCTTCAAAGCCTACTGCCAATCTTTTTACACGAGCAGTCTGTGATTCAGCTTTACTCAGAGATCGCTTAGTGCCCTGCGCGTCCAGTATAATAATGGTTTTAGGATGCTGATGGGACTGCCTCGCTTCTGCAGTGCATCTACAATGTTTGCGGAGGCTAGGGTTGATGGTTTTCACGCCATCATCCGTAAGAAAACTGCCTCATTGCTCAGCAGAGTGCGGAGCAGTTCCAACAGCATCCTGCAGGTCATTCCTGATCGTTACGATCTGCCAGTAATGAAGGCTTTTGTTTGAGTCCTGATCAGGTAGGCGTCTCGCTGGAGTCTGTTTGGTCGGGATTCGGATAAAAGTTTTTAATTACCTACTTCCAGTTACTGTCTGACGGCTATTATGTATTTTTTAACAAATAATTTAAGTGTACCTACTAACAAAAAATGGATTTTAGGTATCTGACTCAATAAATAAATTATTAAATTATTAAGGCTGCCAAAATGATCCCCATTGCCATTTGCTACTGTAATTGGGGCGGCAGGTCCGAACCAACAACACAGTTTTAGCATAAACAGTATGATGGAGTTTTAGCATAGACAGAGGATAGGGTTCAGGGAGAGATTAGAACGGACCGTGCGGGTTGAGAGGGCGAAGCTCCCGCTCACCTTCCCGCGCGGGCCCGGCCTCCGGCACCGCCATGCTGGCTAGCGTGTACATCACCGTCGCTGGAACATACATTTCATTTCATAAAACAATTTATAATTGTGTTTGAATGTTTGTACACAATAAAATAACATAACATAATAATAAAAACAATAAGAAATAGCACATAAGAATTACCACATTACAAGATTTAACAAGATTCACATTCAAAATGTCATAAAAATTTAGTAAATGAATATAACATAATTTCTTCTTTATCAGCCTGTTAACAACCATTGCTGGACAAAGCCTCCCCCATTAAATACAATGGGAGGGGATTTGCCATAATCACCACGCTTGGCAGGCGGATTGGCGATTGCAGTATTGGTGTTGAGTACTCAGGTGGATGCTGCTGCCCATCCCCTGGTGTAATCCCTTAGTCGACTTTTCGACGACATCCACGGGAGGGAAGGTACCTATGTAATCCTCTAAAGTAATTGCCATAAAGGTTTTTTTTCGTGTTTGGTTTTGCATAAATAAATACGGGTTTCCAGTTCTCTTAAGATTCCGAAATTTGGGATTCGGGATTTTGGATTGTCCCAAAAATACAATAGTTTTCTATATTTGTTTAATACTCACATGAGTAAATGAGCGCAGGGAATATTGGTTCATTTCGTTCTTGAGCAGTTTCAACCAATATCCTAAGTGGACCCTTTGGTGTTAACACAGCTACCAAATCTGAAATTAAATCAAAACTTTAAAAGGTAATTTGTTTTTGTAACATACGATAAAAAAAAGTCTAGTAGACAAAAATCTTTATTTATTTATGCTTTTCTACAGATTTTGTTATTGCATAAATATCAGTAATATCATAAATGAGAAAGTATAGATGTTTGGGTGTGTGTTACTTAACCACGCCTCAACGGCTGAAACGATTTCGATGAAATTTGGTACACAGATAGATAATGACCAAGTTACTTTTCATCCAGAAAAAAATACTTAGAGGAGTAAAATGGGGGGTGATCTCTATCCAGTACAAATTATCCAGG
This sequence comes from Epirrita christyi, assembly GCA_951392215.1. Classification (NCBI taxonomy): domain Eukaryota; kingdom Metazoa; phylum Arthropoda; class Insecta; order Lepidoptera; family Geometridae; genus Epirrita; species Epirrita christyi. Next base: position 9,495,498 of record OX595852.1, read on the forward strand.
TATCCGGAATTCAACCAGTATACCAGGCGAGCAAAAGATTGCGGGAGTAGTTTTATTTGTTGGTCTTGCAATACGCTAAAACGACTAGACCAATTTTGATGAATTTAGTATGTATACAACATGCATGTCAAACTCAAAAGTCATTGGTGGGCCAAATTCTTAAAGACCGTAGAATCAGTGGGCCACAAGTTCCAACCATAAAGAAAATAAACTTATTGCATAGATAAACCTAGTAGTACTGCCCCCCTATACAAGTAAATCCTATCAATTCTTTATGATATATTTGATCAATTAACGGTCATATTCTTACTTGTCAAATGTTAAGTCACCGAGTAACTTTCAGTTAGGGAATAGGGAGGCAAAACGCTTATCGTTTATTTAATAATTACTTAATAGTAAAATGACAGAAAAATGTAATGTGTGTTTTGTTCTTAAAATTGAATCGGGCCGCAGTCAAAGTTGTAATGGGCCGCATGTTTGACATGCTTGGTATACAAGATAGATCAAAACCATTAATAAAATACAAGCTCATAATATTAGTGTATGAAAAACTAAAATATTTATTATCTTGTTCTATTCTTGTTCTTGCAACGTGGCCCAGTTTATTTGTCTTGATCTTTGTGCCAGCAAAGGCCTTCAACCTTTTCCATTTATTTTTCTATTTTGTGTTCTAGAGTGTGTAAGTGGAAATCTATGTCTGCCTACCCCTCCAGGAAACAGGCGTGAATTTATGTATGTGCGGTTGTCAACCACCTTTTTCCTGCTGTTTGGACTATTGGAGGTAACACCTACCCCATATAGATATAACAGCAAGGACGGCCCATGTGGTCCATTCAGGCAGGTATTTTATAAACACAAGAGCCATCAGGGCCGCAATGAATATCAGGTATGCTTGTTGTAGCCGCAGGGGTCCCTTCCAGTGGATTACCACCATGCCCATCACTCCAAAGTTCCATAATACTATGGCAAGTGTTATGTAGTCAAAGGGGATGTTGTAAGCTCGTAAGGCCTCTCTGTAAAACAGAAATACTTAATGCAAAAGTTGTAAAACATGAAATGCCAAGTTAAATAATAATAATAAATAAATGCACATTTTACACATTATCTAGCCCCAAGCTAAGCAGAGCTTGTGTTATGGGTACTAGATAACTGATATACTTAATACAATACATTACATAGATAGATATTTTTTATTATACATAGAAAATACCCAAAACACCCTGAACAAATATCTGCAGATAATACAAATATTTGTTCCAAGGCGGGAATCGAAACCGCAACCTCCTGCGTCACAAGCGAACATTCGCCCGCCGCGCCACAGAGGTCGTAAATGTCTAGTTTAAAGTCTTATTTTATTACTTTATATTAGAAAATATGTAAGGCAAAGCTAGATAAATTTTTAAAATAAATTATATATTAAAAATTTATTCAATTAAAGTAGTCTTTATGGATAGTCTTTAGAGAAAATTTTATAGTAAATGTGCTTGCTTTCTAGTTACAGTTAAACAATAGGTTGCATTGTGAACATTACACAACATTAAATAACTAGACCTGCCTGCTAGACGAGGCCTCCCCCATAGAATACAATGTGGGGGATTTGCCATAATCACCACACTTGACAGGCAGATTGGTGATAAGTGCCCAGGCAGATGCTGCTGCCCATCCCCTGGTGTAATCCCTTAGTCAGCTTTTACAACATCTACGGGAGGAGACAGAGGGGTCTATTCTTAGACCAGACACACCACAGAACATAAAATACTTACTCTACATACAAATATGAGAATATAAAGAGCAGCATCAGTGATGACATTATGAGCCACCCGTGGATAACTTTGTAACATCTCTTTTTGTAAAGTACTATCAGGATGACGGTCATGATCACAATAACAACCAGGAGAATCAAAGAGTTGGCTATTGCGTTCCATACTTTGGTCGATACATTTGGACTTTCTTCATGGAATGGTGTGTATGCTCTGTAAATAAAAAACAATTTAGATTAATAACAAGAATAAAATGTTCAATTATGTAAGTAAATACATACATAAAGTAAAATCTTTTTTCCAGAAGGGTAGGCATGAAAGTGAATGAAAGGAACATAGCCCAAAGTGACTAAACCTAGCTTTCAAAATTTCAAAATGTCTTTCTAAAATGTACATATCAAAACAAACTTACAAATAGATATCTTTGACCGAGTAGAAATTAATCGATGAAATTGTTGCAACCACGACGATCATACACAGTGTGACAGGTACAAACAACTTTATGACATGTCGAGCACCGTACTTCAGCTCTAGCTCTTCAATCTGAGGGTCCATTGGGACGGGCGCAGCCCGCGGTGGTGCATTGGCACCAGGGCCTGAGCCAGAGTCACCTGACACACCCACACTCTGCAAAATTGAGCATACTATGAAATACTGTAGCATATAAAGGAAGTGAATAAGGTCAATGTACAATGCCTATAAAGTGTAAATGGCAACTATGGGAACGAAGGTCAGACTGTAAGCACACAAAATCAATGCTATCAGGACCTGACTAGAAAATAAAAATACAATGCTTAAAACAAAATTTGATGACTTGCGTAAGGTGGTGGGCATCATAACAGCGCACTGCAACCTCAACCATCACCTGCACTTGTTTGGGACCACTGACAGAGAGCTATGTCGGGTGTGTGGGGGGCATGTGGTGTTAAATTGTGCAGGCAAAATAGAGGGCCCCTGCCCTCAATACGGGTTTGCAGGTGCTACTGGGATCCTGATCTAGATCATTGACGCCTTCGGATACACTTCAACAGTGTTGCTATGAACACATAGTTCTGTTTTGTTTCTTTAAGGAGCTGGCTGGGGTAGGATTAGTACAGGAGGACAATGCGCAATACACCCCACAGCGGGACGACAGTGCAGGCCTTACCACCACCAATCAGAAGTGCAAGAAGCAATTGACAAAACTGTGGGTGGAACAATTTGCTTAGTCATAACTTAGGCTGAATTTAAGTGGTACTTTAACTCACGCCATATGACGGCTGGCTCTCGGTTCTGGTCTTTCGTTTCCTTGCGCTTCGTTCGGCAACCTCCCGATCAGGGCGAGACTCTGCTATGTGCCCGTCCATCAGTGCAGTACGCTCAGTCGCCTCGGATGTATCACTATTTGTTTCGCTCATTCATAAACTTTGTATTGTACTAGCATTTTGTTTAGCAATTCATGGGTAGATGTAGGCCGTTTCCAAGCTAATAAAGAACTTACTATGGGCTAAAAGATATAAAAATAAAGTGGAAAAATAAAACAAGAATCCTCTCCCCTCTCTGACTTCATTCATTCATGAATAATTTGTCTGTGTGTGTTCATGAACACAGACAGAACATGACATGAAATTAACCCACAGACCGACCACAGAGTATATTTATACGGAAACCACAGACTTTGGATGCTTGAACTTGCTTGTCCTTATTCTGTTCTGAGGCTTGAACTGACACTGGAACACAGACCTAACGTATTGAGGTACTAATTATTTAAAAAAGCACTATTTGATACTATTTATTGCTTATACAGAACCCTAATTCGTTAGGTCATAAAAACGGTCGCTAACTATACCGACAGTACAATATCACTGTGTTGTCAGGCAGGCGTAGTCAGTGGTATAAACGTGCTTCAGTCCTTATTCTAAGGTATAAACCTCAGAATAACAAGTATAAACATAACTAGCGATTGAAGTATGTCCTCTTTGTCAGACAAGGAACTATTTACCATGATAGCTACCGTATAGGTACTATATCCATGACCGTACGCGTACGTACGTAACCTTAGAATAAGGACAGTCCTTATTCTAAGTACGTAACACTTGCTTGGAGCAAGGAAACGTAACATCACGTCGTGAATACTTATGGCCGCCCGCGGCGCTCCCAGACAATGGGGCAGTGGTGGCTTTAGAGAATTTATATTTTATATACCTCTAGATCACGTGAAAAAAACATTTTTAAAATGACCCATAACAATGCATTTTTAAGGCTCGCTCCGCTCACCGTTAGCTTCTTTCTTTGGTAGGTATATTCTGTAATTTTCTGTCCAAAACACAATTTTGCTGTCTAATAGTGAGGCGGCTAACCTCAAGAGCCTAGCGCATAATTCCAGAGTACATCCCTGCCTCTTCCAGCCAAGCCTGTGGCCAGATGGCCTAGCTACATTTTGCATTCGCTAGACTCCTGAATTGCTAGTTGAAATATGGTTTTTGTATGGTGACATGGATTATATGAGTACATCCATTGGTGACAAATGATGAGAGTCCCTGGTTGAACAACTCAATAACACCATACCTAGGTACGTATCTACATAAAAACAAATATAGAGTCTAGATCACAAACGCCAAACGTAGAGTAGACCCTCTGTGCACAGTAGGGAACAGGACCTAACGCGCCTAAAACTATTTAATACCTGTGTGTGCAGGTCAAGGAACATAATTGGTGCAGGTGTTCCTTTACTTAGAGCATTTCGTAAATAAGAACTGAAAACATAACTGTTTAGTTCCATGAGCCCCCCCCCCACACCCTCAAAAAGATCCCTTATATTAAATTAGGTTCCTACTCAGTTTTTTATATAGGTATTCTATGAACACTTCACGGACAGAATAATTAAGTAAATAAATAAAACAAGAATTAAGATAAATCAATTATTAAATGTATCAGCTCTAGGTTACATTACATAATTAATTCTGATAATTGTAATTTATTGTTGAGAATGTAATTACATAGAATATTGTAACACAAATTATATTTATAGATAAAGCCCTTCAGGGGTGCCTTCTTTCTTGCGATAGAGTACACTCTCCTTGGACTTCTTGAAATCTTCATTCGTGACCTTCATGCGGCGCTCTCTCAAAGCCATGAGACCAGCTTCTGTGCAAATAGCCTGGAACAAGAAAGCAAAAATTTATCTCCTGGGCCTGTAGACAAAGTGACTATGGGCAAGTTTGCGTAACGAAAATTCGCTGTAGTAGTAGGGAGATGACTTAAGCGATCGACAAACGCCACAACATCTGTTTTTCCCCTAAGGTTGTCTCATTTTATCGTTTAATTAGCGGCTCACGCTGAACAAATCTCTATCACTGGAGCCTCTGCCCGTAGTCTGAGAATTAACACGGACGTATGGTAATTGAGGTTCTCAAAGTGACAGGTAGGGGCACTCATCCATACAAAATTCGTGTTATACTACACCATACGTCTGTGTCAATTGTTTGTCAAATACGACTCTAATACCAGACATAAAGAGTTCATCCAGCCTGGGGGAAGGTATGTCTGGCGATTTATTCCTATTTCCATGAAACTCACTTTGATATCAGCGCCAGAGAGATCATCCTTGGACATAATCAGTTCAGAGAGGTTGACATCATTAGCTAGTGTCATCCTAGAGGTATGGATAGTGAAGATCCTTCGCTTGGTCTTCTCATCAGGGAGCGGGAACTCTATCTTCCTGTCGATACGGCCGGGGCGGATCAGTGCAGGATCTAGCGTTTCAATACGGTTAGTGGCCATAATTACCTGAAATAGATAATGTTTTCTATACTAATATATGGACCGATGGTATTATGTTGGTCGCGGGTGATAAAGGCGGCTATAGCCGACCATCATGACGGCTTTTTGTTATCCTCTTTTTTGACATGAACACGTCATTGAATTTGCTTCCATGAAAGTGATGATAACAAAATCGGGGGATACAGTTTGGTGTTTCAGCTACATATCAATCATCTATATACATAATTTAGTTACACTACTCGATAGGTAAAGAATCAAAGAATGCATTACGTTGAGTGAGGATTATGACAAATCGCGCGCGGCGGAGGAGGTAGTTTTGCTGCGTCACATAATTTCTTACACGTAAAACACACGGCCGTGTCCACGACACAGCCGCACGATGTCAGTTCAATCGTATTCTCTCTCAATATCAAATTTCATTAACTAGTCAATAATGTGGATCCGTATTATGTGGCCGCTTCTCATGTTTGCGTAGCCAGCGTGTTCCAAAACAGTCCCACATTGAGCTGGTTAACATCCTATAAATTTTCTCTCTCAAAGACGCACTCGGAATACATTCCATTTAAAGGTGGTACAAATCTTCTTTTATCCCACATGCTTCGCAATAAGGACTATACACTTCATCAAATATTTAAAACTATTGGGGAGGCCTACGTCTATGAGCTTGTCCAGATGAGGCGATTTACGCGCGATTCGACTCGCGCGGTTAGAGTCGCGCGATTGTGAAATACAAGAGCTTTATACATTCCGTCCACATGCAGTCGCGCGAATAGCTGAAAATGATCATACGTTATGAAAACACCGTTACAAAGAACGTTAAGGTGAATGCTCTCGTTGCCTTGCCCATACAAAATAATTTAAGTATTTTTTCAATCCACAGATTGTCGTTCTTTATATCGTATTTTTTTTTCGATTTTCTAATGATTATCGTACTCGCAAATGGTTGTTTCAAATAAAAATTTACTAAGGGTAATTTTTAAAATTAGTTTGAAATACGACCAATTTTACGTATGTGTGAGTGTTTTTAATGTCCATTTTGAGTCGCCACCTACCATCGAAGCGTGATATTTTTACGCAGAGCACCCTGTTTTGTTTAATTTGACAGAGATGGCGGTTAAATGGACCTCGAGCACCGAGTTTTGAGAAAGATAGTGAAAGATGGCGCTAAATAAATAAAAGTATGCCTCGCGTTATTTTCGGGTCTGTCACCAAAATTGCGAAACGCGACGTTGCCAGGCAACGCTACGTCACAAGTTTAGTGCTTGCTAGTCACCCGTAATTATTAGGCTTTATGAGCTGGCTCTGATAGGGTTGCCAACCGTTCGTTATAATCATAGTTTACAAAGTTATTTGCGGCTATGTTCTTTATACTTTGCAATATCAACAAAGTAGGTACCTTCGAGAAAATACTTTATTGTAACGTACTTTATTGAAACTCAAGTTTCAGTTTTATAAAATAAAAATAAAACAACGAAAGAATATGTAAAAACTATACTTTCGTAACTTCATTCGCAGCAATAAAAAAAAATTATTATTAGTCATTGACCGAGCGAGCAAAGCAAGGTAAGTCCTTGCAATATAATATGGCAAAATTTGCTATCGTCTGTTCGGATGTATGTACCTATGTACGTAAGTACTCGCGTACGTCGCATTTTTCAATGAATCTTGATGAAACTTGATATATGTACTTACTTATATATTTATTTTACAATATAGTTTTTGAGAAAAAATAAAAATGAAAACCAGTATTACGTGAGCTCTCATTTGTTAGAGTTTCAACGACTTGTGGTTCAAGTAAGATTGGGTATATGCTAGATCGGACTATGGATTCGATTTTTAAACTTTATCGAAAAACAAGATAGTTTGTGCTCTTGAGGTATTCTGTTCGCAAAACTACTAGTTTTTATAATCCGACCGTGTACCGTGCTGTGATTCAGAAACTCGGTGTAGCAACCCTGATAATATATCAATATCAAAGTGTAGTATGAAGTTGTCATCTCGCTCCTTAAATGCAAAAGAGCCACAAGTCGAAAATTAATTTTTTTACTGGAAAGCCTATCAAAGTTTTGATAGTAGTTTTTTTTGTATTACTTTATAAATCTTTTTTTTCTACATATATGTATGGTATATTATAAGATGCGTATTTTGAACCTTACACTACCTTGAAATTTACATTGAGATCAATGTAATTAAATGCGGAAGAAACTTATCCATAACTATCACCTCTTCATCTAGCAATATTACAAAATAAAATACTCCATAAATCTTTGACTTACTAGTAGTAACGATGAGATCTACGATCAATAATATCTAAGTCATCGCAGTAATCTCATTAAGTGTTTCATTATTATACATAAAAATCCTTTAGCTTAAATAATCAATTTTAAAATAAGTAAGTATAAAAAGTTTAACATTACTTTGGGATTACATCCTTTTCAATCAGTTTTAGGATGCTTTGTTTTTTGTCTCAGCAACTTGTAGCTTTTTGATATTATTTTATATTATTTACTTGGGAAAAATCTGTATCCTGAGAAGTTTTGTATAAAAATATATTTTAATGTTGTTGATCAGTTTTAATAACTTTGAGGTCTGCTCTTTACGACTCTTCCTTTGGAAATCTATGTCAAGAGGCTGAACACTAGGAAGTACTGAATCAACTGATTGGTAATCAATCATCTGTACTGCTGTCTGAGCTTGAAGATGAGGATTCACTTGAGTATATCTGAATCGCTGTCTGTACTTTCCTCAATGACTAAATTTATTCATTGCTCTGGACTTCCAAAATCAGATAATGTTTTCATCAAGTAACGATAGGCTAGGATTGTGTTGGCTGTCTGTCTGGTATGGAATTTGTACCGTTTTTGATGAAGCGATTAAGATAGAGACTCCAGTGAATCCTCATCTATAAGCTCAGACAGCAGTACAGACGATTGATTACCAATCAGTTATGATTCAGAACCTCTTAGTGTTCAGCCTCTTGGCATAGATTTTCAAAGGAAGAGTTGTAAAGGCATAATATATTTTTATACAAAACTTCTCAGGATACAGATTTTTCCCAAGTAAATAAAATAAAATAATATCAAAAAGCTACAAGTTGCTGAGACAAAAAACAGGGCATCCTAAAACTGATTGAAAAGGATGTGATCCCAAAGTAATTTTAATAATCTTAAAAGTGATTATTTAATTCAAAGGATACTTTAGAGTAGATGGCGCTGCCGTCATGTAAACAGTTGGCTCCGTAAAGAATATTGTAAATAAATAGTTAAAGTGAATAAAAAGTGCCAAAAACTTAACCCAAACATCAACAATAGTGTAAAGTTCATGTATAAATGTTTTCAAGTTAAAAAAATCGGATTTAAAATAGAAAAGTGACATCATCAAAAAGTGTTAACAAACGCCTGTGCGTAGCGTTTGCGAATAACTATTATACTAATAATCGAACTTTATGACCAGATGAAAGTGCATCAGAACAAGTTTATACATATTTTGAAGTGAATTATCTTAATATATTGAGTGGAAACAGTCTATTTTGCAAACATAATTAAGCAAAGTTTCTATAAATAAACAAAGACGGTAATTGAATGTGCGAATGAAAACTTACCCGCACTACGATTAATAAGTAAACTATGCGCTGCTTTATACATATTACCAAGTAGGAAACTGTGCTTTTATTTCGTCATTGACTCATAACTGCTATTGGCCTAGCGTCCGACTGGCTCACTTTGCCTGTAATAATTAGCAAGGCAAGATCGAATCCGTGAAAGACAGAAAAATTTTTGCAACTTTTTTTGCAACTTTTTTTTATTTTTTATTTGTATTTGTCCTACTACATAATGAATACAAGGTCTAAAGCCAGACAAAACTTAGAACGCAAAGAAGAAGAGGCTAATGATGTAACTAGTTATTTAATGGACTTGGAATATTTAAAAAAACAACTAGATTCGAAAGACAAACTAAACGCCGCCCTTCTAGAGGAGCAGGAAAATAATTCCAAAGAATTTGAAACGATGTGTAAGCGACTTAGTTCACTAAAAAAGAAAATCAGTGACGAAGAGACAAAAAGTTCAGAGCTCCAGGAGACAATTAACGCTTTACTCCAAGAGAATAAAGCGATTATGATTGAACAAGAGGAATGTGGAAATCTGGTAAGAATTACAGAGTTAAATAAAAAGCTTGAAGTGAAAAGTGATGAATTAATAGAACTCCAGCTCAAATACAGCGCCCTACTACTAAAATCTATAAACTCATCCTGTATTAAAAAGGGATTTAATACTTACTTTAAAAAAAGGCAGAACAATGTCAAATATTTAATGAAAAACAGAAAGAATAATATACACAAAATAAATATACTTATAAAAACAAAGAGACTCATGGAAGACGAATTACAACGTAGAGAAGGAACTATAATAGCACTACAAATGGAGAGTGAGAAATTATTAAGCTCAATCTTTAAATATGAGCAAGATTTAAAAAACAATGAAATTACTTTAGGAAAAGTCTCATTTCTAGAAAAACAACTCACCAAACTACAGAACATTATAGAACATCAAATAGGAAACATAAAAACAAATGAGACTACAGTTAGAACCAATGACATCCCTCACGCAGAAGAATTGACGGCTACGCCTAAGGTGATAAGCAAGGTAGCTGAAAATACAGGTAACATGAAAAGAATAGTACCAAAACAGAAAATAAATATGTATTCTGATAATCATGGTCGAGGTATGGCCAGTAAAATAATAAAACATCTCCCTGATACATTTAATCTTATCAACAATTGTAAGCCTGGAAATGATTTATCTGGAATAATAAAAGAAGGTCTTATAGAAACGACCAATGACGAACCTATTATATTGATGATAGGAAATTTTAGAAGTTTGAAAGGAGATTCTGCCGTGTACGTGTCCAAAATAGACAGACTAGCAAGGGAGAGGACAAGTAGGAAAATAATCGTAACAACGATTGTTTACGAGCAACAAAATTTCATAAATATGCATATTATGAATATTAATAGTAAATTGTATACTCTTGCATCACTACATAGCAATGTAAATGTCATAGAACTCAATGGAGAGCAGGACCAGAAGCAATACTCGAAAGGACTGACACAGAAAGCATCTGCTAAATATATAGCCACTGCATGTCTGCTCGGTGTGAATAGAAGTAATTTGAAAACATTAGATGAAGACCCGACCTACAACACAGGAGAAATGAAAATAGCTTCCCAAAATTTTCCCAACTTAGTGCCGTTAAGGGCCGTAAAATAAAAATCTGTCATCAGAATGTGCAAGGTTTATATAATAAAGGAAATGATCTTAGCTTGTTTCTATCTAAGGAAAATATTGACGTCATATGCATGACGGAGACACATTTAACAAGTAGTAATGTCTCAATATTTAACGTAGAAAATTATAAGAAAGCATCGGTGTACTGCCGCACAATATTGAAATGTGGTAGTTGCCTTATTCTAATACGGGAAAACATCAAGTTTAAAAAAAGGGATGATATTAATAAAACATCCATTGAGCAACATTTTGAGGCTTGTTGCATAGAATTAAATAATGCTTTAATATTGGTAGTATACAGGTCACCATCGGCCGATATAAACATATTTTTGGCGAAACTAGAATATTGTCTTGATAAAATCACAAAAAATAATAATAAAACTGTAATTTTGTGTGGTGATTTTAATGTCCATTTCTCACTTGAAAGAGAATCTAAACACATTTTGTCGGATATTCTGGATAGCTTCTTACTTAAACGACAAATATACGAATACACTAGGGTTACTAAATCGTGTATGTCGTGTATTGATAACATTTTTACAGACACTGCCTTTGTTAAAAGTGTCAAAGTATTACAGGGCATTCAATCTGATCACTACGCGCAAATTGTTGAGGTTGAAGTTAATGTAGGATATATGTTCCCAACCTCTCGTTGCATAAGAAAAGTAACAGATTCTAAACTTGTAAGATTAAAACAAAACCTTCTGACATTATTACAAAACCCCCAATCTTTTAAGGATTATGGCACATATTTTGAATGTTTTATCAAAAATATTGACGAAATAATACCTGTAACTGACGTTAAATTTAAAAATATTAATAATTTTCAGACTTGGGCAACCAAAGGCATTTTAATTTCTCGAGAAAGATTGTTTCATCTATATGCCCTTCTTAAAGAGGATGAAAATGAATCGTTGAGAACTCTTGTAACTAGGTACAGCAAAATATTCAAAAGAGTTTGCATTGAGGCCAAAAAGAATCATCTTGCTAAAAAAATAGAAAAAGCTGATAATAAAATAAAATGTGCCTGGCAAATTATAAAAGAGCAAACTGTTAAGAAAACAAACTGTGATACTAACTGTGACAAGATTTTGAGTGGTAATGAAAACTTTATTTATGATAATAATGAAATTTGTAATTTTTTTAATAATTATTTTGTGAATGTTCCTGTCGATTTAACCCGTAGCCTCAAATGCTCGCTTTCTGAATCGAAATTTTACCTAAATGAATTTTGTCCTCAACAGCTTAATCATTTCAATTTAAAACCAATTAATGTTGCGAGGGTTATTAAAATTATTAGGGCAATGAAGCCTAAGAAATCCAGTGACTATTGGTATATAACACCTTTTATTATAAAAAAGTTAGAATGTGAATTAGCAGCGCCGTTAGTGAATATTATTAATGAGTGTATTATACAGGGGTATTTTCCTGACCAAATGAAAATTGCTAAAGTGGTACCTATTCATAAAAAAGGAAGTACAACTCTCTGCAATAACTATCGTCCTGTCTCAATTCTACCCAGTTTTAGCAAAATCTTTGAAAAATATATTGCAGAGGAATTGATGGATTTCATGACTGACCAACAACTTCTAAGCGAAAGGCAATTTGGATTTAAAAAAGCCAAATCGACCAAACATGCAATTACTAGACTTATCGAGGATATTTTTTCTGGTCTGGAGAGTAAACAAAAAACGTATGGTGTTTTCTGTGACCTCTCTAAAGCATTCGACTGTGTCTCTCACGAAATTCTACGGGGGAAGTTGATACATTACGGGGTTAGGGGAAATGAGCTAAACATTCTTCAATCATATCTTAGCAATAGATTCCAAGTGACAGAATTAAATGGCCTTAGATCTGACAAATGCAAAATAGATGTTGGTGTCCCACAAGGATCTATATTAGGCCTGCTTCTATTTATAATTTACATTAATGACATATCTGTAGTTTTTAAGGAAATTGACATTACCTTATTTGCAGATGACACTAGCCTAATTATTAAGAACAAAACGTATGAAATTATCAGTAAAAAGCTTAAAGAATCAATACTAGGTATCAAAGAATGGTTCTCTGTCAATAACATGCTGCTCAATGTTGACAAAACTAATATAATAGAATTTGCACTAGGCACCAGAGCGGAGAGGATCACACCAGAATGTGTTCAAGAAATTTTGAATGATTTTAATATCTCCCTGACGAATAATGTTAAATTTTTAGGTGTAAGTTTAGATAGTAAGCTGACATGGAGTGTCCACTTAGACGAAATCACAAAAAAGCTGTGCTCGGCAACATATGCTATAAAAAAAATTAAAGAACTAGTAGGAAGAAATGCTGCTAGGGATGTATACTTTGCGTATTTCCACTGTATAATGGCTTATGGAACATTATTTTGGGGCACTGCGGCTTCTGCAAACAGAGTATTTATTTTGCAAAAACGAGCAGTGAGATATATATTAGGTTTAAATCAGATGGACTCATGTAGACAGCGATTCAAAGAACTAGGTATAATGACGATGACTGGGGAATTCATTTTTCAGAATTTAGTATATGTCAGAGAAAATGTGAGCAAGATTAAGGCTAAGAGTGACATACACAATGTTAACACTAGGAATAAAGATCGCCTAGTAGTCCCTATGACTCGACTTACAAAAGTTTCAAAAAGCTACTACTGTACAGCAATTAAGTTATATAATAAAATTCCTTTAGATATTAAGAACATGTCAGACTCTAATTTCAAATCTTGTATAAGAAATCAATTAATAGATAAGACTTATTATAAAATTGATGAAGCTTTTGCGGATAATGAAATGTTTACATCAGAATTTAATATTAATGAATGAGCTTTATTTCTTGATTGTGCTTTTAATTTTTGCTTAGTTTATTTAGTACCTGACATTTAATTTAATTTATATTTTATAGTAATAAATGCTTAGTTGTTATTTTTAAACTTATACAATATGACGATGCTTTTGCTGAATTTAATTTATCAAGATGTGATTTAAGATTTAAGAAGATTTATTATTTTATACTTTATATTATTTGTGTTGATGACTTATCTAAGTACATGGTACTATGTTTATGGATAAATAAATAAATACAATACTTATGTATAATAATGAAACACTGTATTTTAAGACTGATTGTACAGACTGATTGTAATAACAGTCATTTAACAAATATTGCATGTTTGTTTATAAACAATTACAACCATAATCACGGTAATCTTATATGCAAAACAGACACATTTCCAAGTACTGCGGTTTCGTTTTAATAAAATAGTAATCAAACTTATTGAACTTTCATTCAAAAGAAACGCATTCCAAAACCTGACACTTTTATGTTTCGTAATAAAGTTATTATTATTATTATTATTAACTGGAAAGATGGCTGCTTTGCTGTGAAGTTAGTCATCAAAGTCTCAAAATGCTAAATGGGTAGTTGTGTGATTGAACTATTTTAAACGCTAAAACCATGGGTGTCTTTTTCGAATATAAAAATTGGAATCATCTAAATGCCATTTTTGCATTAAAAACGATATTGAAATTTTTTGATTTGTGGCCCTGTTGAATTTAAGGTGTTCTGTTTGTCTGTGGTTACCTAGCCCAGTGCACTTATTTCTCCCTATATGTTCCTTGACTTTTTTCTCTATGGTCCTTGTCTATGGTGCACTGTGGGTGTCATGCGATTAATTTTCTTTGGGGCGGTGTCTTTGAAACGAGTGCAAGCCAGGTTATAACGGTTTCACGGTGAAATTTCGTAAGTAAACAGATATTTACATAATTTTAATGTGTTACCTACTAGTAGAGTAGTACTATTATAGAAGATGCCTGCCCTTTGTTTGAAGCCTTCGTTGTTGTTGTTGTTGGACATAGGCCTTCCCCTTAGAATGCCACGACGAACGGTATTGAGCCGCCTCCATCCACCGACTCCCCGCGACGTTTATAATGTCTTTATTCCATCGAGTGGAGAGCTTTCCTCTAACGCGTCGTCCGGTTTGTGGTCGCCACTCGAGAACCTTTATTCTCCAACGGTTATCACTTCTTCGAGCTATATGACCTGCCCACTGCCACTAATTCTGAGAGCTATGTCGGTAACCTTGGTTCTTCTACGGATTTCCTCATTTCGGATTCTATCACGTGGTGAAACTCCTAGCATAGCTCTCTCCATAGCCCGTTGCGCAACTTTGAGCTTGTCTATACGGCCAATAGTTAGCGACCACGTCTCAGTGCCGTAAGTCAACACTGGCGTGTAGACTTTCGTCTTGAGGCTCTGCGGTATCGGCGACGAGAAGATTTTTTTTTATACTACTTGGCAAGCAGACAAGCATACGGCCCACCTGATGGAAAGCAGTTACCGTAGCCTATGGACGCCTGCAACACCAAAGGCATCACAAGCGCGCTGCCGACCCTGAGACATAATGTGAAAAGTCTCATGTGCCTGTAATTTCACTGGCACCCGTACCCTTCAAACCGAAACAGAGCAATGCGAACACTACTGCTTGGTGGCAGAAATAGGTACGGTGGTAGTACTTCCCCGGACGAACTCTTTCACAAGAAGTTTTCACAAAACCAACAAACTAGATATGGCGTAGTTTCCCGAACGCTGCCCATCCGAGTTGGATTCGTCGGTTGACCTCTTCATCTCATCACATCACACTAATATTATAAATGCGAAAGTTTATAAGTATGTTTGTTACTTCTTCACGCCCAAACGGCTGAACGGATTTGAGTGAAATTTGGAATGAAGATACCTAATAATAATAATAATAATAATAAGCAAGCAAGTACCTTGACTTGGCCCACGAGATTACCGCCATGTGGGATGTGGATTCGACGATTATCGTCCCGATAGTTGTTTCTGTGAATGGCCTTATAGCAAAGAGCCTCGACCAATACCTTGAGAGGCTCTCACTAAATGGTTGGATCAACGGTCAGATTCAGAAGGCAGTACTCCTGGACTCGGCACGCATAGTCAGGAGGTTCCTCTCTCTGCAGCCTTAGCCTCCGACCGCTTGGGCCTTTGCTCCGCGGTCGGTGGTTTACCGTTTTGTAATATATTTTTTACTATACTGTTTTTATATACTATTTGTTTTTATAGATAAGTAGTATTTCTTTATAGTGAAAAATGTATTTTATAACGAGTTTTAAAATAAATCAACGTCATAATAATAATATCATGGTTCACGCAGGTGAAACCGCGAGGCGCAGCTCGATATTTATATTACTTGAAATATCTTTAAAAATTTAATGAATGAAAATGTAATAAGTAAATATGTTATGTTTTCAGATCTTATCTAACACCAAGCTCCCAATTTATGGACGAAATATTTTGAAGCCGAAATTGACGAAGCTGACTCTGGTTGCACGAAAAATAATAATGCACAACAGCAGTCAGCCAGATTTGATGGCAGAAGATTTGAGAAATGGTCCACAACATGAACAGCATGGAAATGATTTATACGTTACTCACAGATCGGAACGTTTTTTTTTTATGCTACTTGGCAAGCAGACAAGCTTACGGCCCACCAGATGGAAAGCAGTTGCCGCAGCCTATGAACGCTTGTAACACCAGAGGCATTACACGCGCGCTACCGACCCTGAGACATAAAGATGAAAAGTCTCATGTGCCTGTAATTTCACCGGCACCCGTACCCTTCAAACCGAAACACAGCAATGCGAACACTACTGCTTGGCGGCAGAAATAGGTACAGTGGTAGTACTTCCCCGGACGAACTCTTTCACAAGAAGTTCTACTACTAACAAAACTACTAACTAGTCGTCTGACTGCGAGTCAATTTGGAATAGTGAGAGAGGCAGATTGTTGATTGTTTATCCAATATCATATATTTCCAACACAGTAATATTTGTACACTGTTATGTTTGCAAACGCCGTATCACCACACCCTATAAATGAGTTTATCAGCAGCATGATGCTAAAGCTGGTAGCATTTTTCAAAAATGCGATTTTATCTGAAATATATATTGAGACGTGTTCGGAAAAATGCAAAGTGCATAGATCTCAATGAAATGACATCATGTACGTTATTTTTTCTCATACAAAAAACCCTTACAACATTGTCTAAAACAAAACTATATCAAGAAATGTATTTTTTTCTAGCCACTGATGATCAACCAGAATTAGCAAGTTGAAGTGGCAATGGGAAGGTCATATAGCTCGCAGAACTGATAACCGTTTGAGAATAAAGGTTCTCGAGTGGCGACCGAAAAACGGACGAGGCTGTAGAGGAAGGCCCTCCACTCGATGGACTAAAGGCATTATGAACGTCACAGGAAATCTGTGGATGGAGGCGGCTCAAGACCGTTCGTCATGGCACTCTAGGGGACACCTAAGTGGACTTCTACAGGCTGATGATGATGTAGTTGATCATCAGATCAACTACATCTAATGATGATGAAGATGATACCTCATATCTCCGGCGTTTAAAAACCGATTTAGAAAATTCTTTTTTTATTTGAATAGATATATGTACTTCCAGATTGGTCCCATTTTTTTCAAAACCCAGTTCTGATGATGGAATCCATGAGGAATTGAGGGAACTCCTCAAATATTTTAGGCATACATATGGCGATTTTGATATTTTCAGCAACAAACCAAGCATTTGCATTCAGAAAGTATCATAATCCTTTCACCACTATGGTTCTTTCATCATTTTTTTTTCATCCTAATATTTAGTCGAATACAATGGCGGAAGTCGGTTTTTTAAATGAAAAGTTATATTTAGAAGAGATGCAATGGGCACTAATGGTAACAATGAATACAATATACGAAGACAAAATGTGCAGTTGCACTGATCGCTTACCTATTGATGAATATTTGTTGTCAGTGTATGATATTTCTAGTGGAAAATACTTGTAATTATAAACCAATAAAAATACCTAATCTGTTTGTTTTTTCTTTTTATTCATTTCTGTAAAAAGACATTCATTTTTGTGGGGGTGTTTGCCATAATTACCACCCTTGGCAGGTTGATTGGTGATTGCAGTATCGGTTACTCAGATGGATGCTGCTGCCCATGCCCTGGTGTAAACCCTTAGTCGGCTTTTCCGACATCCACGGGAGGAGGATTATAGATTCTACGCTGCACACCACGGCACTTTTTATAGGGTGGCAGGAAGTCGGTGGATGGTGGCGGCTCATCCCTTCTAACAATTTTCTTTAACGCCATCATTATCGAGATACCTTATAAACATTTTTTTAACGCCATCTATATAACATCTGGGGATAATGACAACGCCATCTAGTGAAAAACAAAACAGTGAATGTAGAAGTGTGCGTGCGTGTAATTACATGAGGCAAATTGTCAGATCTTATTTATAGTGAATTTGAAATTTCTAACGACTCTTTAACGAAAATTCATGCTGCATCAAATTCTATGACCTACACCGTGCTCGCAAACGGTAAAATTACTCACTAAAGACGCTCGAGTTTTGAACAAAAAATAAAAAAGTCAATATCTGTTTTTCCACGCCATCTAGCGTGAAACGAGCTTTAAGTAATCGAAAGCATCCCCCTTAATATTGTGAGTCGGATAAGCGTTGTCATATCGCTGGATGAAGTCCAGACTATAGGTTGTTTACGAGTCATTGCCTAAACGCGGCGCGAATAATTATATGTTCTCAATGTTTAAAAAATGCTGTGGTGTGTCCGGCCTAAGAATAGACCTACCGTCTCCTGCGGATGTAGTAAAAGCCTTACTAAGGGGCGGAGGCCTTACAAGGGGTTGGGCAGCAGCACCCACCTGACTTATCACCAAACTGGGATCACCAATCCGCCTGCTAAGCGTGGTGGTTATGGAAAATGAAATGGTGTTCAATGGGGAAGGCCTCGTCACTGAAAACATATTTTGCATGTTACTTACTTTGACATCACCTCTTGAATCAAATCCATCAAGCTGGTTCAAGAGCTCCAACATAGTTCTTTGGATTTCTCTCTCCCCACCAGAATTTGAATCATATCTGCAAAAAATGTTATCCAAATAAATATTAGTACTTATTACAAATTAATTGTCAGATGGCCAGAAATGAGTGAAGGTTTGGTCCCAAATAGCCAACAAGGGTCAATTCACATTGCCGAGGAAAGGAAGTGTATATTTTGCACACTACATAGCATTTTGAACTTTATCTCCACTGTGCAAGTTCCTCGTCGATAGCGGACGCTAGAATTCTCAGGAAGACGCTCTACTCGTTTTTCTCAAATATCAATTTTTACGTTACACAATGAAGGTAAAGTTCAAAATGTGTGTCTTGCCTTCTGAGTGACGAATTCCCAAATTTGCCGTGATGTGCCCGGCTTAAGAATATACCTCCATCTCCTCCCGTGGATGCCGTAAAAGCCGACTAAGGGATTACAAAAGGGGATGGGCAGCAGAGTACTCAACACGAACACTACGATCACTAATTCGCCTGCCAAGTGGCGATTATTGCAATTCGCTTATTGTTTTTTTCATGGGGAAGGCCTTATCCAGCAGTGGGCATCTAATGGCTGCTGCTGATGTGACAAATGGAATGGGGGGAGGGAGGCCTTTGCCATGCCGTGGGACACATAACCTATTGTTTTTTTTTTGAAATCTAGTCATCTAATCTCATATAGTTTTGGTGATTCTGTCTGGCTCATTTTGAAGATTGATTAGCTTACCGTTTAGTACCAACTGCATCAATTTCATCAATGAATACTATGGACGGTGCATGTTCCTCAGCCACTCTGAACAATTCGCGAACTAATTTAGGACCATCACCCTGTAAAACAAAAAAATATATAGATATGGCTAAAAAGTTATTTGATATTAAAAATTACTCTTAGCCCCGTATTCCAGAACTATACTCAAACTGAATAATAATAAAGACCCGAGCATCATTTTTTTGACAGATTTCTATCTCGCTAATCTCACTGTCTCACTAATAGTATAAATGCAAAAGTTTGTGAGTATGTTTGTTACTCCTTCACGCTGAAACAGCTAGAGCGATTTGATTAAAATTTGGAATGGAAATAGCTTAAGTATTACCCTGAATTAACATTTTATCCCGATATTCCCACCGGATCGAGACTTACGTGGATGAAACCGCGGGGTGGAGCTAGTGAAAATATATACTTGAGCCTCGATTCACACTTGAGCATATTAATAATTACTTAAGGTTCACGAAAGCTTGTTTTGTACGAAGCATTAATAACTTACCAAATATTTTTGAATCAGCTCAGATCCAACCACCCTAAGGAAGGTGGCTGAGGTTTGATTGGCCACTGCCTTGGCCAGCAGTGTCTTGCCGGTACCCGGGGGGCCGTACAGGATCACCCCCTTGGGGGGCTTGATGCCCATCTCCTCATAGTATTCTGGATGAGTGAGGGGCAGCTCAACTGACTCCTGGAAGTTATAATAACAAGATAAAATATGTTTTAGTTGAAAAAGCTTGATATCAAAGGGACCTTTCTTGGTCAGAGACCTGAGGCCCAATTCTCATAATAAAAATGATACCAAATAAAGTTCGGATCACGGTCCGAACTAGTGTCAATGTCTTAAGTGGTATTCTCCTAGCTGAAAATACAACACGGTAATATGATTATAACAAAATGTGACCCAAACTTGAACAGTTCACAGTTTTTTCGATAGATGCCACTACTCTTTCCAATGACATATAGTTAACTATCCTACTCTAATGGTAGTCACTGTGCATCGAAAGTAGACTTAATTGTTATTATGACGGAGCAGAATACCAAGTTTCAGTCAATTCACAATTCAGTCTCGATTCGGTCAACTTTCAGTGTAGTTTTAAAATAAATAAGAGAATTGGGTCTCAGCTTCAGGTATGGTGACTTTGAAAAGGGTCTCCTGACCAATGGTGAAATAGCCAGTGTGGTGAAAGTATTCAGTGCGCTTCGCAGAGGCTTCTTTTGTGCACATATGGAAATTTCAAGTGGAAAAATCCATTGTGGACCTACATCCTTAGGATCGAAAGTAGGGATTCCACCAACTAACTAGAGCATAAGTAACCTTGGTGAATTTAAATAGACAGACACAGCTATCTGTGCAGCATTAAGTAACCTTGGTGAATTTAAATAGACAGACACAGCTATCTGTGCAGCATTCTAGCTAAAACAATCTTAATTTGGTAGACTCTCTTTTATTTAAGTTTATCATCAGCCACACAAACAAGTCCACTGCTGGACATAGGTCTCCCCATAGCGTGCCACAACAAACGGTTTCGAGCCGCCTCCATTCACCAACTTCCTACAACCTTAATAATAATTGTTATTAAGGGGTTTAAATAAAAAGAATCAAATTAAACACACCCTTCATTTAGTCAGGGTTTATAGCTCTATACTATACCCTCCAAAATATTTATACTAACACTCTAGCTAGTACATAAACCAACTTATGACTCTCTTTGGATATTAAATTAAATTTAAAATGTCCAAAAGTACCTTAATTTCTTGGATCTGTATGTCTAACCCTCCGATGTCAGCATAGGTTTCTTGAGGTGCTTTCTCTAGCTTCATAACAGACACCATGGGGTCCGTATCGTCGCCCAACACACCCACCACTGCATGCACCTGTCATGAACACAAAAAGTTACTTCACATCTCGTGATACAAAATACTAAGGCCTAATTCAACCAGAGTGTTAACGTACCCGATGATGGTACAGTACAAAAACTGTACAGTAAGTTATGCTTATCGTGGTTGGTGCACGAGTTGTACTTGATTAAGCCAAGCGAGTGAGATCTCCGTGTGAAGTTGGATGGATCATCATTGTTGTATTTTATTTATTTATTATTAGTTAATACACAGGCAGCTCAAAGCTGATGCATGTATATCTTATTAATTGTCAGTGCACTTAAAATGTTTATCCAGTCTATTTTTAAAAGAGTTCACTGATGGAGCACTTATCACTGACTCTGGAAGCCGGTTCCAGTCGCTGATGACACGGTTGGGCAAAATATGCCTCCTCGGATTGCTAGTACCTGGCCGGCTCTGTAGCTTCAGTGAGTGTCCTCTCAGATTTGTGGTATTGCTTATAGTGTACATGCTTGATATTCCCGGAACATTGTAATGATTGCAGAGTATTTTGTATGTATGTTTGTTTTTTTACGTTTTATCTCAATATAAGTAAAGCAGAAGCTAGTTTACTATTAAAAGATTACCTTATGATTTAACAGCACCGAACAGCCAGGCTCCAGTTGGTCTTTGTCCACAAAAGAGAGTATGCTGACGTAGTGCTCACTGCCGACTGATGTTGAGACGATAGCGTGGTTGTCATCAATTATCTCTTCAAGGTTACCCACTGACATGGGTGTTCCTCTCAAGTCATCTACCTACAAAACAATATTTGGTTCAATTTCAATAGTGTCTCCTTTCACCACAATGGTTGATTGATTGGTTTGTTAATGATCATAGTCACAGCCACTTTTC
Source organism: Epirrita christyi (assembly GCA_951392215.1). NCBI lineage: Eukaryota > Metazoa > Arthropoda > Insecta > Lepidoptera > Geometridae > Epirrita > Epirrita christyi. The sequence goes on from OX595852.1 coordinate 9,517,726, forward strand.
CAGGGCCACCATACATCAACATGGGCCTGTATTCTCAGATTAATATTGTCTACGAGATGACAATACATCTCGTATGACGCCCATACAAAATTACGGTTTTCATGCAAAATACAACATCATCTTGTGCACAAGATTTTTCTGAGAATCACCCTCCTGATCACTGGCCTAATGGATGGAAACCATTAAAAGAACCAGGGACACAAGTAGTCAGCTGGATGCTGCTGCCAATCTCCTGGTGTAATCCTTTTACTACATCCACAGGAGAAGTCTATTCTTAGGCCAGACAGACCACTGTGACTAACAATGGATCTAAAAAATATATTAGAAATAATATTGGCTGGCATTTCTACAAGTATCTATTCTATAGGTATCCTAACTATTATGAATGTTTGTTTATTACTCAATCACATTGTTACGACTGAATATCGACGAAACCAGCTGTAAAGATAGATTATGAGCTATTTTCTTTGATCCTGGTACAATACAAGTGAAGCCACGGGCAGTGCTGTATATATATGACAAAATGTTGATGCAAACATGAGGCATCATATTTTCATATACATCTCAACTACGAGTTTAGGAGCTGAGAATCATCAGACAGCTACTAATTGAATATACGCATATATTTATCAGCATGGTATTGATAGAACAAAGCAAGTTACCTTTGACCTCTCTTCCTCAATCTTTTCCTCCTGTGGCTTGAGCCTCTCTTGGTTCCGGATGAACTCCTCCTCCATCAACAAGTAATCCTTTATTCTCTCCAGTTTCAACAGCTTCAGCCTGCATCTTGTGTGCGGCGTCACTTGCGGCAACTTCAGGGCGGCATCGGGCCCCTTCGCCTTGCGCTTCTTCTTGCCCACACGAGTGGGAATCGGGGGCTCGTACTTCTTCTTTTTATCCTTGTCGTCTTTTTTGTCTCCGCCGCTTCCACCACCAGACTGATTCTGACCCTGTTTCGTACAAAGGAAAAAACTCAGTATTTCGTAGAAATTCTTTGTTTTGTGTTAGTTGGATGGAATCTCGATGTATTTGTGCTATTTCTTACCATTTTATGCCCTGTTTTCTTTTATTTCTATACAAATTTTATTGAAATAACAATTCAATTCACTTCACAATGATTACAAGGCGAATTTAGGAGCTACAGATAATCAATAATTTCTTTCGATCAAGCTGTCAAGCAAGTAGTGCTGCCCATGTTATGTGCTGCCATGCCAGTTCCTTTCCTTGCTCCAAGTGCCAGCCAGCGGCTGACTGTCGCTTTGGGGGTCGCTTAGGATCCTACTAGTCTGTGGGGGTCACTACCACAGATTCTATATTAGCATTATTGTCCCGTCCCGTCTTTCCTCTTCTTGACGTTTAGGTTCGTCGTGTTCGTGTGCTGTCAACGTCACGTCAACACATTAAACATTACATTTCAATGGAAGAAAGTTGAAAATTAAGTGTGAATGAAACGAGTGAAAACATTGATCTGTATAAGTGTTTTTCCCTTTTATTTACTAGGAAATATTGAATTTATAATAATGTCTCAAATACCTGGTATTAAAAATACCAATCAAGGCTAATATTACACTACTATCCTTGTGCATCATCAAAACAGCTGACAACAGATTTTTTGTCCAAGTTTTAGAAGTTGTAAAGATGGTGTTAGCAGATCTAGGTCGTAAAATTACGACTGCTCTGCAGTCGCTGAGCAGAGCAACCATCATCAATGAAGAAGTAAGAATAGGCACTTATTGAAAAATTAATAACCCTATCCTTAGTCATTCTATAGTAATTCCTAATATTCTATTTTAGGTTTTGAATTCTATGCTGAAACAAATCTGCGCTGCGCTCCTGGAAGCTGATGTGAATATCCGCCTGGTGAAGAACCTCCGCGAGAATGTCCGAGCAGTCATTGATTTTGATGAGATGGCTGGCGGGCTCAACAAACGCAGGATGATCCAATCAGCTGTGTTCAAAGAACTCGTGAAGGTTTGCTAATTAATATTACATCATTAATTTTAAAATGTTATGCATGATCATTTACAAATCAGTTTTTGAAAATGATTTTCAGTGCCTGTGTTGTTTACATACAGGTGGTTTTTTTCTTTGCCTTCCAGCAGAAATAGTTACTGACCACTAAACGTAATTTTTTATATCATTTCCAATTCCGTTTATAGTTTACACTTATAGTCTTATAGGGATACATCATCACCTCTTACCTGAAAAGATGCATGAAAAGAGCCTCTTCAGGGTGCTCAGGCTTTCATAGTTGTTATACCTCAAGCTCCAAAGAAAGAAAAAAGAGAAAGGTCATGAGTGAATGAAATATTTTTTTTCACATTTTGATGTTTATGTTCTAGCTTGTAGATCCTGCAGTGAAGCCATACCAGCCCATCAAGGGCAAGCCAAATATCATAATGTTTGTAGGTCTCCAGGGTTCAGGGAAGACTACAACTTGCACAAAACTAGCATATCACTATCTCAGGAAAAACTGGAAATCCTGCCTCGTATGTGCCGACACATTCAGAGCTGGTGCCTATGACCAGGTCAAGCAGAATTGTACAAAGGCTAGAATACCCTTTTATGGAAGGTATGTTTATGCATTTTAAAGCCTTTGATCTTACATTTCTTATCTCCTTCCTTTTGAAGCTTTCAGTGTAAAAGGTTTTTAAACTATTCTACCACTATTCCTTGATAGAATCCTCTTCGGTCACCTTAGAGCAAAGTTGATTTTATTGAAGAAAAACATTTTTTTCCAAACGTCGATATCATGGTTTGAGCACTATCAGGTAGATTATCAACATTCTTAGAGTCAACTAAACAACTGTGCAAACAAGTGTGCAACTAAACCCAGTCATCTAAGATTTTTATTTTATTGTTTACCTATGTTTTCTTATAAATATCAAGATATATTAAGCTAGAATGAGAAGAAATTGTTGCTAACAATACAAAATTGCCAATCAAGCATTGCAGCATCTCCACATCTATTCTTCTTCTTTCTGTGACACTTCTTGACTGTAACTGTATTTTAATCTAATTTCCAGTTACACAGAAGTTGACCCTGTAGTGATTGCCACCACTGGTGTTGAGATGTTCAGGAAGGAAGGCTTCGAGATGATCATTGTGGATACAAGCGGTCGTCACAAGCAAGAGGAGTCTCTGTTTGAGGAGATGTTGGCAGTAGCCAATGCCATTGTAAGTTCTTATCAATGTTTTGTCATTAAGTCCTTTTTGGCTACTTGAGGGAGTTGTATGAGGTAGGTAAAATTCATTAGTAGGATTGGGGTAATGTTAGTAGTGGGATGTCTGGAACAAGGTTTGTAGAGGGCTGAAGTAATGTTAAGAGTGGCTCAGTGGAGTAGGCTCAATGAAGCTACTGAAGTGTGTTAGTACTCATATTTATACTGTGATAGTGGGCTGACTGGGGTAGGGAGGGACAATTAACAATCTGCACAGTGTAAGTGCAGATATTGTCCTAAAGACCAACACTAGCACTAAAAAAACTGATTTTAATGAAATTTTCATCTCAACAACCCAATAAACAATATCTGCCATGCAATTCATTTAACAAATTTTTTTATTCCTGAACCTCTGTTTGTTTGTTTGAAATGTAATTTTGTGAAAATTAAATTGTAATAGTTTGTCCTATATTTTTCAGAAACCAGACAACATAATTTTCGTGATGGATGCCACAATCGGCCAGGCTTGTGAGGCACAGGCCAAGGCTTTCAAGGAGAAGGTGGACATTGGATCTGTCATCATCACCAAGCTGGATGGCCATGCTAAGGGTGGTGGTGCTTTATCGGCGTAAGTTTTGAAAATTTCCTTATTCATCTTACAAACCTGTACACAATAATCCGTCCATTGAACTTCTTCTTTATAAAGTTAATACAAAGTTATTCATACTAACTCATAAATCAGTTTCTACACAAATTATTATTTATATATTTATTTAATTATTATTTTTAAGGTAACATCTGTCTGTGTGTAGGCTTATAACTCGGGTTTGAAACTGAGGGGGGGGGGGGGCAGTTTCGTGCATGTGGAGCAATTCACGAACATGAAAGTACCACGGTAGCACCACTTAGGTACCACGCGGGCGTTGACGAGGGAAAATTCTTCTGTCAGATAAGCATGGGGCCGGAGCTGGGTTTGTGGGGAAAAAGTTAGCTGGGAGAATAGAATATTAATACTAACGCATTACCTACTGAAAAAGTAACAACTAATGATAGCTGGAAAAGGATCCTAAAGTTATTGACTTTTTTTAGGGTGGCAGCTACACAGTCTCCAATCATCTTCATAGGTACTGGAGAACACATTGATGACCTAGAGCCCTTTAAGACAAAACCCTTTATAAACAAACTGTTGGGAATGGGAGACATCGAGGGTCTTTTGGACAAAGTGAATGAGCTCAAATTGGATGATAATGATGAGTTGCTGGAGAAACTGAAACATGGCCAGTTCACACTGAGGGCTATGTATGAACAGTTCCAAAATATTATGAAGATGGGACCTTTTTCACAAATTATGGTAAGTTTTTTTTTAAATTAGCATATCTAATTAGGCCTATAGAATAAGACTTCATCACAAATTCACAACTCTTCATGTCATTTGAAAATACCTTTTTTTATTTTTTAGGGTATGATCCCAGGCTTCTCTCAAGACCTAATGACGAAAGGCAGTGAACAAGAATCGATGGCGAAACTGAAGCGTCTTATGACCATCATGGACTCCATGAATGAAGGTGAACTGGACCACAGAGATGGCGCGAAACTGTTCTCCAAACAACCCACCAGAATAACGAGAGTGGCGAACGGTTCCGGTGTCACAGAACGAGACGTAAAAGATCTTATAACTCAGTACACCAAGTTTGCAGCAGTCGTCAAAAAGATGGGCGGAATCAAGGGATTATTCAAAGGAGGTGATATGGCGAAGAACGTGAACCAAACACAAATGGTCAAACTCAACCAACAGATGGCGAAGATGATGGACCCTAGAATCCTGCAACAAATGGGTGGCATGTCCGGTCTTCATAACATGATGAGGCAACTCCAGCAAGGCTCCAGTGGTGGGATGAACAGTTTGATGGGTGGAAAGTGATGGTAGAATGTTTGTATCAAGTGTAATCTAAATAAAGGAATTTTATTGAATCTTTTATTTCTTTTAATAAATGGTAGATACCTACCTCCCAATCAATCAAACTACTCTTCAGTTCCTTATTTAATAAATAAGCAACGTATATTTGTTTGTTTGTTCTGAAATCTATGAAAACATTAATTAAAAATTAATTGACTCATGCCCATTTTCACCGAAATACCTACCTTTCCTTACCTTTTTATTCTTATAGAAATCTACCAATTTTACTTGCCTTAAGTGTCCTAGTGTAACACCATCGTAAACAGATACAAGATTAAGGAGATATATTCTTCCATTCGAGATATGATAGAGCATGAGATGTACGGTAGATAGTGGTTTAATATAGTTACAACTACTGATCGATAGATGGCAGTGCTTTTATACCTTATGCTCTTTTTTAGACTAGTGGACTACCTACAAACGGGAACTAGGAAGGAAACATACCCCTAAAACGCCTAAAAATAAATATTGTTCTTTACCTAAAAGCCCCTGCAACCCAAATAACCACAAAGATCCATTCAAAAAACACCACTTTATTTTAAAAAACTAAAACACGTACACCTAAAAAGATTGTTGCCTGAAATCCCTGCAACCCCTAAAAAATAATTGATTCATGCTCATTTTCACCGAAATACCTACCTAATTATTTTAATAGAAATCTACCAATTTTACATGCCTTAACTGTCCTATACATATAGTGTAACTTGTTTCCTTCCTAGTTCCCGTTTGGTAGGTAGCCCACTCTTCTATCGATCAGCAGTTTAACTAGGTATAATAAAAGCTGTTCAGTCATCCATGATCCATCAGTATCTGTCGTACATCTCATGCTCTACTTCATTATTCTGGGCTTTAGGATCTCCTTCATCCCCCCTATTCCCTATCTTGAAAGTCACCCGGTGAGCAACGTTTGTTATACTTACCTTTTAGTACTATACTTATAAATCTGTGCTTAGAATAAGGGCTTCAGATACTTACCATCAATTTTGACAAGTAAAATGACGGTCATATTGACAGTCAATCGTTAGTTCGTTAGTCACCGAGTGAGCTGCTGATCCTCAGAATAAAGGTGCTGATCACTAGCGCGAGTTAAACCTACAGTTATAACATTCGTCCAAGGTTACTGTAGGTGCTCGCGCTAGCAATCCATGAAGTTTAGATAATTAAATTCTTTATGCCATGAAGGAATAAAACTATCAATCAGCTGTTTTAACCTCACAAATCTGACAGTTGACATTTTATTCGTTTGGTTTGTGTTGCGTTGCGCTGTGCTATGGTTGCGCTTCGCTTGGTCTTGGTTTGGTTTGGAAGTTTGTTTTGACACAGAACGAAATACATATTTACAATTTTAATGCCGTTTATAGACCGAATTATAGACTTTTTTATGATATTAATGATTATGGGATATACTAAAATCCTGGACTTCTGTCTTTATTTTCAAAGAAAGGTAAATATTATGTTTTATTCATAACCTTAATAAAATTTTATAATTTTGATATTTAACGTTGAAATTTGATTCGTATAGTGAAAACTGGGGTACCTTGTATATTTTGTGATACTTTATGTCTATACATTTGCACATACCCAAATAACAGAGGAAATAAGTTACCTAGACTTCAGCAATATACATTTTCCAGGTTTTCTATTCTATTTCTAATACTGGTCGTCGCAGAGTGAGATCTATAATCGACATGGAGCTAAAATGCCGAGATAATCCTATTGTAACCAAGCTTGAAACACCCGAGTTCAAAAGTATATTCACACCTGAAGTAGAGGAAATAAAGAAGCTCTTTGATAAATACCAGTTTGAGATCCGAGTGGCGGGTGGAGCAGTGAGGTAAATAATATGTGTGTTACACAATAACTTCAATATCCTCATCTACAAAATAGTGATCAGTAAAATAGTCAGTTTATGTGTCTGACTGACAGACAGACAACCCATCCCTTGACGTTCATATAATTTGTTATTCCAGGGACCTTCTAATGGGAAAGAAACCAACAGACCTTGACTTTGCCACAACAGCAACACCACAGCAAATGAAAGAGATGTTCACAGCTGAAACTATCAGAATGATAAACATGAATGGGGAAAAACATGGCACAATCACAGCTCGAATAAATGACAAAGAAAACTTTGAAGTGACTACATTGAGGATTGATATGGTCACTGATGGGCGTCATGCAGAAGTCGAGTTCACCACAGATTGGAAGCTGGATGCTAATAGAAGAGATCTTACTATTAATTCTATGTTTTTAGGTACTTAAAGTTACTCTGCAAAAATAGTGTCAGTTGTACAAGACATCTTAAGTTTACTTTAATTCATCATCTGCATAACAGAGTCAAATGAGAAACTACTACTCTTTTATACATACTAAGAAAAAGTAGTGAAGGCCATGATTATGTAGATTCACGTTGTGTATCTTGCAGTGTTTAATTTAATCAAGACTATCGTAAATTCAAAGAAATTTAAACTGTTTGTATGTTACAGGTTTTGATGGTTCAATTTATGACTACTTCTTTGGGTACGAGGACTTGCAAAAGAGAAGGATTGCTTTTGTAGGTGATGCGGATGTAAGAATTAAAGAAGATTATCTTAGAATAATGCGATATTTCCGCTTCTATGGTAAAATAGCAGAGAACCCTGATAATCATGATGAGGAAACATTGAAAATCATTGGAATCAATGCAGAGGGCCTTCAAAATGTTTCTGGTGAAAGAATTTGGGTGGAACTCAAGAAGTTGCTGCAAGGGAAGTATGCAGGCAGTTTATTGAAAACTATGATTGATGTTGGGATTGGGAAATACATAGGTAACAAACTGAACACTAGCAATTTTATAATTATGAAAATAGTGAAAGTTCCTATTGAAAACCATGGCATTTTTCAGGTTTACCATCATCACCAAATATGGAGGAGTTTGATAGATTGTTGAAAAGGGCTGACCATTTGAATCTCCACCCTATGAGCTACTTAGCTGCATTACTCAAGAATATGGATGAAGTCACAGAGCTACACAACCGATTAAAGTTCTCCAGCTTTGACAGAGATTTGGCTTATTTCCTGGTAGAACACAGAGAAGAAAAAATATCTTCAAGACCTATGATGTAAGTCATTGTTAAAGTTTAACATTGTTATCAGCCGGTTGATGACCACTGAGGGACATTAGGTCTCCCCCAAATAATGCCTCGGTGAATGGTCTTGAGCAACTTTCATCCACCGACCTCTTGCAACCACTACAATGTCATCCAGCCACATTGCATCTTCTGGTTTGTGGTCGCCACTCAGAACCATGTTTTATCTGAGGTATATTTTCTTAGTTTATCAATCATACATTATTTAATTCTCTTTTTTAGGCCTTATGAAAAACTAGTTCTCTTCACAAAGATAAAGCAAAAAGATACAGTTCAATATGTGATAGAGGTATTGAAATACAAAGGTGACGAAAATCTCTTGGAAAAATTCAAGAAATGGCAAATACCAAAGTTTCCCATTAATGGCAAAATTCTCAAAGACGCTGGCGTATCTCCAGGGAAAATGTATGGTCCTATCATTCGTAAAATGAAAGAAAGCTGGATCGAAAATGAATACAAGCAAACGGCAGATGATTTGGTAAAATTAATACCTGAAATAACAGATTTTAAATTAAAAAATGAATTAAATGAGTGATTATAAATTATAATAAAATTACTTTATTTCTGACCATATCTTTAATTATGTACTATTACAAATTATCTAATCACTGTGGTTATTTTTTGACTATAAACTTGCTAAATGAATGCAGTGTGCTGTCTTCCTTCCAGTAGCTCAACTGTTGGCTTGTTCTAACGAACGGCCGCTGCAACCCCTCTTCCCTCCCTCCCTCGTTGCCTTGGCAACGAGCAAGGCATTCGATCGCCGATAATCATCCTGTCTTATTTTGATTGATCGGACTTAAGCAAATTTATTGAACTGTGTAACTATTGATTAAATGCATCTTAAAATTATGGTGTTCTATCTACGTTATAGTACAACAAAGATTGATTAATAGTACTATATGCATTCTTAACAGCATCTGCAGTAAACAAAATGAGCTATTGTTACTGTTTTTGGTTCTTCACATTATACAGGTATTTTAATTGCTTCCTTTTGGTGGTTGATACGGCTCGTATTTGTCGCAGCCATCGTCATCATCCCTGTGGTCAAGGAAGCAGCGTTTACAGAACAAGTACCTACAACCCAGGCACCTCATGTTTGCATCTTCATTGCATATTTCACAAAACGGCAGCTCATCATTGGTTGTAGGTGCAATTTCTTCATCTTCTCTAAGTGCTTCTGCTTTTAGCTGTAAAAGAATATTACCTCTTTATAATATTATAACACCCATGAGTCACATACATAGTCCAGAAGGCCTATTACGAGTTTTGCATTGCAACAATCACTTTGCGAGTCGTGAGTACTCAACGTGACTTACGTAGTAACTATTTATGAATATGTGCTGTTTCTATCGACTGCGCGGTACAGAATGATGAATAGTTACTATGTTAAGTCACGGTAAAAGCTCACGACTCGCAGTGATTGTTGCAATGCAAAACTCTTAATACCTTCCCTTCTGATACCTGATAAATATTTGCAGATCATGCAAAAATCCAAGAATGCTCTGCCAAAACATAATTTATCTTCATTCATCATCATCATCCTGTAGAAGTCCACTGCTGGACATAAGACTCCCCCTTAGAATGCCACGACGAACGGTCTTGAGCCGCCTCCATCCACCGACTTCCTGCAATCTTTATAATGTCTTTGTCCATTGAGAGGGGGCTTTTCTTTACTGTATCGCAGAATAAATATTAGTACAAACTGTATTGTTAGGTTGTCAGTTCTGCGAGCTGTATGACACCTGCCCATTCCTACTTTAACTTACTAATGTCGACGGCCATGTCGACAGTCTATCCTCATTGTTATAGTTCGAAAATTAATTTTAAATTGGTTTAGACGACGGGACATTTGAATGTAAAGAGGATGTTGCCTGACTTGTTCTTAGCTCACTGAGAAAAAAAGGTTTTCAGTCTCCTTTAAATTTTGATGGTAAAGTGAAACTTATTGCAGAACAAAACTTACCTTTTCAACAATTTTCTTAACACTCTCTTCTTCATCTTCTGATTGATAATCCTGAGCAGGTGCATTTGGAACACTTTGTGACCCCGAAGCCTCTGAAGGTGCACTATCACCTTTAAGCTTCTGCAATCTTGCTTCCATAACATTGATGACACTGTCAAACTCGTCTTTATACTTGCAGTCAATTGCAGTGTTCTCAAGATACTGCTTCATTAGATCTTCCACTTGCTCCTGCTCTGTTCTCAAGTCCTTTGTCATCAAAGCTGGCTGTAACATGAAGTACAGGGTTTAACAATTGAGTAATACTACTATTCACTGTAGAGTAGGTACTATTTTTTTGTATTTTTACTATTTACTATTTTATTTATTTTACTATACTATTTTTACTAGATAATATTGTGTGAAATGACCAGCATTTATTTATTTAGTATGTACCTACTTACACACTTACCCCCTTATTCATAATCATTTTATGAACCTATTTTAGTTTAAATATGTTTTGTCTTGTTTTGACGTATGACATTTTACATTAGAGAGAACAAAACAAAAGCTATTTTGACTAAAATAGGTTTAAAAAATGATTATGAATAAGGCCCTAAGTTTGTAGATTGATAATGATAAATAAGAATAGAATAGCCATGGAATAACTATTCTATGTTTTGTCTCTATCAGACAAATTTGAAATGGCATATTATCACATATCATATCATCGTTGGATTTGTTGGTTCTTGGGCAAGGTTTAGCCTATTGCTCAGAAGAAGTTGTGGGCAGTTGCTAGTTTCACATGTATGATATAATTGTAGAGGCAAACTAATCTTTTTGAATGTAAACAGTACCTTGCTTTCTATTATTGGTACTCCCCTCAGTTTAGCCAACCGTGCATGGAGCTCATCATCTGATGTAATCGGCATATCCCCCTTGATTTTTTGCAGCCGCTCGGCTATCTCTGCATCTGTGGCCTGTTTCATTGCTTTGTCTGTGGCATCTGTTTTCTTTAACTTGTTCAGCCTTTCACGCATTTGGTCATCTATTGGGTTGTTTGGTGTATTTTCATTTGCTGGATTGTCAACCGATCCTTCTACCAGCCGCCTTAGACAGAAATAAGAACAAATTATTAGCTTTCAGTGTCCGACTGCAGCTTCACTCGCGGGGTACCGGGATAAACATGTGGCAATCCAGGTAATCTTACGCTTATATAAAATTAGCAGGATTATGATACTAGTAATGAAGCTATAGCTTAGCTACTTACTTAAAAAACACATCTGGGGGTGCATGGTCAGTTTTTTTCCCAGCATTGTTGGACATTGAAGCACTCTTGCATTTATTACAAACCTGGAAGAATATAGTAATGAACAGGAATTAAATTTCAAATTTCTGAAATAATGCTGAAAAAATACAACTTACGTACTATGTTGTCTGTTAACTTGCCTTATCTTCAGCTTTTAATCTAGGTAAATATACTTTGTAGCCTAAACATTTGGGGCAGTAGCTGAAACCGCAGGATGGACATCCTTTCTGCAATAAAAGTTAAACAATTTTGATACATACTCTTAGGTCATCAACATAGGTTTTGTTTTGATGACTGAATCAACAAGGTAGGTAGTACCTACTTACCTCTGGGCGTAAGAGAGAAAATGAACTATAACACCCGTTGCACGACATTTTATCTAAAAAGTACTACATACAGAAATTGTATTTTTTTTTACAATTTCTTGATTTGTTTGTTTCGGCCAAAGCTTTTATAATTAATTTTGCGAACGAAGGAAGTAGCCAAATAGGTAATCAAAATCAAGCACAGTGTTGCCAACTGGGTACTCGTAAAAAGTGCTAAGTTGCTGTAAAAAATATGATAAAAATGTGCTAAAATTGTGCTAAACATGAATAAAAAATGCCAAATGTAGTACTTTCATTTATATTCCATTAAACAAAGTAAAAGGTAGGTAAGATTAAAGATAAGAAAAATAGCAACATTTTTGTGCTTTTTTTAGGCCGAATTTGACGTATAAAATGACATTTATAGTTTTTACCGCCAAACGATTGCGGAGCTTAGTTTTTACCAAACTCATCTCACTGAAAACGCGTTCAAATTCGGCGTAATGCGGTAACGACAAAATAGATGTTGCTAACTTAGCTAAATCTTCAAAAGGATTGTTTCCGGCTGCATCTTTGTATTCCATGACTTCAGTCCATAATAATACAGTTGTAGATGTGCAGTCCCAATTTACGTGAATTTAGCGATTTGCGATTAACAATAATATATAAAGCCAAATTAAACTGTAACTGCTTGAATTAAAAGTCTATTTTGCCCTTCATTTAGATTAGTGGTTACTAATTATAAGTAATGGTTATTCGATTATTAAAATGAAGTGAACCACTAATCAGTCATTCGAATATTGACATTAGCGTTACTGGTTAAAAATGTGCTATATGCTAAACGAGAAATAAATGTGCTAAACTGGTATAAAATATGCCAAATTTAGCATCAAAAGTGCTAAATTGGCATCACTGATCAAGCAATCATTGAATGAATCAATGAATGAGTCAAATCATCAGCTGTTTTACGTCAAAAAATTTAGTAGATACTCTCCATGGATTATGCTAAAGACGACGCATGGATATCGTACCTATAGATAGGTAGGGTACTATCCATGCAAAGACGCTTATTCTCTAAGCAAAGACGATACTGCATTGGCTGATAATCAACCAATACAATTTAAGCGTATAGAAATAGTTAAAACTAGCCAATAAAATTCGGTCGTCAACATTAATGAATGAATTGTGATTATGTACCTAAACGATTAAAAAAAACAAATATTTTCAGAGCCAGAGAGCCAGCTTTAAGTTTTGCTGGAGGCTACCTCTTGAGTTGAGACCTAGACCAGTAAGGCAGTAAGTAAGGTTTGCACTAAAGTTGCGGTTTAGTGAAAATAAAGTTGGTCTATGTAGCATGAGAATTAATTAATCAGAAAACTAGGCTTCAAATATGCAAATAGGTTAAAATGAACGAATTGAAGATAGTTTTACCACCAAAACTATTTGAAGTGACTGAGAGAGCGGGAATAGCAACTCCCAGGCAAATTATCATACTTTCTGTGTGCAATATTCAAAAGTTGACTAATCTGAACAAAGAAGACATACAGTTGTTAAAAAGTATTGTCTCTGAACATGTTCGACCCAAAAGTATCACTTGTGACATGTTAATTGAGGCAGACTTTACAAAGATAACTACTGGTTGTGCTGCAATAAATAGCATACTAAATGGTGGTCTCAGGAGAGGGACAATTACTGAATTATATGGAGAAAGTGGGTCAGGTAAAACCCAGCTGGGAATTCAAGCTGCAGCACATAATTGGCCATACTACAGTGCTTACATTTGCACCGAGGATATGTTCCCTATCAAACGGTTTGATGAGATCAAAAAAGGAATTCCCAGTTTCAGGAATAGCATTGATTATGGATCTAGAACTTTTGTAGAGCATGTTATAGAGTCTAAAGATGTATTGTCATGTGTGAGAGTGCGGCTGCCCAAGTTGCTGACACAAAATAAGTTTGCCCTTATAGTGATAGACTCTGTGGCTGCTCCGTTTAGAGTGGAGAGCACAAACTATATACAGAGAGCTGAGGCAATGAGAGAACTGGCTGTCTCTTTACTGAGCTTAGCCCAGGAATTCAATTTAGCAGTCCTTTGCATGAACCAAGTGACTGGTGCAGTTGACAGAGTAGAAGATATGATGCCATCGCTAGGTCTAGCATGGTCTAATATGGTATCTACTAGATTACACTTAAGGAAAACCATGAAAACAGTTAAAATAAAGGAAGCTGATATTGAACACAGTTACTGTTCCCATTTGAGACAATTGTCAGTTATATTTGCCCCAGACTTACCTAACTCTGTTGCTGAATTTGTTATCACATCACAAGGTTTACAAGAAGTATAATAAAGGTGTCTCTTAATATTACATAACTTGTTAAAAGTACTTGCTAAATAAGATTGTAGCGCATTTGTGTTAGTGTTGGTATTTTGAACTTGCATCCTTCCCTAATTTTGTGCTCGATTTTTATTTTTTTTACTGTTTGTATAATAAAGATACTGTAATGAAATGAGATATTTCATACTCTGTTCCTTGCCACGTAAAAGAAGGAACAAGGAAATAATATCCGATTAGTGGTTTTTGATTGATTTCCGTAGTGATTTAGATTTTATCTTGTCCTCTTGTTCTCATCATTTTGAATTTCCCGGACTTTGCTGACAAAAGTAAAAGTACTCTGTGCTATACGTTTTCGAGAAAGGTAAACAAAATACGATGTTAAGCATAACATAAGTATACTACCTCTTTTACTCACCTTGAGCTGTATCGCTCTAATATAGCTCGCTATCTCCGTCTAATGGATTATGCAAAAAGTCAACCATCGTCCGCATTATCAGAGATAAACGTCATACGGTTCTTCCATGCATATCCGTCTGTCATGTCATGTCATTCTCTTTCAATCAAATCAATCGATCATTTACAATTTTAATTACATTCAAATGTTTTCATGGGTGTTTTTGGTTTTTGTTGATTGACTTTGCGAATGACTTGAAAACAAGCAAATCAATAAATTCGTATCTATGTAATATAATGTCCTTACGATAAGATTAATCATCTAAAGTGCTGAACGGTAAAGAGGAACCTATCAATGATTGTAAACAGAAGTTTGACTTGCGCGCGCTCGCTAGCCAATCGAACGATACACTTTCACCCCGCGCGGGTTTCTCGCAAGGAGGCTGCGATCAATGGTATTCGAGCCGTAGCCGGTTACGCCAGCAGCGTGTCGACCTCGCCCAGTAAAAGGAAAATGGTACGTATTTATTCCAATACCAATATCCTTTGCACATAACCAAGTACATAAGATTAAATATTTTTCCAACTTTAACAGGCAGATAAACTAAGCCAAGAGGAGCGCGATAGCTTGCTGCAACCGCTTCTCCAGTCTGGTTGGAAGGTCCAAAGTAAGAGGGATGCTATAGAAAAGGAGTTTAAATTCAAGGACTTCAATGATGCATTTGGATTCATGACCAGAGTGGCTCTATTGGCTGAGAAAATGGACCACCACCCGGAGTGGTTTAATGTTTATAACAAATTGCAGGTATTATATTTTATTTGTAACAAAAAAATGTGGTTTGAGTGCTTTTTTTACTGTAAATTACACTTCATTACACATTGTGTTATAAGGAGGAGGCCTCGTCCATGGACGTCCAAAGACTGCTGTTGATGATGACACACTTATTTCTATTTGCTTTATTGTTTCATGATCCCCAAATTTGTTAAATTTTTGTAGTTCCATTGTATTTTCATGAGTTTGAAAAGCAGTGTTACATAAATGTAAATTGCTGGATAAACAATGATATTGTGTCTATAACTAGAACAAAATTAAGTATTGTAATTCCTCCAGGTGACCCTTTCTTCTCATGATGTAAATGGCCTGAGCAAACGAGACATCAGAATGGCAACCTTCATGGACAAGAACTCCAACTAAATGCAACGAAGAAGGTACTTGAAAATGCTTAAGTTTACATGAAAGTTTATATATAATGTTGTGCAAAAGGAATTAATGATATAAGTAGTATAAATAATAAAAAATATAATTTATTGTTTTTGAAACTGATCTCTTTTCATAGTTTTCTATTAAACGGTAACCAAGTACTGTATTGTACAGGTTTTATCTATAATTATCATAACAAGTTCAATAAAACAAGATCTAGAGGTCATTATTTTAATCAAAAGCTCTCAATATCAAAACAATAACAAGTTTATAAAAGTTTTTTAAAAAGAACATAGATACATGAATCTTATGCTCACTGGTAATTCACATAGATTTTCTGACGTAGCATGGGCAAGTTCTGCGATCGTTGAACGGCTCGGTTTCAAAAACAGTGGTGCATGGATAGGCTCTCTCCACAATTCTTTTCAGCTCTAGGGCATGTTCCAGGCCTGTGGTTTCACAAACCAACTTCATCTGAAGGAATATGTAGATAGATATTTTTTGAGTTACTTATACATGTCAATCAGACTTTAGACAAGTGACAATCAAAGTGCTAACGAAACACGATATCCAATACTTTTAAACAAGCAATATTTGTATGTATAAACAGGGTGCTTGGAAGGCGGTTAGCTAAACGTGGCGGGCGTTAAGGTGGATATATTTGGAAAATACAAGTTCGCGTAAAAGCCACTAGAGGTAATTTTTTTCTATAGTTGAATTTGTTGATATTTGGAATTATCCGAAATTTACGACTTTCTAACCCTACAATTTTTGTTAAATAAAGTATAAGCTATTGACTAACGCCCCGCGCCATTCATTCTTTCCCTTCAAGCTGTTGCTTTTTTTGCGCTTAATAAGCGGCTCACATGTCTATCAGCCTAGGCTTCACAAGAGCAACTGCGTAACCATGTTGCTATTGGTTTCAATCGATTTCAATGTTTCTATTCGAAATGACGCTCTTGCGACTACCAAATTTACGCATATTACTTACAAAGGTAGGTAACTAAATTTGGACTGCGTAAATTAGGTAATCGCATAAACGTTATTTCTAATAGAAACAACATTGAAATCATTAGCAACAGAATTACGTGATCACCCGCCAGGTGGCAACTAAAGGCTGGTGATGATGATGAACATACTTCAACAGTATAAGTTTCGTCGTCCATCCACACATGGTCCTGGAACTGGCTGACCAGATTATATCCTCCATTGGCTAGGAGCTTTAGTAGCTGAGCGTTCGCGGTCGAGTTGTCTTTTATTCCGACCTGGATTAGAAAACTACATTTACATGTTCATATTACAAAATGTGGATTTTATATTCTGACAAAATTTGTACATAACGGTAACCTAATGCGTACTTAACGACGTTTCTGTGATTTCCCTAACTACATCGGTCGTTAGTCGTTAATGACAAGGAAAACGCTTTGAGATCGAAGTCCGAGTTTTAAACACACAATTGACACGGACGTATGGTGTAGTGTAACACGGGTTTTGTATGAAAAATGGGGTTCACTAAGTGTACTACGCTCATCGGCGTCTCCATACAAAAATCAGTGTTACACTACACGATACGTCCGTTTAAATGTCTTGGTAAAACTCCCTTAGGGCAAGTATTCTTGAATAAATTTAGATGCACGAGATGACGATAAATCCCTGATAAAAACAAAATGTTATATGAGCGACATACGAGATGTGAAGTCCTCAAGTGAACGAGATTTATCCGAGAATACGGGCCCAGAGCGTTTTCCTTATTTCGACATTAAAACCGTCGACCGATGTTAGTTAGGCGAATCTCCGAAACGTCGTTTTAATTTACCGATAAATCCTTTCACCACACTGGTTTTTTCGGACAAGAGGTTTGGCCGCCATGATACCTCAGTAAAGATACTGACCTAACGTAGGCGCAGAGTGACCTTGAAAACCTACTAATGAAGTTTGACCGATCTGGGACATTGACCGTTGTATGGCCGAGTGGCTCGTAGATATACGGGCGACGCGACACCGACGGTCAAACTGTACTATTTTACATAAAAAATAATATTATTTACTGTAAATTTCACCAAACGTCCTTCGGCTGCCATGCCCCGATCCAGGCACCGGGCGAGCAAGAGGCTGTCGATATTGCCTCCGCTTAAAATGCATACAACGCTGAAAACGTGGGAAAATAGTAAAATGTATCTTTTTGCGTAAAAACATAAGTTAGCGAGAGTGCGCCCAGATGTTATGCCAAATCGGCCTTGACCTGCATGCCCAGTTGCTGTGGCAAAGAAAGAACTATACGATTAAAGATCAAAACGTACGTCTTCTTTCAAGGTCTCTAATCTTTCCCTCTAAAATCTAGACAATTCAATTATTATGTCAAAGTTGAATTCCCATTTCTCCCTGTTCGCCCTCATAACATGCATCGCTTGAACTTTAAAGTATTATTCTTCATCAGCCAGTAGACGCGATACGTCCACAGCTAGACGAGGCCTCCCATATAGAATAGGGGGAATTTGCCATAATCATTACGCTTGGCAGGCAGATCGGTGATCGCATTGCTGGTGCTCTCCCTAAGTCGGCTTTTACCATCCATGAGAGGAGTTGGAGGAGTCCTATTCTCCAACCACGAGACCACCACGGCGCGGCCACCAGCTGGCTGAGGTTGCGAGAGGTTGCGGGTTCAATTCCCGCTGCGGGACAAATGTTTGTATGATCTGCAAATATTTGTTTCGGGTCTGGGTTTTATGGTGCCATGTTACTCGTAGTTCCTGATACACAGGGAATCCTAGTGTGGGATCAGGACTACATATGTCACTGTTGGGTGTCATGTTATGTATGTTATGATCTTCGATGTTTTCCAAAACTTTGGTTTTTAAAAAGACGATGGGTAGGTTAGGTTAGGCCGTACTTTTTAAGCTTGAGCTCCGGCACAAGGTTCCCGATAATCGAAGCGAGGGTGCAAGCTCCAGCGCCTTCGACCACAAGCTTTTCCTTCTCTACCAGGTGCAGGATTGATCGAGCTATCCAGTCCTCGTTTACCAATAACTGCAACAAAATTTGTCCACAGCAGTCGGTTTAATAAACACCCAAGGAAACGAGGTTTTCTTTGGAAGAGATAGGTAAAGCCTCGCAAACTTATCTGGCCCGATGAAGTCGGTGCTGTTATCAAATTGAGTGTTCGAATAGTAATCTGAAAAGGGCGTGGTTAGTTCCACTATTGACCATCGGATCAATATAATCATTTTGTGAAGCTATAGAGAAAAACCGGTCAAGTGCGAGTCTTTTTGGCAATTGTTAGGAAAGGTTTGGGGAATTGGTTTGAGAAAGGGTTGGGTTTACCATTTTATCCAACATGCTTTGTGCATTGGCATACGAGTTGACGCCAACGTTGGTCACCGCGATGGCATCAGCTAGAGTAGCTTTCATTGGAACGGCCACTGGTTCCTTATTCTCCAGGGAATTGAAAAATACTGGCATGCTTTCAGTTTGGACACCCTGTTCAAAAGTAACAAATATCTTGAGTAAATATCTCTACCTACTACTGAGTCTAAAGTTCGAGTTTTAACAAGCAATTGATACAGACGTAGGTATGGTGTAGTGTAACACGGATTTTTGTATAGAAAATGTGGTTCACAAAGTGTACGCTAGGGGCGCTCATCGGTTGCTCCATACAAAACCCGTGTTACACTACACAATACGCAATAGTTTAAATTGCTTGTTAAAAACTTAAGACTCAAGGCTCTAACAGGGTATCCACTTCCTTGAAAATAACTTGAACTATTCTTTACTTTTTGCAAGCAATGTAAGTTTAGGAAGCCTATTATTAGCCATACTTTCAGTATCATAAAGCTTAGCATGTAATACCTGTATTGAATAAATAATAGAATCAATAAATCAATTATACATAATAGATGCCCGAGATCATCTAGGGAAAGTCCTTTCGCTTTTGCCATCCAGGTTTTGACATTAGGATCATGATTCCCGCGACTTAGTCGACCCACAAAAACAATAAAACATCCCACTTCCAAATACTTACTAGTTTAAAGTTAAATTGCAATTGGTTTTTAATAAAAAGCCAGTCCCGCAATACTAACGTAGACGAGGCAATTCGGTTTCTTTTGTTTGATAACTGAGGTAACGGCTGCGGCCAGGCCTCCGCAGCCCACTGGCACAATAACTGCATCCACATTCGGAATTTGGTCTAGGATTTCTAGAGCCATGGTCCCGTAGCCTGCGAGCACGTGCGGGTGATCACGTCTGTGTGAAAAATAAGCTGTTTACTTGTTTAGGAAAAGTTATAGATAGATTTTATGATGAATAAATCTATATAATTATAGGGTAACCTGTTACGGTACTCTGAAACGTGACATTACTTTCTTAAGCCAAATACGAACCTAATATCCGTGTATGAATGTTTAAGTGTAAAGTCATTGTATATGAGTATACGTTTAATATAGGTAAATACTGAAAAAGGAGTCTGGCATTAAACATAAAATTCAAACCCGTTTATGTAAGTGAGACCTTTATCCCTGGCAATAGCCCGGGCATATCTTTGCGATTCCATCAAATTGCCTCCTTGTAATACAACTTTGGCGCCCAAACTGTGACACTTCTGTAGTTTCGAGAGTGGCGCAGTGCAAGGCATTACCACGATGATCGGTACATTGATCTTGGAAGCATGGTAGCAAAGACCGACAGCATCGTTACCGATAGACGCCACTACAATACCGAGCTTCTTCTTGTCAAGGGGCAAAAGCTGCAGAGCGTTTAGCGATCCCCTTTCCTTGAAACTGAAATAATAAAGTGCAGAGGTGGTAGAGAAGTAGAACACTCATTTCTGGAAGTCTCGAGGGTAACTCTTGTTACCTGCCAGATTTTTGTAGAAGTTCAAGCTTGTAGTGAAGGTTCATTACGAATTCCCGCTGGTAATGTGATGGCTGAAAGCGAACGGCGAGAAGTATGTTCTTCAATAATTTTTTGTGTTTTTTTTTTGTTCAGGTTCGTAGCTAAACTAATTAAAATTTATGAGATCATCATCATCATCACCAGCCTGTTAACGGCCACTGCTAGACGAGGCCTCCCCCATATTGAATACAATGGTAGGAATTGCCATAATCACCAAGCTTGCAGGCGGATTGGTGATCGCAGTTTGGTGTTAAATACTCAGGTGGATGCTGCTGCCCACCCCCCTGGTGTTAGTAAATACTATCAATTAAAACATGTGTATTAGTTAGGTTAGGTCTCCTAGTTTTAGAAAATTCAGTGAGCTGTGATGAGCAAAAAAACAAAAAAAAAAAGAATTTATCGCCACTTGCGGAGCCTTCCACCTTTTTAATTGTGTTACGGTCTAATTATTTTATTACTAGATACTAGATTACTATGCATGAACTCGTTACCTTACCATGCATGGCGTGTTTATAATGAATGGCTCCAGCCGTTTTGCTGCACTTAAAACATCTTCATATTTTATAAGCCTTGGTTTATCAGGATCGCAAAATTCATCAAAGTCATCCTGAAGATTATGATAAAGAAAGCATTGATTACTGCGCTTCTTGGGCTCAAGGAGCACATAACAAGAGTGCTGTGGTCTAGAAGCAAGCCTATATGCACGAAAAAAGGTAAAAACAGAAAGGGTGGAAAGAGTAAACTGAAATGCCTTACGTTTTTTCGGGACATTTTCGTTGGGTTCTCTTTTGAAGTCCTAGTCACAAAAAATTTTAATTGTTACCTACTTTTCTGCAATGATTTACAAAATATCCTGTAAAATTTTGACTACCATAACTATTATTGACATGTGCCAAAGAGCATATAACCACTATACCTTCACTATACGTGGTTGGCACGTGAGTTGAAAGCATGGATGTTATTACATCCATGCTTTCAACTCTGGTACCTATAGTGGCATATATAAAAATTCCTTGGTTGAAAGCTTAGAGTAAGGACTGAAGCACGTTGAAAGTTCATGAGAAGCTTCCGCTTGTGAGATCCGTATTACGTAAGTAGTATGCATATCCTTGCATATTTGTCTATAGCTGAGTATAGGACCTCTTGGGAAAGTGGTTCTTTGAGCGGGTCACGAACAAGGGCCAAAGACCTTACCTTGGATACCGAGGCGGCCATTTGGCCATGCTACTCGATGACGGCCACGCTATTTACAATGTTGTTGCAAAACAATGTTTGGACACAAAGTGGACGCAGAACGCACAAAATAGAATCGCCGCCGCTTTTTACTTTGTAGTTTGGACCTAAGATAGGCCTCCGTATTCTCTATCTCGCGATAAATAATAACAATAATATTAATAGTAATAATATGAATATGCTTCTCGGAGGACATGCATTCACATCCAACAGTCAGACATATAGGTACATAGTCATCCCACACTAGGATCCCCTGTGTCGTGGGTGGAACAGGAACTACGAGTGAGTACCATGGTACCAAACCCAAACCCGAAACAAATATTTGCAGATCATGCAAACATTTATCCAGCAGCGGGAATCCGAACCCGCAGCTATCTAGCTTGTGGATCGGAAGCTATTACAAAATCCTTAGGTCACGATACATAATACCTACCTATTCTCTTTGGAGCATATTTATTTTGCTTTAAAAGGTGGTTTAGGTTAGAAAGCTTAATATCCTTAAATAAAACTGTAGGTACTCAGGTATAACACTGAAATGATTCGATGCAAAATGTTTATTCAACCATTGAACAATTTTAAGGCACTCGTTTAGGGAAACAAGCGCATATCGGTATAGGGCTGAAGGGTTCTTCGAGGAACTCGCATACGCCAGGGAATATTCTTTCCATGATCCGTTTAAGTGCGCACGAATGTTCCAAGTCCCGAGTTTCTATTATAAAAGTCACCTGAAAATAAAATAAGTTAAGAGGTGCCTTGTGAAATCATTATCAGACGAAAGAGCCGTTGAACAACATTGCTTGTTCTGCAAGAGAAACCACAAACTGTTTGATATTTTCAGTGCATCAAGCCCTTCTTACAAAACCTGGTCTAGGGCAAATAAAACGGACAAGTGCGAGTGAGACTCGCGCCCTGATGGTTTCGATTCGTAAATTATTTCGAAATCATCAAAGCCCTTTTCGAGTTTCAGCCACTTTTTCAAACAAACTTCACCATCCCATTTTAGGGGTAAAAAAGTAGAAACTCCCCAATTTTAGACATTTACCTTTATTTGTGTCACAAAGAGAGAGCCTTAGAGCCTAGAGTTTCGTTAAATGCTCTAAGCACAAAGCCTTTAAATCAATAAATAAATTCGTAATCTAATAAATACCAAATTTCAAAATTGTGAGGTCACTACCCTAGAGGTTTTCATTTTCGCGATTTCAGTATAAATTTCAAGTTGATATCTTTAGCCGTTTCTTAGAAAAGGGGTCTTTACAGACAGTACTACAAACAGATAACAAAGTGATCCTATAAAAGTCCCGGTTTTTTTGTCGAAGTAAGCACTAAAAAAGAAGTATACAGCTGGACATAGGCCTTCCCCCAAATAATGCCATGACGACCGATCTTGATCTGCCTTCCTTCATCAAACGAACTCCCACGATCACCACGATGTCATCGGTCCAACGAGCGAGTTCTGCGAGCTTTAAGGTCATTGCCAATAAACTCATCACATCATCAGCCTGAACTTTGGTTTTCAGACTAGTAGTAAGGCTGCTCAGAATATGAAAGGTGGCGAGAAGATAGTCTGCATAGTGCATACATAGACTGTCTCCAAGTCATCCTCATAAATCCAGGCGCCATCGGTGTAGCTTTGGAGTATGCTGCAGCCCATGTTCGCGATTACCCTCAAAATGCGTAAACGTTCCTTTGTTTCTTCAGCTTGCATGGTAACCTGTGGTCACAAACAAAATTATGAACTTCACTGATACTATTTCAGAGTGAACAATTGAACATGCCAAATCTAGTATAAGGGCAGAGTGCGGTTGTATGGATGTAACAAACAAGCTCTTCGAAATTTGGATCAATGACATGCCGCGCCTTTTCTAGCTTTTTTGGAGCTTTAGTCCAGTTGTTGTATCTCACGAAGTCCGCTCAGCCCTGTGGTTGTAGTAGTGAAGTGCCTGCTAAGCGGATAAATAAATCATGTGCGCAAACGTAGGTACTCGCTGCCAAAATCTAACGTGAACACATTAAGGACCGAGTCCCGGACGAGACTAACTGCCTCTGAGCTTATATATACATTAAAACAATGCATGTAGCATGTACTATACAAACATAGGCAAACGGACTTCGTGAAATAGAATATATGTACCTAACCTACATTAGGTAGAAAGGTATTTATGTTACATAAAATTTTACATACAGTCAATTTGATAATTCGGCCTTCAATAGCTTTCGCCCGCTCCAATGATCGTGGCAGCGTAAAGTAGTCAATGTTACCACCGGTGATTAGGCAGACCACTCTGCAAAAAAATATTCATTTTAAACTAAACTCAATGCAATTTACAAAATGCATACATTACATGCCTCCTTATAAAGGTCTATACAGGATTTGAAATCGATGACCTCCTGCTGGCTACAGCTGAGACGCTGAAGGTTAGATTCCCGCTGCAGGACCTAGAAATCATTCATTAACCTTCATTCAAAACAAAACTGAAATAGTTTGACAGAAGATTACTTTTTTTCTCGCAGTTCGGGTAGAATATTTGGAACTGTTAATAGAGCACCCAAGCTTGTGGCACCGGCTCCCTCTGCGACAAACTTTTCTTCCTCTATCAAATGTAGAACACCTTGGGAAACCCAGTCATCGTCTACTAAAACCTGAAAGAAAGTTTGATATTTTGTTGTTCAGCTGTCGTTTCTGGAATGAGCATAATTTATGAAAGGTTTCTCAGAGATTTTTACCATTTTATCAATAAGAGATCTTGCTGTATGAAAAGCATTGTAACCAGCTGTAGGTACGGCTAGAGACCCTGCCACGCTTTGGACGACTTCTGTATGGTAAGGTCTTTCGTTTTCCAGTGCTTTAAAGAAACTGCAGCATTTTTCAGGTTCTACGCCCTAAGAATTAGATAATTTTCTTTGTATAAGCAGTTAAAAAAATTACTCAACGACACAGGTTATTCCATAGGTCATACGTATACTAGAACTGCTGGCTTCATTTGTTTGATCGCGGTTGCAACGCCAGCTATTAGTCCGCCACCTCCAATTGGTAAGATAATAGCGTCCATGCTGGGCAACTGCTCCAATATTTCGACACCTATGGAACCCGATGCTGCTATAACATTGGGATGATCGTATCTGGAAAGGAGCCTTTCTTGAGTTAGTAAACGTTTCAGAATCGTATATAGCTAGCATACAATAGCTCTTATTCCGTTCCGTTCTTATCCGTTTTTTTAAACTTACCCACTTATGTAAGTGCCGTGTCCATTTTTTGCAATCATTACAAAAGCTTGTTTCTTTGCTTCTGCAAGGTTTTTGCCGTGCAATATTACCGAGGCTCCGAAATCCCACTGGCATTTCTCTGTTACTTCTATATCTGTCGTGACTGGGAGAACCACAGTGATTGGTATTTTCAGCTTTTGACCATAATATGCTAAAGCCTGAAATAGTGTTCCAAGTTTTTTTCCAAAGAAACAAAATTTAATGTTTTCTCCTGATTTAGGTGTATTTCGACATTTTCAACGTAGTAAAAGTTATTTTCACGATGTAGTTGCTGAGAATGTAATTTTTTCAGGACTTTTTGTGGTGGCGTTTTAACGGACTTTTTTTTTGTTTGTTAGGTGTTTCACGATATATTACCTACCATAGCCCAGTTTCCTATCGACGATGTATAGACTCCACCTCTACGTTCCACGTCGCTCAGCATTGACAAAGAATAGAAAGCTCCTCTTTCATGAAAACTGAAACAAAGTTGAAAATATACTGACATAGGTAGTACTTAATCTCTCTCTTTTTCGTAAACTTTAGAAAATTATGAAACAAATTGTACCTTCCTGTCCTGTGGAATATCTCATACTTGTAGAATAATTCCATCCCGAATTTCGAACAACATTTGGATCTCTGAAAAAAAAATCTTTGCTTAGTACCTACTTAAAGTAGGTTCGCGAATACGATTTGATTTTTTATAATGCGATAGCGCGTACCGTAAGCGGAGTTTTCGGGATCTCCTGGCTGATAAAAGTTGCAGCTTTGCAAACATCTTTATAGGTAACAGTTTTAGGATTATCAGGGTCGCACCAGGTGTCAAATTCAATATCAGGCGGCTTCTGCAAATAAGTGAACGAATAGGTACAAAATAGCGACACGCTGTTGTGATCATTTGGTCGAACACGAATCGCGGGAACCTACTTACCGAGCACCATTGATTAGCTTTTACGAGCTCTCGTTTGGCTAATTTAGCTGGTGTTTCCCCCAAGGGGGTTTTATGATCAGGTGTAGAATCCATTTCAGCCTCTTGCCTGGGCATATCGGAAGTTAGGAAGTTAGTTTAGTTGTATCTTGGTTGGGCTGGGTAATTTATTGACTAATCCATGTTTCTATTCTTGTTTTATTGTTTGGATGGACATTTTACAGTTTTTCAGAATTAATTTTGTAAAACAATTTGGTAAACAAAATCAAATTTATTCTGAATGGCTTGGATGGTGTTGCCACTAAATAGTACTCAAACGAATGAGAACGATAGGTTCACAAAAAAAAAAAAAAAAGGTTGGTGAAAATAGGTTGGACCTTCTAAGGGTTGGACCTTGGACCCAAGTTGGACCATACTGACATACTTACGTATAAGTAATAGTATATTTTATAAGTCTGGAAACCTGAAATCAGTGAAGCAAAACAATAGCATGGCTAAATAGTACCTAAACCTCAGAATAATAACTATTACTTATAACTATTTGACACTTCTTTTTTTTATTTTTGGCCTCGGGAAAAAAATGAAGTTTGAGGAAAACCACCTCAATTTTGCCATCCAAAAAAGTGATCCTTTAAGGGTCTCGTTTTATCCTGTTTAGGTACGGAACCCTAAAAACAAGTTTATTTTGAGAAATCTTTATTCAGAATATGTATTAGTAAACAGTGGTATCTTAAATGTGACGGGGTAAGACAATTTGACTGACGGAAGATCCTTTATTTCTGCATACACACAGGGTTGGGAGCGAGACACGGTCCACGCCGGGTGCCAGCAGTCTTGTCCTGGCGCTCGCTCATTTCTTGGAAGTAGTATTCCTTGTAGTGTTTCTTAACTTGCTCAATGAGCTCTTTCGTATGGTCCCAACCTCTGGTTTCTGCTATCACTTTCAGCTGTAAACAATAAACATAGTCAGCTTTCATTATTTTTAGCCCACACAAAAGTTACCGATGTTTACTTTTCTGCAGTTCCGGAAGCTGCTATTTTTGAGGGGGTTAAGCATACAAGCATACGGCCCACATGAAGGAAAGTAGTTACCGTAGCCTATCGTAGGCGTCCACCTGCAAAACCAATGGCATCACACGCGCGCTGTCAAACCTGAGACATAGATGATAAGTCTCATGTGCCTGTAATTTCACCGGCACCAGTACCCTTTAAACCGAAACACAGCAATGCGAGCACTACTGCTTGGCGGCAGAAATAGGTACGGTGATTGTACTTCCCCGGACGAACTCTTTCACGAGAAGTTCTACTACTAACAAAAAACTAGCCCTATAAATGCAATAATCTTACGAATTACGAAAGTACCTCTACGCTAAACACATCGCCTTTGACCCAAGCGCGTTCAGGTACGCAATCCCGCATTGTGACTCCGATGCCGGCCAGCAGAGCGCACATCTCAGCCATACCCCCGGGACGATCGCACACCGTCACTTTGAACTTCACCAGCCGACCTTCAGCCGCCATGCCTCGTTCTAGAGCCCGAGCTAGGATCGTCGTGTCGATGTTTCCTCCCGCGAGAATGCAGACCACTCTAAAAGACCAAAAATAAATTTAGTTGGAATTCAAACTATTACAAGTAGGTAGGTTATTTATATTCTGGTAAATATTACCTTCTGTGGGGTTATGGTAGGGTCAAAGACTCGCTGCCGGTAACTATAAAACCTCGGTACTGCTGTATGGTCTCAACCACAATACTGATAAGAGCACTTCCAAAGGCTGTACATAAGACTTACGGGTGCGAGTGAGAAACGACATTTATAATGTTTCGCTCCGACGTTTTATGCACCGGCAGCTTCTGTCTTTGGGGAACTTCATTATCGGTTACAGTTTTCACTGCTGACAAAGGCCACCTCCATGAAATGCAGTAGGTAACGACCGATTGTGTGACACCTCCATCAGCCGTCTTCAATATAAAAATACAGCTTCCTTTAAAAAAAAACTTTTGTAAAATAGAAAAGCTACTTGACTCACTTCTTGCCTTTAAGGTTTGGGAAAAGCCCGGCCATAACAGCTGCAATCGTAACTGCTCCTGCGCCTTCCACCACAAACCTTTCTTCTTCCACAATATGCATAATGGCTCGCGCTACCCAATCTTCTTTTACCACGATCTAGAAAAAATTATATGCGTTTTGATTTCAGTCATCAAAGGACTCGCATAGATGTTCTTGTGGTTGGATTTACCCTATTACCATTTTATCCACAAGGCCTTTGACATTATGGAAAGTGTTAACTCCAACCATGTTAACTGCTAAAGCGTCTGCTATGGTCGTCTCAATATCAAGGGAAATACGTTCGTTCTTCCTTAGAGATTCTACCATGCTGCATGTTTTGTCCGTTTCAATTCCCTGAAACATATTGAACCCTGATTTGTTATTCAGATTATTCTGAAACCTCGACCTCGAATCTGTGCCGTGGTGTGTCCGACCTAGAATATACCCCCTCAATCTTTTCCTGTAGATGTCGTAAAAGCCGACAAGGGATTGCGCCAGGGGATGGGCAGCAGCATCATCCTGAGTACACCCTCCACTCGATGGACTAAAGACATTATAAACGAGGAGGGTCGGAACAGAAACCGACAAACGACATGGACGTTTTTTTTAATTTTTTTGATGCGAATACGTAGTCTATGTTTGTATCTATCGAAACGACTTATTCAACCTGTACATAAACTGTTAAATCCACTACAAAAACGTTCCTAAAAATCAATGATCTAATCGTATACCGAAAAATCCATTAAAAAAATTGATGTCCAAACTGAAACCGACAAATTCTTTATAAAGGTGATGTCCAATAGTGGTTTTTTTATGAAGAATGATAGCGGTTTGGTTTCCACAAAACATTTCAATATACTCCTTAAAAAAACAATCAAACTGACCGATCAAAATTGACAGCACCTTAGTTAAATCCTGATTGATTTGACCAAAATCCGATAAATCCTAAATGATTTTTTCAAAAACCGATAAATCCAATTGGTCTGATCAAAAACAGATATATCCATTTTGTTTTTTTTAATATCTCTTATGGAACACAAATTATGTGAATTAGGTGTCCAATTAGTGTTGCTATTACCGATAAATTGGCATACTCCATTCTCGTTTACCTAGACTGACCATCGATAAAATAGTTTTTTTCAATTTACCGAAAATCTGTCAAAGTGTATTTATCGGTTTTTGTTCCGAAGCTCCTCAACGTCGTAGGAAGTCGGTGGATGGAGACGGCTAAAGAACATGCTTCGTGGCATTCTAAGGGGTAGGCCTATGTCCAGTATGGACTTCTACAAGCTGATGATAATGATGATTATTATTATTCTGAAACCTTCCTTGCATTCGAATTGTCATTCTCTTACGTAGATTTCAGTATCAGGCTTCAAATGTTTTGCAGCAATAGCAATGCCGCACAGAAGACTGCCTCCACCGACTGGGACTAGGATAGCATCAACATCTGGCACTTGTTCAATGATTTCAATTCCTATTGATCCTTGTCCTTCTATTATGTTCGGGTGGTCGTATCTACAGAGACAATTCAGTTCCTTTAATATCTATAAGAAAATTAAGTT
This sequence comes from Epirrita christyi, assembly GCA_951392215.1. Classification (NCBI taxonomy): domain Eukaryota; kingdom Metazoa; phylum Arthropoda; class Insecta; order Lepidoptera; family Geometridae; genus Epirrita; species Epirrita christyi. The sequence goes on from OX595852.1 coordinate 9,547,362, forward strand.
TTTTAGAAATCGGTTTTGTACAGAGAGCTTACCCATTGATGAATGTCATCCTCTTATCTTTCCCAATAGTCATAGCATGAAGCTTAGCCTCAGCTATGTTAATTCCACTAAGTATGACCTTAGCACCGAGCAGTTCGCACCTATTGACTTTGGTAATCGCAGTGACGATTGGCATCACTACCACACAGGGTACTCCAAGTAGCGTTGCATGGTAGCTCATAGCCAGACCATGGTTGCCAATCGAGGCTGTGATCAAGCCATACTTCTTTTGTTCTTCAGAGATACATAACATAGTGTTTCGTACTCCTCGCTCCTTAAAACTGATAACCACAAGTTCATTGTAACTATTATTTAATCTGTGACGCAGGTGTAACCAATTTAGCTTTGCCATTTGCACCTAGTCTAATTAATTAATAAGGTGTCTAAATTCCTCATCTACTTCATAAAATCTCTAACTAAACACCATAGGTCCTCAGAAAAATGAAAATAATTAAAAAAAGTATGTTCATTACCATCCTGTGTATTGCAGGAACTCTTGCTTCAGGTATATTTCCATTCCCAGCTTTTCAGACATGTGAGCTTTCTACAATCAGACAATAAACGATGAAGTTATGTAGGTATAACTTACCTACTTTCTCTCTCTCTCTTTCTCCTTGGATTTTATAAATCTCATCTGATGGTGCTGTCTGTCTTTCTACTAGTTTTTCCTGCTAAATTAATACTAATTCCCTTCAATTATGGAGAAAATAAACTACCGTGCATGGTGTTCGGATCACTGATCCGACAATTCTTCTGGATGCAGCGAGAATATCATCGTATTTTATTTTACGTGGGTTATCGGGATCGCAGAATTCGTCGAATTCTATGTCCTAAAAGTAAAATTAATAAAGATATAGGTAGGTAGGCATTGTTGTTATACCTACGCACCCAAATGCTTGGTAGCAGGTAGGCAGGCACACGTGTAAAAGTTGTGTAAGTTATTTACTAACACTACTTACTTTCTAAAGAGTCAAAAATAATTAGCTGATTACTCACTTGATTCATGCTGTTTTTTTATTTTACAATAATGTAGATAAGAACAAGTAATTTACATAATAGTCATTTCCTAAAATTATCCGAAAAGAAAATAAATAATGCTAAAAAATGATGTGTCAAAAAGCACTTGTCTAAAAATTCAATATTTTTATTTTGATAAAAAGGTTCGATTTATAAAGGTTCTTAGTACAGGTTGTACCTACCCATACAATTTAAACAATACTTACAAAAATATTATCTCATAAAATTAGATTTATTACACATCACATCACAGAATAGTAGACACGTTGTTTCGACAAGTGAAATACATTACACAAACAAGCATGATAGGAACACCACGGCAGGAAGTCCGTGTTGCTCGAAGGGTAGTACGTAGGTATAGGTAGGTATAAGCTTGGACCCTTTGCATGCATGCTTATTTTTGATGGTAGGTTCTATTGCGAAAAATAAACCTGTATAGTTTGGTAGGATAAATAAAATTATTAAATTATTATTATAATAATTATGTAATTATACTTATAATCTAGTATAACGAATTGCTGCGATCATGGGCATAGTATGTCAGCAACAGTTTGGGAATAGCATCCATCATCACAGCGAAACATTGACATAAGTAGATATATGCGAAATCAACTCTGTTTGTTTGTTACCCTTCATATTTAGGCTTTTGGTAAGAAATAAAGAAATACATGTTTCAACTTTTTTTGCAAAATTAATCAGCGCTCTAGCTTTCACATAAATGCGGACGAAGTCGCGGGTAACAGCTAGTTAAGTATAAATTATAAAAACTGAAGTCTTTTCTCAGAATACAACTGACTGCCTCAGATTTCAAGATTTCAATGCGAAATCCTGTCCAGTGAATCGTCGCTGCGACCCGCGCTGAGTGTGTCGAACTCTCGAGCGAACTCCCATTCTCTATAGGCGGTGGCGATCATGTCTCTCAACTGGGCCATGTGGTCTGGCCCTCTGGTTTCGCAGACAACTTTTACCTAGAAAACACAGATGTTTTGTTAGGTATAAGTACGGACAGAGAGCTCTTTCTAGCATTTTCCGCATGAAGAGAGGACGGAGGGCTTACGAATAGCAAATGAGGATAAACAGCCAAATATATAGTCTCGCTAGAGTTCAGCTGCTAGACCCAGAGCCTCTAGGCTTGGAATGCAACAAGCAATTAAGTACACGGGTGAACAGTGTTCACCACATGGATTTTTATATGGAAACATTGAAAATCAGATACTTTGTCCTCAATTTCCATACAAAAATCTATGCTCTTGGCCGAGGCCCGATGAAGTTTGATTTTTACTTTTATCGCAAAAAATAGGCAGGTAGCTTAATTCTTGTACGGTATCAGTAAGGGCGATGTTCTAGTCTCAGAAGTCCGAGATTCTGGTATTTAATGATTTCTTACCAAAACACTGAAGATATCTCCCTGCACCCAAGCGCGTTCCTGTATGATGTCCTTTATCGAGACTCCTATAGACGAGATGAGCTTGCACAGCTCAGCGATGCCTCCAGGCCGGTCGCTAACTGTCACCTTGAACTTGACCAGTCGCTGTTCGGCTGCCAACCCTCGCTCCAGGCAGCGGCCGAGGATTGTTGTGTCGATATTGCCGCCAGAGAGGATGCAGACCACTCTGAAATAGAGAAGATATTTGGTGTTCTAGACTAGAATATTTTGCATCTTCAAATGCCGGTACACGCTCACTGCTGGACGAGGACTCGCCATAGAATGCCATGGGACTAGGCATAATCACAGGTGGATTGGTGTCAAGTACTCAGATGGATGCTGCTGCCCATTTCCAGGCGTAATCCCTTAGTCGCCTTTTACGACATCCATTGGAGCACAGGAGTTGGAGGAGTCCTATTCTTAGGCCGAGACCAGTACGTAGCTACATTTTATTATGGTTAAGTCACAGACTTGTTGGTGCAGCATTCTGTCTTGATTTACTCAGCCAGCGTAGAGGCATCGTCGAAAATCTGGATCTAAGCTGTATTCATTCAGCATATCATTGGTCTATGCAGGCTCTGCATCCTTTCAGTGAGAACATATAAGGTAAGGATTTGCTAACAATGGGTTACTTACTTTTTACCAGCTAGCTCTGGCACCAGCCCAGCCATTATAGCAGCCACTCCGACTGCCCCTCCTCCTTCTACTACGTACTTCTCTTGTTCCACCAATCTCAGAATCGCACGAGCCAGCCAGTCTTCATTTACTGTGATCTGTGAAAATATAAAACATACCTACAACACACGACCTTTGAGGTGCGGCGGGCGAGTAACCGACTGAGATGCGAGAGGTGCGGGTTGGATTCCCGTTACGTGACAAATGTTTGTATGATATGTAAATATTTGTTCCGGGTCTAATTTATGCGACAATCGGATGTTATGTTAAGTTATGCAGGATTTTAACAGTCATGCTGCAGGTATCACGAAGAAAGCCTATGTGTTTGTAATATTGACATACTTATAGGTATATTATGGTTTGTAAGTAATCCTTGACGCGCCGCGCCACTCCGACAACAATCTTGGTAAGTACTCAAATATCGATCATATTTTTCAGTTTTATCGGTCTTAATCATATTGTCAAATTTGGCATATTCAACAAACGTTGGTGTCAACGGAACTAATCAACGATTTGCAATACTTACCTACCTAGAATAGTCGTGTAATGTTGAAATGCTTAACGGTAGATGAGGCCATGATGGTTTGATGATGAAGCCGGGACATAGTTCAACGAATCTCCAATATAATGGTAGTGTTTGGGCTCTTTTGAATTGTTTTTGTGAGACGGTTGACCATACGATACGGCCAGGGTCCGAAGATGAAAGCGGGAGAGGCTAAACGGATCTCTTCGATAGGTAGCAGTAGAAAGGTTTTTGGCGGTAGAAGTTTACGAAGTCGCGGGTTCCAGCCAGTAAGAAATAAAATACTAATTTCCTTCCTGTGTTACACTATATAGGGATTATGGTGCTTATCTGAGGCTATAGGTATAGTTGGTATGGGAATAGGTCAACATGTCAATTTGATATCCTCATAATAATATTGTTATTGATCATAAATAATCATAATTAACTAATGATAAAACAGAATGCATCGACTATCGATTTCTGAATTTCCTTTGTGTGTCTAATGAACTGAACTGCCTGTCTAATTTATGACGGAGTGAACATCACGCTGTAATCTCTTATCAGAAGACCAGGGTTACCAGGGTCAATGACGGTGACGAAATTATCAATTCCAACGCTGGATAAAGTTCAGCGGCACGCGTATTTTCTTTTTTATCTCGCCTGGTGTATAATAGAAGGCAATCAAGTTGAGATCTAACGGGCGTACCACGTGACTTGCGCAGTAGCAATATACCTAATACTAAATCCTCTGCTGCGCAGTTGTTAGCTAGGTCTCTTGATTGCCGATTACTACATCTACAAAATTAGCACCGCTGGCTGAGGGGAACAATACAATACAGTATAGATACCACGACGATGTTATTTTTACAATCTCTCCTTTAATCTTTGACGACGTCCTTGGCGCGCGTAGCGGGCTGAGATGCGAGTATTGCGGGTTTAATTCGCGCTGAGGGACCAATGTTTGCATGATCTACAAATATTTGTACCGGGTTTGTACCCACGACACAGGAAATCCTAGTGTGGGATCAGGATCAACACTAAAATGTACGTGACTGTTGGGTGCTTGGGTGTTACCTATGTTATCTTTGTTAGCTTCTGGGCATTTTCAATAGCAGTCACATACCAGTTTATCTATATTCGCCTTGACGGTTACGAAGGCGTTGTACCCAACAGTCGGCACGGCGAGACCGTCAGCCAACGTGGATCTGATGTTCACGCTCACAGGTTCTTCGTGCTTCATCGCCTCTCTCATGCTGGGACATTTCTCAGTCTCCACACCCTGTATAAAACAAAATAAATCAATTATGCGACTTGCGAGCATTTCCATCGTTACTCCGAAAGGTAGGTAGCACGCATAAAATTAAATAGGTGTATTTATCAGTAATAAATGTATGTATAGGACAAGGCCGTATCCAGGTTTTAGAATCGGGGGGTTCAAGAAAATAAAAAATAAAAATGAACACGAAATTACATTAATATTCACGTGCAAAAAACACTGCCGGTCTCGGCGAGCGGATGGAGCCGTAAAAATTTCGTATATTTAAGAAGTGTGAACAGCGAAAGTTTTTGGTAACATTTTGAATATTTAGGGGTTTGAAACCTCTTTGATTTTAAGTAAAGGTCTTTTCACATATTTAAGTACATAGGTACTGGAAGCGATTCCGTGTATCATTCTCTAAATTTAAACTGCGTTGAAATATCGCGGACCCTTTCATTTCAGCCTATTGTAAAGGGCGCGCGATCATTTTACCGCACTTATTTAGATAATACTGCACTGAATCGCTACCATTTTATGTTAGCAACATAAAATCTGTTACATTACAAATCATCACGCACGACTCAACGCGTGCTTCTTAAAAATACGAAATTGTATAGTTTCAGTTATGCTATCATTTAACTCTGTGTAACCTTTGAGCTATTTTCGACAGAGATAAAGTAGGTACTTATCAACATTTTTGTAATGGTGTCAATAATCCATGTTCGTTCCACCAGATTCTCTCTCTACAGATAATACCTATTCTATATCGTTGGTTGGAATAGTACACTCACGTAAATAAGAACATTAGGCTTAAGATGTTTGATGGCGGTAGCAACTCCTGCTAACAGTCCACCTCCACCCACTGGCACCAATACTGCGTCCACATCTGGCACCTGCTCTATAATCTCCAGTCCGACGGTCCCCTGTCCAGCCATGATGTGAGGGTGGTCATATCTGCGCAAAGCATAAACTGGAATAAGTAAATATACCTAGTACTTAATGATGATGACTAAGTATAAAGTTACTGGCAATGTCTGTATTCTGAATAAAGTGGTAAGACCTATGACTCCAGGGGACACTTTCGACTCTTACTCGATAGAGTCGAAAGCCGTGCGTTAGGCGTTGTCATTTGAAAAAGGTGGCTTGGATAACGTTCCATGGTCACAGAGGGTATGACGTTTAGAGCGAAAAGGAGTCTAGGTCCTGTCACAGGCGTTGCTATCGGTAAAACGCTAGCTCGTACGGTTGGTGTTTTGTCACAAAGATAGAATAGAAAAATTTAAAATGTAAGAAGGCACATCTTCCCATACCCATTGATATAAGTCAGTCCCTTCTCCTTAGCGAGGCTCATCGCATGGAATTTAGCTTCCTTCATATCGTCTCCGTGAACAATAACGTTGGCTCCGTAAGACTGGCACTTCTGGATCTTCATAATGGGCGCGACATTGGGCATCACGACCGTCGTGGGCACGTTTAGAAGATTGGCGTGGTAACTCAGACCTTGAGAGTGGTTGCCGAGGGAAGCGGAGATGACGCCTCGGAGCTTGGCTTCTTTGGGTAGGAGGAGCAGAGCGTTGCGTGCGCCTCTTTCCTTGAAGCTGTACCGAAAATATAGAATAACTAGTAATCGTTAATTATTCAGGAACAGCATTCAAAATTGTGTGCTTGGTTTTCTTTTACCTTCCAGTATGTTGCAAGAAGTCATTCTTGAGATAAATGTCCATGCCAAAGATGGTAGACATGTGGGATTTCTGGAATTAGTAATGAAAAAGCACAATATTAAGACCAAGTGTTGCACATACTTACCTAACTTACTACATAACTTTATAAAAAATAAATCTTAAGTAATGAATATAAAAAAGTGGTTTCTTACCACGCATGGCGTTTTCACAATCCCACTCTGTATTCTAAAGGAAGCGGCGGATACATCTTCGAATGTTATCTTCTGAGGATGCTCCTTATCGCACATAGGATCAAACTCGATCGTCTGGAACACCATGTTTACTTCGTTATACTGCTCAACACATGCTCCCTACCTACTAGCGACCCGTAGCGACTCCCGCGCACGAATGACTCCGACTAGATCCCATCCCACTAGTTATCTTTATCTTAAACGAATGTTCTAACTATCTAAGGTGTTATTAAGCGACTGTGGAGTATTCATGGCTATAGATATACAGGCTGTTTTTTTTAGATGGGACAGTATGGGGATATCCGAATCCATAAGAGATACGGGAAAACTGTCTTTGGAACCATTTGCTCATTTTGTATGAAAACGATTTTGGCATAGTTATTTTTTTGGTCAAGCGTGAGTTCTCCTTAAAAATGAGTAGTTTTGATCAAAATTTTTTTTAATGCGTGTCGACTCAGTTTCATATAAGGATTGTTTCCTTGTCTGGGAAGAAAAAAATCTGAGCAGCAGAAGTTAGTCAAATTTAATAAAATGTTTTCTCATACAATTTGTAAGTAATCTGGTATTTAATAAAACTATCGCAATACATTTTCAAAATGGCCCCCCTCTTGCTGTTTCCAGGTACGGGGACGTTTCAGAACACCTCTATTGGTATTAGACAAAGATGTATGGTGAATGTTGTTCTACTGCACTGATGGTCTCGTGAAATGAGAAAAATCAGAGCTGTAGAAGTTAGTCAAACTTTAATAAGAACATCTTTGTCTAAGGCCACTGGAGGTATTCTGAAACGTACCTGGAAAAAAAAAGAGGGAGGCCATTTTGTATTTTTTTGCGATAGTTTTATTAATGTACTTATGTACCAAATTACTTACAAATTGTATGAGAAAACATTTTATTAAATTTGACTAACTTCTGCTGCTCAGATTTTTTCCTTCCGTTACAAAGAAACAATCCATACATGAAACTGAGTCGATACGCATTAAAAAAAATTGATCAAAACTACTCATTTTTATGGAGAACTCACGCTTGACCAAAAAAATAACTATACCAAAATCGTTTTCATACAAAATGAGCAATTGTTTCCAAAGACACTTTTCCCGTATCTCTTATGGATTCGGATATTCCCATACTGTCCCATTTCAAAAAAACAGCCTGTATTAGACCACATATATGTAGGTACCGTACCTACATAAGTACAAGATTATAGTTAATTAATTAAGTATAATGACAATGACAGGATAAACTCACTGAGGGTTCACATTTATAGCGTTCCATTTTGATAAATTGAGTCGTAGTAGGTACTTAATACTGGCAGCGGTAGGTAGGTAGTTAAACAGTGCAACTTATTTGCGGAGTTGTAATAAATAGTTCGATAGTTATAGAAGACTTCGAAACTGTCTAAGCGCGATGAAGAAACGTTACTGCATGTTGTGATAAGATATGTTTGCTTATATTGAAGTTTACTTCGAGTGATAGATAAACATTTAGTCAAGTTTTAAATTACGCATCACTTAGAGATGAAGATAACAATAGCATACTAAAAGGTACAAACTATGGGTGTACCGCAAGGATCAATAGTTGGACTCTTCTTGGTTCTTATCGATTGCAAGTTGCAACAGTCTATTTCAAAGAGAGTAGGTGTATACTGTGGTCTATTTACACCTGATAATTTTCGAGTAGTTCTTGAGTGAGATCTCGGAACTGAGATCCTGTATTGCAAGATTTGCACTCGTTCTAACGAATTTCGAATTGCGAGTCTAAAGGTTTTTGTATGGTGAGGTGACCATCGGTGACACTGCGCCCCTAGAGGACATGTTTTTGAAACTCAGTTTCATAGGTAGGTATAACCTATAGAAAAAACACATTTCGACTCGCGATTCTGAATTCGGATGAGTGCGAAACTTGTAGGTAAGTACTAAGAGCGCTGCCACATGGGCGTTGCGGCTGCAGAGAATTACGCTGGTAGAATTACGGAGCGGTGACGCTCCGTAATTCTACATACAAATCTGAGAGCTGATTCTGAGTTTTGACAAGCAAATGACATAGACGTCTGGTGTAGTGTAGTGTGGATTTTTGTATGGCGACTGTGATATGCGCCCCTAGCGTACACTCCGTGAACCTCATTTTCCATACAAAAATCCGTGTTACACTACACCATACGTCCGTGTCAATTGCTTGTCAAAACTCAGAATCAACCGGCAACGCCCGTGTGTATGTAGAACTACGGGGCGTCACCGCTCCGTCGGCGTTGCGGCGTCGTCGCAGCGCCGATTCAGCGCAGCCGCAACGCCCGTGTGGCAGCGCCCTAATGCACTAATAGGCCTTCTACTGAACCACTTCATCTTTCTGACTTACTGGTCAGAAGATCATCATCCACGTAGCATTTTGTACCCTAGAAGTCGTGCGTGTGCCGAAAAATAGTAGGTATCATCTATAGGTACGGACCAGCCGTGTATTATAAGAAATCAAAACCTCCCTCGTTTTGATTTCTTATAATACACGGCTGGTCCGTACCAAGTACCGTAAGTAGGTAATTTCTTTTACCAGTGTAAAAGTTTACTTACTAGAAACTAGAAATTCATTAGGTACCTATGTATGTATGTAGGTCTTGGAGCATGGCCGTTAGGCATTCGAGACAAATTGGGCGCGCCATTGGCGCCGGCCCACGCCGCGCCGTGAAAAATCCAAATGGAAAAAAAAACATGCTGGCTTTGATTATATACACACTAGATAGAGCTTCATGACACAAAAGCGTCGAAAAAAATATCAGCTAACTGTTAGCTGATAAGTCGCTTCCCGCCCCTCATTGTCAATTGTGTTGTCAAGGCGAACGGTCGCAAAGTGAATTGAAATTTGAGCTAGCAATGACGATTTGCGCCATAAAAGTGTGCAGAAATTACAAAGGACGTTTAAACAACTAGTAAAGTCACCTACCATCGATAAGTATCCAGAATTCATAGTATTTTCAAAAGTATTCAATAAAAATAATCAACTTATTAGCCCCGATTATTCAACTCAAGCTTGGCACTTTTGTCTGTGTTGCCAGTTTTTGAATGCTAAATTCCTTATGGTGACTGAATAAATGATTCCTTATAAAGTGAGAACGTCGATTGGGTTCACCTGCTTTTACTTTCCTTCACTTTTACCTATGAAAAGTATAGTAGGTATGTAAAATATATCGGCCTCTGTGGCGCGGCGGGCGAAGGCATACATACGTTATCTTATCCACTCTAACTAATGCCTATAGCGATGATTAATCAAAAGATGACCGAGATGAGATTATATTGTGAGTTGAAAATTTAAAATATACAGGCTGTTTTTTTTAAATGGGACAGTATGGGGATATCCATAAGAGATACGGGAAAACTGACTTTGGAACCATTTGCTCATTTTCAAAAACGATTTTGGCACATTTATTTTTTTGGTCAAGCGTGAGTTCTGCATAAAAATGAGTAGTTTTGATCAACAAAAATTTTTATTTGTAAGTAATCTGATACATACCTACGTTAAAACTATCGCAAAAAAAATGGCCTCCCTCTTTCTTTTTCCAGGTACGGGTACGTTTCAGAATACCTCTAGTGGCCTTAGACAAAGATGTTCGTATTAAAGTTTGACTAACTCCTACAGCTCTGATTTTTCTCATTTCACGAGACCATCAGAGTAGTAGAACAACATTCACCACACATCTTTGTCTAATGCCACTAGAGGTGTTCTGAAACGTTTTTTTTTTAAGTTTTTTCAGAATACCTAATGATCCTATAGTTCAGTCACTGGGTGAATATTATAAAAAAAAACAAAGTTTGTTTTTTATTGACTTTTTTCCCACACGCTCGACATAATCACAATATCGCTAGTCTATCTATCTCCATTCTGTAAAAAATCAACAGATTCCACTGTTTGTTTTCTAGTAACCGGCAAAACTTACGTACCCGAACATAGTCAGTTTTTCCCAATAAATTGGGAAATATCTCAGTAGCTGTTATCTTTACGCACGCAAACAGACACAAAAGCAATGACGTGACGCGAGTGTAAGACAAAGCTGCGCGCATGTTTGTGTGTGTAGACACGCACACGCGCTAGCAAAGGCTGGCCTGTTTCTTTTGTAGTGTTTGCAGGACGAAACTCTATCTAGTGTGTATATAATCAAAGCATGCTGGCTGTGTTGTACTCTTGTACACATGGGTTGTACAATAAAGCAAGGAACAAAAGTGCCTGTGTTCCACAGACTGTGGATATCAAAGAGAATAAAACCCTTGGACGACGATTATAATATAACGTTTACTCCCAGCGTCCCCCACCGGTCTGGCCCCACTGGGGGACGTTGGGAGAAAAAAGTGCCAACGTCCCCCACTCGTGACAACGTGCAGAAATTTAATATTTAACAGTAGGAGAACTTTTTTTTTCTATTTTTATGTGTCCATTATGATGATCACTGAACAAGATTCTGCTGTCAGAATTGAAAATAGTAGCCGCGATTTTAACTTTTTTTTTTTTTTCTTTGTTGTTCGATTGCTTTCAAAATCTATATCTGAGGATCCCTGTGATCACTAAACAAGAATCATTTGTCAGAAATGAAAAAATGTGGCCGCCATTTTGAACTTTTTTGCTATCGGACCGATTGCTTTCAAAATCGATATCTGAGGATCCCTGTGATCACTAAACAAGAATCATTTGTCAGAAATTAAAAAAAGTGGCCGCCATTTTGAACTTTTTTGCTATCGGACCGATTGCTTTCAAAATCGATATCTGAGGACCCCTGTGATCACTAAACAAGAATCATTTGTCAGAAATGAAAAAAAGTGGCCGCCATTTTGAACTTTTTTGCTATCGGAAAGATTGCTTTCAAAATCGATATCTGAGGATCCGTGTGATCACTAAACAAGAATCATTTGTCAGAAATGAAAAAAAATGGCCGCCATTTTGAACTTTTTTGCTATCGAACCGATTGCTTTTAAAATCGATATCTGAGGATCCCTGTGATCACTGAACAAGAATCTGCTGTCAGAAATTTAAAAAAGTGGCCGCCATTTTGAACTTTGTTGTTACCGGACCGATTGCTTTCAAAATCGATATCTGAGGATCCCTGTGATCACTGAACAAGAATCTGCTGTCAGAAATGAAAAAAAGTGGCCGCCATTTTGAACTTTTTTGCTATCGGACCGATTGCTTTCAAAATCGATATCTGAGGATCCCTGTAATCACTGAACAAGAATCTGCTGTCAGAAATGAAAAAAAGTGGCCGCCATTTTGAACTTTTTTGCTATTGGACCGATTGCTTTCAAAATCAATATCTGAGGATCCCTGTGATCACTGAACAAGAATCAGCTGTCAGAAATGAAAAAGTAGCCGCTATTTTGAACTTTTTTGCCATCGGACGGATTGCTTTCAAAATCGATATCTGAGGATCCCTGTGATCACCGAACAATAATCTGCTGTTAGAAATGAAAAAGGTGGCCGCCATTTTGAATATTTTTGTTACCAGACCGATTGCTTTCAAAATCGATATCTGAGGTTCCCTGTGATCACTGAACAAGAATCTGTTGTCAGAAATGAAAAAAAGTGGCCATGACAGTGATTACGCCATCAAGGTCACCAAGATTATGTTTAGGTCTTCCGAGGCACTGACAGGACGTCAAGCGAGCATTTGATACCAGACCAATAGAAGCCTAGAGTGTTCAACTTTAATCGGCCAGTATTCTTTCGATTATTCCATATTCAGGTACTTAGACATTTTAGAAGGTTCGTAAGAAAAGATGCAGCTAAGAAGCTCTAAAATGCGTTACCTCATTTTTGCCTTAATAATATTATTAAAAAAATGTGAACTTCAATCATATATTTATTATTATTAACTATGTGCATAGTTGGGTGTAACTGCAATTACACACATCCTTGTTTTTCTATCCACCAAAACAATGAGTTTCTTATACGTCAAATTACTATTACAAGAATCAGTCCCGTCATTTAAAGGTAGGTACGGTTAAATCACGTACGAACGATAACAAATAAAATATTCTTCATTTCCCTAAGTTAAAGAGTATTAGAAAAATTAGTCTTCAATAGTACAACAATCACCTTTCATCACCAATCATGTACAGTGGCGGAATGAAAACTTTCGTCAGGTTTCAAAGAAATTTCCTTAGCATATCACGAGCACATAATATTACTTTTTCTAACTATCCCATTCCACTGCGCAGACTGCTATATGGAAAACCATAATTTAACTGTTTACTAACAAAGATCAAAATTGCAAACCTTGAATCAGTTGCTTGTTTATATTATGACACAAGACCTTTTTTATTGAGTAGCCATGGCATGTACAAGCCTCTTATTTAAAAAAAAAACAGTCACAATATAATCTCATGTCAGTCGCACTGTCACGTAGTAACTATTACTTAATCTACGCGAAGAATAATTTATAAATACTACGTGACAGTGCTACTGACACGAGATTATATTGTGTCTGTATTTGTGTATAAATAAAATAAAAATAAATTGGGCCTAAAAAGTGTAAATTTTCGTGATATTGACACATTATGGCAGTTCAAAATAACAATTAAAAATAGACCCTAAGATGACGAACGTTATCTTTCTCCCACTGTACTTACAATAATCGTCTAGAACTATACTATGATAACAAATAAAATAATTTACAGAAGTTAACAGAAACATACAGGATTCAAAAATAACGAAATAATATACCTAATATACTTAAACACCACTAGGAAAATCTGTTTTCATATTATTATCACATCAATCACAAAAGTAATGTACATCACAGTTAGCCGAACAGGCTGCCGTCCAGCAGTGAACGTCTAAACGTTCACTGTTGGGAGAGGTCCCATTAAGAATGCAATGGGGGGTGATTTGCCATAATCCCCACGCTTGGCAGGCGAATTGGTGAACATAATGTACATAATCAACTATATTAGTTATTTTAATACCTAGTAGAAAAATCAGTCTTTATTGATATCATAATTATTATTACAATCACTACTTAACGACTAGAATCAAACTTTGATACAAATTGACATAATTTACAGAAGTTATAAAAAAAATTAAAAACAAGAACAAAAATAGATAAGATTTAAAAATAGCCAAATAATACCTTATTAATTAATACCTACAGCACCAGGAAAATCAGTTTTCTGCAGGGCTATTCTAAAACGTCGGAAGAGTTTCCGATCCGATTCGTTAGTTTTTCATTTCGATGTGGTAAGTAACTCAAATAATTTTCTAACAATTTTCTCTAGTAAAACACAGTAATAATACACAATTTACTTTGGAAAACTTTTTGGAAATTATGAGACACTGATAGTTTCAGTGTCTCATCATTTCCAAAAAGTGTCCTACTGACATGGATTTTGAATTCAATAGCTCAAGTTGAGCAGCGTCTATAAACTCGTCATTCAAAATGGTTTTTTTCATTCTATTTTTTAACCTTTCGGCTCCACTTTTAATTTGAATGCATCTCACTTCATTAAATGCTGAATCTTTTTCTAGCTCATTGAGAAAATGCATTATGTTAGGTTTCTTTTTCCTACCGCCGCGTTCAATTTGTGGTGCCATCCTTCCAAATAATTGGTGGTCCGATGTCGTTCTCCAAATACACACCATTTGTCTATATATTCAATAAGTTTCATTAAAATCCATTCATTAGTTTTTACGTGAAAGAGTAACAAACATCCATCCATACTCACAAACTTTCGCGTTTATAATATTAGTAGGATTTTAAAAGGTGTTGTTCCAAGATGTATGGAGCCTAGCCCTTGTCGGTGTACACTTGTGGAAACGTGGCTAAATATATGTTAAACCTTTTCCCATTGTAATTTTTTGATTATTTCGCTTCATTAAATGCAGGTTCCTAAGATATCTTTCTCACGGAGAGCAATACAAGACAAGACAATATGGCGGGGCGGATACAATTTACTCTGTGGTAAAATGTTGCAGTTGACAACTTTGACCAGAACTGCATTTCGTTCGCGTCTTGGCTCCAAAGTCTTGGATCAAGGAAAATATTTTCGCGTAGAATCGAAATGTTGAATTGAAGAACTTGTACATATATGATGATCGTAATAAAGCTAGCGTAGGCAACGCATTCTAAGTAGACACACTACTCCCAACGAACGAATAAAGCAAGCAACAACTGAGCAATAAACGGGACATTCCATGTCATGGCTGCTCAGGAACATATGTTACCATTGTACAATTTTTTCGAATTATAAACATTTCTGTGCAGTAAATTATGCTTCAAATTAGCGTAAGAGTATTTTTACGATAATCACTGATTTTTTCACCATTCTCTGTCTGGTGTACATCGATATAGGCCATTTTGGAACATGTCCTTTGACATGTAAATCTTATATGTCAAATTTTAAGCATAAATTTTTACTAAGAAATTGTATTGTATTGTGGTTATTGTTCTTGAAAATTCTTAATGGCAACTTGAATTTGCGATTAGATAAAATTATCGCTGGTTTTCGTGGGTGGTAAGGGTTATATATTTGTATATCCTCAGATATCGATTTTGTAAGCAATCGGTCCGGTAACAAAAAAGTTTAAAATGCCAGCCACTTTTTTTAATTTCTGACAGCAGATTATTGTTCAATGACAACATGAGGTTCCCCTCAGATATTGATTTTGAAAGCAATCGGTTCGGTAACAAAAAAGTTCAAAATGGCGGCAACTTTTTTAAATTTCTGACAGCAGATTCTTGTTCAGTCATCACAGGGATCCTCAAATATCGATTTTGAAAGCAATCGGTCCAATAACAAAAAAGTTCAAAATGGTGGCCACTTTTTTTAATTTCTGACAGCAGATTCTTGTTCAGTGATCATAGGGATCCTCAGATATTGATTTTGAAAGCAATCGGTCCGATAACAAAATAGTTCGAAATGGCGGCCACTTTTTTCATTTCTGACAGCTGATTCTTGTTCAGTGATCTCAGGGATCCTCAGATATTGATTTTGAAAGCAATTGGTCCGGTAACAAAAAAGTTCAAAATGGCGGCCACTTTTTGAAACTTCTGACAGCAGATTCTTGTTCAGTGATCACAGGGAACCTCAGATATCGATTTTGAAAGCAATCGGTCCGATAGCAAAAAATATCAAAATGGCGGCGAGTTTTTTTCATTTCTGACAGCTGATTCTTGTTCAGTGATCACAGTGATCCTCAGATATCGATTTTGAAAGCAATCGGTCCGGTAACAGAAAAGTTCAAAATGGCGGCCACTTTTTTAAATTTCTGACAGCAGTTTCTTGTTCAGTGATCACACCTCAGATATCGATTTTGAAAGCAATCGGTCCGATAACAAAAAAGTTCAAAATGGCGGCGACTTTTTTCATTTCTGACAGCAGATTCTTGTTCAGTGATCACAGGGAACCTCAGATATAGATTTTGAAAGCAATCGGTCCGATAGCAAATAAGTTCAAAATGGCGGCCACTTTTTTAAATTTCTGACAGCAGTTTCTTGTTCAGTGATCACACCTCAGATATCGATTTTGAAAGCAATCGGTCCGATAACAAAAAAGTTCAAAATGGCGGCGACTTTTTTCATTTCTGACAGCAGATTCTTGTTCAGTGATCACAGGGAACCTCAGATATCGATTTTGAAAGCAATCGGTCCGATAGCAAATAAGTTCAAAATGGCGGCCACTTTTTTAAATTTCTGACAGCAGTTTCTTGTTCAGTGATCACACCTCAGATATCGATTTTGAAAGCAATTGGTCCGATAACAAAAAAGTTCAAAATGGCGGCGACTTTTTTCATTTCTGACAGCAGATTCTTGTTCAGTGATCACAGGGAACCTCAGATATAGATTTTGAAAGCAATCGGTCCGGTAACAAAAAAGTTCAAAATGGCGGCCACTTTTTTAAATGTCTGACAGCAGATTCTTGTTCAGTGATCACAGGGATCCTCAGATATCGATTTTGAAAGCAATCGGTCCGGTCACAAAAAAGTTCAAAATGGCGGCCACTTTTTTAAATTTCTGACAGCAGATTCTTGTTCAGTGATCACAGGGATCCTCAGATATCGATTTTGAAAGCAATCGGGCCGATAACAAAAAAGTTCAAAATGGCGGCCAATTTTTTTTAATTTCTGACAAATGATTCTTGTTTAGTGATCACAGGGATCCTCAGATATCGATTTTGAAAGCAAACGGTCCGGTAACAAAAAAGTCCAAAATGGCGGCCACTTTTTTAAATTTCTGACAGCAGATTCTTGTTCAGTGATCACAAGGATCCTCAGATATCGATTTTGAAAGCAATCGGTCCGATAGCAAAAAATATCAAAATGGCGGCGAGTTTTTTTCATTTCTGACAGCTGATTCTTGTTCAGTGATCACAGTGATCCTCAGATATCGATTTTGAAAGCAATCGGTCCGGTAACAGAAAAGTTCAAAATGGCGGCCACTTTTTTAAATTTCTGACAGCAGATTCTTGTTCAGTGATCACAGGGATCCTCAGATATCGATTTTGAAAGCAATCGGGCCGATAGCAAAAAAGTTCAAAATGGCGGCCAATTTTTTTCATTTCTGACAAATGATTCTTGTTTAGTGATCACAGGGATCCTCAGATATCGATTTTGAAAGCAATCGGTCCGGTAACAAAAAAGTCCAAAATGGCGGCCACTTTTTTAAATTTCTGACAGCAGATTCTTGTTCAGTGATCACAGGGATCCTCAGATATCGATTTTGAAAGCAATCGGTCTGATAACAAAAAAGTTCAAAATGGCGGCGACTTTTTTCATTTCTGACAGCTGATTCTTGTTCAGTGATCACAGGGAAGCTCAGATATCGATTTTGAAAGCAATCGAACAACAAAGAAACCAAAAAAAAAAGTTTAAAATCGCGGCAACTATTTTCAATTCTGACAGCAGAATCGTGTTCAGTGATCATCATAATGGACACATAAAAAAAGAAAAAAAAAGTTCTCCTACTGTTAAATATTAAAATTCTGCACGTTGTCACGAGTGGGGGACGTTGGCACTTTTTTCTCCCAACGTCCCCCAGTGGGGCCAGACCGGTGGGGGACGCTGGGAGTAAACGAATTATAACAATGGACGTAGTCATAAGACGTTGCCGCTCTTACATCTGTGTATCGTATTAGTGATCAGATATCTTTGTCCATCCCACGGAATCTTGCTACGAGTAAAAGAGAAAGTAGATATAAGTTTGGCAACGCCTTACTTCTTTGTAAATCGTGTCAGTTGACGACCGGTTAATCGGTCAAAACATTGCGGCGAAGTTTTTAAAACAGCAAAAAATCGTATGAAATTGCAGAGTTTCATCAAAATAAATTTGAAAAAGTGAAAATATGTCCTGTTCTGCTGTGTGTTGTTCATCAAAAACAACAAAAGAAGGAGTAAAAGACCCGGGATTGTCATTTCATACTCATTCATTCATTACTTATTCATTTTTTTTTGTCTTGGTCAATATATTTAATCTTTTTACTTGCTAAAAGAGCAAGTTTTTTTTACCGGAAAAACTGTAGTAATTACTTTTTATTAGTACTTAGTCATATTTCCTGAGTGATAATCATGAAAGTTAAGTGTAAAAGCATTAATTATTGTAAAATAAAAGGCATTGTTTTAGGCATCTGTGCTAGTGATGTACTACACCAACCAATTTAGTTTTATCGATAATGTTTCCGTTTTTGATGTACACACAACACATGCTTTGCGTATGTGTTTACTGCGGGACAAATGCTTGTAAGATCTGAAAATATTTGTTCCGGGTCTGGGTGTTATGGTACCATGGTACTCGTAGTTCCTGATACCCACGACAAGGGAATCTTAGTGTGGGATCATGACTACGTATGTGACTGTTGGGATTTATGTTATGTTTGTATGTTAGTTTGTTTAGGTCTTGAATCTTGAAACTGAAATTTGAACCAGTTCCATCCACCCAACCGATTGAGCTGAAATTTTGCATTATCATGTTCCATTGATAATACATACATGTAACAAATTAAAGAGTTGATATTTTATAACGCCTTTTTCATTAATTTCGCTATTATTCATCGATAGGTTAGTCAATGAAGTCACTTCTCTAGTCACTCACACTAATACATATCTACAACTGCACACTGACAAAAAACGGACATGCTTTGATTGAACCAAAATGCTCTGTCCATTGTGATAATTCGTCCAAGATAAAACCACGTTTATGCGTTTAGCTTATTTATAATACTCTGTGCTCATGAGTAATGTTGTTCTATGACCAAGGAACATAATACTCTAATAAGGAGTGGACTCTGTGTCATGCATGGAAGTAATAAGTACTACGTACAACAGTACTTATTACTTCCATGGTGTCATGTCATTCATTTGTTTATGGATTGGATTGGATAGTAGTGGTGGATGGCAGTCTGTCGCAACTAAAAGAAAAAAAAAAGATTGTATGAAACGGGGCAGAATTTTAATGGTGACCATTTTTCACTTCCTCTATCTTTCTCGTTCTTTGATGACCTGTCAGTCAGTTACATTCTCACATGGCCAATTTGTTTCTCTGTTTCTCTTAGACAAAATTTATATTGCAAAATATTTTATTATTGTGGTCTAAATACGTTTATGTGTGTTGCTTGCTTCTGAAACCTAATTAATTTCTGTGAATATGAAATATGAAGTACATAAATTGTGAAATATGCGGCTTACAATCAGATAGAAATAACGGCAAAAACTTTTTATGCCCAGGTTTCCTCTGGATGAAGTCCGGTTAGTACCTACATAGATTATTAGATAACTTATCAGTCCTATACATACTTCTTCTTGGGCCAAAATATCATATATTCCAAAAAATATCATAATCCAAGCAATAATCATTTTGATTCTGAATGATAGTGTGGTGAACGATATCTTCATTTATAAATATCGATAATCGATGCTCTTATTTTTTAGGTGTAAAAAGTTGGTGAAATTACTAAATTTAATTAAAATTAAAATAATTACTATCTTTCATCATCAACCCAAAGAAGTCTACAAAGAACTGCTAGACATAGGCCTCCCCCATAGACTGCCACGATGAAACACTAGACACTGATAGTAGCACATGTACATTTAAGATGTTTATAACCTAAATGTTATGGGTGAGCCTAAGGTTGTCTGGAAGAGATCGCTCTTTAGCGCCAAGACTGCCTGGTAAATGCCGAAAATAAAAGTTATGTTTTACTTGATGGCCTTTTTGATTGTACACAAATCCAATAAACTGGACCTTGTGCCACTGATTTTGTTTTAGTGGTGCTAAAAAAAACTGGTTAAAATAATAAATAAAAAAAAAAAAAAAAAAACTAGGTAAGGTCATTCATCAATATCGATAGATTTTAAATACTGGCTGCACATCACTATTCCATTTTTGTATGTTGGTAGAACTGATTGTTTTGTCAGTCGTCCGTCATGTTGGCTTTTTGCGGTAGCCCTGTTTTGAACAGTAATTTATTTTACTCTATGTCCTGTCTCTTCTGTCTGTCTGTGTCTTCTTACGTATAGTTATTGCATCCTCTCTCTTTGGTGGATGGATGATAGAATACAAAATACATTTTGTTTTATTCCTCCAAGAATTGAAAAAAATACAAGGAAAGTTCTAATACCTACATACAACCTGACAATTTACAACTGACTGAACAATACTTATTCGTGCTAAGGGTAGACTGCTCTAGGCGACAAAATGCCGTACGCCAATCAACCTTCCGTGCATATCACTGAACTCACTGATGATAATGTGAAATTCGTCGTTGAAGATACGGAGCTGAGCGTCGCAAACAGCATGAGGCGCGTTTTCATCGCTGAGACTCCAACAATGGCTATCGACTGGGTGCAGTTGGAGGCAAATTCTACCGTGCTTAGTGACGAGTTCCTCGCCCATCGCATCGGGCTCATTCCGCTCATATCTGACGACGTTGTAGATAAAATCCGATACTCTCGTGATTGCATGTGCGCTGACTTCTGTTCGGAGTGCAGCGTAGAGTTCACACTAGATGTAAAGTGTTCAGATGAACAAACTAGACATGTGACAACAGCCGACCTAAAATCGAGCGATCCTCGAGTAGTTCCAGTGACGTCTCGCCACCGAGATGAAGACCAGGCTGATTATGGTGAGACTGATGAAATATTGATCATAAAATTGCGAAAAGGTCAAGAGCTCAAGCTTCGTGCTTACGCTAAGAAAGGGTTTGGGAAGGAGCATGCAAAATGGAACCCCACAGCGGGAGTGTGTTTTGAATATGATCCAGACAATGTTATGAGACACACTTTGTTTCCGAAGCCGGATGAGTGGCCAAAGAGTGAGCACACGGAGCTTGATGAGGACCAGTATGAGGCGGAGTTTAACTGGGAGGCAAAACCCAACAAGTTTTTCTACAATGTGGAGTCTGCAGGAGCCCTTAAACCAGAGAACATTGTCCTGATGGGTATTGTGGTGTTGAAAAATAAGCTTTTGAATCTTCAAGTACAGTTAGCCCAGGAAGCCCAAAATGATGCCTTGGCCATTAATTAGGTTAGTTTTATTGCAATAAAATCATATTTTTAAAACAAAACTGATGGTATTCAAAAATGATCTTTCTTAATTGATGAAATAACTCAACAGCCCCCTTATTCGCTATGACCAAACATAACATAACGCAGGCTCGTTACGATATCTGCGTGGAATCATCGCTGAATCGTATGGGTAACGTCCCACATTATTGACAAGGAATCTCTTAGGTCATAGCGAATAACCACCCAGCTCAGCTGTTACATTTCTGTTACTTTCGACTGGAAAACTTAATTGATCTCTGATTGAGTAATAATCAATAAAAGCCAAATCCTGACTAGTTTTTCATCTCTTGAGTTGCGATAATTGTTTTTTGCCTAATTATGGCATATATTGGCCCACTTATGGAACTTTGATTGAGTTGAAATGCCTTGTCAATCTACAAAAAACTATCTGGAAAGCTAGAGGTTAGTATATATAACAATATTTTACCTGACGTTTTGTATAGCTCTGCATTTTCAACAAAGATTACTTATTGGCAAACTACTTTTTATTATAATCTTGCAAATAAACCACCACTTCGATGTATGTTAGTCTGTCTGTTACTGTGCAAGACGAAGTAAGACTAGAGTTGCAAAACCTGTTAAAATAATTGGCTCCACAGCAATCGAAAGTTGACAGCCTACTGCGTAATCCACATAGCTTTAAAATTGCATACAATTGACTGCTTTTAATTGATTTTGGTTAATCATGTAATTTACATAGTGATTACCTATATTCTCTTGTCTATTTATAATACCCATGCTAGGATATTGCATATTACATTCGTAGCAAACATCCCCCTTACCTACCCTCGGATTGCGAGTGGACCGGATTTAAAGAAAGAATCGTTATCGTTCTATATATTGACTAGTGATAGGGTTTAAATATGACCTAGTAATACACAAGATGTTTTTGCTTATATCTCAAAAACTACAAAGTCTCAAATAAAACTAAAAATAGTTTTAAAATGTCCATTAAAAGCCCTTTCATATGACATCCCACATTAACTGATTATGTCACTTATATTTTTTACCCCTCTTGGACCCCAATATCTCAACAACCTCTGTGACTGATGTAACTCATAACCTTACATACAAATTGTACCAATACTATCTATACACTTACTTTTCATGAAGATTGGTTAAACGGTTCGAAAGTTATCCTCAGACTAACATACATATGCCCAAGTTACCCAAGTTGACTCTATGAGAACTCGCTTCGTTCTTTCAACTATGTAGCAAAAATACATGTACATAATATATTTAAGTTGATTATGCTGTTGCGTTTCAAAATGTATTAACATTTGCCATTGCTCATATCCATGATTCAATTATTTACTTTGCTAGTAGTAGTAGTAGAGCTCCTTGTGAAGAGATTGTCCGGGGAAGTACTACCACCATACATATTTTTGTCGCCAAGCAGTAATGCTTGCAGTGATGTATTCCGGTTTGAATGGTATGGGTGCTGGTGAAATTACAGGCACATGAGACCTTGATCTTTATGTCTCTGGATGATGGGCGCAGTGCAATGCCAAGGGAGCGTCGCGTAGGGGGGGTCATTGTGGTAAATTTATCACTCAATCCTTAGTTCTTGGTTTGTATTATTACAATAATAATATTATGTATTATTAATAATTCCCAAGTCATCTCTGACCGTGACATAATACAAGACGTGCCAAGTCCAAGGTGCAATTTACTGTCTACGCCTAAGGTATTGCAGCCGTAATGGACGGGTTGGCCATCTTGCAAAAAAAATTCTAACAATACGTCATAAAGTATAGGGTACTTACGCCGCACAGTAGACCGATTCTGAAAGTAGGTATGTATACACACGTGTAAGTTCTTTTTCCTATTATGTTTGTAGACATACAATAATTTTCAGTTTTTACTAACAATAAAACTGTGTCTTGCTTGTGTACCCTTATCAAAAACTCGCTGTTCGATGCTCGGATATAACTTAATTGTTAACTGTGGTTTGATGCAATTAATAAACAGGGCTTTGAATAATACCTGTAAGCTTTGTACATAAAGTACCTATAATATAACAAGTATGTATAATTGTATAATCAAAGGGTAGGGAGGAGTGGACAGGTAAAATAATAATACTGTTTACCATCCTGTCTTTTAGAAAACAATGCGTACAGAATCAAAGCCAAAAAGTTGTCAGATCAAGCTAAAATTAGGAGATATTCAAGACGCTCATAACAGAATTAAGAATAATGTGGTTATTACTCCAGTCTTAGTAAGTACTACCTACCAGAGTATATCTACCACAGCACATAACTAGGTATAGGTACTCAGCTGGTTGGCTCAGTTGGTTAGCGCATCACCCCTACCTCACATCATCTAGGGAAGGGTACAGTTACCTGCCTACCTTACTTAACAACACCTATGAGGCGCAAGTCTGTCATAGATAACCCAGTCGATCTATGCCGTCACCTGATGGCAGCGTGCCCAGAATGCTGGTGGCGCTGGCGCAACGTTGAATTGTATGGCAATGCTTATTCGCTTACCAAAATAAAAACCAGCATTGCGGTCACGCGTAGTCTCTGTAAGCCTCTCATCATTTAATTTTGCATGATTTCAGGTGGCTAAACATATAGGACAGGAGTTTTGCAATGTCATCTTGAAATGTGAAAACTTGCAAAACACGGGAAGGTAAGTTATGGCGTAAATCGGAAAGTGCTAGTCTTGAATTTTCTGCTGCTGCTTGCGCCGCTGGAACTTCCAGTTTTACATAACCCACCGCCTATGTAGTCACTAGTCAGCACAGGAGGTACTTTCTAGATAGGTATTTTATTATATGGCCTTCTTAGGAAACAAAGTTTTGTTAATTGACTAAGTAGGTACTACCTACACAAAATATTTGTTCCCGATAAGTTTTCATTTAAAAAACCGACTTCCGCCATTGTATTCGACTTAAGATTTGGATGAAAAAAATTTTGGTGAAAGGATTATGATGCTTTCTGAATGAAAATGCTTGGTTTTTGCTGAAAATATCAAAATCGCCATATGTATGCCTACAATATTTGAGGAGTTCCCTCAATTCCTCATGGATACCATCATCAGAACTGGTTTCTGAAAAAAATTGGACCAATCTGGAAGTATATCTATTCAAATAAAAAAAGAATTTTCCAAATCGGTTCATAAACGCCGCAGATATGAGGTAACAAACATAAAAAAAATACAACTGAATTGAGAACCTCCTCCTTTTTGTGAAGTCTGTTAAAAACTAAGGATCGAAAAGTCTGTAGGTACGTTAGAAATATTTTCTCAAAAACCGGTCGGGTCTAAGTAGTTTCTGTCGACATATTGCTATTGCTCTCCTAACGGAGTGCTGTGGCTTCCATTGTCAGCTCAGCAGCATGAAGTGGTGACTCTCAGACTCAAACACCTGAATCATTCATTTGATTTGAGAGAGTTCAACAAATGTAAATTAATATAAAGAGGATTTCAATGGGATCCCCTCATCCGATTCTGACTTGGGGATAATGGGAACGCCTCGAGCGTACATATAAACTTTAAAACAAAAAATAATTTTCAAAATCGGTCCACAATTGTCGGAAAAATCAGTAAACATACATAAAAAAAAACATACAAAATACTTAACATAACACCCTTAGTCACATACGTAGTCTTGATCCCACACTAGGATTCCCTCTGTCGTGAGTATCAGGAACTACGAGTACCATGGTACCATAACATCATTCACACAGGGACCCCTCAAAACAGGTTCTCTTGACTCCTCAGTTTTAAAGCGCGTGGAGCATGCAACGTCATAACGAGTATGTCACCATCAGACAAGAGCAAAGGCATCACAGTCTCTGGTGGAAGAAACCATGTCCTCGCGATGGTGCACTACGGGTTTCGGCAATCCGTTCCCATCAACGTGGTCGTCCCTAAAGACTGCCCTTTGTTGGATAAGCAACAATTCAAAGAGAACTTGGCAATAGTAAAAGTACACGGCAACGATTTTAATGAAGCTAGCTTGCATGCGGTTACTTATTCTGATGAAATCGGCACCACTTATGTGCACGGGTTCGTAATTTGTTCCTTCTTTATTCATCATTACCAGCCTGTTTACGTCCACTGCTGGACGAAGCCTCCCCATTGAATACAATGGGAGGATTTGCCATAATCACCCCGCTTGGCAGGCGGATTGCTGATTGCAGTTTGGTGTTAAGTACTCTGGTAGATGCTGCTGTCATTCCCTGGTGTAATCCCTTAGTAAAGCGTTTACTACTTGTTTACTACATGCACGGGAGAAGGAGGGGTCTATTCTTAGGCCGGACACACCACGGCATGTTCTTTATTCACTTTTTTGTTTTTATTTACGTATTTATATAAACGTACGACAGTTATGCAAATTGTTTTATATATATATATATATTATTTGGCGTACCAAATCCCATCATCAACAGTTCCTGCAGACTTCTGCCAGACTATGCCCTACTGCATTGTCCCAATTGCCAGCTTGTTCTTGCAACATGCAACGCATGGGGATGCCGGCCTCATCCTCGCTGTGAAGAGCTTCAAGCCCTGGTGTATTATTTACGTGAGGTTTTAAGCTCATACATCACCTTCAGCTAAGTTTACAGTTAAGAAACAAACAAACACCGTATCTAAAAGCCACCCCATAGCGGCTTGCGCTTTTTGTTTTGAATATAAGTATACGTATATTCCCAGCGTCCATATCTGCATAATTAATTAATTCAAGCGTGACTTTGCGGAAATCCATTCTACAATATAAAATAGACGAACAAATATAAAAATAAAATTTAGAAATTATAAAATACAATACGAGTACTAGGTACACTGTTAAATTAATTGAATACTGGTTTGCCCAGGTCGCCGCTATTACGCATTTTTGCGACGGGTAGTGGTGAGTCAGGGGGCGGGGCCAGTCTGAGTGATAACGGTCGGCGCCGGTCGTGCAAAATGGCTGACGCGATGCTGTGCCATGTGTGACGTGTTGGTTGATATTTGAACGAGCGAAGCGAGTTCTTCTAGTCAACTTGGAAGAATCGGCGTTTGTATGTATGTATGTATGTTTGTCCGATGAAAACTTCTTAACCATTTATCCGATCTTTATGAAATTTTGTATGAGGGTAGATAGTATTGGTACAATTTGTAGGTAAGAATGAGAGGTAAAATGAATATAATATAGGCAGTAGGTACTAAGCTCTAAGTAACCACAAGCTAGCAAGTAAGTATCCTATACCAAGAGGAAAGGGTCGTTTTATTCCAATCTGTCCTACCAACAGTTCGATAGTCCAAAATTGGTTCGGAACCATAATTAGGCCCATTCACTAGCGTTTCCTTCTGACTCCTGCATATCGTTCCTACAACCTATACATAACATACATCAGTCATATACGGAGTCATGATCCCACGGATTCCCTGTGTCGTGTCAAATTTAGGATCGATTTTTTTAGCCGTCTTAGTTTTAGAAGTCTACAAGAGATCTTTCCGATGACTTTTCCCTCTTTCCTTTCATTGTACATTCAACGGTACCGCAAAATTCTATTTCTATGGTAAGTAGTCCAGTCCCTAACTTTAGAGCATTTACCAAAGCCCCAATCCAGTAATCGGCCTCTGCCCACATTTTGTATGAGAGAGAGAGAGAGTGGTGGTTTGTGTACCTATTGGTATTTGGTATTCATCATCATCAACAGCCTTAATTGGGACGAGGTTTCTTCCATAAAATATAATATGGGGGAATTGCCATATTCACCACGCTTGGCAGGCGGATTGGTGATTGCAGTATTCGTGTTGAGTTCTCAGGCGGATGCTGCTGGAGGAGATGGCCGGACACACCACGGTCAGTACCTCCAACGAAATGTGTAGTGAAAATCCGCCACGGAATACGGCCTCTGACTTCGGACCTTTCTTCATTCACAGCAATAAGGTTTTATTCTGTGGTTTTTTGCCGCAACATGACTAGTAGTCATGTTCTTACCAAAGAAAATTAATACTCTAGGGAGGTTCTTACACATTGTCGTCTTAATGTCATAGAAATATCAATTGTATCTTTTGCAAATTACTTGTTAAAGTTTGCCTTATTTTCAGATATCAAAATTGACCACGATGGTACGTACGTTTAATATTCGCTAGGTACATAATTTTTTCTTGAATCCATCTTTCTAATGAGGTTTATTTCAGGGGGATTCAGAAAAAGTAATGGAACATCCACACATTTTGTCATTCAACGAAATCAAACAAGCAGCTATAAGACTAGAAGGTGGCATCATACACACTCCTCTTTCCGTAGGTACCCTCCCCAAATAAGGAAATAAAAATGTTGAATTTATTTGGTTCATGACGAATTTACTCTATATTTTGCTAATGACTTACCCTCTACCAGGTATAGGTACCTAGTAGGTAGGTAATAATAAGGTAATAATAATCAGTGCGTGTTGCCAGTAATGACTTACGGCACTGAGACGTGATCGCTAACTACTGGCCGCATAGACAAGTTCAAAGTCGCGCAGCAGTTTATGGAGAGAGCTATGATAGAAGTTTCACTAACAACATAGCTACATACATACATACAAATGCCAATTCACCCATGTTGACTTGAACAATACATAGGTAAAGTCAGGGCTTTGAATATTACCTATAAGCTTTGTACATAAAGTTATAACATAACAAGTACCTATGTATAATCAAAGGGTAGGGAGGAGTGGACAGGTAAGATAATAATACTGTTTACCATCCTGTCTTTTAGAAAACAATGCGTGCAGAAGCAAAGCCAAAAAGTTGTCAGATCAAGCTAAAATTAGGGGATATTCAAGACGCTCACAACAGAATTAAGAACAATGTGGTTATTACTCCAGTCTTAGTAAGTACTACCTTCCAGAGTATATCTACCACAGCACATAACTAGGTAAGTATAGGTACTCAGCTGGTTGGCTCAGTTGGTTAGCGCATCAATCACCCCTACCTCACGTCATCATCTAGGGGAGGGTGCATTTACCTGCCTGTCTTTCATGGTTACCTAACCCAGTCGATCTATGCCGTCACCTGATGGCAGCGTGCCCAGAATGCTGGTGGCGCTGGCGCAACGTTGAATTGTATGGCAATGCTTATTCGCTTACCAAAATAAAAGCCAGCATTCCGGTCACGCGTAGTCTCTGTGAGCCTCTCATTATTTACTGTTGCATGATTTCAGGTGGCTAAACATATTGGACAGGAGTTTTGCAATGTCATCTTGAAATGTGAAAACTTGCAAAACACGGGAAGGTAAGTTATGGCGTAAATCGGAAAGTGCTAGTCTTGAATTTTCTGCTGCTGCTTGCGCCGAGAGGTTCCGCGAGGAGCGTGGAACCTCTCGGCGCAAGCAGCAGACTGGAACTTCCAGGTCTGGTTTTACATAAACCTCCGCTTATTTAGGAGGTACTTTCTAGATGAGCAGATAGGTATTTTTTGGCTTACCTAAGTAGGTACCTAGAGTTTTGTTTATTGGTTAAGTAGGTACTACCTACACAAATGTTTGTTTCCTATCTATACTAATACTAAGAGGGTATAAGAAAACTGTAAGGATCGAAAAGTCTATACATTAGAAATATTTTCTCAAAAACCGGTCGGCTCTAAGTAGTTTCTGTCGACTTATTGCTTGCACTATTATCTCCTAGCGGAGTGCTGTGGCTTCCATTATCAGCTCAGCAGCATGAATTGATGACTCGGACTCAAACACCTGAACCATTCATTTGATTTGAGAGAGTTCAACAAATGTAAATTAATATAAAGAGGATTTCTATGGGATCCCCTCATCAGATTCTGACTGGTGATAATGGGAACACCTCGAGAGTACCTACTCTTTCAAACAAAAAATAATTTTCAAAATCGGTCCACAATTGTCGGAAAAATCAGTGAACATACTTAAAACAAACATACAAAATACATAACTAACACCCAAAGTCACATACGTAGTCTTGATCCCACACTAAGATTCCCTGTGTCGTGGGTATCAGGAGCTACGAGTACCATGGTACCATAAAATCATATCATCACAGGGACCCCTGAAAACGTTCTCTTGACTCCTCAGTTTTAAAGCGCGTGGAGCTTGCAACGTCATAACGAGTATGTCACCATCAGACAAGAGCAAAGGCATCACAGTATCTGGTGGAAGAAACCATGTCCTCGCGATGGTGCACTACGGGTTTCGGCAATCCGTTCCCATCAACGTGGTCGTCCCTAAAGACTGCCCTTTGTTGGATAAGCAACAATTCAAAGAGAACTTGGCAATAGTAAAAGTACACGGCAACGATTTTAATGAAG
This sequence comes from Epirrita christyi, assembly GCA_951392215.1. Taxonomy (NCBI): domain Eukaryota; kingdom Metazoa; phylum Arthropoda; class Insecta; order Lepidoptera; family Geometridae; genus Epirrita; species Epirrita christyi. Next base: position 9,576,979 of record OX595852.1, read on the forward strand.
CTAGCTTGCATGCGGTTACTTATTCTGATGAAATCGGCACCACTTATGTGCACGGGTTCGTAATTTGTTCCTTCTTTATTCATCATTACCAGCCTGTTTACGTCCACTGCTGGACGAAGCCTCCCCATTGAATACAATGGGAGGATTTGCCATAATCACCCCGCTTGGCAGGCGGATTGCTGATTGCAGTTTGGTGTTAAGTACTCGGGTAGATGCTGCTGCCCATCCCCAAGTGTAATCCCTTACTAAGGTTTTTACTACATCCACGGGAGGAGAAGGCGGGGTCTAGTCTTAGGCCGGACACGACGGCATCTTCTTTATTCACTTTTTTGTTTTTATTTACGTATATTATTTATACGTACGACAGTTATGCAAATTTGACATTATTTGGTGCCCCAAAATGCATCTAACAGTTCCTGCGGAACTCTGCCAGACCATGCCCTACTGCATTGTCCCACTTACCGGGTTCATGCAACATACGGAGCCGACTTCAAAACCGCTTGGGATGCCGCCATAGCAATTTATGTTGCAAGAACCTTGCATAGTATGAGTCATGGTTCTTTCGTAGTATTGAGTCACGGTTCTTTCATAGTAGCATAGTGAAAGAACCTTGACTCAATACAACAATTACTAACCTATCACCGTTTTGGGTTCCTGTTGAGTAACACCTAGTTGTGTAACAGTGTGACTAAATGCATTATGGTTAGGTCAGACCGATTAGACCTTATAGCCGGATACGGAACCCTGGGCCTAGAACTGCTCACGCAACTGGAGCAGATGGACGCTATCATATGCCCGGTTGGTTGCGGGGACCTCGTGGCCGGCCTCATCCTCGCTGTGAAGAGCCTCAAGCCCAGCTGTATTATTTACGTGAGGTTTTAAGCTCATACATCACCTTCAGCTAAGTTTAGAGTAAAGAAACAAACAAACACCGTATCTAAAAGCCACCCCATAGCGGTTCCAACCATAGCCAAACGGCTAACTTCAAGGCGGTTTTGTTATGATATATCGGCCGTAACTGTACCTATTGTTGAAAAAACCTATCGACTCAATGGAAGTAGAGACGATTTTTCCTACCTGGGAAGCGACCGTGTGAGAACTGATCCAAAAGTCGTGGATTAAAATCCTGCCCCCTTATTGTCTAACGAACTGAGGGCCTATTACGAGTTTTGCATTGCAACAATCACTTTGCGAGTCGTGAGTATTCAACGTGACTTACGTAGTAACTATTTATGAATCTGTGCTGTTTCTATCGCTTGCGCGGCACAGAATGATCAATAGTTACTACATAGTAACTATAGTCACATTGAATACTTACGACTCGCAAAGAGATTGTTGCAATGCAAAACTCGTAATAGGCCCTCTCTGATATTGCTCTCAGTTACGAATTTAACGCTTTTTGTTTTGAATATATACGTATATTCCCAGCGTCCCTAAAGAACTGTCTTGATAACTTTTCATTTAAAAAACCGACTTCTGCCATTGTATTCGACTAAATATTTGGATGAAGTAAAATTATGAAAGAACCATAGTGGTGAAAGGATTATGATACTTTTTTTAAAGCAAATGCTTGGTTTGTTGCTGAAAATATCAAAATCGCCATATGTATGCCTACATTATTTGAGGAGTTCCCTCAATTCCTCATGGGTCCCATCATCAGAACTAGATTTTGAACCAGCTAGATTTGACCAATCTGGAAGTATATCTATTCCAATAAAAAAAGAATTTTCCAAATCGGTTCATAAACGCCGGAGATATGCGGTAACAAACATTAAAAAAAAAAAAAAAAAAACTGCCGAATTGAGAATCTCCTCCTTTTTTGGGAAGTCGGTTAAAAAGACGCTAAAGCACGCGGCGCAATGTACCTACTGCGAAATTATAATCGAAATCGACTATCAGTTTGTTAGACGATGATGGGGGCCTATTGTGTCTCTGTGGGTCTGAGTCCCAGCTGCAGGAATAGGATAATACAGTCTGATGAACGATAATGAAGTAAAGTTTTTATTACACTAAATAATTTTAGAACTGCCTATTCAGGGTGTAGAATGTTCAGCGGCCCCCACAATGACGCGAGCCCTTACGGGGAACAAGCCGGTCTTGATACAGATTGACCCAACCATCGCAGACAGCGTGGCCAGCCATATCGCTAGTAACAACGCCTACCACATCATCAAAGGATACTTGGACAGAATGGTTCGCTCCTCATTCTAAATCTCTCCCTCTGTATCTAGATATAGAATTGTTCTACTATCCTACTTTTCTTGAGTTTCTTATTCCTTATATTATGCCACTGTTCTTATACTTAATTATATTATATTATAGGAATGCTATTATCTTCATAATAACATAAAATAACTTAATTATCACTAGAAACGGGATATTTACCATGATTTTTGAACTTTATTGATTCCCGATATTTCGGCACAGTTTCATGCGCCATGATCACGATAAGCTCAAAAATCATGGTAAATATCCCGTTTCTAGTGATAATTATGTTAATAACCATGATAGTTTCAAAAGTTATAACAAACAGTCACTACGTAGTCCTGATCCCACGCTAGGTTCCCAGTGTCATGGCTGGGTATCAGGAACTATACGAGTACCATGGTACCATAACACCCAGACCCGTAACAAATATTTGCAGATCATACAAACATTTGTCCCGCAGCGGTATCGAACCCGCAACCTCTCGCATCTCAGCCGGCTACTCGCCCGCCACGCCTCGACCTTTATAATCAAAGGCCTCGACAGAGGGCGTCAATTAGTAGCTAGTTAGCTACCTACCCATGGAGTATAAGAGTAAGAATAGTATAAGAGGAACCTGAGTAGGTAGTTCGTATCCATTGTTTTCACTTTGGACAGATAACCGTGGATGAGATTTGGATATCCCGCGCTATGATCAACCTCCTGGAGCGGGAGAAGTTGGTGGTGGAAGGCGCCGCGGCATGCTCCGTCGCTGCCCTCATGGCGGGGAAAGTTCCCGAACTTCGCGGCAAGAAGTGAGCTGATTACCTAAACTTCGTTACATAACAATGGAATCTCTTGAATTTTCAATATCAAATATAGTACGAGAATCAAAAGCCTTCCTGACTGACTGACTGACAGACAACGCAGAACCGCTGGACCTAGAGACTTGAAATTTGGAGGGGTGTAAGAAAGGAATTTGAAAAATTCGTCCTCTAGTTGGTCCAAAAAGGGCTTTAAATACTACACAAAAATGCTCTGTATTTCAAAACACTATAAATTTTACATGTATTCCTCAAACAAAATAAAAAAACACGTGTTACCTACCTGAAATTTTTCTACGTCACGTTTTAGCCAGATTTCAATGTATTTCGACGTACCTAGTAAAAGTTAGTTCATAATTCATCAAGTAGCATCCACCTGAGTATATTACACCAAACTGCGATCACCAATCCACCGGCGGTGACTAGTGATCGCTAGTCGGTGACTAAATATTAATCTTAACTTTAACCTAAGTTGTAAACTCGATTGATTTTTTTGTACTTACTTACATGAACATGATTTTTCCCATGTTTTCAGCGTTGTTTGCGTCATAACCGGAGGAAATATCAACAGCACCCGCATGTCTCGGGTCATCGACCGCGGCATGGCTGCCGAAGGGCGGCTGGTGAAGTTCCATACGACCCTGGCGGACGTGCCAGGCGCTATGGCCCGGCTGCTGACGAAGGTGACAGATTTCGGCGCTGATGTCAAGAGTTTCGTGCCGGAGCGCGCTTGGATGCGACATGATATCTTCAATATATCTGTTAGTTCGATGGCACTTTTGATTTTCTGAAGAACAGCTGATGAGGTTTCACGCCACATGCCAGTTCTAAGTGGGTATTATGGCACAGAAACTTGATTGCCCCATCTACCCAATGTTTGGGTGCAAACTGTTGGTTGGAAAACTGGTATCAAGGTTGTTTGGAAAAAATCACTCTCAGCGATAAGAACGCCCATTGTACTTCCATACTTAGAGTGGTAGCGGTTCTGTACCTACAGTATTATAACTTTTCATTTAAAAAACCGACTTCCGCCATAGTATTCGACAAAATAATTTTGGATGAAATTTTTTTTATGAAAGAACCATAGTGGTGAAAGGATTATGATACTTTCTGAATGCAAATGCTTGGTGTCTTGCTGAAAATATCAAAATCGCCATATGTATGCCTACAATATTTGAGGAGTTCCCTCAATTCCTCATGGATCCCATCATCAGAACTGGATTCTGAAAAAAATGGGACCAATCTGGAAGTATATCTACTCAAATAAAAAAAGAATTTTCCAAATCGGTTCGTAAACGCCGGAGATATGCGGTAACAAATATCAACCGAATTGAGAACCTCCTCCTTTTTTGGGAAGTCGGTTAAAAATGGAAGGGAGCGGATCCTATTTTTATTAATATTGAAGAATGAATTATAATAAATTATATGGTAATATGGCGTCGGGCGCACCCCGGTCGTGCAAAGTGGCTGACGCGATGCTGTATCACGTGTTGGTTGATATTAAGATAAGTTTTTGATTGCCCCTTCGTTTCTAGGTGAACATGCTGATCGAAACAAGTTGCGCGCACCACGCCAAAGAACTGGAGAAGAAACTCTGGAAGGACTATCCGAACTCAAGTTTTAACATGTTGTGAATGTTCCAACCAGTGCTTACGTTCAAGTTTATTGAAATTCCTGTTATAAATTATGAGAATAATATTAGAAAAATTAAAATACTTGCCAAGTAAGTAATAAGTAAAATTATGTTTCAGTTTTTGGATGGGTGGGTAAGATAATAGCACTTTACGCACAGAATATATAATATAGGCAGTAGGTACTAAGCTAACTACAAGCTAGCAAGTAAGTAGGTATTCTATACCAAGAGCAAAGGGTCGTTTATTCCAATCTGTCCTACCAACAGTTCGATAGTCTGTTTGGACAAAATTGGTTCGGAACCATAGTTAGGCCCATTCACTAGTGTTTCCTTCTGACTCCTGCCTGTCGTACCTACAACCTATACATAGCATACATAACACCCAACAGTCACATACGGAGTCATGATCCCACGGATTCCCTGTGTCGTGTCAAATTTAGGATCGATTTTTTTAGCTGTCTTAGTTTTAGAAGTCTACAAGAGATCTTTCCGATGACTTTTCCCTCTTTCCTTTCATTGTACATTCAACGGTACCGCAAAATTCTATTTCTATGGTAAGTAGTCCAGTCCCTAACTTTAGGGCATTTACCAAAGCCCCAATCCAGTAATCGGCCTCTGCCCACATTTTGTATGAGTGAGAGTGGGTGGTTTGTGTACCTACCTATTGGTATTTGGTATTCATCATCATCAACAGCCTTAATTGGGACGAGGACTCTCCCATAAAATATAATGGTGGGAATTGTCATAATCACCACGCTTGGCAGGCGGATTGGTGATTGTAGTATTCGTGTTGAGTTCTCAGGCTGCTGGAGGAGATGAAGGGGTCTATTCTTAGGCCGGGCCCGGACACACCACGGTCAGTGCCTCCAACCCAATGTGTACTGTGAATCCGCCACTGGAATACGGCCTCTGACTTCGGACCTTTCTTCATTCACAGCAATAAGGTTTTATTCTGTGGTTTTTTGCCGCAACATGACTTAAGTCATGTTCTTAAACATTGTCGTCTTAATGTCATAGAAATATCAAATTGTATCTTTTGCAAATTACTTGTTAAAGTTTGCCTTATTTTCAGATATCAAAATTGACCACGATGGTAGGTACGTTTGATATTCGCTATATAATTTTTTCTTGAATCTTTCTTTCTAATGAGGTTTATTTCAGGGCGATTCCGAAAAAGCAATGGAACATCCACACATTTTGTCATTCAACGAAATCAAACAAGCAGCTATAAGAATAGAAGGTGGCATCATACACACTCCTCTTTGCGTAGGTACCCCTCCCCAAATAAGGAAATAAAAATATTGAATTTATTTGGTTCATGACGAATTTACTCTATATTTTTCTAATGACTTACCCTCTACCAGGTATAGGTAGGAACCTACTAAGAAGCAGTCACCTACTGACTGTTTGAATGTTTCAGGAAGCAAAACACAGTAAATTCATGGATTACGATATCTATCTCAAATGTGAAAACCTACAATACACGGGAAGGTGGGTCTAATCCAAAGTTTCTTTCAAAAATGTTATAGATAGAGAATAGGTGATTTGTGTTTTATAAGCCTGAAGGATATATAAAATACGATGTTTAGCTGTGCAGAACGTGGAGTCCGAAATGCCATCCTAAGTTACGGAGAAGAAGTCTGTACCAGAGGAATGATTGTGCCTTCTCAAGGAAACATGGCGCTTGGAGCTGCTTATCATGGCGGAACTTTGGGTGTGCCGGTAAATACCTACTGTTTCTAGGGTTCGTAGTGTAGCGTCGCTTGGTTGTGGTATCGGCGCATGCAGAATTCTGATGGAAGCTACCTAATTGTTTCTGGACAACGCGGTAATTTTCAGTGGACATGATGTATTGTGTGGCCTTTGATAACTGATATGGTAGGTAACTAGGTAGTTTAATAAAACTGACCGAGTTGTTTCTCTAGGTGACGGTTGTTTTACCTGAACGCACGGCTCCCGCGGTCGCGCATCGGTGTTCCGAACTTGGCGCAGACGTCGTTATATACGGGAGCTCTGCGAACGACGCAACCACATACGCCAAGAAAATGCAGAAGGAAAGTCGACAGATTCTGCTAAGGTAGAAACCTGGTGACATTGAAGAATTTATATTACTTTAAGTATCACCATATTCTCCTCTTTTCTGGTAGGTATCCATAGTTGGTTCCATACAAGTACCTACCTACCTAGGTAATCATTATCAGGATAAGAATGGCAATTTAAAAAACTTAACTGCATTGGTGTTTTAGATATTATGGTAGGTACCTACGGTACTTATAGACTTCTGAATCAGCAACTAGGTATAATTAGGGTTTCGTTCCGTACCTCAACCGGAAAACGCAGGACCCTTTTAGGATTAAGTACTTTTTTGTCTGTCTGTCCTTTTTCTCAGGCATGGCTAAAGGTATAACTTGAAATTTATGCTAAATATAAAAGGCTGAGCTTATATAGTGCCGTAAAAAAATCAAGCTTCTAACTCAATTCATGAAAAAGATGTCTAATTCTTGTATGAAAGTCGCGAGAACGAAAAACCGGAACCTCCAGTGACCTCGCAATTCGGAATACTAGGAGGCTTTATGACACAAATTAAGTAAAAAGTCTAAAATTGAGGATAACCAGGAATTTCTACTTTTTCGAAACTGGAAAAGGTCTTTAGATGACGATTTCCAAAAAAAGCATCGGAACCTTCAGGGCACAACTCTCGCTCGCATTGTATGTTTTATTTTTATGATGTCCTCAGTTCAGACGATCCCCTCGTCATGGCAGGACTTGGTACAGTTGGACTAGAAATTGTCACACAGCTGCCTGAAGTGGACGCTGTTGTAGTGCCCGCAGCCGCCGGCGCCTTACTCGCCGGGACGCTAGTAGCCTGCAAGAAACTCAAGTGCTCCTGTCTAGTTTATGTGAGTAGGCAACTTATCTACACATACCACGTTCTCACGCACTATTCGAACACGAAGCCAGGCCCGCGAGTCAAGCTATAGTCAGATGAGGGAATGTCACTGGGTCAGCAAGCCAATTCAATTATAAGGCCAATTACATTCCTCAGCCTTTTGCTTGGCCCCGATGTTGACGTGGCGTCGTCTAGCGGCAAAATACATTGCATTGCGATTTACCGTCTGAAAGACCTCACTACGGGTATCATTTCAGGGTGTGGAATGTTCGAAAGTTCCCAAGATGATGAAAGCTCTGCAGTCGGGCCGTCCAGTGTCTGTGCCGGTGATAGCCAATCTCGCTGATGGACTCAATGCCTCCATAGCGGGTGAAAACGCCTTCGAAACCCTGAAAGGAAGACTGGATCGAATGGTAGGTATAGGTACCTACCTACCTGGATAACCCGTAGCCGTATTCTCTATCTCGCGAAAGGTTTGCAACAGGCGTAAATGTGCGATCATTGCTGTCAAACAGTAACTTTTGTATGAGAATAGTGACGTTAGACAGCAAAATTTACGCCTGTTGCAAACCGTGCGAGACAGAGAATAGCCTGCCGTTTTACTTACTGACGGCTACACAACAGTTATTTAAGTACTTATTCCCAAAGCCAATTAATCCGGCTTTGCTCTTTTCGTAGGCTCGGATATAACCTATCTACCTAATTAGAAACTATCTATTTTTATTGTAGAATTGAATTGCTTGATGACCTCGGATGTCGATGCTGCTTTACCGAGCGCAAGGGTACGGACCTCGGCTTGGGTCGTTGCCAGATTGGGAGGGATAGGAGAAAAACGCCCCGGAACATGCTTGTACCGGTTGTAGGCGTGAGGTATAATATACCCATAGAGGGTATACCTAACGTACTTGAAGAGACTCGTAAACCTCGCCGCGCCGCGCGCATGAGCGCGGTAGCTGTATTTATCCGTACAGTGTTTGCTCTGTTGTGCTGGATGACATCACCACCGCATTAGCTTCAGTGATTACGTCATCAGGGTCAGGGTCACAAAGAACATGTCTTATAGTCTACGGAGGAACTGAGGCCCAATTCTCTAATTTAAAAACATTCAATTCGCAGTATAATCTCGTCTCAGTCGCACTGTCAGCTGTCACCTATATAGTAACTATAACTTAATCTTCGCATGCATACGCGAAGATTAAGTAGTAGTTACTACACGATACAGTGCGACTGACACGAGATTATATTGTGACTGGAATGTTTTAAAATTAGAGAATTGGACCTCAGATCACAGGGTTTATATAGTCTGAGATAGAAGCTATCAGAGTTCGGATGGGCTGGAGCCAGAGACCCAATTCTCGTAATTTTAAAACATTAAATTCACAGTAGTACCTACTTAGGTAAAATCTTGTCTCAGTCCCAGTTCGCAGGAAGGGAAAGACCTTCAGTTATGAAGAACACGACGAAATTGTGCAGCAATGGACTTCTTTCAGCAGATGATATTATTTTTCAGTTGGTGGTAGACGAGCCGTATATCGCGCGCGCTATGATAGCGATGCTGGAGCGCGAGCGGCTAGTGGCGGACGGCGCTGGCGTGTGCGCCGTAGCGGCCGTGATGCAGGGCCTGGTACCAGAGCTGCGCGGGAAACGGTACCAGCTCTCACTCACTTGAATCACTCTCACGTGTTCCCGCTGCTGGGCACAGGCTTTCGAATATTTAGGTCAAGTAGATATTTGTTGATTACGCACGTTTGGACTATAAAGGTAGCTGCAATGCATTTCAAAGATGCCTCTCCCTCACTCGCCTAGCGCCTAATACAACTGCTATCAAAATTAAATGAGTCTGTCTTGTGTCAGTTTCTTCATGATGTTCTCGTTCAGTTTTGAGCACGGAGCATGCAGGCATATTATAATGTATACCTACTTCAATACCTACCTAGCCAACATCATAGATAAGGACTTCTAATCTTCGTTTTCTAGAGCGGTGTGTATAATCAGCGGAGGGAACATCGACTCGGGGCGATTATCGCGCGTGATCCAGCGCGGCCTGGGAGCGAGCGGCAGGCTGCTTCGGTTCGCAGTGTCAGTACCAGACTGTCGTGGCGGTCTAGATAAGCTGGCCAAGGCGATATCAGACGAGGGCGCCGTTCTCAAGAGCCTGGTTACTGAGCAGATGTGGGTGTACAGCGATGTCGGGACCACTTGGGTATGCGGTGTCTAATGCACTTTTTAAGCGTTCCAACCTAAACCTTAGCATACCTAGATGCTATGGTTTAGAGGGTTTAGGCATGGAATGTCCAATTCGTAATATGTCAAATTCAAGCCTTCGTTATACATATTTGAGAGGACTGGGGGTCGAGTGGCCCATGTGATATTAATAATCAAGAACGTATTCTTTTCACCGAACACTAAACTGCAATGCTGGACGTGCCCTGCGTGGCATTGCACTGCGCCTGTCGCGGTCATCCTGAGACAGACATATCTTACTAGAATTCGTCCCGAACTGAGAGAAACCTCACGAATACACGCGATGTACTTTCTTTACTTTGTACAGAAAAAAACTTAAAATTACGGGACACCCTCGAGATTACTCCCTAATAGACATAGAAAGAACCAATTGAATTGAACTAATCAACGGTGAAACCAGACTACGCGCTACACAGTCGGGGAAGGCCATGAACATAATTATATATACACATACAAAAAGTATGCTTGTTTAATAGTATAGGATTCACACACAATCTCTTTATTTCAGGTTAATATTGTAGTGGAGACTGCAAATGAAGAGCATTCTACCAACTTCAAGGATCACCTTCGGGACTTGTATCCTTCAGCTAGATTTGCGGTCATTGATCTCAGTGACAAGCACAAAGTGACAGTTTGATATTTTCAGTACTTTCCCAGTGCGTCTTAAACCCACCTGACTCCTCTGCTACGTTTTTAAAGATGTTAAATTATGTCCAGTGTTTAGTGTTTGTAAAATGCGTTGACCTATGCCAAATATTTTTATAACCTATTTAAGTAATTGTTTATTTTCGATAAATTATACATTAAAACTGCCACCATTTTTGGATTTTTGTTTATTTTTTGTCCTTATACATAAGTCTAAGCAACTGGGTCATCACCCTTGGTCGCTCTTGTGTAGATCACCTGTCCATGGTGTTGGACTACCTGTTTGATTAATCCTGAAACAAGAGAAGACTGGTTTTAGCAATAGAAGAATGTGATTTGCGATTTGTGGGTGAAGGGGAGAAATCAGACTCAATATATCAGTTTGTAAAGTCATGGTTTATCCAGATAAATGGTTCATCATAAAAATTAGAATACTTTCAGTAATTAAAGTTCAATCCTTAACCAACAGCTAGGATGTAAAATTTATTATAAATGGTTTATAAATAAAATACTAATAATAATATTAAAAAATGAGTGTTTCCCAGTGGTCAGATTGGTGGTCAGACTAGTCTGGCCAACGGGAATTATTTTTCCCGTTGTTCAGATTAGCGCTTAATTTAGTAAAGTACTGTTGAATACAAAAAAATACGAAGAGGTCATGTAAATTTCTAAATATGTTTTATTTATAACTTGCACTGATATAAGTATATATAAGTTGGCATAAAGAACTAAATAGAAATATAACAAGAAAAGGACCCGGGATAGTCAACTTACTGAGAATTTTACAAAAAAATTATTTTACCAAAATAACAAATAAACGGACAAAGGAAAATATAATGAGATACGAATTCATAATGTATTCACAAATGATGTTAACTGGAGACTGGAGAATTGACTGTTGGTCATTTTTTAGAACGCCTTAGATAAAATTTTGATAATAAAATGCAAAAAAGATGTCTTTTCCAGCTGTCAAATAAATCTGGCCAATGGGAAAAATAATTCCCGTTGGCCAGACTAGTCTGACCACCAATCTGACCACTGGGAAACACTCTAAAAAAACTATTCAGTATAAAATATTGATTCGTTGTTGCCATCCATCATCATTGAATAACTTTAATCGAAGAATTCTATAGACCTTCTGCTACTGTGCCTTTAAATATAGCTGCGTTCATCACGTAAACAATATTTTGTACTGAATAGTTTTAACTGAATCACTATAAGAGGCTGCTGATGATAATGTGCTATTTTAGATTCTATAATAATTTTTAGGCTTTGTATCGAGTTATAACATTTTGCTTTCAAGTTTGAAGAAGCAATAGTATCAATACTGTTGATAGTTTATTTATGACTACTGCTAACCTACTCTAGAAGCTGGAATCATTTTTTTTATGTTATGCCCGGTTTACATTATTCCAGTCAGTGATCCAGCGAGAATTCAGTCCAGCGCTGGACTGGGTCTGTATAGTCTACATTAATCCAGTAATTTAGAAGCCAATAAAGTGGGAACACTGCAGTGAAAATGATTTCAAGAAGAGATCAGTTTGGAATGGCACTGGATTGGCCGTCTACATTATTCCAGTTGCACTGGATTGGTCGCACTGGATTCAAAAGTAGACCGCCATTCCAGTTACTGAACTGGAATGCTCACTGGATTCAGTGCATTCCAGTGCCGGTTTACATTTTTCCAGTAAGCAATCCAGCGCTGGATTCGATCGCTGGACTGGAATAATGTAAACTGGGCATTAAGTATAGTTTGTTACAATACACCTACAAGTGCAAAAGGCGCAGTGTACTTGAGTGCACAGACATTCAATGAATATCTGGCCTGTGGATCATATGACAATGCAGACTGTATTAAATTGTAACTGCTTAGGTTGTATCCGATCATTGTAACTTGTTCGACTGTCACAGGCTGTCACTCGTAATTTCATGATTCATTTTGGTATTTTATAATAATATGACTAGGTTGGTGTACAAAAAGGTATTATCAATCAATCAAACAATAAAGTTGATCCTTAATAGCACCACCATATCTTTTACTTATGATCCCTGTATTGTTATACAAGAAATTCAAGCAAAGCCATGGGCAGGCACTAGTGACTAAAATGATTCAACTAAGTTTAAGTTCAGTCATGTCCTCGGATTAGCCCTGCTGTTCTGTATATACTACGTCAGCATTGTTAAAACTTAACTACTCACTTTGTTTTCTAATCAACTGCACTGCGTTGAGTCCATTTAGGAAATTTCCTGAACAAAACACCCTTTTTAGCATCACTGCAAGGACTAACCTTTTTCTCTGAGTTCGATGAGCGCTCGCCTCGCGAGGGATCCTCGGACCTTCAATCTTTCGGAGACAACGGCGGGGGTGATCAGCTTGTACTGGGGCACTTCCTTGTACAGTTTCTCATAAGTGGCCTTGTCGAACAGGACTTGGTTGTTCAACTTGTCACGGACTTTTCCTTTGGACCACTTCTGCAAATACAAATTCATGTGTGAACAACAACTAGGCACAAAATAATTGCAGTTTGAAATAGTTTTACTGCCATCAGCCTCAATATATCAGTTCACTTGTAACTCTCATGATTTCAAGACAAAAAGGAATAATCATCTGACAGTATTTTTGAACAAATCACCCAGTTCTGCACGCACACATAACCTCACTTTGACACTGCACAAAAGTTGTTTACCTTCTTCTTGGCTTTGCCGCCACCGGACCCCTCCTTCTTCTTCTGGGTCTTCTGCGGCTGCTTGGCCGAAGACTTCGTGTCCTTCTTGGGCGGCTAAAATAATAAAAACTTTGTTGATACTCGCCACATGGTTCCATGTGAACATCCATCTATGTCCAAGGAATTTACAGAATTTTACGTTGGAATATGAAGTAGAGGAATATTTTTAAACGTATGTAGTGACGATTTTATATTATTAACCAATTGTATCTTGGAAATTTTATATTTTACAGAAATACGGTCGGATCACTCACCATCTTGAAACCGGAAAGAAAGCTAGATGAAAATTGTCCATGGTTCGAATGATGTCAATCTGACAGTTGCGTTCGGAAACCAAAACTCGCCATCGTTTATTTTTAGCATGGTGGTCTCTGGTGCATTTTCCTGTAGGAGTTTGTTTAGTTTGATAAAAAATACATGAGTTTTCTAAATACAATTTAGATACAAAATGCATATAAAATACGATAGGACACTCGACGATACCAAAAAAAAAACTATGCAATACGTTCGGAAGAATTCATCGATTTTCTAGGAAAGCGAGCGCACCTCTGTGTCTGTGGTCTAAACGCCGTCGCTCAGAATAATGCTTGCTTTAGTCTCAGAATAAGGAAGCTAGTCGTTATTCTGAGTGCCTAACATTATTAACCGACTTCACAAAAAAGAGGTTCTATATTCGGTTGTATTTTTCCTTTTATTTCATGATATCTCAAAAAACGCAAGAAGTAGCGACATGTTGCTATGAAGAAAATATAGCAATAGGTACCTATATGGTTAGATACCTGAGGGCCTAGCCAAGCGGCATTCGCTTCGAAGCGATTCCATTTCTACAGTTGTAATTCAATACAAAAAAACCACGTGACATATCGACAGCTAACGTCAATCCCATACATTTTGGACTTTTCTACTGGCGTCATCGCTATTAGAATGTTACTTTGTCTACGGCCTCTGGTATACAACCTCAAGCAGAAAATGGGCCAAACTTAAGAGATATTCATGTTTATAGGTCGCCTTTCATAAAAATAACACATTTACACCTAAACCATGAGTCCAATCGAAATTTACATTCTATTAATAGCTAATGTTTATGTTTGATGGACCAAATAACTAGAATGGCAATGAAATTAGCTGTTTTTTTCACTCATATTACATACTAGTTGCGCCCCGCCACGCGGTTTCACCCGCGTGAATAATAATTAAAATTGATGATGATGATGATGATGAAAAGTAGCCTATGTGCTTGTTCACGTAGTACGCGCGGGCGCGGGGGCGGGTGCGGGCGCGGGAAACGTTGCGTTGCGAGTTCGTGTTCACATTAACCGCCAGGCGTTCGCGCGAGTGTGACGTATTTTGTCAGAGGTCGAATTATGGACGACGATCTTTTATTTTTAACCGAAAATTCATACCTAAAATGGGAGATGCTAAAAATTAGAATTGGTGTGCACGAGATTAATAAAGAAAGAGAACGGTATGGTGAATTTCATACTTTATATCGTAGTTTGAGAGAACATCCTTCAAGGTTTTTTGGTTTTTACTTTGCCAAATAGGAGTTCTAGCCTGAACAGCACTAATAAACTCTTCTGTATTGAACGACATGATAAAAACGTGCTATCGTTTCTAGCGACAAGTTCAAACTGGTTGAACTTACCTGACGTCGCGAGTGAAACGCGCGCGCCGCCGCTAGTTTGACATGAACACACACATACACACAAACATCTTCACGCGTTGAAATTACCGCGAGCGCTCCGCGCGCACCAGTCGCTAGCTTGCCCGCTAGTTAGACCGCACGTGCGTTTCGTACGTGAACACTTGGAATCACTACATGTTTGATATTTCGTCACCGCGCCCGCGAGTCAACGTGAACAAGCACTATGTGTTAATCCAGGGCGTAAAGTATCTCCATTCCAAATTTCACTCAAATCCATTCGGTAGTTTTTACGTGAAAGAGTAACAAACATCCATACTCACAAACTTTCGCGTTTATAATATTAGTAGGATTATTTCATCATTAACTCAAAAAACGCAAAAAGCAGCACCATGTAGGTATCTTTGACAAAAATGTAAGAATATTAATAATGTGGACATCGGAATGAAACCCTGACACCTCAAAATATGGTTAGATTACAAAGCAAGCCGAAAGTGGGCCAAACTTAGATATTCATGTTTATAGGTTGCTTTTCATACGAATATTTTTTATTTTTACATTTACACCTAGACCACGAGTCGAATCGAAATGTAAATTCTATTATTAGGTATTTGCTCAGAGAATTAAGGGTATTTGTTTCTGTTTGATGGAGGAATGAAATGGCGTACTAGTTTTGTAAAATAACGACTTAGGTTATTTTAGTACGCTACGTCCGACTCTTCTAGTTGAACAGTGGGGAAGAATCGATCAAACCACTGCGCCGCCGGTTTACGTCTTCGTCTCACTGGTGGGTTCTTGTCTGTCTGTCTGTAGAATAGGAGGGAAAGGGTGGGTGGAGGAAGAGGTTAGCGATTTTGACCTGGAGTTTAGTCCAGTTCAAAGCAAAGGCAGACAGGGAACTGATAGATAATTAAAGAACCACAATACTCAAATTTAATAGGTAATCTATAACATTGGTGTAAAGGTACAAAAAATCACCGATTCATTAATGTATCTGTATTTTTGTATTCAACAAATTATATTTGTACCATCCAACCCCATTCTGACATCACTAGATACGTGAAAATAACGCCCCACAGCAAAATCAATAGCAAAAAACTAGTAAGAACCCATTTATCTCTATAAACTACATTTGTGACTTCAAAGATTCGTAGTATGCTAACTCTTCATCGGTGACGGACGGACGGAACGATTCTACTCCTTGCCACAGCTCCGATATTCCAAGGACCACAGAATCAGGACTCAGTTCACTTTCCTTCACCAAACCTGAAACAAATAAATAAAATAGTTATACTATAGCAACATAAACGAAGTTACAGAGGGAATAGCCATTTCAAAAACAAGAGGTCAAGGGTTGCATCATCATCATCAGTCGATAGATGTCCACTTCTAGACAATGGCCCAAAAAGTAAATATTTGTTATTTTGAAAACCTCTGTGGCGCGGCGGGCGAAGGTTCGTCTGCGACGCAGGAGGTTGCGGGTTCGATTCCCGCATCTGAACAAATATTTGTACGATCTGCAGATATTTGCTCAGGGTGTTCTGGGTATTTTTCTATATATAATAAAAAATATATATCTATGTAATGTATTGTACTAAGTATATCAGTTGTGTGAAATGTCCAGCATTTATTTATTTATTTATTATTATGGTCAGCTTGCAGAACTGACAGCTGTTGGGAAATAAATAATCTAGAGTGGCGACACTAACTGGACGACGAATTGCAGGAAGGTTACTCTCTCGATGGGCCAAAGACATTTTAAAGGTCATAGGAAATTGGTGGATAAAGGCGGCTTAAGTCCGTCGTGGTATTCTATTGGGGAGGCCTATGTCCAGCAGTGGACTTCTACAGGCTGACAATGATTATTAGATTATGTACTAGCAGTTTTGTCATACAGGTATAACAGTAAGCAGCAAATAATTTGAGCAAAGGATTTTGTATGAAATTGCTATTGCATAAGTCACGTGGTACGCGCATTCTATTATACTGAGCCGTGAGTCTGTCAGTCAAACAATTAACATGGACGCATTGTGCAGTAAAGTGTGTCACACACGTAGCAGATGCGGTAAGATAACTGTATCTGAGCGCCATATCGCTCTCTATACTAAACTCAAGGAGCAACACACACGATCACTTATATTTTACCGTCAAGCATCACAGACATATATCAAAAGATGGACAGATTATATCTGTGTATACAAATTTAAATACAATACAGTTTGAAGGTTTCCGCGTGAATGTATCATTTTCGTATATTATCGTATCTGCTACGTGTGTGATACCTTCAGATGCGATAAGTTTTTATACGCATATAAATATATTACCGCGTCTGCTGCGTGTGTGATGCACTTAACACGGATTTTATATGGAGACACTAATGAGCGTCCCTAGTAGACACTTTGAGAACTTCAGTTTTCATACAAAATTCGTATTACTCTACAAATACCGAAATCGGAGTTTTAACATGCAATTGACACGAACGGTGTAGTGTAACACGGATTTTTTATAGAGACACTAATGAGCGTCCCTAGTGGACACTTTAAGAACTTCAGTTTTCATAAAAAACGTATTACTCTACAAATACCGAAATCGGAGTTATAACACGCAGTTAACACGAACGTATGGTGTAATGTAACACGGATTTTTGTATGGGAAACGAGGTTCACAGAGTGTACACTAGGGCACTCATCGGTGTCGCAGCATATTATCCGTGTTACACTACATCTTACGTCAGTGTCAATTGTTTGTTAAATCTTAGACTACGGCGTCTGTTCAAATAGTGCTTCAGGTACCCTGGTGCAGTTTATCGAGTAGTGCGCGCACGGCAGCGGCGCGCGCCGTGCCCACCACCTGCATGAGATCGGCGCCCGTGCAGCGCTCCGGAAGCGCGCCCGCCACCGACGACAGGCTCACTTCCTCACGCAGCTTGTGTCTACAATAAAAAAAAAGACACAGTTGATTGAGAACCTTTCTTTGAAGTTGGTTAAAAATATACAGGTTGGCAGATGATCCGACTCTACCCGGCTTTTACAAAAAGAGACGATATTTATTTAATTTTTATAGTGTTATTAAAAACATACAGTTATTAGTGTATAATGTCCTCCTTTTTTTGAAGTCGGTTAAAAATATACAACTTAGCAGATGATACGACTCTCCCCGGCTTGTACAAAAAGAGTCGATATTAATTTAACTTTATAGTGTTATTTTTAGTTATATAGTTTAATTTTGGTGGCATTCTGTACACCAATGTTGCATAATAATATCTAAAAAGTACAAGTGTAGTGAAATGAAATTTAGGTGTATCGCGTGACTTTTCATCTGGGTGAAAATTTCAAAGTTTTAGATAAACTTATCACTTTTTACTACAATATGAATTTGACGACTTGGAAAGAGTCATCATTAGCCTGTAGAAGTCCACTGCTGGACATAGGCCTCCTCCCTAGAATGCCACGACAAACGGTATTGAGCCACCTCGATCCACCGACGTTTATAATAGAGGGCCTTCCTCTACCGCGTCGTCCGGTATATTACACCAAGATCACCGACATACCTTTCAGAGTTAGAAGTTTAAGTGACAATGGGCACGGAAAGAGTGTTACGTTGAAAATTGCATAAAATGCATTAAAAATATGAAAATATTTGAACATAGCGAATGCAAAATGAAGTACAATCTAAAATTAAAATAAATCAAAGATTCAGCTCGAAGGACTTAGGCTTTGCGTTAGCGCATATGATAGTCAACCAGTTACACAACTATTTTATATATTTATATATATTGATTAGCCAAGTGCGAGTCGGATTCGAGAACTGAGGGGGGGAATCCTGAAATTAAAATATGAAAAGGCTACGAAGATCAACAGCAAAACGATGTTCATAACCGAATAACCAACAAACGACTTACTTCCTACAAAGCGCGGTGAGCACACTGGTTTTCTCCTCGGCCCCGGAGTAAGGCCCCACGTAGATGAGCTTGTCGAGCCGACCCGGTCGCAGGAGCGACTGTTCCAGCAGGTCGGGTCGATTCGTGGCGCCCATCACGAACACGAAGCTGGACGTGTCAGCGTCTGGAATAAACATTTAGGAGGTAAGGTCTTCTTCTTCATTTGAACGTCTAATGAATATAATAACAGAAACGGCCTGCCGTTCCCAGGTCTAGTGCAGCTTATGCTGAGACAGGGACCTATTTCACCTCACACAACACAAACTGGACAGAATCGACTGATGAACAAGATGGCGCACGACCGGCCGCGATTTTACTGCGAAATCGATTAACCAATAACAGCGCAAGATTTTTTAGCGCGCGATTGCTATTGGTAGATAGAATGTTCCCGCGCTATAGAAATTGGTCTACAGCGCAAGTACATCGGGGCGACTTATATTTTGGGTAAAACTATACTTAGGTAGTTATTTTTTTTACTTTAGCGGACCATGTTCTGTTTATTTGAGGGCCGGCTCCAAATTCATCAAAACAAGACCGATTGTTAAGGTAGTTTTGTACCTTCTCGAGACGCGACTCCATCGAGTTCAGCTAGCAGTTGGCTGACGACGCGGTCGCTCGCTCCGCCCGAGTCGCCGGCCGCGCCCCGTCGCGGCGCTAACGCGTCCAACTCGTCCAGGAACACGATGCAGGGCGACGCAGCACGGGCCGACTCGAACACTGCAATGTAAGTAAATATTTAATGCACATTCAAGTTTGATAAGAAACACACAGCGCGGGCGCGACTTTTCGTCTTCTGCGCCCTAATGCAAAATATACACAGGAGACAGGGTTCCCCCAGGGCAAAACCGTTACAATAAGTTAGACTATTGCAACAGGAACGTCTCCGACCCATATCTTCTGTATACTTTAATAAGGCACGTCCGCACCTGTGACCAGTGGCAGTCCGAGGGGGGGGGGGGAGTCGTAGGGGTCATGACCTCCCCAAAATCGCATTGAAAAAACCTCATAAAAATATCCAATTTACGAAAAATTTTAATTGTAGCCACTATTTGGTCCAGAAAGTTGCAAAAAATTTATGATAACCCCCCTCCCCCCAAATCTTTGGCTGCGACCGCGCCTGCCTGTCACTGTGACACCACAGCGTGAGCGCTGTAAGCGCAAACTAGATATACAAGGTTCCACATGGCGGAAGAAACTACACAACGGCCATTTAGAATTAAAACAAATTAGAACTGGTCCGAAACAGCGGATCAATATAAATAAGCCTTTACCTTTCCGGACATTCTCCTCAGACTGTCCAATATACATGTTCAGCAGCTCCGGCCCTTTCACGCTCAGGAAGCTCACGTTCAGTTCTGTGCTCACAGCTTTCGCTACTAAGGTCTTCCCGCAGCCCGGAGGGCCATACAGCAGTATGCCTGAAAGAAAGAGTTGTAGTAGAGCTTGTTTGTGAAAGAGTTAATAACTAAATTTACAAAGTTGCCAACCTACATAGGTTGGTTTCGCTGTAACAAAATACTCTACTATCTCATGGTATTTCTACCGTGTAACTTACCTGATCTCTTGAGACTAGAATTCTTGAATAGATGAGGGTACTTGATGGGAAACTCAATGGTTTTCATCAGCTCCTTCTTCAGAAGGTCCAAGCCACCAATATCTTGCCAGTATACTTTAGGTATTTTAGGCGCATCCAAATGTTGACTCTGCAAACTTCGAATTGATTCTAAAAAATAAGTACTCAGATTTTATAATAACCCAAAAATTACAGAAATACCGGTGATTGATCCCGCGACTTGGCAGGCGCATCCCCTTATCTAGGGGAGAGTCGCAGGTTCGATCCCCACCCGTCGTGAATTTTTGGGATCATTATAATCAACAGCAGCTTTTTAGACGTCCACTACTGGACGAGGCCTATAAACAATAAGGTGAAATTGGCATGATCACCACGCTTGGCAAGCGGATTGGTGATCGCAGTATTCCTCTTGGGTACTCAGGTGGATGCTGCTGTCCATCACCTGAGGGCCTATTACGAGTTTTGCATTGCTACAGTGACTTTGCGAGTCGTGAGTATTCAACGTGACTTACATAGTAACTATTCATCATTCTGTGCCGCGCAGTCGATAGAAACGGCACAGATTCATAAATAGTTACAAAGTAAGTCACGTTGAATACTCACAACTCGCAAAGTGATTGTTGCAATGCAAAACTCGTAATAGGCCCTCTGGTGTAGTCAAGTCACTAGTCAGCGTTTACGACACCCACGGAAGGATATGGAGGGGTCTTATTCTTAGACTGAACACACCACGGCAATTTATTTTTTGTTATAGGTTGTTGATGATTGACGATCTCTGCGGCGTGGCGGGCGAAGGTTCGCCTGCGACGCAGGACATTGCGGGTTCGATTCCCGCCTCGGAACAAATATTTGTACGATCTGCAGATATTTGTATAGGGAGTTCTGGGTAATTTCTATGTATAATAAAAATATCTATCTATGTAATTTATTGTATTAAGTATATCAGTTATCTAGAACCCATAACACAAGCTCTGCTTAGCTTGGGGCTAGATAATAATGTGTGAAAATATGTCCAGCATTTATTTATTTATTTATATCGAAACTTACCTAATGCAGAGTTGAAATCGTCTTCATCCACTAAAGTTAAATCAGGGTCTTTCAGTAGCTGGTCATAGTTACTCTGTTGTTTTAAATAAGACTCTCTAAGCACGAAGTGCATCAACGCATCTAAATCTCCGTACGTGAATGTTTCTGTTTTAGCGGCTACCCTTTTAAGGACTTCTTTAGTTGAACAACTTAAATTATCATCTTTACTCGATTCACTGGTTGCGGCTTCACCATCAATCTTTAATTGCATAGCTTTAGCAAACCATTCTAAAGTCTCATATCTCTGTTGAGCGTTAAGCCTAGATATATAAAATTTATCTATAAATAGCCTGAGTATATTTGGTTTCAAGTCTTGTCTTTCCGTAACTGCTATGAATATAATCTGATGTTTAGTGTAGTTCTGGTACAAGTCTGTTATTGTGTTCATGAAGTATTCTATCACTCTGCAGTCTTCATTGTTCTCTGGGTCAACTGCGAAAACCTGAAATGTTTTTTCGTTCGTCGTTTAAAAGGATCTTTCTTGGTCTGCGTTAGTTGTATGGTGGTGTGGTGAACGGGTTAGGAAAAATGTTAGTTTTGTTTTATTTTTCCACTAGCACTTGCTCACGGCTCCCTCTATGTGGAACTGATATTATAAATTATTCTCTAAAACTGTAATAAATTATTTTAAAAATATAAATATTTTTTGTTATTTTTGTAATCAATAGTTTTCACAGCGCACACAATGTAAGGAATTTTATAGGTAATTTTTGTACACCTTGGGTGTTGGGTATTGGTTTATTGGAGTTTTCGTAGCAATCCCAAATTTATTTAAAAATATTATAGCCTTTGTTACTGAGTTCTACTGGTGAAAGAATTTTTAAAATTGGTCAGTATTTTTTGTGTATTCATTATAAACAAAAATACAAATCTTTTCTCTTTAACGGCCACAAATTAAGCAAAGGATAAAACAGGACTCCAGAAGCTTATAAAGTCCTGTTACACTTCATATATATATATATATATATATCTATAACACCCTTTGGGACACTGGAACAATGCTGCCCTGCCATCAATCAGTCCTCCGTTATTTTAAGGAGTTGGGCTGGGTGGGATAAGTTTAGCAGGGGGACAATGCACAATACAGCCCAATGCGGGACGTCAGTGGACATCAATCTTATCTTCCCCATATTTAATTAGATTAGGTATAGATAGTACTATGACGTAATTAATGCGCCTCGGCAATCTCTATGTACTTTGTTACTCACATGCAATCATTATTTCTGTATACAAAGAAGAAGATCGTAGAGACGCATTCAATTTGTAGTAATACTGCACTAGTGTGTTTTTTATTTAATCTGAGTTCTAGCTTGTAGAAGCTAGAACTCAGATTAAATAAAAAACACTACGTTACGTAGCCTATGGGTACATTCAGCATTCATTCTGTACCTGGCTAAAGGGGCAAATTATAGTAATTAATTTTGACAGTTTTCAGTTTCAGCTATCAATTGTACTTTAAAGTTAAAGCTCATAAGCACTATCAAAGTTCTTTCTTACCTCAAAATGATTCAACATTACTATACAAGGAGCAGAACCTTTTGCTTTCTGTATCATAGACTCTATTTTACTCTCTGTCTGCTTTGCTGTTGAGCTCATAATTGTACCACAATCTATTGGAAGACAGCTCATTCCTGAAAAAGATCATTTGAATATTTATACATGGTTGCTTGCTACTTCAATTCTGCTACCTCAGTAGTTCTGTTCTAATCAGTGCAATTGTCGCGCCTTTTATAACAATGTTATGCCAGGGTTATCACAAATGGTGAACTTCCCTTGCGACAAAATGATACAGGGGTGAGATTATGGGTCAACCACTAACATTTTATAAACTGCTTCGCAAATGAATTTACAACCCTAAGCTGGCTGAAGGCCGAGGATCTGTCGCCGATAACAGACCCCGTGATCGACCCCGGTCCACATCCACAATCACGCAAGGATCATCCAAGCGCCCACTGATTGCGCCCGGATTTCTAGCTCCTAATGGAGCAACCGGAATAGGGCTCGGTAACATATACCAAGTGCTCACACCTAACCACCCCAAGAGCAACCACCGCTTCCTCTCGAAAATAGGGTCGACCACAATCACAAGCCCTCTGGATGGCCACAAGGTAGCCCCCTCCAGAGGCACTTCCATTCGGCTATGCCAGGAGCCCTGAAGTACATCGTACCTCAGACCCCCCAATATTCGAGCAAGGCTCGATGGGTTCTGAATCATTCAGAACCTCTTTTCCCAGTACTATACAAGTACTCTCGGTCGACCGAACTAGTCCGTTGTACCTTCGTACACAAGGGGACTTTATACTTATAATCGCGGAGGAAAGATTTTATCGCGAAAGACAGTCTTCCCAAAATCTCACTACCCTCGGGATAAAAGGTGACTTTATTATTAGCTAGCACTTACCACGTGGCTATAAGTCTGTCCACTCGAGGCAGACCCTCACTTTCACACCTCCCTTGCACTCGGAGGTGTACCAAGAAGTGAGCCACTTCGCACGTGGCTCGGAACAATCTTTTACTCCTAGGGTAGACGCGCAAACTTGTCAACGGATGACAAATTACCACCCACAATATTTTACATAGAAAACTGTTGCCATAGTGTAAAAATTATTGACAAGAAACAGGAAGTCAAATTAAATTTACTGATCGTTTTATGACCTCGTGCTTCGCGCGACAGCAATGGTACCATATCAAACCAGAAAACTCAAATATTACAGTGTGTTAGTTTAGATACAACTACTGTACATAGGCCTCCTCCAAATAATGCCACAACAAACAATCTCAGGTCGCCTACCTCCATCCACCAATTCCCTGCAACCTGCAATGTCTTCGGTCCATCGAGAGGAAGGCCTTCCTAAACTGGGTCTGCAAGAACTTTTATTACCCAACCTAACCTTGTTCTGCAAGCTATATGGCCTGCCCAATATTGCCCATTGCCACTTCTGCTTGTCAGTTATCTAAGATCTCCTTGTTTCAGATTTTATCACATATTCAACCTGCAAGCATAGCTCTCTCGAAAGCCCACTGTGCAACTTTGAGGTTGTCTTGTGTACTTACCATTATATTTAGCTAGTGTTCTAACTAGTCTATGCCTCCCAGATCCAAGAGACCCTGTCAGCAACAGCATCGGAATGATTGGACATGACATTGCGGAAGACAAATCATCTGAAACCGCCAACCTTATTTGATTAGTTGTTTCAGAGAAAATGTTTTACCAAGCAAAGATGAAGAAGATAATAAACATGTTTGTGAAATCATACTTATATCTCCATTCAGGAATGGCATAATGGTTTCCTGGATCTGTTCAAACTTGTCTCTCAACCCTGTTGGACATTGATGTAGAAGCGCACTATTTTCTGAACTGTGAATTGGGAAGAACTCATCTTTTGGCTTGAGCATGTGCAAGGACTCACACATTGACAGCTGTGTCACATTTTTTGCTATGAAATATGTTCTTAAAATATTTTTATATTCTTTGGTTTTAGTATTTGGAAGTGCACTTTTATTGTTTTCTAACGGATCTTTTTGGCTATCTGTTTTCTCTTCAAAAGTCAGACTTTTACACTTGAAGTACACTTTACCAGCTGATGAGACCAAGTCCTGGTGCTTGTACAGATGGTGGCCAGTTATTTCAGCACTGAGCTCTATGCTAAACACATCATTCACACTCAACGCCTTTGGACTTTCAAAATAGTTGCTTAAAACTTCTCTCAGAAACTCCATTGATAGTTCATACTCATTCAAAACTAGACTAACCTCTGCTGATAAAGCCATCTTTGGTTCATATTCTAATGAAGGTACAGGGTGGAATGTTATTTCAAAATCTTGGTTTCTCAAACCAAATGTGGAAGAAATATTGTAAAACTCATTTTCAGTTGAGAAAGCTTTACCTTCTGGAACGGTATGTGAGCCTACCACTGGAACTATTCTGATGTTGTCCAGACTATCTGAATTATTGTCTGTCCAGAGTAACTTGTAAATCTCTGAAGTAAGCAAGGTTAAGTCGTTTTTACTGTTTTGAATGTCACTATTTTTCTTTTTATACTTTTTTTTACTTTCACTTGATAGTTTGATGGCAAGCCACAGCACTCCACTGTCTAAATAGTATAGATTTTCACTACACAGCTGTATGAATTGCTCTTTGGAAATAATAACACATTTATCTACAAAAACAGGTAAATAATATTCCAATGTGTTTTTGAGTAATGAATTAGCAAGAGTCTGTGGGATGGTCTTGAATCTATACGTTTCCATTCTGTTTACACCGGATAGTTTCCTTTGCCACCAAATTCTATATTTTATTGCGAGATAAACCAGAAAAACGGAAAGGTTGTACTTTGGATAGATAACTTTTAGACAAAACTTTATCACCCATAACTGTCGTGATTGTTGTTCATTCATAGTAATAATGGTAGGCACTTGTTGTTTTGCTTTTCACGTTTGTTAAACTAAATTAAAACTTAAAATAACATAAAAAACCACTTTTGTTTTGATCGAAAACACAACACAATTCGATCCGATGATTCGTGCGATAGCAAAAATGTCATTTGAATTTGATTGATTGTTGTTGCTTGGGCTTGACTTGACTTGACTGAACAAACCCAGCCAGTGCTGCCAACTATGTTCCTTGCTCCATCTAAGTGCCAACTTGCTGGTTGATATAAAAAACCACAAAATTAAATGATTCCCTCCCTTCAATCTAGATTTGCTCTAACTGAACTAGATTTCTAGGGATGTTTTAATGGCCCATCCATTAAAAGTTAAAACATCCCTAGAAATCTAGTCTATCTATCCATTGTATATATTCTATCTAGAATAGTAGTCTATCTTTGAAAAATGCATGTGATTTCGGTATACGTATAGGTAGGTTACGCGTAGGTAGTGTCCATTTTGAGTTTCGCGAAAGAAAATAGTGTTTTATTAGGTTATTTTTGTGTAAAGTGGTATTTGGGCTGTTTTAACGACATTTTCTCTTCTTGTATAGCGCCAGTAGAAGTGCTATGGGAATCAATTTATCGTCGTCCGTCACCCATTCGTGCTTTCACAGAAGCGTCTTTCGGTAGGTAGGTACCAATCTACAAGAAAACGGATGTTTGCGCTAGTCACGCGGAATTTTGAATCTGAATTCCTGATTCGGAAACTTAAATCAGGAAACCTTGCATCTGCGGCCAGCCTAAGGTTGATTTCACCAACAAAATATGTAACAGGCGGTTAAACAACTGTTTAGTCCTTGTTTAGTCTAACCAATGCTTTTTGACAGATGTTTTCAAAGATTATCTGTCACTTTGACCAATGGTTAGATTTAACAAGACACCATTAATTAACATTTTAACTTTCGCTAACAGAGTATGGTGAAATTGGCTGTAGGTAAGTCTTGTCGCGAACACCTCCCCTAATACAGTCCTAATCCGCGATTACTACTATGTGTTATTTGACGTATTGACTGTCATGAGGTATTGCGAATGTGTTTTGGCGAAACAAAAGGAAACTACATTCGGTACCTTAAATCAGCCCGTAACATATGAAAGCAGCGGCTCCCGTTGCGACCTTATGGAAGTCAGCACCGATGTGGCTCAGCACGTTGTCTCGTTCTCTAACAGGTAGCAGGATGATGTCGTATTTCGCATTCACTTGTTACGTCATTCTTGTCCTGTCTGTATTGATAAAAGAAGTTGACTTACACGTAAGCTCTAAGTGATCCAGATCTTAGTAGTCTCTACACTACTAGCAAATACATAGTAACCTAGTGGCACGCAAGCGCCCTAGGCTTTCATACTCTAGCGACCTTGGACAGGTCCCAGGGGTGTTTACTCTAGCGACCTTCAATAGGTCCCAGGGGTGTTTACTCTAGCGACCTTCAATAGGTCCCAGGGGTGTTTACTCTAGCGACCTTCAATAGGTCCCAGGGGTGTTAAAAGGACCACGACGAACTAACAAACAAATACTAAGTGCTAAGCAAGCGGAAGTGTGAACTGAATCTTACGAGTTATAAACTCTACATCGACTGAGTCGCTAGTTATCTACGTGAGACTATAGATCTAATCATGTGAATCACTTAGCTTCAGTTTACTCCAGAAGATATGCCGTGCATAAAGGCTCGTTCCTCCCTTCGCCGACATAAGGTACTCTACCTTTGTCAAGCGACATGGGAGGCTCCTTTCTATGTTGTTCTTTCCATGCCTTGGACTAAGGTCCATAAACTTTCTACTTTCGCTGATATCATAAATTACTGAAATATTTTACTTCCAAACCAAACTGTCTTTCACGAACGATAATTTTATTCTGTCTGACATCAAGAAAAAACAGTTGATAAGTAGAACGCAGATTTCAATTTAATTCATAATTTAAAAAGTTTATAAGTTCAAAAATCAAAAGAGTCTTCACTCAATATAACAAGCAGTCTCGTGAACATTTCACGACACTCCCCACAAAAACTAAAAAGAAGAACGACTAAGCTGTGCATTCACTTTTGATTTCAGCTAGAGTCCGAATGACAGCCCGCCTCCGAAATCCGCTATTCTGAACTTCCTCTTCAACTGCGACCTCGACACCCTTTCTGTTCATATTCTCAACCGGCTCTATCACTCCGCTGGTTTGACAATCCATATGTCTTCCTAAAATCGAGGATGATTTTCTTGACTTTGCTGTATAGTACTGATTCTCTCGGAGAAGAGTGTCTTGAGGTTTAACAGGTGTACTTTCTGATATCCTAACAGTCCTTGGTGGGCTTATTGTTTCCATTTCCAATGGGTATAAGTGTGCAATTGAACTAGTAAAAACTGAATCTCCAACTTGTGATATCAATTTGTGAACATGACTTTAAATTCGTTATCGCAATTTGTAAATTTTTTGAAATAATTGAGCGAGAATCTCTTGAGAGAGAGACCCTCCCAAAGAAAGAAAAAAGCTTATTATTTTCTCTCTTCACAAGTTTAATAATAATTTTCTTTAATTTACCTTCTTTTGTTTGGACAATTTCGTTTCATATGTCCAGATTCAAGACAGTAAAAACAAAGTTTCTTTATTCTCATGATAATTCTCTTTTCTTGATAATCTTTAGGACATTTAAAACTCTCATGTTTGCCCTCACAAATTATACATTTCTCGAACCTTCTCCTTTTAATTTCTTCGTCTCTCCTTTCATACGTGTTGCTGTCATTATATCGTCTCTTTTGGAAATTATTATTTTTATTTTGATTATTTCTATTGTTTTCACGACTATCTCTGACATGTAGACATTCCACTGTATATCCATTCATTATTTCTTTTCTCGTTTCAATTTTAATCGCTTCTTCTCTCGCTCCAATTATAATTTCTAACTGATTCCTCATCTCGTCAATGTTTCCTTCTTTATTTCTTAGCTTCATTTCATATATAATTTCTGACGGAAATTTATCGATTATTATGAATCTAAGATGATCGTGATTCACGTCTTGTCCTAGTGACTTCAATATGCGAAGATGTTTTTGAATTTCATCAAATGTTCGTCTACACTCCGTAAATAATTTTGCTGGTTTGATATTATATAAAGCGTTGTAATGTGCATCTATGATTAACGATTCCTTTCCATATCTTTCTTTTAATGTTAAAATTGCAATATCATAATTTTTATTTGTTGTATTTAAACCTTCGATTGCATTTCTAGCTTCTCCCTTTAATGATGCTTTTAAGTACATCAATTTATCAACATCACATAAATCGTTGTTTCCAATATTTGATTGAAATTGATCAAAAAAAGAGTGCCATTCTAGAATATTTCCAGAAAATTCTGGTAATTGAAGTTTAGGTAACTTGCTTGTAATGTTGCTTGTCGATACTGATTTAACTGAAATGTTAGTATTCACTTCGTTTCTATGGTTAATTCTTTCGGTCACCTCTGCCAATGTCTCCTCAGCAGACAACTGTATTGTTGTAAAATTTGATATATCATCAGCGTGTTGAAATGACGATACTGAGAAATAATTTTGTAATTCCGTATTGAATCTTGCTATAATTTTATCTAATTTAGCAGCATGTACTTTAATATCTTCAAAATTTTCATTTGAAAAATTTTCTATCATCTTCACACAATTTGTTGTATTTAATAGCATCTGATCGGCAATCATGCTCAATCGTTTTATTAACACTTCGTCCATCTCTTTATTTCGGCAAACGAACAGCTCACTTTTATTTCAATTGACGAAAAGAAAATATTTTATTGTTGCCACGACAATTGCCAAACAACAACTGACATCAAACTCATCACAAAAATTTGAAATGACAGAATTCAAATTCAAATTCGAAATCTCATTTTGAAAATTTTATTTTAAATTTTTAGGGTTCCGTATTTTAAATTTATTTATTTTGAAATATATTTTTTTTTTTAAGTATTTATTTTTAAATTAAATAAAATTGATTGGTTTTGTTTATTTGTTTTATTGTAGTTTATAATTTTGAATTTTATTTTGAATAACCTCGATGATGTAGATAATTTGTTTTAGTTGTTTTATTCACAATGTCAGACCAATTTTACCATAACACGAAATAACTTGCTCATAATATTTCAATAAATCGTCATAATTGCAGAATAGATCGTCGTTAATAATTATTCAATAAAAAATTCAATGTTCAAATTCAATTTCAAATTCAAAGTTCAAATTTCAATTTCAAATTCAATGTTCAAATTCAATATTCAAAGTTCAAACAATTCTTACTGCTACTTCCTGATTCGCAAAGGATGTCGCTACCTCCCGGGTGTAAAGGACGAATACAGTTTCCAACATATTTCACCAAAACCTGCTGAAAGTTGGGTTACTAAATTTCTATTATACTGTATCTAAATAAAAATAATTTTACCGTGCAAAAGAAAATCATTTTTATATCCCTGCATCTCCACCATGTCGCGAACACCTCCCCTAATACAGTCCTAATCCGCGATTACTACTATGTGTTATTTGACGTATTGACTGTCATGAGGTATTGCGAATGTGTTTTGGCGAAACAAAAGGAAACTACATTCGGTACCTTAAATCAGCCCGTAACATATGAAAGCAGCGGCTCCCGTTGCGACCTTATGGAAGTCAGCACCGATGTGGCTCAGCACGTTGTCTCGTTCTCTAACAGGTAGCAGGATGATGTCGTATTTCGCATTCACTTGTTACGTCATTCTTGTCCTGTCTGTATTGATAAAAGAAGTTGACTTACACGTAAGCTCTAAGTGATCCAGATCTTAGTAGTCTCTACACTACTAGCAAATACATAGTAACCTAGTGGCACGCAAGCGCCCTAGGCTTTCATACTCTAGCGACCTTGGACAGGTCCCAGGGGTGTTTACTCTAGCGACCTTCAATAGGTCCCAGGGGTGTTTACTCTAGCGACCTTCAATAGGTCCCAGGGGTGTTTACTCTAGCGACCTTCAATAGGTCCCAGGGGTGTTAAAAGGACCACGACGAACTAACAAACAAATACTAAGTGCTAAGCAAGCGGAAGTGTGAACTGAATCTTACGAGTTATAAACTCTACATCGACTGAGTCGCTAGTTATCTACGTGAGACTATAGATCTAATCATGTGAATCACTTAGCTTCAGTTTACTCCAGAAGATATGCCGTGCATAAAGGCTCGTTCCTCCCTTCGCCGACATAAGGTACTCTACCTTTGTCAAGCGACATGGGAGGCTCCTTTCTATGTTGTTCTTTCCATGCCTTGGACTAAGGTCCATAAACTTTCTACTTTCGCTGATATCATAAATTACTGAAATATTTTACTTCCAAACCAAACTGTCTTTCACGAACGATAATTTTATTCTGTCTGACATCAAGAAAAAACAGTTGATAAGTAGAACGCAGATTTCAATTTAATTCATAATTTAAAAAGTTTATAAGTTCAAAAATCAAAAGAGTCTTCACTCAATATAACAAGCAGTCTCGTGAACATTTCACGACAAGTCTTGTTTCAGTTCCATTCGTAAAAAAACTTAAAAAAGTCTCAAACTGTCCTTGTCAAGCCCTGTCACTCATTCAAAAATAAGAAAAAGTAAAATGAATCTTACTTGGGCTACCTTCAATAACATACGAATGCTTCTAATGGCTTGTATGCCTATTGTAATATTTTATCTGATTTGGCTGGTCAACACTTCCGAAGGCATACGCAGCGAAGAAGGAACTCTACTAGATTTGGTGTGCTGGCCTGACGGTAACGCAATCCCAGTTATAATAGCATGTGGTTCTATTATTGCTGTGGTTATTGAGGTAAGAAGATTCAGACAAACGATACCTACCTACGATCCATATCCTATAACAGTCTTACTTAGCTAGGGACCATAGGGAAGCTAAAGATACTGCTATACTCCAGGTAGGGCTTGCAATCCGGATACCCGCCAATTTTTAAATCCGGATAATAAAACCAACCATGATAATTTTTTTTTTTGGATGGTTTTCTTTGTTTTTAGATTTTTACAAAATTATCCGAAAAACCGCATAGGTAGTAAGGTACACTACTATTCATAGAATCCGGATACGAAAATTTAAAGATTGGTATTGAATGCCCCAGAATATGCTCAGTTGAAAGCCCTAATTCCAGGTCTATGGACTGTATCAACTTTTCAAAGCTGGTCTGCCGAAACGAGATTATGATGTAACGAATGGACTCTTTTACTACATTTGGGCGCTTATTATCATGATTATAATATTTCTTGCAATCATGTTCTATTCCGGGCTTCAGTCTACCATAATAAGAGGTAAAAATTTCTAATCACGTCAACAGTCTAACTACCTACATATAGCCCTGGCTTCAGATCGCACCGGGTAGCTGCATGCAAAGCCCATGACCAAACACACGAATCAGGAATCGAACCCACAACCACAACCTCACGCTCGCAGTTGCCCGCCTCTGAGGTGGTTGCCAACTGCCAACGTCGCAGAATGTAAGTATATCTATAATAGTACTACGTAGGTACAGACATGGTGGTACGGACTCACGACACGATGCAGGAATCGCTCCCACAAGACGCACGCAGTTGCCCACTACTTTGAGGTGGTCGCCAACATCACGGAATATATTTTTTAACACATTTGCTCAAAACATGCCTTTACGAAAAAAAATCTTGTTCGAAAGTTAAAAATTACGCACCATACAACGGAACGTGTGGTAAAATGTACCTACTCTTACCTAAGTACCTACTTCTTTATTACTACTTTCTTTAGCGTGCGTATCCTGTACGTTTTTTTTTATTTCTATAAAAATGTATAAGATTACGTGGATAAAATATGCTGAATGATCGAACCTCTTTGGAAGCGCTTTTGCTCAATACGTTTGTTTCACTAAATACTAAAGAGAAAATGAGACGAAAGATTTAGTTCTAATTTTCACAACGCGCACGTCGTGGCGCTATTTGCAAATTCGCGCCATTTTCATATTAGAAACGCCAAAGATTGTTGCAACTTTCCAGAATTGAGTGACTGATACATTTATAATCAAAATATATTGTTATATTGATATTAATTCAAGCGAGTAGTCCGATATTGATATGGAATCTACTCCACTTGCAGAACATGGTCTCTTGCCGCCAAAATCACGAGAGCGCTATTAGTTTGTTTCATTGCCGATTGTACTGTTTTCAGTGAAATTACAGGTAAAGTAATTAGAGGAATGCTTTAGTTATTGTTCTAAACAGCTAAAATAAAAGGCGGCATCACGAAAGCCATGCTGCGGTATGCTCACCACCTCCCCTCCAAGGTGGCGATCGACCGGCTGCAGACACACTTCCACTGCTGCGGACGCATAAGCTACCAGGAGTGGTTCTTCATACCCTGGTTCATGGCGGAAGTAAGCGAGGATTCCAATGAATTGTTAGTACGAACCTACTACTACACAGTATGTAGGTACAGTTAATTTCGTAGACTACCTATCTACCTACATATACCAGACAATAGAATCAAGCGTGTCCCAGCGCTCAGTCTGTATTACCATCGTGTGTCTAGTTCTTTAGAGCCACGTGTGATCTAGCGAATGCGAACCAATGAGCTGTCCCAAGAAGTCGTGACCATGGCATAGCCAACAAAGGCGAAGCCGCCCAACAAAAGGCAATAATCATGCTGATATCATGGTGAAGACCGCATTACATCTGCCCCAACTTTTGCCAATCCTTTTATTTGTGTTACATACAGTGCAGATCGCAAGTTCGTCGCAGACAACGTGCCCTATAGTTGCTGTTCCACGGACGCGATCTACCCCTGCATCCATCACGGCGTCACCCAAATGGGTGTTGTTTACAAATATGATCCAGCTGTAAGCATTTTACAACGCGTTTTTTAAATTTATTTACGTAAGTCTTATCTAGTAGGCTCCATCGTATAACGTAAGATCGTGATTCAAATTCCGGTTCACCGTGGACTACGGATTTTTCCACTTAAAAAATGTACTTACCTATGAGTGTAATTAGGTACACCTACCTACGTGGTTTCAAACTGCGAATGAAGAGACTTTAAATAACTACCCTGTATTGTATTGTATGTGTACGAAAGTACGTACTATCTATTTTCATATTTTTATTTTATATCTTTTAGAAGCATCTCACAATATCGAATGACGGTTGCGAAGAGAAGCTAATTAACGAAATGATGTCTGTTTCGTGGAGATTAAATGTTGTGATGGCACTAATCATTCTTGCTATGGTAAGTGACCTGCCTGACCACCATTATTATAATACAACACCTCTCCGACAGATGAGAATCTGAATGCTCCTTTTTATCTACCTATCTAACATAAATCATAACATAACACCAAACAGTTACATGCATAACCCTGAACCCACACTAGGATTCCCTGTCGTGGCGTGGGTATCAGGAATTACGAGCACCCATACCCGCGGCGGAACATATATTTTAAACTGTGTTGTCAACAGTAAGGTTTTGGCTTGGTAGGTAGGTACCTACCTACTCTATATCTGTAAATACCTACTTATAACGCCATTTTGCATCTAGATAATTTAAATGAAGGCCGAGATAAGCTTACTTTCAAAATAACTTTCACAGATATTGCAAATAATAGCTGTACGCTACCTCCATACTGCTTACAAAAACGGTCTCCACGCTGGCAACAAGTTTCCATGCACAGCGTACTTGATGCGCTCGTTAACCGGTGCAGCAGTGCCCAACACTCCTGCTAGAAAGATAGTGTACAGGAAGAGAACTAGAGAATCTCGCACGATGCAGTGGGTGACGGGATATAGGCCTGGTAAGAGGCGGTTCACGACCTCGTCGGCATCAGACGCTTGCAGTTCCGATGAGCTGTTGAATCCTATTTATGAATAGCAGCAGTTGGCTTGCAGAGCCAAGACGAAGAGAAGAGTTAGAGTGGCTCGGTTCACGACATTGACGGCGCTTTTGAACCCTATTTATGAATAGTAGCAGTTGGCTTGCAGAGCCATGACGAAGAGGATAATTAGAGTGGCTCGGATTACGACATCGACGGCGCTTTTGAACCCTATTTATGAATAGCATCAGTTATGGCTTGCACAGTGAGAAAGAAGAGAATTATAGTGGCTCGGTTCACTACATCGACGGCGCTTTTGAACCCTATTTATGAATAGCATCAGTTGGCTGAGAGCGAGAAAGAAGAGAATTAGAGTGGGTCAGTTCACGACTTTGACGGCGCTTTTGAACCCTATTTATGAATAGCAGCAGTTGGCTTGCAGAGCGAGAAAGAAGAGAATTAGAGTGGCTCGGTTCACGACCTCGTCGGCGCTTTTGAACCCTATTTATGAATAGCAGCAGTAGAGCGTACACAAAGGAGAACAAGAGTAAGAGTCGGTTCACGAACACGTCAACAACTGACGCTTGCAGTTCCGCTAAGCTATTGAATTCTCTTTGAATAAACAGCTGTATCGTATGGTAAACAAAAACCTTTCTATGATTGGAAATAAGGCATGGAGCTTCATGGGAGCTAATTTTATAGAAAAGACAGGTGGTAAAATATCTCTTGCAATTGCTGAAATCCAGTGATGTACCAGTACCAGTATAAATACCAGTGTAAATAACAATCCTAAGTATACCGAGTAAATAACTACCTACATACCTAATTACTTATGCTTTATAGTCGTAGGTAGGGTAGGTATGCTTAGCTACTTGCGTCTTCAAAGAGAATTTAAACATGCTCACATAACTCCTAAGCCTCGTTCGCTGTATGGCAGTACATAATGATATTTGAACGTCTCCTTGCTTGACTTGGAACAAATTTACCTATGTGTACGTGCTTCAATAAAAGATGATTATTATTCAATAGGTATATTTTAAAAGCACCCATCCATTCTTATGTTACCATTGCAAACAAAATCATAGAAGGTTAAATTAATATTATTTGTTATTATTGAATTAAACTTCTCTTTAAATACGTTTTAACTTAAAATACCTAGTTAAGTTTATCAGGATGACATTTTATTGGCTCGATAATATAATGGCTATAAATTCCAAACTATATGCCGCAAACAGTTTTTTTACATAAGTAAGTATGTATAGCTAAGTAATAACAAAAATTGTCTTAGATTTTTTTGATATTTTGTTTTTTTTTCTAAATAATTTTATGGAAATGCAGAGAGTTAAAAATACTAAAAATATTTATCACCAAAAACTAAATCCGAGCCAATATTCACCCTCCAACCTTAAAATAATTTGGAACAAAGAAAAATTAAGAGATTGATAAATAAACATTTGATATTATATCTTATATAGTCTGTGCGGAAAGAGAATAGACGCGGCGTAAAACGGAACTATTATTATTCTAATCAGATTTTCAAATTGCAACCAGACCCAGTAATTTTAATTTTATTATTTACTTTTTCATTGCAAGTATTAAGATAATTAATTGATTCAAGCGTGACTGCGGAAATCCATTCTACAATATTGAATAGACGAACAAATATATAGTAACAATTCCGCTCCTCTACAACGAAATCTCTGAAAGAATTCGACGTGTTTTCGAACAACTTTGGCGTTCGGCGCGGGAACATGGTTGCGGAGTTTTTGTAGTATTGTTTCTCTGTTGTTCCAGCACGCAGTGAGTCAACTGTTTCCTGAGGATGCTTCGTTGAGGGGCGAAACACGTTTCCGAATTCTTTTAGAGTTTTCGTTGGAGAGGAGCAGAATTGTTACTATAATATTTGTTTGTCTATTCAATATTGAAGTATTCTGAGTTTGTAGTCGAGCTATAACGACGAAACAGGGTAAGGTGCGTCTGGTCTAAAACCGCTTTTTTTTACACCCATCAGTACATACATATCCCACACTAGGATTTCCTGCGATTTTACTTGACACTTGATGTTCGAAAACGGTCTTCGTTGTTACGGATTATGGAATATTATATTTTGACTTAATTATATAGTGGGACGTTCAGTTTTAGATTAGACGCACTCTACACACATATGATAGCTCAAAATCGGTAACCGAGCAATGCACCGTCTTTATATTCCGCGCCTATTTTTCAGCACAGATCTTCCTCGGTCACATAGTGGTTATTTTTCCTTTAGAAACTTATGGATCTTATCTGGTTCGCTAAGATCCTTGAGTCGATGCAGGTTATCCCACCAGAGTTTCAGTCTGTGACGGCGGATCATGTTGAACCATGGCGTGAGGGGCCCTTCCAGGGTGGGAAGGTATCTACAATGAAAATCAAGGTCAAAGGTGAAACATGTAACATCAGGGTCAAGGCGCATGTATGTGACGCCTAGAGGAGCCCAATCGCGCTATTTTTAAACGAAACGATTTTGGCTTAGATTTGGTTTAGCAGATTTAAAAAATGGTACCTAAGTATCGCCCTATTTGTCGTGAACTCAAAACACTGCAAAAGTTGCTCATATTAAATGAAACATGTTCGTTTGACAGCGGAATAGACGTTCCGAGAGAATCGTTTATAAAGTTCGATTGATTCCACGTATCTTCCAGAAAAACCTTAATTCGGTTCCTTTCAAATAATTAGCGCGATACTCGTAGCAATACTGTGCATCATTCTATAAATTTAAACTGCGCTAAAATTTTGGACACCTTGCTATTCATATGTATATATAGTTCTTCATACACTCAATTATTTAAACATTACTCTGGAAACCTCACTGAAGTTCGGCAGAGATGGTAATAACAGAGGTGTCGATTTCGTACTCTCTGTTCACGCGTCGCCTGGTTCAAAGGTCAAAAGTGTGAGTAATTCTGGTATCTCTATACTTACGAATTGAATTCGGCTTTAGGTACGAAGCAGTACTCCGAGATCTCGTTCGAGTTCGGCTTGACTTTGACGTCGCTCTGGAAGAACAGCACGTGGTCGATCTCATGCTCTCCCCATACGCCGTCGCCGGGGTCGTGGTAGTGCACTCGAGTCATGTACGTGAAAAGCTCTGGGTCCATCTACAAACAATGCCAAGCCCAAATTATTAATGGGAGTTTACTATACAGAATATGTATGCAATCTTGAAAGGAGGTCAAGAAAAAATTGGTAAAAATCAGCCCCTTTTCGACGTTGCTTAGGTACATATTCCGGGTGTGTTCAACACAGCAAAAGAAAACAAAAAAAATATTCGTTCAATATGTGAATACATGTATATTAGAATGAAACTTTCAATGGAATGCAACGCAACACCTATCAATGTGATAATAGGTGTCGCCGAATGGGGGATAGGGGTCGTCGGTCGGACCCCACCAGCATAAAGCAGCGTCATCAGCTCTTATGAGCTGGTCATAGGCCTCCAAATATAGGTTCTTCAGCCGCCTCTAACACTTCCTGCGGCCAATACAATGTCATCGGTCAATCGAGTAAGG
This sequence comes from Epirrita christyi, assembly GCA_951392215.1. Lineage (NCBI taxonomy): Eukaryota > Metazoa > Arthropoda > Insecta > Lepidoptera > Geometridae > Epirrita > Epirrita christyi. The sequence continues at coordinate 9,615,146 of OX595852.1, forward strand.
GGCAGGGCTGTCATACATTGGTTCTTGGTCGCCACTCGAGAACCTTTATTCCACAGTTGGCGGTTCTGTGAGCTATATGACCTGCCCATTGCTGATCCAACTTGCTAATACGAAGACATATGGTCAGTGTGGAACAGCATCGCGCCTTTCAAGTGTATTTTATTCACCAGCACTGAGTGTTATTGCGCGGTTGTCTGCCCATACAAAACTCGCTTTTAGAATGGGCACAGTGCTAGGCACTGCATGACAAGAGGGGTCAAACCGTCATTCACTTTTGCCAGTTTTTTTGTTACAATATAGGGTGACTAATAAAATCTTAATCCTTATACCGTAGTACATTAATAATTAACAAAGTAACTCACATCATTAAGAGGTATTCCTAGTTCATGGTTCAGCCGGCGCCTGGCAGCAGTTATAATCTCCTCTGGCTTATCGTCTATGTACAATGGATGGCTGCAGCACGCGTTTGTGTAATAATCTGGGTATGTTACCTGAAATTATGGACAGGATTGAAGTATATGGAAAAAGAAAAAACCGGTCTAGTGCGAGTCAGACTTGCATGGAAAGGGTTCCGTACAAAAAGGCTATCATAGTAACCACTAGATCAATTAAACTTATTCGTCAATCTACACAGTCTATAGGTACACATTTTAATTATTATAATAATGAATCTATCCCTAGAATTTACTAAGCATTTTTCATACTTTCTGGCTTGATCTCCTCTGCAGAAACATGTCACCTCGTTTGTTGAACAGGAACAGGCTAAAGGCACGGTGCAACAAGACATTCCCATCAGGGCTCACTGTATGGCACTCCCGCTTGGTGGCAGTGCCAGTCAAGTTGTCCTGCTCATCAACTAGCAGGCATATATCTTTGTCCAAAGCTTCAGCCTAGAGAACAAAAACATGAAATGATTTGTAACATACAACTGCATGCAGCTTAGCTCAAAATACCATCATCATCTCAATCCAGGTTATTGTCTATCTGTGTACCAAATTTCAATTAAATTGGTTACTGCATGATTGAGTAATAAGCGAATCTCCAAACTTAAAGAAAAAAATAGTAGGCTAAGATATTAGTATGATTAACTTCTTGAGAATATTTATACATACCTGTACCTGCTAGAATTATTATAAACTAAGGAGCTTAGACTCAAAAATCTGTTATAAGCAGTTTGGGATTGTCACATAATTTATGTAAAGAAATAAATAAGCAGTGTTATAAAGGCCTACAAATTCAAAATTACCTGCAAAGGTTCGACTCCATCATTGACATCTGGTTGTGGTTTCGCTGGCTCTGATGCCAGGAACCTCTTTTCCAAGTGAGTTGATCTCCATAGACTCCGTTTTACTTTCCGTACAAACATCTTTCATGGAACTTGTAATGGCAATAAGATTCAAGACTAGAAATGTCGAGAAGGAAACATTGTGATGTAAATGAAGCATTTAAATGTTATCAGATCGAATAAATCAGCAAGTACTGAATTGTAGAGATGGATGATACTTCCATGTGCACCAACAAACACTTAGCCTGGGTGTAATGTTATGAAAAACTGTGTCATACTAGAATCTAGCATAAAAGTACTTTTTGCATCTATAAGGCAACTAGATGCAAAAAAGTACCTATTTCAAGAATATGTCGTGTAAAGTTTTTAAAAGTTGATTTATCATGGATTTACCTTCGCTCCCCAAGAAAACGAATTATGTAGATAGTGTGAAAACTTCCTGATTTTAGAATATTATTTATTTTGGCCGGCGTTTTCTTTGTCCATCCTTCAAACTACCCAAGGAAGGAACCTTAGAGAATTTACATAAATTCTCTAAGGAAGGAACAAAAAAATAGATATCTTTTCTTTTTATCAAGCAAGATCTGACATGAACAACTGTGAACAACTAACTTCACTTTATTCTTTTGTTCCTTGCTCCAAGCTTTATTCACATTCACACAGAACGTAAATAACGTCACAGACAAACAGTAGGTAACGTAAATCAAATCAAAGTTATCATCTTTGATCTTTGATAATTTATCACGTTTATCAAAGGTTATCATAGAGAAAATAAATACTACGTAGAAACGTAATGAACGTAATAATAATAATTAAATACTCTACTCTGCCCTGCCTCCTCTGCTCCTCTGCCTGCTAATAATTCAGTGTTGCCACCACAACAGTGTTGTGTGTGTTGTGTTGGCTTGTTATTGTCAAAAGTAAAGTAGGTAACCTGAGGAGTGTTTCAAAAGTAACCTAGGTATTATGAAAAGTTACCTTTTTATCTTTTTATGCAGTAATGAGATCTTAGAGAATTTATCCAATGAGATATTTACCTTGAGGTAATAAAAATCGACTGACAGATGTGAGTAGATTTAAAAATCTGCACTAAATGGCGCAGAAAAGTTTGAGATATTGGTATAGTAGTAGGTACTAATAGGTATAGTTTAGAGTTTAATAAAAACCAATAAGTAATAATTATATTTGAATCCCCTTATTCCTCGTGTTTGATTTTATTCATATTCGGTTACAAATTATTATCGTAAAGCAATAATAATAGTAGGTACCTAACAAGCAATAATTTTAATCTGACAACTGTCACAATCACAATCTTTCACAGGGCTTGAGTTATATTTTTAAAAAGTTGTAATTTTAAAATTTGTAATAATAATAATTAATACTCTACTCTGCCCTGCCTCCTCTGCTCCTCTGCCTGCTAATAATTCAGTGTTGCCACCACAACAGTGTTGTGTGTGTTGTGTTGGCTTGTTATTGTCAAAAGTAAAGTAGGTAACCTGAGGAGTGTTTCAAAAGTAACCTAGGTATTATGAAAAGTTACCTTTTTATGCAGTAATGAGATCTTAGAGAATTTATCCAATGAGATATTTACCTTGAGGTAATAAAAATCGACTGACAGATGTGAGTAGATTTAAAAATCTGCACTAAATGGCGCAGAAAAGTTTGAGATATTGGTATAGTAGTAGGTACTAATAGGTATAGTTTAGAGTTTAATAAAAACCAATAAGTAATAATTATATTTGAATCCTCTTATTCCTCGTGTTTGATTTTATTCATATTCGGTTACAAATTATTATCGTAAAGCAATAATAATAGTAGGTACCTAACAAGCAATAATTTTAATCTGACAACTGTCACAATCACAATCTTTCACAGGGCTTGAGTTATATTTTTAAAAAGTTGTTCAAAATAAAAACGTCAAGACTTTTTAAAACCTATTTTAGTTAATATATGTTTTGTCTTGTTCGCTCTGTAAAATGTCATACGTCAAAACAAGACAAACATATTTTAACTAAAATAGGTTTAAAAAATATTATGAATAAGGGGGTTTTTTTATGGTATGTATGTAGAAATCGCCTCACTGCCCATGCCCATAGGTACATACCGCATTTTGATATACTAAAACTTATTTATAAAAAATAACAATATAACAAGGGTCAATCAATTATTAGTGACACTACAATGATTGAACCTTAGAATAAAGACTGAAGCAGTCCTTATTCTAAGTAGGTATTGAACGCCACATGTTTGATTCAGTCTAATCTAAGACTTATTATAAAATTAAGGGTCAGTAATAATATAAGTAGGTACCTATCTTATAAAAGTTTGTGTGGAAAAACTGGTGTTGCGCGTCTATCATAGGCTACGGTAACTGCTTTCCATCTTTTCATCTTTCCACCATACGGTGGGCCGTATCCGTATGCTTGCTAAGTAGTATAAAAAAAACTACTGAACGGATTTTGATGAAACTTTACATAAAGGCACATCAGAATTCAGAATAACTTAAAATAATTTGTAGTAGAGGTTCCACAAGCAAATTATAGTAGTAGGTATGAACTTATGAATGAATGGAATATTAGGATGGGTGGAGTGAGTGTAGGTAGTATGTTCCTTGCATGGTACCCACGACGAAAACGTAAAACAAAGGAAGAAAGCAGCGAGCTAAATCTGTGTTTTGAACATTAAATGAGCCGTTTAATTTTTTTTATGTAGGTACTTGGGTAATAGACTTTATTAGAAAATATTTCCGATGTACCTACATACTTTTCGACCTTTACAGTTTTATTAGAATACCTTTCAGTACCTACGGACGGCAATTTTTTGTAAATCAAAGTAAGTGACTTCATAGGTACGTTATGTTATGCCTAACCTCTCTATTTTTATCTCCTCAAGCATTCCCTAAATGCATTCATTCGGGACAGGAAGAAGATCCGAAAATAGCCTTGTGCAGCACGAGATTCTGTACTGTCCGTACCTACATCTGTGTATGCTAAAAGTGAAGGTGTTTTCATTTATAAAAGTTAGCTGAGTACTAGTTATTATTTTCTAGAATGTCTAACGTAAAATTGGCTATACGAGTGAGACCGTTTACAGACTGGCAAGTTCTAGTTTTTAGTCTATTAGGTAGAGTCTGTTCAGCGAGAGAATCGAGTGGTGGCCAAATTGTGAACTAACGTTGTTAACTTCACTACATAATATTAAAACCTAGGAGCTGGCTTCTTTCTGTCGGCATTTTGAATTAAAACGAAAGAAATAGTAACAGTTGTAATAGGATCAAAACGGAACAGACGCGCTTTTGCATTGCCCGCTAAACAAAATAGGAGCGCCCTCCATTCCTAACGCGCCACGACGACGCCCCGACGCGACGGTTCTCTCGCTGAACAGACTCTACCTAGCTAACCCATTCTCTCTCGACGTAGGTCCTCCTAAAGCAGGTAGTAAGTACTTTTGTAGCGCCTGCGATAACAGGGTAGGTTAGGTAATACATGGTCATGTTCAGAAAGAGAGCCGTAGTGGCCAAACTGTGAACTAACGTTGAGACTTCTGTCGGCATTTTGAACCATGAACTAAATAAATAGTTATAGTAGTAATAGAATCAAAACGGAACAGACGCGCTATTGTAGGTATTGCCCGCTAAACAAAAAAGGTACCTAGGTAATTAAGCACAGATGCGCCCTCAAAAGTATGTTCTTAAAAAATTTAATGTCAGTATTTCTGTTTCAAAAACTTGAGAATCTAATCTAAACTCTGATTTTTAATCTTAGATATTTTTTGTAAAAAAAGGGGATACCAGAGTATCCCCTTTGATACGTCTATAGGTAGGTGAGTCACTATTTTAGACTTTTCAGCTTTATGGACCTCAGAATAAAGATTCTGAGATAGGAACCGATCACTTTTAAAATCGATATCAGAGGGTCCATAATAATTTAATCGCCAGCGATGGGAACGAATTTGTTATCAAAATTTAAATCAATTAAGACAACGATCTTATAATTCACAATTAGAGATCGTTGAATTAAGACTATATGTTAACATCGAAGAATAAAGTAAAAGACTATAGGCACAGAATAAATATTAGTAGAGGTGTTAAAACGGTTTTGTGAAGAACCTCGTCGACTACTTTTTTTGTAAAAGGAAATTAATTTCCCCTCCTTCACATTGGTGTGAAGGCTCAGTGTAAAGGTGGGTCGCGAACGATAAATTCGTAGTTTTTTTTAAAATATTAACGTAACCTGCCCCGTTGCTCATGCAGCATTTACCTTAGATATAATTCTTGGTTTGTCTACGCCTGTCCCCCCTTAACAAAATCCTAGCTACGCCCTTGTTGGCTGGTACCTTCATCATCATCATCATCAGCATGTAGAAGTTCACTGCTGGACATAGGCTCCCACTTAGAATATGCCACGACGCACGGTTCTATTTATATAGTTATATACACATTTAAATAGATACCCTAACAAACAAACATTCTTTTCAGAGAGCTGAATTCAGATAAAGATCGTATTTCCGTGGTCAATGTAGTCGACGACCATACAGTTACAATCACCAATACAAAAGTAAGTAACTGATTCGTTTTTTTGTTCAAGATTGATCCTTTATCGTCTTTCAATAAAATTAATATTCTATTGCAAGTATTTATTCGTGTGTCTTTGCCCAGGTCAGCTTATCAGGCGCAGGGGACAGCCGCGAACGAATACGGCGGTATTATGCAGACCACACATTCGACAGTGCTTGTGCAATCAGCCTTCCATCGTATGCTTCCCAAGAAAAGGTTAAATTACCTACTTCTACTTAATAGATGCTACGGTGTGTTTGGTTCGGCCTTAAAATAGACTCCTTCGTGTTCACTTGTGGATGACGTAAAAGCCGACTACTTAACAGATTGCACCAGGGGATGGGTAGCAGCATCCACCTGAGTATACCAATACTGCTATCACCAATCCGCCTCTGGTGGATCGGGGACGCCTTGTCAATTCCAAACTGTCCGACTAGTCAGGCTAACAACTTTTCAAACCTGTAAATCCACTTAATCACACCTGTGTGTGTGTGTGTGTGTCAGGCTTTGGTCAAAAGTGTAAGCAAACTCTTTAATTTCATTAAATAAATAAACAGTTCGGAAAATTTTTGTCCAAACAGTTAGATCATCGAACTTTTGGTAGGACAGATTGGAATAAACGCCATGTCCAGCAGTGGACAACTACTGCTGATGATGCATGTTAGGTTTAAGCATGATGGATCGGAAGACGCAGTGTGTGGGTGTGTGGTAGTCACCCAATCGATGGACCGATGACATTGTAAAGATTCTGTGGATGGAGGTGAGACCGTTCGTCGAGCCATTCTCCAGCAGTAAATTTCAAGCGGCTGATGGCGACAATGATAAATAGATTCAGGTGATTTTGTAAGCTTGTATAAATACCGACTTACCTAAGTACTTAGTAAGTAAGCAGTGATAGGTATATCTGTTTGTTTTTGGAATATCTACGTAATAAGCCTTTAGGCACAAGTACAATTACACATGCTCATAAAATTTCATGCTTATTGGCATGCTTAAAACAAGCGTTCTCTTCAAACTGACACATTTGCTACTAAATAAGCGTGCTCGAAGCAAACAATTGAACACACATGCTATTTAAGCGCGGGCTGGATGCTTCGGTATTCGAAATTCTAGCAAGTTCTCTGCCAGTGTTCCAGTGTAGTGAAAAATGGTAAACAGAAATTACAACGTTTTTTCATCGCCCCAGCGAGACATTTTACGAAATTATACGCACCTATACATGTGTAACTATATGGTTTAAAAAACCGATGTATTTCACAGGTGTTCGAAACCATCGGGCGAGAGGTGATCGCGAGAGTGTCCCAAGGACACTCTGCATGTGTGATGGCATACGGGCAAAGTGCTACCGGGAAGACGCATACAATGATGGGGACTGATACTCAGCCTGGACTAGTCCCTCGTCTGTGCCGGGCGCTCGCTGACATACGACCTATTGAGCTGACTGTCAGGTAAGTTAAGTATATGTAAGACTAAACCATCGGTGAAGAGGATCGGAAACCGCGAGTGTCCTTTAAGGATAATCTGTATAGCTGTGATGACTGTATACAAAGCGCGAATGGGAAGACGCATTATCATGAGTCCAGAAGACTGAGCCTAAAGTTTTTTGCAAACAATTGATATGTACGTATGGGGTAAGTGCATTACGGATTTTATATGGCGATGCCGATGAGCGCCCCTACCTAGCGTACACTTTGTGAACCTCATTTTTCATACAAAAGTCCATGTTACACTATGTACACCATACGTCGTGCTGACTGCCAGACAGTTTTGGAAATTGACGTCAAAAATAGACGACGTCACGTTGACGTCGTCCATTTTTATTTTATTACAAATTCTAGTGTTTTTTGAGTAATATCGTGTTATTTTCATGTACTTATTGCGTGTCTTTTCATATGGGTGGAAATTGTCCACGAACATTCTAGTAAAACTGCCAACGTTTTACTAAAACATGACTAGACTGAGGCTTAACCTAATTTTATTAAAATAATAATAAGTACCTTTAGAGCTACTTGACACTGGCATAATTGAGGATCAAGAGGATTGAGATCACTATTTAATGACTATTTATTACTACCACTTAGATAGGGATAGGTAGGTATGTCTTTTCTGATCACATAGATAGATAGATAATTAACACTTTTTTGTGCACCTTATTCAAAATTAACACATTAAAAGAATCCTACTATCCTTACTTATGAATATTTTTAATGACCTATAACCGTATAACCGTGGTAATCGGTGGTATATAATATATATAACCGTGGTAACCGTTTTCGTTATCAATAAACTACTATATAAACAATATCAAAGACTATGAATCAAAATATAAGTATGGAAATACAATAGGTGGTTACTTAGTGCTAACGGCCGTTATTGAAATCGCGTGTTAAATCTTGCGGTATTGATATTACCTACCAGTGTAAATTGTTTATGTCATTCATTGCATTTCGTGTGAAGAAGCCATCGGTGTGAGCACACGCGATCCTATTTTCTAAACAAAATGAGATTCACACCATTAGGCATTGAACCTATTTCGCTGTTTAAATGAAAAAAAGTTTCGACTCTTGAGAGTTATCCAAAATAATATGTTGATGGTAGCGGCATAGGAATAACCGATAACCCCTTATGGTAGCAGACAAAGATTTAAATCTTTGGTAGCAGATGCTTTATTATGTACCTATATGTATTGAAGGATCGCTTGGTTCTTTTAATAGACGCCGAGTTCTACAAGTTTAAGTACCCACCTACTATCTTACTTCTACCACTTTTGAAATGTATCTAGGTACCATCTAATAAGAATTCTCAACAAAAATTGCTTCAGGAGATTATGGGCATGCAATTTCGACACCCTAGCTTGCCTCAACACGCCTTATCCAGCTTTACGCCAACCCCAAATTACCTACCAACATAATTAATTCAAATAGATAAAGCTGCAAAGTTTTCACATTTTTGTTGGAAAGTTTTTACGATTGTGTTCGCAACACTTGTGTAATACATTCGTTGGTGTGTATTCGATTAGTTTGAATGGCAATAAATGGGAAGCACGGCTTCCTGGCCCCAAGGCCGCGGTGGCACGCGAATCCACACCCTGACGCCATCATGGGTTTATCTCTGTTAATATTCCACATGTCTATATTGCAGGGTATAGGTATGTTAGTGAAGGTTAATGACGATGAATGCATAACGCACTGTTTAGTCTAGGTCAGATACTGTTCTTTTATTAGATTAAGTACCATTCTTGCTCGGCATATTTGAGTGAAAAATGCAGTGACATTCTTTTGTGCGGGGTGTAAAACGTAGACTACGAACCTCTGAATAGTATCACAGTACGATGTCCTTTAGGTAGATAAAAGATCGCAAAACGTCTGTGTGAAAGGGTGCTAGTCTTTTGTAAGGTTTCACACCCTAACAAAACAGTCGTTCGCCACATAGTCGCGCCGCCCGCCCGTGTTTCTTTCTCCCGCCCAAACTAACAGCTACTTGTAGTTCGCATTTTAAAACTGTGTTTGTTCATCCGCCAACGGTTTTGGAAAATATTAGGTAAAGGTACCTACCTAGAATATAGCTTATTTTGGTAAGTATTTACTTGGGTTTACACAAATTAATATAGGGTGCCTCAAAACCTACCTACTTGAATTTAAATGTTTTGATAAAACACGTTTTGCAGTTGAATTTTAAGGGTATTCTTTTTAATGTAAAATATGTACACAGAGGTTATATGTTTTGTGTGATTTTCTATCGTTTTCCTTCGCCCCCGATATTCCCTCAGTTGTTGTCAAAGCTCGAGTTGGATCGTCTTTTCTGTTACTCGCCGTACTGATCTTGTTAGCTTTTAAACAACATAAGTATTCATATTAACGAAATAATATTTTTTTTAATATGAATACTTATGTTTAAATAAAAGGGTCATCAAGATACAGGCTTAGCCTAGTTTGGGACACTTCGTAAAATCTGTACCTCATCATTGCATGTTATAAATATAAGTACATATACCTAGGTAGGTAACAAAAATAAATTAGATAAATATTCCAGCGCTTTTGTATCTACAAAAACGCTGATGAATGTACAATTTTAGGGACTCGGTTTAACCGATTATAAGTGATAACTAACAATTTTACTTTGGTCAGGTAAGCTTTTGATTATTTCAATCCGGTATCAGCCTAATATGTACCTTAAATTATGTTACCTATACCTACTTCTGTGCATTTCATTTGAATGGTTCATGCCGCAACATGAATCTTTTTATTGTGTCTAGGTTTCAGCACCTTGGCTTCAACATTTATGGTGTGCCGTCAGACAGTTACTTAAACTCTAAAGTATTATGCTGGGTTATAAATAAATAACGGACAAGTGCGAGCGAGACTCGCGCCCAGGAGGTTCCGCCCCCGATCCGTAAATGATTTCTAAATCGTCACGCTGCTGAGCTTTTCGAGTTTCAGCCACTTTTTCACAACTTCACCATCCTTTAAGTTATAAAAAACGCAATAATAATTAATATAATAAATATATTAATAATTTCAGACTTTTTCCTTTATTTGTGTCACAAACCCTAATAGCACTGGACCCTAGATGTTTTTAATTTTCGTGATTTCCATACAAAAATTAGTTTACTAGTTTTTGCGTGAAAGAGTAGGTAATAATCATCCATCCATCCATCCTCAAAAACTTTTACATTTATAATATTAGTAGAACATTCAAAGGTACATACCTACATATAAGTACCTAATTCTGTTATTAATTCTATTGAACTGTTTTAACTTTGTTGACGTGTAAGTTTTTTTTTCTTTTAGCTAAAGAACTGAACTGATAGATAGAGAGTGCGATTTCGACTGTCCCAAAAATTTAAATGAAACTCGTACCTACTTACCGTTTAGTCAAAAGCTTGTTATAGAGAAAACTTTACAAATGGTTGTTAGCGACACGCATAAATGATCACATGCTTCGCTAGTTTGAAACTATTAAACTACCAACAAGTTATTAAATCATAATTTGCAGTTTAAACTTTGGAAACTTTCACTATCACGTTTCGGCGCGGTAACGGCTGTCAACGTATTTTGAAAATTCGAAGAATGACAGTACGGTGCCAAAAAAAAAAACAGAAGTATGGTAAAGTGCCATACATACGACGACGCAGTAAGGAAGGCCGATAACATTTTAAAAGTAGCAGGAAGTCGGTGGTTGGAGGCGGCTCAAGACCGTTCGTCGTAGCATTCTATGAGAGAAGTTTGTTCTCGCTGATGTTGATAACACAAAACAAAACAAAAGTGGGGAAGCACAAGATCGCTGATCTATCTCTATATGTTCACAGTTTCCTGGAGATCTACAACGAGCGAGTGCACGACTTGCTGGTCGAGGCCATTCCTGCTTGCCACTCGTTGCCTCGGCGCAGAGGCAACGCGCGCAAAGACCTTCGCGTGAGGGAGCATCCAACAAAAGGGCCGTTTGTGCAAAGTAAGAACTGAATATTGAGTCAATGTATGTCCTTTATATTCTAGATGGATATGGGACACATGGTCAAAATCAGACAGTGAGGACACCGACGCAAGGATGAAGTGGAGGATAGTCTAGGAGATCTATCTGTGTTGCCGCCGTGGTATGTGCCCCGACTTGGTGGAGCATTTTTTTTTAGATCTAGTCTGATGGTTATCGAAGTAAACGTTTATGCTATTCCCTGCTGAGGTCCAAATGGCATACGAGAGAGCCAGGTAAGGTACCAGGGTTACCAGGTAAGTTATAATGTAAAAAGACCTTGCTGCTGGTTCTTTCTTGGGCTTCCTTGGCTTTAGTATTTAACTTCATTACTATTTATTATTGGCGTGGTGTGTCCGGGCTAAGAATAGACACCTTCTTCTCCTCCCGTGGATGTAGTAAAAGCCTTACTATGGGATTACACCAGGGGATGGGCAGCAGCATCAGCCTGAGTACTAGTACACCAAACTCCAATCACCAATGCACCTGCCAAGCGCGGTGATTATGGTGAATCCCCCCGATTCAATTCTGAGGACAATGGACGTCTCCACACGATCTTTTTAGGTGTTACGTTTCGTTGACCATTTTGAGGTCCTTATGAGCACCGACCGCGACCACGCTCAGGTCGTGAGACTTTCCCGTCTCACGACCTTTTGTCGTGTGTTTGAGCGTGGTCGCGGTCGGTGCTCATGAGGAAGGACCTCAAAATGGTCAACGAAACGTCAGCAGGAGAATAGTAAAGCACGTGGTGTATAGTCGTAATTTTTCTAAAATGATACCAAGCCACGATAACTTCAATTCTATTAGGTACATATTTTTGTCCTTCGCAGATCTTCGCCGTGTAGCAGTGAGTGACATCGAATCGCTTCTCACTTTAGTCAGTGAGGGGACGCGAAGACGACGCACTGCGGCCACCAGGCGCAATTCCACCTCATCTCGGTCCCACGCACTGCTCGACATAGTGTTACCTCAGGGGACACTACACTTGGCTGATCTTGCAGGAAGGTTAGCTTTATATCAACGACACCTACATGTTTTAGGAGTAAGTAGTAATAAGATGACGTATAGATGATGGCAGCCATCGTGCAATTGCACCTCAATGCAGCTCCATACGCTCTGTTCTGGTGCAGTGAATAGGTATACTATAGGTACTTAAAGCTCGGTGTATGAAGTGACGGAAATATTTGAAACCTGAGTTTACCTAATTTGCTTTAAACCATCTCACATAATTACCTACAGGCGCGGTCGCAGTCAAAGATATTGAAGGGGTCATCATCAGGGTGCCACTGCGAATGCCTGAAAAAACTCCCTGACTTTTCCCTAACTTTCCCTGAATTTGTGAAAAAGTTATTAAGTATAGGTTTTAACAAAACCTAGCAAAAAAAAATGCTTTGATAGTCTGGAGCATGGGCGTATCCAGCTTTTTGCATAAGGGGGGCAAAAATTGCGGGAAAATTGTGTATTTAAGAAGTGTAAACAGCCAAATTTTTTGTGATTTTATTAGCAAGACTTCCAACGATCTCTAATACTCACATAGATATCGGGTCGGCGCAATAAAAACGTCTCGGTGAATTTAAGCTCACTTGAAAAGTGAGTTTGTATTTGATTTAGTTCGCTTCAAACAAAGCCAATGTAAACACGTGTCACAATGCCGCAATGTATATTTAAAAGTTGCAAAAATAATCCCCGAAAAAACAATTTAACGGCCGGAGTGTCTTACTTTCGTTAAGTACATGTAGAATAAGTTGTATTTTAAGCTTTAAACTAACAAAAAGTATGAAATTTTGATCAAAATTACCGATTTTAAACCACCGCTACAAATGTTTGGCCATCGTTGACGCAAAATTGTCTGTAACAGAACAGTAGATACATGGAGTAGATTTGTATTGTAATAATTTGTTTTTACCAGAACTTTAAAAAAATTTAATACTACTTTTGTGTCTGTTTGTTGAACTCTCATCAGATACTTGGCTTTCCTTTTTTTTATTTTAGCTTTCCGAGCAATCCATTTACGCTACTGTTATTTAACCAAATCTTTGGTTAACAACCCCTTTACATCTATACCAACTGATAATGAGTCCTCTCGCTTTGTTAAAATTTATGAACCAGAATCACTTATAGAACACATTATCGTAAAAAAACAGTACTTTTTCAAATTCTTTTATCATATTATAGGTATATTTCCCAAATATCAAATAAATGCCCAACCTACGGCAGGCGCCTGTACGCCCGCCCTCAAGCACTTTACGGTTTTTGTTGGAAAACTTTGATGGTCGATATCTTTTTTTATTATGAAACGAGACAAACGTAACAGAACATATATTTTTTATATTTGAGCTTTTTATAACTAGGGCTTCATTATCAGCCTGTAGGTACGCAGAATGGAAATTTTTTAATGTTGAGCTGTTTTAAACATTTTGGGTTTTGATCAAATTATTGCACTAAACTGTACTTGTATTATAAAGATTGTAAACATGAATATAAAGATGTGGAATTTAGTGATATTTTTATTTGTGACATCCAGCGATAGACATCTTGGCCAAAAACATAAACATACACATAAATATACACACAACAGAACGTTAATAAAATAACAAGTATATATACTATCAATATCAAACATACATGCCCAAAACATAAATAATTTTAACTTAACTTTAACGTGCATATTATAAATTATTTAAGTGATCAACGCGACTCCATACCTTCTGTAGTTAAATTTGAAGAAGCAAACAGAAGCGAAACCATGGAAACGGATGGATGTAGCTCGCAAGGTAATAACGGGAAAAAGAACTTTATTTGTAGCTCTTTAAGGTTGATTTCACACTAGTTGTTTAACCTATGTCTTTTGATTTGACAAGTGACAGGAGTAATATAATTGCTTTGCTCGTTTTTTGTGACGAATGATCGTAAGTGTAAGATAATATTTTGAAGATTTGCTACTTTTTTGCTAGGTGTCATGGTTGTAATTAGGTTGAACTTAGAACTGTTTTAAAACTTTCATCTTTGTTCGTTAGTAAACAAATGTAGCTGTATAAGTATGTATCCATGCGGACAGTTTTTAGCTTTCATTTTGTACGTGACCCTGGATCTATTGTGAATTATAAGATCGTTGAAGACTTCACATTAAAACAAAATATAAGTAGGTACAGATATGGCAGACAACAAGAAGCTTATATAAGCTTCTTGGCAGACAACATGGCTACCATAGACTGGAGATTCTCTAGTTTTTTTGTTTAAAGCAGATGACTAACAAAGCTTTGATAAAATATAATAAGTACCTATTAATCAAAAGAGCACGATCGGTCATTTAGCTATATACCTACCCAACACAAGGATAAGCACCAACCTCTATCATTGATAACTACCTAGGTTCTAACAAAATTAACCTGCCAAGAATGCAATAAACTTATGAACATTATGTCAATAAGCATTAGAACTATTTATACACACAGGTTTCCAACTTCCAAGTAGGTTAATTAAACATTATACTAAGCGCTACTGCATTCCGATAATGCTTGCTCATGTTGCATAATACTTGTATTGGCTTCACATCATTTATAAATCTGCCACGTATCGTGATTCGTGATCGTGACGTATATCTATCTAATCTAATCCTATCCTATACTGTTAAACGAGCAATATTTGTAAGGGGTTATTCCTGAAATCCCCTTTAGAAATACCCTTTAAGGGGATTTCGGGTTTTTTTTTCCTGAAATCCCCTTTGAAGCAGCTAGTTCAAAATCAAGGGGATTTCAGGAATAAAATAAAATATTTAATACAATTCCCGAAATCCCCTTTATTGTGATTATAAGCAAAATATCATCTCGAATGTCAAATCTCGCATAGTCGGTGACGTCTGAAATATCTCGAATGAGGTAGGTAGGTTTGAGGTATCCAAGAGGTTTTTCATTTCCGTGATTTCCATACAAAAATTGCTTGATTTTTTTACGGCACTGTAACCTCACAAACCTTTTTATTTGGTAAGTATAAATTTCAAGTAGGTAGACACCTTTAGCCGTTCTTGAGAAAAAGGGTCGTGATAGACAGACAGACAGACAGCAAATAAAGGTCCCGTTTTTTCTGGGTGAGGTACGGACGGAATCGCTATGAGATGGGGGGATGGATGTATTCCATCAGCAGAGGTGTTGATTTTGTTGTGTTACAGCGAAAACGCAAACTGGGAAGGCAGCGGCGGTGAAGGCGGCAGGCAGAAAGAAGGAGCCAACATCAACAAGTCTTTGGTGGCACTCAGCAACGTCATCTCGGCTCTAGGTAAATATCTCCATGGCCAATCTGTGTTTACACTTCCTGAAATAAATTTTCCTAACCAACTTCAAAAAATTAGGTTTTCATTTTATAGGGTACAAATGCTGAAATTCCTTAATTTTGGGCAAACATACATAATATACATACGAGTAAGTCCATACAAATGGCGTTCAAAAATAGCTTTGAAATGTCCAAACATACCCCTTTCATAACATTGATTGATAAAAAAAAGTGAGATTCAAATTCAATTATTGCATTTCAATTATGTAGAAATATCAATGTCAGTGGTAGGTGTCATAATTATGTACCCAGTCAGGGTGTCGCAATTTTATCTTAAAAATAGTAGGTTACCTACCTAAATAATAATAATAATGTCAATCAAGTAGGTATAAAGTAAAAAAAACTATTACAATTAAAATTAAATTAATAGCTACATAAATGTCTTGTCATTAAAAAACTCGTCAAGGCTATAATAAACGTTTTTAACAATTATTATAAATAATATTTAAAAATATGTTTTAACCTGATTATCTCACTTTTTTAACCCTCTCTTGGGCCTCAATATCTTAAGACCCCTCGACCAATTTAGATCATAACTTTACCTACAATTTGTACCAATACTGTCTACCCACAGTACCCACCTATCAAATTCCATGAAGATAAACGGTTCGAAAGTTATCCTCAGGATAACATACACACATACCTAGTCCTACATGCAAACGCCGATTCATCCAAGTTAACTTAGAGAACTCGCTTCGCTTGTTTAATTAGTAGGTACAATACCGAAAATAAAAGAATTCCTCGTTAGAAAATCTTCGAAGGAAAGTTTGAGTCTAGCGACACTAATACCTACTCTACCATCGGTAGTGAATTTGTCTGTCTCGTTTCAACCATTACAAATTTACAATACAATGTTTAGGAGCTTGGTACCTCACCTAGGTAGGTAACTACCTAATTAGTATTTAATCATCTGTTTGCATGTCCTGATTGATGATGTTGATGGTGTCACCCCGAGGCTAATTTCAAGTTTCAAAGTAAAAATCTGACGCGGACTTGGCGCGAACTTGGAGGACGAATGCATTACGTTGTTTACAAATAAACAGTTTCTGCACGATTGCTTTCTCAAACAACGTACGCTTGTGTAATTATTTAAATTTTGTAGATACTAGCTATAGAAAAGGTAGATAGGGTAGCATAATGACGGTTTCAAAAGGAGGAAGACGAGTCACGCTCTAACATAGCGTCACTATAATATTTGGACTACGGTTGACTCTGGCTGGCTCCGCGTTAAGGCAGTACCCCGACCAAACACGGCGTCAAGCTGTTTTTTTCAAGCCTCTATCCTCGTTAAATAAAGCAAGTAGAAAAAAAAAAAAAGTCACCACATATATTTGACATTTTGTCATCAAGTTCCACGATTGGTTTAATGATTTAACGTAGTAAGTACTCGATAATAAACCCATGAAAAAATTTAAATAAATCATGATTTTGTACATCTTCTCTTAAAGTTCACGTTACTGAATTTTTTGGTTTGCACAATTGGATAGTTAATTTAATAGTAGAATTATTACACGATAAATTTTTTTAAAATGGGTTCTCTTTATTTTTTATGAATTATATTTCATGAATCCGTGCGAATCTGGCTGTGCGCAAGGAGCGGACCAGTCAGCCGCCGGTTCTCGGACGGACGGCTAGATGGCAGTACTATTAGAACGGACTACATAGGTGTCACTAAAATAAATAATTTGCGATGTATTGTAGAGGCGAACACCTCAAGGTCATTCGGTCTGGGTAGCGCCTTAAGTGTAGCGACAAGACACACGAATGACATGGATAGAGTAAGGCAAGTAAAATAACACACCCCAGTCAGTTACCTAACTACCTAAATACTTCAGTCAGTCAAAGGCAAAAGGATCAAAAAGACCAAAGGTCCAAAGGATCTTTGTTTTTCAACGGATTTTAATTTTGTTTTCACATTATCTTATGATCTATTTTTAAGTTTTATAATAAATATATTATTTTCAGTAGATGCCAACGATACGGTAGGTGTATTGAGGTACCTACTTATCTTTGATCCAGTCGCTCAAATTTCGAGCTAATAATAATGCATTGCGTCTTGTCTTGAGACACTGTAAGTGATGCTCGTGATATCTCTTGGTATAGAAAATAGAGGGTAAATGATGGTAATAAAAAACTTTATTAAATTGTTTGTGACGTTTGTTTAGTCAGCGGACGCAACGGTCGTGGTAGGTTTGTACCATATCGTGACTCCGCGCTGACTTGGCTACTCAAGGACTGCTTCACAGGTGGTGCAAGCACCTTTATTATAGCAAGTAAGTGAGAATCTTCCTGTACTTGCCCTGGCTTTGTATATTCGTAATGTGTTGTTGTTTTGTTAGGGTCGTATCAAAAAAGCAAAGCATAACAGTTTATTTCTATTGACAGCGGTGTCTCCAAGTATCGCCTGTTACAGCGAGTCGGCATCAACACTACGCTGGGCGGAGCGCGCTCGACAGCTGCCCACGCTGAAACTTTCCAGCTGTGGAGTCAACGTAACATCTAAAGCTGCTCTTCAGGCGCTGTTCAATCAGCTAATTGCTGAACTCTCCAGAGAATTTATCCAATATGTATGTTTTCGATTTTATTTTAGCTAAAATTCATGGTATTTTGATTTGATTAAACCTTGGCTTTGGCACTGTTACAGATACCTGAAACTGGCAAAATTTCATACGATGACCATCACTGGGAGCTCCGCATAAACCATAATAAACTAGGCGCAGAGGATCCGGACGTAAAGATAGGTTCCATTATGAACAGGTTACATCCGAAACCAGATGCTAACTCTGAATCGACTGCATCATCAGTCGCTAGCGGGAGTTCAGAAGTCTTAAGCACAATGGACAAAAATATAAAAATTGTAGAAGAAATAAACAAGGAAGTGGACAAACTATTCATCCCAGCTCTGGAAAGAACCACTAGCAGCAGTGATTTGAAGGTAGTGGCACCACTCAGGCACAAAAGAAGACAATACAGGTCACAGGAAATATTACCACTTGACGAAGTTATAACACATAAAAATAGCTCCGTCACTTTACTGCCGAGCCCAAGTCAAGTACACGAAAATGAACAAAATGATAAACCAAAAGTACCCCATGTTCCAATGTTGCATGACAGTCAAAGAGCAGAAATTGTAGCATCAGTTACTGAAAGGTTGTATTCAAAACTGAAAAAGAAGGAGGAAGCTGCCGTATCTAAAATGGAATCGATGGTCGATAGAAAAATTATGGAACCTCTAAGCGAACTAAGGATTTGCACAAATGCTCGTCAAAGGTTGATGGAGTTAAGCCAAAAAGCCATGCGAAATAAAAGAAGGATTGGTATTCCAGCCTATACGCAAACAAGAATTTCAGTCATACGGGTCAAGGACCAAGGTGTTGATGTTCAGTCAGACTTGGAATCATATTGTATTGCAAAAAGCCAGCTTTCTTTCACACATTACCGCGACGTAGGAACAGAAACGATAGTAATGACACCACGTTGTAAAGAAATAGCAGTAGGATCAAAATATGGCACACTGAATCTTAGTGACAGATCTACCATTACAGAAAACAAGAAAGTAGTTTATAAAAACTCTTACATGATGACTGATGTTATGGAGAAATGTGAACAATGTACGCAAACTCCAATTGTACCGCCACCCAGAAGGAAAAAACGCGCATTGAATCTGGCGAAATACATCACTAATGATGATGGGCAAAGTCAAGTGGAAAGTATTAGTCCAGTCATCAGCATTAACATATCTTCAACATATTCTGCTGACTCTGAATCCCAAAGTTCTGATGATAATGCCGAATTAGTAAGAGATAACACCCCAGCGAAAGCTTCTTCAACACCAGATTTACTGAGTAATCATTTTGATATCATAACTGCGGTTGACCAAAAAACTGAACCCGAAATTAACACAATAAACAATGTTGAAGTACCACACCAAATTCCAAATAACGTTATAAGAGCAGCTGAATCAGTTCAACAAAGTGATGAATTTCCTGAGTCGGAAGATTGTGCTTTACCACGTGTTACGATCGATCCAATGGGAACAACGAATTCGGGACGAATTAAGAATATGATTTTAGGTCGCAACCCAAATATGTATCCTTACAACATAGTGCTTTCTCCTCCTAAAGAAAGGGATGTAAAGAGAATTGTTACTTTTCAAGATGCAGATATAATTCAACCTATTGACATGGCTTCACAAACGGACTGTGGTGCAAACAATGAAAATGTAATGAAGGAAAACTTTGGTATTCTCAATGTAGATATTTCCAAGAAAGAAGTAAACGCAGCTATGAGCGAAAGTTCAGTTTCAGATTCAACAGGTTCGAGTAATGTGGAAACAGATTCATTTATTTGGAAGCAAGGAGTAACAGCGAGTACAAAAATGGGTAATATGCGAAAACATTATATTCCGACAAACAAAAGTAATCCCAGATACAACACAACACGAGCGAGGTTCTACAGAGAATTTTTAGGTTTAGAAAATGACGCAAGTAATGATTTTTCAGCGAACGATAGCTCTAGCGATTATGTAAGCCTACACCATGAAGATCAACATAAATACGTTTTGAATCGTGCAAATATAAGAACCAATCTCCGATATCAAAATATAGAAAGAAATATATTGGATTCCTGTAATGATTTGGACGTTGCCGTAAATAATTATGATGGTTATATGCGCAATTTCAAACACCACAGAAAAGAAGTCCGAAATGATATCCCAGCAAGGACTCCGACTGAGTATTTGCAGCATTTGGTGAAATTGAGAAGAGAGGTCGTTAAAGCCGAAGGTGATTCAACTGAATGACTACGAACTTTTTGATTTACTTTAAGAATTCTTGATTTAATCAAAATAATTTTCTTTTAATATAAATTATTCTTATTTTGAAAAGCTTACATTTTTGTCATCTTTATTTATATGTTCAATCAATTTATCTAATCGATCTAGGCAATCAAATCTTGTAATTGATTTTTTACCCACATTGGTTAACCGATTGAATTGAAATTTTACACACATGTCATGCATGTGTTGTTACGATGACAATACAGTTTTATGGTAACAGCGATCTGCAGGGCGATTCTAAAACGTCGGAAACGTTTCCGATCGGATTCGTTAGTTTTTCATTTCAATGTAGTAAGTAACTAAAACAATCTTCTCTAGTAAAACAGTAAAAAACAATAAATATTGTATATTACTGTGTTTTACTTGAGAAAACTGTTAGAAAATTGTTTTAATTACTTACCACATCGAAATGAAAAACTAACGAATCCGATCGGAAACGTTTCCGACGTTTTAGAATCGCCCTGCTGATCTGATGATGGGAACGGAAGGTCGACAACAGAACTCCTGTATACTAGCCGCGTTTGGGCTCATTTTAATCATCACATAAAATAACAATTTTCATTAACAGTTTAGTTAGTTAGTTTAGTTTTATTAGTGTTTTAATTAACAGTTTTCATCATTATAACTAGAAGACTAATTTCATAAAAGCTCTTTTCTTTATATGTATATTTTCCAACATAAAGCTTATTGGTACCTATATTATATATGGTATAAAACTACGAAATATTAGGTGTCGTCATCGTTTTGCAGTGCTATGTTGGCCTTGAAATGTGATCTGACATGCGAATTACTTACTGGCGGCACCATGTGCCAATGTGCACATGGCAGGTGTTGTCAGCAGCTAATTTAAAAACGCGCGATCGCAGACCAAGATATTTAGAGGTCTGGGTCATGGGCATATTATGAAACTGTCAGAGTGAGGTGGCGGCCGCTGGGCGTGCAGCGAAGCTTTGCGGTAGCTCTGAGTTAGTACGGTACCTCATGTGCTCTGGCATACATAGATATTTCAATGCAAAAACACACGAGTTCAAATTAATTGAAAAGAAACAAAAAAAAAAAAAAAGTCAGTCAGTGAAAATGACTTTTCTAATTATACTAACGTATGAAATAATTTTCTCAACTATAGCAGTTGCTTTATTTATTTACCTATGGTTCCAACATAAATTCACATATTGGTCCAGAAGAGGAGTTTCCGGACCCACACCTGTGTTCCCTTTCGGGAATATTAAGGATGTCATAAGGAAGAAACAGCAATTTTTCCAACCGTACATCGACAGTTATTTCAAATACAAGCATTTGCCATACGTCGGTATGTACTCGTTTCATAGACCTGTGCTGCTGATCAATGATTTGGACATAGCAAAAATGATTTTGGTGAAGGATTTCGACAATTTTCAATCTCGAGGAACGTATTCCGGTGGGGTCGGTGACAGATTAGCAGCAAATCTATTCAATATTTATGGCAATAGATGGAAAAGTTTACGCCTGAAGATGACCCCTACTTTCACTCCAGGGAAACTGAAAACGATGTATCGGATTGTAGAAGACATTGCCAATCAAGCTTTGAGCTATGTTTCCATGCTCCAATCTAACGGGGAAGTTATTGATTTCTCCAATTTTTATTCCAAATATGCTATGGAAATAATTGGAAGCATAGGTTTCGGTGTTGAGTGCAACGGGTTCAATAATCCTAAATCGGATTTTTATGTGCTGGGACACGAATATTTCGATCATAAATCTTTTTACTGGTGAGTTACCTCAAAGCATATATTTTAGAAATAAAGCAAACTTTTTAAAGTTTTTTTGTCACGGTTGGTCCTTTCAGTTTTAATTATCTTCTTCAACTTTCAGGAGAACAATACGAGCGTTTGCTTTTTTTGCTCCAGATTTATTTCACTCTTTAAAAATAAGACGCATCAGCTCACAAATCGAAGATTTCTATTATGGAATTGTAAAAAACACGGTGGAGCACCGCGTGCATCATAATTACAGACGAAACGATTTTCTGCAAACTCTTATTGAGTTGAAGAATGGCCAAGTCATTGATGAAAAAGGTATCTACAGTGAAACACCATAAACATCATAAATCATTTAGTTAACAAATATAAATGTCAAGGCTTAATTTAGATCTTGAGAAATTATGAGACATATTATTTGATTTTTGTAGGTCAAGTTAAACACATCAAGGATTTTCCATTCTCGATGACGGATGTTGCAGCGAATGCTATGTTATACATGATCGCTGGATACGAAACTTCGGCCACCACGGGGCAATTTGCTGCTTATCAATTGGCTCTCAACCCTTGCATACAGGCCAAAGCTAGAGACGAAATAGATAGAGTACTGGCGAAATACAACGGCATATGCACTTACGAGGCGCAAAATGAAATGGTTTACTTGAACATGATACTGGATGGTGAGTAACAAAGAGATGTTGTAATAAAACGAAAGGAGGATAATTAAACAAGTTAAAAGTAAACGGTGCAATGCTGCGTAAATAAGTAACAAGGACACGCATAGTATAGTAGACCATGAACTATTTTATTACTAGTGGTTCGCCCCGAACTGAGACCTCGCGATGACACCTTTATCAGCCCGACTAATTTAAGAGGGGAAGAAAGCTATGTAAGCTATGTATGTATGTTTGTATGGATGATCCATCAGAAATCTAAAACTATCGAGTCAATTTCTCTCATATGAAAGAGATTTTGTGAAGCAAGAAAAAAGTTTTCTTTAATTAAGCAGTGCCATCTAGTTGTAGTTTAGCTACCTAATTTTTAAAGATTTAAATTTTCTACTCTAAAATGGATATTACAAAGAAAAAATCCTGAATTTTCGACTTCTCCCCGTAGAACAAAATATACTTAAATAATAAATTTCAGCATTACCAGAGAACTTGAAGTATCTTCGAGATAGTTTTTTGCATATTTTACTTTCTTTACCCTTCTTACCGATTTCTAAAATCATTTACTGAGAAAAAAAATTAACCTCTATAGGTAATTTTTCTACACATCATCGAAATAGCCTTTGAATAGGACTAAGCAACAGAGCGTAAATACTACATACCAGTTAGTATTTAAAGTACTTGACGAATTAATTGATAACGTCCTTTTGACAAAAACATAGAACTCCAATGTCATTCAAATTCCTAGGAATGGGGGGTCAACAATGGATGTTATATTGGTTATTGTTTTTTAAGGTTCAGGTTTCTAATTTCTTCAATTTCAGACTTTTCCCTGTAGTTGTGACACAAAATCCACAAGCATACCAAATTTCAGCATTGTGGGACAGCTGGAAGTACCCTAGAATTTTTGATTTTTGCGTTTTTTATTTTCCCTAATATCTCGGAAACTACTAAGTTTAAATACTTATTAAAAACAGTTTTGAAATGTCCAACTAAAGCGCTTTCATTAGACACCCCACTTGATCTGACTGTCTCACTTTTATTTTTTTTACCCCCTCTTGGACCCCAATATCTCAGCAACCCCCTGACCGATATAGCTCATAACCTTACCTACAAATTGTACCAATACTATCTACCCCCATACCAAATTTCATGAAGATCGGATTAACGGTTTGGAAGTTTTCATCGGACAAACATACATACATACACACATACATACAAACGCCGATTCTTCCAACTTGACTCAGAGAACTCGCTTCGCTCGTTCAACAAAAAAAAATATAATTAAATAAAAAAAACAAAGTTTCACTTAAATCTTACCTAAAACACGTCTTAAACATATATTTTTTAATAGATTATGTATTTTATAAATAACCGAACTTCACCTGTGATATAATGAACTAAATCAGTCGAGGGATTGTTAAAATATTAGGGTACCAAAAAAATTAAGCTCTTATATTGTTTGTATATCATAAAAAAGTAATAAGTAATTTTATTTTACCCTTTGTAGCAACAATAGTTGTAACTTACTCTCTATATGTAAATGTTTTACTTGTCGCTGGATATGGTTACATTACGGTTACGGCGTTTTGGATATTTACGACTAAGGTTTTAGTATGTAAGGCGTAATTTGTAAGAATTAAATATAGGGCAGCGAAAATTATCATTTAGAATTTTCTCGCGGCTCCGCCCTCATGGTTGTCCGGCTCAAGACAGTTTGGCGTTCAGATGGTGAACTATTCAATATTTGAATCTGAATGTTGTATCGTTTCGTAATAAAAAGATGTTACAGGTTTTCATTCTGAAATGTAACTTTTTCCACAGAATTCTAATGACAAACGTGCTGTGGGTGTAAATGAGTATGCGATTACTTATACTTATCTCATAAGATTCCTTTATCTTTTTAGAAACGATGCGAATGCACCCGTCGATGCGCGCATTGTTCCGACGATGCAACAAGGAATACAAACTACCGAACAGCAACTTGGTCATAGAAAAGGGCACGTTGGTGTTTGTTCCCATTCATGCCATACACATGGACCCCGAAATATTTCCAAATCCAGAGAAGTTCGACCCGGAGAGGTTTACTCCGGAAAATAAGGCGAAGTTACATCCTTGTCATTGGATGCCGTTTGGGGAAGGGCCAAGAAAATGTTTAGGTGAGTTTTTTTTATTTTAGCGACGGCCTAAATCTTATGGTGTTCCAGTTCCACGTCTCCGGAGGGCCTCTACAAATGTGACAAACAACTACACCGGCGTGTGGTGTACTATATACGGATTTTTGTAAAATTGAAGATTTTTTACATTTGTACCTTATGAAAGAAAAACTAGCATTATAGTATAGACATTATAGTTCAGTTATTAATGCAACTACGATACGCTAACCTTTACAATATGTTGCCTATAGTTTTCCAACAGTACTATCATCATGAAACACTTGCTAGATTATTTTGAGATAACTGACTTCAAAAAAGGAGGTTATCAATTAATTCGTCAGCTATTTCTTACCTACTTTTAGGCATATATTTACGCCCCGTTGGTTATTCCGATTCAAATGGTTGTTTCGATGCTGTGTTGGGAATGATTCCGTGGTCCGTTTCCGTGGTTCCGTGGTGATTTTTTTGAAGTTAGTTTTACTTGTTGGTAATGAAAGTAGGTAGCCTACATCACATGTATTCGCAAGGCCTCGGCGAACTAGTGGTTCGCCCTGAACTACGAGTACCAATTTAAAAAATAACTCTATTGAGAAAAGTTTCACCAATCGTGTTTCTGTTTTTGATTTATTTAGATTACATCCTCAAGTACTTAATCACTTTATTAACATCAAGTTTGACCGTTACAAAGTGAGCAAAATTTAAAATACTTTCAGGAATACGACAAGGATACATACAATCAAAAATGGCGCTTATAAAGGTACTTCACGAATTCGAGATTCATCTGGCTGAGGAAACCGCAGTGCCAATGAAAATCAAACCATCATCTCTTGTGTACGCAGCAGATGGGGGTGTGTGGATCAAACTACAGAAATTGAACAACAATGAGACAACCTATGACCAAAGTAAATCAAATAAACATACTGAGTGTCATTGATAAAATACAGATAATTTTTATTTGAGAAAAACTAAATAGAATAACTGGTTTATAAACGTTGAACTAGCTGTCAGCTGTATGTGCTTACGTGGAAACCTACAAATTAAAAGTTTCAGAATTAACCTCAGTCAAGTCAATAAGCTTGGAGAGAGGTTTGATGACCATGAGGTTCCCAAAGACAACTGCATTCCAAATATACATAACGACGAGGTACTTGCTGATAATTTATGCAATGCCCTCATCACCTTGGATAAGGCTAACGAACAGTCCTATTTGATATACAAGACAGTAAACTATAGCTGGCGATGAAATCCTGTTTAAATATGAATTTAAATCGGATTAAAAACTGTGATGAATAAAAACAACTTCCGAATTTGCATGTAATAATTATAATATCCGTTTATAGTAATGTTTTATGGACGTTGCTTAACGCATAATGCGGCCTGAAATATACTATAGTACAAATTCTGTTCTAACAGAACTAATGTTTCATATTACTCTATCATACTATAACTTGGTCTAAGATTTCAATCTTGTTTTTCTTTACGCGTTTGCGTCTCCTTATCTTTATCCATAAAATCGTTATGTTTATCATCTTTATCCTTATCATCTTCAGCCTTATCCTCATGGGATTTAGATGGTGAGGGATCCAAACGAATATTAGCACTTTTCGATTCCGACATCGTAACTTTCTGTTTGAGCGTATCTTTTTGTTGTTTATCAGCCTGAGTACCAATGTTTTTTAAGGTGGATTTTTTCTTACTATGTTTATCTAAATTTTTGTCTAACATTCGTTTCATTTCTAATGTTAAGTTCAGAGATGATTCGAAAGCGACGTGCTCTTTTTTCTTGGACGTGCTAGGAATCATGTCAACAGAGTCGTCACACGTCAATTCAACTAATTCCTGAACTAGTGTCTCCTTTAAATGTTGTTGCGTGTTTTTTACGTCTTTTTCATGTCCAGTATTTTGGGATTTGTCAGACTCTAATTGCAGAGTATCATCTTCTGAAGTTTTAGAATATAATATGTTTTCTTGTCCGTATTGTCTACCGATCGCCAATGCATCGTTTACCAGCAACATCGAGATGGTAGACAAACTAATGGTTGGAGATTCTAAAGGGCTTTCGGGCAGTTCCAAGCCATCTAGCAAGTCATATAGGGTTTTCACAATGAATTGCAAATCTTTGGGCACGGATTTATAGGCTTCGAGTCTTTCTAATTTATTGCGCTCTTCCGGTACTAAAGAAAGTTCCGAAGTATTAGGCGAATATTCATCGGTAAAATAAAGTATATCTCTTACATCAGTTAGCTCGGCGACTTTAGGTTCGCGAAATCTCGTAAAGTTTTTGTTTTGATAATAAACTTCGGTGCTGCTTTGCGACGATGCCAAGGAAGAGTTTAGTGTGTTTTCAATATCCACTTCATGTTCTGGAGACACTGTTCGTATATGTTCTTCGCGGCTCTCCTAAATGGTACCAAAAGTTGAAATAATCTTGTGAGCAAACTGGATATTGTACTAACCATCACAGCACACACTACTAGAGTTACGTTCTATTAACCCACCACTAATCCACCTCGTAATGTTTGGCTATTGATTGAATGTATTAACAAGGCCTTGCAAATAAACAAGATCAAGTGCAAGTAGGAATCGCGTCTATAAAAAGGTTCTTCTTGACAGATAGACAGAAAAGCACAACAACAGCAGACCAAGAAATAAAATAAACAATTCTAAAACATCAATGAAAATACCTAAACAAAAAACCAGACATGCGTCTTCTATTGAAACAAGCATAGTGAAGGGTTCCGAGGTTTACTCAACTCAAGACTAGATGTCACCACTAGCATGCGCTATCAGTTTCATTTAATCCTTGGTTTGAGAATTCTTGTACGGAGATTTGGTTTTTTGCATTTTTACTACATAGGGTTCAAGCCCAAACAACATTTATAATCTGTGATTTTTTTAACTGGCTCCTCTTACGGCTGCCGAGATATAGGTGCATACAATACCCCTGTGACAGAATACAGGCAGGCAGACAATAGGATCCAGCCGTTTGGCACCCTTTGGGTACGGAACCCTAAAAAATATCTACACACAAGTTAGTAGACTATTGGTAGGTTAAGGAAGGGTTCCGGTTTTGTATTCTGAGGACTTACCAGTAACTTATCCATGTTTCCCAGTAGTTCCGCCTTGACTCGCACCAGTTGGAAGTCTACGGCCAACAGGATCCGAACCAGCGCTAGTAGAGTCGAAAGAAGCCAGCAGCATGTATGTAGCCAGGCGGAGATGATGGTGAGACGGGTTGCTTGAAAGACCCCACGGATTCGCCGCTCATATGCAAGAGTAGCCACGTTGATGGCGTATGAACATCTGAAGAGTTGTCCAAGTGTTGTCTAGTTCTTGTACGCTTATATATACGAGGATAGGACTCTAATTCCAGAGTTATGTGACATTTACATGCTATTATGATTCTCATCTAAATCTTAATGATGGAATTGGGGCATCTACCTAAGTTCTAAAATCTTATTTAGCTAAAGTTCATCATCGGTTAGAATTAAAGATTTGTATCAAACACTTCAAACTGATATGGTTATGATAGCAAGTTAACAGCGGTTAACAGCAGTGTAACCGACCATTAATATGTTGGTGAAATTTGGGCCATATGGTTGTATGTATATAGGTAATAAATGGTTATCTTACGTAGAACTGCCAGTGATTTCGCCAAGTTTGATACATAGCTCTTCAAGACCGTTATGTGTGATTGTAGACGAGTAGATGCAAAGACCACTCATGACTAGGGAGAAGATGAAAACTGGTGGCACCACTCGCCAAGGACGCTGCAATCTATGAAACCATATTAGGTACAGTCTGCCAAGTAAAAAGTGTGTATTTTTATGAATGTTCCTTTCGGCATCTAAGTGCTCACTAAGAAAGGATTTTTCAAAATTCTACCCCAAAGGGGATAAAAGGGGTAATAATGTTTGTATGAAAAAAGTTATAGAGGCAAATTGAATCTTACAAAAGCGCGTTACAGCATTTTTTCCATTGAATTTCGATTTGGAAGCCGATGTATTTTTGAAAAGTCTAACATTTTTTTCTATTTTTGAATAGTAAACGTCAAACGGCCTTATTACAGAACATGGACTAAATCTGAATTTAGTCCAGGCGTACTAGTCTAGGATTAAATATCGACATTAGGCATATGCGACTATAAATACGAAAGCAGATGGTTTGTTTTCCGAAATCAATTCTCGCGCTACTTCGCAAATTTCCAAAGTATCAAACTGACGGATTGTGTCACATCACAATTGAGATGTCCAAATTCTTACCTCTAACAAGCAATCAACTGTCAATTTATAGACCATTGCTAAACTAGGGGGCTGCCTGGTTTTAGATAAACCAGAGATAGACCAAGCTTATGTCATTTTTGGCATATCTAGCTCAAAAGTTGCTTCTGGAAAACAAACCATCTGCTTTTGTATTACAGTCGTATATAGCCTAGGTCAATATTTAAGCCTAGACTGGTAGTCCTGGTTTAAACCCAGACTAAGGGCATTTTTTATAATATCACCAAAATAGTTTTTTTTGTAAGAATTGCTTGTACCAAATGAATACGGAAATATCGACAGGACAAAAACAACTATTATAAATTTAAGTTTTGTATGAAACACCAGCAGAAACCCGCGACTTCGTCCGCGTTAAAAACTGATACGTGACCGTACATAATGTTAATAATAATAACACTTTTAGTTTTATAATATACAGATTGGGACTTTACTCGCTAACGAAATCGCGGGCTGGCTAGTAGACAATATAGGTAAGAGTATTATTACGAAATATAGGATGCGGTCCTAGCACAAAATAAAAACTATCAGCTGCAATAAAAACACTATCATGTTCACCTCGCGTTCTGTGACTCAAGCTTTATATGGAGACAGGTGGACTCACTAGGATTGCACCAGGGGATGAGCAGCAGCACTAATATCAATAAAGTGGTCACCAATCCGCCTGCCAAGCGTGAAGATTATGGCAACATCCCCCTCATTATGGTATACCTACACGTCGTGGCATTCTCTATGGAAGGCCTATGTCCAGCGTTGGACTTCCACAAGCTAGTGATGATGATGATATACTTACCCCGTAAGGGATTGGCTTCCAGTGGAACACATTACGAACATGGTAATCCAGACGAGCCCGAAGATACCAGACACGAGAGGAACGTAAGTTGGAAGATAGCACGCGCTCTTATCAATCCACTGAGTGCTAAGGAAGTCCACTGGCAGCGCTTTAAATTATTGATGTAAATAAAAAGGATAACACTAAGCATGCGTATAAATACGAATTAGAAAGAGATGTCTTGTCTATACATGGCTGAAAAGAAAACTAGATGTAAAGAAAGAAAGAAAGAAAAAGCATTTATTTGTGCCCAAAGTTCAAGAATGAGACGGGGAAAAAGACACACATACAAACAGAGATTAACAAACTTGATTGAGATTGATTATTATGTATCCATAGATGGAAACCAAATTAAATCGTGTAAGACCATATAGATATGGTCTTACACGATTTAATTTGGTTTCCAACTCAAAACTGCCGCACTTCTTAGGAGCCAGGGAAAAGTTTAACCCTGGGAAGTGCGTCAGCATTTTAGCAGGCAACCCTTACAGTTAATCCTTTTGGCCGTTCCTAAGAAAAAAGGGCAAGTCCGTTTTTGTCAGGAACAGACAGACAGACAACGAAGTGATCCTATTAGGGTCCCGTTTTTCATGTTGAGGTTCGGAACCCTAACAACAGCAATTTACATAAGGCTTAGGTAGATACAGACCAGCAGTGCAAGTACGTAGGACTCGATTCGATAAATTTTACATTAAAATTCGACGAAACGGGACTATGTAGAGGTAATAGTCTCAGTCGAGTTCTACGTACTTGGAGCCCTGCTAGCTGTAGTAAGTCAGATATCAGAATTTAAAATGTTAGATCTCACAATCTGTTCTATCAAAATCTTCTGGCACAAACTCGTAGATCACGTTATGGCGTAGAGACGTGATGGTGAACTTGGGGAATAGGACGCACTTTTCGTCAAACATATACATCAGCATGTGGAAGCAGAATGTGCAGAAAGACCCAAAAATAAACGCCAAGACGAATAGAAGTAAGTGAGCGCCTGTGGAAAAATAAACAGCAAGAGCTGGTTGCTGCTCTTTGTAAGTTAGGTAGAGTAGGATGCAATAGAAACATGGTTTTACTGCTAGAAGTAGTACTGCATCGGAGTGCACTTTCATGAACACTGGACCATTATAGTAATGGCAAGGGTACCGAAACGGTGAAGATAAACTTGTAAACAAGGTAATAATAGTAGGTAATACCTTTTCCATTGTTAACGTTACCTTTCCAAACTACATTGACTTCATTTTCATTTCGTTCAATCATCCTGAATTCTTCGAATAGCTTAATTCTGTCCATTTTCTAGAAAAACGTGCAGACAAAAGTTTACAGCCCATTTATTTTGAAAAACTGGTAGATTTTTTTATATGTTATTGTCATCATCACCAGTCAATTTGTCATTTTTATCTTGTCACTTAGAATAAGGACTGAAGCACCCGAAGCACCTTAGAATATGGATTGATTCAGTCCTTATTCTAAGGAAGCACCATGGAAGGGAAGCACCCTTATTCTAAGTCTTGTCATGCCATTTGCAGTGTCTTGTGATGGCATAGGTAATATATCTAAAGCATGGAGGAATAAAACAAAAATCTAAACCAGCTAAAAGTTAAACGTAAGCGGCCTCAGAATAATGAAGGTCTGGTTTATACCTTCATTATTCTGAGGTTTAAACCATCTTTTGTAGAAGGCGATTCTCGTATAAATTCCATGGAAGTAATAAGTACTACGTAGTACTTATTACTTCCATGATAAATTCACAATATAACCTCATCTCAGTCATCTTTCGACTGATCATCAACCTTTCCCTTCGTTAGAGCGAGAAGGATAACGTATAATGATTAAGTAATTTTTACTACATCTACGCACGCAGTGACAGACGTGACAGTAGACTGAGATGAGATTGAAGATGAGATTGATAGAATCTCATCTCATCTCGTCTCACAAAATTATGAATGCGAAAGTTTGTATGTTTGATACTCCTTCACGCTGAAACATCTGGAGCAATTTGGTTCAAATTTGGAATGGAAATAGCTCATACCCTGAATTAACATACAGGCTACCATTTATCCCGATATTCCCACTGGATCGAGACTTATCCGGGTGGAACCTCTGGGCAAAGCTACTGTTCATTAATTACGATAATCGGGGCTTGAGTTTAGACTAGATCTACCAGTCAAGGCTTAAATATCGACGTGTAGTATAAACGACTTCAATACGAAAGCAGATGGTTTGTTTCCCGAAATCTTGTTTCTAACCACACTTTACAAAGTGTCAACTGACGGAAATATGGTAACCCTAGTCGCGGGTCGCAGGCCCTCCCTAAATTTTTTTCTTTGCACAGTCCTCGATTGGGGACGCTCATTACTAAAACGTAAAATATGGCATAATTACTAAATTAATTATATTAAATTAGTCGTATTCGAAAATACCTATATATGTGGGTCGTGTTGCCCGGATAAGTCACCTGGTTTTTTTTGACATTCGCAATCTTTTTTTGACATATCATGCCGAATTCGACTTGATGTCTATGATAGAACGAGAATTGGCCCAAATTTTTTCCATGAATAAAAAAGCGGTCTAGAACCAATAAAGTGTGTCACACACGTAGCAGATGCGGTAAGATATCTGTATCTGAGCGCGTATCTGTCCATATCGCTCTCTATACTAAACTCAAGGAGCAACACACATAGCAGATCACTTATATTTTACCGTCAAGCATCTGTAGGCACCGACATATTATATCAAATAAATACATTACACACATTACAATTAATACAGTTTGAAGGTTTCCGCGTGAATGTATCATTTTCGTATATTATCGCATCTGCTACATGTGTGATGCACTTAAGGGTCTTTGTTACAAAAATTGACACAGATATCGATATCTGTGGAACTTGATAAGGAACTGAAATGTAAAATGATACCACGATATAATATAGACGATGATACAAGCATCCCATCCCACGCAATGCAATGATAGAGAGATATGAGTAAATACAGTTGAAGGTCACAAGTTACAACTATTTACAGATAATCGCTGGGGACCTATTTGAAGTTTACGAAGTACTTACATATTATATAGTAGTTAGGTACCTGGGTCGAATATGCCTAGCCGACATGCCATATAAGTCGATATCTCTAAAGGTGCCACTTCACTTGGTGTGTATTCGCAAAAGTTTGGGTTATTTTTCCAAGGTAAAATCAACCATGAGTCTATCGGTACATAATGTTATTTTCCTTGGCAAAATAACGCAAACATTTGCTAATATACACCAAGTGAAGTGGCACCTTAAGACTGTACATGAAATAGGTATTTTGTGGTAAAACCATAAAACAAATACTCTGTAGAAGTGCCACTCACATACTTCTCTTTGTGCATGCGTCGACCGATGCTGCGGCCACAAAATATATAGGTACAGATAGCCAGCTCAGTACAACAGGCGGTAAGTAACAGGCGCATACACACATAGACTTGTACCGTGTAAATTTAGGGCGGATTTGAGTGTGACACTAACGCCAGTGTCAGTTCTACTTGGTTATTAGCTAGTCATATGGTAAAACGTAATTTGCGGTAGGTGCCTACCTGAGTAGTTACCTATGTTTCTTGCTGTGTAGTGTGTACCGTATCATATTCATATCCTATGTCGATATTTTCTCCATCTAAAGTTACGTTTCTCAATTATTGGCCATTGTTCATAGCTATGATAAATGACATATGACACTTGGTCATATAATCATAGACGGTAAGACTATGCAAAATGATAGCAAGGATTAGAAATTTAAACCTACAGAAGACAAATAAAAACAAAGATAATGAAGTCACGTCGGCAATCATCGAAATAACAAGGAAATAACCAAATTTCTACAATGTCAAAAACTGAAGTTGCTTCGCGTATTAAGGCGCAACATCAGGTCAATTCAACATTTTGTATGATGTTTTTTGACCTAAAAGGTGCAGCTGTTATTTAATTATAGGGTTTTGGGCCTTAGGGTTTTAAGTCTGGAAATCTATAGGTATAATTATTCAAATCTTTGCCAATATTATCCGTTTTCATTTTAAATTTGATTGATCTTAATAAAAAACCATAAGCAAATTTTGGCTTAATTAGCTACTTCTTCTAAATGCCTGCACCGATTCTTATTTTTAACCGACTTCAAAAAAAAGGAGGAGGTTCTCAATTCAGTTGTATTTTTTTAATTTTATATTTGTTACCTCATATCTCCGTCGTTTTTTAACCGATTTGGAAAATTCTTTTTTTATTTGAATGGATTTACTTCCAGATTGGTCCCATTTTTCAAAATCCAGTTCTGAAGATAGAATCCATGAGGAATTGAGTCTCCTCAAATATTACAGGCACAAATATAGCGATTTTGATATTTTCAGCAACATGTCAAGCATTTGCATTCAGAAAGTATCATTTGATGAAGTGGAACATGTGAAGAAGACCATAAATGCCCACCAATCAAAATATCATCCAGATACTTAGTCGAATACAATGGTGGAAGTCGGTTTTTTAAATGAAAAGTTATTTTCGGACTAAAATTGACCATGTATCATGGATAGTTTGGATTTCAAATTTAATAAAATATTCCGTAGCGAGCGCGTTGCCTTTGGTTGGCGCTGGCTCAAGGTCGTTGACAATAGTAATCGCCTTAAGCGCTAAGCTGCACAAGTGCTGGGGCTTCGTATCAACGGCTGTGCAGCCAATGAACCATACAATGAACTCCCGATAAAATATTTAGTCCAAACCCCAATTTGCCATTTATTTTTGGTACAGACGATAGTAGGTGCACACTGTTCTAGAACTTGTGTCTTGGCAACCTAAAAGGTTAAAAAGTGAATGTAAAAATATCCACAGACGCTAATGATGTTCTCCAGGAAAACAAATGAAATATTGTAGTATTTCATCTCATTTTTATTGATACCGATTCGGTAAAGAGCGGTTCAGAAACAGCGATTACCGAGCCCGCTATCAAATTAAAAACAATGTCTCACTCACATAATGCCGCTGATATTAGAGCGATGAACACGTTCATGTTACTCGTGTGTCTGTCTTTGATCGCAGTTTGCAACGCAGAGATGAGACTTGCCTTGAATTCGGAGAATAAAAAAGTTACATGGACTTTGGAGAACAAAAATGGATGTAAGTGATCGTTTTTAACTATTTGTGTGTAGTTCCAATTATATGTAATATGCCGGCTTTGTGTGTCAATACATTTTATCGTCGATAAACTAGCAAAGTTTGTTTTTCATTTAGTGCTATTTTGTAGTCAGTGCATTTAGCTAAATAAATTTGCATTGGCTCTGCGATAGTGAATAGCACAAAATTGATCGCTTCACAGAGTTTCTAGTCCATTAGCCTATTTAGGTAGTTTGCCAGTAGGTAACAAGGTAATTATCAACCTAGACCTACTCATTAAATCCTAGTTGCAAGTCGCTCAGTAAGCAATAGACACTTACAGCCATATTATGGAACGTTACTTATAACCTTTTCTTGTACAAGTAACTGTAAAACTGTAAGATTTATCTATATGAAAGGGCACTACGAATTTACAGTCAGATACGGCTGTTATTCAGTGTGGCACGCAAGATACGTTAAAATCTATCACATTCCTCTACCCACTTACAGTACTTTAGGTAAGTAGTTTTTCGGAAACCACAAATTATCCACTCCGGTTTTTGCAATTTACGAGAGTACACTTTTGACCGAGCTAAGCGAGATCCTAATGTAAACTTCGAGAGGTAGGCTTCCGTATGTGTGTGAGCTGTGTTGGTGTGTGGCAATGATTGATGGGAGTTTGTTTAACGAGAACTTTCGAACCGTTGATCCAAGCGCGATGAAAATTCGGTTGATATCACCAACCTACCTAAGGTTGGGTGATATCAATACAATTGGCAATTTCGTATGTGATCAATTCGTTGAGATAGGGCCGCATTTTAAACCATCGCCATGACTCATTTCGGGTCAAACTACTAGGTACTACCTATTAGTAAGGCCACATTACATCCTACATTCAATATCCACTAATGTGAAAGTTTTGATGTTTTTTATTTGACCACGCTGTAACGGCCGGATCGATTTCGATGACATTTGGTACGTAGGTACTACCTACCTATACTTATACGAATACGAACTTTCAAATTGAATTGGTTTACCAACCTACAGCTACTAAATAATAAATAATAATAAAAATCTTTATTTTTTTCTTTAGGCTCGCGAACTAGTTAAATGTAAAATGTCATGGCGGTGAACGGTTCGAAAGTTATCATCGAACAAACTCGCATAAAACATACTCATAATAAACATACTAATACCTACTTAATTCGAAGTCTCGGGTTAACACTGAGACCTCGCTTCGCTCGGTGAATTCACGCAAGCGAAGCCACAAGCGGACACTCGTGTGTAATTAGGCGATTAGAAAGTTCTTATAGTTTAGAGTTTACAAATACATGCTTTTTGCAGCTATTTCAGTAGCGGGTTCAGTACCGGGGGGCGTGTACTCTGACCTGCACAGTGCCGGCGTTATTGGACACATCTTGGTCGGGTTCAATGACGTGCTCACGAGATGGGTCGCCTACGATTCTTGGACATACACGGCACGGTTTACAGGTACCTACGTCTTGATGCTTTTTTTTTGCAAACATGAGCAAAACTTCTGAGATATATTTCTGATTCTTTTGTTTTAGTGTCAAAGGAGGACCTCATTTATGAAGTGGCCCATCTAGTGTTCGAAGGGGTGGATACAGTTGCCTTCTTAGAACTAAATGACAGCCCTATAGGAACTACAAATAACATGTTCGTGAGATACACGTTTGATGTCAAATCACACCTCAAGGTCAGATAACCAGAAGCTGTCTCTGACTTTTATCACTAAATTTAAAATAAATTAAAAAAAATATTTGTATACTAGTTCTACAAGAAGGCATATTCTTCAGATTTTCAAAGCAGGAAGAGAGCTAATTATTACTTATGTAGATATTTGCATTTCTAAGATGCAAATATTTTCATAGGCGCTATTAAGCACATTAAGTGAACCTGGATTGTCAACACTGTCAAGTTTTTCAATTTAGGGTTTCCTATTTTTACCTTGGGGGTCCTAAAAATTACCATCGTTCATACGTACGGTTCGCCCGGGTCCAAAAGGGCTTAAGGTTTTGTCCCTTTGTCGTAGTGCTGTTTCATTTTATTTAGTTTTCCCTGTCCTTACATCGCGAATTAGTTCCGGTTTTATAGGTTTAGGTATTGAAGTTTGAGTAGCAACCGGCAGCCGAATATTAAGCGATCTATGTATAATAAAAAATATCTATCTATGTAATGTATTGTATTAAGTATATCAGTTATCTAGTACCCATAACACAAGCTCTGCTTAGCTTGGGGCTAGATAATGTTGTGTGAAATGTCCAGCATTTATTTATTTAACTGCGCAGGAGAATAATCTTCACCGGTACCAGGGTGTACCTACCTATTTCTAAAGTTAGGCAATGCCAGCCGTGTGCTCCGGATTATTGACAGTGTTTTTTTTAATACGCGTTTTAATCGTTTTTATACTGATTGTTATGTTCTGAATTTACAGAAGGGGCAAAACGAATTGAAGATCCGCTTTGCTTCCCCAGTGGAGGCTGCAAAGATACGCTCCGACAAGTATTTCACCGCCCCAGCGTGCGTCCCGGATGAGTACCACGGAGAGTGTCACGCGAACCAGCTGAGGAAAATGCAGGCTTCATTCAGCTGGGATTGGGGGCCAGCCTTCCCTTCCGTTGGACTTTGGTAAGGAGACTCTTGTATAATAGTGTAGTAATAGTAGTCTACGATTTAAGACGATACTCCTTGAAAAAATTTACCACGCTAACTCCGCCCATGAGCCCCGTTTTAGAAAGCGATAGCGTTATTACTCACTTGAGCCCGAAAAGAGATGCGGATATAGATTCTGTCCCGCCCAGAAGCACTCAGAAGTAAATGACGTAAACGACATGTGATAAAACTTCGTTTTGCTTAAAAAGTAGCAAATATAAAATAAATCATCTATTTTGTTACGTGCTGTGATTTTCTACCAAATTGTATAAAAATGTACCGTCAATATCATCTAGATTCGAAGGATGGACGTAAAAAAGGTTTTAGGAGGGCCGGTTTCAAAAAATAAATCTATCGAGAAAAGTTTTACCAATCGTGTTTCTGATCTATGATTTCGTTAGATTACATCCTCAAATAATCACTGTATAAACATCAAGTTTGTAACTTTTATCTTTACTGATTGAGAATGTAACGAAGTAACTCCAAAGTCAAGGAGGCTCGTCTGAAGTCTGGCAAACATACTCTCCGACAAATTACCAACCCTGCGTGCGTCTCAATTTCAAGCGTCACACGAACTAGTCAACTAAGATGCTTCTTTCAGTTAGGACTGGGGGCGTGAGCTCTTTTTTAGGGTTCTGAACCTAAATAAAGGAATCCATCAAGGAAACCTTAGGTAAAGTTTCGCCATATTCGTCTGTTTGATACTTAAAAACCTTAAAACCGACGACGATAGCATCGAAGGTGTTTATACATTATGTAACTTATATACAGCGTGTAAGAGGACGGCTGCCGAATACTGAAGGTACCGGTAAAGCTACTTATATCATAGCTACATAAAATAGCTTTCGCCTGAGAGGTGATTCATACCGGAGAAAACTTTTTTTTTTGTTTCATATCGTATTTGTCAGTCAGCAATGTACACATTTATTCCGGCCGCGAGAGTTCAACGCTTCCGGTCAGCTGATCGACCCGTAGCGCCAATATTTTTTATATGGTTTTCATTGCTTTTTTTTTATGTTTTTATTTATTAACGTGTTATTAATGATGGAAATTAGGTTTTTGTATTCATTTAACGATATTTTATGGATATTTATAAAGAAAACACGAAAAAAGCGGCCCAAAAGTGAGCATTTTTTTTTCGTGTTTTTTCAGCTAAATATTTTAAGAATCATGGTCTGAATGCACTGTTTCAGTTTTCGGGAGTATTCTTTTTACGCCCTGTATAAGTGGATGTCTGGCTGCTGCTGATGATGATGATGATACAGTCAGATTCAGTACTATTCGAATTCTCGAAATTTACCTTAGAATTAAATCTGTTCCAACTTACATCTTTGCAGGAGACCAGCTTACATATCGTTTTACAACGGTGCAATAATAAGATCAGTGACCACTCACATTACGAAGGTAGACCAACATTGGGATGTCCGAATCAGGTCGCATTTAGAGTCGAGCCTTCTTAAGAAGCATATCAAAGGTTACTTGTCCGCTACGCTCACAGTTGACGAAAACCAGTCGATCAAAGTAGAGAGGGAACTTGAAATAGAGGCGAGGAATGATGGCAGTGCTGAGGCAGATTTGAATATGACCATCAGTGAGGTAAGTTCATTAGATATTGTACTCGAGCTTGCTCATGGACGGAATGGAGCTATTTAAAGCGTCATGGCGAAACCATGACCTACGCCTGCGAAACTACATAATTCGAATATCCATGGATGGTACGAGAATAGTTTAGTAAATTCCCATCATGACATTTTTTACAAAACTAGGTGGAAAAATAAAATTATTTTTTGAAAATATCGATCGGCCCCTTTAAAAACAGCCCGTCAATTGCTCGGTTGGAACATTTAACATTGATATCCTATGCCTCATCTCAAGAAAACTATAAAAGTGGCAGAATGGAAATGCTCTCTGCAAACCAGATAGATTTTTCAAAAAAACATTTAATTTTTTCTTTGATGGTGTGTGTGTGTACATAAATACGATCTACTTCCATTGAAACCTTCAGCATAATGATACAATAAATGAGCGGGCCACAGAATAGTTTGTAGTTATTACTTCGTAGCGTAGTGATCGTTGAGGCACTGATTTTCGGGACACTGATTATGCGTCCTATATATTTATACATATTACTTAGGGGAGAGGCCTCGTCCAGCAGTGGACTTGAAACATGATGATGCTGACGATGATGATATTAACTATTTCATCATGGTAATTTTATCATATAGCAAAAAAAAAAAGTTTATTGGAGTTTAACAATATAATTTCGATTCTAGAACGTGGTTAGCCTTTGGTGGCCAAATGGATACGGCGAGCAGCCTCTGTACAACTTGGACGTGTATTTCCTGTGTCTGTCCCCAAAAGGCAACATAGATCAGGCTTCATCCGAAAATAAGCAAATAGGATTTAGGACTATTGAAGTTGTTGAAAAGAACGCATCGTCAGTTCTCGGTGAGTGAATAAAACAAACAAAATAAAAGTAATTCAACAAACACGTAATTACTATAGGTCGCGCAACGAGTTATGAGCGCTCGGTGAAAAAGGTGGGGTTGATTGCGCATGTGTCCTCTCTCTCTCTCCCGCCGCGCCTCTCTATACAGACCCAAAAAATGACTACTGCGCATTGAAGGTCAGCGCTCATAACTCGTTGCGCGACCTATACAAATTACGTGTTTGTCGAATTGTCAACATAATTCAATAAAGAACACAATATAAAACTTGAGACACACACTTGAGCATGAGACTTATCATCTTTATGTCTCAGAATGACGGGTGCAGTGCAATGCCAAGGGACCTTATAGGGACGTCCTAGGTGGACGTGACCAAAAAGGGATTAGATTTGTAATGGTCTGGGGTCACCAGGTCAATGCCAGGCCAATGGTCTGGGCTTTCATCAGAAGCCCAATTCTCGTAATTATAAAACATTCAATACACAGTATTCTCAGAATAATGGTATAATCTCATCTCAGTCAACTGACACGTCTGTCACTGCGAGTGGTAGACGTAGTAACTATTACGTTATCTTTCTCGCTCTAACAAACGCCTTCCTGAGCGACAGAAAGGTTGATGATTAATCGAAAGTTGACTGACATGAGATTATATTATGAATTGAATTGAAATTAAGAATTGGGCCAAATGCCCATAAGCACCGTCGCACATAGATAAAAAAAACTTGGAACTAGGGCGACTATTCGTATTACTACTGTTATTTATAGAATAAAGTGCTTACCCTGAATTGGGTTTCAGATGTTGTTGTGATGTTGCAGGTAACACAACAGCTAGCAAAGGGCTAACGTTTTACTTCAAAATCAACGGCTACGCTCTCTTCATGAAGGGTTCCAATTGGATACCATCCCAAATCCTGCCCGAAAAAGGGGTTGAAAAACAAATAGGTAACATGTTAATATTATAAACATTTGAAAACCCTTAACTATTTTCAGTGTCCCATTCAAATTGGAAAAATGAAATAGGTACCTACTTATGGAAACACATCGTTGCACATCGTTGCAACCTAGATCCTTTTCATCTAAGTCACAAAACCTTATTAATACTATTTAAAAATGGAAATGGCAAAAGTCTGGTTTTTAGTAGTCCTCGGGTGTAATTGATCGCTTACAGTCAATGTAAAACAATATACTGTTCCATTTTCATCAAATTATTTGTGTAACAAACATAGGAATTATTATCTATTTCAGTTGAAAACCTTCTAAACTCAGCCAAAGACGCACACATGGCCATGCTCCGCGTATGGGGCGGCGGTGTTTACGAATCCGACTACTTCTACAATAGATGCGACCAATTAGGAATCTTGATCTGGCAGGACTTCATGTTTGCGTGCTCTATGTATCCCACTGACCCAGAATATTTGGAGTAAGTTTATACGTAGGTATTGATGGCTTTCGGACTGCAAATACTTGTCTTTAGACCAAATAAATATAGCTCTTACTGACCGACAATGTCACAACATAACAGCGCACCGGAATGGCGAGGCCTTGCCCAACAGTGGAACAACACGGGCTTACATCATTATCATCAGTAACTTTATAAATAACCAGAGGAGATCTACTGGAAATAGGTCTGCTACAAAGAAGGCAAAGGTTAGAGCCACTTCTATTCAATTACTTTTCTACCTGCGACCCGCTTAAAACTTTGCAAAGAAAAAAATAGCAATGTCTTAATAAGATACAGTGCATGTACCGATTACCCATGATATTGTAACGATCGCAGGTCGGTGGTTAGAGGTGGTTCTAGGCGTTTGCTGTGGCACTCTATTGGGGAAGCATATGTCCAGCAGTGAACATCTATGGATTAGACAAATGTCTCATGGTTTCAGATCAGTGAAAACAGAGATAGAACACAACGTGATACGTCTCCAGCACCACCCTTCAATCGCGGTCTGGGCCGGCAACAACGAGAATGAAGTCGCCCTCCGAGGCAATTGGTACAAAACCCAGCCACAATTCAACCGATACAAGGACGAATACATCAAACTCTACGTCAACACTATTAAACCTATCGTTGAGTCTTTAGACCCTGGCAGACGATACCTAGTCTCGAGTCCTTCAAATGGCCTGGAATCTGAGAAAGAAGGGTACATAGCAGAAAACCCTTATGACTCTCATTACGGAGACACGCATTACTACAACTACTTCGGTGATAACTGGGACCAGAACATCTATCCTCCAACACGATTTGCGTCTGAATACGGCTTCCAGTCGCTACCAACGTTGGCGGCTATGAAAACAGCGACTCAAGACGAGAAAGACTTTAGCATTGATAGTGATTATTCGAAACACAGGCAGCATAGCCCGAATGGCTATAATTACATAGAGGATCAATTACTGAAGCATTTTGATTTAGATAGGAACGACTCCAAGCATTTTGAGAAGTTTGTGTTTTATAGTCAGGTAAGTTCACACATTTGATTTTCTTAAAACTAGGAACCTTTAGTTTTCCTTATTGGAAATGGCACCCTCGTGCTCGATGAAGGAAAATTCACAATTCCCAAGAGACAAAGAATCGATTAAATATTAATATTTAACAGAGACCAATTGAATAATTTAAACCAGTTCCACATTAATTAAAGTTTGACCTCAATTAATTGATGTGTAACAGGTTTTTAAACCAAGTAGAGATTGAATATTTTTTTCTTGAATCATTAATTAGCTATAATAAATTAGTGAGTAATTTTTTCAACGCCATCGACTCCTTTGTTTCATTGAATGACAATTTTTTGTTGAAAACTGACCTACTGAGTTTTGTAGTGTTGAGTTTAGTTCTTGAATACGGGCTTTCTTTTTTGAACAGTTTGTAAGTTGTTGAACTAACTAATACTTGACATGTGTTCCTCTAAGATAGGTGTTGGTAAATCAGGCATAAGAATAAAAACCAACCCGATCTAATATTCGCATACCCATTTTGTAGATATCACAAGCGATGGCGATGAAAGCCGAGTCGGAGTACTACAGGCAAAGTCAAGCTGATTGGTACACGATGGGAGCTCTGTACTGGCAGCTGAACGATGTGTGGCAAGCACCATCTTGGTCTAGTATTGGTAAATTATCATTTAGCAACAAGCTATCCGCAAAAAGCATCCGAAATTACACATAACATAACACCCAACAGTCAATACGTAGTCTTGATCTCACACTAAGACTGCCTGTGTCTTGTGTGTGAACAAATATTTGCAGATCAAACAAACATTTGTCCCGCAGCGGGAATCGTACCCGCGACCTCTTGCATCTCAGCCGGCTACTCGCTCGCCACGCCACAGAGGTCGTCAAACGATAGTCATCAGCATCAACTGCCGAAAGAAGTCCACATTATACAATATAATATATACAAACAATAAATAAATGCTGTCTAGTAAAAACTAGGCAGAGAAATCTCAGACTTCAGTTAAAAAAAGTATCAACTTTCCAGAATTCACGGGCAACTGGAAGATGCTGCACTACTTCGCAATGAACTTTTTCGCGCCCGTTCTTGTCTCTCCACGTTTAC
The DNA here is from genome assembly GCA_951392215.1 of Epirrita christyi. NCBI lineage: Eukaryota > Metazoa > Arthropoda > Insecta > Lepidoptera > Geometridae > Epirrita > Epirrita christyi. The sequence continues at coordinate 9,659,068 of OX595852.1, forward strand.
TTCTCACTGGCGAAATCGAAGTGTACCTTCTGAACGATCGCTTCGTCCCTATTATCAACGCTGACATCATTGTAGACGTTTACAACTGGACTAGTCTTATACCCATCAAGACTAAAACTTATACAGCAAATGCAGACCCTCTGAGCTCAACGAAACAAGACATAGAAGTGGATTTGTGGGAAAATTATGACGAGGAAGAAGTGTTTTTGAAGTTTACGTTGAAGGCAGAAGGGGTTCCGTCATGCCCCTTTAATTTCGTGTTCCCGAAACCTTTTAAATCTATCAAGGGATATAAGGAGCCAAAGGTTGAGGTGAGAATTTGATATTATCTAGTGGGTAAAAACTAAGCGCACTAAGCGGACGAAACGTAGACACATCCGCTCAGGTGTCCAAAAAATGTGTCCGTTAATCCGAATTAAAAATGTTATATACAGGGTGTAAAAGGACAGCTCCCGAATACTGAAGGTACCGGTAAAGCTACCTATATCATAGCTATATAAAATAGCGCGAGTTCAACGCTCCCGGTCAGCTGAGCGACAATATTTCTTAGGTGGTTTTCATAGTCTTTTTTTAAGTTTTTATATAGGGGTTTTTTGCTGATGAAAATTACGTTTTTGTGTTCCTTTTATGATGTTTTATTGATATTTCAAGAAAACACGAAAAAAGCGGCCCATAAGTGAGCATGTTTTTTTCGCTTTTTCTCAGCTTATACAGGGAGTGTTTAGACTACTCCCGAAAACTGAAACAGTGCATTCAGACCATGATTCTGAAAATATTTAAGGTGAAAAAACACGAAAAAAAAAATGCTCACTTTTGGGGCGCTTTTTTCGTGTTTTCTTTATAAACATCCATAAAACATTATAATAGGAACATAAAAACCTAATTTCCACCATTAAAAACACGTTTATAAATAAAAACGTCAAAAAAAGCAATGAAAACCACCTAAGAAATAAACGCGCTGCGAGTCAATCAGCTGACCGGGAGCGTTGAACTCGCACGGCCGGCCGGCCGGCCGGTGCGCTCTATGAATTCGCCGCCATAGAAGAAATCATACATAGGCCATACTACGCGCCGCGACAAGCGCACAGTGGTGCCTTGGTACCTACCTAGGCTTGGTTGGTAGGCACTAGGCACCTACATGCCTACGTGAAGGAATACCTACTCGTGCATCATTTCGCTATACCATTTTAACTAATAACTAATTAGTGCTAACGCTAACGTGGGGACGAACGCTACTAAAACCTTCCCGTTTGCCCCTTCGGGGACGAGCGGGAATAACCCGTGCTAACCGTCTTTATAAAGATAATCAAAATTTACTTACCTTTGATTTAAATCTTTGGGTAGGTATGGTATTGTAAACAATGACACAATGAAACAAATTATTTATTTTAACAATACACCGATTACTTACGAAAAAGGTGTCAAATTAAATAAATAGGTAATTGTAATTGACGGGTGGCGCGGCGCGGCGGCGGCGCGCGGCGTGGCGGTGTCCTTGGACGCGCGTAAAGCACCGCCGGCCTGAGCCGATAGACAAAAGGACAATGCGCAGGTTTAAAAAACGCAAAAAAAGAGGGAAAGAAAAAGAAAAAACGCGCGGCGTTCGTCGGTCGGTTAAGTTATCTCCATACATTAGTTAGTAGACAAACTTTCACACAAACGAAAGCGATTGCCTCTTTCTTCTAACATTTTCATTAGTTTAGAGTCTAACTAGTGAAAATAAGAGAACCGGTTTTACGGGGATGGAAGGGACGGCACGTATTGTTCGTAAATAGCTTATGTCATATCCATACTTAAATTAGCGTTTTGCGATACACTTGTCTAGGCTAAACTACCAACTCGCACGTCGGTTTTTGTCAAAGGGGTTTCGGCTTTTCTTTGATTTGTGCAATTTTTACACTTTTCGTTCAGTATGAATCGGATCGCGCTGGGCCCTGCAGGCAAATTTCGGTAATTTTTGATGGTCCAGTTTTTTGAGAAAGAGTTACGCGTTTGTTGTTTTGTGTTTGTTCATGTGCTCTCCAGTTAAACTGTTTTTGTGTCATGTTTAGTTTGTTGAGTTTTCTACTTGTGTTTTCGGTAGTGTACCTAAGTACAAAAAAATACTACTAATAGTAAGTTGAACAAAAATTCGTTCAGTGCTAGTTACACGCGTCCACGTTCAGCGGACTTGACCCCCTGGACTTTTTCCTGTGGGGTCAGGTGAAAGAAGTGTTCGACCGCGAGAGCGACACGGCTGAGGTAATGAAGGCACGCATCTCTTCTGTATTTGCTGAACTGAACATGAGGAGTGCCGGAACGGGTGGTTCATTAGTACACCATAAGGCGTGCTCAGCTGTGTCTAGCTGGCAGAAGCGGTGCTCAGTTCACGCCCTATCTTATTCAAACTAGGCGACAAAACTAGGTGAGCAACTTAGCTGTTCATAATTGTATGAATGGTTATACTTAACTAAGTAGGTTTAAGTACCTACATAATTAAATTTACCAAATGTGGTACCTAACTTGAATCAGTAATTGTGTCAATTTTACTGGGATTGTATTTGTGAAGTGTATGTTTATTATTGGGCTAGCTATGTAAATAACTACGGTCACAATCTTTTCATTTGTTTTGAAACCGTTAAAAATAGTTAACTAGGTAGGTAGGTAGGTAGGTAGGTAGGAAGGAACATACATACATGATAGCTACGAGTACCTAACTACAAGTCCATCGAGAGGACGGCCTTCCTATACCGCGCGCTGGCCGATACGACAGCAATGTATGCGTATATTGCTGGCTGTCAAATACGAGGCGAAACGAAAAAAAAGGTTTTCTCCGATATAAATCACCTCTCAGGCGAAAGCTATTTTATATAGCTATGGCATAGGTAGCTTTACTGGTACCTTCAGTATTCTGGAGCTGTCCTTTTACACCCTGTATATTTTCAGAATGATGGTCTAAGTGCACTTTTTCAGTTTTCGGGAGTAGTCTTTTTACACCCGTTATAACTAGTGGAAAGCGCCCGCGATTTCTTCAGCATAGTTTTTTTTCTTAGAAACTTTACCACTCTTTTTTTGCACCCTCTTAGGGGATGAATTTCGAAAATTCCTTTCTTAGTGCACCAGAACAAAAGAGCAATGTTTCCTCCAAATTTCAGCTCACCGTTTAGGCTGTGCGTTGTTAGTCAGTGAGTGAGTCAGTCAGTCACGCAATGATTTTACAATATATTGATTGATAGAGCCGCATTTTAATAAAAACAAGTAATCTATAGTTTATAAGCAACGTACGTTATCTTATTTCAGTTTTCCGTATCGCTGTGTCCGCAACAAGGGAAGGATGGAACAGAATTTTACATTGACATCAAAACGGATTCCATCGTGCTATTTCTCTGGTTCGAAACGACATTCAGCCACGGCTACTTTCAAGAAAATGGTCTGATTATAACACAACCAATTACTAGAACAAAGTACGTCACACAGATATACCTAAATGCTCAGGAGTTGCAGAAATCTATAACGATTCAGTATTATGTGCAGTAGTGAAGTGTTATCTCACATTAGTTTAAGATATTAAGTTTCATAGTTTATGGTTAGATGAATCTGTATTTTGAAGTTATAGTCTATCATTAATCTAAGGCCGAGATAAATAGACGTTACTTAGCACGTACTAATGCTCAGAACCGTCCCTGTCACTGTCACACAAATGATAAAACACGCATGCTAGAGAGTGACAGGGATTATGCCAAGCATTAGTACGTGCCACGTAACGACTATTTATCTCGATTATTATTAGTAGCGTACTTATATACCAACTATTTTATTATGTAAATGTGCCATACAGTAAATAAAACATATTCAGTACAAAAGCAAAATATATTAATGTATTTCGTTTTCTTAATGCGTACCTATAAGTGTGCTTATAACAAACTTATTACAATAACTGCAATATAATATTATACAATAAATCAATAATTATCTTTGGACGACAATTCTGAAACTGGTAAGGGCTCTTTATGTATTTACTAAGTACTCATTTAACAAAAGAATGCAGCGTTCTCGCAGAATTAGGTAACATGTAGTAAATAAGTGACTAATTTCCATCACTCATGCTCTGAAAGTAGGTTCTAGTGAACTCGAAAGCTGTATTGTTATCGAGGCTATGCCGGCCCTAGGGCCGTAAATTTGATAATCGAACGACACTCATGATGTTACAATCTCCTTACCAAATACTCATCTAGCTAGGAGTTTTTTAAACTTCGTACTTCGTATCTTGCAAAAACAGTTGCATAGTAATGCGCAATGGTACAAGATAGTTATGAGTTTAAATATTTTTTTTAACTGGGATTATATAAGCTAAATATAGTTAATAGAATAACAAGAAGAAACATTAACAAAAATAATTTAAACACACAACACGCAATAAATAAATAAAGTACAAATTATACCTTACGATGCATTGGAAAAGAAGACTTGATAAGTAATTTCTCGTAATTTTTCTTAATACACACACTTAGCACACACGTTTAGCGGACAACCTTCAAAGGAAGTATCTATAACTTAAAGCAGTATTAATGTGGTATACAGCAGAATTTCTCCAAAACTGAGCAATTACTTTTAAAATAATTTATTTACCAAAAGGCTCGTAAGGTTGATTTCAGCTGAGATTCGTCCGCTACGTGTGCATTATATTTCATCACATCACATTTAGCTTTCGCGAACGTTTATTTTCAGTATAAACATTCATAAGTGCAAAAATTTTAACATTTTAGACATTTAGACGAATATGTAATTGTTTCTACAACGAAGACAAACAATAAGCACCATTAATTTCTTTCGAAGATAAAACTAACTACCTACTTATATGTATAAATTTGACACATCCCACGAATCCCACCGTCTAATCTCTTCCAACGATTTCGATAAAATTCCCAGAATAGGGGATTTTTGGGATGACAAAACCATCTATCTCAGTCCCCACAGCTAGGAAAAATTCTAGTTACCCAGAAATATTTCGTCGCTTAAGTTATAGCTTGGATAGAACAATCTACTGAACTATCTGGTTAGGTATCAATGTTCATAGATTTTAAATTCAAACAATAATGCTATAATAACAGCTATTTATTAATCTAATAATGTCGTCTTCATTCAAAGCAACTTTATAACTTTTGTGAGTATGATGCTTTGAAGATCATCTCAATGTCATACACAGTCTTCTACGACAGTAACGCGCCTCGGCAACTTTCATTCGTGACTGTTTGTCACTTTTTCACTCACTTGCAATATATGCATATTTCTGTTTCGAAAAGACGAAGATTGCCGAAGCGCATAACTTTTTTAGTAGTACTGTTGTTAAACCTACAACGGAAGCATTTGTTAATATATTTTGGCGTTAGAGAATAAGCATCAACATTGTCCATCGCAAAAATGCAAAGCTACTAAATTAACTTAATTGGCATGCCAATATGAACTTTTTAACCGACTTTAAATAGAAAGAGGTTATCAATAGGTCAGCTACATTGCTTTATAATTTCCATCGTAGAAATCTTACAGAGAAAAAAAAGGTACTGAAAAAGTACTTTTTCGATTTGAATAAAATTTTCATGGGGCTAACTAACTATAAAATAACAAGCTTTTGTTCCTGACTAAAGTTAGTAAAGTTATTCTTCCTAAGGGCATGTTCAGATGACAAGCGCTCAGTGTTCACATGACAAGCGCTTGTTAGGCGTTGAACGCGCGTTGCCGCGCGGCCATGGTTCAGTTCAGTCAAGTTCTACATTTGTCGAAGATGATACTGATACTGATGAACCATAAAATACGTCTATCCGCGTCGAAAGCGCGCGCTCAACAGAACGGTAAGGCGAGTACACATTAGGCGTTTTGAAGCGCGCGCTTTGGTAACGCGCGTTTTGAGAACCAGTAGTTCTTATCTAGGTGTACACACGCAAGCGCGCGTTTCTGATCAAGCGCGCGTCGAACGCGCGCTTTGAGATTTTCGTTCAAACGCGCGTTGGGAGGGCGTCAGCCGCGCGCTTCGAGATACATGGGCCGCCATTTTGTTGTACATTTGAACGCGCGCTTTCGTGTAGAGTGGACGCAATTCACCAAAATGGATCACCAGTAATATCCGCTTTTATAACATGGAGTAAGTCATCAAAGGATTTTATGGACATTCTAAAATAATTTAAAAACTTAGGTTCATACTGTCTTAATTTGGGATACAATGTTATAAACATTCCATGCGTCAGTCTATCTCGTAGTATTGGGTGCACCCAAAATTCTCTTTGTCTCTGCCGTCGTCTTCTGTAGCGACGGTATAGAAGCCACACACAAGCAATCACTTCGACGTCCATTTCCGAACTGAGCCGAGTATGGACGCCCTACTAACGCTCGTAAAACGCCGTGCTAAGCGCGCTGTATGTACGCTACCAACGCCGAGCGCCTAATGTGTACTCGCCTTATCTTAATTCTGAGTACCTAATGGGCAAAGGCCTCCTAGCCCTCTCAGGGAAGTATTCCCCTTGCTCTTAGACCATCTCTTGTGTACCAGTTAGTTAATCTTTTGCTTAAGTTTTCGTGTTCGCTGCGAATCATATGTCCCGTCTAACGCCATTTTTAACCCCCTCGACGCAAAAAAAGGGGCGTTATAAGTTTGACGTGTGTATCTGTGTGTCTGGCATCGTAGCTCCTAAACGGATGAACCGATTTTGATGTAGTTTTTTTTGTTAGAAAGTTGACCTGATCGAGAGTGTTCTTAGATATTTATGTTTGTTTGTTGTTTGTCTATTTTTGTTTACCAATTCTCTGACTAACTCATTCAATCGTATCAGCCATCAGGAGTAAGTGAAGTACATCCATCAGTAAAAAATACATAGTCAATGATTGGTATCCTCTTTCTTTTAAATCGGTTAACAACTGTTACAGTTTATTAATAGTTCGTGTAGCAAGACTAGATAATAAGTTACACGTAAAATTTTTGGTTTTTTAATTTAAAAACCTTGTGATTTCAGAGTAATTACTAGCAAGCCACAGAGCACGAATAAGAGTTTTTGACTAAAACTAAAAGAAAGTAAGTAGTTTTAAGTGTGTAGTTGTGTACGTTTACTTAAGTTCATTGTTATTGGTTTTTAGAGTGTTTAATGTTTCTGTAGCTGAAAATTCAGCCTGGACTGTTGCAGTTAGCACATTTTTATATAGCACAAGGTCGCGAAATAGATCCCCACCCGGTCGGAAATTATTGATTATAAAACCTTACTAATGTCCGTCTCTTTCTTTTGTACCGGACGCAATGTTTTATCTCTGTCTATGAATTCCATTAAAAGAGGGTGTTCACGGATTATACTTCAACTATAGCTTGCATGTATTATTCTGAGGTCACAAATATCTCCCCTTACATATAAAACCTACTAATTTAAGTTATACTTAAAATTAGCCCTGTCACTGTTTACCAATATACAGTTGTGAGAGATAGCAATACCTCTATAGGACCACGCGGCCGAATTCGCCCGTAATGAAAGTACTGTCAAGAACTACGTGTCCCGTGACAGCTCCCATGTTTTCATTTATGACCCTATTTGTTTAACACTAAGGCTTTTAAATAATATAGTATAATAATATAAAATATATATAAAAGGGTTTTTATGTAAAGGCGCGCGGGTCCAGTAAAGGTTATGCATTAAGCTTTTGACAAACTTTTATATGTAAGGTTTAAAAACTGAACCAATGGTGTAACCCCCCTTTCTCCCCTACTCGATGGACCGATGACATCCTACCGATCGCAGAACCAGTGGATGGAGGCGGCTCAAGCCCGTTTGGTGCGGGACCTATGCCCATATATAAACGTCCAGCGGCTCTTAGCATAAAACATTACTTAAAATACCCGTTTTTATATAAGTGGTATTGATGCTTGTTAATTTCCATGCAAGACGTTCACAGATAAGCACCGAGCCTGTAAAGAAACATCCATAGATTATAAAGATTCTGAAAGATTATGGCAACATTGACAAAATAACAACATACCAAACATGCGTCATCTCCAACCATGCATAGTGTAGAGTTCCGAAGTTTACTCAAACCAAGACTAGATGTCACCACTAGTAGATTTAAACGCGCTATCGGTTTTAATGGCTGGAGAACTTTTGTAAGGGACCCCTATTGGGATTTGATATTGTATTAGGGTTCATGCCCCATCAACAAATGATCTGTTTTTTTTTAACTGGCTACCTCTTACGGTTGCCGAGATGTACCACTGTGACAGAATACAGACAGACAGACAGACGGACGGACAGCGTTAGTAATAGGGTCCTGGGGGGTATTGCTTATCAAACTGGTAATCGCTTTTGATTTCAATTTTGCAGTACATTGCGCCGCGCGTTTTAGCTTCTTTTCCAAAAGCAGAAATATTCGAAACATAAAGCGCAATGTACACTTAAATCGTATTCAAAAGCGATTACCAGTTTGATAGACAATACGGGGGCCGTTCGACACCCATTGGGTACGAAATTAAAAAATGCAACATAAAAACCATGCAAGTATTTCTACAACATAAATATCAAGCAATATATCCATGCAGACAGGCATTACTATATAAATGTGTTGAAATACAGTGATGTTTACTTACAACTGTGCAACAAACTTTGTTTATACAACATAGGCTCACAAGAATCCGAAAGATTGCGCAAATAAAATATGTACTCTATAATAAACTTTAACGTGATTCAATAAAGCTGAATATCCTTCGTTCTACAAATGACTTCACTGAACAGCCCCTTTATTGGCTAACGAACTGATAATAGCTTTCGATTCCGATTTTACAGTACATTGCGCTTTATGTTTTGAATGTTTCTGCTCGTGACAGTAAGGCGGCGCAATGTAATGCGAAATCGTAATTGAAAGCGATCACCAGTTCGTTAGACAATACTGAGGCAGGACTTCGTGCAGTAACCAATGAGGAGTGACCTTTACATTATACACACCTTACGGTAAAAAACATCCGAATAACGACCTATATAAAGAAAATATTTATAAAACATTAAGTACTAGTATAGAAATTTTACAAAATAATTCACCATGAGTATATTTACAGGCGTATTTAATGCGATTGTAGACACACTTTGGATTCATACCAAAATTTCCAATTTATATAATTCACTGACATAAAGAGCTTATGTCTCTCAATAAGCATGTTGAAGTGGCAATGGGTAGGCCATATAGCTCGCTGTACGTCTAGTACGGGTTTTGATAGTTTTCGAAAACTATATGAAGTTTCGTTTCCTTCCATACATTTACTGACAGCGTCCTTAGTTTTCTTCGCGTTTTCGCTAGGGGCGCTGCAAGTAAATGTATGGAAGGAAACAAAACTTCATATAGTTTCGTAAACTATCAAAACCTGTACTAAGCCCCCAGAACCGATAATCGCTGAGAAGAAAGGTTCTCAAGGCAATTACAAGCCGGACCACCACTCAGATCGATGACATTATAACGGTCGCATGAAATCGGTGAATGGAGGCGGCTCAAGACCGTCTGTCATGGCAGGCCTATGTCCAGCAGTGGTTGTCAATCTGATGATGATGAAAGTGAAGAATTGTAATAATTTATCACAGTGTGTCTTCATTCGCAATATTCGTACAACTCCAACCAAAACAAACACCCAAAATCATGAAACGTCTTCAAAACTCCATCGTTTTTGGTTCTTCAAATCAAAGCAAAGAGAATCATTGACAAGCATTATTAGACTGTGCGGAAATAAAATAGGCGTGGGACATGCCGATGTAATACTGCTTTGATAACGGTTTTGTGTTCTTAGACACTTATTCATAATCATTTTTGTAACCTATTCTAGTTAAAATAGCTTTTGTTTTGTTCTCTCTGATGTAAAATGGTATACGTCAAAACAAGACAAAAGCTATTTTAACTAAAATAGGTTTAAAAATTGATTATGAATAAGGGGGTGACCCTCTTATTAATAAACAATTTTTAAACCTTTGATAGCTAGAACCGATATCAGAGAGAACAAAACAAAAGCTATTTTATCTAGAATAAGTTTATAAAATGATTGTGAATAAGGGGGTCTGCCTCGTTATTATAGCTCGAGCACAAGATTCATACTATAATGAATAAGTAAATAGTACAAATCTTGGGTTGGGTTGATTTTAATGCTAGTTCTGTTTTCCGCCGCGCCTTTTCTATTTCCGCACAGACTCATTAGACTTAATTTAATACACAGCTCAATCCCATCATTGCAAAATCTAGACCCAAACAGCAGTTTCAAACTTTTCGCACACAAAATATGGTTCAAAATAGAATCTATCAAAACCTCAAATTTACTATTTACCTGACTCGTGAATGCAAAGCGGCGCGTTCCTCGGAGGGCGTGTCGCGCAGGAACGCGGAGGAGAGATTCAACACGACCATGATACAGCACAAAAGCAGAGGGCCAAGGATGGCACCCTCCGGCCCGAGGTAGAATATACCGCCCGCTATGGCTAAACCCGTCACGTACGGATGGCCGCCGCTACAAGGACGAAAATGAGAAATAAGTTTATAAAATCATCATAATCATCATCATTAGCAGCGTTTAGGGCCGGTTTCCACCGGGGAGGAGAGGAGAAGAGAAGAGATCAAAGCTGGCAGGTTATTGGCAGGCAGGCTTGACAGGTAAAAACGAAAAGGAAATAACGAAATCAGATCGGTTTATTCAAACACATCTCCTCTGGTCTCCTCTCCTCTCCGCCCCGGTGGAAACCGGCACTTAAGACGTCCATTGCTGGACGAGGCCTCCCCCATATAATACAAGGGGGGGAATTGCTACAATCACCATGCGGCAGGCTGTAATCCCTTAGTCGGCTTTGACATCCACGGGAGGAGACAACACAGACACATATTTAGTCCAGAACCCGTATCCTTGGTATATCTCTTGTTTTGGCAATAAATAAATTAATAAAAACATTTAGCTCTTTTCTTTTTGTTTATTTTTGCATTCAAATAACTCACTCTTTAATCTCGGCGTAAACTGCTGCGTCCAGAAAAGCAATAGGGGCGGCTTGAGCTATGGGCAGCATTATAGCCGCCATCGGCCTGCCTTGAAGCCATACGTCCAGAGCCGCGGGTAAGCCCGCTAGGTACGGGCCTAGGAACGGAGCCGCGCCTAGCACTGCTGCTAATACTGAAATGAATTAGTAAAATCTTATAAAACCAAAAACATTCAAAAATATACGAATCAACTTGTCGAAAATCTATACGGTCTCATAATAAAAGATGCCAAAATGGGCCTACCAAACTAGGCTTAAATATTGAAATTTGGTCTAAACGACTATAATGGTTTGTTTTTCAAAATCAACTCTTGCACTACTACACAAATTTTCAAAGTGTCAAACTGACGGAGCCTGTATGAAAGTGTCACATCACAATCAAGATGTTGAAATAGGAAAACCAATAAACCAATTTTTTTTTTCGAGGTGGCAATCTCTGCTTTTTCTCAAGCCAGGCAGCACCTAGTTTAGCAGTGGTCTACAAATTTACAGTTAATTGCTTGTTGGAGGTTAGAATTTCGACATCTCGATTGTGACGTGACACTTTCATCCAAGATCCGTCAATTTGGCACCTTGGAGATTTGTGTAGTAGCGCGAGAATTGATATCGGAAAACAAATTATCTGCTTTTGTATTAAAGTCGTTTATACCAAAGGTCGATATTTAAGCCTACTGGTAGGCCTGGTCTAAACTCTGGTTTATACCATCTTTCGTAATGAGACCGATAATGTTTACCTCTCGAAGGGTCTTCAAGTCCCGAGTTTCCTCATACGAAAAAGAGTTGGTGTCAAAAGGTATGAAATAGTTCGAGAAACTTCCTTAGAAAATGTTTTTGTATGTTTACAGGTATACCAAAATGACCTGAGATAAACTGAGTTGATGTCGTAACTCCGCAAGTCAATGAAACAATAAAATAGGAAACTGATAACATTTTAATATAACAGATACAAATGAGTAAACATTCATGTTTTCTTTTTATTATCGTTTTGCCTCGGAGGCCTCAGTTGAGCGTATACATATTTGTAGAAATCTAGTGCTTTCTGTCGATCGTAAGCCGCGTTGTTACGACACTGAGGCCCTACACAGCGGTTGATGTACTCCTCTCTAGGTGGGGTATTAGAATCTTCTGGTTCCTTCTTAGATGTGCCGGTACTTCTTAAAGTCTCAACGAAATCTTTCGTCGAATCAAACACGAATTTGATAGGTATCCGGTTAGTCATGTTCATGTTGCTATCTCTCAGCAAATCGTCTTTATTGACCGCTGTCATCGCTGCTACGCCGTTTGGGGAATTAGCTGGTCGGATTAGGTAGAAAGTAGGAGCTGGTTCCGTGACGTCCTCATACGAGGTCACCTCACTGGCGTGTCTGTCGTTGTACAGTAAGCACATTAGTTGCAAGTCTATGTCTTGTCTGCACATGTTGCTTTCTAACAGTAGCTTCACTACATCTATTGGAAGTACACACGGCGCTGATAAGCAAGTGTTGTTATTCGACGTATCCATTATGATATTGTTCGGTTCGTTTGCGTTATTGAGAAAAGCTATGTTCCGACATCTGCAGTCGATTTTGTTATTAGTATACCTCATGGTGGCTCCGGCAGATTTGCAACTGGCGTAGTCGAAAATTAGTGAGTAAGGTTCGACGTTTACAATGTTATTGTTAGAGAAATTGAATTGCTTTTTAATTGTCGTCTTCCGAGAGCATTTAACGTTGCTCAGTGCGTTTGTTTTAAGCAGATTGATATCGTTTCTCTGTATATCGGATATAATAGATTTTAGTGTAAGCCCGTGAGCGTAGATCTGTTTGAATCTGTTCCCAGTTACTTGTAAATACTTAGATGTTATGTTTACGGAGTTCGATGTTACATCGCCAATGTTGTTTTCGGAGAGGGTCACTGAAGTAGCTTGCACTGTGATTCCCTTCACTTCTATGTTATCGATTCTGCTATCAATAATTTTGAATACGGCACCATCGCTGTTCATTATAGCTTCTATAGCTTGGTTTTGTATGTTTGTTATCGTCACATTTTCGAATTCGATGCTTATAATATCGGTAACATTGTGGAAAGCTCTAGTTTTAACTATATTTATATGAGTGTTCGCTATTCGTATTTTTCGAAGGGATTTGGTTCCCAAACATTTTCTCTCTGTATTTGAAGTCGGTGACTTGAAAATCTTTTTTGGTAGAGACACGATTTCCCTTACATTCTCTATATTCACTTCTGGAGGCGTTTGCAGCAAGGAGTTAGCCGATAAAGATACAAATTCAAGTCTTTCAGAGTTTTTGATGGTAAATTTTTGTAGGTGCGAAGTTCTCTGCAATATGGGACAGTCAAGTACCACTCTCAATTCTCTGCAGTTCTGCACGGTTAGACTCGTTATTTGATCTGTGTAGTAATCTTTGAGGTGGATTATGTGGTCCTGCGACAAGTGAAAGACAGATAAGTAAATAGATATTTAAAATCACATTCGTTTCCAACTAAACACACAAATTAAGGATGTTAAATTTTTCAATGAATACTGTTCAAAATTTATGTGTGAGTGTTGGTTAAGTTTGAGTTTAGTTCTGGAATACGGGAAAAAGATCGTTACTAATAAACACGGCATAAATTTGGAGTAGTTACACCATGTAGTCTCTTTCAATCGAATTATCGAATTTGACTCTGCCTGTCCAATGCAAAAGACAAAACACTGTAACGATTCCAAGGTTCATCATCATCACCAACCTGTTTACGTCCACTGCTGGACGAGGCCTCCCCCATTTAATACAATGGGGGGATTTGCCATAATCACCACGCAGGCGGATTAGTGATCGCAATGGTGATAAGTACTCAGATGGATGCTGCTGCCCATACCCTTGTGTAATTCCTTAGTAAGACTTTTAATACATCCACGTGAGGAGAAAGAGGGGTCTATTCTTAGGCCGGACACACAAAGGTTATTGCCAAGGTTACGCTATGTTTATTAGAAACGGTATAATAGTTTTTCTAAGGTTTTATTTGATAAATTCATTAAAACAGCTTAGTAACGGACCAATACTTACATTATTTCTTGTGCAAGTGTACACGATTTCATTGGGTACATTATTGGTACAGGACCATTCTGGGTACTGGCAACTTGTAAAATTTATCCGTACGCCGACAGTCGATCCAAAGATTACAATAAACACAATATAAAACACGCCAGCCATTTCGATACTTTTATATTCACTGTTTTTATCAGCGTACGCGACCGGTAAATCTGTCACATCGTTTGCGAGTGACGATCCGGAGATAACTTTGTGCTAAATAATATGCAGATACATGTTAAAAAAAAAAGTTATCTAATGTGAATTAAAAGTTGAATGACTGATCGTTTGTTTTAAACGAAATGGATCGCATTATGCAAGCTTTTTAGGGTTCCGTACCCAAACGGGACCCTATTGCTAAACCTACGCCGCCGCGCCGTCCGTCTGGCTGTCTGTATTCTGTCACAGGGGTATATATCGGCAGCCGTAAGAGGTAGCCAGTTGCAATTTTCACAGATGTGTTGTTGTGGCATAAACCCTGTGCAAATTATAAAGAACTAAAAAAAGAAAAAATCCAAATCCGAGGAGGCTCCCCCTACAAGATTTCTCTAAGGAATAAATTGTAATTGTCTTCACGTCTACAATGTTGTTAAAAATTGTATTAAAAACGAATCAGTTACTCAAGAGAATCAGGTAATAAATAAATGCTTGCTTCATTAAAACACGACCAGACAGAAGATTTACTAAAAAAAATGTTAAACGTAAACCAATGTAACGTGACCTTACGTATAATTTTGTATATAAACTGTACCACATCTACATTCATTTAATTTTTAAAACTCTGAAAATAGGTTATAGTTGACTCGAAAACTGCTCCGGAAATGAGATTAACGGCACTAGGGCCGTAAGTAAATTTGAAAATAGAACGAGTTACATTAATAATAGGTATGCTAGAGTACGTCTAATCTAAGACTAAACGAATCTATTTAATTATGTCGTTTTGGTTGAATGTATTCATTCAACCAAAACAACATGATGATGAACTTTCGTTTGATAAAATATAAGAAGGTTTCATCATGTTATGAATGCTTTTGAGTTATGTGCGCGGGCTGTGAGCCTAACATGTCTTCGGAACCCTACTACGCTCACTACGAGCGAAACGCATGGCCGGTTTCATTTATTTCTGGTTACGCATTCATATTATAAGAAAAATGGCTCCTATATATTATGTACTATGCCAAAGAAGTAAATAGAAATGAGGTTAACTTATCAGGTGGTTTCGCACTCGTAAGGTTAATTTTATTGATAGCTTGCTCCAAAACTAGAACGACCAAGTTTGACCTTTGTTAATAAAAGGAAAACGAGACAGTCTGGATTTGTTATCGAAGTGTAGAATTACAGATTTTTGTGTGGTATCGTGATACACTTCACAGTGATTGTTTTAAAACAGATTTGTGGATGACTTCATGTGTGATTCAGATTAATAGTCGACGGAACAAGTGTACATTGTTGCAAACACATATTATGCAAGGTGAACGTATCTTCTTCTTTATCAGCCATTAGGCGTCTACTGTTGGACGAGGCCTACCTCATAGTATGCCGTGAGGGGAATTGCTATAATGAATACGCTTGGCAGGCGGATTGGTGATCGCAGTATTGGTGTTGAGTACTCAGGTGGATGCTGCTGCCCATACCCTGGTGTAATCCTTTAGTCGACTTTTACGAAATCCACGGGAGGAGACGGAGGGGTCTATTCTCAGGTCGGATACACCACGGCACGGTTATTCCACGTAGATTTTTTATTTTATTTTCTTTAATCAGCGCGTATAGTCATTACTATTTATTAGTCTATTTTTAACCGACTTCCCAAAAAAGGAGGAGGTTCTCAATTCGGTTGTATTTTTTTTTATTTTTTTTTTTATTTTTGTTACCGCATATCTCCGGCATTTATGAACCGATTTGGAAAATTCTTTTTTTATTTGAATAGATATACTTCCAGATTGGTCCCATTTTTCAGAATGCAGTTCTGATGATGGGATCCATGAGGAATTGAGGGAACTCCTCAAATTTTGTAGGCATACATATGACAATTTTGATATTTTCAGCAACAAACCAAGCATTTGCATTCAAAAAGTATCATAATCCTTTCACCACTATGGTTCTTTCATAATTTTTTTTTCATCCAAATATTTAGTCAAATACTAAGGCGGAAGTCGGTTTTTTAAATGAAAAGTTATAGTAAGTATATTGTGTATTCGAGTTATTTAAATTTTATTTTAACCATCTATCATCATTATTATTATTTTTACTTTGTGCACCGTCGTCTGTTACGACTTCACTCATTACAGTCTATCCAAGGTATCCAGTCTGTCCATGTGTACAATAAAGTGTTAATCTATCGATCTATCTTTGCTTTGGCCTCATTTTGCATTCGTGAGGACATAATAAGATTTGTTTTGTGAGGAGTTGTCTCACCTGAGGGTAAATAAACTACTTTGGCGCCAAACAGGTTGTGGACCAGCCACGTCCAGAGTCCGTAGAAAAGCGCCATCTTGAAGGAAGCTCTGAAAACCTGAAATCGAAAAAACTAATGAATACCAAAACACAAAAAGTCAAGGGATTATCTCTCCCACACGGATTATCTTGGGGTATTTACCTGATCATCGTATACATTTCATATTACTAAAAATTTAGATTAGCAGTTGCCGTGTCAAATTGAAGCCAGTCAAAAGAAGGCTATACAGGCTTCATTCAGCTGACTTTTTGACGTCAACCAAGAAACCGCGGCAACTAAATTAGTATATGTGTGGCCAAAAAAATCGAACCAGCACCTCTCGCATCTCAGCCGGCGACTCTTTATATGCGGTGTGTATCTCTGGTATTTTAACTCAGTACAGGATAGTGTCAAAGTTCCATTAAAAGGGATAGATCTTGTATAAAAATGAGTTCGACTTATGTGTCTACAATCCGAGAATTGGTCCACAAATATTTGGCTAGTTAACTTAGAAAGAATTAGATAGAATTAGGGCAGGTTTAGATGGTGCTGTATAATTACACGATAGAAGTTGGAGGCTGGAAGATACACCTTGCCTAGTAAAATTAGTTCGTCCGCCGTGCCACTGGTTCATTTTTGGTAAATCTACATTCAGATAACTTACCTGATTGATAGCAACTGAGAGAGCTATGCCAAGTCTCGGGCCAAAGTTAGGCTGGATTTGAGTGATCACTTCAACCGGTTTGTAGAGAGCGTTGCTTGAAGCCAGCAGGTAAAAAAGCGTTGTGAAGAACACCACCTGAATGAAAATAAGTAACTTATTATAACTCGATTTTCGATGGTTCGACAGGAAGTCAATGGATTGAAGCGCGACTCAAGTCGTTCGTCGTGGCATTCAATGTCCAGCAGTGGACTTCTATATGCTGACAATAATGACCATTGGGCTTCGTTCGCTCACAGTGACAACAACATATAACTTTTACACTAGGTAGGGGGATTGTCAATATCCAAACCGTGCAACTCCGTTGTCGATGGCATTGCTTTTGCATGTAACTTCACTTTGTGACCACCGATTGTAGGACATCAACTATTGTCGTCAGTTCATCGAAAGGGGATTCCCTCCTACACTGCGTGGTCCGATTTGTGGTCGCCACTTGAGAACCTTTATCCCCCAACGGTTCTCGGTTTTGCGAGCTACATGACCTGCCCATTACCACTGTAACTTACTAATAGAGAGCTATGTCGGTGATCTTGGTTCTTCAGCCTCTTCGTTTCGGATAGATAGATAGATTATAACTTTATTGTACACCATAAACAAAAAACAACAAAAAAATAAGGATACAAAGTTTCAAATCAGAGGTGCAATGGGCGGTCTTATCGCTTATAAGCGATCTCGTCCAGACAACCTTTGGATGGACAGAAACTATTTAACAAATAAGGACGGTGGCGTACATCTTAGTATAATCACAAAATGACAAGTACCTACAGTAAAACAAATTGATTTAAAAAACTAAATAATAAATATATTCTACCAGTATAATACAATTACACACAATTATATACCTACATAAATATTATTGATACATAATATACATACAATAATAATACATAAATGATATTAGAAGAATGTCAAGATGACGTACAGAGTGATGACAGATAATGTTGAGTGACCATGCTTTTGAAAATAGGAAGAGATTTAGCATGTCGGATCGAAACAGGTAATGCATTCCAAAGTTTAGCAGTCGTTTTTTTTAGGATACTATTACGTAGGGAAACTCCATAGCCAGCTTCGCAACTTTGAGCTTGTGTATGAGGCCAATAGATAGCGAACTCTATGGCCGCTAAAATGTAATTAAATGTTGAGTCTTACCAAGTTAATAATAAAGTTGATAATAGCGCCGCCACCGCACAGCAGCAATGAAGTGAAGGCTCCGACGGAACCGGCTAGAAGCGACACGTTGCTAGCTAGAGGTGCCCAAATACCAGTCGCTATAGCGCTCAATGTTCCAAGGTTCTCTTGTACCCAGTTCACTATACCGGAGTAGTCGAACAGACCTAAAAACAGATGCAAATATATATTATACAGATCCTACTAATATAAGAAATGCGAAAGTTAAGATGTTTGTTTGTTACTGAATTACGCCGTAACGTCTGAACCGGCTGTTTGGAGATATAGATTATGCCTGCCTGCCCCCAATTGGCATAGAAAATAGTACCGGGATAGTAGCAACGATTGGGAACAATTTCTTTGACAGCGTTAAGAATAACAAAATGATCGCTAAAAGGTGCATTCGTCATTGCCATTTGATGCCTGGATTAGAACATACGTATTACTTATACTACTTTTTATTGTGGCACACAAGCAAAGCCGCGGGAGGATGCTAGTTTTATTAAAATAGGAAAATCATAAAATAGGGTTAGGATAGGAGTATTCGAAGCAACAACTACATGTACAAGAACTAACAGGGGAAGGATAGAAGTAGTCGAAGCGACAACTACATGTACAAGAACTAACAGAGGTAGGATAGGAGTAGTCGAAGCGACAACTACATGTACAAGAACTAACAGGGGTAGGATATGAGTAGTCGAAGCGACAACTACATGTACAAGACCTAACAGGGGTAGGATAGGAGTAGTCGAAAGGACAACTACATGTACAAGAACTAACAGGGGTAGGATAGGAGTAGTCGAAGCGACAACTACATGTACAAGAACTAACAGAGGTAGGATAGGAGTAGTCGAAGCGACAACTACATGTACAAGAACTAACAGGGGTAGGATATGAGTAGTCGAAGCAACAACTACATGTACAAGAACTAACAGGGGTAGGATAGGAGTAGTCGAAGCGACAACTACATGTACAAGAACTAACAGGGGTAGGATATGAGTAGTCGAAGCGACAACTACATAAACAAGAACTAACAGAGGTAGGATAGGAGTAGTCGAAGCGACAACTACATGTACAAGAACTAACAGGGGTAGGATATGAGTAGTCGAAGCGACAACTACATGTACAAGAACTAACAGAGGTAGGATAGGAGTAGTCGAAGCGACAACTACACATGTACAAGAACTAACAGGGGTAGGATAGGAGTAGTCGAAGCGACAACTAAATGTACAAGAACTAACAGGAGAAGGATAGGAGTAGTGGAAGTGACAACTACTGTGGTCGTGGGAAAAACCTGGATGCGAAAAACTTAAATCAGGAACACGTTACACACTGGTTTAAGGCCGTATTGCAAACTACTCAGTGGCTAGTTTTTCCAGAACAACGTGCACTGAAGGCTCTATTTTGCACTGCGTTATTTAAGAATACGAGCCTTAGCCGTGGGTAGGTATAAACTGACAATAGTGGCCATACTTTGCATTTTGTTTTGAATGAAAACCACGCTAAAATTATTCGCTGTCCTCTTCTAACAGACTGAAATAAAAGGCGCGAGTTTAAGCGCGGTTTAGCAGAGAACAATGCACAGAAATAGACACTAATGATGAAGTTAATAAGTGAATGGACAGTGTGCATCATAAGTTACTCTACTTTAAAAACAAAAAACTCACAAGCCGATTAAAAAAATGTCTCACTTATTAAACTTTGTTTTATAGTGTTGATGTTATCTCTAAAAGCAGTTGGAAAGCTGTATAGTCGTAGCATCTGGAAGGGTCCCTCGAATTCTACAAAAACGTAAAAATATGTATCAATAATATTCCCCAAATTAACTAAAAGCACACCGAATTAAGCAAGGTATGGTAGCGGTTAGCGGGTCGCAGAACCGAAATCCGCTGAGAATAAAGGTTCTCGAGTGGTGACAACGAATCGGCCGACGCAGTGTAGGACGGCCACCAGGAAGCCACAGTGGAAAACCGTTCGTCGTGGTATTTCATGGGGAAGGCCTGGGTCCAGCAGTTGAGGTCAACCGGCTCTCCCCTCAGAGTTATGTTCGATTTATTAATACGGCCTAGGCTTTGCTTCTGGACTATACCTAGGCTATAAATAATTCATAGAACATAAATTCTCACTAGGCAACTTGCAAAGCGAAGTATCTCGTCGACTCTCAGTTTTGGTACACCCGGTGCCAGGCAAAGGTCCCTTTTAGGATTTGTTCCATTCATTCATTAGCTCTTACCAGGCGTATTGGAGACGTTATTGACAAAGTTCTCCCATGAGTCTTGCACCGCATTGCCGTCCACTTGCGGGCCGACTTGCGACGCAAAGTGTCCTGACACCCAGCTCTGGTACACCCGGTCCCAAATCTCTAGGATTTGTTCCTCAACTTTAGCTATCTTCGTGGGGTCCCCTTCTTTGAGTATGCTCTTCACCTGGTAAAATATGGGCACATTCATTTAATAGAAATAATATTTAGAAACAGTTATTTTGCGCTCTAGCAAAGCAATTATACAGGTTGTAATACTCCGTGTATCAACACCCTGTTTATTAATCAATTTGTGAATGGTCAACTGAATTGCCATACTGTTCTAAGCTTAGAGAATTTATGTAGGGAGATGGCATGCTCGACTTCCAGTACTAAATTATTTCTGCCACTTTTTGCGGGAGGCGAGGTAAACACGTACAGCACACATTTACTTACTCACGCACACTCATGCAGAAAGTTGAGGCGTCTCTATAAACGCACACGGAAATAAAAGCTGTCACACAAACATAAAACAAGCACACAAATAAATAATTTCTGTAATTACACTATTGGTTAGTTGCACACTAGCGCAAAAACTAGTGATGGGGTGTAAAAGACTGAATGAAATTAAGATTACTCATTGTCTATGGATCTAGT
This sequence comes from Epirrita christyi, assembly GCA_951392215.1. Classification (NCBI taxonomy): domain Eukaryota; kingdom Metazoa; phylum Arthropoda; class Insecta; order Lepidoptera; family Geometridae; genus Epirrita; species Epirrita christyi. The sequence goes on from OX595852.1 coordinate 9,680,354, forward strand.
TTATGGATGTATGCTCATTATGGTTGAATAAGTGAATTTTGATCAATAGTAATCGCGTAACAAACATACAAAAAAAACATCGTCAGTTAAAAATTGATTTTTAGGATTTAAGAGGTCACCGGTAGTACGCGTACGTCCTTTTGCATGGGAACGAAGTTTGCTTCTATTTTGGCTATTATTTCTTCAAACTCCATGAAATTTTGTATTCATGATCAGTACACTAATATCTTAGACCCGTGGTTCGTTGGTTTCTTATAAAATTATATGATTTTCAAATCACACGCATCAGAGGCCCAATTCTCTAATTTAAAACATTCAATTCGCAGTATAATCTCGTCTCAGTCGCACTGTCACGTATGTTACTATTACTTAATCTTCGCGTTTCTTGCGAAGAATATGTAATAGTTACTATACGAGACAGTGCGACTGACACGAGATTATATTGTGACTGGAATGTTTTTAAATTAGAGGATTGGGCCTCAGGCATGTATGATCTGCAAATATTTGTTCCGGGTCTGGGTGTTATGGTACCAGGTACTCGTAGTTCCTGATAGGTACCTACGATACAGGGAATCCTAGTGTGGGATCAAGACTACGTATGTGACTGTTCAGTGTTAAAAAAAACAATGTTTTGGATCCTGCTCGGAATGGATGTAAGGTTGGGTCCCGTGGTATTAAGGTGCTCCTCTTCATTGACATGGCCATCAGACAGAAGGTCAGGAGGAGCAAGGGAAACCTCTCGGCCGCTTGTATTGATTATAAGAAGGCAGGTCTATGACTCGATGCCACATACATGGATTTAACAATTATAAGCTGGGATTAAGACATTTTATATTGTATTTTTTTAATGAAAATATTAAATTGGTTTATTTTCGTGGATCTGCTTTTTTCATACGAAACGAGATTCGAAAATCAATAAGTATACTTTTGCATATGTACCTTCCTAATTTCATATTGTGATTGACGAAATAACCCTAAAACCGAAAAAAAAAAACGGAAATACAACCCTCTAAAATAACCTTACAACCCCTTTAAATCCCAAAAACAGCTAATCAAGCCCATTTAACCTATATTTTAGGCTAGTATTGAACGGCGTAGGTATTGATATTTTCTTTGGAATCAGGATTTTTTTACAGCTTTAAGATCGTTTTTTCGGCCTGAAAACTCCCTATCATGTTAATTTCATAAAAATCGTTGCAGCCTCTTTCGTTCATTCATTCGTTCGTTGTTTTCACATCACTAGTCCCCGTACCAAGAAATTACGTATCGTTATTTCTGTCGTAAGCTTGCAGTAAGAAAATATATTTTACGGTGAAATTAATGGCTTAATTGTGTTGTCAATCACTTAAATGTGATAAGAAACTCCATATTTTGTTAAATTTGATGTTTCCGACCACCATTAACACGAAACCACAGCACAACCAACCATTTTTAGGAGCTCCGTATAGCGACAGGTATGAACGCAGAATGGCGAACGATCGTGGCTAAACTAGTTTTTATAAACTGACACGAACGACCGTTCATGTACTTCGGCAGAGGGGAAAGCGTATGCTTGCCATCTCCATACTATAAATTCTCTAAGGTTCTAAGTATCTGACTGGATAAGAAGGGCCTTTCACACGTCTACTTTTCGCAGCGCGTTTCAAACATGCGGCTGTTACGCGTCAAAAAGTCGTAGAAACGCTAAAAAAACACCAAAATGCGACTGTATTGCTGCAAAAAATAGCTGAGTAAAAACAAACGTCCTTAGTATGAAGTTGCACTTGCAAGCTGAATTGCTACTATGTAGTTATCACACAATCATCCATGTAGATCTTTTTTATTTAGCACTTACAACATTCTCTATCTGGCATATCCAACGGCAAGCAGGAATAAAAAGAGATGCTTTAAAGACATTTAAAGCTTATAAATAGTATATAGGAAACACACACACGAGGCCCTAGTCTGAGTTTTGTAACCTCAACTCTAACACTCGTGAGGTTACACTTGTTTTTATATGGAACAGCGCCTTTAGTGGACCGTTTCAGCAACTCATTTTGTCTTAGCAAAAACTCGTTTATTTCGATCATGAGCTTATTTTTCTTCACATAGGTCATTATGGTAATTCTTACAAACAATATCAGTGATAGTGTAAACAGAGCACAAAACTAGGACCTCTAAGCCAAGACTATGGGAATTATCAATGAGACATTGTTGTACTAAGGCCTTATAATTCTCAAAGACAATGAAAGCAATGCGGGATCGTTGACAGTCTGTACAATACCTAATGTCCAGCAACCAGGGGCCGGTTTCTCGAAGCTACAACTTATGAATGTATTTCCATGGTAACATTGCTATTTAGTTATTCTGCTAAATGAAAGCACGCGTAACCATGTCTCCTCACTTGTAGTTAGCAACTTGCATCTTTTAAGAAATAGGCCCTTGATCAGAGATTTAATTATTTTTACTATTTAGTCTACAACTAAATAGTAGATTATGCACTAAGGGAATAAAGCAGTGTCTTATGTCGCGGGCGGCATATTGAACCTTGAGCGTAACGAGGGACTCTAAAGTTAACTCCCGAGTGTAGCGAAGGAGTTATATAGAGTCCAGAGTGAAGCGAGGGGTTCAAGCTGCCCAAGACGAAGAGTCTTTATTCCAGAGGTGCATACTCTACTTTTCACACCTGCTGCGAGGCAATAAAAGGCCAGGGCTCCATTAAATAAGTATCGTCTGTTTTGATAAACTCTGGAGTAGAATCATTATCGCTCGACATTTTTTGTTAACACTAATATTGTCACTGACATAATATTATATTACAAAAATATTGCAATAAAATTCACTGAAAATCACAGCACCAAACATCTCTTTTGTTTCATTTTTCGAGTTTTGCTATAGTGGCCAGTTCGATTTTCGAACAAACCTCTTTACAATGCCATATGGGCATTTTTTTACTCAGAGTTTTCCACGAGTTTCCAACACGAATTTGACGTTCTAAATTCAAATCACTTTAATCCCAAGGGAGTTTCATACAACTTTATATCCCTAGAGAGACAATGCTGTACTTTACGTTGAGGTTGCATGATTTGTAATTGGACATTGTCGAGCTGGGCCCCAATTCTACTAAACAAATTGTGTTTGAATTGTTAATGAATTAACAATTCAAACACAATTTGTTTAGTAGAATTGGGGCCCAGGTGGTGTGAAAATATTTTTTACTCATTTTTGAAAGAAAGTAAGTAATTGATCTTATTTGCTTTCCGAATAAAATAAAATAAACACACTAACCCCTGTCGAGATACCCTCTCTCCCGTAAGTGTACGCGTTGTCGATCAAAGAGTCGAGTTTCTCCTCCCAGCCTTCAGGTAGGTACGCGTGGAGCTCGCTGTTCTGAACGTACGTACTGTTGAGGAGACTACCGCTCAGCTGGACCACCACTATGCCTTCAGAGTATATCTAGAATGAGTAGAATTTAAACTATAGTAGTTGAGAATCATTTTAAAATGAAAACCCACTAAACGGCTTAGCGGAAGAGAAAAGACATGGCAAAAATGTAACTAATAGCATAAAGTGCATCACACACGTAGCACATGCGGTAATATTTTATCTTCGTATAAAAACTTATCGTATCTGAAGGTATCACACACGTTGCAGATACGATAATATACGAAAATTATACATTCACGCGGAAACCTTCAAACTGTCTATACTTGTTTCTTGGTGCGGATCTATCTATGCGGATATACACAGATATCATCTGTCCATCTTTTGATATATGTCGGTGCCCACAGATGCTTGACGGTAAAATATAAGTGATCTGCTACGTGTGTGTTGCTCCTTGAGTTTAGTATAGAGAGCGATATGGACAGATACGCGCTCAGATACAGATATCTTACCGCATCTGCTACGTGTGTGACACACTTTATGATTTTTACATAGCTACTCAACTCCATCTGAGATATTTATTTTATTGCAAGTATCTATATATTAAAGTCGAGCTATAATGACGAGACAGTGTAGCTTACGGTTCTCACCTGTATACAAATAAATATAATAGCCACGGTGAGGAAGGTGATCAGCCCGATGATCACGAAGCACGTGGACACGGTATCGACCGACGCGTACGCCATCTCCGTCAAGCTGTGATTGCATATCGATAGCAGCTTGCCTATGCCTCGGATATGTGCCGGGACGAGGGCTGCTTCTCTAGAAGTTACAAATTAAAAACATACACACACTCCTTTTTCCCCAAAGGGGTAAAATAAGCAATGAGCCTCTTTTTACTGTGGTACGGTTACGTTTAGAGCTTTCTCACAACTAAGTCAGACACGCTTTCTTCCATTAATAACACACTCCTAAATAAGCCAGTAGCCAGGACAAACCATATATTACTTATCGATAATTGCTACCTTTGGAAACATGCTGTGGTATGTCCTAAGAATATACCCCTCCGTCTTCTCCCAAGGATATCGTATAAAAGCCGAATAAGGGAACTACAATATGGAATGGGCAGCAGCACCTGAGTACTTACCACCAATACTGCAATCACCAATCCGCCTGCTAAGCGTGGTGATTATGGCAAATACCCACATTGCATTTAATGGGCCTAACGGCTTATGATTATAATATGAAATATTAGGTAGAGGTATTTGTAGAGGACACCAGTATCACATACAAGTCACTGTACTCTTGAACGTCTTCTGATTGGCCAACTAAAGCGCCATTTTATAAAACTAAATTACTAATAGTGTAGATAATAAATTCGTTTCATCGCGCTTGTTTGTAAGTTAAGCCTTACCTCTGCACGCCCAGGATTACTGGTAGATTTTGCTATTAGCATTAAGATCTCCTAGCACTATTGTTTTAAATGAAAAATTAAAAATCATAAATAAATTTTCATGCTTACCTATTATTCCACCAGCACTTAATTTTGCTCATAACATTATTGTATTGATTCTCAAAGAACAGCCAAACACCGAAATAATCCAGCACAATCTTCAGTCCGTGAATAGCCAAGAAAAACATTATAACTGGCAGTAACCAGATATGCTTCCAAACAAGCATACAAAGACATCCAAAGAACAAAAGCTTGAAGTATAAGGCGGTTTCTTCGTCATTATCGAAAGTATTTTTCATGTAATTCTCGTCCAAAGACCTCTGTCTCAGATTCGCCAGGAATCGATTCTCACTTTTAGTTTTCGGGTTTCCTAACGGTAAAGCTGACATAGTTCTAGTTTTGAATAGCATTTTAGCGTGTCTTGGCGAGTGTTGGTCACTCCAGCTGCCTTGTTTAACAGTGTCTGAAGTTACTGGAGTTAAAGGAGCGTCTTTTTCTGGGGTAGTTTCTTGCTCCGTGTCGGTAGTGTCAGATTGTGAGATCTCAGGAGGTTTCTGTTCAATACTTTCGTTGTGTGTACTGTTTATAGCTTTGAACATAGCTAGTGCTAATGTAGCTTCAGGATCTGAAACATTTAATTGTAACTGGTATTGAAGTGGTGAATCAATGGATACGCGGCAGGACCAGCCCCCATATTATCTAACGAACTGGTAATCGGTTTCGATTAAGATTTTGCAGTACATTGCGCCGCACACTTTAGATTTTTTTCAAGAGCAGAAATATTCAAAACATAAAGCGCAATGTACTGTAAAATCGTAATCGAAATCAGTTCGCTAGCCAACAACGGGGCTGGTGTCTTGAAGTCAAATATTGCTAGACTAAATATAAATAAAAGTCAAGGTTTGTTCAGTTGGACAGAAACTCATTGACTTATGCCTTAAAACGACTGCCGAAGAACTTTTGTGTAACAATATATGAAAGTCAAGCAACAATTATGCCTGCACATTTATAATATTATTAGGATGGAACTTTTTTCACCACATTTTTTGATTTATTTATTATTTCTGCATCAGCCATTAGGATTCACTGCTAGACATAGACTCCATGACAAACAGTGTTGACCAACTCCTTCTAACAACTTCCTGTGACCTTTGCAATGGCAACCGGTTCGTCGAGTCAACAGTTTTTTTTAGGGCCTACTTTATTTTTTTTTATTTATTTATTTAGGGAAATCAACAGCGTTTTATACAATTTATAAATAGTGAAATTGACAAAATTATGGCAAAAAAGGTCTACACAGCTTAAGAGTAACAAAAGACTCTACTTAGTAATATGGTTGGTTAGGAGACAAAACTTACTAGCTATAATAAATTGTTCACAAGCTTATGAGTGTGTGCATGGATGTGGGTGTATGCGTGGATGTGGGTGTATGTGTTGTTATATATGTGTGTGTGTGCGTGTGTGCAGTGAATGATGTGTTTTGAATATATATTCAAAAGTGTGTATTTTAGATGATAGGATTTTTATTTGTCTTTAAAAAATTATATAATTCAAGGCACACATTCCTTACTTCGGATTTGAAGCATGGGCTCTCCATAGCCCATTGCATTACTTAAAGCTTGTGTGTGAGTGACAATATTGTATTATATGTTACGCACCTGTCCTTAACAGCTTTTTATGGACATCCAGAACCTCGAGTGCTAGCCCGGCGAGGCACATGGAGTGCAGCGTCACAAACGTGATCACTTGCAGCGAGCCCGTCAGCTTTGCGAGACAGCTAATGATGACGAGCCACAAGAACTGAGATGTAGCTTTGAAGATACCAGCCCTTTGCGGCGTCCATAGGATGTACACACTTATGAGGTATGCTAGTACTACAGTTAAAGTCTGAAAAACAAACATTAGTAGTTAGCCTATTTTTTTTAATAGCACAGAAATTGTAAAACTCTTTTATCCTTATCCATTTTTAACCACGACGTTAAAAGAGGGGGGTTATAAGTGTGTGTCACCGTTAAATTCCAAATTCAGGGTTTTACACATTATATATTTTCCAATTTCTTTGTAATACATACTCATCTATGTGTCTGTCTGTGGCATTATAGCTCCCAAATGGAGGTACCGATTGTGATTTAGTTTTTTTGTTAGAAAGTTGACCTCAAGAGTGTTCTTAGCTATGTTTGTTTGTGTCGGGGGTTCTTTTTTTTTTTTTATTTGTTTACACATATTCCATTTGTCTCTATTTTGAGCGGTTCTCATCAATATTTAGATTCTCTTTGTTAGGGAATAAACTGTATGTTGCAGTGTAGGAAGGCTCATTGGACCAACAATATTTTAAAGGTTGGTGAATGGCAGCAGCTCAAGACTATTTGTCATGGAATTCTATGGGGGAGGGTTATGTTCAGAAGTGGACTTCTACAGGTTCAAGATGATGATACTTGCCTCTGACTAAACCCTTTAGATTTGAGGGTATTTTAGAATTGATAGGGATCAAGTCTATGAAATTTTAAGAAAGTGGATAGTCAACAGAAATTCAACTTTTCACAAGAACGGAAACATTGGTACACAGAAATGTCATCATCTATATAAAATAAACATGACATGGCCAAGTTACAGTGTGATTCAAGATTTAGCATACTAAAGACATGGGGTGAATTTTAATGTATCTTTGTAGATTTATTCAAATACTGAGATAAGAGGCAAAACTAGATTGAGAAGCATGGAAGGAGTAGATTCACCTAGTCAAAAAGACAATTCAAAATTATCTTTGTGATATCAAAGAATTACATGCTATTTGCATGATCTGCAAATATTTGTTCCGGGTCTGGGTTTTGTGGTACTATATGGTACTTGTAGTTCCTGATACCCACAACATAGGGAATCCTAGTGTGGGATCAGGACTGTAGGGAGGAGGATGTATGTGACTGTAGGGTGTTATGTTATGTATTGACTATTAACCTCTTCAAGAACAGAAAATTATGGAAATAGTTTTTCAATTGTTTGAGGATGAATTCCTGCTATGGTCAGTTTCTTGTTAATTAAATTCATTGTGTTAATTGTACTCACAATATAAGAGCTGCACACACTGATGAGCAATGTGGTGGAGAGCGCCACAAAATTGGTGAATTGCCAGAAAAGGCATGACAGCCCCCTTGGCACAGAGTTATACAGCCATGGGAACACAAATATTGCTGACAGCAGTCCTATTACAGTCTGTAATGAAGAAAAATATAGTTTTTTAAATATTGAAAGTTAAGATGTAACTCATTGCATGACCAGTTCTAAATACTTGATAACATTGGTTTGCTTGATAGTCCAACAATATTGTAAGAACAGCCAGTATGACGGAACTTTGTACAATTTTAGTAGTAATCAGATGAGCATAACATAAATGCTGGTTATAAAGGTTCTGATACTGACCTTATAATGTTCTATAAACTGATGCCCAACCGTATCAGATGCAAAATTGACAGCATTAACTGGCAGAGCCATCAGACCCACTATCACAGACGTGTTCGACTTGTTCAGAGTCTCGAACCATGATTTCAGTTTCTGAGATAACTTGTATTTGAAGGGATGCAGCAGAGAACCCACTAGCAGTGCCCAAAACAACGGCTTGAAGAACGGTTCAAGTATAAGAAAGAGCACGTAAATAGCCGCAACGCACACGCTCAGTATAAACAGCGCAAAAGCGTTATAAAAGCCATGTTTCATCGGTTTTTCATTGCCTTCCGATAAACCCCCTAGGATGTTGAATATATTCTCAAAGGGAGACTGCTGCATGGCTCCTGCTCTCCGCTAGCACTTAAAACTATACACTAATTACAACATGGACCACCACTATTTGAAGGCGAAAAGAAAATTAGTGTAATGAGATCATAATTATTATAGTTCTAATTCCGTTTTGGGTGGACCGGACCACACAAACAAAATATTAGTTTTTGGTTGACTGACAGTTTTGTCACTGACAAATAGACGACAGCTTACATTGACAGCCATACATAGGACCATGGACGGCCTTTTTCCAAAACAATCGGCGCGATTCTGTGCAGTATTATCTTTTAAAGAGCGCTAAAATTATCGCGCGCCCTTTCTAATAGACTGAAATAAAAGAGACCGCGATAATATTAGTGCAGTTTCAGAGAATGATGCAAAGAATCGCTAACAGTAGCAAAATTCCGGCCCGCGGCAGGAAGTCCGTGTTGCTTGAAGTGGCAAACTATTGACTTTTACAGCTTTTTTAAAAAAACGTCAGCGGCGTCCATTTTTATTTTATTTTCTAGTGTTTTTTGGTAAATGCACTTTTTTGAGTAATATTATATGGTACTTAATATTGTTTCATTTTGGTGGCATTTTGACCGGTGTAGCTTAGGTATATAAAGAGCTCATGGTAGTGAAATGAAGTAGGCAGGTAGGTATACCTAAGTGTGTTGCGTGTTTTTTCAATAAGACCCAGGTGGAAATTGTCCTCCAACGTTTTAGTAAAACTGCCACTGCTTTACTAAAACATGACTTGACTGAGACTTTAACGACTTGACCTAATTGAGGAACGCCGCTGTTTTGAGGTCGTTTCGCTGCGTCACATAATTTTGTTTTGTTGTAAACCTTTGTAAACACACGGCCGTGTCCATGACACAGCCCGATTTTTTTTCTTTATTTTTAGCTTTCTTTTTCTTTTAGTGTTACCTACCGGTAAATGCTTTAAGGTGAAAATTTAATTTATTACGTACCTAACTAGCGTAATCAATAAAAATTACACAATCTAGTACCTATCTACCAAATAGCCATACCTAGTGGTTACCGCCCAGGCAAAAAAGACCTTAACAAATTTTTTGTTTTAAACAATTTACTAAGATACATGTGTTTACATTAACATGTGTTTATGATATTATGTAAGTATTACTAGCGTAAGGACAGGGCGGACGCGGGCTACAGTATGTACCTACCTATACAGCCAACTCAAATGGTGCTGAAATCAGCTAGCTCAATGGTGCTATGAATATTATATAACACCAACGATAATCAGTCAGTGAAGTGCAACCCTGTGGTTACTAGTATATTCTATGGTACAACGCGCGCGATCGGCGAAAGATGGCGCAGATTTTTCGAAAATAATTATTTGGCCTCGTTTTCGAGAGATGGGTAGTAATTACGATGACTTGATTTTCACATCGGGCCACTTCATCTTTGCATACTAGATTATATTCATCATTGCTGCAGCACCATCAGACCTGCCTGATCAGAGTCTGCGGAAGAAAGTTTATTTTTATTTTTTTTATACTAGGTATAGGTACTCGGCTAGCAAACAAGCATATGGCCCACCTGATGGAAAGTACTTAGTTATCGGCCTATAACACCTGCCTATGACGCCTGCAACACCAGAGGCATCACACGCGCGCTGCCGACCAGACAAAAAGATGAAAAGTCTCATGTGCCTGTAATTTCACCGGCATCCGTAACCTTCAAACCGAAACACAGACTAGGTAGGCACCGTACTTACTCTGCTTGGCTGCAGAAATAGGTCGGTGGTAGTACTTCCTCGGATGAACTCTTTCACAAGAAGTTCTACTAAGTACTGACACCCCCTATAACAACCCTGGAGCCTGATGTCATCGAAAATGAACATTTTGAGCTCAAACTAAAGGTTCTACCTATAGTTGTTAAAATTACCGAGCTTCGAGAGATAAAAAGGTGTTGGTGATCCTGGAAACGGCTGCACTAATTACCACCAAACATAGCGAAGAACCATTTCACAAACACCATCCTTCCTACTAAATAATATTAGAAATGTAAAAGTTTGTGAGGATGCATGGGTGGATGGATGTTTCACACAAAAACTACTGAACAGATTTTGGTGAAACTTTCATCAGAATTACTTAAGCTATAATTTATAATAGAGGTTCCATGCGGACGGAGCCACGAGCGAATGCTAGTCAAAGGATCTATCTACTACCGTATGACGTAGGTCATACGGTCATACCTTTGTCGGTAGGTATGATAAAGGCATAAACTTATGCTTAGGTAAACTTCATCATCAGCATCATCATCAGCTCACCACGCTTGGCAGGCGGATTGGTGATCGCAGTATAGGTGTAAAGTACTCAGGTGGATGCTGCTGTTCATTCCCTGGTCTAATCCCTTAGTCGGCTTTTACGGCCGGTCTCCTTCCACGGGAGGAGACGTAGGGGTCGGCAAACACACTTAAACACGCAGGTAAACTTAATGGATTCCTATTTAATCTACCTAACTCCGATTGAAACCATTTCCATGTCAGTGGCCGATTAATTTTCCATCAACACAACAATAGGATGAGAAATTGATTCTTTGACAAAGCAATTCGTTAGGCACCTATTAAGTAAGTATTAGGTACTAATGACAAAATCACGTCAACGTTTTCCACGTTTTCCACGTCGAACTGTTTGGCTGAACTACGCTTCAGATCACTCTATTATTTTTTCTGGTTTATTGTTTCAAAATCTAGAACACTGGATACCTTTAAAAGTTTTATCCAATTATATCTACAAAAATTTATGAAGTTCTGACTTGTAGTTTTTAAATTAAAAGGAAACTAGAGCCAGACGGAACGAAAAACCTTTATTTCTCAATACCTAATTAAAAAACTACAGTTAGATCTTCATAAATTTTTGTTGATATAATCGAATAAGACTAATAAGGTATCAAGGTTCGCAGTAGGTACTCTAGATTTTTAAAACAACGAACCATAAAAAAATTAGACGTAATTCAGCCGAAAAGATCAAATAGGAACCTTAACAAATAAATGGAATCTAGTGATTTATGATTTTTTGCTATCAGTTATATGTATTTAATATAACTGATATAAAATGAAGCAAAATAAACACATTACCTTCCTTTGCGTCGCCACAGTGGGGTAATAATGTGCTAAGTACTTAACCAGCTCTCAAAGGTGCCCGATAGATGCCGAAGACAGGGAGTTTCGACAATGTCAATTAAATGGTTTTTCGTTCTGTGTGGATTACTTACAGTGAATGCAAGTATAAATATCTCCTATCAAGATATTGGCCTCAGTGTCTGCGTCAGAAAGATATTATCAAGAATAACAGAATGTATAAATGCCACTACCGATGTATCTTTGATAGATAATGAAAACGTTGTGGTACAAAATCTACAGAAGATAAAAGGAGTTCGCTTCATTACCAGAACACAATCCTGGGCAAATAATGAAGTATACAACACCATCTATGTGATGAGCTTTAAGAACTACAGTGATATGAAGAATGGGTTTAATGTTACTATGAAAGACAATTATTGGACTCCGATATCTAATTTCATTATAATTTTAGAACATGTTAAAGATCTTTTAGTTTTGGATAAAATGACCAGATTCTTGGTCTTTAACAATCTTTATAATGTGACTATTCTGAGGAAGGTGGAAAATGATTACACTATCTACACGTTCCATTCGCCAATCCACGCCTGTAACCATCGTCCACATCTTGTCAAAATGACTCAATGCTCGGAGTACAATGGTGGATCTTACATTTTCCCAACAATAAGTTTACATAGTCTTCGTGGCTGCCGTTTCAAATTAGCAGCCCACAATTTCTTCCCCATGGTAAACTTCGACAACAACAAGTCAGAAGGATGGGAACAACGAATGATGCAGATATTCGGAGAGCGACAAAGCATGGTGTTCGAACTAGTGGAATACTCCAAGATCGACAAGCTCGGGAGAATCGTAGGGAATTACAGTTACGTGGACTTGCTGAACAAAGTCCATGCTGACGAAGTGGAAGGCGCTATTGGAGGATATTTTGTCGGTCTCAACGCTCTAAGAAAGTTTTCCTTCAGTTATCCAATAATAATCGATCATATTATTGTAATTATGCCACAAGCTTTATTCTTTGACACGTGGCGCTCCCTTTTTCACCAAGCTTTTTACGTCATTATGCTTGTCTTTAGCCTCATCATCATCTTCTCTATACTAGCTTACCTCCTAGCACTCTTTCCATCGATCGAAACAGATCCTGTACGTGATTTTATGATCGTTTTTGGATACTTCTTGAACAAGATAACCGTGCGTGAAATGAAAAAGGGAGTTCCTGAAACTTTGATAATATTGTCCTTATTGTTTTCGGTTTTTATAATACCTTATTATATGCAAGCTTTCATGTGCAGTGTCAAAACTCATCCGATAAGAGGTTACGAGGCGAATGAATTTGAGGAAATTCACGAAAAATATCAGCTAATCGTGCCGAAGGAGTGGGAGAAGCGTGGATTGGTGGAAAATAGTAACGACTGTACTAGTAGACTGGACTGTTTGAAACAGGTCAGCATTTGCAAAGACAGAATGCAATACACGATGATAAGCGAAATGCTCTACGAACCTTACAGATGGATGATAATGGACGAACAGTGCAGTTTAGATGTTTATAAAATACGAGACCCTATAGTCTTTATGTTGAGGACCGTTTACTTTCGCCATGGATCAGTTATTGTCCAACCTTTCGATAAATTTTTGCTTGATTTTGTCGCCAGTGGACTATTAAAGAAGCATTACGAAGACCTAATTTTTAACGAGCGCGTTAAATGTAAGTTTCGCGCAAAGCCGGTGCATGACACCCTTAGCCTTAAAGATTTGCAGCAATCCTTCATTATACTCATTGGTGGATACTGCTTGTCTACGATTTTCTTTGCATTCGAGGTTCTTACAAAGAACAAATAAGTAAGTAATTTTAAATCACTTCAGTGTAGACAGGAAGAGAAGAATTATACTATACTAACACTGGTGAGTAGTAGTAGGTGTTACTTTAGTACTGTCATAGTTATAAGGTATGAGTAATACGATAGTAACTTGTAGGTAGAGTTTGTCTTGCTTACGTCAAAGGCAACTATAGGCACATTGTAACTACAAGAATTATTCCCTTGTTCCCCGTACTTAACCAAGTTACAAAACCAGCACTGGAAGAGGACAAATAATTCCTATTCCAAAACCGGGTTTGGTAAAGAGATTTTTTTTTCCTTGTACAAAACCTTCGTTATGGGCTGGTTATGTACTAGTAAAAGAAATTCTTAATACAATACCCGGTTTTAAAGTAGGAATTATTATTGCCTTGTACACAACCAACGTTGAGATCGGTAATGTACGAGGATAAATATTTTATGTGGTAAAGGGTGCGTCATTTTAATTTGGACGAACTCTGCCGTATTCCTTAACGAATAAAGCAGCATTACCTAGTTTATTATGCTTCTAAATCGAAAGAACTTCAGAGCCGACTGTGTCGAATCGATAATCATGACTTGCGACCCACACGGGACACGGGAGCTTGCAAAATATTTTTTTCATCAAGAGAATGACTTTGCAAATCACGGCTGCTTTTTTCGCGTGTTTTCCGAGGCATTGAAGATTAAGTAGGTACATTTTAACGTGTAAGTAGTAATGTGTGGTGTGTTATATGTAATTGTTATTTGAATAAATCCAACTGTATCTAATAGTAGCAAAGAGTTTTGTTCTTTTGTGTGAGATGTGTTGGAGCTGGCAGAATTACCGCTGTTTATCTCAACTATTATACCTCGTAGATCATGTCCACCTCAGACGTGCCCTACTATATACGTTAATCCTGGACACAGTTACTATAGTAACACAATTACTTTACTATCAATATATTTACATCAATGGGGACACATAAATCCTGAAGAAATTGGTACGGTGTTAGTAGTGGCTATAAGGTTCCGCTACGAATTAGGTATCTTACTCATGAAAGAAAAACTGTTTGAGCAACCCTGATTTATCGACAACCTATAAAATCTAATACAATACATAAAATAATATATCATACAAATAATATAATATACATAATATAATATAATAGGAACCTTCTACATAATCATTATAAATGTAAATATGAATAACTGTCCGCACAACTAAAGCAAACCCCTCAATTTTATTTTTCCGAAGCGGCCTTTTGCTCATCCTTGCGCGATCTCATTATCTGTCTCATGTAACTTTTTCGTGGTCTTCCTCTTCCTCGCTACCCTTCTCCCTTTCCTTCAATTGCGCTGGTTTTGTAAGTTATATTATGTGTGTGATGACTATCATTTCCGACATAGAGAACATATGTACATACAGCTTATACTTATGTACATAACATAATATAACACCCAACAGTCACATACGTAGTTCTGATCCCACACTAGGATTCTCTGTGTTGTGAGTATCAGGAACTACGAGTACCATGGTACCATACAAATTATAGTACATCATCTCCCTCAACCTCTTCTATTTTGAATAGAAGATGATGATGTTTTATAAACTGTTGTAAGTATTCATTCGATTTATAGAACTTTATTGTTTCAGGCAAAAACATAATTTCACTTAGAAGACAATTTATGATAACTTATAAAAAAATATGTTTATGCGGTGAGCATGCATTATATTCTTAATTAAAAAACTAGTGAAGCTTTTTAGATTTAAGTGAAAGGTTAAGGTTTGCCAGATATGAAATTATTTAAGTAACCACCACTGACCAAACCAAACCAAGATCAAACCAAGTCTACCAAGACTTGTTGTTGTTAGGTACTCAGACAATATTTTCCAAAACATACGATTTGACTTTATTTTTGAAGACATTTATTTTATACATTCGATTTTTTTATTTGCGTTGGGTAGGCTATTATATAATTTAAATCTAAAAACAAAATTTTCACTACAATTGGGTTCTTGGACAAAGTAAGTTTATGCAGCATTTGTGTTATCTTTGTTATTTGATTGTTTTTTGTCAGATTTTTTTCAGATCATCTCACCATTTAATTATTTTCCTATTTTAGAATAAGAGTTTTAAATATAAATATTAGTTTTAGATTCATTAGTTTTGTTTTTGGCATATAGTTTTTTAGTTGGTTTATACAGGGTGTCCCACGGCTATGCCACATGTAGGGAAAGTACCTTGAATATTGTATATGGAACATTTTACTGAAAGAAGACATTATTTGAATTTAAAAAACTATTTAAACTGCATTCATAGATATTTAAATAATTACATGGTTGAACCGGGAATCGAACCCGTTACAAGAGAAAAATAATCACCCTGTAGCTTTATCATAACGATCGAAAGGCTTCATCACAAGGATCATTTTTTGCTAAGTAACACAGTGTCAGAAATAAAAGGAAGACCATGAAATTTAACATTTTTTATACAAAATTAATCAATTTATCAAATGCTCAAAATGAGTCTCTGTTCAATACAAAGTCGCACTCTTTTGATTATTTCGCTCCCTGACGATTTTTTGATCTTGTTTTGGTGGATATTTAGAATAATACGTTTAACTTCTTCATGTAGCTCATGGACACTTTAATACTGGTTCTTCTCAAGTGGGTACATTTATTAGTAATAGGTACTTATGATAATGTCAGTTTTATGTCCTTACGGCTATTCTGAACAAAATTTATCATCAAATGGTAAAATTCTTGTTCTTCCTTTTATTTCTGATACTATGTTACTTAGCAAAAAATAATCCTTATGATGAAGCCTTTCAAACGGTATGATAAAGCTATAGGCTGATTATTTTTCTCGTGTAACGGGTTCGATTCCCGGTTCAACCATGTAATTATTTAAATATCTATGAATGCAGTTTGAATTGTTTTTTAAATTCAAATAATGTCTTCTTTCAGTAAAATGTTCCATCTACAATATTTAAGGTACTTTCCCTCCATGTGGCATAGCCGTGGGACACCCTGTATAATAGTTAATATTTTTTTTATTGCGTGGTCATAGTGAAACAAGACTTTGATAACTTTATTGATGTGCATATTAATTCAACTCAATGGTTGTATTGACTTACTGACAATCAATTCAGCAAACGACACACGACGAACTCACGTCTACACATTATTAAAAAGTCACAGTGTATATTTAATGTTTTTAAAAATATGAAATTTACAGTCATCATCAGCAGATAGACGTCCAATGCTGGACGAGGTCTCGTCCATAGAATGCAATGGGGGGATTTGCCATAATCACTACGCTTGGCAGGCGGATTGGTGATCGCAGTATAGGTGTTTGTATTTGTATTTATTTATTGCTCACATATACATACAATATAGTTAGTAATAGGTCTTATTTTTATTGTTAGTCAGGTAGGTACATGAACCCCGTCAGGGCGCTGCAATTTGGAGTCAAGATCAAGAATAAAAATTACAGAACAATACTTATGTTAGTTATTAAAATACAAGTCAAAGCAATTTAAAACAATGTCATAATCACATAAGATTAGGAATAGGTAAGGTTTATCAAATTTAATCTTTCGCATGTATACAATACAATAATATGTCAAAAACTAAAAGAAGGTAGGCAAATCAAATCAATTATATATGTCAATTAGTAGCTTGGGTATACGACAAAAACATTAAATTAAATAGGTTTAATGAGTAGGATAGTCAAAAACAGGAATTAATTAACTAATTATTACATCTTTTTTATCTATTTTTTTGAATTAAATTAAATTAGTTATTAAGTAGTGTTGAGTGCTCAGTTGGATGTTGCTGCCCACCCCTTGGTGTACCTAATCCATAAGTTGACTTTTACGACATCCATGGGAGGAGACGGAGGATTTTATTCTGAGTACAGACAAACCACGGAAAAAATAAAATTTGGAGTGTGATTTCGTAGTAATGTGTAGAGAATGGAATGTAAGGAATTCCTGAAGTTCAACTTAAGGGGCCAGAGAGGTGTTGAAGTTTTTATGGGAAAACCTTCACGAAGACGAAGTCGCGGTCGTTCTATTAGTGGTTAAGTACATAGGCAATGAGGTACACATAAATAGTAAATTGTTATTAGATATTCTAATAGAACTAGCTCTTCTAAGTAGAGACTTACGCACTTTTTTATGACATTGCCTTTTCCCTGACGTAAGCGAATGAGTGCCATCCTCAAGTCAAATCGGGCACATTGGAGTGTTCCAGGAAAATATTCCATCACGGTAATGCACCGAACACTCACTTACGTCAATGAATCAGAATTTGTACCCATAGATAATAGAGGTTAAAGCGTAGACAGTGGTTACTCTGTCTACGGGTGCAAGATTTGTGATTAAACCCTTTTTACACAAAAACTATAACATTCCAAATTCAAAAATTTGATGACTTTCTATTGCTTGACTTTCAATTGTTTCAAACATTGAGTATTTGAGTTAAACCTTTGATTATATACACACTAGATAGAGCTTCATGACACGAATGCGTCGAAAAAAATATCAGCTAACTGTTAGCTGATAAGTCGCTTCCCGCCCCTCATTGTCAATTGTATTGTCAAGGCGAACGGTCGCAAAGTGAATTGAAATTTGAGCTAGCAATGACGATTTGCGCCATAAAAGTGTGCAGAAATTACAAAGGACGTTTAAAAACAACTAGTAAAGACACCTACCATCGATAAGTATCCAGAATTCATAGTATTTTCAAAAGTATTCAATAAAAACAATCAACTTATTAGCCCCGATTATTCAACTCAAGCTTGGCACTTTTGTCTGTGTTGCCAGTTTTTGAATGCTAAATTCCTTATGGTGACTGAATAAATGATTCCTTATAAAGTGAGAACGTCGATTGGGTTCACCTGCTTTTACTTTACTTCACTTTTACCTATGAAAAGTGTAGTAGGTATGTATGTATATCGGCCTCTGTGGCGCGGCGGGCGAAGGCATACATACGTTGTCTTATCCACTCTAACGAACGTCTATAGCGATGATTAATCAAAAGATGCCTGAGAAGAGATTATATTGTGAGTTGAAAATTTCAAATATACTGGGTGTTTTTTTTAGATGGGACAGTATGGGGATATCCGAATCCATAAGAGATACGGGAAAACTGTCTTTGGAACCATTTGCTCATTTTGTATAAAAACGATTTTGGCATAGTTATTTTTTGGTCAAGCGTGAGTTCTCCATAAAAATTAGGAGTTTTGATCAAAAAAAATTTTTATGAGTATTTTTTTTTGATCACTTTTATGTAAGGATTGTTTCATTGTATCGGAAGAAAAACATCTGAGCAGCAAAAGTTAGTCAAATTTAATAAAAATTTGTAAGTAATCTGGTACATACCTACGTTAATAAAACTATCGCAAAAAAAGAAGTTTTTTAGAATACCTAATGTTCCTATAGTTCACAGACACTGGGTGAATATTATAAAAAAACAAAGCTTTTTATTGACTTTTTTCCCACACGCTCGACATAATCACAATATCGCTAGTCTATCTATCTCCATTCTGTAAAAAATCAACAGATTCCACTGTTTGTTTTCTAGTAACCGGCAAAACTTACTTACCCGAACATAGTCAGTTTTTCCCAATAAATTGGGAAATATGTCAGTAGCTGTTATCTTTACGCACGCAAACAGACACAAAAGCAATGACGTGACGCGAGTGTAAGACAAACCTGCATGCATGTTTGTGTGTGTAGACACGCACACGCGCTAGCAAAGGCTGGCCTGTTTCTTTTGTAGTGATTGCAGGACGAAACTCTATCTAGTGTGTATATAATCAAAGAGTTAAACATGGAGATCTCAAAAATTAGAGTAATTTTCAACAGACTTCAAAAAAAGGAGGAGGTTCTCAATTCGACTGTATGTTTTTTTTATATATTTGTTACGCGATTTATCTGCCAATTATGAATTGATCTTGATGATTCTGTTTTTGTTTGGTAGGTCAAAAAAAATTTTGTTGTCAGGAAGTGGTATAAAATGTCTTCATAGACTTTGTAGATATATCGCAAAGGCATAAATGATCTACTCTCGAGATGGCATAAATGTATACCTAGATAATGAGGGATATTTCGATTAAATAAATATATTTTTCTTAGAAAAAAAATATTTGAATTTTTCAATATAAGGACGGCTATTTCATACCCCTAGTATTTATAAGCGTAGCGCGTCTACGAAAGTCATCTTCAAACTTCTACGAGCTGCTACGAAAGATTTAAGGGCCTATTTTATAGATCTTGATATTATTTATAATTTCAGTTTCATCTATATAATATATCTAGGTACGAAGGTATGATTCTTCAATACGGCTAGCACAGGCCGATACGTTACCAAAACGGTAGCGAGATGACTGACCTATGACATCGGGTTAGCATGAAATCTTTGTAACTTTTCGCCTATCGCTTAATTATCGCCTCCCTTGCGACTCGCTATCGTTACTAACGTTACGATAAAATACTATGACTTGACTTGATTTGTTCTCGGAACAAATCCTTTTTTTTTATACCACTTGGCAAGCAAACTAGCATACGGTCCACCTGATGGAAAGTAGTTACCGTAGCCTATGGACGCCTGCAACACTAATACTAATAAATAATAATTCTACTAATACTATCGTACTAAATATCAAATGCCATTCTTTACTTATTTTATTTATGCCACCCGCCGTCTATTAAAAATAGATTATTATTTACCTGGATTGTGTAGTGACATAGCATAAATATCGCGTTTTAAAGATGTTTTATTAGGTTGCTATAGATTCTATAAAACGTTTTATTGACACACGCCTTTTCCCCGAAGGGCTAGGCAGAGCCTCGATGGGCCTCATTTTACCTTGGGTCACACATTGCCGCCATTGCTTTCCCACGACCAAGTTGGCTAAAGCATTCTTTCAGCTATTTAACACACTCCTCGATAAGCCAGCATATATATATCATAGTCCGCTGTTGGACGAGACATCTCCCATAAAATGCTATTGTGGGATTTGTCATAATAACCATGCTTGGCAGGCGTATTATGTACTCAAGTTGATGCTGCTGCCCATCCCCTTATGTAATCCCATAGTTGGCTTTTACGACATCCACAAGAGGAGACGGAGGGGTATACTCTTAGGCCGGAAATTCCACGGTCACTCATACACGGTACACGGGTAGGTAGGTACAATTCAATAAAGATGTTATTTTTAGGGTTTCGTAGTCATGTGGCAAAAATAGAACCCTTATTTCTTCATCCTGCTGTCCGTCTATCCGTCTATGGGTCCGTACGTCACAGGCATTTTAGTCTGAGACTACGTATTATTATTGACACTAAACGAAAATTACATAAAATTAAAACAAACTAGAAACTAAAAACTAGAACTTCAAATAAATCGGCTCATGTGTCTGTGTGCGGCGTTCAGCTCAGCATAAATGTTGGATGTGTTAACACTCAACACCATTTTTAGCTGAAACCAAAACTAACTTACTAAGTAAGTTGTTTACTAAGTAGAACCATATACATAGTTATGTATTTGTTTTCTGGTACATCACTGAACACGTGGACTATTGTCTTGTCATCAACACGGTAAAATTATATACCCAGGAGGAAAAATACAAATGATGTAAATACATGTGTTAAATTTCACACTGTTTACGCGTGTAAGGAGCTATTCATTGATCTCGCTCGACGAATTAAAATATTCCCCTATAACTAACCTATTCAAGGTTTTTTATTTTCATTGGATGACGATCGAAGTATGATCACATAATTTTCTAGGGATAAGTCTTGACTGGACGACACAGGGAATCCTAGTTGACGACCTCTGTGGCGAGGCGGGTGAAGGTTCGCCTGCAACGCAGGAGGTTGCGGGTTCGATTCCCGCCTCGGAACAAATATTTGTACAATCTGCAGATATTTGTTCAAGGTGTTCTGGGTATTTTCTATGTAATAATAAAAAATATTTATCTATGTAATGTATTGTATTAAGTATATCAGTTATCTAGTACCCATAACACAAGCTCTGCTTAGTTTGGTGATAATGTTGTGTGAAATGTCCTGTCCAGCATTTATTATTTTTATTATTATTATTATAGTGTGGGATCAGGACTATGAATGTGTTAGATGTTTACCTATGGTAAATATGTTAAGTAAGCAAATTTTCTAAAATAGGCCATTGCAGTGTTAAGCGTAAGTTTTCTTGTTGTAAAAGTAACTAGGACAAAAAACATACCCAATTTTTTTTAAATTGTTTGTTATTTATTTGTTAGGGTTCCGTACCTCAGGGTACCAACGGGCCCATTATAGGATCACTTAGGTGTCTGTCTGTCATAAACTATTTTCTTTGAATCTACTGAACTAAAGAAGCTGAAATTTGGTATATATATATATATATATATAATTAAGTAACCCAATCACGGACGTACAGAGTTATAGAAAAAAATACATGTGTCAAATGCATCATGTGACATATCAAATAAAAGAAATCGTTATGAGAAATACAAAAATATATTTTAATAATTTTTAAATGCTTAGTTTAAAAGATACTAAAGAAAATATGCGAGAATTGACCATCCCCCCCCTATCTCCAAAACTACTAAGCCAAAAATGTTGAAAAGAAAAATGAAATATTGGGCCATACTCAATAGGTACTTTACAGGAAAACCTAAATGAAAATCCTTAGTCTTCAAATTTCTACGGAAAACGGTAAATACTCGTAATGAGAAAATGTTAATAAAATTGTGTTTATTGAATAATAAGCTAATTGATCTAGTTGTTACTATGTAAGCATATTTGTACAGAACCCTCACAACGTGAGTCCAACTCGCACTTGACCAGTTTTTTGTAATAAGACCAATCAAAATTATCTCATACGATCAACCCAAACCTCGACGAACTTCTGTCGGATGCATACGAGTTGAAAATGATGTTGATAATAATTAATTAAGTTGATCTTATACTGACCAACAAAGTGAATGAGCTTGGTAAGCTGTTCATTATGGAAACATACTGAAGAGGGCGCCTTGAATCAGGTATAAGCCTTCCGTTTTACGAATAATAGTTTTACAGCGCAATTTGAGTGAATGTGTAGGAAATCTCCGGGAATGGAGGTCGAGTGCCCATTATACGTGGCATATTTTCAGCAATATTTATTGGTGTAATCTGAGTAACCCAGCCCGTATTTCATCTTTATCGAGACTCCGGGGGACGCTATCGGCCCCACGTGGCTCTCGTAGTTAATGTCTCGTATACTAAGCAGTGTAGTTATTTGTTCAACATATAAATGTGCCCAATTGGAACGAAAAGCTTTTCGAAGAAAGTCTCAGGAACTCTTCCAGCTCCGCCTACAGACACTTAGCAATAAACAGATTTCAAAGAAATAAGTTGATAGATTGACCTACATTTTATTTCGTTCTTTGTCGTCATCTTCATTCGTAATGAACAACTACTCAGACGGGTCACTCGAATTAATGTTCACTCGAGTGAATGCTTCATTTTTCTTTCATTCCATGTTCACACGGCTTAGCTGGAATGACTTAGAAAAGAACATTCACCTCCTCTTTTCATTAAAGATGTGAATTGGTGAACTTGGTGAGCTTTCACTCTGTGTTCAGATTGTTCATTTTTCGTTCATTCGGAGTGGAAGTGAAAGATACGAATGAAAATAACCAACACCGTTGGATCGATTCATTAATAAATTAATTCGACACTATTGTTTCATTTTGTGTTCAAAAGTTTCATTTCGAGTGAAAGGTGCCGAATGAAAGACGAAAATGACTGAAAAATTACCCGATTAAATTATTTAATTAAAATTATTAATTAAATTATTATTATTAAATTAATTATTAATAATTAATTTAATAATAATTAATTATTATTAAATTAATTATTATTAATTATTATTTAATTAATTAGTAATTAAATTTTATCACCTTTAGAAAAAGCAGTGAAAGGTTGCAGAGATCAAAAGCGCCTAAACTTCTTAAATGTTTAATTAAAACTACGAGTAAGACCTAGGCACTTAGTAAGGAAAAGATTTTAAACAAGGAAACGTGTGAATCAATTAACTACTTACATTGATGTTTTCCCATTGACTGTTTGTATAAATAATGTACGCAAAGGATTAACGCACATTATGTAAAACATAGTAGGATATTATTTTGTGTTTCCTCTTAGAACATAAATGTACCTACTTACCTGCCTATTCATTATCATCATCATCATCATCAGTCCGTAGAAATCCACTGCTGGGTATTGCCCCCCCTAGAATGCCACGACGAATGATCTAGAGCCGTCTCCATCCACCAACTTCCTGCAACCTAGGCCTTACATTATAAGTACCTAAATGAATTAATGAAGTTAATAAGTAAACCTAAGTTCAAGTCCATTTTTTACATTAATTAGTTAGTGCTTAGTTAAATATATTTATATGTATAGGTGAAAAAAAATGGGGTGACTTCCTCAGATCTCTATAACTTTAAAGCCTTGTTTTTTTTAATTTTATTTGAAAAAGTAGGCTAGAATGTTGCATTTATTTATTTATTTATTATTTCGGATTTTAGCTGCTCACCCATGAAAGAATTTTACGAAATTCACTAATCATAGTCATAGTAATTTATTTGTACATAATAAAAACCATTTATTTATTTATTTTTTATTTATTAGGCATACAAATATATGTACTTAGTTACAATTTTTTATTAAATATTGAAAAGTATTCTCATTCCATTACCGTTATTCTTCTAATCTTACAGATATCTCTCTAGCTAAAGGTTGTCTGGAAGAAATAGCTCCTAAGCAATAAGACCACCCATTGTACTTTTAATAATCTTAATTTTTTTATTTTCATTTAATTTTTAAGTATCTTAATGTGTACAATAAACTATTTTCTATTCTATTTTATTCTAAAAACTAAACATTCCTCAGGTCGTCATAGCTAAAAATAGACATGTTATTTATAGCATAGTCTATATTCAAATTCGAATTCGAAATCTGTAATCTAGTTTTTTTGTGTTGGGTACCAATTAGACCGTGTAAGGAAAAATTTAAAATCGTGACATACAAAAATTACTCGCAGGCGCTGTTGCGGGCTTTTATTGTTATAAACACATCATTATACAATTATTTAATTTAAATGTGACCCAATTTTGATCTGTTGAATAGGTTGACTAATAATATTGATATAATTTGGTAATCTTATGTCATTATGTTATTTGCATCAACCTCCATGCAGTGATATGAAAACTTTTTGCGGTGTGCATGTCTTGCATAGAGAAATTACTTCATTTTACAATTGGGTACAAAAAATCCGCGCCAATTGTACCATCAATATTACATCGGTCCGGAGGCAATTTGATGCTGTAGTATTTAGTTCTGCACCTATTCTATTCATATACTAACAAGAAGATTGCACTAGCTAGAGGACATGAGCATAGCAGCGTCCACCTGTACTCAACACAAATTCTGCGATCATCAATCCGCCTGCCAAGAGTGGTGATTATGGAAATTTCCCCATATGTGTTAATGTGTTTAATGGGGGAGGTCTTGTCCAGCAGTAGTCAAAAGGCTGCTGCTGATGGTGATGATGATGTGATAACTATCAAGAAATTTTAAGGTTGTCTAACCGGAAATTAATCTGTATCTATGTTTGAATTTTAATTAGATATACCTGCTTTTTAATGTCGGGGATTTCCATTTGTTTCAAAATAAACATGCAACCTCCAAGTGTGGGTTTGCAATGAAATTGAATTCATTATGATTCATGGTCGTCCAACAGGGAACTCAATTACGTAATTGCGGGATATATGTAGAATGTATGCAGGATTGGTAGGCAAAGGCCACCTTTATAAGAGCGATGAATGTAAAACTTTGTCACATAATTACACAAGACCGTGTAAGCGCGACACGCCATTCACTTTAAAATAACACTATAGGAAAAATAACAGACATGTCTTCTTCAAGTTTGTTCGTTTGGACTGTGTTGTGTCTGGCAGTGTTCGTCTGTGTCGAGAGTCGCGTGATTACTGATTCCCACGTGTCGTTCATCGAACACGATGATCACTTTGGATTTGGACTGAAGAGTGAAGAGTCATCGAGGATCGCGAGGGCGGAACCTGCTGCCCCAGCTGTTGTGGCTCTCCTTTCCAAGCCAGATCCAGTGGTAGAGCCTCGATCGTCCATTGCAGGAGCTAAAACCTGTCCTACAGGATACACGAAGCAGGGAACTTTTTGCTTTCCAGATGTTGACTATTAGACTACGTATGTGATTGTTAAGTGTCATGTAATATTAGACCGGTTGAACCGGTGTGTCTAGTTAGTGTACCTCCTATATTTTCTGACTGATTATTTTGCATAATTTATTTTTGTTATATTTTACGCCAATAGCTATTTTGTGCGAGACATCATGAAAAGCATGTACAATATGTTGTTATGGAATTAAATGAATTGTTAAAAAACAAGCTTATTCATTGTTTGTTTCTTACAAAATGTGTGATTTATAAATTAAGTGAATCACTAAAATGTTTATGGAAGACTTTTGAGCATAACATGTAAGTTTATTAAATCTATAAATACTTTACCTTCTGTAACTATTATTTAGAACTGAACAAAATAATGCTAAGTAATTTTTTTAGGGGTAGTACATATAAATAGGTGATATATAGTATTATAGGCTAGCCCTCTAGAAAATTGCGAGGAATTCCCTCTATCTGCCTAAGGCTTTAGTTTTAATAAACTTATTCCACATGAAACAAACATTCAAACATTAGGTAGGTTTGTGATATAAGTAGTTAGACACAATGTGCATATGAATGTGCATTTGTTTTGTTAACATAAATTTATAGTTATTAAAATAATGTCATCTCCGTTGCGCAACCTCTGCATGATTCACAAAATCACAAAATGCAGTCGACCTCAGTCTTGCAACCTCCACTAACCTACCAACCTTCTATAAAAGACCTAAAACGATCGTGTCACTGCTCATTGTTTACCAAACCTTCCAAGAAACAACACGGCAACAAGAAATAAAAATGTTTCTGTGCATACTGTGTGCTTTACTTGTGACCTCTATCGAAAGTAACGTCATCAAAACAAGTGAACTACCTGTAAAACATGATGGGTTGAGAGTTTCCGAGTCGCAAGTGGACAAAGTTGCTCTATGGAAAAATACTATGGAAGAAAATGATGGAATAGTGCGCACAGCACGAGCAACAGCTGGTACTAAGAAAGGTGAAACGACTGTGAGAGTGGAAAACAGGTTTGCCATTACTGCGGGTGGTTGTCCTAATGGATACGTCAAGGCTGGAAGCTTCTGCTTTAATGAGTCTGAATTACAAGACTATTGATAAAAGTGCTAGTGATTTTAATATAACAGACTGAGTGGTGCCTTAGAAATGAATAATGAAACGGTGATGTTGTAGGTTCTATACATACATGTATACTAAAATTAAAACATATTTATGAATAAGTGGTTTCGACTGTTATTTATTGAATTGCCAAAGTATTAAGTTTTCGTGGTGTGTCTGGCCTAAGAATAGACCCATCTGTTTCCTCCCGTGTATGTCCTGAAAACAGACTAAGGGGTTACACCAGGGGATGGGCAGCAACATCCAGCTGAAAACTCAACACGCATTACTGCGATCACCAATTCGCCTGCCAAGCATGGTGACTATGAAAAATACCCGCCCCTTTGCATTCTATGGGGGAGGCCTCGTCCAGCAGTGGACGTGTTAAGACTATTGATTGGCATTCTAAGGGGGTGGCCAATTTCTAGCAGTGGACTTCTACATGCTGATGATGATGAATCTCTTTTTAGTCGCGGGTGAAAAGAAATTTGTGATGTCTCCTTCACGTCGTCGTCGCGAGATAGAGAATAGCCCTACCGGTGTAATTACAGGCACATGAGACTTTTTATCTTTATGTCTCAAGGTGATGGGCGCAGTACAATGTCACGCACTAGGTGGATGAAACCTAAGAGGTATGGTATTTGTTATGGTTAAGGGGGTCGGCCATATGCCAGATCCGTCATTAACTCAAATATAAATAACTTTTCATTAAAAAACCGACTTCCACCATTGAATTCGTTATGTTTTTATTTGCTAAAGACATACAAAACAATAACTTGTTGCTGAAAATACCAAAATTGCTATATATAGGTACCTATGCCTTAACATTTGAGGAGTTCCCTCAATTCCTCATGGATCCCATCATCAGAACTGGATTCTGAAGTATATCTATTCAAATAAAAAAAGAATTTTCCAAATCGGTTCATAAACGCCGGAGATATGAGGTAACAAACATAAAAAAAAAACAACCGAATTGAGAACCTCCTCCTTTTTGTGAAGTCGGTTAAAAAGGTAATGTGTAAATTTATAATTATTAGAGTAATGCCATCTTTGCTATGCATCAATATCTGTATGATTCACCAAGACACTAATCAACCTGTCTTGCAACTTAATATTTTACCGCAACTACCATCTATATAAGGCCTAAAACGATCGTCTCACTGCTCATTGTTTACCAAACCTTCTAAGAAACAATACGGCAACAAGAAATCAAGATGTTTCTGTGCATACTGTGTGCTCTACTAGTGACCTCAATCGAAAGTAACGTCATCAAAACACATGAACTACCTGTGAAGCATGATGTTTTGAGCGTTTTCGAGACGAAAGCGGACAAAGTTGCTCTATGGAAAAAAACTATGGAAGAAAATGATGGAATAGCGAGAAAAGCACGAGCAATAGCTGGTACTAAGAAAGGTGAAACAACTGTTACAGTGGAAAACAGGTTTGCGATTACAGTGGTTGGGTGTCCTACTGGATACGTCAAGGCTGGAGGCTTCTGCTTTCGTGAGTCTGACTTACGAGACTATTGAAACAAGTGCTAGGGATTTTAATACTTATAACAAACTGAACTGTGAGCGTGTGTTGTGGAATTAACTATTTTCATAGTAACGAAACGACGACGACGATTTGATATAAAATTGTTTAGACTTAATTTTAGGCTTTTGTGTACGCAAAAATGTAAGGAAAGAACGGTTCAATGTTTGGAAAAGTATTATCCTACTACCTAAATTATGATGGATATTATTATTATACAAACTTATTCGTTACCTCTGCTTGTAAGTAGCCATTTAATTTATTTAAACTTTAAAATTGTATTTATATATTATTTAAGTAGTAGTGGTGTGTCCAGTCTAAGAATAGACCCCTCCGTTTCCTTTATAAAAGTATTAGAATATATCAAGGTACTTATCAAACAAACATCAAAAAAGCTTCAGTTGTTTTTCTTATTTCTCATGATTTCTAAGATTAACCAAATGGAAAAAATAGTATAAAAATTAAAAAAACTACTTTATTTTATCTTTATTTTTTGTTATAAATGTCGGAACTGGCATGTACCCCACCTGCTGTAAAGCGGTAACCCAAGCCCATTAAAAATGCATTACTAGGACTTGGCATTGCACTGCGCCCCTCATCCTGTCCCATAAACATATCAAGAGATCATCAGCAGCTCACCGTCACCATATTGTCATCTGAACTTGACAGGTATGAATAATTGCAGCTCAATCGGTTGGATGGAACTGGTTCAAAATACAGTTTCAAGATTTGTCCCACACTATCACTACATACACACATACTAACATTACATTAGGTACATTGTTTATTACATAATACTAACATCTGCTGTTATAGTTAGTGATCATTCAAAATGATCCTTATGATTTCAATGAATACAATTCTTTTGATTTGATTTGATTTGATTTGACTTGAATAAGAGAGGTTAAGCTATACAAAAGGCCTTGTAATTAATAATATGATAAAAAGTTATATTATCATAAGTTATTTATTTGGTATAACACAATTATTGATCGGACATCCTACGAAAAACCATGCACCTGCATGGCAGGTTTACAAAAAATAAACATGAAACGTTTCGCATACGAATATTTGTTTATCAACCTACCTACTTATTTTAACATTCGTTGAACAAGTTGATGTAAATTTGGTTGGTGATATCAATACATTTGACAAGGTTATATTAAGATATATCGAAATATCACGAGTTCTTAGTTTGGGGCGAACTACTAGTTATTATGGGTAATCTTTAGATTCAACCTCGGGCACGCAGATGTTTCCGAACCTGTAGTGTTTCTCCGGACACATGTTGCCGGCAGTGATTCCATTCCTGTTTTCCAAAGTCACTTCACCTTCGTTTGAATCAGCTGATGCTGTTATCACTGGACTTTCTTGCACCACTTCGGCTATTCTCTCCTGTTCGTGCGCTTCTAGCTGAGTCTTCCATAGGTCTTTATCCACATTCATGCCAAGATGGTGAGCCAAGCCGTCATGTTCTAAAGGTTGTTCGTATTCGTTTGTTTCAACAGCACGACTATCAATTGTCATTATAAACAGAAAACAGAACACAACGTACGCAAACATTTTGAACTTGTTGGTTCCGTGTGCTTTGCCGAAACGTAGGCAACATTAAGAAGTAATGGAAACGCGTCGGGCTTTTATATGCAACTAAGTTATTTTAAAAGTAATAATATATTGTTTTTAACGTTTTGTTGAATCATGTGTTTACATAAAAGGGATAATTTATGCAGCAATCCTTATAAAGAGTTATTAACGAAATGAAGATTAAGTTTTAATAAGGTTCCTTGCTGGCGTATAGGTAATAAACAATTTGAAGATAGCCATGATGTTATATGAAGTTTACCTACTTATAAATTGCTATTATTTACTCGTGTTGTGTAATTAAGTGTTGTGTCCGGCCTTAGAATACACCCGCTACGTCTCTTCCCGTAAATATCGTAAAAGCCGACAAAGGGATTACACCAGGGATGGATAGCAGCATCCACCTGAGTACTCAACACCAATAATGCCAATCCACCTGCCAGGCGTAATCAAATTTTATTAGGTTCCCATGTTAAATTTTATTTATATGTCTATAGCCACGTCTATTTTATTTCCGCACAGACTCTACCTAAGTAGTTATTCTGCTAACTAACTTATTTCATTCTTATTCGTGTTACTGGTTCTTCCTTGGTAACGCTGCTTGAGGTAAATGGTAGTCCTAAAAATCCCACGTTAACAATAATGACTAAGTTAGTTTTCGCCCCCGGCTTAGCTCGCATAGAAACGAAATAAAAAGTAGCCTATTTATCAATCCAAGACTATAATGACTTGGATTGACAACAGACTAATTTCCATCAAATGTAGATCCTCATCAAAATCGGTACAGCCGTGGCAAGAGACCAGCCACTTACAACACAGGGTATCCAAGTGTTGGGGCTAGTAGACCACTTTGCTTATACACCTATCTATCTATTATCGGGGTTAAATTGATTGTTTAGTTTAGTTTAAGAGCGTGACTGTAGATCTCTTCACTCGCCCTATATAGAATGGTACCGACTATGTAGGTGTAGGGACTGTACACCTAACAACCCGGGCATACGTTGAGTAGGTATTAGGTTTTATATGTATATGAACGAAGATGTAAAAAAAGTAAGTGCGTGTTTTATTTCTAGTTTATTTTTCTTAGTTCAGCTATCTTTAGTTCATTTGCAACGGTCTTTCGATAGCTCAACTGTTTGCGACAATATTCTTATAGTAGAATTAAAAATGAGAAAGATAAATGATTCAGTTTTTTTTCGTACATAAAACTGTTTTTTTGTAGAGATAAGTAGGAATTGTGAAATTAAAAGTTAAAGAGTTTGTAGAGTAAACTTTATTTGTTTTTAAGGTTTTGTACCTCTATATTAGGCTGTCTGTGACTGTAGTCTATTTTCCCCGAATCTACTGGATCAAAAAAAGCTGAAATTTGGTACATAATATGCTTATAGAGTTAGGTATCAAAAACGCGTAAATCAACGAATTCTGATTTCAAGGGGGGTTAGTACGGGTTTTGATAGTTTTCGAAACTGTATAAAGTTTCGTTTTCTTCCATACATTTACTTGCAGCGCCCCTAGCGAAAACGAGAAGAAAACTAAGGACGCTGTCAGTAAATGTATGGAAGGAAACGAAACTTCATATTATAGTTTTCGAAAACTATCAAAACCCAACCTAGACGTACAGGGGTTAATTTCGGGGGACAAAATAGAAAATTAAAAAAAAAAACTTGTGTTAACAATGCATCATGCATGTGACATATCAAATAAAAGAACCAGTGATGATAATACAAAGATATTTTTATTATAATTTTGATGTACTAAGTTTAAAAGATATAAATTCAAAATTTTTTATTTATAAAAAAATGTTGAATTTATATCTTTTAAACTTGGGGGTTTCGAGAATGGTAAATTCTCGCATATGTTCTTATATGCGAGAATTTACCATTCCCGAAACCCCCAAAACTACCGAAACTACTGAGCTAAAAATTTTGAATTTTTGGCTTTACGCATAGTTTACAGGAATACTTTAATGGAAATCCTAAGTTTTTATTACAGGAAACGGAAAATATTCGTAAAGCGAAAATGCGTATAAAATATGTTGATTGACTTATAAGTTTTATTGGTTTATTTGTGGTTAAAATGGTAGCCTACTTGTGCGGAACCCTCTCCACGCGAGACCAACTCGCACTTCACCGTTTTTTTTTTTTTTTTTTTTTTTTTTTTTTTTTGTGATCTCTTAGTTTATGATAGACTTTTGTCAGGATGTAGGAAGCTTCACAAGGACCACTTCATTTCTTAAAACAACATTTTGGAAGTTTGAATTTGGGATGCAGACATTCTTCGTCGTTCTTTGGTTATTATTGGTAACTGGGTAGTAAGGTAGGTACCTACGTCTAAATTGGCTTGGTAGATATGCTGGATCGAGAGAGGTCACAGTACCTACTGCGCCACAACGGTTTATTGCATCTCAAAATAGATATTATCAACGGGTTCTACTACTTATACACTAGTAGGTATTTTTAGTAGGTTTAAGGTGCGGGTTCGAAGCTTGATGGGTCGAAAAATATGCGTCGCATTTAACTTCATCGTTACTAAACAGGGTTTTTGTTAGAAAATGTTGTTTCGGCGATTATATCAAAACAAGAAGCACTTCGATTTTAAAATGTGAGAATTTTTATCGGTTAGCTTATAACATACAGTAACAATAAACAGCATACAGTAAAGGGTACAACATTCAGTTGTACCCATTTTGGTTGACTTGATTAGAAATGTTGAAACTTTTTAGCAATTTTACCTAAATGGGTATCTTCTGAAGAGACATACCTACTTAGTAGGTACATGCTTCGTATAGCACCCCTAATACGGGACGGGTAAAATTAAAAAATAGAATCGCTTGTTGAATTTGACTTGTTGACGTGAATATGTCATATCGATTCATCCAATACGCTATATGCACCCTGTCTTTATCGAGATTCACCAAGTAAACTGACCTCCGAGTTTGATTGAAGGCGTATCCTAATTTATCGGCCCCTATAAAAGATCCAGCAAGACCGAGTCCTTTCTTATTACTCGTAAGAGCCACCACCCGATAATACAAGCGCAGAAGTAAAATGTTTACGTTCGCTGTATTGTCCTGTCTAATAGTCAAGGCTATTGATAGTAGCGTTGTAAGAGAGCAAGAAAATCCATCGAACGGTTTGATCCAAAACTTGGAATTGAATAAAGACACAGATATCGCGATGATGCTTGAGGGATCATATCCGAGGCAGGGAAAAGAAACTAATCGGAAGCCAGGATCAGACGAGATAGTGAGACACAACTCGTTGTATATGAGGTTTGGAAGAGCAGCTCCAGTATTTACCGAAGAACCGATGAAAGTGAAAGTGATAGTGGAGACCAGAGACGGTATACGTGTTGGAAGATGTCCTCGAGGATACGTCAAGAGTGGTACATTTTGTTTTGAAGACCGAGACTATTAGATTTAACTTTTTTAGCAAGAATTTCTTCAAGTAAGTTCTACATAAAAACTATAAACTCCATAATAACACTATGTTGAATATGAGAATGAAGATTATAATCTATACCCAGGTCTAAAAAAATAAATTAATCATAAAGAAATGATAGAAAAATAAGATCAACTTACTAATCTATTAATTAACATAATTTCCCCCATTAAATTTAAAGAGGAAGGAGCTGCTATATTTGAAGATATATCCTACTATCATCCTACTAATATTATAAACGCGAAAGTTTGTGAGTATGGATGGATGTTTGTTACTCTTTCACGTAAAAACTACTGAATGGATTTGAGTGAAATTTGGAATGGAGATACTTTACGCCCTGGATTAACACATAGGCTACTTTTCATCATCATCAATTTTCATCATTATTCACGCGGGTGAAACCGCGGGGTGCAACTAGTATATACTATATATATATCGTATATACCTATACTACTCGTGATTGAGGACGTTGGCATAGTATTATTTGTTAATATAAGATAAATGATTTTTTACCAGAGAAAAATCGGGTTGAAGCTGTTTCGTGGACACGGCCGTGTGTTTTACCATACGCATTTGTGACGCAGCGAAACGACCTCCAAATAGCGGCGCTTCCCCCTACATCGCACGCGATGCGTCACAGTCCTCACACAACTTATAAAATTCATAGAACCTTTAGCTATCGAGTGGTGTTAGGTATACAATTTTGGATGTAGATGATTGATATGTAGCTGCAACACCAAACTGTATCCCCGATTTTGTAATAATCAGTCTTCTGGATTGCTTCCCTTCCACTTAATTCTATTCTATTCAATTCATTTATTTATCTTTTGCCCAATCTTAGGCACTTAGACATGTCAAACAGGAAATACATATTAATGCATATCGATGCTATCGATTCATAATATCCAATATTTTGTACATTATTACAAAACAATATCAAAATCAAAATATAAATAAGAAGTAAAGTACCTAACTAAAAATGACAAACAATCAATCAAATAGAAAAAGTCAAAAACAAAGCAGAGTCTAAATTAATGTTGCACTAGACGTATTTACGTCAAAACAGTACGCAAATAGAGAACAACCACCATCAACTACCACCCAACCGTCACTGGTATCTTACAAGTACAACGTGTTTGAGATGATTTCAATTAGGTACAACTTCCTACTTACTACATTAAACACAGTGGACATTTATTTAAGTCACAACATCCCATTGTGAGTCAATAAACTGTCATAAACCTGTGTCAATCAATTAATTTAAATTATTTAAATTAAATTTGAATTTTGAATTATTTAAGTAGGTATCTATATTTTATACATAATTTTGTGTGTCATTTTGTTATTTTTGAATATAATTAAATGTTTATAAATAATTTGTTTAATTTATTCATAAATGAATTAAGTAATTTTGGATGACGTTTTGTAGATAGACACAATTATATTGGTATGGTCTAAATCGTATAATGATTTAGATCATAATAGTAGAATCGCTTTAATCCAATCGTTCTATTTGCTAGAATACATATAACTTTTCACTTTGAGGTCTTGAATCTATGCTAGTCAATGTACTCAGTCTGCATGTTGGTTTTACGCTTTGTTGGGTACTGGCCTTTACTCAGATACATAATGAGATTAATAACATTAAGTACAGCAGGTTTTACATCCCACATTACGAATTATAATTGGTACAAAAATCCAAATAGTATCAGGTACCTACTATGTTTAGTATGTATACACATAGCTAGTATGTTTTTTAGCGAAACAACTTACCTACGCACAATTACGCACCGTTTTCGGTGATTCACCAAGGAAGTTTAAAGCGGGCTATCCTCATAAATGGGTACCTATAAAAGAGCCAGTCAGATCGAGTTACTACCATTATAAGAATCGCCACCAGCCAACACAAGCATTAGAACCAAAATGTTTTCGCTCGTTGTATTGTCCTGTCTGCTATTAGTGGCTGTTGGTAGCGTTGTGAGAGAGCAAAAATATCCATCGAACGGATTTATCCAACACATAGAATTAAATGAAGACACGGATATCGTGAACATACTGGACGGAAGTGACAACCAGCACGGCAGACTAGAAAGGTCATATCCGAGGCTGGGAAGAGAAACTACTCAGACGCCAGGATCAGACGAACTAGTGAGAAATAAGCGATCGATGTTCCTGAGGTTTGGAAGAGCAGCTACAGAAAACCCGAAAAAAGTGGAAGTGACAGTGGAGAACAGACATGGAATCCGTGTTGGAAAGTGTCCAATTGGGTACGCTAAGATGGGTGGTTTTTGTTTTAAAGATGGAGACTACTGAATTATGTTATTAGTTATTTAGAGCAATATGCTTGTGTTATTTGTTGAGTTTTATCAAGTGTTGTAAAAAGCTAATTTATGTTATGCTGTTATGTTATTAATATTATACTTTATGATATATTATCTTCGTTGTAATTATTATTAGTATTATTCTACCTCTATCTATAGTCACCTCTCTATAGCCTCAAAGGTTTGCTGGAGGAAAACAAGATTTTGGGTTAAGCTCATATTTGTACGAAAACCAACAACTGGAAGAGATTGTACAATGCCTTTATTCTGTTTTTTGTTTATTGGGCTAACTTATAAAAATATGTCCAAAGGTAAGCAATTAAAATAATGAAAAATCATCAAAAAACCCCCTTGTTCCCCGTACATAACCAAGTTACAAAACCAGCACTGGAAGAGGACAAATAATTCCCATTCCAAAACCGGGTTTGGTAAAGAGATTTTTTTTCCTTGTACAAAACCTTAGTTATGGGCTGGTTATGTACTAGTAAAAGAAATTCCTAATACAATACCCGGTTTTAAAGTAGGAATTATTATTGCCTTGTACACAACCAACGTTGAAATCGGTAATGTACGAGGATACATATTTCCTGCCGCCAAACCGGGTTATGTAGCAAAATTTTCTCACTCTCTTTACAAAAAACCAAAAACGTGACAAACCTCATTTCTTAAACCAATAGTTGTACCATTTGACAAGTACACAAATATTGGCAACTGTTTCGTTCGTAATTAATTTCGTTGATGAATGAGGTTCTTGGTTCCATACATTATTATTTTTTAATTTCATAATAACCTTTTTTGAACGAATTATTGGGTAATTAGTGATACAATGAGTTTGATAAATAAATGCAAGTGTCTACGTAGGCTGGTAGGGTATAGGTATATTTTTTAAAGCTTACAACTTTAACGATGAGTTACGAAACAATACAAAAGATACAAACAAACATTTCAATTTATTTACATCCAACGTGGAATGTTCGCTAGTTTTGCAATACAATACCATGGAAACCTTTGATACGGCACAGTTACACGGAAATTGTGAGCCAGATTTGTATGTAACTTTTTAGATAGGTTTTGTAATGGTTTTTAGGTGTAGTTACATTAAAGGTAAAATTACTTTTCATTTAAAAAACCGACTTCCGCCATTGTATTTGACAAAATATTTGAATTAAAATAAAATTATGAAAGAACCATCGTGGTGAAAGGATTATGATACTTTTTGAATGCAAATGCTTGGTTTGTTGCTGAAAATATCAAAATTGCCATATGTATGCCTACAATAGTTGAGGAGTTCCCTCAATTCCTCATGGATTCCATCATCAGAACTGGATTCTGAAAAAATGTGACCAATCTGAAAGTATATCTATTCAAATAAAAAAAGAATTTTCCAAATCGGTTCATAAACGCCGGAGATATGCGGTAACAAACATAAAAAAAAAAAAAAAATACAACCGTATTGAGAACCTCCTCCTTTTTTGGGAAGTCGGTTAATAATACCCAGAAGGTGAGACTTTGACTTCTGTCTGCCTGTCTTCAGACTCAGACTTCACCCAGCAATTTTAGGAGTAGGCATAAAGTTTCAAAATTTGTGTTCATCATCATCATCATCAGCCTGTAAACATCCTGAACCGACGAAAAGATTATGTACCTGGTGGCAGCAGCATGCACATAAGAACTTAACACGAATACTGCGATCAGCAGTCCGCCTGCCAAGTGTGTTTTGATTATGGCAAATCCTCCTATTGTATTTATGGGCCTCGACCCAGCAATAGACGTCTGAAGGCTAGTGATAATGATGATGATGATGAAAATACATTATCATCATCATCATTATCTGATATTTAATTTAAAGTAATAAAATATTATATAATATTATTGATAGGTCAATAAAATATTATAGATTCTAAACGGTGTAATTTCCCCAACAGACTTGTTTGACTCGTCATAAGGAAAACGGAGTGTCCATTACGCAGGAATGTTAATTAAATAATAGCTACAATTATGTCCTTATATGGCTATGTTAGATAACCTTTTCAAATAGTATAAACCAGACACGCGTCTCCTCTCAAACCACGCATATAGTGTAGGGTTCTGAAGTTTACTCAACTCAAGACTAGATGTCGCTACTAGTAGATTAGAACGCGCTATCGGTTTTATGCTTACCCTTTGGCTTGTTTTTTTGTTGCATTTTTATTATTTGCATGGTT
This sequence comes from Epirrita christyi, assembly GCA_951392215.1. NCBI lineage: Eukaryota > Metazoa > Arthropoda > Insecta > Lepidoptera > Geometridae > Epirrita > Epirrita christyi. The sequence goes on from OX595852.1 coordinate 9,718,290, forward strand.
TATTTCCATTCACAGGTGTTTGGTTTTGTTTATTACCATAACTCTATATTGTGGTATCGGTTTTGTACCCACCGTACCAACAAAGATATGTCCAGTGATACGGGGGTCTTTTCTTTTCTTTTTTAACTCGTTTCTTCGTATAAAAGATATTAAAAATATGCGAAAATTGTCCATTTCCGCATTTGAGATTATCACTGAAACAACAGAGACTAAAAACAAAAACATTCGGAATTTTATGCTTCACTCATAGTTTACAGGAAAACCTAAAAGAAAATCTTACAGTTCCTACGGTAAACGGAAAATGTTCTGAAAACGAAAGTGCGACTAAAATATGTTGATTGACTAATAAGATTTATTGGTCTAGTTGTTACATAGTTAGTGGCTACTTGTACGGAATCCTCTCTACGCGAGTCCGACTCGTACCTGACTAGATTTTAAATAAACTAGATTTTTTTGATTTATCTAGTTTATTATCTTATGTATTTTAATAAAGATCGATTTATTACTGTTCGTTGCCAAAATATTACCTGCTTACAGCTACATCAATAAAACATTTACCCCGTTACTTATAAACGTTATTTAAATTTAAGCATTGCTTAACTTTTGACAGGTATTTATAAATAAGGTCATTCATTTTAAAAAGGCTGTTGAGCTGTTTAGTATGTCGTGTCAATGTCCTTTAAAATACGGGTAGGTTGCTTGTCCATAAACAGCAAAAATCGTCAGGAGTAAGTAACTAACATAACCTAATATAACGCGAGCGAAAACGTGGACGAAAGCTAGTCAGTAATAATTATTTAAAATTGAACCTCTCTTAATCTAACTGGCATTTGTGATTTTTTAGACTCTAGGTACTGTCATCGAAAATGATTATGCAAGGCCGCAAAGTTGTTATTTGGCGCTACTCGCACTAAATAACTGGTATTGAAACCTGAGCAAGTGAAGAATTCTAGCATTGAACCACGAGCGAAGCGGTTCAAAAATAAAATCCTGAGCGTAGCGAGCGTTTCAAAGGTATGAGACGAATAACTTTAAAATAATTTTATATTAATTAAAATAACTTTGCTGCCAAGCGAAACACACAAATTTTCACCTGACAAGCTTTCTACTTATTCAAAAAGTTTTTGAATACAAAGGTTCGAATTTTAAAGTTTTTTAATAGAAAGGCATGGAAGTAATAAGTACTACGTACAACTAGTACTTATTACTTCCATGTAGAAAGGTTTGAATTTTAAAGTTTTGAAACAATGCTTTGAATTTTAAAAACCTTTTCCAAGCTAGCGGATAAAAAGCACTTTAGCAAGCAGATTTCGAATGATAAACAAAACCTTTTCAAGCTTGAGAGCTGAAAATAATTGTAATAATTGTTTTGATTGAATAAATGATGGACTAACGTTTGATAAAAACTAAGAAAGTACCTAAGTAAATAGGTCCGGCTTCCAATCACCACACCAAGATGTAAATGACCTAATTGTAGATCAAGGTAGAATAATTCTTCGTCTACGTAATCGTAAGTATCCTAAGTATTCGGTTACCTACATTAAAGGGCAAGCAAGCGTGTTTATGCGTTCCAAAATGCGTAACAAGGAAAACGTCATCTTGCAGATGGATGACAAACAAAATCTGTTTTAAGGAAATGTTTTCGAATTTACTACTCATCTGGAAATACCAAGGGTATGGTTCCGGAGTCAATAACATGCTATTGACCTCACTTCTTAGGGTTTCGTACTCAAAGGGTCCCTATCACTAAGCCTACGCCGTCCATCTGTCTGTATGTCTGTTTGTTTGGATTCTGTCACACGGGTAGGTATATCTCAACAGCCGTAAGAGGTAGCTATTTGAAATGTCTCTGTTTATTTGTTGTTCGGGTATGAAACCTATGCAAATAATCGAAATGCAAAAAACTAAATCCTATCCTAAAAGGGGCCTCCTCGTATAAGAGTTGTCCAACCAAGGAATAAAACCGATAACACGTCCTAATCTACTAGTAGTGACATCTAGTCTTGAGTTAAGTAAACTTCGGAACCCTATACCATGCGTGGTTCGAGAGTAGTCCGACCTAGTACATCGCTCTACTGAGATCGTCTACTAACTACTACGTTACTACTGAGGGCCAAGTCAAAGTTTTGCAGCAACATCGTAACAATGATGATTACGACGATCGTCCATGAATTAGAGATAATATAAGATTTAGATAAGATTTATTCAGGTAAAAAAAAGATAACAATCTTACCAACTAAGATAACTTAACTATAATAAGATCTGATAAGATTTAACTAAAAATAAACTTATTACATAGTTGTGCGAACAAACATAATTTAAATATTGATGACCTAATTTATAACCTGACTAAGAAAAAGAAGAGGAGAGAGAATAGAAGAAAAGAAGTTAAAAACTGACCTACAATGGACAATCTCATTTTTGGCGAGAGATAAATCTGTATTGACAATGATATGCACAATAACAGTAGTTACCTAGTCACTAGCGATTAATCTGTTCCAAATCTACCGAGCGCGCGAACAGATAAGTTGATAGTTACAACATCATTCCCGGTCGATCTTCGTAATCGTTATCGTACGATGGTTGCTGCAAAACTCGGACTTCGGGCTCTGGTAATATTGCCTGTGAAACCAAGTTGTATGTGAATAATGAACGTGCAGCTATAATTAACGTTTTGGAACACGGAAATAATTATCGCTGTTACTCCTTATTGAAGATTAATGCTGTAAATTGCGTAATATCTCTAAATAGCAGAATCCTTGTCATAATTACGGGCCTAATTGATATTGCAAATAGATCGAGATTGGATTTAGCTAAGGATACAATATATAAAGTAGATATTGGGAAACCATAAAGCTATTGGAAGACTATGAGTTATCTGTTGTACCTTTCACTTTCAAATGGTAGAGTTGGATGACCATATTTTTTATTAACTTCAGTTATGGTTGTCTTTTTTTTCTTATAAATTTTATAATTGAACGAGCGAAGCGAGTTCTCTGAATCAAGTTGGAAGAATCAGCGTATTTATGTATGTATGTATGTTTGTCCGATGAAAACTTCCAAACCGTTAATCCGATCTTCATGAAATTTGGTATGGGGTAGACAGTATTGGTACAATTTGTAGGTAAGGTTATGAGCTATATCGGTCAGAGGGTTGCTGAGATATTGGGGTCCAAGAGGGGGTAAAAAAAAAAAAAAGTGAGACAGTCAGATCAAGTGGGGTGTCTAATGAAAGCGCTTTGGTTGAACACTTCAAAACTGTTTTTAATAAGTATTTAGACTTAGTAGTTTCTGAGATATTAGGGAAAATCTAAAATGTAAAAATCAAAAATTCTAGGGTACTTCCAGCAATCCAACAATGCTGAAATTTGGTATGCTTGTGGCTTTTGTGTCACAACTACAGATAAAAGTCTGAAACTGAAGAATTTAGAAACTTGTACTCCATAAAACAGAAACCAATATAACATCCATTGTTGACCTCCCATTTCTAGGAATTTGAATGACGCTGGAGTTCTATGGTTTTCGTCAAAAGGACGTTATCAATTAATTCGTCAGGTACTTGATATACATAGGTTAGGTATGTAGTATTACGCCCCGTTGCTTAGCCCTATTCAAAGGTTATTTCGATGATGTGTAGGAAATTAGAGTTGTTACTGATAGATCCTGTAGGTACTGTACAGGTAGACCTCGAGGTGATTTAAAAAAAAATAGTAATAGAAAAATGGATATTACTCGGTTAAGTAGTCGGGCTGATAAAGGTGTTATCGCGAAGTCTCAGTTCGGGGCGAACCACTAGCCATAATTTACTCATCAATTTAAATAAAATGGTTGCGTATGACTGGCGTACAGCCCAAACAGTTAAGTCGTATTAATAGATCAAACTCAACTCTGATAACGATCTAAGTTCACCAAAAATTTCATTTTTGTATGGGAATTTTGAAATTGGAACACACTCGAGATTATTCTCAGAGTTAAGTTCCGTTTATGTATACAGGGTGGGGCAAATTTTTAGCCCCTTACGGGTAGCTACCTTTCCTTTTGTAGTTAGAAGGTTTTGTTCTTAGAAAACTTCTGTTTTATTTTGAAGAAAAAAATATTGGCATTTTTAGATTTTTGAAAAAAAGTACGGTTCGCCCAAAAACTACATTTGCCAAAAAAAACAAGTTAATCTTAATCGACTCTATTTCCAACCAGGATTTTTTTTCCTAAAGTAACTTACCAAATCAAATCGTAAGTTTTGGCAGTAATAAAAAAAAACAATTCCCATACATTTTTCTAAGAAGCGCCATTTGCCGCAACAACCCCAACAACGCCGCGATTTGTCTGCTTGCCAAGTAGCATAAAAAAAACAAAGTCATGCATACCATTCGAACACGGAAAGCAATTTGTTCTAAATTCAAATTATTTATTGATATTTGTTATTAAACCTTACTGGTAGAATGATATACCACCTCTTTGAATGACAATATACAGCTATAAAAAATTGGCGAGAAATATTATTTTTTAATTTTAAATCCAAAATGTCTCTTACGAATCAACAGCGGCTAAGCTTAATAAAAGATTAGTTTCAAAATAACTGTCGTGTTCAACCAGCGTTACAAGCATTTCGTAGAGAAAATGAAGAAATACCACTACCAGACAAGAAAGTCAAAGAAAGAAGAAGAATTAGCCTATACCAATTTAAAAAAGTTACATACGAATTTAAATTAAGAACCATCGAATGAGTGAGATTGTTGTTTTCACTTACTCGTTTTTTCATAGAAAATGTATGGGAATGGTTTTTTTTTATTATTTCAAAAACTTACGATTTGATTTGGTAAGTTACTTTGGGAAAAGTGTTCCTGGTTGGAAATAGAGTCGATTAAGACCAACTTGTTTTTTTGACAAATGTCATTTTTGGGTGAACCGTACTTTTTTTCAAAAATCTAAAAATGGCAATATTTTTTTCTTCAAAATAAAGCAGAAGGTTTCTAAGAACAAAACCTTCTAACTACAAAAGAAAAGGTAGCTACCCTTAAGGGGCCATAAATGTGCCCCACCCTTTATATACGGGCCCTAGACACCTGGCATTTGGAGGGTACATTCTTTTTGTGTTCTAGGGATGCATTAAGAATGGAACCTGAAATTAAAGAGTGGCTGTGAAATTTAAAAAGGGCTTTGATGATTTCCAAATAATTTACAGATCAGAACCCTCAGGGCGCGAATCTCACTAGAACTTGTCTGTTTTATTAGTTGAACAACGACCAACAATAGTTTTACCAATTCGAAGAACCTAGTTTTGTTGAGTGAATACCTATATGTGCGGCCCTGCCAAAAATAATGCTGAAACATTTTAAGAGTAACATTTTAAGGCAACCTTAATTAAGTCAGCTAATAAAACAAGATGACTCTACCAAAATAAAACGAGAACAAAGGCTTCAGAAATCAATTTGATTAGGGCCTTGTAACGATGAAATTGACATAGCAAAGCCTGACCTTGAAGCGTAGAATTATTTTACTCGACTCGACAGCCGGTTTGTTGAAGAAAATACATGTTTTTTTGCCAATAGCTTTTTCATTTGTGACGTATTGAGGTTATTCACTTTACCTCTGGGAACTATGTGGTTTCTCAAATTGAAGTGTGAACGATGAATTACTTTGAACGATGAATGATTTGATGTGGCTAGGAATGTTTCATCTTCAAGGTTTTTGTTCCAATCGTTTTCTTAACTAGATATAATTTTTTCATATACCTATTGTTATTCTAAATCGAGGTTTCAGTCGATTAAACTGGGTGGCGGAAAAGTAATGACGCTATAGAAATTGTCTATATTTGCCACAAATAGTGTGCCCTGTCATCTTGACATTGGCTGTTGAGCAGTAAACAAATATGCAAAATATACCACAGTAAACATTAACCGCTTTTCTTACCAAGGACGCAGAGTAATAAGCTTTTATAGTAAAATTATCGTCATGGTAGTTGGGGTTAATGATGAGCTATGCTATACTCCAGATGAGCTCGGTGTCTGTGGCAATAGCAATAGAGTTTGAGGCGGAAACATCTTCAACTCTTCTGCCAAAATACGCCATGTAGATCATCTGGAAATGCTTATTTCGTGATTCGTTACCTTGTTGATGTTTCTGGACACTCGTGGAAGAGTGTCCAGAAAATCCTGGGATATGGTGGAGAAATCTTCGACAAAATTAAGGTTTTGTTTTATCACAGATTAATAATTCTACATAAATGTAGTTCATATTTATAGTGGTATATTTTGCATTTGTTTACTACACAACTGTCAATGTCAAGATGCCAGGGGACGCTATTTGTAACAATAATAGTAATTTCTATGATTTTAATAATAGTAATATCTTTTGCGCCACCCTGTATAATAATTATATGCACGCCCATTGAAATGCCAAGTCTCAAGAATAAGAAAGAATTGAGTTAACTTGTCCCACACTCACTAAATACTGGAATAGAAATGCTCAGAGGTTCCAACAATAGACACGTATTTTAAAACAAATTATTATCGTGACGTTTCGCCGATGTTTGTAACAAATCTTGGCATAGTATCAAATTTTTTCGAAGTTCATTTCTCACACGATTAATAGTTTTCCTCTCATTAACTAAATATAAAAACGATTAGCTTCTCCAATCTCCATGGATTAGAAAGACAGACAGATGGAGCACCTGCTAAAATTTGACACGCAGAATAGATGGGCTGACATTGATGAGGTGAATTTTATTACGCCATTAGATAAAGGATCTAAAAATGTAGTGGAGTTGGAGAGAAACTATTTGAAGTTTTTTAATTTTGTAAATTAGAAAGTCGATTTTGAACTTCTGTTCCTGGCTACGCTTATAAAAGTTGCCTTGCAGGGTTGACAACGAGCATTAATAAGGCACGTTATGGACAACTGTGTATTTTTTTAAGATTACTTGACTGATGACTGAGGACGGTGATGTCACTATCGGAAAATATTATAGATTCCCTCAAGTTTACTCTGAAGTTCACCTAAGTGAACTACAACGAATTGGACTTAATAAGTAAACAACTTTTTCTCAGAAGTTCACTCTGAAAATGAAGCTACTCATAACTGGGCTCCGCCCCAAGACTCTCTCATCACCCCTTTGCTACACTCACACCTCGATCATGGCTCCATTTAGGAGGTTAGCAGCTCGCTACGCTCACCACTTGCTACATGTTGGGTTTTGTGTACGTTTTACTGCAGGATCTCTTCGCGAGGTTCTGGTTCTTAGTAAATAATAACACTTTTGAGTCTGAACACGTGGCGTCAATTTTGCTCCGATTGAAGTACTCAGCCTTTTTTGGCCTGTTTCTGTCATAAACCTGTCATTTATACCGCTCAAGTTTAACATTGGAATATTTAGATTTGGGGGATTGGCTATTGTTGTGGAGAAAATCCATTGACTAAAGGTATCTGAAATATGAACTTATTTTCATGGTAAATAGAATAGAATAATAGAAAACATTATATTGTACATACCCTAGGAAAATAAAAGTTATTAAAAAAGTAAAAGGGTGGTCTTATCGCTCAGAAGCAATTTAATCCAGATAGCATTTGGATGGAGAGAAAACTGTAAGATTAAAAGAATGGCCGGGGAATGTACATACATTAAATAGAGAAGCGGAAACTAATGCTATATAATAATAATAATATTATATGCTATAATGTTATATCACAATATAGGATAACTGTAGAAATAAAACAATAAAAAGTATCTGCTACCTACATAGTACAATACTATACACATAAATACATACCATAGGTATACATATAATAAAATAAAACATACAAATACATGAATAACCAATGAATACCAATAACTTATAGTGAACTAAAGGAAAATCCTACTAATATTATAAAGTTTGTGAGGGTGGACGGATATTTGTTACTCTTTCACGCAAAAACCACTAAACGGATTTTGACGAAACTTTACAGTATTGTAGCTGAATATATACATATATTATATATACATCATAATAACATATACCTAGGCTATAATTTATAAATGAGGTTCCTTGCGGGTGATCCGTGAGCAGTTGCTAGTATTACCATAAGACTAAGCGATATTATATATATACTATAACACTCTTAAAGTGTAAAAGGATATATAACTCAGGATTTAAATATGGCTAGAAATGGGCTTTCCTAATCAAGCAGGAAACGTATTCCACTGGCGTGCTGCTTGAATCGTGAAGGAATTACTACTGGGAATACAGAGTTCATCAAATTTCCTAGACTATCTTTTAAAACAAATAAGGTGAACTACTGGGAAAAAAAATTACATTCACCCAAGTGAACATCAGGGTGAATTGGTGGGGAACTAACCAAACATTATTATTACATTCCATGAAGTTTCTCAAACTTAAATTGCCATATTCAACAAAATAGCTACTCATATAAATAATAATGTTCCCAGTAACATCTACTGAGACCGTAAACACTGTGGTTATAAATGGAACTGAAAGTAAGAAAAGGATACTCAGTCTATCTATTCCCCATACACAACCCTTTTCAAATAAACCGAACAAATTACACAAAATGATACTTAAGAAGAAAGTGGGTGCAAAAATACAAAAGCTCGTTGAGTTCTATTGTAACATCAAGGAGCCTCAAAAAGCGAGAGCAATTAATTTCGTAGACGTACCTATTCTTGTTTACGGTCAAAGATAAAAATATTTTGTGTGAGATATATATAAAGGTTGCCCTTGGCTCGTCATAGTGCAATATGTTTGTGAGGCCAGTCCGTGCCCATTTTGTCAATTGATTCCCGATATAATGAAGGGTACATCGTTACTTTGGAGGGATCTGTCAGAGGCGGTTGCCTATTTCGGGAGGTGTGGGTGGGGGGGAACAGGCGGAAAGGAGGGATATGCGTGCGCATTTACGTTGCGTGAGATTGTACCGCTCTTTCTCTAACTTCTCCCACACAGGCTCCTTCACAGATTAAGTAAGCGTTACTATGTAGGCTGCGTGTTTGATTATACTACGCGTCTGTGTGGACCCTTGTTTATATTGGACTTGATGCTTCTTTAAATTGATTAATTCTCACGACACCTTCGATACTCTGAAACAATTTAGACTTGTGTACTTTGGGAGACCCATTTAAATTTTCATAATCAATTTCACAGTTACGGGCAGTTCTAAGGAAAATGGAAGAGATCTATATAAGATTAGTTAATAAAACATTAGATTAATCAAGGATACCTCGGATTACTTATATACCGTTTCTAAAACAATTTCATTGTTCTAGGTATATAATTTGTGTAATAAACCCACCTACCTACCTAGGTAGGTGAACCTACCTAGGGTAAAATTAGTTGGCCGCCTTTATCTAAAATAATAATATAGGGCTGACGTTTCAGTCAACCCAAACAAACAACATAAATGAGATTTCAGACATGTTCCAAGCCCAAGTCGTAAACAAAAGTTTAAAACTTTTTAACGGCATACAAAATTCAATAGATTCCATTAGGGCGCCGAAAGATCATGAAAATCGTCCTTGTGAAGGCGCCCTAAAGAGAGTTTTCCACAACTCACTAACACTAATTCGGCGTGCTTGTACTCACGCAACTTTTCACCCACACTCGCACGCGTAGCAAAATAACGCGGCTGAAAACAGGGGCGGAGCTTTCTAAATCGTTCTCTTCTCCCTCGCACGCGGTCCCCTGTCCCATTTCAACAGGTTTCGCTTTTCAGCAGTTGCAGTAGAACGCGTGCCTCTAGTAACTGAGCACAAACGGTGCGAGCACACGTCGCGTCGGCAGACGAAACAGTTTCACTGACAGCTCCGAAATCACCTGACATTCACCGGTGTCCTTTGAACTCCGCCACTGAATAATAGTGAAACGGATACAATTCTCTTTTTAGAATGTATCATCTTTAAAGTGATGTGTGTTCAGTATTCGGTTGGCAGTGGACGTGGGAAATTCGCGTTCCCGCGTACATAACTGAGTTCGGGTCGCACTTCACGTGAGGATGAACAAGTAACTTAATTGTGCCAAAACTATCAAATATACAGCAACTATGTTTGTTTCCGCGTTCGCGGGTTTTCAGTGATGATTCGATAAATTGTGATGGAATTAAAAGCTGTTGAGACATGCAAAGGTGACAAGATGTGAATCTCAATAAATGTTTACCTCTTCGGTGTTGTGATTAACTTAGATAAGTGTAGAATAATTTGGAGCGATGTAGCGTTATCAAAAAACGGTGTTTCAGGACTGGTGGAAAGTATGGTTGTGATGTAGCGAAATACAAAATGCATGAATAAATCGCTCACGAATAGATTCTGGTTGTAAAATTTCTTCATGTTGTTGTGATTAAAGTTTAATATTTTAAATAGTGAATGTTTGGTGTTATTTACCGTTTCGATTACCAACATTGATATAAAGGTGTCTCGCATTCGCAGCCCGTTTCCGTGATAATTTCCCTCGAGGTGGTGAATCCTACTACATATAAACAAACTGTAAAAGGCAAAAACTGGGAAGCTCCTTTCGTATTCAGATGTGATACTAACGTATGTTTATGTACTTGGACAGTTATTGTGTCTGTGCTTCACGTTGAAGAAATCGGCTCGGATTTTAACAAGGTAAGTTTTGTTCTTATAGTCACTATTCCCAACTCCTACTTGTTACACCCTTTTATTAAAGGGTTTTTGTAACATATAGCTATTTAGTTTAAAAAAACTTGTGTGATTTTTATGTTTCTTTTAGGTATCAGGTATAAGGTATCTATGAAAGTTACTATTAAATAATATGTAACTATTTATTACAAGACATCATAAAAAATTACCTACTTTATTCGTATTTGTAGGTCTAATGAAAGCATTATGCAGAAGTTGGAAGTTGGATTCATCATAGGTGATTTTTTATTCGAACTATAGTTAATCGGCTGTGGTGATCTTGACTATAGGACTCCTCCAACTCCTCCCGTGGATATCGTAAAAGGTGACTAAGAGATCACGCCAGGGAATGGGTAGCAGCATCTATCTGAGTACTTAACTGCGATTACCAATCCACCTGCCGAACGTGGTGATTATGGCAAATCCCCCTATTGTATGAAAAGGCCTTGTCCAGCAGTAGACGTTTATCGGAGTTTATCATCTTAAGGGGCTCACTGATCGTCAATAAAAAATTGGACTAAATAATTTTCTTAGGATTCATAATTGACTTCACTATTATGACGACATATTTACTAGGGATAATTTGGAGTTCACTCTAAATATAAAGGAATATTACATAACAAATAATCAAGTTTTCAAACAATTATTTTAGTAACACGATTTATTTATTCACACGAGTAATAAATAAATCATCACCAGAAACAAAACAGACATAAGTTCGAATAAAGGACCGAACGTTCCGTAGCCGGCTACGAAATCGCTACGAAAAAGAAATCGTAGCGCCCCGGTTGGTCCAAACCACATAAGTTCACATAAATATCAGACACTTAAGAATTGAACTAGACTCGGAGACAATAGAAGGTCACAGTTGTATCATACCGATAGAATTCGCTTTGGCAGTTATAGTACATTACTGCGACGAGATTTGGCTCACAGACAACTGTTAAGCCATCGTCCGTCCGACGCGGAACATAACGACTGTTCGGAGCGGAGTCAAACTCACTGGGAAATTTGTTTAAACAGCTCGTTTACTTCTTGAATACCATTTAAATACTTAAACGATGATAGATTGAATGAGCCCAAACACAACCTAGCCTACCTATAGTTGTTTCCTGTGGTGGAAAGTGCTCCGTTTTATAGCCGCACAATTAGGTCAAAGATTTATGTATTTCTCACGTGTTTTCATTAAAAACAAAGGTATATCTATTTTTTATGTAGAGGAGCATGAAAAGAATATCAACAAGATAATTGTTAAAAATGTATTTTTAAACAAGCTTTTATTAAATTAGTGGTTGGAACCGTAAGCTGATCAAAATGAGCCCAAACAGCACTGCCAGACTACTATTCATAATCGAGGAGTTCCATTGTTCACCTTTCGTCTGCATCATCAGATCAGCTCGCCGCCACCATAATATTGTATTGTCATTTGAACTTGACAGGTATAAAAAAAACAGCTCAATCGGTTAGGTGAAACTGGTTCAAAATTCAGTTACAAGATTTATCCCACACTAACTAAATAACATACATACTAACAGGGTCAAGTTAAATGATAGCTTGTAAATGATTCCTTTTGCTGATCTTTCATAAAAGTCATCATAGTCATAATAACGTTAATACCCTATTTATATATAATATATATATACAGGGTGTTTTTTTTAAATGGGACAGTATGGGGATATCCGAATCCATAAGAGATACGGGAAAACTGTCTTTGGAACCATTTGCTCATTTTGTATGAAAATGATTTTGGCATAGTTATTTTTTTGGTCAAGCTTGAGTTCTCCATAAAAATTAGTAGTTTTGATCAAACAAATTTTTTATGCGTATCGACTCAGTTTCATGTAAGGATTGTTTCATTGTATCGAAAGAAAAAAATCTGAGCAGCAGAAGTTAGTCAAATTTTATAAAATGTTTTCTCATACAAATTGTAAGTAATCTGGTACCTACGTTAATAAAACTATCACAATAAATTTTCAAAATGGCCTCCCTCTTGCTGGTTCCAGGTACGGGCACGTTTCAGAAAATCTCTAGTGGCATTAGACAAAGATGTGTGGTGAATGTTGTTCTACTGCTCCGATGGTCTCGTGAAATGAGAAAAATCAGAGCTGTAGAACTTAGTCAAACTTTAATAAGAAAATCTTTGTCTGAGGCCACAAGAGGTATTCTGAAACGTACCTGTACCTGGAAACAGCAAGAGGGAGGCCATTTAGGGAGGTTTTATTAACGTAGGTACCAGATTACTTACAATTTGTATGAGAAAACATTTTATAAAATTTGACGAACTTCTGCTGCTCAGATTTTTTTCTTCCGGTACAATGAAACAATCCTTACATGAAACTGAGTCAATACGCATAAAAAAAATTTTGATCAAAACTACTCATTTTTATGGAGAACTCACGCTTGACCAAAAAAATAACTATGCCAAAATCATTTTCATACAAAATGAGCAAATGATTCCAAAGACAGTTTTCCCGTATCTCTTATGGATTCGGATATCCCCATACTGACCCATTTAAAAAAAACACCGTGTATATATACACAATAGCATATTTTTGATTATCATCATTGAGTCAGTGGTTTAGGGCGTGGTACCTCAGGTCCAATTCCCTAACTTAAAAATTGTTAAAATAGAGTTCGGATCATGTTTCGATCTTGTGTCAATGTCATAGATGTCCGAAATGGTATTCTCTAAACTTAAAATTAAAACACTGTAATGTGATTATATCGAAACGTGACCGAAACTTGAACGATTCAAAGTTTTTCGATAATTTTAGCATTGTAGATGGAGAGTAAAGAGAACTCTTTGCAATTATATATATAACTATCCTACTCTAATTGTAGACTAAATTGTTATTTATAAGGGAGCAGAATACCAACTTTCGGTCAATTCATAATTCAGTCTCGATTCGGTTAACTTTCAGTGTAGTTTTAAAATAATTTAGAGAATTGGGCCTCAGGGTAAAAAATAGCCTTTGTATCAATCTTTCTGTCTACTCATCGGAATCAGTACAGCCATTACGAAAACCACAAACAAACAAACATAGAACTTTCACATCTCTGTTGTTAGTAGGAATGTAGAGTAGTAGCTTTTCTTTAGCTAAGCTATGAGTGTAGTTTGCATCCGTATCTAGATTATTTAATGCTGACAATAGAGAACGCAAATGGTAATAGCGCTGCCAACTGGGTTTTGATGGGAATCCGATTATGTAGACACTACTATTCGGTAGCCTTTGGGAAGTGTTAGCCTGTATAGCAGTTTAGCCAGCATTTAAACTTTTTTACTGATTGGTATTTATGACAAAACTATGAATAATTGTGTATTTGTGGATTGGAGAGTAAATATTCATTACCATTTCTCGCACGGGCATTAAGTAGAAGTTCTAAAACCAAGCTGTGCTAACGCTAGCAGTAGTACCAAGGTTTTAACGCACAAATAATAAAGTATGAGAATATTTTATAGTTTGTAATCTACAATACAAATATATAGATGGTTCGTATATGCTTTATTTCGTAAACGGATGAAGAAACAATTAAATATTGTTGTATTGACAGCGTTAATAGATCACGAAATGGCCAGTTTGTCTATAAAAATGAAGTACCCACTTAGTGGCTTTAGGTATGTCTTTCTAAATGAAGAGAAAATAAAACAAACCTCATATCCGCCAATGTAAATAACTGAGTTATTTCATTGCTCAAGGTTTTGTGACGGAAAGAATCGCGATGGAAATAGACAGTGCGTTCCGTGGATTCGTCACCGCTGTCTGTAATTTCTTCTGTCGTCAGATTTTTTCCACATGTTGAAAATAAGATAGTAATTAGGCTGAATTTAGAATAGATGCATCTAGATCATTTAAAAATTAATGCTTCATTTAAAAAACGTAGCATTTTATTTAAGCTTGCTTTTATGGCGGCGTATTTGTGAACCGGAAGAGAAATTGGCACCGAGACCGACGGAGAGACCGGTAGAAATGAATAAAAAAACATTTATTCGACATCACACAGATACACAAAACAGACAAGTAGAATAAAGGAAAGACGATACATAGGTATACATATCTATGATAAACACTAGGGCAAACAAGCCCTGTCTCAGCATCATGCTGCCCTACATGCCTAAACATAATATATGGAGCAGCGAGAGCACTGAGAAAATTTAATACAATAGTTTAAAAAAAATAGGTACTAAGATTAAAAAAAACAGGTATTCCATACAGAAATAAATATAATGAGAGAGCAGATTGCTGGCCTTTTATTGGACTCTACTTTCCGTCAATAGGTTAGGTATAAATTATCAAATAAGATTACTCGATATTTTCAAATTCAAAACTCCTTAAACTAGTACTGTGTAACGCAGATGTCTGAAAAGCAAAATAATAATAGACCCAGAATTCGGAGAATATATATACGTGTTTATTTTAAACCGCGTGAGACATGAGCACAATTACTGTTTTGACATTGCGTTTTGTTAAAAAGAAGAGTATAGGTACTGGAAGATAGCCCAAATGATGATTGCACAGTATACTATGACTTGGTTTTGTAATCAATCTTTTTGTTTCTACTGGGTGCTTATTTCTTATGACGTAATGAAATCAATTTACGAAGATTTTGTAGATTGAACTGTTGAATATTCAGAAATAAAATAAATCAAATTGACAGCCAATTTACACCATATATTTGACTGTTCTTACAGCTAAATCAGTCAATATCAAGAAGAATTTAATGTGATATAACCAACGATCTTATAATTAAAGATCGTTGGATATAACCTTAGTAAGGCCTCTCTCTGGACTGCATATTTTTTTATAGCTCAACACATCGTTGCCTTCATCATCGAATCACATGACGGCGTCACATCGATACTTGGACTATTTACGTGCCTATAGTCAACCTTTGTTTAAATATTTATAGTAAGAAGAAACAGACGAATTTAGGGCTGTATTTTTTGTGGTTTCTCGACTATCTATCTACTTATAGAAGGATGATAAACAATACAGGGTATTTCATTGAGATAGTTGTATTAGGGGAAATCCGTAATGGTATGAGATAATATAAAAAAAAACTGAAAGGAGTCACGTAACTGATTTGGATACAAATGAAAACTGCATACAATGATTATTGAAAAATATGATACAGTGGAAAACCATAAAACTCAGAATAAAATATTCAAAATTTTTGAATATTTCATTCATTGCATGTTTCATCACAAAACACACAAACCAAATTATAAAAACCTTAATATTTGAATGAAGAACATTAAAACTCTGATTTTGAATCTTAGACTATTTTTGTAAACAAAGAAATGTCAAGATATGCCACTGTGTATTTAAGTGTCATGTATATGTATCATATGTGTATATACACATACATGACACTTATACACACAGTGACATTTCTTTGTTTACAAAAATTGTCTAAGATTAAAAATCAGAGGTTAGGTAATACTTTTTATAGAACACAACCTATTTGCTCAGCAAATTAAAAAGAAAAAAGAGGCGGGAGGACAGTTTTATTATTAAATTTAAATGAAAGAATACGGAATAAAAAAAACATATAACTAATAAAAAGTTGATTATTTATTCGTGAAAATGTATATACCATTTTGAACATGTTAAAAAATAAATAAATGCATTCGAACTATTTTGTTTTAATTCTTGTAGGTAGATCAAGGTTTCTAGGCGCTAGCCGAATAAATAATACTACGATTACAATATCAAAGTACAGATTGCCAAGCGAACAGGCACCCAGGCAACGACAGATGAAACATCTAAAGATTTAGATAAATTATTTTTTTTGGATTTTCTTTAATTTTTCAAGTAACGTGTTTAAAGAAAAAACTTTTTGTAGCTTTTTTTTCTCGGTTATTAAAAACAACACTATTTAAAAAAAAGAGCCGATTGGTTTCACGATGCTTTTATACGTAGACAGAGAAACCAATTATATGATTTTTCTAAAATATTTCAATGCAGTTTTTGTTTTTATCAAAATAAGTGGCATGCTTCCTTTCAGCATTTTTTGATATCTCTTACCGTTTATGATTTCTCCTCACTGACCCATTTCAAAGAAATATCCTGCATAATCTAGGCATCGAACTAAAATTAATTAAAATCCGTAGAAAAATAACGAACTGTCTGGTTAAAAATAAACACTAACGAGCTCACAGAATGATCATAGAGATTCGCATAGCTGCTCCAAATATTGATGATTACTTCCCTTTTTAACCTTATGATTTCATAACAACGGTTTCATTTTTTAATGACTCTTTTGAGCATGATCTAAATTTTGTTGTGTCTAACTGAATCCTACTATACCGCATTGCCTCAAGACGAAAGTCTATAATCAATCAGTGTGTGTTGCCAGTGATTTATTTATTTATTTATTTATAATCAGATGCTCACAAACCTTACAGCCGAAGCCAAAACGTTCTACAAGCTAAATTAGTTGACTTAAAAAACAAATACACATATATATAAATTTAGGTAGTTCTGTGTGAAAAATATCTACCTCTTGCACTTGGGTAGTCATTGTGTTGAGCAATGTGAGTGCGTGTGGTGTCGGGGCATACCGTGCAGTGTCGGTGCGGGCCGCTGGTGGTGCAAATAAGCGTCGCACGCGCCCTCGCACAATATACCTGTCAGGCACATACAGCGCGCACTCAGACAAAGCAGTGATGACTTACGGCATTAAGACGTGATAACTATTGGCCGTATAGACTAGCTGAAAGTCACGCAGCGAGCTATGGAGACAGCTGTACTAGGGATTACACTACGTGATAGAATCCGAAATGAGTATATCCGTAGAAGAAATAGCTTTCAGAACTAGCAAGTTGAAGTGACAATATGGTCATATAGCTCGCAGAACTGACAACCGTTGGGGAATAAGGGGACCATACGACCGGACGACGCGGTAGAGGAGAGCGAGGCGTAGATATTATAAAAGTAGCAAAAAGTCGGTGGATGGAGGTGGCTCAAGACCGTTCGTCGTAGCATTCTAGGAGGGAGGCCATATGTTCAGCAGTGGACAGCCTCTACAGGCTGATGATGATGATGATGAATCCTTCTATGGTGTCCTTCAAACCAAAACATATCAGTGCGTGCGTTGTTGCTACGTAAACATCGTAAAATGCGTTCATGAGATGAACAACAATGAATAAAAATATCAACAGAAACGATATAAGTCATTTTGAATAAATTGAGTATGAAAGACGAAATAAGCTTTCGTATTAATAGGTAAATAATTAGCTTTTGACATAGAATAAATAGATTTTCTTGTTTTCAGAAAATAATTTACGAATCTGATGGCCGAATCCAAATTCCGAAAAGTATGAATGATTGAATGGAAATATGGTACAATTTTTTTTTTACAAAATCTTAACCTTAGTACATAGGGCTTATAATCGCATCGAAGCGATATCTTTCGGAAAAGCTATTTTTTCATTCTGAAGTCGAAATTAAAAAAATATTATAGACCAATTCATCAATGTTAAATATTTTAGCATGATCGTTTTGTCAGTCAATCCAGTGAGTTAGTTCGAGCAATAAAAAAAACAACAGCTACAACTGTCATGTATGAATATGGACGTCATGTTTTATTTGTGCACAGTATGATTTCGCAGTATATAAACCGAGGGGAAGCTATTTGTCACGTGACAGATTATAAAGAGATAGCTGGTTCACTCCACGAGCTGGAGAAATAGATCAACTATGAGATGTACTACTTACGCCCATTTAAAACAATCTATTCTTATAATTAATTGATTCAGGCGTGAATTTGCGGAAATTCATTCTACAATATAGAATAGACGAACAAATATATAGTAAAAATTGAGCGCCTTTCTAATTAAAACCCTGAAAAAATTTGACACGTCCAACTGACGGTCCAGTTTTCCAGTTGACTTTATGTTCAGAGCTCGGCGAAGCAATGTGTCTGCGGAGTTTTTACGGTGTTGTTGTTTCTTTGTTGTTCTAGAGCGTAGCGGGAGGATGCTTCGTAGAGAGGCGAAACACGTATCGATTTTTTTGTTTTTTTTTGTTTGAGTTTTTGGTGGAGAGGGGCGGAATTGTTAGTATACATTTATTCGTTTATTCAATATAACCAATTCTTATTTTACGGGATAGATATCGTATGACAAAATTACAGGTTTCTAGTTTTTTTAGTTTCATTAAGTTTCTCGTAAGCGTTAGGTGACCCATAAGTTGGTCAAACAGAGCATTAAGGTAAAAGAACAAATAAGTATGAACTTCATGTTACTTGTTTGAGTTATATTTTCTGAACAAATTTGTCTAAAAAAAAAGTAGACGACTTGGAATTAGCTCTGAAGGTACTCTACTGTTATTTTTAAAATAATGTTCGATGTTAAGGATAAGGAGCTATAGCATGATTTTTAAACGGGCTGCGAAAGGTATGAAGCCTTCTTTAGTCATAGTAAACCAGCTCTTCGCTGAGCTGTGGTTTTAAGCTTTCAACACCTCTATTACGATGCAGCGTAAAGCTTTATTTTTCCACTGTATAGAAGTGTCACGCAATAGAAAAAAGACATTAAATTTTCAAAAATATATTTATTTTATTTTTCTAACAAAAAATTTGACGCCTTGGAATTTGCTCTGAAGGTATCACAGAATTCTACTGTTATTCCCACAGTAAAATGCGATGTTTAGGACAACGAGCTACAACATGGTATTTTAACGGGCTTCCAGTATTAAGTCTCCTTCGTTATTTGTAGATATCTGTATGTATGTAGTGTAATAAGTAGTTAAGTTAGTTTTTGAAGTGGGTATGTCTATGGTTTTATTTATGTTTTTAGATTTTCACGTTGCATTTCATTTCCTGTTTTGTACACTTACTACCAACTTTATCACCTTCTCTCTAGCCTCAAAGGTTTGCTCGAAGAAAACTCTGTTAAGAGTTAAGCTCACCTTTGTACTTGTCTTTCATTATTACTTGTTTGTAAAATATTTTCTGTGTGCAATAAAGAATAATAAGAATTATAAGCCTCGTTTCGACATAGTGAACCAGCTCTTCCATGAGCTGTGGTTGTAAGTAATCAACGCCTCTATTACGATGCAGCATAAAGCTTTATTTTTCCGCTATTTAAAAGTGTCACGAAGTCGTTAAACGAGATTTAATTTTCAAAAATATTATTTCTAAATTGAAGTCGTAATGTTGACTCAGTTGTGTTGCTGTGCGGTTGATATTATCTATGATTCCTCTAAAAGTTGCCAAGTTTTTTATGATTTACTAAGCACAGGCAAACCCTAATAACTTAGTTATATCATACTAAGGAATCCTGCTTTATAATTACACTCTAAAACATAAATTTGTATGAACATCACTCTACATTGTCATATTAGCATGATATAATTTTAAAAAGAATTGTCACAAAAACCAAGAATTAGAATTTCAAGTCAGCAAGTCTCATAGTAACAATGTTGTTGTTTGTTGGCTTTTTTTCTGTGTATACCGTCTCCTCTAAACTTATATGCCTTTATAATATTTGGTAAGAGGTTATATGATTTTACCCTCTAAAAGTACACAGTAAATTATAAAGGAAAGATCTAAAAGGAAGATATTTCAATAGAAAGAGGCATGTGGGAGTAAAGAGTTATACTGATGAATCCATAATTTATTTTAGCCGAGAGGTTTGGGTTTCATAAATATAATAATGTTATGTTGGGTATATTATTTAAATAAAATCAGTACATAATAAATGTAATTAATGAATTGTGTGTCCGGCCTGAGAATAGACCCCTCCTTCTCTTCCTGTGGATGTAAAAAACCTTACAAAGGGATTAGACCAGAGTATGGGCGAAAGTAAAGCCGCGTGGCCTGATGTCGCTCTGCCCCTCGACTGCTAAAATGGAAATTTGCAATATCTGTACTTACCTATTTACATGTTTGTATTAGATTATTATTTATAAGTATAACAAGCGTAGCGTGTGCTGTCTTGCATATTTTTGCTGATGTTTATTTACTTTTGACTACCTTCCTAAGGTTTTTAAGTTCTCATTTACTATGTATCAGCAACTCCTTGCTCCGAGGCACCACACAGGCGCTTCTCACCTAGTGGTAAGACGGACCATTTATGTAAGCCAAGCCGAGTTTGTTGCCTGATTCTTCTAGGCTTGGTCGCGTTGGAACAGGAGTAATTTAATTTTATATAAGACGATTCAAAATGATCCTTGTGATTTCAATGAATAAAGTTCTTTTTGACTTTGACTTTGACTTTGAGTATCCATCTGAGTACTTATTACTATCTGCGATCTCCAATCTGCCTGCCAAGCGTGGTGATTATAGCAAATTTCCACATTGTATGCAATGCAGTGGACATAAACAGGCTGGCGATGATGATGATAGGTAATGCTAAAACCAAAACAAAGAAGGTACTCATTTGTAACGCACAAAAAAGCTTTTAGGCGACTACTTTAGAATTTCACAGAAATTAATTTCAAACACCGCCATCTCATCTAAGTAAAGACCTACATTAATTTTTCTGTGAACGTTTTAAAGATAATGCTTAGTAAGGCGTGGGCATAACGTGAAAAGGAATGAATAAAATGTACGGTTAGTAAGCTATAGTTACTATGAACGATTCGAACTATAATATTATTTTACATAACTTTCGAATAATATAATATATGATTGTTTAATTTTTATGACCAGGATTTTTTAAAATTTAAATAAGTCGGATTACTTTTTAATTTTCCTAAATGAAATCTCAAAACAATTTTCTATAAACTCTAAATGAAACATTTTCCTATGAGTGTACCAAAAAAACAGACGTATGTGTAAAAGTAGACGTATGTGTGTGTGTGTTTTTTTGGTAGCAATAATAGCCACCTCTTTTCCTTCTTCTTCTTTTTATTATGGCCTCTGAGGAAAGGCTCCTCAATTTTGCCAGTGGTATTTTGTGGTGGTGATATTTTGCATTAGGTATAACATAAGACCCAACAGTGAGATACATAGACCTGAGGCCCAATTCTCTAATTTAAAAACATTCCAGTCACAATATAATCTCGTGTCAGTCGCACTGTCACGTATAGTAACTGTTACATAATCTTCGCGTATAATGCGAATCGATATAGAGAATATCGAGGTATATTTTGGATTTTGATAAAATTAGGTCAAGTCATGTTCTAGTAATGCGGTGGCAGTTTTACTAAAATGTTGGTTGTCAATTTCCACCCATTTGGAAAAACACGCAATACAAACAGACACCTCACTATATTTAGTTTTATGAAAACTCTCTTGCTCTATGTTTTATTATACTTACCTGAGGCCTTCGTCGTTGATATTCGTCATCATTGAATAACTTGAATCGCAGAAGTCTATAGACCTTTTGCTACTGTGCCTTTAAATATAGCTGCAGACATCACGGAGCCGATATTTTGTACTGAATAGTTTGTGAACTGAATCGCTATAAGAGCTCATGGTACGGCATCTGAATTATTATTTGAATTGTTTACGTGACGCATTGCGGTTTCACCTGCAAATGGAACTTTCCTTCTCTATAACCCAGTGCGGAACGTGTAATCTAGTTAAGGTACTTATGGTGGAGGTTAGAAATTAATTCAAGAAAAAAATGAAATGGCCGTGGCCGATTTTACGTAAAAACGTCATGATCTCCGATTTATTTGCATTTTTTCAGGAATTTAACTCAGATTTTTGTTATGAAAGCCAATATCGTTTGGATTTTTTTCGGGCTCTTCTTGATTAGCCTTTTCCTCTGGTTACCGTATCCTTCGCTTGTGGTCGTATTTTAGTCTCCTATAGGCCGACAGATCCCTTGGTCACAGGATCTATCAGTAACAAATTATAATCATAAGGGATCTATTAGTACAAGGGATCATAATCACAGGATATATAAGTAGCTACTCGATACATCAGAAAAAATATTTTTTTTTTTGAACTTTGTTATTTCATATAATTTTATTGACTTTGCATGGATACCTCAACCGGCGCCGGCGTCCTAGTAGACCGTCTGTAAAATATGCATAGCTACTTCCATATTTCTGTCTTTTTCGCACATGACCACTATGCTCTTTGTTTACTGCAATTGTTTAAAAAATAATAAAATAAATAGCTAAAACCTAAAAATATTAAACTTTCTGAATTTATTCGGAAATAATTTCCCATCGGTCCATTATTCACAGAGTTATCGCGTCCCAAAATTCGGCATAATTTCGTTGCATCAAAATGATTTACCTGGCTACCAAACCGAATTTATAGGCGTTTTTACGTCAGTAAATAAATAAAAATCCTGATTTATTTTTTTGATTTAAATGTATGCTTGTTTCCAATCGTCACTTCGGTCAAGGGTCCCAATACTAACTTAAATAAGGTTATATTAGATCTCTGCCCAAATCGATGACTGTGAGTACGGCCGTAATAAATTAAATTTAATCGACCAAACGTTTCGGGAATATTTGACTAAAACTGTTCCATGAAAAATATTGTTTCTACAGTAATATGAAACAGACCGCCCCGAGCAGTAATTTATATCAGACGAGGTTTGTTTGACATGCCGCTGATTTATGAACGAACTAAACTCAATCAGAAATGAGGTGAAATATAGCTATTACCTACCTAGATTTTTATACTTACCAATACAGTAGTCCAAATACAGTACCTACAGTAGTTTTGCTAGTAGTAGATTTTCTTGTAAAAGAGTTCGTCCGGGGAAGTACTACTATCGTACCTACTTCTGCCGCCAAGCAATAGTGCTCGCATTGCTGTGTTTCGGTTTGAAAGGTACCGGTGAAGTTAGGTACAGGCACATGAGACTTTTCATCTTTATGTTTCGGGATCGGCCGCGAAAGCCTATTAAAAAGTTATATCGCGAATAATATTCTAAATCAATCTAGGTAAGTACCTGTTTCACATTCCAAAACTCATTGAACAAAACATCATAGCTCGTATATAAATAAATAAATAAATCCTGGACATTTGACACAACATTATCTAGCCCCGAGCTAAGCAGATCTTGTGTTATGGGTACTATTTAACTGATATACTTAATACAATACATTACATAGATAGATATTTTTTATTATACATAGAAAATACCCAGAACACCCTGAACAAATATCTGCAGATTGTACACAAATATTTGTTCCGAGGCGGGAATCGAACCCGCAACCTCCTGCGTTGCAAGCGAACCTTCGCCCGCCGCACCACAGAGGTCGACAAATCACAGAGGTCGGTATATTTTACCTAAGCTTGTATAAAAAAACAATAGAGAGTTCGAAGGGAGATCCCCAGTGGCCTAGTTTTTGCGTTTCTTTCCGTCGCTAATGACGGCCGGCGCGGCGTGCTCGCGAACTTGGGAATATTAAAATGAACAAGTACTTGTTTGGGCCGTAAAACGGGTATGGTTCAGGGCTTCGCGCCTCCACCCGCCCTCTCGTTTTGTGATGTTGCAACGGGGAGAAAGTTGGCTCATTGCCTCCATGGCGTGTTTGTCGTCCATCTAGGCATATAGCCGACTGAAACATCACGGGTTGATTTCCGTATGTTATCAGTCGTTGTTGTTTTGTTTATGGAAAGTCAAAGGAATTAAGGCTAAGGTCACAGAAAATTAAGGCTTAAGATCAATAGAACTATTGATCTTAAGCCTTAATTTTCTGTCGCGTAGATGGATGTGTGTGTGTGTGTGTGTGTGTGTGTGTGTGTGTGTGTGTGTGTGTGTGTATGTGTGTGTATGTATAGGAAATGCTCGTGGTCATCTTATAAGTTTAGTACTACTCAGCACTTATTTGTCCGCGTTTGATTTTTTATTCTTTCTTCTCGAAAACATTTAGACCTTGATTAAAATGAAGCAATGTCAGTAGTACGACTTGTGAGGGCATTATAGTGATGATATCGATTCCCTCCCTAATTAAAACTACTTACTAGGTACAAGATTCGGACTAGTAGATATTATTAGTTGTACACGAACGGTTACCGTAACCATCGGTCAAGGTGGACATCTGTCAAAAAGAGTTTAAAATAGACGTTTGAGTTGAACAAAGGCATTGGTACATTTGATTAATGTAGTACTCTGACTTTTTATAGGTAGGAACTTATCTTAGAATTGATCTCAAATACATTTAAGAAGATTTTTAACGTTGGTTAAAAATAATAAGTTTCTACTAAGTAGTATAATTAGTTAAGTACATTTTTTGCTGTCTTTATTTTTTTATATTCTGTTGACGCTTGTATGTGCATATCACACCCTTCTTTGTAAATTATTGTGTATTTTGGGATATGTTACTAGTCAACAAAAATACAAAAACAAACTATTTTTGGAAGTATCTATATAGCAGCGTTAATATTATCTATCGACTCTTATAATCGCTGACGTAATATAAAATGAAACAGCTGTTCTGTATCTTAGCTGTGGTAATATGTGCTATATTTTAAGTGTGACAAGGCCACTTCCGATGTTTGTGATGAAAAAGTTTTGTCGCAAATTTATTCGCAAAATAAACAAATGCGAATCGAATTAGCAGCCAATCCGGATTTGTTTTGTGTCTCAGCCTTTTACTGTTTGTATCATAGAAATATGAGTTAAAAACTTATCTTTCTTATACAATCTCTTTGTTTTTGATAGCTTTTTTCGCGGTGAACGCCCCTAGGTACATTTACTTTGTAAGTAGAAGCGTACTCGGGTGAAAAGTATACAATAGAGTAAGTTAGAACCACAACCATCCACACCAAACCAATTGAATTGAATCGTTGCATTCAGTACCTTCTTGACATAAAAACAGACAAACCAACCAACAAACAGGCATACTTTCACATGAATACACACGTATAGGCTCACGACTTTGCCCATGGATAATATACTCAGATCTTTAAATCGGTGAGGAAGTCCTACTAGAAGGCATTAAATGTTTTATTTTTCTTTTGTATATTCAGTTTAGAACTCTCAACTATATTAAGTATATCATCGACCGCCTTTACACGTCCATTGCTGGACGAGACATAATAAATACATATGTATCTATAAATTAGTAAAAGTTGTTTTACTCGTTTCTATAGAAAAACCTATGCAAAGTAAGGACGGTGAAATATTGACGACCTCAGTAACACGGCGCGGCAGGCGAGTAGCCGGCTGAGACGCAAGAGGTGCGGGTTCGATTCCCGCTGCGGGAAAAATGTTTACATGATCTGCAAATATTTGTTCCAGGTCTAGGTGTTTTGGTACCATGGTACTCGTAGTTTCTTGATAGCCACGACACAGGAAATCGTAGTGTGGGATCAGGACTATATAATGTGACTGTTGGATGTTATGTTATTTTTGTTGTTATTTCAAATCGGTTAATTAAAATGACAACAACAAATACTTGAGAATTTAATTTGTCTTAAGAGATGCACTTGGCAGACTAGGCTTGCAAAAAGTATAGGAGGAAGTATATGATAAATTTTTATTTAAAAAAAATACAAAACCAGCCACTTAATACAGAATGAAACAAATAGGAAAGTTGAGGGAAAATAAACAATGCAAAGATTTATTCACATTGCGTCTCAGATGAGTAATGTCTTCTGCGATTTAGGTGTCGGCTTCCGAAGTAGGTACTCAGTCGATGCTTTCCAATTGGTCTATAATTTCTTTCGAACTTACACAGAAGGTACTTTAATCTTCGCATATTTAATTCAAAATAGTGTTTTTTTTTGTGTCAAGCCTAAGAATAGACCCCCTTCTACTACTCCCGTATAAAGCCTTACTATAAGGGATTATACCAGAAGATGTGCAGCAGCATCCATCTGAGTACTTATTACCTACTGCGATCACCAATCCGCCTGCCAAGCGTGGTGATTATGGCAAATCCACCCATTGCACGCTATGGATACGCTATGCATGCTATAGGGAGGCCTCATTCAGCAGTGGAAGTCCACTGGCTGATGAAGATGAAGAAGAAGATCATTAATTAAGCTGGTTGACGTACACTACTGGACATTTCTCTCCATTATAGAATGTCAGGATGAACGGGGTTGAGCCGTCTCCATACACCGACTTCCCGCGACCTTTACAATGTCGTATATAATGTAATAAAACTCTTAAGAGGTAGTTGATATCAAATAAATCTACCCATACACACTCTATACTCACCATGTCATACTTTTTCATTGCACTGCGCATTTACTTATTATTTAATAAGTTAGAGAAATAAAACATTTTGTATATTTGTATTTATCGTAAGTCTATCGAGTGGGCGATTCTTTGGTCAACTCAGCCCACACCTCACTCAGCCCGCAGGCCGAAATGTCCACTACGAAAGCGGGCTGTCCCACACTGCGTCGCCCGGTTCGTGGTGGCAACTCTAGAACTTTTATTCCCCAGCGGTTGCTGGTGTTACGAGCTATATTGATTACCTTGGAAACGCTACTAGAACTATAGATAGGTAGATAATACTTGATTGCACACCAAAATATATAATAAAAGAAACAATTTCAGAAGCAATAACTCAAAATAACTATGTTATACAATAGGTGGTCTTATCGCTTTGTAGCGAGTTATTTCTCCCAGACAACCTAGTAGTTAGTAGTGCTAGTTTTATGTCTTAAAGCCCCTTCTATAGTGTTAGTTGTATCGTAGTAGTCGTTCTATAGGCTACACGTACCTAATAGTTGGCTTTGTAACCAATGTTATTTATTTAATTAAGTACCTATCAGTATTAGTTCCGTTTTCATCGCATTTGCCAATTTGCAATTGGCTAATTTTGCGGTTTACTAATTAGTACCTGCTTAAATGATATAGTCGGCTATTTGTGAAGTTCATTTTATTAGAGATTCAATTTTCATTAAAATTGACAATGCTTCAATTTGATTTCGTGGTCATGCGTGATAGGAGTTTTTTTATTGACTAGAAGCTCGCTCGTGACTTCGTTCGCGTGGTGCCGGGTTTTTTTTTCAGAAAACTTCCTCGTTTTGCTTACAACATTTCACCAAAGTTTAATCGCTATCTGCATAGTGGTTTATGGCCACAGCACACCGGCTGCGTGTGCGTAGACTTAGATGTGCACGTCGGCGTACCATTACGTTGTTATGTATGGAACTGTATGAGACATGGCACACCGCTGGCGTGACGTCCACGCGCGTCTCTACGGCGTAGAGACGCGCTTGTCTACGTAACTTGTGCTTTGGCTTTTAAATGCATACGGGCAAACAAATAAAGAAAGATTTCGGATTTTCGGCTATGTGTGGTACAACACGTGCTTGGCTAATTGTTTTGTAAATATTCATAAATATGTAATTATACGCTAACAACCTCATACCTACTATTCTGAAAGCTTTTATGAAATTGCAAATGCGTTGTTAAATCTAACCGAAATATTTACTTTGTAACCCATTTCTGATCAGCGCTTGGATTTACACAGGAACAAGTAGTTGAGTATACAAGTATGTAAGTAGTCAATGTAGGTAACCAACCTACTTGTAAAGTTCCGAAGACAATATTACAAGACTATGTTGGCGGAGCATCGATAGAGACTGCAGGTGCATAACGCATTATGCCCCTTTTCTTTGTCTGTTTATTCCAGTCCATCCATAAGTTACCTGGCAGAGATCACTGTTAGCGATAAGGCCGCCCATTGTATTGCCCATTTTTTAATTATTATTTTCCTTGTGGTTAACTGTAGTAACGCAACGATGAATAACACTACGATAGTTAGATTAGATTAAAACTCGGATTATCCTTGGAATAGTTGTGTTTTAGCCGTGGTGATCTCGGCCTAAGAATAAGGACTCCTCCAACTCCTCACGTGGATATAGTAAAAGGTGACAAAGGGATTACGCCAGGGGATGGGCAATAGCATCCATCTACTAAACACTTGAGTACCTAGCACCAATACTGCGATCACCAAATAGATAGATTAACTTAATTATCACTAGAAACGGGATATCTACCATGATTTTTGAGCATTATTGATTCCCGATATTTTGGCATAGTTTCATGCGCCATGATCACGGGCAAACTGAAGTCTTTGCGAGTAGATTTGTATTGTTATTTGTAGCCGTAACGATCTACCTTATTTCTCACTCTTTTATTACAAACACCCCTACCTACCATCAGAAAATAAATATCGGGAATTAATAATGCTCAAAAATCATGGTAAATATCCCGTTTCTAGTGATAATTATGTTAATAACCATGATAGTTTCAAAAGTTATAGATAGATTAACTGTTTAACGATCACCATACAAAAACAATACCAAAAGAATATTACACCAATAAAGTGTTACAATGGGTCTATATACGATCAGCTTGCCAAGCGTTGGGATGGTAGCAAATAGGGGGAGGTCTCGTCTCTCGGGCCTCTTGGGGCATTTGCCATAATTACCGCGCTTGGCAGGTGGATTGGTGATCGCAATTTGGTGTTAAGTTCTTAGGTGGATACTGCTGCCAATCTCCTGGTGTTATCCCTTTGTAAGGCTTTCTACTACATCCACGGAAGGAGACGAAAGGGTATATTCTTAGGCCGGACATCACCACGGCAATACAGTGGTTGTAGTTACAGTGCCTAAAATACCTTTTTCGTCATGTTGTTACTAAGAAACCTCGCGACGTTTTCTCGAACCGCTAGGAGCGTCCATGTCTACTTAACTTACACGTGCCGAAACTTCGTGGTGAATTTCCGTAACGATGCTTATTAAGGTTACCTCACAACATTATCCTTAAACTTTGCGTAATTTAAAAAAGTCGCATTACGTGAAAGTAAAACCGTATTTCAATCCGTCCAGTAGAACTATTGTTATAAGTGTACGTACATACAGACAGTAGTTGCATATAAATGTATATTAGTCTGTAAGGTATTTATATATATGCTTAAAAATACAAGAACAACAACAAGATTATTACAAACAAGAACAAGGTTACTAACTGCAAGCAAATATAATGATGGCTTTTCTTAAAGAAATAATCCTCTTATTTGGTTATTTGTCGCCAGAAAGAAAATCTGTAGTGTTGAATTTTTTTTGATGAGAGTGTATGTAAAATTAAAAATAAATTATCTCTATTTACACAAATAATAATAGAATATATAATTAAAAATAAATAAGTAAATAAATATTGCTGGACATTTCACACAACATTATCTAGCCCCAAGCTTAGCAGAGCTTGTGTTATGGGTACTAGATAACTGATATACTTAATACAATACATTACATAGATAGATATTTTTTATTATGCATAGAAAAATACCCAGAACACCCTGAACAATTATCTGCAGATCGTACAAGTATTTGTTCAGAGGCGGGAATCGAACCCGCAACCTCCTGCGTTGCAGGCGAACCTTCGCCCGCCGCGCCACAGAGGTCGTCAAAATATAAATGTATATTAGTCTGTAAGGTATTTATATCTATGCTTAAATTCAACTGCTTACTACACTTACAGCATACACCAACGCGTGCAGCAAGCCAAAACTACAGGTATAAGCATCATCATCATCATCACCAGACATATATATATATTTAAATTATATATATGTATAAATAAAAATAAATTATCTCTATTTACAGAAATAATGATACAATATATGTATATATCATTATCATACAAGTACATACAAAATTTCGCAAAAATACAAATGAAACAGTTGAGCTATCTAAAGACCGTTGCAAATGATCTAAAGATAGCTTAACTAATCCAAATCACTACCAGACGGAAGCGTCCCCAAGATGCTGGCTGCATTGCCACGCTGAATTGCAATAATAGTTCGTTGAGCCAATTGTTTTAAAATTATTTTAAATTTACGGAGATTAGGGAATTTTTAACAGTTCTTATTTTTATAAAACTAATCATTTGTACATTTATAATATAATTGACAACACAAAGGGTAAGTAATCCTAATCCATAATGGCATGACAGGTGACGCAGCTAAGATAAATATGAAGGGGTTTGGGTCAGCCATAAAGAGCGATAGTAAATCTTGCATCGGTCTTGGTTGGACCCTCATCACCGAGGATCCCGTGTAGGTATACGGTATTTTGATTGTACAAATATTGATCACTAGCTTCTGGCCACGGTTTAACTCGCTTGTTTCTGTAATAAAATCTAGCATTTCCATGCTATATACAGGGTGTTTTTTTTAAATGGGACAGTATGGGGATATCTGAATCCATAAGAGATACGGGAAAACTGTCTTTGGAACCATTTGCTCATTTTGTATGAAAATGATTTTGGCATAGTTATTTTTTTGGTCAAGCGTGAGTTCTCCATAAAAATGAGTAGTTTTCATCAAAATTTTTTTGATGCGTATCGACTCAGTTTCATGTAAGGATTGTTTCATTGTATCGGAAGAAAAAAATCTTAGCAGCAGAAGTTAGTCAAATTTTTTAAATTGTTTTCTCATACAAAATGTAAGTAATCTGGTACCTACGTTAATAAAACTATCGCAATAAATTTTCAAAATGGCCTCCCTCTTGCTGTTTCCAGGTACGGGTACGTTTCAGAATACCTCTTGTGGCCTTAGACAAAGATTTTCTTATTAAAGTTTGACTAAGTTCTACAGCTCTGATTTTTCTCATTTCACGAGACCATCAGAGCAGTAGAACAACATTCACCACACATCTTTGTCTAATGCCACTAGAGATGTTCTGAAACGTGCCCGTACCTGGAAACAGCAAGAGGGAAGCCATTTTGAAAATTTATTGCGATAGTTTTATTAACGTAGGATTACTTTCAATTTGTATGAGACAACATTTTATAAAATTTGACTAACTTTTGCTGCCCAGATTTTTTTCTTCTGATACAATGAAACAATCCTTACATGAAACTGAGTCGATACGCTTAAAAAAATTTTTTAATCAAAACTACTCATTTTTATGGAGAACTCACGCTTGACCAAAAAAATAACTATGCCAAAATCATTTTCATACAAAATGAGCAAATGGTTCCAATGACAGTTTTTCCGTATATCTTATGGATTCGGATATCCCCAAACTGTCCCATTTAAAAAAAAACACCCTGTATATACATACATATACATATTTAATAATATATATGAATAAACATTATAATATGTTTGCAGATAATTATTTTTCTGCAAAGTTTCACCCTTATCAGCTGTGTCATTACAGCGTGGTTGAGTAGCAATCAAACATTTGCATTTATACATATAGTTACTGATGGATGTTATTACAGCTTTATCGAAAAATACCGTCGGTAGCAGTAGGACCACGTGGCCAGAGGGCAAAAAGAAATCTTTGAAAACTTACATTCAACGTCTTTAAAATTAAAATGAATCGTAGCACAAAAGAAAATCTTTTTTCAGAACTCTAGTCGTGAATCGAATGTGCAGCGCCATCTAGTTAGCGAGAAACTACAATTAAATGCCACAGATTAATTACAGCAATTTGAAGTTATAATCAACACAAAGCCGGAAATGTTTAAAATTGAAATACAATAGCATTTCAGCATACTGAAAGGTTGCGAAACAGAGGCAGATGACATCTGTCACTGTCATTTGTTTTTTATTAATTCGTGTTTTGTTTCAAAATTGGCATCCTCGCTGGCGTCTGGCGATGACCTGATGAATCACTGCACGCCCCCTGAAAGGGGGAAGAGGGGGGTTAATGATTTATGTTGTAACTCCGAGAGACGCTCGTTTCAGTCGCAATGATAAATGTCCGTTACGCAAGGAGCACCGATTTGTTGGACGTTGCAATACCTAATTACGGTTTATCGCTACATTTCGAGTGAATCTTTATTTTGATTTGTGTAATGAGTTCGAGGTGTAACAATATATCATTTTGTATCTCAATAGATACAAATAATGTATGCATGTTGCAGACCAACTGCTGTACCTACCGCCGGTGTTGTTTTGGAAAACTCAATCATTAAATCGTTTTCATAGAAAATGTTGTATTATATACAGCTTTCATCGTTGACAAAGGCAAACGCCATCGTAACCCAAAAGCCTTGGCATCGACACGACACGAATGATTTATAAATGCGGGTAATACGCGGCATTAGCTTCACCGCAACACGTACGCACTTTATTCGGTAAAAAGAGATCCGCATGTGAGAGATTTATTGGTTGCAAGCGTGCCAGATGTCGCTCATATTCCGCAATTTTTACGCGCGTTGTCAATACTAGCGGTTTGATTTCTAGGAATGTGCTAGTACCATCATAACAGATCATCTACAATGCTGCACCGACTGCTATCGGCACCAAGTATTGATTAACGGTGCCGCTAAGCCCGTGGGAGAAAACGTCTCAAATAGTCCTTCGACACCTTTATTCGAAGACGTGACATGTGTATGGAAAGAACCGATAAAAAAAACACACTACACTGAATCCTTTCACCTACAGTCACAGGGTCCTTTTTAGTGCCACTATACCTCAATCTGGACAACCATACCTAAGATGGCAAGATGAAAAAAAAACTGCAAACTATACTTACTTGGTCCGTAGTAGCACGGTCATGAAACCGTGGATGAACGCTATAATAATATACTTAGAATGCCACTTTTGATCGAATTTCAAACTGCTTGTTCAATGCACCCTTGGAATATTTACACCATCTATGGTCTCTTTCAATCGAATTTGAAACGGCTTGTCAATGTATTCTTGGAATACTTACACCGTCTTTTGTTTCTTTCAATCAATGCAAAAGATAAAGAACTATTCTAAGGATAATCCGAGGTTGAAAGTAAGACGGGGAATGTTTTGTTGACGCATAAAAAACTCAGAATTACAATGATTTACAGTGTGGCAACCATAGATACCATAGACTAGTTCCGGTCACGTGCCCACGGTTCGGTTTACGACGGGTTAAGAAACTGGGTCTCCCGTGCCAACTCTTTAGTTATGGCTCTTTTTACGTCGCCTTTAGTTTCGCTAATTGTGTACAATTGGTTTGAAGTCTAAACTAGTAAATATCACGCCAGCTGAAGTGTGAATGGAATGATGAATGGAGTGTTGTAGAATTGATAAATCTATAATATGGCTTTGGACAAAATTCACACAAAAACAAAATTTACTTATGAAAGCGAAACTTATTTATGTCAGGATTTAAGCTTCCCACGTACACATCGTCAAAATTTTAGTCTAAATTAAGGTAAAAAAAAATCTGGTTATCTTTTTAAAAATCTAGAACAGTCGTACCGTATATCTTGATAAGTCTTACCCGAATATATCAACAAAAATTTGACAATACCAATACCAATTACGCTCTCAATGTATGGAATGATAGCCACACAGTGATGAAGCATGTGTAGCTCCACCCTAATAATAACCTCTTTACTAAAAGCCTCAATCTACTATCGTAGCAATAGGTTACAAAAATCCCGTAGCAAGGTCTACGATTGCTACGGTTCGTGCGTAGCACATCCGCTTTTTTCGACCGATTTATTTTCGCCTTATGTGAGAAACCACGCTTCCTTTACGAATAATATGAAAATATAATAATGGCTGAGAGGCATTGCCTTAGAGTAGATAATACTTCACTTCGCACTGGTACGCGTATGAACATTATAAGAACCGTAAACATATATGAACACTTGTCAATGGAAATTGCACTCGCAGAATGAGAAATAAATAACAAAGCGTCTCGCAACCCAGTCGCTGTAATGCATGCTCTATGGTATATTTTTCCTTTAGGGACATATCCTTGAGCTGTTGTCGAAGCAGCTATCGAATAACCTGTCATATCGAAGTAATGCTAATAGCCAAACTATGTCCGTACTTACTTTGTAGGAAACTTCATAATATTATGGCTTTGGTTGAAAAAGTTAGTACTTTTCTGATGTAAGACAAACAACTAAGTTAACTTAGTATTTTTCAGCAAATCTAAGTAGTTACTTAGCTTTTGTTATATTATCTGAAATAAGATTAGCAAAGTTATTTAATGGTACCATAATAATTAGAGATTAAACTAACAACTGGAATATTACAAGCCCGTGTTGACACAGACACGAAAACTCCGATACCATTTTGATATCATTTAGATCAACAGTACAAGAATTTAATTTTGGATAAACTAGCTGACTATTAAAACTCTTTTTTAATTATATCTGCCCACGTACGTAGTATTTTGTTTGGACCAGAGACGATTTAATAGAAAAACTCAATAGTAAAGGTTACCAATTTTGTTCCACACAAAGGTCAATAATTGATTGCGTCTACCAAAACAATAGCTCTTAGAAATAAAACGGTCTCAAAGCTCCTGTGACGTCACCTGAACGAATTACGATCTCCGTCTTCATCACTCGCCATGATCCCGCGCTCTCTCGCTCTGGCCGGGGGCAATTGACCTATTTTCAGCGCACGTGCAATAATTTCACCATGGAAGTAGGGTATTATAGATTTTGCAAGGTTGCACATTCCTTCGAGGTTGCGAGGGTATGTTGCATTATTAGTTAATGGTTTACAACGTAAAATAAATATTTTTTAGTAATCTCCTATCACTAAAAATTAAGAGATGAGGTGTCAAAATGCTATCAATCTCAATGCGTGGTTAACATAGGTCCATTTTAATAACTAGTTATGAAACAGTGAAGGAAATTGCCTTTTTCGTAGCTGGTTATGAAAAACAGTTATGAAAATGGACCAAAGGGGTTTTATTGTTCAAAAATAAACGAATTTAATGTCTTTTGCAGAAAAAGGGGTTCTTTTATACTGTGATCTAGTTCCACTACTTCAACCTTTAAAAAGCTAATTCAAGATTTTAAAATTTAAACTTTTATGTGATTAAGATTTTTTAATTTATGGATTATTTATTTATTTATTGGTACACACATTGGTTCAGTAATTATCTTCTTCTTCTTCAACAGCCTTTAGACATCCACTGTAGGACGAAGCCTCCCCGATAGAATAAAATGGGGGGATTTGTCAAAATCACCACGCTTGGCAGGCGGACTGGTGATCGCAGTGTGGTGTTAAGTACTCAGGTGGATGCTGTTGCCCATCCCCTGGTATGATCCCTTAGTAAGGCTTTTACTACATTCACCGGAGGAGGAGGGATCTATTCTTAGGCCGGACACACCAAGGGACATTATGATTAAAGGTCTCTACCCATTACACCGTATCATACCATGACCGTGCTATAAACGTGTCAGGCAAAAAGTATTCTTTGTATTGAAAAGTATGGGCCTATGCTCACTAGACCGTTCCGTCACCAACCAACAACGTCGCGTGTCATGCACGGAGCGGCAACTATTCTCGATGAGAATATTTTGCCGGTGCTGTTACGCATCGTGCATGACACGCGACGTTGCGAAACCGCTGTGCGCAGGCGGCGAGCCGGTGAGCAAACGGGTTGGTTTTTCGTTCTTTTATAGAATTGTGAATCGTGTACGTTCTTCTTCATCCAATATTATGGCAATCATTGCCAACTGTCTATCGGTTCTTCTAATAGCCATACTTATATAGTGACATAAAAGCACACGTCCGCAACAGTCTGATATGCACATAAGAATGACGGATTCCGAATCAACTACGTTACACACGGGCATCGTACGGGTTGTATGCGGTCATCATACGCTTTACAAACGGACGAACGCCGTCGATCCGTACAGTGGGCAAGGTAGACCGTGTCGTATTATTTTCGTGTCTGACACGTTCATAGCACGGTCATGGTATGATACGGTGTAATGGGTAGAGACCTTAAATAAAATAAATTACGAAGGCAGGTATGTCAAATTCACTTTGTAGATTTTTTATGGACAAATTAAGATGCCGTAACGATCCGCTGGCGCTTTTTAAATATCATACATGAAGGTTAATTTGAACGTGATAGTAACAGTAATATAATCACACTCATTTTTGTCTAATTTTGCTTTTAAATTATCCTTTATAAATTAATTATAAATGCGTAAGTTTGGATGATTGTGTATTATTCAACAATACCGTAATGACTGAACTGATTTCGATTAAATTTGGTAGACGGATAAATTGTTTTTATTATTATTTTTTTTAATTGATTTTACCTGAATTCTTTTCCGATACCACGGAAGCATAGCCACGAGCGAAAAGTGCTAGTCCATATATACATTTTTAGTTAAAATAGTGCAGTCTATAAAAAGTCAGTTGTAATTGTGTTTTGTACATAATATAGCAACTTACTTGCAAAATGATGAATTATCTTATTCTTATCACTTTGTCTGGCCATGTTTTTCTAGTCGTCACGGAAACACAGGAAATGAGACAGATGAAACAGACGCACCCCACTTTGATCACTGGGCTCCTGTTGTTCTGAAATAATCAGGAATATAATCTGCTGAGATCAAGCGAGCTTCTTGTTTCACTTTGAAATGTAACTTTGCGATACAAATAGAATTCACTAAGAAACAAAGAACTTAGCTGCTCGTATTTCTTAGGGCGAGGACTGATCTCAAAAGTAGTATTTTAAACGCCCAGTGTGACGTGACGAGATAAAATAATGAGATGCAAAAAATAGTGTAGGTATTATAGAACAATATACTTATAATATTTGTAACCAAACAGAATTTAAAAAAAAAGTCGAAAATCGCATAAATTACCTCCCTAAAAAAGCTTTGGCATTCAAATGCTCTTTATTTTGAACTGTAACAACACAATTTATTTTACGAATGAAATAGCTAGACTTGTATTTTAAACTTCTAACTGTATATTTTTTATACATGATTTGTATATTTTGATTAATTAAAAAAAACCCTCAAAATGAAGTGCAAACCAGTTTCAACGTCAAATATGACATTCGATTTTCAAACATCCAGACCCGGAACAAATATCTGCAGATCATACAAACATTTGTCTCACAGCGGTAATCGAACCCGCACCTCTTACGTCTCAGCTGGCTACTCTCCCATTGCGCCACGGAGGTCGTCAAATGGATACGAAAGTAAAGCTATATCTTACGCATGCTATTTTTTTGGGAATTAATAGCCCCTGAAAAATCCTTGCCCCCAAAGGGAGCAGGATGCATCCTGCTGAGGGAACTTCCGTACAAGATTCAGACTGCCGTACTATTTAACCGTCTTCTAATAACTTTTCATTTAAAAAACCGACTTCCGCCATTGTATTAGACTAAATATTTGGATGAAAAAAAAATTATGAAAGAACCATAGTGGTGAAAGAATTATGATACTTTTTGAATGCAAATGCTTGGTTTGTTGCTGAAAATATCAAAATCGCCATATGTATGCCTACAATATTTGAGGAGTTCCCTCAATTCCTCATGGATTCCATCATCAGAACTGCATTCTGAAAAAAATGGAACCAATCTGGAAGTAAACCTATTCAAATAAAAAAAGAATTATTTAAATCGGTTCATAAACGCCGGAGATATGAGGTAACAAACATACAAAAAAAAAAAAAAATATAACCGAATTGAGAACCTCCTCCTTTTTTGGGAAGTCAGTTAAAAATACTCCGTCACGGTCGGTCCGATAAGATGGTTTTTTTCATCACTTTGCAGGAAATGCTCTGATGAAAATTATATCCTAATTGGTTAAGAACTTTTTCAGTAAATATTTAAATAACTATAGGTAGGCACTTACCTACTTTGACTTAAAAATTTATCGATAATTAGTTATTATCGATTGTATGATTTGTCTCGAGGGCTCGAGTAATACTTTGATAACAAGTTAATTAATTTCATAAAAATTTAAAAACCTCCTGCTAAGTTCTGTGTTAAACGGAACATTTATGGAAACATTGTTGCACCCTAGATCCTTTTCATCCTATGCTGGGTCATCATCAGACCCTGACACCTGATGTCGTCAAAAATGACCAATTTGAACCCAAACTGAAGGTTCTAAATGGAAAAATGACAGAGTTCCCTTTAATAAAAGTGCTGCGAGCTAATGATTTTGGAAAC
This sequence comes from Epirrita christyi, assembly GCA_951392215.1. Classification (NCBI taxonomy): domain Eukaryota; kingdom Metazoa; phylum Arthropoda; class Insecta; order Lepidoptera; family Geometridae; genus Epirrita; species Epirrita christyi. The sequence goes on from OX595852.1 coordinate 9,756,694, forward strand.
GCAAGCACGAATTTCCACTAAACTATAGATATAAGAACCAACTTTCATACAAAAAACTGCATTGAAATCAGAGCACCCGTTCCAAAGCTATCAGACCTCAGAGGCAGACATACATACATACATACATACAGCCAACACTCTATGGCCTCAAACTTATAACCCCCTCTGTTTAGTTAGGGGTTAAAATCATCTAAAGAGACAAAACCACAAGGTAGAAGTCAGTTTTTAAGATGAAAAATTAATACACGTTACTCCTGATAAAATAGTGGTAGGCAAATTTAACATTAAAATAAAATTAATTAACGCTTAACACTAATACCAGTTACAAAATTGAATGACAACCTCTGGGGGCATAATTATTTAGTGTAATTATGTAAACATTTGTCACACATGAGTTTTCTGGCCTCCTTTCGCCTCTTTGAGAGTCAACCAAGTGTGTGATTAGGGGTAACGAAGGCTCTACTGCTAACCTACACGTCAGCTCGTTTGTTTTGGCCTGAGTTTTGTTTCATTGTACCGGCAGTATCCTATTAAAATGAAAAGCCAATAAAAACCATGAAATAGATAAATGCTGTTTTACTCCTGGCACGTGGCGTTCTAGTAAAGGACCATGACACTCCTTTGAGCTGCATGAAAATGTCCACGCTCTACTTAGTCTACCCAAAAGGTATGTAAACAACCAATTCCTACTTATTTTCACCTACAACTTCAAAATCTAAATAGGTGGCACCAATAATCAAACTTTTTGCGATGACATTAAAAACTGTCACATTTATGATGCGTCAAAGGTTCCTCTTGATGTTACTATAAAAACATACGTCTTTAGATCAGAAACCAAATATTAGTAACTAAATTCAAGACCATCTCAATTTTATTGTCCCGATTTCCGATTACGAAACGGAACGATGAAGTCGTAAAATAGTTATTGGTTGAGTTATAAAATGAGTCATAACATACTGCAAGGTGGTAGGAGCATCAATTAAACGAACCAATTAATCTACTGATACAGTAAATTTTACGAGTAATACCAGAGTAAAGATATTCATGTTGAAAGCATTGCCAGTGCCTGTCGCCTGCGCTTATCCGTTTGGCGTTGCATAGACGTAACATAGTTTTTAGGGGCTGATGCTTACTTCAGGGTGGTCAAGATACTTCGGTCTTACTGTTCCTGCTACGTACGAGCTTGCGTACAATATAGTGCGCGACTTCGTGCCGGTAGCTACCAATGGACAGTTAGCGACAGCCTGTTTTATGTATGAATGCGTTCTAATCCGCCTTTAGCCGTTACCATGAATATATTTATGGGGCTGTATGGCGAGGGAAAACTTGCCATAAAATTCCTCTGAGCATAAAGTTTGATTTGAGATTTTCCCCGTAATGTTAGGTATTGCAAAAACAAGGTTTGTATTTTTCTAATCTAAGGGTTTCATGTTCAAAATGTCACCCTACTTAAGAATAGTTTCTAGTATCAAATGTCTACTTGTCTTGTCAATTAATTAAAAAGCTATGAGAAAGGGAAATGCGATCGGACTGAATGATCTTCTCTACTTTAGCAGGTACTCATTGTTTCTCTCGACTTTGAAGATAAAAAGGGACGGATTTATAATTAAACTTCGGTGTTTAATTAAAGACAGCTTGACATTTCAAAGAAAGAGGACATAGGTACGTTTAATTATAATCGAACACAAATATCATTGGGGCAGCGTCGAGTGATTGCGGGTCGGAGTATAGGGTTGCCAACTCTTCAAGCACATTCTTTGAAAAACAATTGAAACGCTTGTGTTATGGTATAATTTTTTTAGTAGGTTTTTCTTTTGCGTAATTCATTCATTTTAGGTGAACACTACCTATTATTTTATTTTGATATAATAATAATACTTCATCATCATCCTCATGAGCCGTGAAAGATGCCCGCTGTTTGACATGGGTCTGCCTAGTGATCTGTTATAAATAGTACATAATAAATAATATATAAATAATTAATTAATGTTCGGAGACCACGGTTCTTTTTTTTTATTTGACCCTTCTCGTCCCACTGCAGGGCAAAGGTCTCCCTTAAATCCTCCTATATACCTATCCTTCGCTGACTCCCACCAAAGGCGTCGAGATCATCCCGCCAACGCTTCCTCGGCTAACCCCGACAAGTTTTTTATTATAATAAAAAACTACACCTTCTCCTTGAATCCGTTTATGTATGAGAATTAACCTGCTAAGCAATCTATCCCTGCCTCCAAAACCTGTCACTTACCGCTCATGTCCACGTTTTATAGGTGACATAATAAAGACAGACAGCCCTAGCTCCAACGTGAGGGAGACCACCAGGATTAGAGGCGTGAGTGACAAGGATAGATATCGGGATTGCCCCAGTTTAGAAGCTATAGTATAAAGCTATCAGCATTGATTGTCGCGACGCGACGCGACGCCCGAGTAATGGGAACACGTACAGATCACCGTTTCTCAGACGGTCTGGAGACACTTTCCATTTTATTGCAGAATTTCTGTACTTATATTCCTTAGAACAGCACGTGCTTGTCTTTCAAGGCATACAAATAATGGTAACGTTCAGCCTCCATATTCCCTATTTTGAAAGTCACTCAGTGACTAACGTTTTACAAGTAAAAGTAAAGTAAGTAGTGGTAAAAAACCAGATTAGTTAAAGGATGACCTACCTATTGTAAAATGCTAATACACCACTTTGAGGACTAGTTTACTTCAATTTAAAACTGTCTTTTACTGTGAATTTAAATCCAGTGGTGACGTCGACTATCAGTACCACCATAGACAGAACTTTCTTTTTTTTTTCTTTCTTTGTGGTATTTAAAAAGATGTATACCTATCAAATTTATTATAAATCAAGGTAGGAATATAGTAGAAAAAATATGCATATAGTGATAGTAATTCATTTTCAGTGAATCTTTAATTTGGTTTAATTTAAAGATCTCTTAATTAATTAATGTTAGGCGAAGCTAAAAATCGATCTACTATGCTTAGTCCCTCGTGAAGTAGCTCCGAAACACTGCGTTTGACAGCTCATAGGAGAAGTTATTAATTATTTTCTTAAAAGAATTTGCATGAAAAAACTAAATAAATACGGTATCCAGCCTTTATACGCTTATTAGATGGCAACGTCGAATTTTCAGGTTCATTTAACTCCTTTCAACTTTCCCAACATTTTTTATTTTCTCCAACTTAAAAAGAAAGAAATCATGAACTTAGCTATAGCTAAGTTCATGATTTCTTTCTTATACAGAACGCAGCTCATTATTCGCAAAAAAGCCTCGAAAGTTTAATCTGAAGACAAATTAAAACCGCAGAACCCTGCGGAATATCTAGTTTCTAATGTGAACAGAGCTTTATAAACTTGAAAAATGACTTTGCTAGGGACTTGGTACTTTTAAAAATTCAGTGAATGTGCGGTATTTCTCGTATTTATTTACTTAACACCCATCAGTCACATATACGTAGTCTTGATCCCACACTAGGATTCCCTGTGTCGAACTACGAATACCATGGCACCATAACACCCAGACCCGGAGCAAATATTTGCATATCATACAAACCATTTGTCCCACAGCGGGAATCGAACCTTCAGCCTCTTGCATCTCAGCCGGCTACTCACCCGCCGCGCCACAGAGGTCGTCAACAAACTTCGAAAATCTGTAATTATTGACGCCTACTGTGGAAAAATATTATTTGAAACTATCTTTCTAGTATTTCGGATCATGTTAATGATTATGAAATAAGCTAATTGAACGCCAACCCCATCAAAATTAGCCCAACACACTAAGTTTAATCTGTCTATCAGAAACATTCAACTTAAATTCAAAAATTTCATGACATTCTTTTGTTTGACTTTCAATTATTTTTACATTAATTACTTGAGTTAAATCCACCTCAAAAATAGATTAATTTTCGACTACGAGTTTCATCGTACATAGTTTTAACTATCACTGCTGCGTTTGGAGAGAATACGACTAACGAACGCCATGTGCGTTTTTGGTTTAATCGCTTTCATAAATGGAAACTTCGACTTGAAGAATGAACCACGAGAAAGTCAAAGTCAAAGTCAAAGTCAAAAAAAAAAGGAACTCATTGAAATCACAAGGATCATTTTGAATCGTCTTATATAAAATTAAATTACTCCTGTTCCAACGCGACCAAGCCTAGAAGAATCAGGCAACAAACTCGGCTTGGCTTACATAAATGGTCCGTCTTACCACTAGGTGAGAAGCGCCTGTGTGGTGCCTCGGAGCAAGGAGTTGCTGATACATAGTAAATGAGAACTTAAAAACCTTAGGAAGGTAGTCAAAAGTAAATAAACATCAGCAAAAATATGCAAGACAGCACACGCTACGCTTGTTATACTTATAAATAATAATCTAATACAAACATGTAAATAGGTAAGTACAGATATTGCTAATTTCCATTTTAGCAGTCGAGGGGCAGAGCGACATCAGGCCACGCGGCTTTATCATTAATATAGTCATCAAGAGTGTAATACGCTTTCTTAATTAGATTCATCTTTATGTAGGATTTAAATCTTCGAATAGGAAGTTTAAATGCACCTTCTGGAAGTTTATTATAGAACCGTACAGAACTCCCCATAAAAGACCCACTTACTTTCTTTAATCGAAATTTTGGTATATTTAGTTTGTGTTTATTTCTCGTGTTAATACCATGCACGTCACTTTTTATCATAAAACTATCCAAGTGTTTATGTTAAGACCGGGCACTAAGGTAAATAACGATGAATTAAATGTAATGGTGGAAGCCGATCCTTATCAAACGATGAAGGAATTAGCGTTATGGTTTGACGTTAGTTTACCCACAATATTGCACCAAAATGGTAATATAAAACACTCCAGAAATAGATGCCTCATGACATGAATTAACTGATAATATATAGAGGAGCACGCGTTGATGCTTGCCTTGCTTTGTTGAGTAGCTACAGAAGTTAAGAGATTTTGGACAGAATTGAAACGTGTAACGAAAAATGGATTATTGACCATCCCTCGAAATGGCAAAAATATATAGATAATGTTTAAATTAAATAAATATATCTTTTCTCAGAAAATTAGTGTTTGAATTTTTTAATGTAATTTTTTTAATTTCTAACGCACTTTCACATAAACTACTTTGTTACTTCTTAACGCTCAAACGGCAAACGGGAAAACTTGAATGGACCAGGACTAACACATAGGCTACGTTTCATCATCATTATCATTAGAATTGAAGTTATCGTGGCTTGGTATCATTTTAGAAAAATTACGACTATACACCACGTACTTTACTATTCTCCTGCTGACGTTCTGTTTTCGTCAGTAGGAGAATAGTAAAGAACGTGGTGTATAGTCGTAATTTTTCTAAAATCATTATCATTAACAATTTTCATTATTGTTCACGCGGGTGAAACCGCGGGGCACAGCTAGTATCATATACTTTTACCTCTAATAATATAAAACACACAGAATCCGTCATAACCGCCGCCCTGCGAGACAAGTTGGGAACTTGCCGAAGAATATATTAAAACTTTATCAAAGCTAAAAGTTCTATTTCCTTTCTGAGTGTCGCGGGAACCCTCAGGAGAAACCTTCGTTATCAGGGTGTAGACAGACACACGGTATAGTCAACGACACTGAACTGATTTTTTTAGTACAACAACTAGGGCAATTGTTCAGAGTGGTTGTATCATATTATTAAGAGTCATGCAAAAAGACACGTTTGTACTACGTGATTTTGTATTTGGTGATGGAAGGCTAGGTAATCACTGTTGTAGAAACAAAACCCACGCTGAGCAGCTCCTCCTGCAAAATAAGTCTTTTTGAGGTATGAAAAATAAAATGATATCACACTGTATCGTGTATCCCTGCCCTGAGATACTGAACTGAGCCCGAGGTGAAAAACAAAATAATTGAGACGCGTGTAATTGAAATGTTTTCTGCCTCTATAACGTTATAAAGTTAGTTCGATATGACGGATAATTAGTTTATGAATTAAAATTGTATTAGTTAACTCTGACTCAAAAAGCTTACATAATAATAACCAACAAATTGATATATAACATGCCTGCCTGGCATATGTACCAACTTAACGAACGTTATAGAGGCTTGCCTGTTTGGTGAAGTCATCATAAATCGATTTTCTATGAAACTAAGATCCTCTCCTACATTCGGAACAGGCCCCAGTTACGGGTCATTAGTGACCCACGGCGCGGCGGTAATATATCGCGGTAACGGTAACTGGACGTTTACCTCGTAATGTTTATGTAGCCTGTTATTGTTATTGGACACACACTGTGTCAGCTTTATGTAGGTGTAACATAATGATAATGGTCTTGACTTTATATGCTACACAGACTACCTATCAGGTTTGTGTAGCACATCATGACAGTTCCTTCAACATTTTGAAGAGCTCTTGAAATACTGTCAGATAAAATTAAAGTTTATTCTGTACTATAAGCTCGCTTTTGACTTTCACAAAAAGATCTTAATACATTTTCATTTCTTTTCGCAAACAATATTTTCCCTCGCACTTTACGACTGTTAAACAGTTTCCAAACTTAGCACCTTACACATTTTATCTCCATCAGGGAGACAAACAAAATCGGCGCCGACGTTTTCTCGTTAACCCAAAACCAATAGCACCAGAAGTGGGTAAGATTCCTACGATCTCGGCGAAAACAACACAATTTATCAAGGGGGTTGAGATATCGGCAACTCTTTTCGGAAAAAGTCAGGCAATAAAAGCCACAACCTACCCTCGTGGGGTACACACAGCCTAAGATGGTTGGTTCACTTCATAATATTTTGTTCTATTTCGTAGTTACGGGGTGAAACACCAATCTTCAGGCCTTTGACGTAGACGTACGGTCTGCAGTTGAGTAGAATTACAGAGATCATGATACAGTTTTGAGTACCTATTAGAGAATGAATGGCTTCTTTACTAATAAACGATTACTCATAGTGTGGGGTTTTTACGCTTGGCTCTTGTGGTTGGGGCATCCCTTTTTCATTACTCATGCATGACATAACATTCATGGATTATCTAGTATACAAACAGCAGGATCATGCAGTAGTCAAGAAACTAAGCGTCTAACCTTCGCTTTTGGGTGTAGGTACGTAAGTAGTAATAATACAAGTAGTAAGTGTAATAAGTAGTTATTTGGATATTCCTGTATAGTTCCTAAATTAACTAGGGCAAATCAGTGTTACGACCTCCGTGGCACAGTGAGCGAGTAGCCGACTGAGATGCAAGCGGGTCGATTCCCGCTATGGGACAAATATTTGCATGATCTGCAAATGTTTGTTCCGGGTCTGCAGGGTGTTGTGGTACCATAGTACTCGTAGTTATCATAGTTCCTGATACCCTCGATACAGGGAATCATAGTGTGGGATCAGGATTATGAATGTGACAGTTGGGCGTTATGTTATTATGTTAGTATGTATATATGTATAATGTTTGTCTGAGGATAACTTTCCAACTGTAAATCCGATCTTCATGAAATTTGGTAAGTGGGCTGATATTGGTACAATTTGTGTAAAGGCTATAAGCGAAATCGGTTGGGTAGTATTGAAATATTGGGGTCCAAGAGGGGGTAAAATAATTTTAACAACTTTTGTAGTTTTTGACGAATGATTTGTTAATTCATCAAAAACTATAAAATATAGAAACCAAATTAAAAAAAAAAAACCTGTATTTGTTACTTTTAGTAATCCACAATACTGAAATTTGCCATGCTAGCAGCTTTTGTATAACAAATTCAGAGAAAAATTTAAGAATTTTCTTTGTTGTACAATATAAAAAAAAAAACAAATTTATCTAAATGTTTTTGAAGTCGGTTACAAAGGTTTAGAAAGTATGTACATATTATATCGCGTGTATTCATGAGAGCTCATGTTGGGGGCGAACCTCTAGTTTTACCTGTAGTGAATCAGCTACTCTCTTAGAGTCACAAGCTATCCTCGCGGGGATTTCATATTCCAATATGGCGGTTCGTCGCGCCAGACGCCAATTCACTTATACGAGTACTAGTGACTCATTGACCGAGAAATTGGTGAATCCCAGACTCTGCACCGTCCTTCATTTTAAAAGTTTACTCGTTATGTTGACTGAGTTGTTGAATATGCTTGTGGAGTTATATTCACTATTTTTATCCTTGTGTGAAAAAAGGTTTTTAGAGACTCGTCAAAGTTTAGATAATTCTTCGCCTGTATTTTCTTTAATTTAGCCAGCAAGACCTAGTACGATTGGTTATTTTGGCAGTGTAAAATAAATGTGTAAAACTTGATCTAGCTCTGAGGGATTACATCAGAATGATTCTATTTACAGTCTTTATGTGAATGCACTTCTCTCTCTAAACAATCTTCTATCCATCTATATTATATACAAATCTATTGCTGTGCTCTTGCAAAATCTCGAAAATGGCTCGACCGATTTGTTTTTTTTTGTTTTGTTGCCTGAATATACAATTTTTTTGAAGCAAAATAATATGTTTTCTTGATCTGTAAATAAGTATTTGTTCCGGGTCTGAGAGTTGTGGTACAATGGTACTCGTAGTTATTGATACCCATGACAAAGAGAATCTACGTAGACTAGTCTATGTAGGTATGTTGGATGTTATACGTTATGTTATGTTTATGCTATACTGGGATTATTTTCAATAGATGGTGTTCGTGGTGGACTTATCGTTTGAAAGTAAACAGCGGCAGATTTTGTTACATTTTATTCCTTGTGGTTGTGTGAAATTTATTACAATTAAAATCGTTTTTTCGTAAAATCTTATAATGAGTTACAATCACATCAGTTTCAGGTGGTGCAAAGTTTACCGGGTCATCTAGTCGGTAATATTAATAATAAACAACAAAACATATACTATAATTAAGAGCAATAAACGTATTGATCATTTAAAGTATTAACTTTACCTGTGGGGATATGAATAAGTTTTAAATAATTAATGGCAATTACAGCGACTTAACCATATATAGGTAATCGTTGTTTACAGCCGCATTATGTGGTTAATTGACCAATATAGCAGTATATAATAATTCAATTTAAATTACTACTCATAGTGCTCAGAATATAAGATATATTTAAAATACCAAATATCATATTAAAAATCTGCAAGTGCGAGTCGGACTCGCGCACGAAGGGTTCCGTACCATTATCTATAAAAACGGCAAAAAAATCACGTTTGTTGTATGGGATCCCCCTTGAATATTTATTTTATTCTTTTTTTATTATTTGTTGTTATAGCGGCAACAGAAATACATCATCTGTGAAAATTTCAACTGTCTAACTATCACGGTTCATGAGATACAGCCTGGTGACAGACGGACGGACGGACAGCGGAGCCTTAGTAATAGGGTCCGTTTTACCCTTTGGGTACGGAACCCTAAAAATCGTGCTCATCACACGAGTCAGGTTTTTGGTTGCAAGCAGTTCACTCATGCAATACTGGCACTTTAATGGATTCCTTTACATTTCGTCTTGCAACTTTTCTGCGGTTGGGTGCACGGTGCTGGGGCACAGCACCGTGCACCCAACCGCAGAAAAGTTGGTCATCAGTATCAGAGCAGTTCAACTGACTTATGTTGGCATGACTCTTGTTCCGTGGGCACGGGTAGGCTTTTGGTGTGGGTCGCTACGTGCGTTGATATCCTTCCTATGCGCTATCTCGTCTGTCCGGGACATCAGTTAAGGCAGGTGCAACAGCCAATTCGGCTGAGGATCTCAAAAGGCGCAAATATGCAATTCTCACAGAACTTAGGTATTTGAGACTTTCGGGGTCGAGACTCTGGGTCAGTGGGAAACTGGGGCCCTTTGCATTTTCAAAATTCTTTCAAGGCGTCGGGTCGAAGCGATTCTTGGCCCGAGAGCTGGCTCGTATCGGCTTAACGAATTAGTATTGGCATGCAGCGTAGCAATACTGCCAGCGTCTTATAGGGACGCTTTCCGTCTTGTATTGATCTGGATCAGTTAAGCTTTCTTAAGATCGTTTGTAATGGTCTTTAGTTAGCTCAACTGATCCATTTATTTAGACTTGTATTAGTACTTACAGACTTGTATTACTAGTATGATTCTTTTTTTAACAAATATTAAAACGTTTTTAATGAACGTCGAAGAATAAAGATAAATATTAATTCAACTACCTAAATTGAGTAACTATTTTACTGTACAAATATTTGTGTCATTCTAGCTCATATAGAACACAATACACTGCAAAGAAGGTAATGTTGCTAAAAAACTTGTGAGAGCCCTCTAAAAAATTCTTATTTAATCGTATGACCTGTCGACTTTGAAAGGTTATATTTAAGCTAGTTCAGTAACCACGCTGAATACCGTAGAGAGTAGTTAAGGCTAGTATAATGCAACTCACTATATGTTAAGTTCATGAAACCACTTGCCATTGTGTCCCAAAACGTCAACAAAGACGTTCGACGTCGTGACTCTATTATTTTAGTGGAGATTTAAGCCCTGTGCAGAATATAACACTGTTTGAGGGAATGTTCGCTGGTGGAATATAAAGTAAGCATCACATTGTACCCAGGGGCGATAGCAACGTTGGAGATGTAGCTTTACAAAGATAGACTTAATAGAACGTGGAATAAAGGAGTAAATATCTAGTGACTAATAATTATGTCAAAAGGCCACAAGGTAGGTACTGTAAGTAAGAGTCATCTCTATGTAAATTCTGCTTGGTGCGTGTGACCCTAATACCGCGTTGGCCCTTAATTAGGGCTACGGTGAGTGTCGAGTCTCTGTGGTTGTGGTTAGTGGTAATGTTAGTAGTTGAAATCGTCATACGGTACAGTTCAGTTCAGTTCATAAAGAGACATGAAACATCAACATAAAAAATAGTAAAACTTAGGACAAACGTTCATACAAAATCGTTGAAAAGCTAGAGGAAAGACAATGGTCTAATAGCATTTCTATAATTATAAAAATTGTGCAGAAGAAGAAAAGTCGTGGGATTTGAGGGCGAGGCAGTGCTTTAGAAGAATAACAAATTTAATTAAATTAAAATTTGTTATTTTTTTAAGCGTAACTTACTTATCACTGGTCGGCATAGAATCTCTGATTAGAGGCAAAGATGTGGGTTTGAGTCCCACTGAAATATTTTTTTTAAGTAACATTAAAAATTAAATGATTCAATTATTATTCTTTATGTTGGATTTAAATCATCAAATAGATAGTGTACCTAGATATATTTTCTGGAAATTTATTACAGAACCGAACAGAATTCCACTGAAAGATCCACTTACTTGCTTTGATCGAAATTTCGGAATGATTAATTTATTTTCATTTCTCGTATTCCTCCGTGACTACCTACGTGGCGTGGCGGGTACGTAGCCAGCTGAGACGCAAGAAGTGCGGGTTTGATTCCCGCTGCGGGATAAATGTTTGCATGATTTGCAAGTTCAAGGTCTGGGTGTTGTGGTACCATGGTAATCGTACTACCCACGTCACAGGGAATCCTAGTGAATGATCACATAAAATAGTCTTGTAGGTATGTGACTGTTGTGTGATATGTTATGTATGTTATGTGTTAATACCATTTACGTCACTTTTTTCATAAAACTAGTCATGTGTTTATTTGTGTGCTATAAATTTTCATTTAATACACGAATAAATGTTTATTTTATAAATGGCATGAATTATCCGTTTTTGTTAAGCAATTATGGCTTGCACATCTGGTGTATTTCCCCTTAAAGGATACCATATTATGACATAACATTATTATGTGAGTATAGTTAATAAGCACAGCCTCGCCCTCTAGTTCTACGACCATTCTTTTTCAGTACAAACTCTTATAGCTATATCTATGCTGGTGTAGGCGTAGGTATAAATTGCGTTAGATACTTCTCAGTAAGGAAATGGGAGAGACATTGAATAAATTTAAATTATTTCACTAAGGCCCATGTTCATGCACAAATAAGTGGGCGGTTAGCGTTAACAATGGTCAAGGTGACAGATAATGTATGAAAGCACCTGTCAAAAAGAATTGGTAAGAATCACGGAAGAATTAATTGGATTTCTTCTTCCATGGTAAGTATAAACAGTGGTTCAACCTTCTGTTTATGTGTTGGTGAACAGTCGCCTAAGTAGGTAGCTATATGACGCTGACGTAGATTTATCCACGAATGAAGCGATTATGTTTAACCGCAGCGTTTAGTTGACGGTGCATGGCATACGTCACTTGGACTAATGAGGAGGTAGATACCGAATAAACATAAGTGGTATTCCTCTGTAGCAAAATAAAATACCCAGACACTTACTCATGTTTTGTGGTATTAAAGTTCATTTAATTTTATTTCTCTTTTGTTTAATGCTTACAAAACATATTAAAAGATACGTCGTGCGAAACGTTGCGTATCACGGGCATTGCTCCGATGCCGATGGGTAAAAAGTAAAAATGTTAGACTCGCAAGGGTCCGGCCCGACCGCTTAAGCATTCACGCACGTGGACGCCTATTGTTTTTAATATAAACGCTGCGGCCTCTTTGTTCTTGCTCCTTTATTTGTCAGAATTAATCGTTTAGAATACTATTCGATATTGCCTGGAGTGCGGACGATGCAGGGTGCGTAAAAAGTTCTTTGAAGAAAAGTATGTTTTTCAATAATTACCCGTGATCCACCCAGGTGAGCTATAGGCAAAAATGATTTTCTATGGTACACCCAGGTGGACGGCGGGAAAAAACAAATTCCCGTAGTCCACCTAGGTGAACCAGGCAGGTGGACCACGGGCAATAGAGGCAAATAAGTTTTTATTAAATAAGTAATCGGTACCGTGAGCTGATCAAAATGAGCACCAACATTAATCATCGAGAAGTTCCATTGTCCACTTTCCGTCTTCTTTATCAGATCAGGGTGGTTATTCGCTATGACCTAAGAGATTCCTTGTCAATAACGTGTGACGTCACCCATGCTATTTAGCGATGATTCCACGCAGATATCGTAACGAGCCCGCGTTATATCACGTTTGGTCATAGCGAATAAGGGGGCAGCTCGCCATCACCATAATATTGTATTGTCATCTGAACTTGACATATGAAACATTTCAGCTCAATTGGTTGGGTGAAACAGGATAAAAATTCAGTTTCAAGATTTGTCCCTCACTAATTAGCATACATTCTAACAGGTTTAAGTTTAATAAAAGCTGTAAAATGATAGCTCCCAAACTAAAGGCGAAATCGCTTCATCCCGAGAGTTTCAATTTATAATTATGAAAAAAGCTATGAATCCTAACAGAAGTAAAAACATAATAAATTGATTAAAATATTGTCTTCTAGTGCCTAGATACGATCACTATAATCATCAGCATTCTTACGTAGATGCTAAACACACACAAAATATTGTCTTTTTCGAGTCTATCCCTCCTCACGGTAAAGAAAATAAGGCGTCTTGCATACAAACGGTTCACGGGCCCTGACAAGCACCTACTTTACATACTGATGCTCTTCAAGAATTTTCGTAACCTCGACCAGGTGGCTGAAGTGACGTCACGTACGTAAAAGAACGTTCGTGACCTCACTACGAAAGCTACGGAGCGGCTACTAGCGTCGAGCAATGAGCTTTTTGCTCCGATTGGCCAATCGCGCGTTGGAACTGTGTACGTGCATATTAGATACCCGATATTGGATAAGAGGTCATTTAGGTGCAACATAACGTGATTTAGGAGTAGTGAGCATTTGGAACACCTTAGCAAGAAGAGTATTTGTGACAGGACACGTTCCTACTTTAATCAAACGTGCTACAAAGGCGAGTGTTGTATATGTGTTGAGATACAATTAAAACTTTTGACGCATTTTTTATAATTAGGGTTTAGTAAGTAATCTGTTAAGTATTATAATTATATTGTAAGTGTTTGTACAGCACACTAATGTCTATGCGTTTTTAGGACCAGTGCACGGAATTCAACTTGGATGGTCAGAATTCGAGAAACTATACGACATATCTTTCCGTCACAGATACCGCAGAGCCTCAAGACGAAAGTTTATAATCAGTGCGCGTTGTCATTGATGACTTACAACACTGAGACGTTGTTGCTTACTATTATTGGCCGAATACACAAGCTCAAGTTGCGCAAAGGCTATAGAGAAAGCTATGCTTGGAGTTTTACTACGTGATAGGATTCGAAATGAGGAAATTCGTAGAAGAACCAAGATTACCAACATAGCTCTCAGAATAAGCAAGTTGAAGTGGCAATGGATGGCTCGCAGAACTGACAACTATTGGGGAATGAAGGATCTCGAGTGGCGACCACAAACCGGACGACTCAGTAGAGGAAGGCCCTCCTCTCAATGGACTAAATACATAATAAACTTAGCAGGAAGTCGGCGGATGGAGGCGGCTCAAGACCGTTCATCGTGGCATTCTAGGGGGGAGGCCTATGTCCAACAGTGGACTTCTACAGGATGATTATGAAGTATTCTGTTTTGTAAAGAACTTGACTTACACTTCGTTTCTAACTTGGATTGAAACGAACTGTGCGACATCTTCATGATTAATTAACCCAAAGTTAAACGAAACGAAAGGGAACGTTACCAGTCAAATTACGCCGGAAGCCACCCCCACGCCGCTTCATTTCTAATTTAGTCCACGACAAACTTTTACAAATTAATATATTCAATTTGAAATGGGCCGCAAAACAAGCAAATCGTAGCCACGCTGATAAATCCACGTCTGCCGATCGTATCGGGATCATAACTTTGTAAGCCACCTGTAATTGACCTGTGTGTCTCGTAACTTTCTAATTTAAATGTCGTTAAAATATTATGTTATCTCGTTTTGCTCTCTGAATCCATTTATCTTACATCACGGCCCATTTGCCGTGAATAGTGTAGCTGTTAAGTCTGGGCTCCAGCGGAGTGCAAAGATTTCGGTTATATTTTCAACAAGGAATTTGCAACACATTTTCAATTTCGAGACACCTCAGACATTTTATTTATCAATAAACTAAATGTTCTTGAATTGATGACCAATAGAATATGAACAACATTTAATAGTTGTGGAACTAATTGAATATAGGCAGAACAACACATAGTGGAGCAGCTGTGGTAGGTACCTACTATTTGCACACGTCATTTTGGTACTAAATTACGTACAGTAAGAGTACGTAACATATTGCGTTAGTTACTGTTATTCAACTTTACCTATAAAACATACACTTTAAAACAAAATGGAAGCGTAACATATAAAAAAAATTGTAGCGAAATGCGTGTCGGACTCCGTAGTCAGGATAAACGTTCAAGGTTAAAATTTAAAGTAAATAGTTACTTGTATAATTATAAACTATAGCTTATATGTTGTTCTTATGTTTAAGCTACAATACTGTAAAGTTTCATCAAAATCCCTTTAGTAGTCTTTGCGTGAAAGAGTATCAAAACATCCGTCCATTCATCCATCCATCCATCCTCACAAACTTTTACATTTATAGTATAAGTAGGGATAGGATATTAGTAGGAGTAGTTCGTTCCATTAATCTAATAATACCTAAAGGTAAGTAGTTATTTCCATGATCTGTTCATTCAAGTGTTTGATATTTAAGAGTATTATACACACAGCGGAAACTGTTAAAAAAACCGTCCGGAACAGATGATCATCATAATCAGCCAGTCGAAGTCCACTGCTGAACATAGGCCTTTCCCATAAAATGCGATGATGAATAGTTCTAAGCCACCTCCACCCACAGACTTATAGGGTGGACGATCACAATGGTAAATAACTTATGCGACAAAATACATCAAACAACATACTTGAATAAATCACTCAAGCATTTAGCATGCTTTTTTTTTATTATTATTCATAATGTTTTCTTTTTGCTGTGACCTCATTCTCACGATCTCTGTCTATGTAAATATTATTAATACAAGTTCTTGCTTCTCAAAAACAGATATAAATCGGTCAAGTTCATAATGCTACGTGAAATGCGGTTATCACCCACGTAGTCTGTCGGATTATTGCATGCGCATCTAAAGTATATATAGACTGGCGTGCAATGAAATAGGGTCACATAGAAAAACTACAACATCTCTCAAACTAATTTTTTGTTAATTTAATAAATGTTAAATAATGTTAAGTATGTTACAGTAAATAGTTATTTAATGCCAGAAGATATATAATTTAATCATATTAAAATATATATATATTTATTTCAATTAATAATATGGGACTATCAAGAGTGGAATTTTAAGGGAGTGCTTTCGGCACGGACTTTTTGGAATCGAAATGTAGTGAAAAATTCGAATTTTTCACTATATCCTAACTTGGACTCCTTTGAGTTGCTTCAGTAGGATATGAAGCGTGTAGCCGATTTAATAATAAATAACGGGAATAAAAAAATACGGCATACTGACTTTCGGCATAGTGATGTTTGGGTTAATTGACATTCGTAGCAAAAATAATGATATTTACATAAAATGTATTATTATTTTATTACATATATTTATATTACAGCTCAATAAGCAAAAACACAATAAAATTTTAATTTCGCGCCACTTTGCTACATCGCTAAACCTTAAATAGCACAAAATTAGATATATTACCAAGTATGCACTATACGTTCCAACACGGAAACCTAAGACAATGGATATATAGAAGATCTTACGTGATGCAACTCGTTGCGAATTCGCAATACCTAATCGTTCCATTAATAGCACTTACTAGAAGCGAAATCGCAGATTTTGGCGTTGCAAATTCACATCGCGGGTATATGTGTCGGCCCCTAACAAACATGTATTATCGATAAACTATAGAAGCAGACAATACCAATATACTCGTAGCATTTATCGTCTCATAATATTACTGTTCAATATTCCGCGATTTATTGTTGAGAGCATTTCCATGATACCGTAGCGTATCGAGAACGGCTTGATCAAATGACTATTTCGTTTACTTGAATAGTACAAACACAATCTTTTCAAAGGTTACTCTAAATAATAAAAAAGGATGTAAGCGAAAAGTGTGATTTAAATTGACTATACCATTACATTTTAGTTAAGCAGTTTGCGTACATACTCGTAGCCTTAGCTATTTATCATCATCATCAGCTTTAGTTCACTGCTGGACAAAGGTCTCATCCATAAAAGGCCACAATTAACAGCCTTGAGCTGCCTCTATCTACCTACTTCCTGCAACCTTTAATATGTTCTTCGTTATTACCATAAATAAATTATCTAATTATATAGTTTTTTTAATCAATATCCTGTGGGCTATCGTATCAACCTTCAGTGGGTTGATTAACCGATACAGGTTATTAAGGGGATTGCTCACGCTCATAGCACCGCATTCGTTCTGGCGTTTTTCCAAAAGTATAAGGGGAATACAATAGCACCACCCACATGTGACGCGGGGATAATTATGAGTTTGTCTGTCACTGTGCGGTATTAGGCGTGAACTCCACAGAAGCAGCGGCGGCGTGTGTGCAGCGCAGGCACCTATATGGAAGCGACCTGTAACTATAACCTGTAGGCGCCCACGCCGCACCCGCGCCCAAATACACGCTTGCTTTCACGCCTTATGGAGGATTTTGCATTTTTGCTTGCTTACTTCTTCCGGCACTACATGGACTTGACACTGCTGACAGCACGTATAGTATTATCTCTTGATTTTATTTTATTTTATTCTGACACTCCAACAGCGTAACAATTTTTTTAAATAAATTATTATAAATAAAACAACAAGGCCAAAAAAGGATTACACAAATATGACAAAAGTTTTTAAATGCTTTGCTAGTTATACAGTAAATACCAAATATATCAATAAAAAAAAGAAAGAATACAATTTTCGCTTGCGTTGTGTTCTGTGGGTGTGTATGTGTGAGTAAATAGGTGTGTGTGACAATGAGGATGATAGTGAATATTGATGTAAGTAATTTTGACAGCAAACGACAAGGTTTGACGCTAATTTTACATAGCCCACCCCTTCTCCGCTTTATGGGTATTGACCACAAAATAAATGATTCAATTTCTAGATTAAATCTTGTTTTTTTTGAAAACCCTTCGTTTTTATCCCTATGGTTTTTCACTGCCACTAGAAGAATCTTTAATAAGATTGCAATTTTGATGGTCTTATTTGTTTCTCTATATATATGTTTATTTGCTGAGAAATTTTTGTTGGTAAATATAACACTTGTCCAAGCTGCTTATTTAGGAATGTGTTATTACCGGAAGAAGACATTATTCGTTGGACAGCAATGGCGGTGGTGATGCTTACTGCTCACGTCTACGTTCCTACGATCGTGCGATCCACCATGAAAAGATGCTCTACCTAGCCTTATGGAAAAAAAGGCATGTAGGTAGGTATCTATGTCACTAGCTTGCAATAAGCTATAGCAGAAGTCTAAGCGGAAAAAGATATCTTTGATCTAATACCAATACAACTTTCTCGAGTAGGTAATGGTAAAATGCACTCTAAAATGCGATAATGCCAACAAGTGTAATTAGTGCTGTATATAACTCAGAAGCGTATTAGCGCGAGCGTTGCTATGATGTGATTTAATAGCTCAAACCATTAAGTTAGTAATCACACTATATCATAAATGCGAAAGACGTATAGATGTTTTGATGTTTGTTACTCAATCACGCCTCAACAGCTGAACCAATTTTGATGAAATTTGATACATATATTATTAGGGTGCGTCTAGACTAAAACGGCATACCCCTGCATCGCTTCTAGTGGGCATTTGGCACAAGCTTGACGCTCGAAAACTTTAAATTTTATTTTGACGTATTGTAATAATCTACATCTTTAGATTAGCCACATGCTACCAGAATTGTGCTATAAATATAGTTAATCCAGAGAATAATTTAAATTTAAGAAAATGTATCGACTGATAATTAATTAAATATAATTAATAAATATTCCCCGATTGATCTCCAAATTCAAATTATGCATTATTGACTATAGGATACTTTTTGGGTGAAGTACAAAAACAAAATAGCATCGGCGAGATTAGTTGATAGTTACTACGGCGCGTAGGTATATCTCGTAGCCGCAAGATTTAGTTGAAAATTACAATGCCACGTATGTACTTTGGTGTGTTTTTGTCAGCAGCCGGGGAAGGTTTCTGGGCCACCACACCGGGACCTGGCGAACGAAGTCTCGAGTGGGCCGCTAGTTTATACAACAATGGCTCAAACAGTTTCAAATGCATTGTGCTTTCTTTAGTACTTATGTCTACATAATATGTACAAATGCCGGTATCAAATGTTTGTAAGTTAGAGATTATTGAAGTGAATCTAACGACTAAACAGTTTGATAAAACATTTCCCTTGAGTCTGTAAATTCAGTCAGATGAAAGGAATCTTCCACCCAAAGAACCTATTTGCGGCAGGCTGTCAAAACAGTCTTTAATCTTTTCAAATGGCGTTTTCGGGCCACAGAGATACAACCAACATTGAATTTGGCGGAAATTGGTTTCATAAGCAGCTGTCTCTTTACATCAAATACCTAATGTATAAAACAGAGTAAAGACCATAACATTTTGATTTCGTTTCACGCAGGTTTAAAAGATCGTACAATTTGTGACAAATAATGTCTCGTAAACTAATGTCCGTTTTACGTTTGTCAAAATTATCTTCTATTTTGGTGACGGCGAGAAGTTCTAAATTCAGGGTATTCCAATTATTATAAATTGTACCAAACTCTTGCCTGCAGAAAGAACAACCTCTTTCAACGTCTTACGTGAGAACCTATGGCTCCATTTTTAGGGTTCCTAACAGGAAAAATGGAACCATTATAGAATCATTTTATTGTCCGTCTGTCTGTTCGTCTGTATTTTTTTAAATATCAAAAACAAAACCAATAAATCGACGGCCTATCTCTACCACAAGAAGTCTATATTAATAATAGCTTACTTATGCCATCAACCATTTTATTTTTGAATTCTGACGTTGAGCCTTCGTAATGTCAGATATCCCGAGAAAGCGACATTTGACATTGCGAAGTCAGCATGACGTTAATCTTACAGTCGGCATTTTGTGACACGGTTTATTCGAAGGGAGGTTCTGATTCAATAAATGTGTGAAAAATGAGATTGTGTTATGAAAATGAATAAAGTAACATCGACGTGGGTAACTAGATGAGCGCCAAAGCGATAAGGCTGCAGGCCTTCATTAAGCCTTCATGACATTCATTGTCACCTACACTCATTTATATTTATCATCATCATCATCATAAGCCTGTTTACGTCCACTGCTGGACGAGGCCTCCCCCATTGAATTCAATGAGGGGATTTGCCATGAATCACTACGCTTGGCAAGCTGATTGGTGATCGCAGTTTGGTGTTAAGTACTCAGGCGGATGTTACTGCCCATCCCCTGGTGTAATCCCTTAGTAAGGCTTTTACTGCATCCACGGGAGGAGAAGGAGGGGTCTATTGTTAGGCTGGTCACACCACAGCGATAATTAATTGAAAAAACTTATACCTATTACTAAAAGCAATTAATAAAAATAAAGTAAATATAAAAATCACTTTTTATTTACTCCCATAATACAGAATAAAAAAATTGACACAGGAGAAATCTATGATGAGTTAACCGTTAAAAAATTTAATTCATTTGATTTAGGACGAGTTTACCCTATATATTTTGATGACGAAATACCATGACCTAAGACCGCTATTTACCCAGCTGAAATGCCTCATCAAATAGTTAAGTACTTGGTTTTGTCTATTAAATTAACATATGGAACAAATTAACCAGGACTGTGAGTGCGGTGGAACCCCCTCACAACATTGCTCAACAAAAATTATCTTTTTGATGATATCGTAAAATAAAATGATTACCGTCCTGTCTAAGATAAATAATATAATAATAATAATAAATGCTAAACATTTCACACAACATTATCTAGCCCCAAGCTAAGCAGAGCTTGTATTATGGGTACTAGATAACTGATATACGTTACAATACATTACATAGATATTTTTTTTTTATTATACATAGAAAATACCCTGAACAAATATCTGAAAATTGTACAAATATTTGTTCCGAAGCGGGAATCGAACCCGCAACCTCCTGCGTCGCAGGCGAAACTTCGCCTGCCGAGCCACAGAGGTCGTCAAAATATGAATTTATTTCAGCCCCAATCATCGCACAAGGTCTGTTTTATTAAAATACAGATCCTGAGTTACCGAGCCCCGGTTAATAAGGTCAGAATATAATTCTGCCAGCGTTATTGGCTGTGGCGGAACACTTCCTTTTATCACTATTAGCACTTAGGTCCCTATAGCTGGCGCAGGCCTGAATAGAAATTACTTGAAGCGGGTCGCTCTGTGGCTAGAACCCCACCTACATGCGTGTCACGAACTAGGGCTAGGCTTGTATGAAACTTTGTGGTATACATTTTACGAATTTACGGGTATAATAAGAACAGCTTTTACTGATAATTAAACAATACCTAGATAATTTCTCTTAGACGTTAGGAATACCTACTACAATTAGGACAAATCAGAGATAAGTCAAGCAGAAAAGACGTGTAAGGATCGTAGCATGTAGAAATCCGTGGTATATCCGTATCGTACCTTAAAGCATAAAATTAGAGACCAGGCGGGTATCAAACCCGCGACCCTCCCCTAGATATAGCATCAGTTTGGTTAGCACATCTCCGTACGTATAGGGGAGTCGTGGTTCGATCCCAGGGTACAAAATCAAAATATAGTTCTTTGCTGATTATCCTGATGTTAAAAAGCGAGCGAAGTCGCTGACCGAACCTAGTGGTGAAAAGTCTTAATCATTTATTATCCTTAGGAATACAAGTAACACTTGGTTTTGTAAAACACTTAACAAAAATCACCTCTTTTAGAAGATACTGCGAATTTCCATGCAATACAAGAAAACCGTTTTTCCACCACCAAATATTATTAGATCCTGACGATATTTTACAAGCATTTATTAAACTCACATGATCAGTCTACAATTTTCCACCCGTCCATTCCAATTCCATCATCAAATCTGAGGTTTTACCATGAGCTCTTAGCGATTCAGCTCAAAAACTATTCAGTACAAAATATCGGTTCCGTGATGTCCACAGCTATATTTAAAGGCACAGTAGCAGAAGGTCTATAGACTTCTGCGATTAAAGTTATTTAATGATTACGACGAACCGATATTTTATACCGAATAGTTTTTGAACTGAATCGCTCGCTATAAGAGCTCATGGTAGGTAAGGCCTCTGCTCGCTGTCACCATAATATTGTATTGTCATCAGAACGGACACGATTACACACATTTCCAATCCATTTGCCTTGCGTTAGGTATTTCTGCTTGGCAACACATTAACAAAGCAGTGTGAAGGTAGCAGAGCCAATTTTTTCTTTTGTGTGAGATATTTTTTCCTACAGGCTGATCACAAAACAATGATAAACTTTAGAGACTTGACAGATTTTATAAATTAATTTTAAAGAAATCAGACCTGCCTGAAATTGATATTCCCTAGCTGAAAGTCACTCAGTGACTAACGTTTGACAAGTAGGAATGACCATCATAAAAAAAAAATATGAAGAATACTCAATTGATGGTAATTTTACTTGTCAAACGTTGGCCACTGAGTGGCTTTGACTTTCAAGATAGGAAATAGGGGGGCTTGTTTTGATAGTTTTCGAAACTGAAGTTTCGTTTCCTTCCATACATTTAATTTTACTCACAGCGTCCTTAGTTTTCTTCTCGTTTTCGCTAGGGGCGCTGAAAGTAAATGTATGGAAGGAAACGAAACTTCATATAGTATCGAAAACTATCAAAACTCCTAAGCCCCCAGTGTTCTTGAAAACTAGGGTATAGATAGATGAATTTATGGTTATACCATGTTGGTTAAATCATATTCTTAGATTTCCGTACCTCAACAGGGAAAAAACCCATCCAGGATCATTTTGTTGTCCGTTCGTCTGTCAGTCTGTCAAGACTCTGTTTCTCTGAAACGGCTATCATCAACAATGGTATCAACTTGAAATTTATACCAAATATAAAAATCTGTGTGCTTTCCGTAAATCAAGCTTCTGGCTCAATGCATTAAAAAGATATGGCAATTAATGTTTTATTTTTGTCAATCGCCTAAATGAACTACCTCTATTAGGGACCTATAATCCCCTCTGGGGTTCTGCGGGTTTTCTGGGATTGGGGATCTTACAATTCTGATGCTTAGAGGCTTTGTGACGCAAATAAAGGAAAAAGTCAAAAATTGAGGAATTTTTACTTTACTACTCCTAAAATGGGATGCTTTGTAGGAAAAAGTGGCTGCAACTCGAAAAGGGCTTCAACGATTTCGAAAAAACTTACGGTAGGCCTATTTTAAGTTTTACCACAGAATAAATATTATTACAAGTACAGCAAGACACGCGCCATGAGGACCCGTAGGCTTATTCCAAGTTTTACATTGCAATAACTTTGCGAGTCGTGAGTATTCAACATGACTACGGCACAGATTCAAGAATAACTACGTAAGCCACGGTGAATACTCACGATTCGCAAAGTGATTGTTGCAATGCAAAACTTGGAATAAGCCTACGGGTCCTCATGGCGCGTGTCTTGCTCGCACTTGAGCATTTAATTGTATTTAATTAGCTTGGTAAGGAACATGCGCAGTCCATGTTTTGTTAACCTTTATTGTACCTACATTTAAATGCTCAGCGCTGTCTAAACATTTTTATTTTATGGCGCAGCACAGTCCGTACTCTTAATTTGCATTCAAAAATAAATTACGAAGGGACTTTAGATAACCAATTATAACGAAATTAGGATAAGTGATTTTGCTAATGTTTTTGTAAAGGTGGATACGCTGCAACCATGTTTTTGTTATTTTTAACACCTAAACTAACATTTTTCTAACAAAATGTGGGCGTGGCCTGTTTATGTTAGATCAAACATAAACACGCAAACATGTTATCTGAGACGGATGAATAACATCTCCTACTAATTTTTTTGCGCTCAGCCAATATCTTGACTTCCTTTGCTGCCATGTTCACTTCATGTTGCAGAAGATGTAGGTATCATGTTTGATGAGCGTGTTTGAAAAACTATGTTTTGTCAGAAATTTGGCGTAGCAGACCCACTTCTCTAATCGAGAGAATTTCGTCGTTACTAATCAAGTGCGGGTACATGATTATGCTTGTGGGTTCCGTTAAACAGTTGACCTAGTTTTCATTGTAATTGTTTTTTTTTACTTACCATGAAAATGATGATTTTATGATTAATCGATTTGATTTGGTAAATCCAATATCCAGTATTATTAAAAAAAGTTAAATTGTAGTTTTTAAATTACAAAAATGTTTTTCCTTGTATATAAAACATCAAGTTTGGGTCCCACTTTACCTTAGCCTCCTAAAAGAAATTGTACTTTCCCATTATTAACACGTGCAAGGACTGATGCGCTACTCGTGCAGTTAGCCACTATCTGCCGTAGTAGGCCACACGGAGTTAGCCGGTGACACACCGGGGTCTATTTACGGCTCGTGCGTTTCAAATGTGATCACATAATATTTTATTTTCAGTGCGTACTCATGTTTATTCGGGGATGACGCGCCGCCGGCTCAAGTGACCGCTCATCTGTCCAATATTTAGAACGATCTGTGACACGATTCCATTTGTTCCATGACGTCCCGTTTCACTCGACATTTCCTTGAGAATTATGTTTAGATATTTTGACGCCTACTTTGTTTTGTATGCCGCTCGTAACATCGTCCACATGTTCGTCGGTAACATTGTCTCCTATTTTACGACAGGTTCGGTGTAGTTATTGACTCCCGTATCTTTGTCTTCATATTGTAAGTTTGTTTAGACGTTTGTAGTTTTATGACTATTTGCCTGGAAAAATAGAGAAAAATAAATACAGCTTTATACTACAAACTCTGTAAGCGTTCAGCATTAAAAAAAAGCAGAGCCACGCTGCACATAAATCCTTCATACTAAAATTTACTCGGATTTAAACTGCCCACGGGACATGTTGGAGTCTATAGATAGAGTTTTAACATATCTTTTTTGTAAAACATTATTTAGAGCGACATAAATTCACGAGCGACGAAATATTCACGGCTACAAGTTATAAAAATCTATCTATGAATTGTACATCATTTATTAAAATGGTTATCTTTTATTTACAGGTAATTTGTTGGAGAGACTTAATTGGTTTTTTTCTGAGCCATCAGCCGCGAGTTTCAGAAAAAAATATAACTAGCAGGTAAGTCAAAGTTTCGCTTGAAGAGTCGGAACAAATAGAAGTTCGTTGGAATTGGAAAGTCCGAAAGCGTAATTTAAAAATTTGAGTCAGTGAATTTAACAGCTATCGGGGATATTCCAAATCGACTTACGCTTGGTTGAGTGGAAAGACAGGGAGGTACTGGTGTCTATTTAAATTAATTTCAACGGTACAGAACAATGGTATCAGAGAGGATGCGATACAATTACGAATGTGGGTCGACTCTGTGTTATCTGTTGAACAATACCACCCCGATACGGTGACCTATATTTTGTACCCATAGAACAATTCTATTTATATTTTAATTACAGAGAATAATTGTCTGTTTGTTAAAAGTATACCTTATAAAAGGATATTCTAATTGATATTGTTTCGAATAATCGTCGAGCAATATTATTTTCCACCTTTTACTACAAAATGAGCTAGTAAGAGACATCAATCCGACTTTTTGCTCATTTTATTTAGTTTCTAAGAAACAGATCATATTTTATTACGGAATGTAAGTTTCAAATGGAAAATACAACAGATTTATAAACATAAATTAAAAATAAACCGGCCATACGTTTCCTGACGAATCACGCATAGTGTAGGGTTCCAAAGTCAAGTCACAGTCCCTTCATAGTCTCTCTATAACTCGAAAAGTATTTAAGATCAATTTCAATTTATCCAAGATATTTTATGATGAAATTTCCTAACTTTTTAAACTGTCAGTTAATGATTAATTCAAATAAAATAATAATTCAATTAGTCGTTGAAAGAAGAGAAGTCAAAAAAAAATTCAAAGGTTTTATTCCTTGGCTGAAGAACTTTTGTACGGGTTTTTTGAATTTTTATTATTTGTTTAGGGTTCATGCCACAACAACATGCATAATCTGTGAAAATTACAGCTGCCGAGATATACCCCTGTGACAGAATACAGACAAACAGACAGACCGCGTAAGCTTAGTAGGTAAGGGTTTTGTTAGCACCCTTTGGGTAAGGAACCCTAAAATAGAACCACCTATGGCGTTATCACTTATAGCAGCGCCCCCTAGTGGCAATACAAACTGTGTATGAACAGAAGTGGTTCTACCTAAATCTAAATTTGTAATAACTTAAATATTCCGTCATCGATTGCTGCGACCCCTGGTGATCTGGGGCGATAGAACTTGATTCGTACAAAAGTTTTGCAAACAACACATTTAAATCTTTAATCCGTTTTGTAAGACTCAAACAAGCAAACACACAACCTCATACCCCAAACGCATATAGCGACTCCGTCCGTCGTGGGTAACAATGGGATAAAATATAAGTTGTAGAACTCTAAAACGGGCAAATTGTTTTGTTTTAGTATTGTACGCTAATTAAATACAGCCCATTTGCGTTTTGCTCTCATTTGCTCTGTTTTTCTAGACTTCTAGAGAGAAGTCTAGAAAAACAGTTCGTTGTTTATATAAACTGTCAATGATGAATTCCAATAAGCTAAAATAAATTAAATTAAATGGTTGGACTGTTCTAACATATTAGAAAAAAACGGTTTAGGACACATACGCAAGATTCCACATTTGCCATAGATAATAATAAAACAGATAAGTGCGAGCGAGACTCGAGCATTGAGAAATTTCAAATTTTATTCTATACTAGCTGCCCGCGCGCGTCTTCGTTCGCGTAGTCCCGGTGTTCCCGGTAGTCCCGGTACATTTAAACCTTTCCGTGACAATTATGAACACAACAAAACCAAAATAAAATAAATCCGCTCAGCCGTTCTAGAGTTTTAGCGAGACAAACGAACAGCAATTGATTTTTAAATAGATAGAGGATAGAGGTTTTCAGAATTGTGGGTTTATGTTACCCCATCGTAGGAAATATCGTAGGATAGGTCTTTCAACAAAAATAGGTATCAATAGGTTTCATTAAAGTTTCACTATGTCTGTAACCTGACTCTTCACTGTGTGTGGCCCAATAAGCGCTTGGCTGCTTTTTTTTCCTAAACTTAGTACGTTTTTCTTACTTAGTACGTTTAAAAATTATAAGTAACAGCAGATTTCAAACAGTTTTTAATTCTAAAGTTTGAAATTCAGAGCGACGATTTCACGAAATACACATGTCATGTTTCATAATTGCATTACTAAACGTCCCTTTCTGTGTAAATGCAATTCGTGTAATGACGTGGCTTGTGCAGCATTTTTGTGGTCAGTCTCTACATTTACTAGAAAGATTTTTGCGGAATATTGCGTGTGAATGACACTGCATCATTTTCCGGGAAATATTAATTACAACTAGTTTATTACGCTCACTTTGGATAGTTCATATCGGTATGATAATATTAATCCAAATTTATTTTATTTATCCAATTATCTCATCTCAAAACCTGGCTTAGCTGTTTGTTTGTAGTTGTTTGTTTGTTGATTGTTTTTTTCAGTAAGTTGAAAATTTGGATAAATATTATCATATCGATATGAACAATCCAAAGTGAGCGTAATAAACTAGGTGTAACTTTATTTCCCGGAAAATGATGCAGTGTCATTCACACGAAATATTACGAAAAAATCCTAATATTCCTGTGTTAAATACGAGAAGAAATAGAATTAATGAAGTAATTTCACAAACTGTGCAAAGATCTTTAAACATACATACATACACCTATATTACATATAGGTACAAAGAAAATTTAATAATATAAAGTAGTACAGAAACATTGAAAAATAACCGACCGCTGTCCGCGAACGAAACGAATTATCGAATATGAATATTACATTGTAACCATTGATTTCGCTAGTAATGTTATATAATTTGTCAATGATTGTAAAGTTGATTTTGTAAAAAGGGATTATTGTAGTTGAATGAAAAGCAGATTGCGAACCTCGCTCAGAGTACTTCTGGTTGTACTAGTGTTTTTAGAGCCCTACACTCCTTACAACAAAAAGTCACTTTCCGCTTGGTGCAACAATTTACTATTTTATTCACCTACCGGCCTTCTCTACGCTCATTTCAACACAAAGTTACTTACATCAAAAACTATTTCACCACGGCGAGTGCAGCCAGAAAGTTGAATTTAAAATTCATCTACTAAAACTAGAGACGAAACGGAAGGTAAATCTTGCATATAGCAAATTTTAATTTAATTAAAAGTCTGATATAAAGTTGCAGCTAGTTACCGTGTCGACACGTGCGAGTTCCGTTAAAACTTGGCCTTATCCCGCTATTCATTTTGTAAGCTGGGTCACTCACAATTAAATTCATTTATGTTTAAATAGTGCCTACAAACTCCGAAACCTTCGACTATTTTCATTACGTAAACATTCATGAACGGAGAGTGATAAAATAATAACATTTTAGTTGGGAAGTTGGTCGGAAAGATGACATTGAATGTGTCTATGATTGTCATTGGGCTGTCTTAACCATCGATTTTATATCTATGGATTTAACATAGCCGTATTGCTGTTGTTATACCTACTTTTTAATTAGTCACTGTTAGTATCAACAATTATTTTTATAACATAACATACATAACATAACACCCAACAGTCACATAGAACTACGAATATCTGGGTACCATAACACCCAGACCAAAAAATAAATAAAAGGAAGATAAAAGGTGCGGACTCGATTCCCACTACAAGACAAATATGTTCGCATGATTTGCAAATACCACAGCAACAGGACAACTGTTAGGCAAGGCACTACTAAGTACCTAACTCTCGCTAGAGAGTATTATGTTCCTTGGTACCTACTAATAGTACTATTCGTAGCAGGTACGACTCCTTTGCAAGTGTCCTACGTTTTAGTTCTCTATTGAGCAATACCTCACGTACATTGTTTATGGGGCAGTTAGCAAAAACAAACGACCATACACATTAAGATATGACAATGTAAACGGAACAACACCGCATTATAAAGATCGCCATCAAAGCTTAATGGCATCGTTACAGGGATCAATAAAGTTATTTCAAGTGCCACGAAGTGTCGGTCTTTTATGAGTGTGTGTATGAGAGGTTGTTTATCATAAGAGTTGTGCCGTGCTCATACATTTAAATCAACACAAATCAACAGGTTTGGCTTTAATGTTATAGCCATATAAACAAAAATTTTTTTTTATTCGTATCGACACAGTTTCATTTAAGAATTGTTTCATTGTATGGGAAGAAAACAATCTGAGCAGCAAAAGTTAGTCAAATTTAATAAAATGTTTTCTCATACAAATTGTAAGTAGTCTGGTACCTACGTTAATAAAACTATCGCAATAAATTTCCAAAATGGCCTCCCTCTTGCTGTTTCTAGGTACGGGCACGTTTCAGAACATCTCTAGTGGCATTAGACAAAGATGTGTGGTGAATGTTGTTCTACTGCTCTGATGGTTTCGTGAAATGAGAAAAATCAGAGCTGTAGAAGTTAGTCAAACTTGAATAAGAAAATCTTTGTCTGAGGCCACAAGAGGTATTTTGAATCGAACCCGTACCTGGAAACAGCAAGAGGGAGGCCATTTTGAAAATGTATTGCGATAGTTTTATTAACGTAGGTACCAGATTACTTACAATTTGTATGAGAAAACATTTTATTAAATTTGACTAACTTTTGCTGCTCAGATTTTTTTCTTCCGATACAATCAAACAATTCTTAAATGAAACTGAGTCGAAACGCATAAAAAAATTTTTTGATCAAAACTATTCATTTTTATGGAGAACTCACGCTTGACCAAAAAAATAACTATGCCAAAATCATTTTCATACAAAATGAGCAAATAGTTCTAAAGACAGTTTTCCCGTATCTCTTATGGATTGGGATATCCCCATTCTGTCCCATTAAAAAAAAACACTCTGTATAGGAGATACTATCAATTAAAACATGTGTGTTAAGTCTCCTGATTCCCGCAAAATCAGTGTTCGCTATCTCAAGAAGCGTTAATTAATTAGGAAAAACACAATACAATTTAAATTACGCCACTTTGCTAACGTTCCAAGTAGGTAGGTAGGTAGGTGGTTTTTTTTCAATAAAAACAAAGAATCGCAGACAGACAACTCAAGATGATATAAAAAAACTCAAGTGTTCTCTATTCTTGTTCATTATTATTTAGTCTACAAGAAATATCGATTGAAGCAGCACTTAGTGGTTTTTCAAGTGTTTATACTCCTGCATCTGAGATTGGAACCAAAGTCTATCTTATTGGAGCTTAGTATTTTTCATTGGAGCTTTTCTTTCATTCATTCAATCTTATTGTTTAGGTCATTGATGTGTATAGTACAAAAGTGACGCTTAGATACTATCATACGTTTAAGACCGTAATAATAACTAACTCGAAATAGTAGTCAACTAGCGTCGAAATAACTGATTTTTATAAGTTATAAGCTTTTATTTAACTTGCAATGTATATGTATGTTTGTCCGTGTGAAATATTGCAAATGAATTTTAAATCAGTTATCTTTAACTGATTAAGTTGAAATTTTTCATACCTGTCAAGTTCAGATGGCAATACAATATTATGGTGACGGCGAGCTGATCTGATGATGGAGACAGACGGTGGACAACGGAACTCCTTGATGATTAGTAGTAGCCTGGCAGTGTTTGGGCTCATTTTGATCAGGTTCCGATAACGAATTTAACAAAAGCTTGTTTTGCAAAATGCATTTTTGAACAATAAACTTAACTAATCGTGTCGTATCAGTTGATTATGTTATATAGCGGTCCCTAATCACCTTGGAGATAAGGATATTTAGGAATGAGTTGTAGATACCTATGATCCCTTTAGTGAAGGAATGAAAAAAAACTAGTTATTTCAAAATAAAAAATAGTTGTACCCGAAAGTCTGCTCCAGTTTCTGATGAGTCTCAACGCGAGGAATGCGTTTCGATACCAACATCTGTTGCGCACTAACTCATGTCCGGCGTCGCGGCCGAATCCCAACGCCTACAAAAACAAAACAATCAGTAATATAAAAACACTAAATGGGACATTTTATTTTTACAAAGATTTCATCATATTGATTCCGCCAAGCAGTAGTGCTTGCATTGCTGTGTTTCAGTTTGAAGGGTACGGGTGCCGGTGAAATAACAGGCACATGAGACTTTCCATCTTTATGTCTCAGGGTTGGTAGCGCGCGTGTGATGCCTCTGGTGTTGCAGGCGTTCGTAGGCTACGGTAACTACTTTCCATCACGTAGAATAAAAAAAAACATATTGAACACAGTTTTTTATTTTGTTAAAGTAAGACGATTAGCCAGTGTTTTTAGGCGTAAAAATAAAGAAGCTTGTATGGATTTTCTTGTGGTCATGTTTTTTTTAGATATGTATTGAATTCTTCTGAAATAAACAGTATATTTCAACCAGTCCTACAATTTCTTTCTTAATCTGACTCATACTAGCATAACAATATATCATTTGTAGTTTAGTATTTCACGATATCTTGTGTAGGGACAAGACAACATGATTCCCTGGCACCTGTCCCAGAACTTGATTGATGGAAACTGTACCCTCAGCACGAGTCTGCTAGTCAAATTGACTATTGCCAATGTTAAATATTGACCAGTCAAATTATCAAAATGTTCAAGTCCACCTCCTAATAGAGGTTTTGAACTCTGTCAAGTTAATAATGACAGTAAGGCTAATCGTAGGTGAATGTCGACTGATCAGCACTGATAGCAATTTGATTGCGCAAGAAGCTTATGCTAAAAGTAGTCGAACGTGTAATGTTGCTAAATAAAATGAACGTTGAATAAATCGTCGCCTATACCTAGTTACATTAATGGCTTTACAATCATAAAATATGCGCGTTAGATTTGGCATTCGATTGTATTTTTACATTGTATTTTACAGCTAAAAATAGCCGAACATTTCGTATCGTAGACTGACTGTGCTAATTAAATGATGCTTCAATAGAACGGAATGCCTTAGGATGAATGCTATGCAATACCACGTGGGCCATATAATTGCAGTTGTGCTGGCCCCTAACTCTATAGTATTCACTCTTCGATTTCTTGCTAGTAAACTTTCTGATTATGGCATTTCTGGATCCTTGCTGTCTTTGTGTGATTCCTTGCATTCTAAGGTTTTGGTTAATGGTTACTCGTCTGAGCCTTTTCAGGATAAATCCGGTGTGCCTCAAGGTTTACACTTGGGTCCGTTGTTCTTCAATGTCTTTTTAAATGACTTCGGCAACTGTTTTCTTCGCTCTAATTATTTTTTGTATACTGACAATTTAAAGTTCTTTAGATAAGGTGATATGTTGATTACTCGGTGTTGCTACAGGAGGATCCGGATCGTTTATACTCTGTGTGGTAATAATGGCATGAATCTAAACACCTCAGTGTTTTTTATCAGGTTTTCTAAGAGCTGAACCGAGTTTATAACCAAGTAAACAACAACAATTAACAAAAAAAAAATTAATAACAATTAATTAACAATGTCACTTTACGTAAAGTTTATAACACACGGGACTTGGTATATAAATTGACAGCAAGCCTGCGCTTTAATCTTCATATAGCCTTTAACTAAAGCATAACAAATATTTTGATTTTATTTTACGCAATTGGAGAGATCATAAGTCGACAAAATCAAAATAATGCTGTTCAACTCATTCGTCCGCGGCTTCAAGCACTGAAGCATTGGCTGGAATCCTTTTTACGAGGTTTACAAGAAAAGGCTTGCAAGCGATCAAAAAAAGGTTTTTGTGGCATTTTACATATTCTTGTTTTGAAGGTAAAATCCGAGCTGAGTTTTTTTTTTTAAATCTGTACTTGCTCAACGTAACTTATTATAATAGCATGCAGTCAAGTGTAGAAACCCTTGCCATGAATAATAATCACATTTTATAACATGCTGGTGGCTTTTAAAAATAAATAAATAAATATTATAAATAAAATAAAATGCGGTAGACCCTCAATCCATGGACTAAACACATTATAAACATCGCAGGAAGTTGTTGAATGGAAGCGGCTCAAGACCGTTTGTCGTGGCATTCTAGGGGGAGGTCTATGTTCAGCAGTGGAGTGGAGAGAGTGATGATGATGATGATGAAAAAAAAAAATTTTGTTTCCTTAATTGAATCGCTCCATTTGTCGAAGGTTGTAATTTTTTACCATTTCCCGTCTCGCCACCCTAAATGCCTGATATATCAAACTGAATGATGCTGGTAGTATACAGTTGTAAACAAAATAATACCATGAGTAGTAGGTACCTTAAAAGTTAAACCAGGAAAAAAACAGAATTTGTGGAGTCTTCGAATGGACCTGATTATTAAAAAACTTTAGAATCTTGCTCTTGTCGGTACTGAAGTTTAGTTTAATTTCAGAGTTTTCCTCTTCGTAGATTGGTTTCAAATCATTTTTAACGAAGCCAAACGACCACAAATATTTTTACAATAAGTATCATAAAGACAAAACAATACCGCTGTAAAGAAATCCTAACAAAATTGAAACATTTCAGACAGCATAACATGCTAGAGTTATATGGCTTCATAAATAATTCCACAATAAAGACCTGCACTCAGTACGGAACCCTTTATCCAATCAGAGCCGTTACGGATCACTGGCTTGCGACCCACCGAGCTAAAAATCAACTGGAGAAAGCTTCACCATAGAGGAAAAATAAACAATACAGCACCGAATGCCTTTACCATTACGTTTGTAGAGCGACCACGGCTAGTAGTTTCATTGCTTGATGTGTAACTAGTACCAAATAAATGGTAATTGGTGTTATAAATTATTCTTATTGCTTTTATAACAAATTTTGGCAGGTCAACATCAAATCCTCAACTGTTACTGATCCTCATAACAGTTTTGTTTTTAAATTAGATTATTAATAAAACTGATACTTTTTAGCCGACTTCAAAATAAGGAGGTCCTCAATTTGGTTGTATTTTTTATGTTTCTTACCTCATAGTTTTAAGGCAAATAAACCGAGTGACTGAAACACGGTGTATGTTGCAGGGTTCGTCTGCCAGTAGGCGGGCTCTGTAATAGGTACATTACTCTGATGCTCTACCTAATGTGTGTATTGGATCGAACCTGCCTATTTGTGTGAGTTGATTTAATAATGTTGGATTTTTGCGAGCAACAAATACACAAACATTACAACGAGATTTGCGAGAGTGCGACTAGACGAGGCGTTAAATAAGCTTCACTTCGTAGCATGTTAGAAAAGCATGAAAACACCATCCGTTAGGAATTTCAAGAAGCAAAACAGCAATATTTACGCTTTTACTCTTGTCGATGTATCTGAAAATGTTTTCAAAACAATTCACAAACGCATTAACACTATCTACCTACATGATGATAGAAGGTAATAGTAACCACGTGTAAGCCAACATAGGTTAACGAACTTAGTTTTTATATCCGAAAGTTTATAAATGCGAAAATATGAAAAAAACATTCGCATTTTGTATTTTTAGTTCATCCATTTAAACTATTAAAACAAATTTATAGCTACACATGCAGTTCATATATCAAAAGAATACCTACACTTCTAAGAAACTGGTGAGAAAATATATCAGATTATTTAAAATCTATGTCACGCTCATTCATGTATGGCCCTGACTGAATATGTAATGTGCTATAAATTATATCGTGTAAGATGATTTCATCACAATTTGCCTTTCAGTTTATGGAATTTCATTAGGTAAATCCTTTTAATTTGCTTTTAATCCTATTCTAGACCCAGTTAGAATTTATTAAATGTCTTCGTACTTTTATCAAACTGATTTATCTTATTTATTGCCATATGATCAACGTTGATTCATCTTTCAGTCCTCGAAAAGTTAATATTCAGTAAATATATCTACTACTAGTTGCGCCCCGCGGTTTCACCCGCGTGAATAATGATGAAAATTGATGATGATGATGATGATGATGAAAAGTAGCCTATGTGTTAATCCAGGGCGTAAAGTATCTCCATTCCAAATTTCACTCAAATCCATTCAGTAGTTTTTACGTGAAAGAGTAACAAACATCCATACTCACAAACTTTCGCGTTTATAATATTAGTAGGATAGGATAGTAGGATAGGATAGGATAAGATAGGATAGGATGTGGAAATTGTAACGATTAATCTAAAACTGAACGCCCCACTATTCCATTACGTCAAACTAAAATATTCCATAATTCGTAATTACAAGGACCGTTTTCGAATGTCAAGCTTGTGTGAAGTGCCAAGTAAAAGCGGCGGAGTGATGTGCAGTTAGCATCATTATGATGCATCTTACTATAAATAGTACTACAAGCAGTAAAAAACTAGAGATACAAAAATTACGTCTATGTTCTCCGAAAGGGATTTGTATGATTATGTAGCTCAAATATTGTATAAGTTAATGTCTCATGGTACTTATCTAACATGAATACTTATTAGATACTAGGGACCCGGGAAATTCGCACGGACAGCACTAACCAAAAAAAAGTACTGTTGTTATGGATTACTCGCTGGGCTAATCTGAAGATTGCCTGAAAACTTCATCAAAATCGGTCCAGCCGTTTTGGAGTTTTGGATATATTATTTCGATGATTAACTAAAGCAGCACATACAAATTAACGGTTCTAAAAACTCATAGTACATACACAATCGTATCATAAAAAATAATTGTGAACAACATAGTACATACACAATCGTATCATTAAAAATAATTGTGAACAACATAACATTTTTGCTCGTAAGTGATCTGTCTGTTGTTGATAATAGGTATTTGGTAGGTCGCCAACTGAAGCGCCATTGTTACCGTGACCAAAATCGATTTTAGAATATGACCAGTCTGGTTCCGTGTTGCCTTCGAAATAATGAAACACTGCTATAAATAAGAAGTACATACTAATAATAAGGCACACCACACACGGGGAAACGGCAACGCAACCTGGTTGGCAACATGAGTTGCCACGCAACCAATGTTCCAATATGGTGCGACTCAATTCATACGATCTAGGTCTTCTTCTTTTAATTATGGCCTGTGAGAAAAATCTGCTCAATTTTGCCATTGTCAATTAGGTATATTTTTTTAACAAAATTAGGTTAAGCCGTTAAAGTCTAGTTCTAATAAAACGGTGGCAGTTTTACTAAAACTTTGATGGTTTCCGCCCATGTGAAAAGACATGCAATACACTTGTATTTAAATTCAGTACCATGTGCTCTTTAAATGAGCTACACTGGTTAAAATGCCACCAAAACTACACGATAATACTCAAAAAATACTAGAAATTAAAATAAAATAAACAACGGGCGGCGTTTCTTTTCGAAAAAGCGGACTTTTCTTAGATCTAGATAGATCTTGAACTTTGATCTAGGTCATACCTCGCGCATCATTCATCAGACACACGTTTAACGTGTACCGATTTCTTAGATTTTTCGGTAATTTTTCGAAAAGTTTCTCTACGAGTCGCTCGTGACTGGTATGTCGCCGTCGATAACTAGTTTTGGACATAAAGTTGCGCCACCATGGTCAGTTTTATGAAAGTTGCTCCGTGTGAGAACAGAATAAAAGAAAATCTTGCAAGAATAAATATATTAATTTTGTTGTTTTAGGGACATACCTGTTACTTTTGACATTAACTGCTACTTTAGACATGTCTGTAATTTTTGACACTTCTGACATGGGTATCTATAATTTTTGACACATCTGTAAATTTTCACATTTCAGTCTCCTTTCGCCAACCTCAAGTTATATACGTTAAGTAATACTTATAAATCCTGAAGCAATAGGTAGGGTGTTACTAACGTGCTAAAGTTTCACTCCAGTCAGTGACATTGAAACTAAAATTGCTGTCATTGGATAAAATTTGATATTTGCCACGGACTTGCAATCGATTTGATATCGTAGAGCAGCTCGTGCTTAGAGTACAAACGCACGCACCCGAGATCGGAACTGCGTGTTATGCCATTTGAGAGAAACAACAGACTAGCGCCGGCAGACAGATACGGCCTTATTACAGAACATGGACTAAATCTGAATTTAGTCCAGGCGTACTAGTCTAGGATTAAATATCGACATTAGGCATATGCGACTTTAAATACGAAAGCAGATGGTTTGTTTTCCGAAGTCAATTCTCGCGCTACCTCGCAAATTTCCAAAGTATCAAACTGACGGATTGTGTCACATCACAATTGAGATGTCCAAATTCTTACCTCTAACAAGCAATCAACTGTCAATTTATAGACCATTGCTAAACTAGGGGGCTGCCTGATTTTAGATAAACCAGAGATAGTCCAAGCTTATGTCATTTTTGGCATATCTAGCTCGAAAGTTGCTTCTGGAAAACAAACCATCTGCTTTTGTATTACAGTCGTATATACCCTAGGTCGATATTTAAGCCTAGACTGGTAGTCCTGGTTTAAACCCAGAATAATGGCATTTTTTACAATAACACCAATATAGTTTGTCGGCTGGTAGCATAGGCGAAGCCATATAATATATTGAAGTTAAAGTGCGGTTAAAGCTAGAACAAAAATGCTAATTTTTTAGAATACATTCAACATCCGCACCGTCCTTGCATAAAAAAAGCTTTTCTTCGCTCTTCATCAGCCGGTAAACATCCACTGCTGGATGAGGGCCCCATAGCATGCATAGCGTATATAATCTATAGCGCGCAATAGGAGATTTGCAATAATCACGACGCTTGGCAGGCGGATTGGTGACCGCAGTTTGGTGTTAAGTACTCAGGTGGATGCTGCTGCCCGTCCTCAGGCGTAATCTCTTAGTCGCCTTAACAAAGTAATACCTTTAATGAACACACACTTGCATGAAAAGCTCAGCAAGAACTCAAAATATATTTTGCTTATCCGTGAAGCCGTGTAGTTATTAATCTTATAGATTGGATTTCCGCAAAGCCACGCCTGAATCAATCATATTATCCTACTACAAATTCTAAACGACAAAAAGAAAAAGTTTGTTTGTTTCTTACCTAATCAAGCCGTAATGGCTGAAGCGATTCCAAAGAAACTTGATTTAAAGTTAGATTTGAAATACAGGTTTCTTTTGATCCCAATTACATGCGAGTGAAACCATGTACGGATCCTTGTTAAAAGCTGGTTTGGCTTTTAACACAAAAACACAGGCTTACGAGTACGTACGCGACGCATTCTAACTTGAGTTTAACAAAGGCCTACGTGATGAATAAGTGAGCACCTAATGAGAGCTTTTTGGGCCTACGCAGTTTCACCTTGTTTTATCAGTTATATGAAGAAATTGTTTTAGGCCTGACACAGTTTTGGTGCTGAGGGAAAGTTGAATTACTCTTCTCAGTCTACAGGGTAATTCAAAAGATAGCGCTATTGTATTTAACGTAACTAGGATGCCATACCGGAACGAATTATCTGCTCAAAAGATATTCATCTATCAACTAAAACAACAGTTAGTGCCGGTGAGGATAGTTAGTGAGGTCAAAAGGCGCAAATATGCAAGTATCGACAGAGCTTACATTTTTGAGCCTTTCGGGGTTGAGGTTTTGGATCCGCGGGGTTTAGTTTTTAGGATTCCGTACCACAAAAGGTACCAACGGAACTATTATAGCATCACTCAGACGTACCTATGTGTGTCTATCTGTCATAGCCTATTTAATCCGAATATAATGAACAAATAACAAAGAAGAAATTTGGTACTTTTGGACACCCATTAACTCCTATTGTTAATGGGTGTCCCAATTATGAACGTATAATGTTTACAACCAAATTTTGATTTCGTGGGTTATTCTTGGGGGCAATCGAGATATATAGTTATGGTTATAATGTACAAAAAAAAATTGAAAAAGCTTAAGTATTTAAAAGATATTAAAGAAAATATTCGTAAAATTACAATTCCTTTCCTATCATTTATTCATTCCTATAGCCGAAAATACAGATCCAAATTTTTTTGAAAAAATTTGATTATTTGGCCCTATTCATACAAGTCTATAAATTCCTACGGGAAACGGAAAATATGCGTAAGGAGCAAATAGGCACTTAGAAAATGTTTTGATTGTCTAATAAGTTTAATTGGTCTTGTGGACACTAAAGTAGCCTACTTGTACGGGTTCCGTACAAGCAGTACTTACGCGAATCCAACACATGACGGTTTTTTATATGCAATGATGATGGTGCTTACTTTTGAGCATGAAAGTCTTGTCTATCATTTGACATATTTTTATAACTAGCCCATTATTCTTTTAATGGGCCCAGCACTCGATTCGGCTTTCCAAATCAATTTTCCAGTATATGTTAGTAGTTAGATACTGATAGTACGGTCCAGGTAATCCCGGTAGATCGACTTGTCCCAAACTAGTTTGCAACTCCTAAACAAACAAACCTACATTAAAATCCTTTCGGCCTGACCTAAAATTAATGACGGTTCTATTCATAAACTTCCCAATTTATATTTTGTTTTAATTGCTTTGCCAATTTCGCTGGAAAGCCATTAGGGACTGAGAAACATTTTATTTTATGTTGGATGCTAATCATGCTTACTAAATACTACGAACCGATCCCCGAATTCCCAGTAGTCCCGTTAAACATTTCTCCCATACAACTAGTGCAACTTTTTACTAGACTTTGCAAAAATATTTTTTTAAATCATTCGAATTGAGAACCTCCTAATTTTTTGGAAGTCGGTTAAAATTTAACTTCAGCGTACTGTTTACATTGTTGTTGTTTTTTAGTCGGGGGACAAAAACTATTTCTGTTTCAAAAATCTTTCGAAGAACGTATTACAAACTGGAAATATAATTAATTTCATGACTTTGTAAATCTCACTCTCACTAATGTTATTCACAAAGAGATTTATTATCTCAACAATATTTGGATCATGAATTTATACATAGGTAAGCTTCCTTTTGAGATATTTGTAGCATTATACTCGTATCTGTCGTGCGATAAATTAATTCATCTGGCTACATCCGATGCTGAAACTACATCAAAGTTCTGATCCGAGTTGGTTGCATATTAATAGTTTCCATGCTGAAGGCGAATCTGACAAGATGAGGATAGATTGCGCAATGCGCAGCATTTAAGTGCTTATCACCACAATGTCTATCAAAACGTATCTTGAATTATAGGTTTTATATTTATACTAGCTACGCCCCGCGGTTCCACCCGCATAAGTCTCGATCCGGTGGAATATTGAGATAAAAGGTCTATATGTTAATTCAGGGTATTAGCTATTTCCATTCCAAATTTTAACAAAATTCTTTCACCCATAACCGTTCTAGCTGATTCAGCGTGAAGAAGTAACAAAACATACTCGCAAACTTTCGCATTTGTTATATTAGTGTGATTTCTTAAATTATACCAAGCCGCGATTGACATACCTATATGCTGCAAGTTTTGGCGCTGTAGACTTACCCCATATTCATAATAATTTTTTCAACCTATTTTAGTTAAAATAACTTTTGTTTTGTTCTCTTTGATGTAAAATGACATACGCCAAAACAAGACAAAAACTATTTTAGCTATCAAAGGTTTAAAAATTGATTATGAATAAAATGGCTATAGTTATATAGCAGTTAGGTGTTCAAATAACATTCACTTCGCACAATGCATTGCTATTTCCTGATTAGCGTTAATTCTAGTTAGTAAAAGGAAGAAAAGAGAATGTTGATACAAAAACATAGCCATAAAGCATCGTTTTTTTTAATTTTAAATCACCCTTATTTGTAATTTAAAACAGTTATAAGCGATTGTTAATGAACTTCACGCAACAAAAGAGTCATCAAACATATTACCGTTAAACGAAAAAGAATAATTTAACATGTGGCTACTTAATTACGCGATCAGGTGCTTAATTACTTATTGAGCGTAAAATTAATGATCAATTGTATAGTTGAAAATTTGCAACAGATCAAATGTATTTTTAATTAATTTTTGCACTACATTGTTTGAAATTTCCAATCTGGGACAAGTAAGTATTTATTTATTTAATTAAATGTTCGAAATGTAATCGGGAAAATTATGCTTTCCAGTCACCATAAATACGCAAAACCAATGGTTGTAATAAATATTGTGTACTAGCAATTAGAAGCTCGATTACGTGGTTCCGAGATAAAAATCTAACCATAATCTAACACTCTACTGGCTGTTAGCCGTTACGGCGTGTAACCACATACACATGTTTGTGTATATATCTAAATTTCAAAATTTTCGCATTAACAGTTAGTAAGTTCGATTTTGAAGTCACTCTACAAATAATAAATAAATAAATAAATGCTGGACATTTCACACAACATTATCTAGTCCCAAGCTAAGCAGAGCTTGTGTTATGGGTACTAGATAACTGATATACTTAATACAATACATTACATAGATAGATATTTTTTATTATACATAGAAAAATACCCAGAACAAATATCTGCAGATCGTACAAATATTTGTTCCGAGACGGGAATCGAATCCGCAACCTCCTGCGTCGTAGGCGAACCTTCGCCCGCCGCGCCACGAG
Organism: Epirrita christyi; assembly: GCA_951392215.1. Taxonomy (NCBI): domain Eukaryota; kingdom Metazoa; phylum Arthropoda; class Insecta; order Lepidoptera; family Geometridae; genus Epirrita; species Epirrita christyi. The sequence goes on from OX595852.1 coordinate 9,798,235, forward strand.
GGCGTCAAACAATGCCACTCTTTCTCTTTGGCATGATTTGCCCTTAAATAATGTGTGCACTACTTTAGTTGCAAGCTTCGTAGAGCCTTCGTAGATACCTCTACGAAACCTCCGACGAGGTCTACGCCAAAGCATCCATAGTTGTGATTGTGTTAACAAACATGATAACTGATTAAATCGGATCTTGTTATGAAGTTTCAGGATTTTAACATGAGCAAACAGCTTGTTCCTTCTTATGTATAAACGAGAATAACTAAACTGGCGTGCAATGAAATAGGGTAAATTAAAAAACCACAAACTATGCAAGATATCGAAATGAAAAAAAAATTTGGCATAAATATACTCAGTACTTAAAACTCGTATCTTGAACACAAAATAACATAAGGCAGCATGGTTTTCGTTTGAACTCGGTGGTTTGCTTGTTATTACTCAGTATTCTACACTTTTAAACAATTAGCTTCCAAATATTAGTGAGCTCGCAGCTATCGGATGCAGTCATACAATTATTCTACTTTTGCACATTAAATCTGACACAAAGCAATGAATAATTGACTATTTTACATAATCCCTGTTTAAGTTAGTGCAATCAGTACATTGATTCAGTTTCAATTTACACTATCTGAAAATCTTTGCAAAGGACTTTATGCACATACAATATGTATCAAATATATAATTATTAAAGCCCGTTGCAACCTTACAGTACCTAGAAAATGCCTAAGCTTACATTTCAATGAAATAATTATAAAAAGTTTTCCGAGTTATAATTTATATTATAGTATCAGTTATATTAAAAACATCGTTAAATCCAATGACAGCGCGACATCGAACTATATTAACATTGAGGGTCTGGTTACAAATTATGGTTTAAACCTGAGTTAAGATCAGGCCTAGACCTTGTGGTAATCGACTATTTACTACAAAAGCAGATGGTTTGTTTTCTGAAATAAATTATCGAGCTAGATAGTCCGAGATTATGTCATAAAATACAAAACCTTAGACTGTCTCTGGTTTTTTTCAAACCAAGCAACCCCCTAGTTCAGCAATAGTCTACAAATTAAAAGTTGATTGCTTGGTTGAGGTAGAATTCAGACATCTTGAATATGATGTTCCACATTCACACGGGATCCATCAGTTTAACACTTTGGAAATTTGAGTGAATTTTGGAAAACAAACCATCTGCTGTCGTATTGAAGCCGTATATACTTAATATAGATATTTAACCCTAAACTGGTAGGTCTGGTTTAAATTCAAATTTAAATATGAATTTTAATTTAATTCAATTTTAATTTTAATTAAACCACCTTTTATAATGAGACCACAAAGGTTTATCTGTCAAAAACGAAATAAACATCGATGGTCTCGCAAATAATCTCAAGGATGTTTTTCAGTTTTAGTGAAAACCTATGATAAAGACATCGTGCTATGCTAGATATGAGGTTGTTTAGGCAAAAAACGGCTAATTGGTGTGGGCAGGCAGGCAGCCTTTAATTTTAAATTCTAAGCACTGTAAACTCGTTTTGCTTCAGGCTATTAAGACTACACTTTTTGCTTGTGTTCGCTTTTTATTACAAGCTTTAATTAACTTGACCAGTTAGTATGTATGTTCATTAGTGTTGGACAAATCTTAAAACTAAATTTTGAACCAGTTCCACCCAAATCATTGAGATGAAATTTTTCATATCTATCAAATTCAGATGACAATATAATATTATGGTAACGACGAGCTAATCTGATGATGAAGATGGATGGTGGAAAACAGAACTTCTCGATCATTAATAGTAGCCTGGCAGTGTTTGACATCATTTCAGATCAGCTCTGCACGGTTCCGATTACTAATTAAATAAAAGTTCGTTTTGAAAAATAAATTTTTCAACAAAAACCATATCATGAACTAATTATTACAGTAGTACTATAAAACATCCTATTAAATAAATTCTGCCAGATTTTGGTTGAATCTATCTAGTACTAAGAGTACCTACTAATTACTAACAGCCAAATTAAATCCCGCGATTCAAAAATATATAAAACAAGAGATGGGATTGGTTTATTTTTCCATTTAGTTACATAAAAACTATAATAAGTATAATAATATATTTACAACTATCTTTTTTGCGTCGGTGGATAGAGGCGCCTCAAGACCGTTCGTCGTGGCATTTTAAGTTGGAGGCCTATGTCCAGCAGTGGGCTTCTACTAGCTGATGATGATGATGACGAACTTTTTTTTGTTAAAAGTTACTTTACTGTATACCGGTAGAGACTGTATGTTTTTTTTTCATATACACATAAAAAAATCTCTCCAGGGTCATTGTTACGTTCTACATACAAGTTATTTGCACAAACAAACAAATAAAAGAGAAATCTTTTGTGCGTGTTGATACATCGCTTACGATTCCATTAAATGGATTACATTCTTGGCTCAGGGAGGAGATACGCTGCCGAAAAACAACGTAACTAGGAGAATAACGACCGATTTTATTACGTGTGTAATGAGAGCGGAGGTAACAGAAGGCCTAGTCTACAAATGTAACAAGCAACGACACGGGCGTTTGGTGTACACTACACGGATATTTGTATGGAAATTGAGGTTCCCATGGTGTCCACTAGAGGCGCTTTTCGGTGTTTCCATGCAAAAATCCGTGTAGTGTACACCACACCCGCGTTTAGTTGCTTGTTACGTTTGTAGACTAGGCCCTCCGGCCTTTTTATATGAGAATTCAAACGCAGTGCAATGCATTTCAGTTTTTAATTTCACCCAGGTTTACTGTCAAATATATTCCCGTAAAACATAAGTTTCTTAAAATAACTAAATAAAATGTCCACAAAAGGTTTTAGATATTCATTAACATATACAAATAAATAAATCATTAACCCTTTCAGGACTATGTTGAAATAAATTTTAACCTGAACTGAAACTAGCTCTTACACTATGAGGAGTTTCATGTCATTATTACACTAAAGTAACAATACCAATGTCATTGGACTGTGACAAAGCGGAATTAAAATAAGTCAGTGTAAAAATATTTTTCGCAACTAGTGTGCCGCTAATGTGACTACGGAATGTAGCGCGCGTGACGTCACCAACTAAAATAACTATTGTCTCTATACGAGAGAGTTTCTAGAGACAATGTTAATTACGGGAATTAAATATCGTTTTGAAGGTGGGCAACATTAGTTCAAATGTCAAAAGGTACAAACTACGTAGGTACTAGTGAAGGAACGTACTCCTTACAAACTATAGCTAAGAATAACACACATCTAAAAAATAAAACTAAATGTACAATGTGCCGTCTTATCGCTAAGTAGTGATCATTTCCAGACAGTCGAGTGATGATGTACATATCCCTGACATACACTCCTATTCTTTAAGTCTCACTGTGCCAAATTGCTAAAAAATTTCATCAAGCCCAAATTGTCTTACAATCACATCTTCATATTTACAATGAATCTGTCACTATCTACATTTACAAGAGGTAAAATTTGTTTATTTATTTGTTTGTAGAACTACTAAACCAACTCCAAAAATTATTGAATTTATAAATAACTACACTATCCCGGTACGGCTAACACAGGCTATCTAATGTTTGTAACGCTAGTGAGTCAAGTGAGTCAAATATTAACCAATCAAATTACAAGGATTTCAAGCTACCCCGATATCATTGGCTAATACTTATTAACATTTGCGGTCATCTCGCTTGCGTCTTGGTAACGTTAGTCCGCTAGTGCAAACCGTATAGCTGATTAATATAGGCTATTTCATGCGGAGGTATCTCGGTGGGTTCAGGCAATATCTTTGGCAATATTTCAAACATTTGACCTGACATACGCATCCTAAAATTCAGTAGCCATAGCAATTCCGATTAGAATCAGAATGCGTTATTCCACTTAAAAGGCTATGTAAGAGGGCTTACCTTGTGCCTCGTGAATAGGTACTTAGATCCTTAAATTTAACCTCCAGACGTAACATTTATCAGGTCAATACTCCGTCCTCTATCCCTGCCTTTGTACCAATAAACTTTTTGCTGGCGGTCTAAAGAGCTACGATTACTTTTCTATGAAACAGAGAGTTGCACATTTGTGGATGTGAATATGAAACTTGTTCTATTTTCTATTTGATACTTATCGTATTGTGTAAAACAACAACAACAGTTTACTTATATTTATAGTAGAGTGATTTTTATGAAAATAAAAGCCCTCTTTTAAGAAATTGTTTGATGAAATCATTGACATATTGGTTGTGTGGCGTTGGAACGTTGTTAGTATCAAATCTGTTAGATTCAACTTAGAGAGAATAAGTGTTGTTTGATAAAATAAAACAGACAAGTGCAAGTGAGACACGCACCCTGAGGGTTCAGATCCGTAAATTATTTTTAAATCGTCAGAGCCCTTTTCGAGTTTCATCTACTTTTTCCTACAAATTTCCCATCGAATTTATCACCGTGCAAAAAGATGAAGTTCCTTAATTTTAGAATGTTAACTTTATTTGTGTCACAAAGCCTCCAAGCGTGGTAAATTTCAGAATTGTGAAATTACTGATGGAAGTACTGTTACGGGGTGGGTCGAGAAAGTCTTTTTAAAAAACGAAAAAGTATTGGCTAGAACAAAGACTTTATTTGAAATAGAAAGATTTAGTAATACATGAGTTGCCGTGACAAAGATCAAAACCGAACTGCCTTAGTTCCCATAAAATGGCAAGTGCGAGCGAGTATCTAGAATGCTTGCGATGCACTTTTATTCTTATGCATTTCGTGGGAAATAATATTGTAACATCCCCCCCGTTAAGATTGATCATCACGGTTGAGGTGATGAGAAATGGAAGAATCGGAGACAAAAATTTAAACAGAGGACACAGAGTTGGACTTGATCTTTGCTAACAGAGGATATAGAATTAAAACATTGATTTAGAACACCTTAATCTAAAGTACTTACATAGTATTGATTTTATCAGTAAAAGATCTAGAAATTATAAAATTACTTTTTGTTGGAATCTCGATGTCACTATCAGAATCGCGAACATGGAGAGACGTTGTGTGACGTCGAGACTCAACTTTCTTAGTATTATTACACTGGTTGTATATTCTAATACAACAGCCTGAAGGATTACTTTTACATAGCCACTTACGACTTCTATACAACAAGTATATCAGCGTTAGTAGCGTGATAACATAGCCCACTGACAGATAGTGCACTCCATACTTATGGAAATGCGTGGGACTTTCTATATCTTTCAACTCTTTTTCGAACGAGTCTAAATAAACACTAGCATGAATCAGAGAATCTAAATTATTTATATTACTTAGTTTCGTTAACTGTAACTTAGAAAGAGTCTTATTTTTAATCACTTTTTCACAACAATCGTCTTGAATAATATTAAAACTAGAAAAGTTCGTGGTAAAGTTCGTCATCACAACTTCGTTTGGTGTAAACTGCATAGTTTTGTAAAACGCTTTGCACTTCTTCGGTAGAGACAGAAAACCCGTGCCAAATAGTATCTCGTTATAACTCACTGGATCATTATCACATGTAATATGGCATTGTCCTGGTTCAGACTGTACGTAAACCCAACGATTTCCACTGATTTTATGAATCACGTCGACCTCTCCTTTAAATAGTTTAACGTCGCATGATTTTGGTAGTTTAGTAACTACCTCGGTCAGTAGAATAGTTTCGCAAACAGAGTTAGCTACGACCGAAAGAATGTTAACACCACTTAACTCACAAATATAGCACTTATTGTTTATGAGTTTGCAATCTTTGATGGAGTCAAGTAGCGAGTAGAACATACGATCAGCTGTTATTGTCACATAGGATTTATTAGGTACAACGAGTGCGTAGGTATCAGGTTTCGTGACGTCATAGGGAACTGGGAGTGGAACGACATGGAACAGATGATACGTCTGTGATAAGACGAGCGGGATTCTTACTATAATAACAATCTTATCTTTATGGTAATAACATAGCAACCTTGAAACATCAATCAACTCGTGAACACTGTTTAGAGATAGGATTACAGGCAGCTCACAATGTTTTGGCATGTTATTTTTATGCCGATCAAGCTCATTGTACAGCTGTTGAGGACTTAGTACTGTCGGATGCAAAATACTTAACTTACTAAATAAAATTGCATTATTAATATCTTCTATATCAAACGAGAGCGAAATAATAATACTTTCTAACGAATTTAGTAAAAGATTCAAATGTGACTTAAATTCTAACTTATCATTATTATTTGCCATTTGGCCAAACGCTTTATTAATTATTTCTAAATTATTATTAATACTCCTTTCATTCTCTCTAATCTTTAACATAGAACTATTGAAAGTAGAAATAGTAGATTTTATTACATGAATATTATCTCTCATAAGATGCGCTAACTTCTTCTCGTCTGACTGTACTTGGTCGATAGCTTCCGAGTACTTAATAGCGTCATCATTGTCAAGAGTACCAAATATAGTTTTAAGCACTGATCCACCAACGTCGATAAGTCCACGTTTAACCCTCTTATGTTGGTTTCCTTCTAGTAAATAAGATATAGAAGAGAATTTTTTTTTCATTATTTGCATGTTGATTTTGTAACGACGATAACGAGTTCAGACAGTCAGCTTGCACTTTGGATGAAATCGAACTTTGACACAGCGATATGACTTTCGTAAATAGATCCTCTACATATGTTAGATGAGGTTGCACCTTATGAATATCGACATAGGTTACAACATCCCAATAGTCGTTATTGAATTTAACGTCAAGAAGTCGATCGAAATAGAGTCCAGGACTTTGTACTATAGTAGTCGTGAACGGCTGGCTGGAAGTGGCCGTTAGTATAATTTTTCTGAAACGAAAGAAAAACTAGGATAAAGGACAATTGGCGGCAGGCTTTATTTCGTCATAGTGATGACGTACATGCCGTCGGTTGATTAACACCGTTACAGTATGATTACCATTTATTTTAATAATTTTATAGGGACCTTTCCATACTGGAGAAAAAGCTTTATTTTGTTTATGGTGACATCGGACGTACACCATATCGTTGACGCTGTACGTAACAGGTTTAGTATGGCGATCGTAGTAATTTTTAGATCGTTCTTTCGAAGATTGGATATTTTGAGAAGCTTTTTGTCTACTATAATATAGGCGATGGTTGAGTGCTCTTATATAGTCCGTGTATGTACCAGTTTCCAAGACATCGATCGACTTAGGAACATTGGGTTTAAAACCAAATAGAAGTTCGAAAGGGGTAAAACCCGTTGTTGAATGTACATTGGTATTGTATGATAGCATGGCAGTATTTACATAAAGATCCCATGTATTTTGGTTCTCAGATATAAACGATCTGAGATATTCCTTGAGTGTCGAATGGCTCCTTTCCAAGGCTCCACATGTTTGGGGATGATAAGGAGACGCAAATATGTGTTTAATGCCGAAAAGCCTTGATAACTGTTTGAACATGTCTGAACAGAAATTTGTACCCTGATCAGTAACAATCATTCGAGGAATGCCTACGTGAGAAATAAAATGAACCAAATTTTGTGCAGTTTCTTGAGCTGAACAGGACTGCATAGGGTAGGCCTGTGAGTATTTAGTGAGATCGTCTTGTAAAGTTAGAATGAACTTATACTTATCAACTCGAGTTTCGGGGAGAGGCCCTACTAAGTCGAGATAAAGTTTTTCCATAGGTCTAGTAGCAGTAGAAGTGATTATCATAGGTGCTTTATTCGTTCCTCTTAGAGGTTTGTTAACCTGGCAAGACTTACAACTTTTGACATAACTTTCGATATCTGAGCGCATATTTTTCCACCAGTACTGCGTTTTTATTCTCTCTAACATTCGAGCGATTCCGGGATGACCAGCTGACGGCGAGTCATGGTTATCTCTTAGTATCTTTTTCACCTCATCAGGTGTAGGAAATTGAATGTTATTATGATAGATATATACCTTTATATTAGAGTCGTGAAAAATAAAAGCGATGATGTTGTAGATTTTTGTAAAGTTTAATTTGTTGAATGGATTAGAAAAATCAGAAATGGCAATCTCTTTCTCTTCAGGATACCAGAACTTTACCATATCCCTATAATCACGAAGTATGGTAAAAATGTCCTTGTACGATATTTCATCATAGTGGTGTACTGCGATAAACAGGTGAGAGAAAATATGTTTATCATTTGATGAATTTAACACAGTACTGAGTTCACGTTCTTTATCTCTAATGCATGGCCTATCTGTTGACAAATCTATGATTTCAGGGCAATATGGAACAGCGTCATCTAGATCGATTGATGCAGGGTAAGCTATTAATTTACACTTAGCTTTTAAGAGTGAGTCATTATGTTCTTCGATGACAGTATTATATGAACAAGAGGAACTTCGGCTAAGCTGTAAGTATCTTTCATATGTTTCAGAGCATGAAGGCAATTGGGGATTCACCATAGGTGCTGGTAACGGATTCTGCGAAGGTGACGGAATCGGTGGAGTTGGTGGCAGAGATGGAAGGCTGAAAGGTGGAGACGGAGGATTCAACGGGATAAACTGAGGATCTACCGGCGGCGATGGCAAGTTCATCGGTGAAAATGGAAAATCTGATAACGGAGATACAGGATTTTGTGGAGCATCCTGGGGACATGGCAAAGGATTAAGTGGATCACCATCCACTGCTAAAACTGGATTTCGAGAAAGGGAATCAGCGTTACTATTAAGTTTTCCTACTTTGTGTTTGATTTCATAATCAAACTCCTCTAACTTGAGACGCCAGCGAACTAACTTTGAACCTGGGTCTTTGCAGTTAAACAACCACTGAAGAGGTTTATGATCTGAAAGGATCAAAAACTTGTGACCGAAAAGGTAAGGTCGAAAAACTTTGGTACCAAATATGATGGCAAGACACTCCTTTTCGGTGGTTGAATAATTACCTTCAGCCTTATTTAACGTTCGAGAAGCGAACGAGATGGGTAAGTCTTTCCCAACCTCCCCTTGCGACAGAATAGCAGAGATGGCATAATTCGAAGCGTCGGTAGTAAGCAAGAAAGGCTTACTAAAATCAGGGAATTGTAATATAGGAGCTGTGGTTATCTTTGTTTTTAAAAGATCGAACGCTTTTTGTTGCTCAGGGGTCCATGTAAACATCACATCTTTCTTGAGTAGGCTAGTCAGAGGTTTAGAAATGTGTGAGAAATTTTCAATAAATCGCCGGTAATAACCTACCAAGCCGAGAAAAGATTTAATATCTTTTGGAGTTTTAGGAATAGGAAACATTGACACACATTTTATCTTTGAGGGATCGGGTTTCACACCCGCGTCTGAAATTATATGACCTAGATATTGAACTTCTCGTCGGAAGAACTCACTCTTATCGGGCTGTAACTTGAGATTATGCTCGCGTAGCCTTTTGAAGACGAGTTCAAGGCTCTCTACGTGTTTATCCAGCTGTGAACTGTGTATTATGATGTCATCCATGTAAGTATAACAGTGAAGGCCCTGTAGACCTGTGAGCACTATGTTCATCAACCTCTGGAAGGTACTGGGCGAGTTACGTAGTCCAAACGGCATCCTACAGAACTCAAAATGACCTGAAGGAACGCTAAAAGCTGTTTTTTCACAATCTTTTACACCCACTTGATGAAAACTCGAGGCAAGGTCTAACGTAGTAAAATATTTACTGTGTCCCAGCTGATCTAGAATTTCATTTATATTTGGTATGGGATAAGCGTCACCAATTGTTATCTCATTGAGTTTTCGATAATCTATGACGATTCTCCATTTTACTTTTCCTGATGCATCGGGTTTTTTAGGAACTACCCAGATTGGTGCAGACCAGGGTGAAACCGAAGGACGTATTATTTTTTGACTTAGCATTTCTTCGACTTGTCGATTTACTTCTCCTTTGTGACACTCAGGGAAACGATAGCTTTTGACATTAATAGGAGTATCTACCCTTGTTCGAATTTCATGACGGATGGAGTTAGTACACGTTAGCCGATCTCCTTCAAGGAAGAATATATCAGAGTACTTTGAACAAAGATCACGTACCAATGTCTCTTCTTCTTGATTCATATGAGAACACCTAAGTGCCTTTTGGACCTTGTAATCGCGATCTGACTCTATGGTCATTACACACGGGATTTTTGACGGGTCTGAGGAAAGCTGACTATAGTCAGAGTCAAGGTCGGGTTTCGATTCTAGAATTTGTACGACTGGCTCGATGGTTAGTGCTAAATTATTTATTTTTACTTCTTTTTCGGATGTATTAAGAACAGAAACTAGTATTTTGTTACTGGGACTTACTCGTACGAGGCACTTGGCAAAATAAATGCCAGGATACTCTGGTAAAACATTTTCTAGTATAACTCCTTCTTTTATTTCAGGGTTAGTGACGTAACACTCGATGAACATTTCGCTTCGTGCAGGGACAGTGTAGGAAGGCCTGGTCATAATCATGTTAAAATATCTACTAGGATCATCTGATATTTCTAATCTTGACTTAGAATATAGTACATTAACCTTGTACGCTTTCATGAAACTAGTACCGATTATACCATCATATGGAAGATTAATATCATCTCCAATGACGTGGAAATAGAACGGTAGGACATCGTTGTCTTTTAAATTTATTGACAAGATAAACTTACCTTTTGTTTTAGCGTAAGAATCTACATCATTAATGCCTTTGAATTTAATAATATGATTTTCCAGTTGAGGTTTCGGTGAAAGACTTGATTCTCTTATCAAGCAAATAGAACTACCAGAGTCTATCAAAAAGCGAAGCGGAGTTTTGCAATGTGAAGTAGAAACCTTTATGTAAGGTAATGAAACTTTTTCATCTAGGATATCGTAAACAATAGTTTCTTCGTAGCAGTTTGATTTAGAAATATTTTTAACACTGTTGTAGTTTATTTTCTTAGATGCAGCGGTGTGTCTAGAGGAGACGACAGGAACACGGGACTCAGCAGACTTGGAACCTTGTGAGTCTGTGGGGCTACGTGGGCCGTTCGAGTGTTTGTACGAGACAGTGGGCTTAACACTACTTTGTATGGAGGGACCAAAAGATACAGCGGGACCCTGTGAAACGGAGGACTTAGAACACGACACAGAGGACTTAGAACACGACACAGAGGACTTAGAACACGACACAGAGGACTTCGAACACGACACAGAGGACTTAGAATTAAATTTATTACTAGAACTAGCTTTTACGATGTCTGCATACGACTTGGAAGATACAGTGACGTTTTCTAACGTAGGAGGATATTTGGAAACAGAGGCTCTAGAATTAGACTTATTTATTGCACTAGGATTATGTAAGTGCTCAGAGTTATATACAGTTCTAGAACTAAACACTTTTGTGCCTACTACGTCCTCATCGGATACACGTCGGCACGGAATCGTTATCCGATGCTTTAGTTTAAATCCAGGTGACCTTCATTCTCAGTTACTGGACAAGGCACAGGGGATTGCGGTGGTGACTCGACTTGAGGTGCAGTATAATGCACTCCCCTACGAGAATTATTGACGCGTCGCTTAATGCACTGACTAATGTCGTGTCCCAAATTCTTGCAATACCTACAAACTACAGGTTGACCAGATTGTTGTGGCCGGTCTTGAGCTGTGCGGGACTGATACGGGACAAGTGCCCGATTATTAGATCTACTGAAACACTCATTTTCGGAATGCCCTGGTTTTCCACAGAGTTTGCATGACGGACGACTGGCTTTCGGCTCAGGTTTTGATAGGAAATTATTAATTTTTTCCTCACTCATGGCGATATTAATCGCTGCATTCAAGGTTTTAATCTCCCTTGAGCGGACTACGGTGCTAAGCCGCGAGTGAAGCCCTATTATAAAGGTGTGTAAAGCCAGGTCCTCTGTCATGGCCACCCTACCAGGCAAATCCTTCTTTAAGGTGTCGGAGGAATGTATTTCAGATAGTAGAGCTGCGACACAGCTTTCTATCTTGAGTGCGAATTGGGCCACAGTTTCACCTACTAGTTGCCTACATGACTGCAGATCTAATAATAGGTGACTGTAATGTTTACGCTCACCAAAGTTCTGTTTTAAAAAATCCTTTAATTCCTCAAAACTGTCATACACCCTATTTGAACAAGCTATCTGAGCTTTGCCTTCCAATTTTGAAATTATAAATTTTAGTAAGAGGTCCTTTTGACTTTCAGACGCAAGGCTCAAGGCATTTTGGCAGTTTGTTAAAAAAGCGACTAACGTATCTCGTTCTCCTTTATATGTCTTTACAAAATCACATAAAACTTTGATTGGAAACACCTCGGAGTGAGCGAGATCAGTGGACTTACCGCTTTTATCAGTTTTAATAGACATCTTGTATTTTATAAGTTTAACTAAAATAAGATATTACAGAAAACGTAACTAAAATTAACTAAATAGGGAATAGGATTGAGAGACAGTGGACAAAGTGACAATAACAGAAAATAGAACGTTCTACTCACAGTAAGACTGCAACTCGGAGAAAGAAACCCATGATGAATAGGTCCAGGTCGCTTCCAGTGATCCTCGGCACTCCAAGGACTTAAGGCCTTGTGGCCTCTCGTCTGGCGGCGACGAAACGCAGGGCGCGGCAACTGTTATGTGGCGCACGGAATGTGCGGCGGCGCCCTACCAGGGCGTCTCAGCGACGGCAGCAGCGTGGGAGCTCGGAAATGGCGTTAAGTATCGGGGTGATACTCAACACGGCAGGAACAGCGGAACCAGGTCGTTGGAGACACAGTGAAACGCCAGGGCAGCACGTAGACCTCTTGAGATGTGGAGATTCAGAGTTTATGTGACGGAGATTTTACGGCCGCCTTAATCGGCGCGATGTCACTAGTTTTAAACTTCTCACAAAACTGGTTTGACCCGTAAGAGATAGTTAGCTCAACGTTTACAGCCAACTATCCCACTTCTGACACCACTGTTACGGGGTGGGTCGAGAAAGTCTTTTTAAAAAACGAAAAAGTATTGGCTAGAACAAAGACTTTATTTGAAATAGAAAGATTTAGTAATACATGAGTTGCCGTGACAAAGATCAAAACCGAACTGCCTTAGTTCCCATAAAATGGCAAGTGCGAGCGAGTATCTAGGATGCTTGCGATGCACTTTTATTCTTATGCATTTCGTGGGAAATAATATTGTAACAGTACCCGAATAGCAATTATTTTCGCGACTTCCATACAAAAATAAGACACTCTTACTGCCATATCTGTTTAACACATTGAGTTAGAAGCTTGATGTGTACACCACTATAAGCTCACAGATCTTTATAATTGGCATTAATTTTAAGTTGAAACCTTAACCGTTCCCAAATAATGGTCTTGACAGACAGACAGACGAACAACAAAGTGATCCTATAAGGATCTCGTTTTGTTTGTCGGAACCCTAAAAACGTAAAGTTTTCCCCTTGTTTTATGTGCACTGAGTTGAAGGGGTTCCACAGCTTGTCTGTTTGCATAATAAATGCCGCGAATGTGCTTACTTGTAATGTTCATATTTCGAGAATACTTACCACTGAAACGTTATGTTATAAAACGTTACGACATGACATCTTGCCTCGTGGATTCCTTTAGTATTCATACAACAAAATTAACATAAAATTTACGACGTCCATGTGGCAGTATTCGTAATAATATGCTTCTTGAGCCGAGAAATAGCCACGGACGGAATTCGATAAAGCCGCAAAATATCCGTACATATCCAGATAACTTGTTTAGTTCATTTTAATGATCATTGGTCCCATTCTGCGCTATTATGAAGATGGCTAAGCTATAATTGGTTGCCTCTCAATGTGTTTAAAGATAGAAGCAGAAACTGAATGACTTATATTTTTATTTGCTTTTTTATCAAAAGTTGTGTGTTTTGTATTTCGCTCTAAGCTATATTTAATTGTAAACCTTAAACCGTAACCTTTTTAAATCGTTTACCCATACTATATACCTTCTTTTATAGCTTTCCACCTCCTAATCTAATGCTCCAGGAGTAACGAGCAATGTCAATTAAGGAAAGAAATCTAGACAGTTTGCCGTGAAAAATAAACCATGCAATATATATCCCGCACTTTGTTTTAATAAATACATACATAAACACAGGTATTTTCCCCGAACGGTTAGGCAGAGTCTCAAAGGGCCTCTTTTTACCGTGGATTGCACCAGTCACAGGAATAAAGACGTGGCAAGTGATGAGTTCATCGCCGCCATTGCTTTCCACGACCAACTCGTCTAACGCTTTCTTCCAGTAATAACACACTCCTAAATAAGCCAGCAGCCTGGACAAATCTTATACCAACGAAAATTGCCCAACGAGTCCAGGTAATTAATGAATTTGTAGTATCCACGTGATCAAGAACTGACAAACAGTAAATTAACAAAACGCGAACTTGAAAACGGAAATAAGAATTAACTAAGATTTTAAACGTGCTCACAAGAATAGAGTCACATTTATTTCCAGCCTTTGTTTTCACGAAACACCAAGTCTAATATTACTGCCAAAAATTCCACTACGCGTGTTTCCGTCATGGTATATCCACAAAGTATATATACATACACGCGTATACGCGGTGGCATATCCATGTCTGTACACGTCATTGTGACGCTGTGAATTGGCATTGAGGATTTTAAGCCAAAACACAAGCATTTTAGTGACGGATGAAATACATAGTTTTCGTTTTTGTGATTGAAATCGGACAGTAGGCATAAACTTTCGATGATATCATAAAAAAAACATATTACGTCACTTTTTATTAAACCGGTGTTTTAATTTCGAATGCTGAAGCTCTAAAAATATTCAAACCCGTGCGCACGCATTTGTTAAAACTCGTGAGTGCGACTGACAGGGACTAACACATAGAGCAGACAGACCTGACGGATTTCGTTTAAGTAAACTGGTTGTGGAACCCTATAAAAATTAATGTCTGGAGATTTTTATACGGTACATTTTTGTAGAATAACAGCATGCAGACTATAAGTATATTAGGAATCGATAGCCATTGGGGAATAAAGGTTCTCGAGTGGCGGCCACGATCTTGACGATGATGCAGACGTATTCTGACGGCATTTGTGGTCGCAGGAAGACGGTAGATGGACGAGTTCATCGTAGCATTATATTGGGGTGACCTTTGTCTTGTCGTGGTCAACAACAAGCAGATAATGATGATGATTGTTTGTAGAAATAACAGTAGGAAAAGGTTAAGCTACACATGTATGTATACTTCAGCACTTCGCGGCTGTCATCCCAAACATTGAAAGCATATTTTGGATGGATGACATCCGGATGCGATGGCACGTAGTCACACTTGTGACCACTGATAGTTTCATACAAAATACACTTTTAGTACAGCCGCGATGCTGAAAAATGCGATGTAGGTATGTAGCTGCTCTCGCTCGGTAAAGTTCAGTGTTTGTCGTAAACTAGTGTTTTATTGTGAGTAAACACGACGGTAGACAGCCATTGACGCGGGCATGACCTTTGTCGGGCACTTTTATAGTGAGTTTACCTACTGGTTTAGTACTACTGAGGAAAATAGGTTGCGTAATTTGTGACTAATTGGGAAAATAAGTAGTAACGTACGTAACAAGGATCGTTCGTCGTGGCATTCTATGGAGGAAGCCTATGTCTAGCAGTGAACTTCTACAGGCTGATGATGATGATCTATCTATCTAAAGCAAAAGCAGACACAAAAAATAATTACAATATGTAAAAAAAAAATACCCTGCTATCAAATATAGGCGTAAATATGGCAAAACTACCAGAAAAAATATATAAAAAGTTTACATAAAATAAATCGGAAGATATTTAATTTCAAAACGTACAGAATCATGTAATAATATAATACCCAAAAACGGTAAATTATTACCACGCTGGCAACATTCCACACCACGGTTGATAAACGTCATAATGTCACCAAGGAGACTGACAACCATAGCGGTCTTTCTCGTTGGCGTTTGAGTTTTCAGATAGATGGCACGTGTCAGTGTCAATCTCGGAAGGACTTTCCTTTAGCTACTTTTAGTATATGACTAATGGGTGGGAGGGGAGGGAGGGAAGGGGGATCCCTCCCCTGTGGGGTGAAGGGGGGGAGCAGAAAACCTGTAGTTTTCGAGAAAAAAAATAAAGAAAATTTTGAGGTTAAGTATGGAAAAAAAAATCTTCTATGACGATAAGGTCTTCTGTACCTTCTTTTAAAATGCCATAACGTCGGTTCTGGTGAACACACATGGTAGTTATTATCTAACCTAACCTAACCTACTCATGTCGGTGACAAAAACTAACAACAAAAGGAAGGACTTTCCGATATCAAGATTTTATGTGTACAAATACTATAAAATAGTTAAAAAAAAAAAACCTAACAACCTACCGAGGGCCGCCAATTTTCAGCATAATATAGGACTTTCCGATATCAAGATTTGATGTGTACAAATACTATAAAATAGTTAAAAAAAAAAAACCTAACAACCTACCGAGGGCCGCCAATTTTTAGCTTAATATAGGACTTTCCGATATCAAGATTTTATGTGTACAAATACTATAAAATAGTTAAAAAAAAAAAACCTAACAACCTACCGAGGGCCGCCAATTTTTAGCATAATATACCATTTGGTTTGTCACTGTCATTGTCAAAAGCCGAAAATCGTATTCAAACACTGCCAAAATAGTAAAATATACTATTTTGTCTGTCATTGTCATTGTCAAAAACCGAAAATCGTAACCGAACACTGACAAATAGTAAAATATCACCAAAATATGGAGCTTGAAAAGTGGATATTAGAATTTTTTTTAAAATTAATATCTCCAAAACTGTTGGTTTTCTGTTCATGCCATTTCATATTTAGGCTTGTGTTATGTGAACCTACATGTGATAAAAATGTGAACTTCCTAGCTAGCAGTATCTAAAGGAAAGTTGAGCCCAGTATTGAAATGTATAGAATAGAAAAAAGAGAGAATATGCATTTCTTAGCGAAGACTAATGGGAAGCCAATTGTGTGGAAGGGAGACATGGTTAGTACCTAATGAATATTTTTCCTCAATCAATTGAAATTAATCTGCAAATAATTTTTATTTAATTTCCATAAAAGTTTATCACATTTGTGATTACATTTTTGTGCCTTATAATATACGCCCTTTTCGATAAGACAGGGATTTTATTACGTACTGTAGGTACCTATCTTTAAACCTACTCAGGTGAATTCATACTCGTTTGGCATATTTTTTACTCCTTAATTCAAAGGGTCATAAATACTAAACAAAAAAATTGTATATCCCTATTTTCCGTAACCAGACGTACCGATAAGTGGATGCCTCAAAGAGATAGTAGCAACACGCAACACAAGTATATACATGTATGAAAACATCCCCACAGAGGCAAAATAAATTCTAGCTGCTCTTTGCCATCAAAGCCAGATTTTTATAATCCCACATCGAGTTCTATGTTAGCCTTTGACAAACAAAACACGCTGTCCATTTACGTGAGCACGTATACAGTACTTACACAGAATAATCTTTTTACAGCTTTTAGGGATCTGTATAGAAAACCCTAAAGTTTTAAGTAGTTGGCTTGAGCTAAGTTTTAGCTTTAGACTACGTGAAAACGGTTTATGCCAAGCTTATGTTGATTACATCAATAAATTCTATTCAACACGTACATGACTGAACACTAAGTTTTAATTTATTTTAGTGTTTTTGTGAATTATTAAAATGTGACGTTTACATAGTTTTTTTGAAACGCGTAAAAAGATGACTTTTAACTTATCAGCCAGTTTGCATATATTTTTTGGAACGGAACCCGTTTGAGTTGTTCGAGTTCAACACTTGACAATGTTCAGGGATTACGTTGCTTTGTCAGTACTGAAGAGCTATTGTCATCCAATACAGCCGCTAACTCAATTTTAGTAATGGCCTGGCTTTTTGCTTCGCTGCACTCGTAAGGTCTTTTTGTTCGTCAATATTCTATTACATACAAAAGGTGACGTGACGTACTTATTCTACCTGCTAAAAACACACAGCGTTTTCTGTACCTATAGTCCAATCAATGTTTTTTCCATTACTTTTTTCAGGAACATTTCTCTCTTGTCTCTTTTATAAGTCTATTAAAAGAAATCCACGTAAAAAAATACTATACCTCTCTACCTCTACGGTCTGAAATTTTTTTACTTTCTTATTATTTTATTTTAATTTGTTGCCTTTTCACATTTTTCTTGTAAATCTTTCCGTGTAAGTTGTAAGGCACGAGACAAAATTAAAAGCGAACCGTGCATAAAAATGTAATAACTTACCTGCCGGGACGTAGTGTCTCTACTTTATTAAAGTTTTCATGCAAAATGATAAAAATGACGGCGCCTTCATAACAGCTAAGCGGTGTCTATATTTTGTTGTGATAAACGTCAATTTTCCGTGTAATTTCGCATTTGTTGTCTTGGAAACAGAGAACAGTTAGCGCCATATATGATCTATGTCACGCAGTTTTTTATTGCTTAGGTAAGGAGAGTGCTAAGTTTTTACAACCTCTTCCTTAGTTTTAAGTTCACTCACTACTAACGTGAGTGAACTTAAAACTCTGGTTTTTGATTTTTGTATTACAGTCATCTATGGTCGATATTTAAGACTGGACTGGTAAAGGTCGATTCACACAATATCAGTGAAGCCACAGTTCTGACACAGTACTGGCACAGTGCGAAATATTCTTTCATACATTCTCTATGAACGCATACCCACTTGTCAGTATCAGTGACGACACAGCGCTCTCAAGTCTCAGTGTCAGTGCCGGCACCGGCAATCATGGATGTATTCGTTGACGACAACGATATTTTTTGTCGGATCACGGACGCTTCGGCATCAAAAACAAAATGGAGGACGAGCGATTGATAGGATTGGTTCGTTAAAATAGGGTTTTGTATGATTTGTCTTATACAAAGTACATGGATTCGAAATACAAAACAAATTGCCATGCTTCATGGTTAATGTTAATGTTTATGCCTGGTTTGAAATCAAGTTTAGACCATCGTTTGTAATTAAGACCCGAATTTACTCAGATAACTCCTACTAATGAATTAAATGCGAATGATTAGACTTTTCTTACTCAATCACGCCGTAGTTAGTTGTAGTAAGCGACAAGTAAGTTGGCCTTCGTAGGTACCATGTGACTGCGCAGGAGAGGATTTTTTATGAAAAGTTGCTACTGCGCAAGTCACGTGGTGCACCGGACGGGTCTCAACTTGATTGCCTTCTTTCTTACACAAAAATTATGACCGGGATTGGGATAGACTACTTTTTTTCCGGTGAACGAAGTCGCGGGCCGACACTAGTAAGTTAACAAGATTATCAAAAAAAAAAAATTTTTGGATATTTACTGTTTATATTTTTGTCTAGTTTCATCATTACCATCATCATCCTGTAGAAGTCCACTGCTGGACATAAGACTCTCCCTTAGAAAGCCACGACGAACGGTCTTGAGCCGCCTCCATCCACCGACTTCCTGCGACGTTTATAATGTTTTTAGTCCATCCAGTGGAAGGCCTTCCTCTACCGCGTCGGCGTCGTTCGGTTTGTGGTCGCCACTCGAGAACCAGCTAGCCAGCCCGCTAGTTGCTTAAACCATTATTTTTAGCCGACTTCACAAAAAGGAGGAGGTTCTCAATTCGTTTGTATTTTTTAATATTTTTTTTCTAAAATAGTCAAGTGAAATGAATGAAGGAAATAATATTAATTCAGTTACAAATTCACTTTGAAACGTTTCATTTAAATTACTAATCTTGCTCTTATTCTTAGAATATTACGCATGCAGCCTAAATAATATCGTAACTCGTAAGCCGAGCCCGTGACAGTACATCAATCATATCGTCCAGCACTTGGCAGCGGCTTACAAAATGATAATAAATGAATTTTAACCCCCGCCTCGCGCCGTCACTCATTGTTCATCTTCCAAACCGATGAAACATCATAATTATGATAAAATTCGCGAGAAATAAAGATTTTCATACTTTTATAGCTTTTTATAGTAATGCGTACTACTTTTAGAGAATGCAAATCTACCATGAAAACCTATATTAGAGCTTTAAGGCCACAGCACACTGGCTGCGTATGTAGCACGTAACGTAGACGAATGTAGAACACGCTTGCGTGCACGTCACGCAAGCGATGTGCCATGTCTCATACAATTACATAAATTACAACGTCATGGTACCGTGGCCTTAAAAGAGCCGATAGAATATCATACAAAACTCACGTCTGTCCCCATGAAATAATTTTATGAGATAATAATGATTTTGATGCCATGGTGTATCATAAGAATACAACCCTCTGTCTCCTTGCGTGGATATCGTTAAACCCGACTAATGAATTTCACCAGAGGATGGTCAGCAGCAGCCTTATCCATCCATTCAGAGTTGGTGTTGAGTACACCAATATCGCGATCACCAATCCGCCTGCCAAGCGTGTGATTATGGCCCCTCATTGCATTCCACGCGGTAGGTCTCGTGCAGCTTGGACGGCTGTTCTAACTTCTGATGGTGATGATTGTGGGGTTCAGACACCCATTTATGGGTCTGGGAACTGGTAGGAAATCAGAACAAACAAACGGATAGTAATCAATTACAAACGACACGCCCGTCCGGTCCGAACGTTGTCCAAGGAATGACATTCCACGGGGGCGCCTCGATCGCAATCGCTTTATTTCAAAGGCTGAATACCACATCTCTTCCTTTTTAACAAATTAAAAATTAACAATTGCTTATTTCCAAAAGTTAACTTACTATTCTTATTTTACTATATACCTCTAGTGATTTTACAACATAAAGTAAGCCATCATTATTCTAAAGTGATACTTCTAATGATGTTACAACATAATTATTATTCTAAATCGAATTTTATTTTAACCAGTAATTAAACTACGCCGTTGATGTAATGTTTAATTAAGTACCTATACAATTATCGATCTCTTTACTGGGTACGCTATTATTGTCCTCCTCAATTTCTTCATGATCACAGATCTTCCAATTACTACCTTTTACTCTTTTCAAGTGTAGGTATTATATTCCAACGATACTCCAGACCTTCCTGTATCAGAGCCTTCCAGATTTCTGATTCCATGTGCATCGCAGAAGCAGCCTTCACCTTCTGTTTAGATTGAAGTAGTTCCCACCTCTGCTTGTACGCAGTCTCCGGTTAGACAGGTTAAATTCTGGTGGCAGACTTGGAAGACTGTGGCGTATTCAGATAAGATAGGCGTTGGGATGGGTTTGCTACTCAGTGATCTGTTAGGGCAAGTTGTCACAAATAATTGCTTTCCAAATGCCTTCATTCACAAAACTTTAAGATACTACGACACCACTCTGATAATACAATTAGGTGAAAGTGTGGTGTCATGCGATATGATATTATTAGCTAGTTGTAAGTTAGTGCAGACAATCAATTAATTTTTAATCTTAATTTAATGTTGCACAATTTGACATGTCGTCATAGAGACGTTTTGTATTTTAATACTAATAATTTTATTAGAAATTTTGTTTTGACACGAGATCCTGTTGATACATAGTATCTTGAGTCAAAACAGACAGCAGACATAGTAAATTAATAATTGCTAAATTGTTAGCATTTCATATTTTTGATCTCGTTATAAGTATCTACTATAACGCAGTTCACGAGCTCGTGGTTAGAAGTAGGTAGTACTAATGAGGGTAAAAGGTAGGAGTGTCAGCTGACAGTCATTTAAACTAGTTCGACAATGAGAAGGCCGGCCACATAAAATGTACAAGCCCTTCCCAGCAAAATCTTAGGCTTAGAAACATTTTTAAACAGTTTTAATGTAAGTACATTATCATGTATGTAACTGAACACTGGATGTTACAATTTGAGTTACTCCCTTATTATGAGAATTACAATATTGTAAGTTCATACAAACGCAAGAACGCCATAGGGTTCCTTAACTGTTGTTCGAAATACTTTAAAATGCAAGAAACGTAAAGATGTTGCAAATCTCACTATTGAGAGGACTATTGAGCTGTTGAGCTAGAGCTGCATATCATTGTATGTTTACCGTCCCCCTGACGCAGACTTCGCGTTATTTTAATCCACTATGGAAAAAGTATTGCTCAAAACTCTTGTACATAGTAAAATGCTTATAGTCTGCGGAAATTTCAATATAGGTTAGTTCTTTTTCTGAGAGGCTGCTTAATTTGTTTAAATGTTTTAATTTACATCACCTCTTCGAATAACCAACAAGAGTGACACTAACAACATCCACCTGTTTAGATAATATTTATTGTAGTAGTGTTCCAATTGATACATCAGTAATTAAACATTTCACCTCAGATCACTATAGTCACAGCACAGTGCTTTAAATACTTGTAATTTCACTTATCACAGATAATCGCATTATGAAATTCCACGGCAGTATTGAACTAAAAATGCCCCTTGTACGTACCGTGCGTAGATGATCTGAATGACCTTTTTACCAGTTTGTCTAAATTGATAAGTGAGGAACATAGTGAGATTGTAAAGCTAGAGCGAATGTCGGGTTAGCTGATTGGGCTACAACCCTATATGAACTCTATATGGCTGGGGAATCAATGTTGCACGACCCAACGTTTATCTTGTACATAAAGAACTATTCCAAGTCCTTCAAAAAGTTTGTCATACATTAAAATCATTGCATTTGAGAAATTCAATAGAAAAGTCAGCAAATAAAATTAATACAACTTGGAAATTAATAATGAAACAGGTAAATCTAAACCTTGTAGTAACCAGATGAATTTAAACATAAACAATACTATGTTATCAAAAATATTCAGGTCATGAATGCCTTTGATAGTTTTTCTCTAGTAATTGTGCTAGGTGCTGATATTGCGCCGTGTATGGCCTACATTTTCAATAGATGTCTTGACGAGAGTCTTTCCTCATCTTATGAAACATAGTAAATTAATCCTTTGTTCAAGTCTGGAAATGATAAAGATCCAGGTAACTATAGGCCAATTTCTATATTGCCTGCTTTAAGTAAGATCTTCGAGAAACTTATTCTTACTCAGTTATTGTCACACTTCGACCTCCACGGACTTCTTCAGTCATTCATTTAGAATAACTAAGGTTCATTCGACAGCCGATGCTGATACCATGCTCTTAGAACACATATTTGAAGCGTAGGAGAACTCACAGAACGCGATCGTCCTTAGCTTTTGACTGCGTGTGGCATGATACATTAATTTCCAAGTTAAAACATTATGGCATCCAAAATCAGGCAATTAATCTTGTAAATTCTTACTTATCCAATAGAATTCAAAAAGTTGATGTTGGTGGTGAAAGGATCGACTATTGTCATGGGGGTGCCACAGGGTTCAATACTAGACCCTTTTTATTTCTAGTTTATACTATCAATCTCTTTTTTTACATTATGAGGCATAGTTCTGTTTGCTGACGATACTTCTTTGATTTTCAAAGTTGATAGATCTAAAGCAAATTACGATAGAGTAAATAATTCACTGTCGCGAGTTCTTGTAAATATTGTTTTGATCACAGTAAATAATCTTTTGCTTAATGCTAAAATCGAAAAGCATCAAATTCACATAGCCAAATGTAAAACATTATCAAACTAAATATTAAAATAAATGGGGAGACACTTGATCTTGTTAAGTCTAGTATTTTCTTAGAGCTTAATATTGATCCAGGGGGTCAGTGGGCACCGCAATTTGTGGCTTTAGCTGTTAGACTTAGTTCCACTGCATATGCAGTTTGTATGATAAGGCAGCTTACTGATGAAGCTACAGCTAGGCTTGTTTATTTTAGCTACTTCATGGTGTTATGTCATATGGTATCATGCTGTGGGGTAAAACAGCTATATTTCCAGCTATATTTGTCTTACAAAATCGGGCAATACGTGCCATTTATAAAATGAAGTCACGTGATCCCTTGAACGCCTTGCGTTTCAAAGAAATCAATATTCTCACAGTAATTTCGCAATATATCTATGAAATATTATTACATACCCATAAACACTTGGATAGTTGTATGAAAAAAGGGTGACTTGCATGGTATTTGGATTTATAAATACAACCAAACTAAATATACCAAAATTTCGATTGAAGAAAGTAAATGGGTCTTTTATGAGGAATTCTGTTCAGTTCTATAATAAACTTCCAGAACGTGCATCCAAACATCTTACTCGAAGATAAATGGAAATTTCATATTCATATTTATATCATTTATTCACCGTAGGACCACTGGGAGCACTTGGTTTTGTTATGGTGTACATACATTTTAGCGGCCGCACATAAGCCTTGTCAGATAATTGCTACATCTGATTTGAGCTGATTTGCTATAATATCTGTACTTTTCTCTTTACATGGTTCCATTAGATTGTTATTTATAAGTAGGTATACTCATACTGATACTCATACTCATTTATTAAAACCATGGGAACAATTATTAAGAACACTTGGTCACGTCATACATTATATTTAGAAATTAGGATATCAGAGACTAGTTTTACTAGTCTCTGGTTATATCAAGTGGAGCGTGTACTGTCTTATAAACGTTTGCTGATGTTTATTTGCATTTGACTAACTTTCTTAGGTTTTTAAGTTCTCATTTAATATGTATCAGCAACTTCCTGCTCCGAGGCACCACACAGGCGCTTCCCACCTTGTGGTAAGACGTATCATCAAAGTAAGTCAAGCCGTGTTTGATGCCTGATTCTTCTAGGCTTGATCGCGTTGGAACAGGAGTAATTTTAGTTTATAAGGCGATTCAAAATGATCCTTGTGATTTCAATGAATAAAATTCATTTGATTTAATTAACAGAGGGATCAAAATGCATTACCTTAGAGTACGTACCTACATTAAACATGTGTAGGTATCGGAGGTTATTGCCATTTATCGCTCCATACTGTCACCATTTTGTAAACATTAACATTCGTCTTTTAGGCAAACTTGCGTAAATATATACGTGGCACAATTTTAATGAGTAGGTACAAGTTTAATTGACTCATTAAGTAAACTTGCGTAAAATAAATACGTGGCACAATTTCACTGAGTAGGTAAAAGTTTAATTGACTCATTGAAAACAACTTTATAGAAGCTCGTAACACTTTTGTCCATTCCCTGGAGTTGGTTCACATCAACAAAAACTTTATAGGTAGTTATTTGCTATAAGCAAGGTACCAGAAATAAACTCATAAATTGGTTGACATGAACTGGAACATTTTGCCTCATTGTTTTGTCGTTTCATTATGGTTGCGACGTGTTGCGAGATAATTAGCCACCATAAATTTATTTCAAGTAAGAGGGTACTTAGTAAAAACTTTTAAATTCGTGTGGCCGGTTAAAAATCAAGTCAAAAATATCTAGTTACGACCACGTTACGACTGATTTAAATCACTAAGAATAAGTACCCTTCCTCGAGTTTTAGAAAAGTTTTCCATGTATGTAGGTATTCAATTAACACAACACTACGCAACTTTTAGTCGAATTATCGACTAGGTACTTACAATTTTTTATCCTCGTCGCCAATGTGGGGTTCAGACACCCATTTATGGGTCTGGGAACTGGTAGGAAATCAGAACAAACAAACGGATAGTAATCAATTACAAACGACACGCCCGTCCGGTCCGAACGTTGTCCAAGGAATGACATTCCACGGGGGCGCCTCGATCGCAATCGCTTTATTTCAAAGGCTGAATACCACAATGATAATATTTTTTCATACTTTTGATCTTTTTTTTGGTAAACAAGTGATAGGAGACGTACTTTGTAAATCATGAAAGTACGTAGTCTAATTATCTCTCAAGCGATCTTAGATAAGTATACAAGTACATGACAAGTACTTTCTTCTTCGTTACCACTTGAATATATATCTCAGATACATATAAAATCGATACAATTGTCAAATTTCTCATAATACCTACAATACCTAATTAATTAGCTTACTAATTAACTGACTATTTTTTTGTCCATATGCATTCAAAAACAACCTGGACAAAACTAAAGACAGTTAAAAAAGTGATTCCAAATTATAAAACATTTCTCACTGTGATGACATAACCATAAACATAATCAGCGAAAGCTGCTTGTCTGTAAATAAGTAAGTATATTTAATTCGTTCATTTTGTTGGTAATAATCGCAACCATTCACGTAGCTTGGTCCAAAAAAAGTTAGTCAAACCGCAATTAGATTCCAAAACGCACGTTCGTGAAATAGAACTCATAAAACCTATAAGTTTACAAGTTCGAACGCAATTCCAACCCAAACATAGGTAGTTTCACGTTTTGCAATAGTTTTGGAGCGTCTTCATACAACTGTCCTAACTTTAGGCATGAAACACCAATTTCTCTGGCGTCCCACTAAACGTGACTAAACTTCGCATTTTATTTACTGTATCGCTTTTGTGTTTGGTAAACAGCAGGCATGCTTGAAAGTATTACATAGTTGGCGTGTTCTGCGTTAATAAAGGTTTATCAGACATGCTGTTAGCATGGCTAGCGACGAGAATATTACACGCAGCGTTTGATGGTTGGCACCATCGTTCATAGCCTTTCTGCCAGCAGAGCGGAAATATTTTTTTATCCAACTGCCTTATTCAGGCGCAGCAAGCTGTCTCGTTTTAATGAGGATGGGTAATGATTTCCTACTAATATTATAAATATTCAAAAGATGGGAATAATAATATATAATTATTGCAGGCCTTTACTTGCAGCCGTTAATTACTTATAGGGCTTTTAAAATCTTACATAAATGTTGATTGACTCAACATTATTTGAGCTCTTATTGAAAAGGGTTCAAAAAAACAGACACGCATAGTATTTTTAACCGACTTCACAAAAAGGAGGAGGTTCTTTCATACATTTTTTCCTCCAGATATTTAGTCGAATACTATGGCGGAAGTCGGTTTTTTAAATGAAAAGTTATCTTGAAGTCTGTTTAAAAGTGAAAGGCAATATTATTGTGATAGAGAGTAGAAGGCTGTGCTGGAGCCTCTAAGGCTGCCCACACTTGCTTCTCAAGCCGCTTTATTTATTCCCACACGTGCACATATTATTGTGCTACGGAATGTCAGTCTGATTCAATTTTATTAATGGACTTGGACGTTTGCCCCACTGACTATTCTATTAGAGACATCTCTAATTTCGGCGTCGAGTAACGGAATTCATTACTTAAGCTTCAGTGTTTAGGTGTACATTTGCTTGAACGCACCGTTTGTTGCCACCATGTAATGGATAGTCGGAGAGCCAAGCGTCAAATATGAAATGCATTGAAACGGAAACAATGCTTTCGAGAATCATCACGATAATCGATGAAAAGTGGTAATACGTGTTTTGATACCAAAACCAAATTGTATTGTCTTCATCAAGTGGCAATGAGTCAAGGATAATTTAATTGAAAGGTAACTATCTAAATGTATATATATATATGTATATGTATGTGTATATCTCTCCCACTAACTACATTGTATACAAGACAACGAACTAGTTATAACATTATATTTATTTAGTTGAACAACGCCAACTCCTGTGATGGATAGTAGCTTACACAATGTTTGAGTAAATTGACAGTTGTCTCTTGTTCTACAGGTGACGTTTGGCCGTGTGGGCTAGCCGTGAGACTGCATTGAGTCAGAGGCCCAATTCTCTAATTTAAAAACATTCAATTCGCAGTATAATCTCGTCTCAGTCGCACTGTCAGCTGTCACCTATATAGTGACTATTACTTAATCTTCGCATGCATACGCGAAGATTAAGTAGTAGTTACTATACGATACAGTGCGACTGACACGAGATTATATTGTGACTGGAATGTTTTAAAATTAGAGAATTGGGCCTCAGAGCATAAGCGAGATGTCAACAAGGCTGACCCGCTTTCAGGCATTAACGATATTGCTTTTAGATAAATTTACTACTAAAGCCAAGTGACGGTGGTCTCTTGGACTAATTTTACGATTGACATTAACGTTTGCTATCGTTTTTACGTTAAATGGACATGTTTGCTGAACGTTTTTACTGCGCCATTTTGTAGATACCTATTTAATTAATTGATTTGTTGCTTGTTTCAGAATGTTCGGGTAGCAGAGCGCTTGGCGACGCGGAGTCGCTATGGCCGCTGTTAATTCGGTAAGTTTCATGCATATGAATTTAAAATCTATGACCAAAATTGTTTCAGTTTTTGCCAATGAACCTTTGATTATATAATAAATAAATTCTAGACATTTCACACAACATTATCTAGCCCCAAGATAAGCAGAGCTTGTGTTATGGGTACTAGATAACTGATATACTTAATACAATACACATTACATAGATAGATATTTTTTATTATACATAGAAAAAACCCAGAACACCCTGAACGAATATCTGCAGATTGTACAAATATTTGTTCCGAGGCGGGAATCGAACCCGCAACCTTCTGCGTCGCAGGTGAACCTTCGCCCGCCGCGCCACAGAGGGCGACACCTATATATATATATATATATATACCTTTCTACATTGCTAGTCGGACACTAGAAAACATTGAAAAATATAGTCCCAAATTGGCGGTTTCCTGTGACCCTAAGCACACACACACACACACTTGATTATGGCTTAGTTGAGCATAGTACAGTTGTCACACACAAGTCTATTTGAAAATAAGCACCTTATCTGTAGATCTTTTGTTGCGCGATACTACTTCTGGACAAGTATATATTCTAAGCAAGGATCTATCAAAGGTCGACCAAATCCATATCTAGAATGCAGAACCACACAATTTAATTATAACATTTGATTTAATATGGAAGTATAAGACCTGTCAGAAATATCGGCATAGGTTTTTAACTTACATAGTTTCCTTTAAGGTACCTATCGATATCGTGGTTCGTTCGCGT
Source organism: Epirrita christyi (assembly GCA_951392215.1). Classification (NCBI taxonomy): domain Eukaryota; kingdom Metazoa; phylum Arthropoda; class Insecta; order Lepidoptera; family Geometridae; genus Epirrita; species Epirrita christyi. The sequence goes on from OX595852.1 coordinate 9,827,054, forward strand.
AAGGGCAACTTTGCAAAACGGCAACTTCCCAGTAGGGCAAACTCTCAAAAGGGCAAATTCTCTTAAGGCATCTTTAGTACAGATCAGCAGAAAGCAGATCATTATGATATTTTGTTTAATACATTTACCTTATGTTTCCATATTCCATATTGAATATGTCTGCGAATGACATAAGTTTTCTTTAGCAAAGCTCTTTTCTTTTGTATAAATTGATTCAACCATTTGTAATGGGTGCCAAAACGCCTATAGGTAGCCAAATGTTTTGCTATAATTGAATAAGAGCTTGGAAAAGATTTAGTAATGCGCATTGAAACATCTGAACAAACATCAATTTAGCACTACCTAACGTTTCTCCAACTCCTAAATCAAAAGTAAACAGCTAAGTTCAAATATTTTCACTGATGGGTCTAATCCTGCAAGCTTGAACAAGTCATATACATCACGCTGACTCCGTGCTTATGGTTCCAACTTTATCATAAACATCTCCTGTAGCATTTAAGGAGCTATTAATGAAATCACTTCATGCGGAGGGAACAGCTACTTCAAATCCAGGCTTAGCATTAAATGCGTATAATTCAATGTTATTACCAAGCTACCGTGCTCATTAACGGGATTCAAATTTCAATTCCCCTTGAAAATTTGGGCAATTTTAGGTAGGTACGTACTTCACTAATAATTGGCAGTGTCTACTGAGCATCTTGTATTTGATGAGTTTCTCAATTGTCAAAACGTGATTTTCGTGATGCTTTTCATGAAAACGTGTATATTTTTTCTGTGTAGAGGTGTAACAACATTTTGGCAATTTAAAAACAATATTGTGTTATGATAAAGTACGTATCTAATTCTAATTCTATGTGGGGGTGTTAAAACCTGCACTGACGTCCCGCTGTGGGGTGTATTGTGCATTGCCCTCCTGTGCTAACCCTACCCCAGCCAGCCCAGCTCCTTAAAGGAGCAGGACTTTGGGTTGGTAGCAACACCGTAGAAGTGTGTCCGAAGGCGTCGATGATGGAGAGCAGGATAGAAGGACAGTACGTATAACTTTGTTTCCGGCCTAAGAATAGACCCCTCCGTCTCCTCCCATGGATGTAGTATAAGCTTAACTAAGGAATTACACCAGGAAATGGGCAGCAGCATCCACTGGATTACTTAACACCAAACTACGATCACCAATCCGCCTGCCAAGCGTCGTGAATTTGGCAAATCCCCTCATTGGATTTTATGGGGGAGGCCTGTCCTACAGTGGACTTCTAAAGGCTGCTGATGATAATGTTTTTTTTTACAGTGACTAGTTACTATGGAAATAATTTGATGATTCTCTATGTGTCACGGTAAATTGTTGGATAGTTACAGTTTCAAAATTATACTCAGTTTAAAATTAATCTCATACAGACCAAATACTATCTCTAACCATAAAACCGCTCCAGCTTTATTTCATTTCCTATATTTTTCTTGAACATAAGGCCTCGTTTCCAGCTTAACAGCCAGCTATTGAGCTACGTTACTGCAAGTTGGCTCATCACTGTTCTCTCAGGTAACGTGCCCAGACAATCTAGACCCCGCAGGGCTTAAAACCGGCTTCGTTTAAAGGTATTTTTAGAGTTAAAAGGAGTCAGGGGGTATCAGGGTAAGCTGGTTGAAGGATAATGACGTTAGGTCCGGACGGTTCGCCATGGACGCCTTCCAAATCACATCGCATTTGAATAGCGAGTGCAGTTCGGCAATAGCCGGTTAATGACTTTTATCTATTTTGGAATAATCTTTAGCAGAGGACGTGCTTTGACTTTGTAACTTCTTCGGAGATCAATATTTTTATAATGTATTTTGAATTTAAATTGAAAAATTTAAACTGATTCGAAGTATTGGTTAACGAGGAAAATGAGACTATTCCCTTTTTAAGAAAAAAAATTAGGCTACAAAAGCCTACGAGAAATATTGGCTTCTGTAGCACTCTTTATGCGTTATATTTATTGATTTGTAGTATGGTGTAACATTAAAATAAGTAGGTAGGTACTATAATTTAATATTTACCCAGACTTGTTGGGACATTTTCGTTGGTATATGATTTGTCCTGGCTGCTGGCTTATTTAAGAGTGTGTTATTACTGAAAGAAAGCGTTAACCGAGTTGGTCTTGGAAAGCAATGGCGGCGATGAGCTCACCACTTGTCACGTCTATATTCCTACGATTGTGCAACCCACGGTGAAAAGAGACCCTTTATGGGAAAAAAGACGTGTGTTTATGTATGTATGTATGGAATTTACGCGCAAAGAAAGAAATTCTACACAAAGTATCAAATGGTTTGAATGTTCTTGTACATTCTTGCTCTCGAATATGCGGTAAACTGTGTTTCGGAAGCAGAGATCGTAAAAGTCAGTTTGAATGCTGTAACGTTTACTGCTTTTCCAGATAAACCATAGTCAGCTGTGATCGTTTATTTTCGGTTGTATTTTGTAATCAGAAGACCAATTCTTTTTATTGAACGAGCGAAGCGAGTTCTCTGAGTCAAGTTGGAAAAATCGGCGTTTGTATGTATGTGTGTATGTATGTATGTATGTTTGTCCGATGAAAACTTCCAAACCGTTAATCCGATCTTCATGAAATTTGGTATGGGGGTAGATAGTATTGGTACAATTTGTAGGTAAGGTTATGAGCTATATCGGTCAGGGGGTTGCTGAGATATTGGGGTCCAAGAGGGGGTAAAAAAAATAAAAGTGAGACAGTCAGATCAAGTGGGGTGTCTAATGAAAGCGCTTTAGTTGGACATTTCAAAACTGTTTTTAATAAGTATTTAAACTTAGTAGTTTCCGAGATATTAGGGAAAATAAAAAACGCAAAAATCAAAAATTCTAGGGTAGTTCCAGCAGTCCCACAATGCTGAAATTTGGTATGCTTGTGGCTTTTGTGTCACAACTACAGGGAAAAGTCTGAAATTGAAGAAATTAGAAACCTGAACCATAAAAAACAATAACCAATATAACATCCATTGTTGACCTCCCATTTCTAAGAATATGAATGACGTTGGAGTTCTATGTTTTCGTCAAAAGGACGTCATCAATTAATTCGTCAAGTACTTTAAATACTAACAGGTATGTAGTATTTGCGCCCTGTTGCTTAGTCCTATTCAAAGGCTATTTCGATGATGTGTATAATAATTACCTATAGAGGTTAAATTTTTTTCTCAGTAAATGTTTTTAGAAATCGGTTAGAAGGGTGAAGAAAGTAAAATATGCAAAAAAATATCTCGAAGATACTTCAAGTTCTCTGGTAATGCTGAAATTTATTATTTAAGTATATTTTGTTCCACGGGGAGAAGTGATTGGAGAGTGGATTGAGGATTTTTTCTTTGTAATATGAGTTTTTAGAGTAGAGAACTTAAATCTTTAAAAATTAGGTAGCAAAACTACAGCTAGATGGCACTGCTTAGTTAAAAAAAACTTTTATTTTGCTTCACATTTCTTTCATGTTAGAGAAATTGACTCGATAGTCTTAGATTTCTGATGGATCATCCATACAAACATACTTACATAGCCGTTAAATACAAAACCCTTTCTTCCCCTCTTAAATTAGTCGGGCTGATAAAGGTGTCATCGCGAGGTCTCAGTTCGGGGCGAACCACTAGTTATTTTAAAACCAAAATGATAGTTGACCAAATCGAGATTGAATTGACTGAAAATTGGTATTTTGCTCCCATCCTAATAACAACTTTCTACTCACGCAGTGACCGTAGATAAGAGAAGGATAGTGTTATATAATTATCATTGGAATGAGTTAAGATAGACGCGTCTTTTAAGCTAAATTTCTAGCTAAAGTTCTTGGAATTTTTTTAATTGTTAATGATAATTCATTGGAAGCGTTCAAGTTTCGGTCACATTTCAAATTACATTCATTCATATTGTCAGCTGTGGAAAACACCATTTGTGACATCGACACAAGATCGGAACATGATCCGAACTTTATTTTGACTATTTTTATTGTGATAATTGGACTTTAGTCGACTGTGAAAAAAAGTTGAATTCCATGGACTACCCTACGGAAAACAAAAATGATCTAGTTTTCTATAGTTTTTGTGAGAGCACGACGAACTTGTAGATTACGTATCGCTATGCTATTAATTCAATATAAAGTTTTTGCCATTATAACAGTCAAACCTACAGTTAAAAAAATTCAAGATATATAAACATTATACAGAATTGAACACACGGGTAGAGCTACTTTTCAGTAATTATAAAAACAAACAAAATTTAAAATAGTCCAATTTAGAAATTTCCAAATTTTTAAACAAAAAAAATTAAAAATGATGATTCCAACTTTCTATCATACTGTAAGTGAGGTTTCTTTACTCTACACAATGTTATGATCCGTGACACCGACAGAAGACCTCTGCCCTGCAGTTTTTTTTTTGGTTGCCACTCTGTATTACATAATATAACACCGAACAGTTACATACGTATTCATGATCCCACACTAGGATTCTCTGTGTCGTGGGTATCAGGAACTGCGAGTACCATGGTACCATAACATCCAGACCCGGAACAAATATTTGCAGATCATACAAATATTTGTCCCGTAGCGGGAATCGAATCCGCAACCTCTCGAATCTCAGCTGGCTACTCGCCCGCCGGATGTAAAGCACATTGACAACCTCTGTGGTGCAGAGGTTGTCAATGTGCTTTACATCCGAGGGCAGTAGATGGCACTAGACCGAGAGAAGTGGAAGAAAATGGGCGAGGCCATACACATATAGGATGAAAAACCATTCAAATAATCTCTGCTCTAAAATATGGGCTCATTAACGTTATTCTGTATTTTGTATCTCCGATGTGGATGAGTGGATTCCCCAAGGGAAATGGGAATAGATTACACCCTCACAAATTCAACTTGGCTAACATTAGGGTCGCCGCAAGGTCACGAGGGCTCGAACTAATCGCGAAACCCACATTCTGTGGAAAGCGATGTGTCTATAGACCATAACAACTCTTTTACTACTTTACTTTGATCAAAGGATGCGTAAAATCTAAATAGAACGTGTATTGATTCCCCTTTTCGATCAGCATCAACTGAATTTATAGAGGCGGCTAGATACTTTCATAAGTATCACAAACATTATTATTTTTACTCTAGCATGCTTGGCTAGCGGATTTTTGATCACAGTATTCCTATTGAATACTCAGGTGGATGCTGCTGCTCATACCCTAGTGTAATCCCGTAGTCAGCTTTCACGACATCAACGGGAGTGGGAACCTTACCATCATCACCTCCTCTTAAGTTCACTGCTGGACGAAGTCTCCCCCATTGAATACAACTGGGGGGGCTTTGCCATAATCATCACGCTTGCCAGGCGGATTGGTGATCGCAGTTTGGTGTTAAGTACTCAAGTAGATGCTACATCCTAAAGAGAAGAGTGGTCTATTCTTAGGCTACATGGACACACCAAGGCACCAACTCGAATACTAATAATAAAATTTGATATTTTTTTTACCAGGCCACTCTGGCTTACCGAGTTCCAGTAGTGGAATAGGATAACTTTTCATTTAAAATACCGACTTCCGCCATTGTATTCGACTAAATATTTGGATGAAAAAAAAATGATGAAAGAACCATAGTGGTGAAAGGATTATGATACTTTTTGAATGCAAATGCTTGGTTTGTTTTACTAAAGTAACTTTCGTGAATTATATCATTCATTTTGTAAAAACGGGAAATTTTCACGTACCGATATGTTGGTGGAAGCACCAACAGGTTTCGACCCTAATCGAGGGTCTTCATCAGGGTGAGCTTGGTTTGTTGCTGAAAACATCAAAATCGCCATATGTATGCCTACAATATTTCAGAAGTTCCCTCAATTCCTCATGAATCCCACCATCAGAACTGGATTTTGAAAAAATGGGACCAATCTGGAAGTATATCTATTCAAAAAAAAAAAGAATTTTCCAAATCGGTTCATAAACGCCGGAGATATGCGGTAACAAACATTAACAAAAAAAAACATCCGAATTGATAACCTCCTCCTTTTTTGGGAAGTCGGTTAAAAATGATGATTACTGAGGATAATTTCCCTTACTATTTGCTACGTATAATGAGTATCGTTAGTAGCAAGACAAAGGTACTGTGAATGTATATCCAAACCCTCATTTAATCACAAAAATGTTTAACCATCTGGCCCCAATCCCAACTTTCGTGAATGCTAACCTCATGTAACTTTATCTCAAATCCCACGAATTGGCTTTTCTCTTTTATTGCATTAGTTTTCAGTAGAGTCGACTCCGAATCGATGACGGGAACTTCACGCGAATCGTTTAATTTTATGCTATACACTTAAATGTTATTTGGATTTTGCTACATCGACCACTGTCTCTACTGTGATCATCGTATATTGTTCCTTAGTAAAGAAACAGAGTGAATGTAACTAGAAAAACATCTTTATTTGTGCCCAACACATTAGTGAGGCGTATAGCCTCGCTACAGTCAGGAAGGGTAAAACTGACAATTTTTCATGTTAAAATAAAAGCCGACTTACGCAAAATCTGAAAACAAGTAATATAGATGTGTTGTACAGGAAAGCTAAATCCACGATTTTGATTTGAGAAAAGCTGAAGAAGAGAAAAGTTGTAGTTTTTAAACATTCTTTTACATCTTTTTAGTGGAGTACTTACCTATAAGCGTACTCATCAAGCTCTTTGATTTAATACCAAACTAACTACTAATATTGTTATATGAAATCTATTTTTTGAGGTTGGAGAACTGCGTTTTATTTCCGCCGTATTGTGTTTAGTGTGATTTCATTAGCGTTTAACACGCAAAACGTCAAGCAAGACACTTAATAAGATAACTCATTTGTTAAAATCTGTCAATTAGTTTTGGAGCCACGACGGAACAGATGCAAAAAATAAAATATAAGTACAAACTTATTTACATACACAGACTGGCAAAATCATAACCTCCTTTTGCTTTGTAGTCGGGTAAAAAAAGGGATTGTACCTACTTGATGGCTAGCACGTGCAATCTTCCAGTAATTTAATCAAATGAGTTAGTAATACTGGCTGTTTATTTTCAATAGCAAAACAACGAACCCAGTCAAAAAACAAAGAGCTCTCCAAACGAAATGTTTTACAACTTATCAGCGATCAAACGTTTTAAAACATTGGAAAAGCTTCGAGAAGGAAAAATGGAAGTTTTCCCCTTAATCTGAGTTTGTAGGAATCCATCGAAGAGGATTAGGATAATGAGGGGCGGGCGCTTTGTTTATAAATACTACGTGGGATTTCCCCTGCCTTAGCTTTCATTACTTAATGCCCATGTAATGCCGTAATGTCATTTTTATTACTTTTGGACTTAAAACTTTTAACTTCTTCTAACATTATTTACTATTACTATTACTAGGTTCTCCACTCTTTCCAATCTTGATTTTTAGTGTTCCTACGGGTATATTATTATATCCCACTCCGAGTGCTACACGGTATAAGCAAGAAATTTAGAAGTTTCGATATTTGACTTAATTAGATCTTGCTATGATCGAATGCGAAGTTTTAGGTACCAATAAGCAATACTTATTTTTAAGGGTTAATTATGGGCGTCCAATCAGAAATTGGTAACTCACATAATAAACAATATTTAAATTTAAGCACCTATTGCTTAAAATGAGCTCTGTTACTATTCTATACTATCGAATAGCACGGGAGGGCCAATATTTTAAAATCATTATTAGATAGATTTTTGGCGTCCCGGTAATAATAAAACAAAATTTCCGTCACCATTTTTCCCCTTTCCTGTTTTATGTCTGAATGGCTGCAATAATCCCAAATGAATATGGACTTAATAAAAGAGATTTAAGTCATAAAATGCTATGCCTCCATAATAATGAAACGGACGAATCTATGTGCTTACTTACCCCTATCATCACTGGAACAGAAATGTCAGTTTCAAAATTGGGTCAACATCTTATATTTTAACGTTCCCAGAAGCAGTTTATTGTTGCCTAATAAAGTGTTTAGAGGCAGTTACGGCAGTGATAGTGGGCCTGGAAATAGTTCGGAAGCCAGTGATTATATCTTACGTCATGTTGTAATGTTTGTGTTGGCAGAACATTTCTAAACATGCCTTTAAGGCCATGCTAGAATGGAATAAATAAAGGTGAGTAAATACATACTTTAGAGCATTTACTTACCTACAGTATAGAAACCTTAGGTATGTGGGGACCTGAAGCGTAGCCCCTTTTTTAAGGAGTTATCCAAGAGGCTGATATAGATGAGAGCAATGACTAAATGGTGGTGCTTACCTCAGTCAGAAAATCAGTGTTGTTATCCAACGAGGTAATATTGCTAGCCTTGTGGGCAGCCTTCTTCCTACCTACAGTCAGTGAACTGAACTCTGTTTTTATCTATACATTAATTTTAAAAACATGTAGGTAGGTTGGTATAGTTTTTTTTCTATGTATACTGCCTGTTTATGAATAAATTATAATTTAACTTATAATTCTCTAAAACTGCGCTAAAATTATCGTGGCCCCTTTCATTTCAGACTATAAAAAGAGCGCGCTACCATTATTTTAAAGATTTTTTTAAAGCAAAGTTGCTTTGCTTTTCTTTCCAATTATACCTCTATTGACAATACTGAAGCACTTTTTCTCACAGTAAGAAGTAAGAAAATCATCTCTAGTTCCCGGACTAAAAGTGTTTAGTGGCAGTAAGGGAAGCGCTAGTGGGCCCAAATAATGCTGTTGTATGTAACACCCTCGTTCCAAGGAGGATATTGCTCGCGCAATAAAAGGGCTGTAGTGAGATAGGCCAAGGAAAGTTGTAAAGGGCCCAATTGAATTTTCGCTGAGCATAAGTCCCGATTTGCAGGCCGTATCTAATGCGGTGATATTGCTCCTTGTATGGGTTTGTTGGTGATTATTGGTATTATTCAAACTGCTTACTACGGTGTTAAGTAAGTATAGCTGCCTTGAATACCAAGGCTTTATGATAAACCGTTAAAACACGAAAGAGGTTAAGCCCCACTACTTTAACGAGGTAAAGCTATGTCTCGCTTCAGTAAGGAAGGGTAATGAGTTTAGCGGCCATGTATATGTTTGTATGTATACACCTTCATAACTCAAACACCACTAAATTGAACAATTGTTTGACCGATTAACAAATGAGGTGTCAATAGGTTTGTCTTTTTTTTTTGTTTTTTCGAATTTAGGTTCTTGGATTTCAATATATTTAAAAATACAAAATGGCGGCCATTACTTTAGTAAAAAGGGGCACGACGTGCATTATATCGTTTGAAAGGTCTTATAAAATCAAAATAAGGTTTGTTTAGTTATTTTGCAATTAAACCTTGTGGTTTATGGAAATCGGAGCTCGTGCGGGGTCACTTACCTCCTGAGTGAAACGATGGCTTAGTGAGTGAAAGTAGCGAAGGGGTGAGGTGCGAGTCTTGGGTGAGATGAGGTGATCAGAGAACATGAATATGTTGTTAGAATTTATTGTGATGTAGGTATCATGGTTCACTGTAGTCAAACTACAATTTTTTTTGACTGTCATGATTATAGATTCGTAGACATACGACGACCTTGTTTAACTACTACTATACAATATATGACTAGTGTCTGCCTTCAACTTCGCTCGCGTTATACTGGAATAAAGTCAAGTAACCCATGTTATCGAAATCGGTTCAGTCGTTACGGCTCGATAACGGGATACGGCGGGCGTGACAAACAAACATACAAGTTTTGTTATTTATAGTATTACTAGGATAATAGAATTAAATTCATAACATGGGTAAGTATTGCTGAACGTTGAAGTGGAACCTTTCTAAACCCCAACCTTCTATCATTTATGAAGAAGACATCTGTTGTGAAATTTCAAAGTGGACAACAAACGTGCTCATCGAGCAAATAAATGAGAGGTATTCTAATATTCTAGAGCTACAACGAATCCTTTTGTAATGGGGTACTAAAGAGCATTTTAGGGCAGAAGTGGACCCCGCCGGAAATTTAATCTGGGGTCCCTTTGTTGCTCGGAATTTTGTCCTCAGATGAATGTCTGAGTACGAACGAATATTTCAATTTAATTAAAAATACGACAAGCGAAATGTTATTGTTTTCGGTCGATTGCCCATTTTAAGGGCCATCTTGTTAATCTGACTACCAGTCGAGTGTTATTCTGATTTGGATACCTACCTAATAAAATCAACTCGTTTATTTTTGTTAAGGTGAGGTAGCTTTCTGCAGGATAGCGCGAAAGTAAATATTCCATAGAAATATTTTTATTTTTCATCGAGCTGATCTAACCGTGGTTTTTCCGGCCTAAGAATATAGACCCCTCCTTCTACTCCCGTGGATATATTAAAAGCCTTACTAAGAAATTACACCAGAAGATAGGCAGCATTCGCCTGAGATACTTAACACTAAACTGCGATCACCAATCCGCCTGCCAAGCTTGGTGATTGTGGCAAATCCCCCCATTGTATTAAATGGGGGAGGTCTCGTCCAGCAGCGGACGTAAACAGGCTGGTGATGATGATGATGAGTTTTTTTATGGTGTATAAATAAACTTCTCTATGATTAATAGTAGGTATGACCAAGTGTTTGGGCTCATTTTAATAAGCTCACGGTTTCGATCACTAATTTCATAACAGCTTGTTTAGAAAAACATATTTGCAACAAAAAACTTATGACTGCATAAGTAAAGTTAAATAAGAGCTTTAAAATAACTTTTCATTAAAAAAACCGACTTCCGCCATTGTATTCGACTAAATATTTGGATGAAAAAAAAAATATGAAAGAACCATTCACCAGTGGTGAAAGGATTATGATACTTTTTGAATGCAAATGCTTGGTTTGTTGCTGAAAATATCAAAATCGCCATATGTATGCCTACAATATTTGAGGAGTTCCCTCAATTCCTCATGGATCCCATCATCAGAACTGGATTTTGAAAAAAATGGGACCAATCTGGAAGTATATCTATTCAAATAAAAAAAGAATTTTCCAAATCGGTTCATAAACGCCGGAGATATGAGGTAACAAACATTAAAAAAAAATACAACCGAATTGAGAATCTCCTCCTTTTTGTAAAGTCGGTTAAAAAGAAGAAAACTTGATAAATTAACGTACAAAAGAAATTGTCTATAATTTTTACTAATAGCGTCCCCTGTCGTCTTGACATTGGCAGTTGCGTAGTAAACAAATGCAAAATATGCCATGATAAATATGGACCGCTTTACTCCTAAAAAACGCGGAGTCATTGTTTTTTTAATAAAAATCATCCTCTCGCTGTTCTCCAGACGGGCCTGGTAGTCTGTGGGTTGTGAGGTCCATGTTTGTTTTTGTTATTCAATGTAGCTAACATAAATATATACGCGCATAAATAATATAAATGTCACAAACAACTGTTATGAATTATTCATTATTTACTTTTCTTTAATTTACATTTAAAATTGAGCGGCTCTTGTACCTACTGCTTACTTGTAATATGTTTTTCGTAATATTTGAGATAAAGGCGTTTTTTATCGTGACCACATTCCAGGCTGTTCCCAACAGGACCCCGCAGTATGTTGCAGATAATGAGTGACTATTGGTCCCTGAGGCGTAAATCCCGCTATCTGCCGCTTACCCGTAAATTTTTATATATCTTTTGACACAGCAAAATACCTAATGGATCGTGACACATTCGATGCAGGATCTGGGTTGTTTTTGGAGTGGCAAGTAAAATAAATTGAAAGTGCTTGATACTCCTTCTATTTGCGTTGTTTCGAATAAAACGTACGGAGGGAATAATTTGTTTTCTAAAATGTTTGCAGCAATTGTTTTGGATAGAACATTACTTAGTTAAATTGTTTGAGTACCTAAAAAGGCCCCTGTCTAATTTACTGAAACTAAAACGGGCTTCAAATTTTATTTTTTAGTGAACAATAAGATTATTCAAAACATTATGCTACTTTACACAGGTGGGCAGAGTAGAAGGATCGCTTAACTATTCACTTTCACGCATAAAGAAATGACTGACGTAAGTAAACTTCCAGTAAAATGGTACATAAGATAAATCGTAGAGTTTAGGTACTGTAAAATAAATTCCATACAGCTTTACCAAATATATGCGAAATAGTCAAAATGTACCTACACTTAAATACAGTCTTCAGCCAAATATAGCCGCGGGCCAGTCCATCCGTCCTTCGCAACAGGACGGGATCAAATCGCCCTTAAAACGCGCGGGGATGAGACGATCGCCCCAGGGCGCACAACTGAAATATCTGTTCAACTAACTTTAATTGAGATTGGACTATGCTGAAAAATTAAACAAGTTGACGTCAAAAATGATGTCTTCCCCACTCCTCTAATATAAATAAGAGTATTTTGGGTGGTCATGCAACCTGTTGTAGAGCTATACAGTTGATTCCTGCAATACTCAGCAGTTATAAAAATCGAGTAAACAATTGAGTGAGCGAAGCAAGTTCTCATTTCGTATGTATCTATGTTTGTTAAGAGTTTGTTCAACGATAGCTTCCGAATCGTTGATCCGATTGCCATGAAATTGGGTAGGTAGCTACGTGATGCAAATACAATAAAGTTCGTGTATGTTTTCAAAAACATTCACACACTGTAAATTTTTTGAAAGTATCAAAAAATGTTTAAGTTATCCGGGGCTATTTTTTTAAATGCATCGTAACATTCACATCCTCTGCTCACAGCTATTTACATCACATATGTACTGCTAAATTAGCTCTGCGTCAGTAACTTATTGCAGTTAAAATATCATCCACGCTACTCCAGGCGCGCCATCATCAAAATAAATGGAGATAAATGATTTCGAAGAATTATGGTATCTAAAACTTGCGGGTGTAATTATATACAATTACCTAATTTAAGTGAAAGACTAGTGGTACAGATTGAAACTACAGAATATAAGAGGGGTGATCCAAAAGAAAGATATTAAAATAATAAACAAGAATATTTAAAACAACGGTTACGTTTTAAATGTTTTTTTTTTATACTTAGTTAATTATATCCTTAGACCCTGAATATCATTAGAAAGAAATCGCCGCCAAAAAATTCCTCTACAGCGGCCATCACCTTGAATTTCCTATAAACCCCAGAGCTGTTCCGTGAACCGAGCAAAAAGGGTAAACGTTATTGGGGGTAGATCTGGAGATTAGGCGAGATAGGGCGGAGTGTTAAAGCAGCTCGAAACCAGCTCGAATAGCAGCCATCGCAACTTTGGCTTTGTATGCGGGTGCGTTTGTCTTGGTGAAACAAGACTTCTGTACGCAGTTTGCCCTGTCTCTTTTAACAGCCCTCACAATCGTCATAAGACCATATATGAGAGGCCTGTTAAGTCCAGGATAGTGGCTCCGTTTTTTCAAATACACCACTATATTATTTTGTTTTGAGTATTACAAATTCGTGATTTTCATTACTTTTGGATCACCCCATATGTAGTTCAAAAAACGGTTGTGCAAATGTGGAATCTGAATTACCTTATCCTTTATTACGAGTATTGTAAGCAACTTGTTTGCTTTAATTTTTCACATCTATTTTTTGCTAACTTTGCCTCGAAGATTGACATAACATTGCAATTGATATTGCAAGTTTCGATTTACAAAGAATACTGTATATATGATGACTTATGCAAAGCACTAACCCGTGGTCACTAACCATTGGCATCATACACAAAGCTCAAAATCATGCAGCAGGCTATGGAGAGAACGATGCTCGAAGTTTCACTACGTAATAAAATCCGAAACGAGGAGATTCGTAATAGAACCAAAATCACCGAAATAGCTCTGAGAATTAGCATCTGACAACTGCTGAGGTAGGATCTCGAATGGCGATTAGAAACTGGACACAGCCCCCCACTCAAAAGACCGACGACATTTTGAAGATCGCAGGAAGGTTGTGGTGGTTGAAGGTGGTTGAAAACCGTTTGCCATGGCAATCTATGAGGGTGGTATTTTGTACACACAGGTCAAATCTAGTTAAACACCAAGCGATATTAAATCGCCCCAGTGATGAGCCGCGATAGCTGAGGCAGGATTGGATGAGCGCCAGCGATGTGTCCCACGCTGGATAACAGGATATCTAGCTTATGTACGGATTATTCAGACAACTGGCTTGCAATTTCGTTTGTCTCGTGAATTTTCGATTTAATATGAGAATGGGCTGCGAATGCTTTTACTCCAATCGGCTTGGAGAACTGTAACGTTTGTGAAATAACTTTGTGTTCTGGAAGAACGAGAAACTTAGCAAACTCTGAGAGATTCTAGTTTGTTTACTAGTTGTAGGTTCCTTGGTTCTGAATCTGGTTTATCTTTTGGTTCTATTTGGGATCGGGTGCAGAAAGACTTAATCGCAACTGCGCCCTGTCAAACAATTCACGAATAGGATAAGGAGAAATTAAATGCATTAGAGGCTGCATATTTCTAAAGAGCTTTCTTTCATAAAGGATACTAGGTACTTAAAGTTTAATGTATGAAACATAACATTATTGATTTCACATCGTTAATACAGAACTTTATCCTTTGCACGAACAAAGAAAAACCTGCTTTGTGAAAACGATACAACTCGTAGGCGTCTCCAATTTATTATTCAAATTAATTAATGCTGGATCTACATGTAAAATGGCGCAACTTGTTTTTGCGAGAGATTCTGGTTTTTTACTTTTTAGAGTTCCATATACCTCACAATGAAAAACTGCCACACGAGAATAACACATAAAAAGTGATTGTGTATTGTTGCACTGATTCTTTTAGGTTGGTCGCGTTAGAACAGGAGTAATTTTAGTTTATAAGACGGTTCAAAATGATCCTTGTGATTTCTATGAATAAAACACTTTAGACTTTCACTTTGATATAGGATTACTTTGCTGTCCATATTTTTTCAGGAAAAATTCCTCAAATCAATTTTGATTCTGACTTTGTAGCCTTAAAATGCGAACTGAGTAGAAAAATGTCTATAAAGACGGAACCCGCAGGGCGCGAGTACAACGCGCACTTGTCCTTTTTTTCTGTAAGACGTTAACGATAAAAGAATCCGACGTTGAGCCATTCCACTAATGGCATGGGCTGAGTTTGAATTCTGTCATTAGGACTTGAAATTTTACCTTTTATCAGCAACGAGGGCGAGGAACGAATGTCATCGGTGTTGAGGAAAGGTTCCATTAATTTGAATATAACTCAAAATGTGGACCTGTGTCACTATAATTTTAAACAGACTTCAATAAAGGAATAGTTTATCAATTCGTCTGCTATGTTTTTTTTTTTGCTGTGTAGGAAATAATCCCTAATAGTCCTATACCTAGTAAATTATTTTCCTTGAGTTTTTTACCGAAAATCTTTAAAATATTTTTTATTTTTACTTTGATTATCGATTATTGATTATAAACTACTTTGGGTCTACAATTAGTGTTTGAAACTTAGTTTTTGGAGTTAAAAAGCAACTTCTAGGTTTTTTTCCTGGTTTTAACTTATGCCAGGGAAATATCCTAGTAATGATAAATACACCATCGATAAAGTCTTTGAGGTGACTCACAAAAAACAACATTTCTCTTAAAAAAACAGAAAAATAAACTAAGATACGCAAGCTGTCTTAATTTCAATGGCGCTTGACGGAAATTGCGGACCAGCAGAACTTTCAATTGAAGCGAACTAACTACCCGTAGACCGAACGAACTTGTTACGGAAACAAAGAATTCCACAGAAATGGCTACACCTTTAAGGTCTTGGTTCGATGCACTCAGAGCGGACAAATTGCAGCGGACTCTCAAATTACTATAAAGACGTAAAGTTAGAAACAGAAATAAATGAAACGGACATGTTCGAGCGAGACTTGCGCCCTTATGTAAACCCTTGCTATGAGTACCTACGTACCTACATGGCGAAAGCCTGTTTTTGTCTTTATTTACGTATATTATATGGTGTTAGTGGGGATGTGTGTGTGTATTCTAATATTGAATGAGTAACCTATAAGTATTTGTAACTTGAATTAAATTTATCTTTATAGCGAAACGAAAAAGGGATGACTATCCTCAGATCTTCGAAACTATAAAGACTACAAACTTTTTTTACAACTTACAACTACAGACTTTTTTTGGCTTCTAGGTTCTTACTAAAATTAATTATACAAAATTCTACCTCAAAGGGGATAAATGGGAGTTTGTATGAAAAATGATATGAACATAGATCCAAATTTAATCTTAAGACAACGCATTGTAGCGTGGTTGTAACATTGTTTACATTGACATTTGATTTGGAAGTTGATGTAATTTACAAAAGATAAAAAAAACAAACGTCAGTCAAACGTAAAATAGTTTTCTAAACTTTCCAAAATTACTCGCAGACGAAGTCTCGGGCGTGACATCTAGTAAATAAATTAAATTTAAAAGGAGTGGATGCATCTCTTCCGCTAAGCATGCATAGAGCTTTAAAACTTTACCACCAAGAAACCTTTGAAAAGGACCGTTTGCCAAGACATTTTAAAACTCTTATTATACTGAAGGCAACGACGTACAAAAGTTCGTCTGGTTAACACTATAACCAATAACACGGTCAAAACAACTCACGTGTGCAACTACATTGGATTATTTGTTTATTTCTGGGGTTATGCCAGATACAGATATTCTGTTTGACTAAGTCCGTTTGGCTATGTTTGTAGTAGTACACGCATGTGCACATTGTTTTAGTGTGCGAAAGCTCAGAGCTAGCTTGTAATTGTTCTGAGCTCAGAGCAGATATTGACAGTAGGTAAGTAATCGCAAAGTTGGTCGTAGTGTTTTAATGATTCATGAACTTTCAACAAAATATATTGTTCATAATAACATGAAATTAGATAATTTTTAGAGCACAGTGGTTTAATGCCATTACACTTTATATCAACAGTTGCTAGGCAACCTACCCAACCCTAGCCCATAGTGGTTAAAACCTTCATGATACAACTTATATACAAGTATAAATAGAGCATAGACCTTAGAGCATTTACCAGAAAATGCTCTAAGGTATATACTTATTTACTTAAATTTTAAAAATACAAATGTTACAGTTGATCTATCTAAAAACCGTTGCAAAAAATCTGAAAATAGCTCAACTGATCCAAATCCCTAGCAGACAAGTTACTTAACACTTATTTTCAATCAATCCAACTGCAAAGTGGCGCGAATTGTGTTTTTGCTCATTAATTATTTAAGACGATTCAAAAAGATCCATGTAATTTCAATGAATAAGTCTTTTGATTTGATTTGATTACAGCCTATCAAGACTTCTTAAGATAGCAAACACTGATTTTGCGGTAATCAGGAGACCTAGCACTACATGTTTTAATTGATAGTATCTCATAAATATCATTATTTTTATGAGATGTAATCAGCAAAAACACAATAAAATATGAATTTCGCGCCAGTTCGCTAACGTTCCACCTTTAAAGCAATGTAGGGTGCCTACATTGCTTTAAAGGCAGGTCAAATTTAAATCTAGGTACTACATAAAATTTAACTAGTAAATTTTTTAATTTTCTTTAGATTTACAGTCGATTCGATAAATAAAGATACTAGTGCTAAGTATCGGTACTGTGCCAATATTCACTACATTCCCTGTGGAACAAAATCTCGCGAGGAAATCCGCGTCTCCCCGAGACATGCCTGGATAATTTGGGACGTGCGTACGACGACTTACCCAGGATCTCCTGGCGGTTTCGGCAAGCTTTTGTGTTTTATGGAAATTGATTGTTTGGATCAACGGAGCTTTTGGAGTTAGGGGAAGTCAATATTTTTTGAAACAAATCTAATTTTTTGGTGTGGAAATCCTTGCAAGCATTTTATCTGTAAAACTTTATTCAAATTACTATGATCACTATGAACTAGAGCCGCCGAGACTACATACTAACTTAGCGATCGGCCAATAATTCAGTCAGATAGGTTTATCGCTAATTTCAGCAAATTTCGAATCGTTAGGTGGTGCACGTTTTCATGCTAATGTAACCGATTAAACGGTTTTCCGATCGAATGTCTTTAGTCAAAATTTATAAGGCGCTTCTGGTATTTGATCGGTAGATATCAAACAAAACCTACTTACAAGAAATTTCAAAGGTGAGAACCTATAAAGATTACAGGTGCTCATTTTATACGGCACCTCACACACAGTCGGCATCGCAAGCGGCACCGATAAATAATGTTCTCGGTTTACGACCGGTTTTATACCTTACAAAGTTTTACCAATCGAAAACGACTTAGTTTTACGATTACGGTCATGGCCAAATCGAATTGGAATTTCTTTGATTTGACACAATTTTATATATTATTGCACACGCATTTTAAGGCTCTCAATTAGACCTTAAGGTTTATTTTTACAGGCTTCGAATTTTCAGTTCTTACCTTACCTATTTCCTCACGATTTAATAAACCGTTTGAAAAGTACCTACAGCGAAAAAAGTAAAAATAAGTACAAGTTTACTATTGTCACATTTGGGAGCAAAGTGGTATTGTTTCCGAATAGGAAAAACCTATTGGTGCACGCCCGTTGCTCGGATTCGAACTTGTCTGGATCTTACCTATCGTGCTGTTCTAAAACTTATTTTTACAGGGTTGCCTGTAAAAATAAGTTTTAGAACAGTATCATATATATATTATCAGTATCATCAATATTTTACCTGTGTCACTTCACCATATAAGCTTTCGAAGAGGCTCTACTAAACATAAACCACCAACAAAACGGGACTACTATGTCAAATTTACCGTATCGAGTCCTACGTACTTGCACTGCTGTATTGTCAATTTACGTTGTCCAAAGAGCTGTCACTAAACATACCCTGGGACTTAGAATAAGGACACTATAGCACTGGGATAGATACATTCACTGTGACTTAGGGTAGTGATCTTCTATTGTCATCAAAGGCATAAAGTAGTGCAATCTCGACCTAAATTTAATCCTACTAGCACAGATGCTTGTGAGTTATGTCGTTGTTGCCCAAGTTCCGTGATAAACATGGCGACTCATTGTCTAAACTTCGGAATGAGTAATGTGCAGTTTTACGGCACAAACGCCTAACGTGATGATATATAAGAACAAAGAGTTGTATGATATATAGGAGTTTTACAGACGTATGTACGTGTACTTTTTTAGTTTTAATTTTACAATGCAATGCTTCAGAGTTATGTAATGAAAACTTTTGCAAAAAACGTGCATTTCATTTCGAGATTCTCTACGAATAGAGCACAGAGCTTTGATTAAAGTTATGATATACTTTTTGCAAATGTTTTTATTATAACTGATTATAACTTCTAGAGGAAAGAGAGATGAGGAAATACTAGAGGGTACTCAATTAAAATGTGCCTACCTAAAAGAAAATCAAAAACTCCAAACGGGTTTAAGTGCTACAATAAGGAGCAAATAATATTCCCGAAGAACATTAAGCTAGATAAAATAAAACCTTAACGAACGGTCCAAGTGGATACTTTGTTAAAATGAATACGAGTTCAACCTTCCCTGTTACAGGTCAAAGGTTATTTCCTAAAGAGGGCACATCAACTTTTCTAAAACGGCGTCCTTTGTTTAAAGGTCGGATCCCACCTAAAACTCAACGACCACTTAGCCAACCGTTGCCATTATACCTAAAACACTACATCCCTTAACGTTAAGAGGAAGTTGCGCGGTAAATTTAACTTGCCCTATTTCTGTCGGAAACAGAGGTGCATAATTCCCGATAGGTACTAAGTACATGGATATTCCATCATCTATAGAATGGGCTGAGATGTTGTCGCCGGAGCAGAAGGGTCTTTTCTGGCTCGCGGGACCGTCTTAGAACCAGCCTGATTTATATTTACCTACCTCCTGTTGTAATTGAAAGGACATTGAGCCTGATTACTCGCCTGGAACTGATAGCCAAATGTATTGGGACATATTCTATTCAGTTTCCGTAAAAAATCATCAATTCTTTTTGTGGTATTATTTTGTCGAGGAATTTTATTTTTTCTTTGTAGGTACGGGTATTGGGAACTAGCAGATGTTTTGATGAGTTTTTCTTAATACCTTCATGGCAGTATGAAACAAATAGGATAAATTTATCTGAAAGTGTGGGTTTTTTATTAATTACAACTCGACGTTAACTGTAACTACAATCACTAAGTTTTGTAATAAAAACTATTTCATGAACATATTTTCCATTTTTTTTTATTTTACCTTTCAAATAAACTAGCTTGCTATGAAATAGGGTCACTAAGCATAGAAGTACCCAACAGACTAAACACACCAGAGACACACGTTCACAATTTGACAAAGATGTTCCTACACATGTGGCGTGTGGGCGAGCGACCTCTGAGACGGCTCCCTAAATAAACACAATTTAGCTAGATGAATGCTGTTTAAGCTCCACAAAGTTGTCTGGTAGAGATAAAGAGCGATAAAACCACTTAAAAATATATAAATGGCTAAGTTATATCAATAAGGTATCAGTCTGGAATCACTATGAAGTATCCTACGTGTCTATCATCAAGGAAAGCCTTTGATTTCCCTCTGAAAGATATATTGCAACAACTTATCACTTCCTACCACGAAACTGGGCCAAATGTATCCATAACTCAAAACACAAGTTCAAAGCAGATTATGCTAACAATCCCATGCATATTTTTCCGAAGTACAATCAGATTTCTCTGGATCAGCGCTTACCCCAATGGTATTCGCAAACTATTCGTATAACAGGCACTCGAGCGATAGTTTGTCACGTTTCTTGTTCTTGCTTACAGAGCACCGCAAGCCCGATACGGCTAATATTTACATTGTCGTATTTGTGAAACTTATTTCAATGAACAGCACCAGTGTAAAGACACTACAGTGCTTGTGTGTCAACATGCAAATTCACTTTAGTATAGCCTGTTTGCCCCACGGCTTTAGTATAAAACAAACTCCGCAATGTATAAACACTACGGTGTAAAGTTAATTATTGAATGTTATTCTCGTAACGAAATCAACCAACAGCTCCATGGGGTTTGAAAATCAAGAGGTTTGAAGCTCGTGAACTAAGTTACAATATATTACAATTTCATCACCATTTAAAATATAAATTTGAATTTCCAAATATTTAAATTTATTGTATCTTGATTGATACTCATTCAGATGTAGGTATGTCTTTTTCTACATTCATTAGTATTCCTACTATATTATCAATGTGAACGATACACGGTTTAGGACTGACATATAGGCTGCTTTTTATCCCAAAACTACGCGCGCGAAGCCCTGAGACATAGGTTTCTTTTTAAATTGGCATCCTATAACAGGAAAAGGAAACTTCAAGTATCTAGGAACGTCGACAGAAACCTCAAAGGAAAACATATAACATTAAATTAATGTTCAGGGTAGGGAGTAGGTAAGCCGCTTTGTAGGACATTATTTGTGACGTTGTTTTGATGTCATTTCTATTTATATTAGATTTATATTTCGCATGGTGAATAAAAACATTTTAGTGGATTATTTAAAAGGATACTTTTGCAGCTGGAATAAGGCAGGTTTACTTAAAATTATAATAGTAAACCCAAAAGCTACATTGCATAGTATACACTGGGATAACCTGTGACGTAGGTATCGAAACTACGAGTAGGAACTATGGTAAGGCAACACCTACACCCGAAACTAAAACAAATAAAGCGGACAACTGTGAGCGAGCCTCGTGCTCCGAGAGTTCCAATCCGTAAATTATTTTAAAATCGTCGGAGCCCGTTTCAAGTTTCACCCACATTTTCCAACAAATTTCACCATCCCACTTTAGGGGTAAAAAAGTCAAAATTTCGTCAATATTAGCAATATTAGACCTTTATTTGTCTCACAAAGCCTCTAGCATTATTCCAAATATTAAAACTGGTAGTAACCTAGAGGTATCTCATATTCGCGGTTTCCATCCAAAAATTTGACATTCAATGCAATATCTTTTTATTGCATTGAGTTAAAAGCTTGATATTTTTTATGATACTAAATACTTATATATACCCTTTATGTTTAAATTAAATTGATCCATTATAAGCCGTTGCTGAGATAAAGGGTTGACAGACAGATAGGTGACAACAAAGGGTCCCGTTTTTTCCTGTTACAGAACCCTAAAAAATATAAAACTTTGTTCCGTCTCAACGAAGGCCCTGTGTGAGCTAGAGCTAAGAAAGATTGCTAACGGAGCTTATCATGCGAGGTCAGCCTTCTCTATACCTATAGGAACGATTTTTTTTTAAACTTCTTCATCTTCTTCATCTGCTGCTTTATGCCCACTGCTGGATGAGGCCACCCCATAGAATAGATGATGGGAATTGATGATCGCAATATTCGTGTTGAGTACTCGGATAGATGCTGCTGCTCATCCCCTGACGTGCAATGTAATTCCTTATAGTCGCCTTTTACATCATCCACAGGAGGAGTTGGAGGAGTCTTATCCTTAGGCCAAGAACACCACGGCCATTATTTAGAACTACTGTGCCAAAAAATAACTGTTGGAAAATATCTGACACAACAAATAAAACATGAAGCTATGTTCAATTTTATAGTTTCAACACGAGTTCCCTAGAAATAGACAAGTCGACCAGCGCTTTGCCTTGCTTGTGTGCTTGTGCTGGACAACTTTCAGTGCTTGCTTCTGTTTATTTACTTAGTTTCGACTAATGAGTTAGTATCTAGCATAACTTCGACTTTTTTCACTATTTTTACAGTGAAATGTAAATGGGTAAATGTAATGTAATGGTATTTGTGTAAAAAAGGTTACTGTGTAACCTATTACACACACACACACAGAAACTTTTTCAATTTTAAATAAAGCATATTTAATAGAAATTCATAAAGGCTTTTTGATAGAACTGGTATCACCAAGGTCCTAGTAAAAGGATCTATCGCGCGCAGAAAAATCTTGGCAGTTATTATTATCCATTTGAGTGACTAAAACATTTTTGTATTCAGATTCCTATCATTCCTTTCATTACGTTAAACATTCAAAGGAAAAATCTTCCAAATCTCTCCCCATCACCAAACACAAAGAAACAACGAAAGTAAACAGTTCGGAGAGTCCATCGATCTTCTAAAGACGTGTTTAATCGCCAGGCAACGTCTCGCGACCTGGGACGGGATTAAATACAAAAACAATTTCTAAGGAACGCGCCGTGGAAAAGTAAACCGAATTAAAGGTAATCTGCCGGTGAGGTTTTGTAAGCTTGGACTTGGGAATCATACCCTTAGATTAGTTGGTATTTGGGATCTCATCATCATCATCATCATCATCATCAGCCTATAGAAGTCCAGTGCTGGACATAGGCCTCCTGCTAACTAAAAAATGCTACGCACTCTTAATCACAAACTCGATTTTTGATGTTCTACTTGCAGGATGTGGTGAGCGACTTTTGCTAAACAAAATTGTTCTAAAGTAAACTTTATTTTAGTTTCCATTTTGAAAATCTTTGCCACGTGTTAATTCTCATTTCCCCCTTATTTTTCCATTGGGCTAGGACGGGACAAACAGCCGTAAATTAGTGAACTCAAGACACTGTCGCATTTACTTGCGATAAATGGCGTTGGAAAAATGGACTTCTTTGTTTTTTAAATGCAAGGATTTTGGAGTTGGTTCGTTGCCTTTAGAAATAAGGAAGGCTAACTTTAGCCACTAAAGTTACCTAGTTCGTTTTGGTTCAGTCCAATGGACTTTATTAAAAAACAAATCTACTCTCAAATAAAGCATAAAAATTTTCAACAATCCACCCGCAAACAAATGCCTGACTAATTAAAAACAGTCAACGATTAAAATTATTCGAATAAAAAATTTGCACAGCAATAACGACATATACATATATATATATATATATATATATATATACTGTTCTGCTTATTTATATAAATACACGTTATGTGACTGACTCACTGACTGACTATAAACGCACAGCCTACGGTATATCAGGCCTATCAGACTTACGGTAAGTCTGATAGATCAGGCAATTAATCTTGTAAATTCTTACTTATCCAATAGAGTCCAAAAAGTTGATGTTGGTGGTGAAAGGTCTTCAGGATCGACTATTGTCATGGGGGTGCCACAGGGTTCAATACTAGGCCCATTTTTATTCCTAGTTTACATTAACGATCTCCCTTTTTTTGTGAAAGACATATGTGACATAGTTCTGTTTGCTGACGATACTTCTTTGATTTTCAAAGTTGATAGATCTAAATCTAATTACGATGATGTAAATGATTCACTATCGCGTGTTCTTGAGTGGTTCACAGTTAATAATCTTTTGCTTAATGCTAAAAAAACTAAATGCATCAAATTCACATTGCCAAATGTAAAACATTATCCAACTAATATTAAAATAAATGGGGAGACACTTGATCTTGTCAAGTCTACCATTTTCTTAGGGCTTAATATTGATGCAGGGTTGCAGTGGGCAGCACAAATTGTGGCTCTTGCTGGTAGACTTAGTTCCGCTGCATATGCAGTTCGTATAATAAGGCAGCTTACTGATGAAGCTACAGCTAGGCTTGTTTATTTTAGCTACTTCCATAGTGTTATGTCATATGGTATCATACTGTGGGGTAAAGCAGCAGATATCCAAGCTATTTTTGTCTTGCAAAAACGGGCAATACGTGCCATTTATAAAATGAAGTCGCGTGACTCCTTGAGAGAGCGTTTCAAAGAAATCAATATTCTTACAGTAATATCGCAATATATCTATGAAATATTATTACATACACATAAACACTTGGATAGTTTTATGATAAAAAGTGACGTGCATGGTATTAACACGAGAAATAAACACAAACTAAATATACCAAAATTTCGATTAAAGAAAGTAAGTGGGTCTTTTATGGGGAATTCTGTACGGTTCTATAATAAACTTCCAGAAGGTGCATTTAAACTTCCTATTCGAAGATTTAAATCCTACATAAAGATGAATCTAATTAAGAAAGCGTATTACACTCTTGATGACTATATTAATGATAAAGCCGCGTGGCCTGATGTCGCTCTGCCCCTCGACTGCTAAAATGGAAATTTGCAATATCTGTACTTACCTATTTACATGTTTGTATTAGATTATTATTTATAAGTATAACAAGCGTAGCGTGTGCTGTCTTGCATATTTTTGCTGATGTTTATTTACTTTTGACTACCTTCCTAAGGTTTTTAAGTTCTCATTTACTATGTATCAGCAACTCCTTGCTCCGAGGCACCACACAGGCGCTTCTGACCTAGTGGTAAGACGGACCATTTATGTAAGCCAAGCCGAGTTTGTTGCCTGATTCTTCTAGGCTTGGTCGCGTTGGAACAGGAGTAATTTAATTTTATATAAGACGATTCAAAATGATCCTTGTGATTTCAATGAATAAAGTTCTTTTTGACTTTGACTTTGACTTTGATCTGAAATTTGGAGGGTACATTGCTTTCGTGGTCTTAAAACCACGTTTTTTCGTGGCGGTGGGTGGTGGTGGTGGTGGTGGTGGAGCGGAAAAAAACCCAAACGGAAAAAAAAAAGTCGCGGGCGTAACACTAGTTCTTCATAAATATGTGAACATGCAATTCGCAATTTCTGAATTTATCATTCTTGTTTATCATATTTGTAATACTCTCTTGTTTTTGCTGTACAATGTATGTATATCCAAGCACACATTATAGTATGTATGCTATGTATGTTAATGCAAACAAGATATCGCTCGCTTTGACGTTTGCAATGGCGAATATTTGTTCAATTACTTTTAAACTATTTGCTCGCTTTCGTTTGGTTTTACACATATATTATATTGAAATTAATATAGACAAGTGCGAGTAAGACTTGTGCCCTGAGGCTTCCGTGCCGTTATTTAAGCTAGCGACACATAGTTGTGGATTTGGTACTAATGTGAATATTTTCTAGAAAATCCGGACTGTGTAAGTTTCAGACCCTTTATTTGAGCTACATGTAACGTAAGCCAATTTTTAAGATTCTAAGTTAAATGCCCCCTTTTTCGCTATGACCAAACGTAACATAACGCGGGCTCGTTAGGATATCTGCGTGGAATCATCTCTTAATCGTATGGGTGACGTCACACGTTATTGACAAGGAATCTCCTTAGGTCATAGCGAATAACCACCCTGTACGTACTATACTCTGATTTTTAATCTTAGAGATGAACAAAAAAATGACAAAATATGCCACTGTGTGTATAAGTGTCATGATTGTGTATCATACGCATGGAAGTAATAAGTAGTTGTACGTAGTACTTATTACTTCCATGATCATACGTAAGAACGTCTAAGATCAAATCAAATCAGAAAGAATCAGAATGTAGAATTATTTGGTCAGTGACGTATTGAGGTTGAAGCTTTGAACTTGACACCTGAAAAAATGGTCTTTACAGGCGGACGGACAACAAGGTGATCCTATAATGGTTCCGTTGCTATATTTTGTGGTACGAAACCATGAAAGAGATTAAAAAGCGTATTTGTGAAGCATTTTCAATTATTATTATTTTTTGTTCAGAAGCTAGTTTATTTACTTTACTAAAGTTTTTCATTGTTTAATTGAAACCGAGTAAAATGATAGTGTATTTCAACATTTACATTTTTTAATACAGAATAAACAAAACATCGTCTGAACGTAATGTTATTTCTACTTTGTAATAAAACAATTAACCACAATAACAAAAATGTGGAAAGGTTCTGATTTAATTAAGTTATCTAAGTAGAGAAACAAATATTCAGACAGCTCAATCTACTCGCAGAGTATTTACGATTTCTCAAATCTTGGCAAACATTTGAACATGTACCTAAGGTAGGTATATTGAATTATTGAATTTGAGTCGGCCCTCGAGCTGACTAATCAAGCGGCATCGATGTTTTGTCAGACGCACGACCCTGCCGTGCCGCCTCGATAAGCCTCTAAGCCAAGTATTGTTGATTTCACATTTACATACATATTAACAAGTGTATATAGTACAATACCCAAGGTTCGTCGCATGAAATGCGAATGAAATGTGTGATTTATTTGGAAATGAAACAGGATTTCGGAAAGGAGGCTTGTGAATAAAAAGCAAATAAACATGGGTGTTTATATTCAAAATATTGCAAGGGAGACAACCATTGGTTCGTGTTTTTTTTTATCAATTATGTTTCGGCTCAAACTAAATGTACCTATGATTTGTTACCGACTGATACAGTAAAATATACATTAGCACTGTAATTACCAAACTACATTTGAAAGCTGAATAAATACATACGCATCTACCTTGTGCCACATCATTCAACAGTGAAGCAGCAACAATGCTCGATGCTCGTTAGCATTGTATACTTGACTTCTAATTGCCGTGCTCGTTCCAGTATTCAGAACCAAAGGTGAATTGTACTTGGTTTCTGTTGCCAACTATGGAAGTGCAGCACAACTCAGAGCATCCATTCCAAAAATTATATTTTAAATAACGGGTGATTCATTTAGAAGTACTTGTTTCAAAGATAAAAATATTATTTCTTTCTTTTAAATTATTTAGATTATTTCAAACGTTGGCCGTAACTACGGCTAACATGGTCCTTCTGAAGTTCCAATTTTCAATGACGCGTTTGAGCATTTCATGGTGGCACTTCACTTTGTGTATAATCGCAAATGTTTGCGTTATTTTTCCAAGGTTAAATCAACCATGAGTCTATCGGTACATAATGTTGTTTTCCTTGGCAAAATAACACAAACATTTGCGAATATACACCAAGTGAAGTGTCAGCATCAAGTGATATTTGGCCAATGACGCGAGTAATGTTGGCTTCCAATTCCTCAATCGTTGATGGCTTATCCATGTCCACTTTGGACTTTACGTAGCCTCAAAGGAAAAAGTCTAGTGTAGTATCACATGATTGTGTTCAGCAGGCTGATTATGTGAACCATAAGTTGATCTAACTGCACAAAACAATTTCCTCATTGATCGCTGATTTTCGTAATACAGCTGAATAATTTGCAGACGCTGTGCTAGGCTAAGTCTTTCCATGATGAAAAAATTGCAATTGTCAAACAATACTAAACAAACAGTACAGACACACACACGCAAAATTGAGTCATAAAATCCCTACTGCAAAAAGTACCTCTAAATAAATTACCCGTTACAATAGAAAATCTGTCAATTTGTTACTTACCTTTCACAGAGTATACGTATACGTAACCCTACATGCAAATAGACCATGAGTAACGATACGTTGTGTAACACTGTACCCTCAGATTCTATGGATACAAGCCCTTTAGAAATGAGAGTGATTTCTCCGTGCTTTGAACACAAGAAAATAGAATAAAGTGGAAAAAGCAGCGGAGTGAATGGTTGGCTTGCTAATGCTGAATACTCTCGACAAGGTTTTTTAAATTATGTGTAACTATGAAATTAAAACAATTATCTTGTTCCTGCTATGGCAATTAAAGCCATATAGTAATAGAGATTTGACTTTGTTCAGACTACGTGAGTAATTTAGTCTATATGGGCGAGTAATTTAGTAGCTGAACAAGTCTGAACAATAAGAGTTTAGTATGTATGTAATTTAGTGACCGACTATCCATTTTGTTCTATTTTTTCGGATGAGTAGCGCCCATCACGACCCGAAATTGACGAACTGGTTAGCAGAGTATCAACTAAATAAGTGTAAACCTACATTAATGAATAAACGAACAAATATATAGTAACAATTCCGCCCATCACCGAAAACTCAGAAAGAATTCGATCGACGATTCGGAGCAACTAACATGCCTGCGGAGTTTTTGCAGTGATGTTGTTTCTTTGGTGTTCTAGAGTGCAGAGAGTCAACTTTTATCTAAGGATGCTTCGTAGAGAAGTGAAACACGTGTCCAATTCTTTCTGAGTTTTCAGTGGAGAGGGGCGGAATTGTTACTACATATTTGTTCGTATATTCAATATGTCGTTTTTTTCGTATATGTTATGGCCAGCAACGAAAATTTTTGGAACAAAATTTTCAACACTCGACTAATTAACTAACGAAGTCCAAACTAAACTCAAGCGTAGGTACTATTTTGTAAATACAACCTAAATTTAGAAATTTAAAGGATTTTATTTCAGAGAAGATTTGCTTACTACTTGATATTCTTAGTCAAGTTTTATTACGCTCGGAGTAATTACAAATAAGTTTTAGATCAAACCTGTGAAGGTTTATTAGTTAACGAACGTTAGAATGATGGGTGTGGGTATATTTTCAACCTTGTTAGTATCAAGTGAAGTAGAGCAGCAGGTACTTTGATTGTGTCTCCGTGATGAAACGCGTGGGCTACGTAATATAATGAAATATTTTTGACGACCTTCTCTTTCCTTAATGAAAATTTCATAGTTGAGCCCAGCCCTGCATTCTCAAATAGATACCAGTGTTGAAGGGTCCATACAACACTTAAGAGCATTTTTTCGTTAAATAGGACGAAGTTAGTACTACTTTTAATAAATGCTCTAAGATACAACAAGATCTTAGTGGCCTTACTTTTTGAACTTTCGTTCTGATTTCAGAAATACTTGAATTACCGAAGCGCTTTTAATTTAATCTTGTGTAGTTTAGTCATGAAGACACTTCTTTATAGCCTTTTTGAACAACGGTTTATTATTAGTAATCAACTCACGTAAATAAATTCAATTAAAATTTTTATCCAGATAATACCAAAATAAAATTATTTATCCTGGGGTTGGTCGCGAATATCAGTTGAAAGTAAACACGTATATAAAGCAACATATTGAGCGGTCGTCATTCAAAATATCCAATCACACTGAAAGTAATTAAAACTATCGTTACATTGAATTAAATTAAAATAACGATACGTTTCCAATATTTACAAGACTATTTGCTCTCCTGGTTGTGATATTTGTGTTCAACTTATGGTTGGTAGATACATAATATTGATGCGAGTAATTGAGTATATTAGACTTGTTTACATATCTTTGAAACGGGAATGTGAACTCTGGATTTAAATGAAGGACGCTCATTTTAGTTTGCCTCACAAACGAACGAAACATAACGACCAATTCTTCGTCTTTGTCATGTTACGTTGTATCTTTCTTTGAACCACTGCTTTAGGTAGTGACATGGTGTACTATATATCCATAGTCAGTGACCAGCAGGGTGATCTTCACTTACCTATCAGGCTTATGTTAATTGAAGAAGAATGAAAGTCACTCGGTGACTAACGTTTGACAAGTAAAATGACCATCAATTGCCCAAAATTATCATTAAGAACTGTCAATTATTGAAGGTAATTTTACTTGTCAAACGTAAGTCACCAAGTGATTTTCAGTTAGGGAATCTGAGGGCTGATCCCACACTAGGATTCCCCTGTGTCGTGGATCAGGAACTACCTACAATCACCAATACAGTACATTACCTACAATTGTACTATAACTCTATCTAAAACATGACTTTAAAATCGGCTAACAGAATGTTATAATTGAAATAGTTTTACAACCTCAACACGCGGTGTGTTGCACAGGTAATTTATGTTCAGGCCACGCATAATAGAAACAAAGAGTAGCAAAGGGCAGCCACGTGTTTAATGGCTCGGGACCGCCATTTTATTAGTGCCGCCAGCGAAACACACCAGCGGATTTCTGTGTTACCTTTGTTCTAGTCCCGATTTCAATACTTTAAAAGAGGCACGCAACAAAGCATGTATAAAGATACCAAATTTAACGACCACTATACAGAAAAAATCACTGGTGGCCATCTTGAATAACAACTGCATGGTAAGATGTTCAGGTTATTTATTTATTTATTTAAACATAGTAGGTACCTATAGGTACTTCCTTGAACTGACTATTTTTCAAGGACGTTTACTAATAATAAAAGAGTTTCATGTATATAAATACAAATATATATATTTATATATATATAATCTGGGCTTATTACTAGAGCTAACTCAACAGCTTTGCGACACGGACAGTGATTGAACAATAGCTTTTTGAAGATAGGAAGATATTTGGCGGTTCTGATAACAAGAGGGAGAGCATTCTATAGACGGACAGCTTGAATCCTTCCATGACCTCGATACACCGTTAGACAATGTATACCTCCAAAAGCAAAGAACAAAGATAAACATTATCTGAAGAAATATTATTTCATGTTTTCCCAAATGGTTTTTATTACATCGGTCCTGCTCGAAACGTCTCGAACTAGTATGTTCGTGACATCGCGTTTCTTATTTTCAGTGGCACTTTTATTTTCTTTAAAAATTTCCTCCATTGTGTCTCTAAGCGATTGTCGTGTTGATACAATAGAGCACGTTGGCGCAGCGCTTTTAGTGTTGTTTTGGATTAGAGTTCCACGAGGCAGGAAATTAATCAACAAATATCGAACTAAAGTTGGATACATTATAAAGTCTTACTTATTCAGTTTCGTATCAAAACATACCTATTTAGCATAGTGTTGTGTTACGGAGTACCTATTAGTATTCATTTCAAAACGAATCAAAAGGTTCTTATCTATACCATTAATAATGCTGTGTGTTGTTCCCATAAAGCCTTATAATCAGTGTATGTTGCCAGTGATGACAAACGACACTGAGAAATATTTGCTGACTAGGAGAATTCACAAGCTCAAGCGCGTCACGGGCTAGTGCTAACTGTGTTTAGATTTTCCCTGCGTGGTAAAATCCAAAACCAGGAAATCCGTAGATGAACCAAGATCACTCACATCGTTCTCAGAATTAGCAAATTGAATTGGCAATGGGCAGGCCATATAGCTCACTGAACAAACAACCCCTGTGAAATAAGTGAGCTGAAAGATACAGTCTAGGACAGCTCCCCAATCGATGGACAAATTACATAACACCCAATAGACTTATACATATTCCTGATCCCACACTAGGATTCCCTGTGTTGTGGATATCAGGAACTACGAGTACCAAGTGGTACCACAACGCCCCGTATTAATAGATCGAACCGATCAACTTTGAGAACGATCTTAAGAACAACACTCATTTTTGCATGGGAATTTCCAAATTGGAACACATTCAAGTTCCTTATCAGAGTCAATATCGATTTATTAATAATATTGCCCCAGACACGGAACAAACATTTGCAGATCATGCAAACATTTGCCATTTGTTTTTGTTTTTTGTAATAGGTGCAGGAAGTCAATGAATGGAGGCGTTTTAAGACTGTTTGCTGTAGCATTTTTAGGGGAGAACTATGTCCAGCAGTGGGCGTCACCTGGCTGTTGATTATGATATTCTTAAAGACCTCTAAAGATATAAAGCAAAGTTGTCTAATTTGCTGAACCTTTTGTTACAAGGCCGCTATTACTAAATCCACTACAGGTAGATCTTTAGCTGTTTTAAGGTTTTCGTGAGCTAAAGTTGTTTCCCCGCGGCCATTAATACATCATTGTGTCGGACTCCGCCGGGAACTACCGGACTAAATCGCCTTCTTGCTTTCACATTCCCGAGAATAAGTGAGCAATTTTACTTTTAGCTGCGGTAATGGTGCAAAAAGTCGTGGTAATCTTGGCCTAAGAATAGGACTCCTCCAACTTCTCTTGTGGATGTCGTAAACGACGAATAAAGGATTACGCAAGGGGATAGGCAGTAGCATCCACATGATTTCTTAAAACCAAACTGCGATTACCAATCTGCCTGCCAAGCGTGGTGATTATGGTAAATCCCCCCATTGCACGCTATGTGGATGTATACCTGCTGATGACGAAGAAACCGGTCAAGTGCGAATCAGACTCGCGTGGATTGGGTTCCATACAAGTAGGCTAACATTGTTAACATTGTAACACACTAAAACAAAATAGAATGCGAAAGACAGACACCTAAGACACCTGAGTGATCCTACGGAACCCTAAAAATACCAAATCGTCAGGTAGGAACCTAATCTATTTGATTTACATTTTTATATGCTATCCTAATATAAATGTATATAATATACATAGTAGTGCCCATCACTTGACATCATAATATTAGGATATAACAATCATTATATTTCAAATCCTAAGTTAAAAGTTAAAAGTGTTCACTTACGTAGCAAGGCCTACGGCATTTGCTACGGCGTAGATAGCTCTACGTGAGTTTACGATTAAGGCAACTTGTAAAATCGACAGTGTCACTAACGATATTTTCGCTATGCAACACTAAACATCAAGCACTAAGCGCTTTGACTATTAGGTGACTTTCAGAGAGAGCTTTTCTGTTGATTCATTGGTTTGTAACGAATCACAATGCTGAAAGGGATTCAATTACCTGGCAATCAGATTCAAGCTTGAAAATTATATTCGTTCATGACAAAGATTAAAGGTTTTGCAGAAAATGTTTCTGGTACTTCTACAAATTATTTCATAAAGTTGAGAAAAGTCAAATATAAGTTGATGATGCAAGATGCGCAAACCGTCAATCAGTCAGTCGGTCAGTTTTATTGTTTGAGTTTCTCAAATAATAAAATAAAAAAAATGTAGGTAAAATAATCATTCAAGTTGCGTCACTTCAAATTTAGTTTCACTAAAAATCATAAATTATTTCGACGTAAACATACAAAAACTACTTTGAGATAGCAGTATATTTTGCACAATTATTGGCTTTTACGGCAGAAAAATTAAGTACACAAAATGAAGATTTCACAATAATTGGGCATAAGCAGCAAAATCTCAACAAATATTCATGGTTGATTTTTAGTTACTTTTTCCGTGGCATTAAAAAATATAATAATTAAAAAAATAAATAAATAATAATATTTAAAATTTAGAAAAATGTTAAAAAAAACATGTATATAAATTTATTTTAAAAAAAAGAAAAGGGGAAAAAATCATTCAAAATAATGAGTTAAGCAGTTTGAACTGAAAACCGAAAGTATTCTAGTGAATGGAATTAAGTTTGGCTTGTGTGTGACAACACAGCGAGAACCAAGAGTCGGTACACACGAGCCATTGCTAGTGGCACGGCTGTGATAACACAGCAAGAACCAAAAGTCGGTACACACGAGCCATTGCGAATGGGCACGACTGTGATATCACAGCGAGAACAAAGAGTTTGTACACCCAAGCCATTGCGTGTTTTACGTCGTGGCGAGCTGTGTTGTTAGATGGGCGGGCTGTGACAGAAATTTACACTGTAGAAATTTCGTGCGAATTGATGTAGGATTGCTGTAAAAGTTGGGGGGAGGGGAGGTTCAGATGATGTGGGAATGCATCTCGGAAATGGATATAAATAAAGCAGGGCTCTGGGGGAGCGTGAGTTATTATTGAATCGCGGGCAGGAGCGGAAGTCGAAGTTATGACTGAATCGCGGGCGGCTACGGAGTTATTATGGAATCGCGGGCAGGAGCGGAAGTCGAAGTTATGACTGAGTCGCGGGCGGCTACGGGCTACTGAGTTATTATTGAATCGCGGGCAGGAGCGGAAGTCGAAGTTATGACTGAGTCGCGGCGGCTACGGGCTACGTAGTTATTATGGAATCGCGGGCAGGAGCGGAAGTCGAAGATATGACTGAGTCGCGGGCGGCTACGGGCTACTGAGTTTTTATTGAACCGCGGACGGTTACGGGCAACTAAGTGAAGCTAGAGTCGCGGATGGGTACAGAACCCTAGTTCCGATAAAAAGTGCTGTGACGTGAGTGCCCTAATTTTGGATTTCAGTGATTTGGATATAGTTGGTGCATCACTGGTAAGTGTTTATGTATTTTATTTTATCAGTGTGTTTGATTTATCTAGTGTAACTTGTGTTTAGGACTTAACAGAATTTTTAAGATCTAGTAAAATCTCAGATAGAATTTTATTGTTGGAACTACTTAAATAATAGTAGATACCTACATCTATATCTACTAAGGGAAGACTTCAATTCAGTGAATACTGATTAATGAATGATGATTTATTTACAGATTTCAATAGATAATTTCAAAAGGGTTACATACATCTGTCTACTAGTGATTATCTGAGAAAGGATGAGAGTTTACTTTCAAAATTCTAGGTTCTAGGTTCCCTAGATTATAGACTTCTTCAGCGGCCTCCGAGACTGAATTTCACCTGACTATCTATTTTATTAATGAATGTGTCATTGCGACTTGTAAGTTTAACCCGTTCTCTTTCAGCTTATGTCTTTGAGATTTAACTTCACTTATCTGTAGATACTTACTTTTTTTATTATATCGGCTCAATACTGTTCGTTGTGGCATTTTAATAGTGAAGGCTCCGTACAGCAGTGGACTTCTGCAGGCTGAAGATGTTGTGTTTGCTGGAGTCATTATGAAGTCATTACGACTTGAAATACTTCTACGAGATACTGATGATGATAAAGAAGCGTTTACCTGTTTGTTGTTGCGTGTCATTATGGATTTAGGAACCTTAAATTTATTGAAGTAGGAATCTAACCCGCTCTCTTTCAGATTATCTTCGAGACTTAATTTCACTACACCATTATGTGTGTCATATTGTTGTATTTAAGATAATCCGTTTCCTTTCAGCTTTTATCTTTGAATTTTTTATATGCTCTAGACTGATATTTTCATGTGTTCTACTACATTTTGTGTGCATAACATTTTTAAGCTGTGCTCTTCTTAATTATGAGATTAACGTCAATTAATTCTACAAAATTTACTTAACAAGAATGAAAATACTTGTACCATTTAAATACCTACGTAACCTTTATCTACTTCGTCTTTATTAACTACAAATTCGAAAGTTAGTCATTACTTTTTATGAATTTTAGTTCATTGAATCTTAAATCCAACTTATTACGTGAGATACTTAAAAGTAATATGAACTTCTGAGCTGATTTTAAAAGGAAGATGTTTCAGATTAATTTTATATGAATAAGTTGAGGTATAAAGATGTTCAATTTCGATACCAGTGGTATAAACTCTATAGCCAAGCAAGAGCAATGCTAAAGTTAAATCTGACTAGAAAAGAAGATTAAACTTGAGTCAATGATCCAAGATATCTAAGGTGAATATCTACTTATCTCTTGTATTATTTTAAGGAGATTGTGGAGTCTAAATTCAGCCTAGAAGTTCTTAAAGTTCAAATTAAATCTATTCTTTGTAAAGTTGGGATTTTAGATTAAAATAATTATAATAATTAAATACAGGAACCAAAAAAAAAAAGGATCCTCATGTTTTAGTTCAGCTTGATTTCAGGTTAAATCTAATAGATTATTAGAAATATCTGATAGAATCAATAGCATTCTAGAGATGATTTTATACAAATAAACATATAGTAACTTCAAATAATAGAAGAATAATTCTTATAATGAAAATGTATGAAGAAATTCACAAGTTGTGTAAACTTCATGTTATCTAGATATAAGTTTGAGTACCTAGCAGGACTCTTGCTTTATCAGATTTATTTATAGGTATCTACCAAAAAGAGTAGTTATTTTAGACTATTATTTTAACAGAAATTAGAAGATTTTGATTTAAATAAGTATATGTTTCAGAGATTAGTTAGTTCAGAATAAAATGGGTACTATATTTCTTTTCAATATTATTAGAATCAGAAGTAAGATTGCTAAAAGGGATATTTAATAATTGCCTACATAACCATACATTCTTTGTACGCAGAATCATAGTTCGAATCTATGTTGATTAAGTTTATTTAGAATAAGAACACATAGTTTAGACCAGTGACCAGCGGTGTGATCAGGACTGCCTTACGGAACCGTTAGGTTCCACTTTAACTAGGGAGGTAATATTTGATTTTGCGTTCATGAAGTAAATGTAACTTTATTTGGAATGAAACAGAATGACTTACTTCCGACATACTCAAGTAAAATTCCTCTTGTCATTTGCAGTAAAGTACCGAAAGAGTTTGCTTATTAGAATATCATTCTGATTGTCCTCCACTATATATAGTTAAATCTATATAAAAGCAGAAGGAATTTGACCAAGACTTTACGGGTAGAAAATTATTATTTAAGGCGAAGGAGGAGCCTTAAATCAAGCTGCTAAATTGATATCCCCTAGTGATGACTTATCAACATCAACATTTAAAGGAAGTTTATTGTTTTACTAGAAATACAGAGACTAAACTATTAGAGAACAATTCAGACATTAATGAAATGTCCCTTGCTTTGATTAAGTCATACAGTAGAGTAACTTCAGAATGTAAAGAAAGTGATTACTATAATGTTATGTTAAAAACCTCTGTTAATATATCCTATTCTAGAACGTGGAATCAAATCAATATTGTCAATAGAAAGATAGGTAGAGTAGTATCATTATAGGTATGAGGTAGATAATCATAATTAAGTCTCAACTTACTAACTCTTTCATAGATAGGTATGATGAAGCGATCTTGAACTAATATACAAGCGAGTAACCTTTTTAGATAGATAGAAAGACAGTAAATCCTAGATCACTATCACATGTTAGGATTATTAACTTGCAATAGATTACCTAGATCAATTTATAGAAATTAGTCAGTTTAAATAACTATAGATTATTTTGAGAGATTGAGTTTACATTAACATTCCTAATTGTACCTACAGTTCATAGTTAAGCATTGTAATATTTTAATAATTAGACCTTCTGTTAGATTTGGTGAGCATTCAATAAGATAAACAGGTAATTATATCAGTAATCTAAATAAGATTAGGTTAGTTAATTATGTCATTAGGTAGCACAGGACTTTTTAAAACTTTAAAGGATCTGAGTTATTACACTACACAATGTATGTTCCTACCACTAGACTAGACGATCATTTTGGCCACATTAATTAAGTAAGTAGGTTTCCACAAATTAAGTTAACTTAAATAGAAAGTTTATAGGTTCATATACCTATTCAGTCAGCATTAGATTAAACAAAAGAAGTAGACGTGAGAAGTAGACAGAAGAAGTAGTGGTGGATGTAGGGGGGGAAGTTACAATTTGGTGCCGTGACCAGGATAATTATGTATTTGTTGAGTTACTACGATAATAATTTTAAAATAGTTCATATTTCATAAGCTAAATTAATATAGTAGGTATTTCTGATTAGCATACCTAGTTAAATTCAATCTTTTTCATTTAAAGTCGCGGTCTTCCGCACAATTTGCTGTCGTAAATATAGGAGAGTTTTAAGTCCTGTGTAGTACTGATAGGTAATAGGTATTATTTTAATTCAGATTATAGGTAGACACATTTAGTTACTGATAAATTACCATTTTTAAGTAGATTCATGCAACAGAATTAAGTACTTAGGTAGTCTTTTGTCATAAGGACTTAATAAAATCAAGAGTCAGTTGGTCAGTGGGAAATGGGGGTCGATTCTGTGTATCATTCTCTGGGGTTGAACTGAGCTAGAGTGAGTAGAGACCACGACGGTTTCTTTTATTTCAATAAGTTAGAAAGGGTGCGCGATAGCTTTGATGAAAAGTGGGCTTGATGGTGTTGCTCAGAATAGCTACCACTGCTCATTCGTTATTACTATATAAAAGTATCTATCTAGATTAGATTATTTAACTGTGACTCTAAATATATAACAAATAGATACCTACCTATCTTAAGGTTGAACTTTATTTTCATTTAGAGACAGTTTAGCTAGCTAACAAATGATTAAAACTTACTTTCAATAATCACACAATGATCAAAATTATCATTGTGTTTTCAATGAATAGAATGCTTTTGATTTGATTTGACATGTTTCCACTCCACGTATGTGCTAGAAGTCATAATGATTGGAACCATCGTTCTAAAAAAACATGGAACCTATCTAGCTAGTTAGTTCAGGTACATGTATATCTAACAATATAATGATTCAATTCCTAGCTAAATAATTGCTTAACCATAAAATATAACACTAGGTAGGTGAGCTAGGCACAAAAGGAGCAATTTATGAGCAGCATAACTATTTGACGACCTTGGTAGCATGACGGAGAGTACCCGGCTGGGATGTAAGAGGTGCGGGTTCGACTCCTGCTGCGGGACAAGTACTTGTATGGTTAGCAAGTGTTTGTTCGAGTCTAGATAGTGTGGTACCATGAAGCTCGATGATCCCGATACTCGCACAACATAGGGAATCCTAGTGTGGAATCGGAACTATGTTTGTGACTACTATGTTATATTATTGATTGTAAGCTAAGTATATGGACACAATAGGCTGCAATATCTAAAGGGTTACCTTAGAGTAGGTACTATCTCGTGTAAATTAGGAATTAGAATAGCATGTACTTAGGCAGGATTAAACATTAACTTAAATCTATCTTCTAAAAAACTAGATGCAGGAAATTCGTGATCAAAAGGTATTCAAATAACATAGACACAGGTATTGAATTCTTAAAATAGTAAAATAAATAAAAAATTATGGAGTTTTTTCAGCGGGGGGTCGTGAAATTTCGAACGGGGGGTCGTGTTAGTACCTATAGGATTAATTTTCGGATTAAAGAACAATTCCGAATGGTCTTTGACATCTTGGTTGAGTTTTAGATTGATAAATTACATTTTCTTAAGTAAAGTCGAATGCTTTAATTGGGGATCGTAGCTCAGAAACTTATTACTTAATTGAGTTAGTGAATAATGGGGGGGCAAAGGGCCTTTAGCAAAAACCTATGCAGAACCCTAAATATTTTGAATTCAAAACCCGTCTAACTCAAAGTTGTCTTGTTGTTGGAAATCAAATTTATCTACCTATTAAGGCGAGGTTAATTTTGTTTCGCTAAGTAAAACCACACAAACGTAGATATTTATTACGAAAGTACTTACTTAAAAGCAGTTTTGAAAAATAAATTAACGTTCACAAGCCTTATGTCTAATTAGTAACTAGGTAGGTAGACGTAGAACTGCCACCCCGCTGGTAAACGTAGACCTGCCACCCCGCTGGTAGTCGTAGAACAGTCATTCAACCTGAAATTAAACACGAAAGGTACTTACTAAGTATTCAAAATAGAATTTGCAATTTTCTTAAATCACCGATTACTTTTAAAGGTTGTGTTCTAACATTACCAAGAAATAACCAATATAAACTTAAAATGTAAGGTTTTGCTATTTAACAGTTGAAGTAAGCAGGTAGATCCTAACCAGATTTGGAATTGGGTTCATTTCGTTATGAGTGG
Source organism: Epirrita christyi (assembly GCA_951392215.1). Taxonomy (NCBI): domain Eukaryota; kingdom Metazoa; phylum Arthropoda; class Insecta; order Lepidoptera; family Geometridae; genus Epirrita; species Epirrita christyi. Next base: position 9,866,984 of record OX595852.1, read on the forward strand.
GGCGAACCAACTTAGTAAAAATAAAAAACTTTACATATAAAATTGCACTGATGTAGTAATATAGGCAAAACGCATCGATAGCGCGTTCTACAAAGTGTGCATTTTTGGCAGCGCCCTCTAGTTTGAATACAGGTAACTAGCAGCTCGTTTCGTTGTCAGTGGAACGAACCGACTTAGTAGAAGAAAAAAGTTTTACTGAAATAAGCGCACTGAGGTCATAAAATATGCAAAACGCTTCAATAGCGCGTTCTAGGAAATGTACAATTTAGGCAGCGCCACCTAGTTATGATATAGGTAACTAGCATGCATGAACATAGGTTGTAATTTGTATGAGTGTTCAGTTTATGCATAGGTACGTACGTAAATGCTGAACTGAAAAATAATGCTTAATTAAATACATATTTAGGGAATCAAACTAGTATTATAAATGCGAAAGGTTGTGGGTATGTTTGTTATTTCTTAGCGAAAACAGACGGATTTTGATGAAATTTTACAGTACATTCTCTACAATGAAAAGAAACATACAGGTTATAATTTGTGAGCGGGCGGAGCCACGAGCAACTGCTAGTATTCTAATAATTGGTCATAGAGCATCAGTCTTACATGGCTGGACGTAGGCTTTCCTCCCCCTTTTTTAGGCCGCCTCCATCCACTGACATCCAGTGACGGTTATAATATATTAGGGTCATACATAGGTATTTTACATAATCTTAACATAGCTATATTACACAAAGGTAAATTTGTTTCTAAGGATTAGCCGAGGAATATGTTAGTTACTAGCTGAATAGAAGGGAATTAGACTGAATGTTTTCTCTCTTTTCTTTCTGTTGTGTTGTAGGACTTATTGATGATTTCTTGAACTTAAAGGATGAAGGCAAGGAATTTATTTTGAAATATAATAATAATTGAATGTTAATCAAACCTAGTCATTCGATTAAAAGGAAAGAAAACTTGCTATAGTATGATTGATTCTTTCTTTGTTAGATGTTCTTGGGTCATACTTTGTTTAATCACAGGATTGAATCATTCAGTGATAAATGTACATAGTTTGAAATTAGTATTTTACCTAACAAAGAAAAACTTACACAGGATTTATGAAACTTAAAATGTAGTAAATTATAACATTCTTACCTCCATGAGACGAACAGTGAATGATGGATAGGTCCTGAAGTGGCATCAAGAGTTAGTCTGCTGCACATTTTTGATGATGAACCGCACTGGCAGGTGACATAATTGTGTATGAGTAGATGTTAGGTGGGGCTTACAGTAGAACACGATTGCTAGTGTCACTTCTGGAGTTAGTATTCTTATGACCCCGGCTGAAAAATAATGAAGTAATGTTATCAAAAATTCTAAATAAAAGTAGGAATATTTTCACTAAGAATAGAGAATAATCATGGGGAAGGCTTCATACAGCAGTAGCCGTCTACTGTCTGGTGATGATGAAATATAGGTTAAACTACAGATGACATCGGTTTAAGGCATTTTTGAAAAACAGACATTTTTGACCGACCTCGAACTTCAATCAGAGTTGAAAGTCTATGTCAATATTATTTAGTTATGTGTTAGATTGCTGCATCTTTTCTTCTAAAGGGGACTAAGGATTGTTCAAATAAAATAAGATATGTAGGATGAGTGCTATATAGTTATTTTGATATGAAAAAAATAATAGTTTACCAATTAAATTCAGTCGGAGTGTTGTATGTCCTTCTTAGATGGCTTGCAATCGTTAGTCAAGTGGAAATTTAAGTTTAGGAATAAATAGTGGATGTTGAACAAAGTAATTACATTCAAGCAACAGTAAAATTATTTATATTACCAGCAGTACGAACTATCATGGTAGATGTGTCTGTGTTAACGGACAACCACCGATAGATAGCCGAGGAGTGTATTGCATAGTAGAAGTCAATCTTGATGGATCTTAGGAGGGTACGTAGAGGGACCCTGTGTAGGTAGTAGGCAACTTGTTCTTCAGGAAATTACCATTAGGTTAGTATACTGAAGAATTTGAATCGACGCAGCCATGTGCCAGCAACAAACATACATACAATTACACTTGTTTCTAAAGGGATGGGCAGAGACTGCTGATGTCCACTTGCTGCGTTCTAATATACCTCTTAGTTTCATTTATATTTTTGACCTGGTGTTTCTCCAAAGGAGTCCATTATGGACAAAATAAGTATGTAATACATTTGTTTATTTTGCACATGCAATTTACTTTCATCCATATTAGGTACATAGGTATTCAAATCATTTTAACATACCTTTTCAACCCTCGTTATTGGTTTCTTTCATATCACAACAGTCTGGGCTCTGGTGGACTCTCCAAATTCTTTCTGTGACGTCCAATTATAGCCACAAAAAAAAATTTCAGCAAACACGACGCAGTCACGATTTATAAAATTCTGAAACAACAAAATGAGGGTAAATTCTTGTGAATTAGCTGAAGACTGTTTTCGACAAAGGATTATAAGAATTAGAGTGACTTACCATGCTCATTATATAGGATGCACTTTGTGAAGTGAATTGCGAGTATTGCGACGCAAATCTTCATAAGAAAACGCTGTCTAAATCACATCGAAGCGTCATAGTTTTGCAAACTTTGGAAATAATCGTAAATCTACCATTAAGGCACATTGTTTTCCACCAAAGGCAATTTTGGTTGTTTTAAAACATTTTGCAAGACTTAATTTAGTTCACAATCAACAAGTGGTATTTTTTTTCCCCCTGTCATAAAAACTGTCAGTGTTCAAGTGTTGCCAACACGCTAAACCTGATGTCGCCATTTTTCACTGCATAAATAGCATAACGTAGTCTAATTCCTTGCAAAATACAGAAAAGGTAGGAACAATGGAAATTACTTTGAATGAGCACAGCAAGTTGTGTAATTTACCCGAATTACATAGTCATAATAAATAGGAATAATTGCGGTAACCAGTAACAGCAAAATTAATTCATAAACACTATAGATAATGCGTCCATGGTTGCATCACAGAAATGAATGACGACTCTATCGGTTTTTCATTTTAGAACAGACATTAGGGTAACATCTTTGTTTCTGAACATATGTGGGAGTGGATTTTTATTCTAGGCATATTATTATGTTCAATTAATAAGAGACTAGTCGCCTTTCAGTTTTTTCGTCACCAATTATCGTCCTGGATAGCCTAAATAAGCGATAATTCACCCGCGTTGATCACACTGAATTTTGCTTATAAAGCTCTAAGACAGGCAAAGGATAGACGATGTCATTCTACCCAAGAAAAAAAGATAAAAAAATCTAATCGAGTGAATCGATGTTTTAGTAGGATCTTCGATTATTGTACGCAGCAAAGATGAATAGGGTTTTATAGTTTACGGGGTTTTAGCACATTAGAGTTAAGTTTAACTTGTTTAACAATAATTAGAAATCTACATTTAGTTGGAATATGAAAGTGGATTGTGAATTTTGTGTGGATATTATAAGAGTAGGTATAGTGAAGTTGATAGGTAATTTCTTTGGCGTAGTGTTCTACGGATCTATTATTTGACGTCTGTCCGCTCGTTGACGGCCCATATTGGCCAGTTCTTACCCACACTTGAAAAAAAAAAAGACCTCAATTCCATGGTATAGGGTCAATACACAAGCTTTTTGAACCGGCGGAACGGTGCCGAACACGGCTTGACCATAAACCATAGACTGGTTCGGCTATTTATCAGAATTACGGGAAATTAATATTGTTTCTGTGTCAGATTTTTAGTCTCGGCCGTTTTTTCAATCAAATGTTGAAAAAAAATTGTGATTTTGTGGTTTTTGTGCTATGAAAACGACGAAAAGTGCTTGTAAATGTATGTAAGACATATCTACCGATTTATTTGTGATGCCGTTTGCATAAATAACAGTATTTTGAATTTTTGTTGGCGTAAAAACAAAAAATTACAATAACGTAAACAAATATTTGCATAATTGTATTTTGTTTTTCATTACCCAAGTTTATTACTACATGTGAATACAAGAAAACAATGGGCAAATTCATCAGGATTCTTGTACAGGTATCAGTTTTATGATAGCTTTAGTAGTTTAGCAATAATTAGCAAATTAGTGATGAGTCGCCAAACCAGTTAATTTTTGGCAAATTTCTCGCGAGTTTAGATGTTAGATAAAATGGATTAAATCTAATTCAGTAATTTTGTAAGGAGGACCTATAGCCAATGGTGTTTTCATCAGGCTGATGATGATGATTCAAAACAGCGTCATTTAGAAGGCTGATGCCTACTCAAATACCAGATCTGATGATGGTCCCGGAAAGCGTTAACTGAACTTCTCAACGATTTGCAATACTTATTTAGAATAATCGTGTTAAGGCTCGTTTAGGTTGTATTTCGGTAGACTGATAGGTAGCCAGTGACCGAAGATGTAAGCGGGAGGGGCAATGGTTCTCTTCGATGGTTAACGATGGAAGGGAGATGATTGATAGGTGCGTAGCGACCGAGTTGTCTCGTAACTGTCATATTCATTGTCATCTGAGATGGGTCTAATCTATTATAATAAGAGACAAAGTCTTGACTGTCTGACCGAGTCTTAACGCGTAGCCTAAACCGCTGGTCGTAGAGACTTGGAAGTTTGAAGGGTGTATTCTTTTTAGAGTGTTAGGGTCTACTAAGGTGGGAATTTGGAAAGTTCGCCTTCTAAGGGGCATCTTTATAATGTAAAACAAAAGTGCTCTGTATTTCGGAACCGGTTTATAGCGTATACTAGAAATTTTACATGTAGATTCCTTAAATGAAATAAACAAACACGTGATTCAACAATTCCTGAAATTTTCCTGAAAACAGGCATGAAAACGGTATATTTGTAAAAAAAATACACTACGTTTTGGCCTGATTTTAGTTTATTTCAATGAAGTAAAAGTTAGGTAAGTAGGTACATGGTGTAGTTGATGAGATGGAAATATTTTCAGGACCTTAAGTTTAAAATAGGACCACTAAATTGAACAACTCAAGTGTGGTGTCGTTTCAAATGTAGTTTCACGGTGTGGTTGTTGATATTTCAATATTTACAGGACCTCAAGGTTAAAATGTGACCCCAAACTGAAAAACAGGGTTTAAATAGGAGGTTTTGTAATTATTTTAGGCGTTTGTTTGTTTGTTTCACTGCGGCTGCGTTATAGTCTTCCACGCGGACGAAATCGCGAGCGGGTCAGCTAGTGCTAAATATAGAGAAGGGCTTATAAAAAATGTTTCAGGACGAACGGTCTGTCTTGGGCCACTTGTTTGTGTGATCTATAATGGAATCTGATGCATTGATAAACATAGCTGGGTTTTAGCTTGGTAGGACATACTTAAAAGGAACAAAAAATTCACAAACTAATTAACATTGTTTAATAATAGGTAGCTATGGAAAGTGCTTTCATATTTAGCTGTCTATATGCACAGGAAAATTCATGAGTAGAATGGCCAGTTTTATAATAACGTGTTCTTTAATCTGGTGTATTGCAAAGATACCAAATGGAATAAAACTTTGCTTAGGTACTTATACATTTTTGATTTAGGAGATTTCATCATGGTGTAAATAAACATCCTAGGTAGAGTAGGTAGATAGAACTATGATTAGAAGCAAAATTAGGGTTAGTCATATAAATTTTAACAAAAAAAAAATGTAGCTAGGTAGGTATAACAAAAAGTTTTAAAAATTGAGTACCTACTAGTAAAATCAAAATTAGTTTTAGATGAATTATCGTTATTTTCATAATCACTTATCATCAATTAGGTTATTTTTAGAACTTTTTCGACTATATTTAAAATTTAAACAATTCAAGTTTTACTTCTAAAATACTAGACTAACTAATTACTTAAGGCAGCAAACTAAAACTTTTGTAAACTATTACAAAATAAAAAATAAGAAGAGTCACTTTTAGGTATATTGAATAAAATAAAAATACCTAGGTAAATAAAAACAAAAAAGTAATGGGAGAACTAGAATTAGAATAATTTAAATTTTGATAGGAGAGATTCATAATAAGATAAGTACTTAATGATTAGATCAATTATTCTAATTGTTGTTATAAATTCATAGTTTCAATTCTAAGTAGCGTTGTTGAAAAAAAAACTAGAGCGTATGTTTAATTTTCGTATGAAAGGCTCTGGTTATTCAACGGTGTTTGAAATCTGTAATTTAATATTTATTCAGATGAAAGATAAAGGTTACTTACGTAAAATGGAATGGAGCAAGTTTGAAATATAGGTTAATTAAACTTTAAATGCATGAAAATATAAGTAAAAGCATTTTTGATTTATGAATAAACATCTGTTTGATATGTTATGTTTTATTTTAATTGGTAATATTTACGCCACACGCCTACTCAAGATTTATCATCGTACGAACAACTTTTCCAATAGCACAAGAACTGAACAAGATTTTAACTCAACCAGTATTAAAACGTGACTTTAAAAAAAAAAGAGATAACATAAGTCTAGGCCTTGTTTAGTAGTGGATATCAGAGGTCTGTTGATGAAGAGGATGGGGTCAAAAGGATTTTGATACACAGGTTGAAGTTACTTTATGGACTATTATGATGGTGGGGTTGGATTTTGATACACAGGTTGAAGTTACTCAACGGACTGATATGTTGATGGAGTTGAAAGAGTTTAGATACTCAGGTTGAAGTAGCAGTACGTCTGGTGATGATGATGATGATGACGAAGGTAAATAATATTACGATATGCTGTTTGAAGTAGCAGTACGTTTGCTGATGATGATGATGAAGGTAAATAATATTAAAATACGCAGTTTCAAGTAGCAGTGTGACTGTTGATGATGATGATGGTTTAAATGGATTCTTTATACACGGCCTGAAGTTGCAGTACCTACGACTGAAGATAATGATGATGATGATGGAATAAATGGATTTTAGACACGCGTTTTAAAGCTGCTGTACGACTGGTGATGATGATGATGATGAAAGAGCGAATGGAAATTACTTAATTACGCGGCTTAAAGGTATCTATCTGTCGTGCATTTTAATTGCATTTGCCGTGTGAATTGGGTTTAGTTTGCACTAGATAAATGGATAATAATTTGTTTGGTAGAAAATTGATCCAGCAGCGGACTAGCTACTAATATATAAAAATAAAATAAAAATTATATATTGCGTTTTGCAATAGTAATAATAATATTCAGGGAGATTATGGTTGAAAAGGGGGAATCTATTAATGAGTAGATCGTCAATGGGGAAATTACTAAAGTGTTAGTAATTTTAAAGAAAAAAATAAATAAAAAATAAACAGTTTCAAATGAATTAAGGGTCTTTAGAATTCTAGGGTATAATGAATGACTTTAAATGGGGGGAAATTAAAAAGGGGTATGAATGAATTTGAATAATTATTTAACAGATAGGTTGTGATGATGTATGACAAGAGATGAAAAATTGGTTATTACAATATTAAAAGGATGAAAGTATGAATGTTTACATTATGAGTAGGCACGGTGTGGAACGATATGAGGGGCTCTGGGAACCTAATGACCTTTTCATTGTGAGACGCTTTGTTGAGACCAGATTCAGATAGACAGCACACTTACAAAGAACGTTGAATGAAGGAGGAGATTTGGAGTTAGGTTACGTCAGCAGACAATTATCTTCGACACAAGGTGCCTTCATTAGCGGATCTATTATACGTGGTTAGGTTCGAACTAAGCACACTATACAAGCTCCGAAATATAAGCAATTGTAACAAAATATCGAGGTTCGATCGAGATGTGATGGAGCATGCTTGGCATATACTTCTGGACTTTAGGGCGGAGTGGACTGTAGAGGACAGGGATACTATTGAGTAGGCACAAACAACTTGGCGAGCAAGGGCTTGGCCAGGCAATAGGCTCTTAGTTCCATTAGGGATGCGGTGAATTCACGACTCACTTTTCCTCGTGCAGTTTAATCATCCTTGGATGGGGGTACAAGCTAATAATGTTGTATCATGTAATCGATTTGAACATTGATACGAAGTACGGTTGTTAATATTTGGGTATAAATACACTCACATAAGTTACACACCCACCGACACACACGCCTATCAAACTGTTTGAATCTGATTTTAATAGAGTTAAATTTTTATTTAAAAATGGATTTTGACAACTTTCCTTTGGTAAATTTTGGGAAAATTGACTGCGAAAATTTGCAGGGGGTCGAGCTGTAACGAATCACAATGCTGAAAGGGATTCAATTACCTGGCAATCAGATTCAAGCTTGAAAATTATATTCGTTCATGACAAAGATTAAAGGTTTTGCAGAAAATGTTTCTGGTACTTCTACAAATTATTTCATAAAGTTGAGAAAAGTCAAATATAAGTTGATGATGCAAGATGCGCAAACCGTCAATCAGTCAGTCGGTCAGTTTTATTGTTTGAGTTTCTCAAATAATAAAATAAAAAAAATGTAGGTAAAATAATCATTCAAGTTGCGTCACTTCAAATTTAGTTTCACTAAAAATCATAAATTATTTCGACGTAAACATACAAAAACTACTTTGAGATAGCAGTATATTTTGCACAATTATTGGCTTTTACGGCAGAAAAATTAAGTACACAAAATGAAGATTTCACAATAATTGGGCATAAGCAGCAAAATCTCAACAAATATTCATGGTTGATTTTTAGTTACTTTTTCCGTGGCATTAAAAAATATAATAATTAAAAAAATAAATAAATAATAATATTTAAAATTTAGAAAAATGTTAAAAAAAACATGTATATAAATTTATTTTAAAAAAAAGAAAAGGGGAAAAAATCATTCAAAATAATGAGTTAAGCAGTTTGAACTGAAAACCGAAAGTATTCTAGTGAATGGAATTAAGTTTGGCTTGTGTGTGACAACACAGCGAGAACCAAGAGTCGGTACACACGAGCCATTGCTAGTGGCACGGCTGTGATAACACAGCAAGAACCAAAAGTCGGTACACACGAGCCATTGCGAATGGGCACGACTGTGATATCACAGCGAGAACAAAGAGTTTGTACACCCAAGCCATTGCGTGTTTTACGTCGTGGCGAGCTGTGTTGTTAGATGGGCGGGCTGTGACAGAAATTTACACTGTAGAAATTTCGTGCGAATTGATGTAGGATTGCTGTAAAAGTTGGGGGGAGGGGAGGTTCAGATGATGTGGGAATGCATCTCGGAAATGGATATAAATAAAGCAGGGCTCTGGGGGAGCGTGAGTTATTATTGAATCGCGGGCAGGAGCGGAAGTCGAAGTTATGACTGAATCGCGGGCGGCTACGGAGTTATTATGGAATCGCGGGCAGGAGCGGAAGTCGAAGTTATGACTGAGTCGCGGGCGGCTACGGGCTACTGAGTTATTATTGAATCGCGGGCAGGAGCGGAAGTCGAAGTTATGACTGAGTCGCGGCGGCTACGGGCTACGTAGTTATTATGGAATCGCGGGCAGGAGCGGAAGTCGAAGATATGACTGAGTCGCGGGCGGCTACGGGCTACTGAGTTTTTATTGAACCGCGGACGGTTACGGGCAACTAAGTGAAGCTAGAGTCGCGGATGGGTACAGAACCCTAGTTCCGATAAAAAGTGCTGTGACGTGAGTGCCCTAATTTTGGATTTCAGTGATTTGGATATAGTTGGTGCATCACTGGTAAGTGTTTATGTATTTTATTTTATCAGTGTGTTTGATTTATCTAGTGTAACTTGTGTTTAGGACTTAACAGAATTTTTAAGATCTAGTAAAATCTCAGATAGAATTTTATTGTTGGAACTACTTAAATAATAGTAGATACCTACATCTATATCTACTAAGGGAAGACTTCAATTCAGTGAATACTGATTAATGAATGATGATTTATTTACAGATTTCAATAGATAATTTCAAAAGGGTTACATACATCTGTCTACTAGTGATTATCTGAGAAAGGATGAGAGTTTACTTTCAAAATTCTAGGTTCTAGGTTCCCTAGATTATAGACTTCTTCAGCGGCCTCCGAGACTGAATTTCACCTGACTATCTATTTTATTAATGAATGTGTCATTGCGACTTGTAAGTTTAACCCGTTCTCTTTCAGCTTATGTCTTTGAGATTTAACTTCACTTATCTGTAGATACTTACTTTTTTTATTATATCGGCTCAATACTGTTCGTTGTGGCATTTTAATAGTGAAGGCTCCGTACAGCAGTGGACTTCTGCAGGCTGAAGATGTTGTGTTTGCTGGAGTCATTATGAAGTCATTACGACTTGAAATACTTCTACGAGATACTGATGATGATAAAGAAGCGTTTACCTGTTTGTTGTTGCGTGTCATTATGGATTTAGGAACCTTAAATTTATTGAAGTAGGAATCTAACCCGCTCTCTTTCAGATTATCTTCGAGACTTAATTTCACTACACCATTATGTGTGTCATATTGTTGTATTTAAGATAATCCGTTTCCTTTCAGCTTTTATCTTTGAATTTTTTATATGCTCTAGACTGATATTTTCATGTGTTCTACTACATTTTGTGTGCATAACATTTTTAAGCTGTGCTCTTCTTAATTATGAGATTAACGTCAATTAATTCTACAAAATTTACTTAACAAGAATGAAAATACTTGTACCATTTAAATACCTACGTAACCTTTATCTACTTCGTCTTTATTAACTACAAATTCGAAAGTTAGTCATTACTTTTTATGAATTTTAGTTCATTGAATCTTAAATCCAACTTATTACGTGAGATACTTAAAAGTAATATGAACTTCTGAGCTGATTTTAAAAGGAAGATGTTTCAGATTAATTTTATATGAATAAGTTGAGGTATAAAGATGTTCAATTTCGATACCAGTGGTATAAACTCTATAGCCAAGCAAGAGCAATGCTAAAGTTAAATCTGACTAGAAAAGAAGATTAAACTTGAGTCAATGATCCAAGATATCTAAGGTGAATATCTACTTATCTCTTGTATTATTTTAAGGAGATTGTGGAGTCTAAATTCAGCCTAGAAGTTCTTAAAGTTCAAATTAAATCTATTCTTTGTAAAGTTGGGATTTTAGATTAAAATAATTATAATAATTAAATACAGGAACCAAAAAAAAAAGGATCCTCATGTTTTAGTTCAGCTTGATTTCAGGTTAAATCTAATAGATTATTAGAAATATCTGATAGAATCAATAGCATTCTAGAGATGATTTTATACAAATAAACATATAGTAACTTCAAATAATAGAAGAATAATTCTTATAATGAAAATGTATGAAGAAATTCACAAGTTGTGTAAACTTCATGTTATCTAGATATAAGTTTGAGTACCTAGCAGGACTCTTGCTTTATCAGATTTATTTATAGGTATCTACCAAAAAGAGTAGTTATTTTAGACTATTATTTTAACAGAAATTAGAAGATTTTGATTTAAATAAGTATATGTTTCAGAGATTAGTTAGTTCAGAATAAAATGGGTACTATATTTCTTTTCAATATTATTAGAATCAGAAGTAAGATTGCTAAAAGGGATATTTAATAATTGCCTACATAACCATACATTCTTTGTACGCAGAATCATAGTTCGAATCTATGTTGATTAAGTTTATTTAGAATAAGAACACATAGTTTAGACCAGTGACCAGCGGTGTGATCAGGACTGCCTTACGGAACCGTTAGGTTCCACTTTAACTAGGGAGGTAATATTTGATTTTGCGTTCATGAAGTAAATGTAACTTTATTTGGAATGAAACAGAATGACTTACTTCCGACATACTCAAGTAAAATTCCTCTTGTCATTTGCAGTAAAGTACCGAAAGAGTTTGCTTATTAGAATATCATTCTGATTGTCCTCCACTATATATAGTTAAATCTATATAAAAGCAGAAGGAATTTGACCAAGACTTTACGGGTAGAAAATTATTATTTAAGGCGAAGGAGGAGCCTTAAATCAAGCTGCTAAATTGATATCCCCTAGTGATGACTTATCAACATCAACATTTAAAGGAAGTTTATTGTTTTACTAGAAATACAGAGACTAAACTATTAGAGAACAATTCAGACATTAATGAAATGTCCCTTGCTTTGATTAAGTCATACAGTAGAGTAACTTCAGAATGTAAAGAAAGTGATTACTATAATGTTATGTTAAAAACCTCTGTTAATATATCCTATTCTAGAACGTGGAATCAAATCAATATTGTCAATAGAAAGATAGGTAGAGTAGTATCATTATAGGTATGAGGTAGATAATCATAATTAAGTCTCAACTTACTAACTCTTTCATAGATAGGTATGATGAAGCGATCTTGAACTAATATACAAGCGAGTAACCTTTTTAGATAGATAGAAAGACAGTAAATCCTAGATCACTATCACATGTTAGGATTATTAACTTGCAATAGATTACCTAGATCAATTTATAGAAATTAGTCAGTTTAAATAACTATAGATTATTTTGAGAGATTGAGTTTACATTAACATTCCTAATTGTACCTACAGTTCATAGTTAAGCATTGTAATATTTTAATAATTAGACCTTCTGTTAGATTTGGTGAGCATTCAATAAGATAAACAGGTAATTATATCAGTAATCTAAATAAGATTAGGTTAGTTAATTATGTCATTAGGTAGCACAGGACTTTTTAAAACTTTAAAGGATCTGAGTTATTACACTACACAATGTATGTTCCTACCACTAGACTAGACGATCATTTTGGCCACATTAATTAAGTAAGTAGGTTTCCACAAATTAAGTTAACTTAAATAGAAAGTTTATAGGTTCATATACCTATTCAGTCAGCATTAGATTAAACAAAAGAAGTAGACGTGAGAAGTAGACAGAAGAAGTAGTGGTGGATGTAGGGGGGGAAGTTACAGGTTTCTATCTGCGCAGATTTGTCAGAGTACTGACGGATCGCTCACTAATGAACGCTGACGTCACTTGTATATTATCTCAGATCACTGATGGTAGGTTGCTCTTGAGCAACATCACACTTTTTCTTTTGAAAATGCTGATAATAAAGCCTCTGCTTGAACAAAACGACCGTAGATATGTTGGAGCGAAGATCTGTTTAAAGGAGCTGGCAGTAATCTACACTTGCTTATTTGGATTAACTTTACGTTGCAATGTCACTAGGTCACCGATTAATCTTACGTCACAATAAGTGTCTAGCAAGGGTCCGGTTTAAATTGAGTCAGCTACTTTTCTCTCTCTGTAAATTTTTACGCAGCATAAAATTTCACTTAACCTAACGTACGGTAATTCGCTTTGTTGGTTTCTGTTCATTCCGTATGCGGTGGGCGTCATGTTACTTGTAATATGCGGAAACTGGAGCCTTTGTTTTGTTTAACTGTAGACAAAACAAGGTTAGAGCATCACGGTCTTATTAAACATTCACATGTTATGAAGAGCTGCTCGAGATATTAGGTAAGTACTAAGGAGTTAGTGAAAGTGTTTTCTTACTTCATCATCATCATCATCATTATCAGCCTGTAGACATTCACTGCAAGACGAGACCTCCTCATGGAATGCAATGGAGGGATTTGCCATAATCACCACGTTTAGCAGATAGATTGTTTAATCAAAAAATCAAATCAAAATCAAATATCATTTATTGTCAAACATAGGTATAGTATTAAGATGTTGGGTAAAAATTAAAAACAATGTCCACTATGTTACCAAGATTGGTGTATAATAATATCAATGAAGCTAGGTATGTCTATAAGAATTAAAAAAAAATTTTTTTTTATTTTTGGTGATCGCAGTATTGTTGTTGATTACTCAGATGTATACTGCTGCACATCGTCTGGCAAATTAAAAAAAAACTTATATAAACAACAAATCTATAATTGGATAAAATTTACGAAAGAACTGAGTGTTAAGTTTTTTAAAGCAATGAACCACAAAAAATGTTATTGTAATTCAGCCAAACAGTTTGACGAGGTGGGAACCTTAAAAACAGAAGAACGCCTCAACAACAAATAACATTTTCTAATCGGTGCGCAAACTTCCAACATAATGGTGTGCTTATACAAAAACAAGAGGCTCTAGCATTGCGGACGCTCATAAAACATCGCGACCTACTTACGTCTCCTGCAGGATTCGCTTATTTCCAATAGGAATAAGGGACCACCCACCCTTCCGTGTGAATAGCGGAAAAATTTGTCGACTTTGTGGACCAGAGTAGGTCGAACTCCTTTCAGCTGACTCCTTAATTCCGTATAGTTAGAATGAGCGAGATTTTTTATTGGCTTGCCGACCCTGTTTTCTTAAAGCCTACACAATTTGCTAGATGCAATGTGATTCATACATATTTATTATGAATCACATTGCATACAGTTAGACAAAATTTCCATTTAAAAATCCTTATGCTTTGGTAACATATTTCAACGTCACGAGCGAGCAGCCATTGTTTTACATTGGCCAAATTTGCTATAATAGATTCAATGTGATTCGTACATAATTAAAATTAAGCAGACAGACAAAATTTCCATTTGAAAATCCACAAGCTTTGGTACATTCAACGTCACGAGCGAGCAGCCATTCAATTCAATTCATTTATTTATCTTTTGGCACAATTCTAGGCACTTAGACATGTCAGGAAATACATATTTTATTTTCATTTATGAAATAGTTTACACTAGTAATACCTATCGAGTCTTATTAGCCAATCGTTTACATTAGCACAAAACATTATCAGAATCAAAATGGAAATATGAAGTAAAATGTCAATCAATCAATCAATCAACTCGAGTGATTTAAAACAATACAGACTAAAACCTACAAATAAAAATAGCAAGGGCCCCAAAATAGATCCCAGAAGGACGCCTAGGTCCTTCTTGCGTTTATTTGAGCGACACCCATTTAGTTCCGCTATTTGTAATCTATTCCTAAGATAAGAGGTTGCAATTGTTTGTTTTACATTAGCCAAGAGTTATAAAAACAGAAGCTTTTGAAATGCCTATTCTTGGCTCATGCATAGCTCCCATGATCCCTTTCTATTACATATCACACTACTTAGTTACACCTTTTCAAATAACCCTTCGACTTAAATGCTTCTCAGCATACATATTTGATAAACAGCATTCGATCCGTTTTGTTGGTTTCCAAGAAAGATGCACCTAAAACATACTTTAATTAATCTTTTCACAAAATTAGGAACACGTTCACTGCTGGACGAGGCCTCCCCCATAAAATTCAATAGGGGGGATTTTCATAAGTACCGCACTTGGCAGGCGGATAAGTATACTTAGTCAGCTTTTATGACAGTCACAGGAGGTGACGACGGAGGAGTCTATTTTTAAGCCGGATACACATCGGCACATGTTTTAATTATTTTCAATTTAATAAAAGTTAATTTTAATCCTTTAATTATTTAATTGAATCAGAACCAATAGTTCGTTCCCCATGTTTCATGTGTTTGAACCGGATGCCGCGAGTTACATTCAGATGTAATCTGTAGCAGGAAATGCCCGTTGTTTGCTTTTTTGTTTTAAATAAAGATAGATCTTAGTGCTTTGATTCAGTTCGATGTAGTTGACTGGAGAAAAACAGAAAGCCTTTTATACAATCTTCCTTTTGTATTTAATAATATAAGCAGCCATGCGCGTGCCGGACCATGCACAGTGAAGGCTTCCAAAGTCAGTAGAACCTCTGTGGCGCAGCGGGCAAGTAGCCGGCTGAGATGCAAGAGGTTGCGGGTTCGATTCCCGCTGCGGTTTAAATGTTTGGATGATCTGCAAATATTTCTTAAGGGTCTGGGTGTTTTGGTACCATGGTACTCGTAGTTCCTGATACCCACGACACAGGGAATCCTACTGTAGGGTCAAGACTACGTATGTGACTGTTGGGTGTTATGTTGTTTCTATATTATCATCAGCCAAGAAATACAGATGTAAAAATCGAACGGCTATCCATCTGCAACCTTCCCGTAAACTTAAAATATTACAGAGTTTGCGATTCCAATGTAGAGCAAGAACAATTCCTCACAAATGTTTGTAGAGTCAATCAGATGGCATGAAATGAAATATCTGCGCACCGCGGGCTAAATAACATCACAGCCGATGAATATCTGACGCTGTTTAATTATAATGAAGTCTCGAGACACCTTGCAAGGAATTTGCGCTCGGATTCCATGTAATTGCCACTTATTTATCAAAGAGTAATAGGGCACTAACGAATACTTGTCTTGTCTGAGACTAAGTAGCAACTTAAAATTTTCTCATCCAGATTATGTTGGCAATTTTTTTTTAAATAGGCTTCTGTTTTTCCCCATGGTAGAAATGGTCAGATCTTTATAACTACTCAGATCCGTAAGGTTGAGTTATGGGGGCCATGAAAAGGGCCTTTTGACTGATGGTGTGAAAAACCAATGTGGTCACAGGATTCAGCGCGTCGCGCGTTTAGAAGGCTGAAATCATGACGATTTTCCTATTCAAAAACTGTTTGTCCGCTTGTTGATGTGTTAAAACACATCAACATGATAAAACAAATTAGGTACGAGTAGAGTAGTCATTATTACTTTTTATTTATTACTAGTTGCGCCCCGCGGTTTCACCCGCGTGAATAATGATGAAAATTCATGATGATGATGATGATGATGATGAAAAGTAGCCTATGTGTTAATCCAGGGCGTAAAGTATCTCCATTCCAAATTTCACTCAAATCCATTCAGTAGTTTTAACGTGAAAGAGTAACAAACATCCATCCATACTCACAAACTTTCGCGTTTGATGATGATGATGATGATGAAAAGTAGCCTATGTGTTAATCCAGGGCGTAAAGTATCTCCATTCCAAATTTCACTCAAATCCATTTAGTAGTTTTTACGTTAAAGAGTAACAAACATACATCCATACTCACAAACTTTCGCGTTTATAATATTAGTTGGATAAGTAGGAAGGATAGTAGGAAGTAGGATTGGGCACTTTGAGCAGGTAAAGAACCGTGAAGTGATTTTTATTATCAGCCTTAAATATTTACATTTTCACCGGCTGTTTATTTGGGAAACGAGCACACACCCAGACCATACTGACCAACTTTTAATTTACTTCGATCTTTCTTCGATAATTCGCGCATGGAGCTCTGAAAACAAAAGTCAGATATGGTAATGTAAATATGGTAGCTGAAGTTTATAATTTTGCCAGTCAGCCTTAGAAATGTAGCGACCACAAACGACCACGACTAGTACCGTTGCGGCGTTATCGCTGACCAAAAACGTCACCGCGGCTACTCATATTATCGCAGTGCTAGCCGTTGGTCCCACCACGTCATTAAACCCTCAACGACATTATTCGTCGGGTCCTTGCCACTGGCTCGACGGTATGTCTTTGATCCCTTAAGTCATGGAAGACCGCTGGTGTGGAACACAACCTCGGGCACGCTGGCGGCTTCACAGGTATCGTCCACCTCCAGGACGGCAGGCGCAGCGGTAGCAGCAGCAAAAAATCTCAAGAGGTGGAAATATGCATCCTTCGGCAACGGGTACATATTTCTGCCTTTTGCGGCTGAAACCTTAGGTTCGTGGGACCCTGGTGCAAGGCTCCTTTTCAAGAAGTTATCGAAAAGGCTGATAGATGACACCAATGACCAAAGGGCTGGCACCTTGGGTAGAAAGTCAGTATTTTCATCCAACGAGGTGACGTCGCCAGCCTTTTCCTTGTCGGGCACCCGACCTATGGTCGTTGACCTGAACTGATTTTATCTATAGATTAATTTCAAATTCATGATGGTTTAAATGGTTATATTTTTGTTGTTACTAAAATAAATTAATTACTGTAACCATACCGGGCAGAATCATGTAAAATGAGATAGGTACTTATCGAACAAACTCCAACTTAATTAAATCTCGAACAGGTGGAAGCTACACAAAATAAATCAAATTTAATCTGCCGCAATTTGACGGAGCCCCGTCGCCGGCTTCAAGCTTAATTTTCAAGTTTAATTAAATATTATTTGTCGACATGTAAACACGACACCGAAATAGATAAAACTAATTAGCCGTTTATTTTGATTTTGATTTCGCTTCCTTCGCACTTCTTCACTTTGAATCAAAAGTCAAGGGTTTTATTTTTGTTTTATCAAAATGTTGTTGTTGTCAAGCGCCGGGCTAGAGAAAATTTTACAACATTGTTAAAGGTCGTTCCAGACTCCGTAGGTGGGACAAATTTCAACGCAACTCTATAAAACGCGTGAAGAAAAGAAATACTTACGTTTGGTTTTTAAAAATAGGTTTTTTTGATGTTGTATGTGTTTTCATGATAATAAATTACAACAGAGTGTGAATAACAAAGCACATTTTCATTCAATAATTACAAGCATTAGGTAAGCGGAATTTCTTGGCAGGAGCTCAATCGTGGACAAACAAGTATCTATAGTCTATAGATTATAGCTGTCGAAGGACGAAACTTTGCTTGTTATCGAAGAAATATCACAACACATCTCCATTCCTTTATGTGATAAGTTGGAAGGACTGCCGCGGAGTACGGATTCATAGAGCCGCCCTTTTCACGGGGAACTTTGCTTATTGTGTTTGTATTACTTGCGCGTGTTCCATATCGTAATAACTGTATGTACCTACTGTGTGATTATAAATGGTAATGTGAACAGGTACTATCACAACCCCCAAACCAACGAGTTGGTTTGGCCATAATTTTATAAGTATTAAGGCTTCTAATTATTTGTTTCTCGAATGCGTCACGACGAGGTCACAACATACTGCATTAAAGATTCAATTGATTCCCTTAACTCGGGTTTATAATGGTTGTTCTCTGGTCTATAATGTGAGATTATTCTTAGGCATAACAATGTTCAACTGTGGGTTTTCGTGCTGAGTAAACAGCTAATACCTACGTTTCATAATAGTCGTTTAGAAAGAGAAACGAAGACGTAGTCACTTAAAATAGGGATCCAGTTTAATTAACACATTTTTCAAATAATAAATAAAGAAGTTTGTTTCGTCGGCACTCAACCATAGCTTTAAGAAAACGTATCAAATACGAGCCTACTTTAAAATTCAACATCTAATCTACTGAAAATCAAAGCGTTACTTATTAAATTGCAATAGTATATTGCTCAAATAAGAAATCTCGTTATATGAGATTAATTCTCTGAATTCACTTATTTAGTAATATAATAGAACAATATCAGCAATCGCTGCAGTAAGCCGTTGTTTTGCTTTTACAGCCCCAGTTTAGTGTTATGGTCGCGTAACTGGTACTTCGCAACGGGCATGTAATATTAATGTAGCCATGGCATAAAATAAATAATACTAGCGTGTAGAAGCGCCAATCGTTTATAAATTTGTATTACTGACAAAATGAGAACCTCTGACCCCATATGCGTTGGAAGGAACGAACTCACATACTTACCCACAGTCCACACCCAATCATTCGTATGCTTGGAAAAGTGCTGACAGGTACCTACATCTAGAACTTCTACTTCTTCTATAGTTACAAGGTTTTTTTTAAATGTAAATGTGGGTCAGATGTGCTTGGCTCAAATAGTTGTCGTCATCCAAAATGGCGTTGAAGTCGGCTCTGGTGCACGAACAAGAGCAAGTGGAATTTAGTGGTGCAGAACAGTCTCGCATGAGGCGCTAAAGTCACACTGCCTGCACTCAGGAAATCAATCTAGCATTCCCCACTAGTTTGAATTACATATTTATCGTCCCATTTGTACTTGTAGTCTATTTAAATACTTCCAGACCATCCTAGGTTGGTGGTCATTCCTCCGGGATATGGCACCTCTGGGTGAACGTTCGTTGTACTCTGAGAGCTCGCCTAGAATAAAAAGTCATGCGTTTAGGTTCTCAATATTACTTATACTTAAGTCAGTTTTTTTAAAATAAATCAATTATAATTCTTTACGTTTAGTTAATGTTTCTACTTAGTGTGAGTTAACATCACAAACCACAGCGTTAGCTAGAGGTAAAGAATGAAATGCAGGAGTTTCACTTCTATTTATTTCTCAGTGACTAAGCATACATTGCCGACGTGACGAGGCGTCGCTCGACCAGTCACGTAGCTAACACGCAATTTATGCACCGTTTTTGTCACAGCGAGATTCTTGTTTAGATGAAGTTGGTTTTTGGTTTTTGCGGGTAAAAAGTAAAAAGTGGAAAATCCCGCATATTCTTAAACAATTATTCGATTCATGCCAAATCATTCGCCGGGCTTACCCCAATACGTCTTACACAAGGTCTCTCAGGCCATGGCTTGCATCACATAAATATCAAATCCAAGCCATGTTGCCTAGTAATAAAAGTAGCTGGTGGCGTCATTAGGTTCAACAGTGCGATATTGGACATGGACCACAGTTTTCAAGCATATACAGAGGCTGGCCGTAGAAACAGCAGCCGATACGATTGACGCGGTGGCTAATGTACCTACTGCTACTTCTGAGCTCTTTCCATACAAAACAAATTTGCTTATACTTTAGATAATATTATCTCATCAAATTCTATGAAATGTTGTAAACATGATAAAAACACTAATGTATAATACATTAGGCATTATTTGTTTAATAGGACTGTTATTTTTAAATTTTCCATTAAATTAAATAGTTTCAAAATCACACTGACTCAAAGATGTATATGAAAATATAATAAACCTATGCTATTTTGAAATTACAATTTAATTGAAAACTGATACAAAATTTAATTGATTTTTACGACTATTAATATACCACGTACTTTACTTTTCTCCTGCAGATGTTTCGTTGACCATTTTGAAGTCCTTCCTCATGAGCACCGACCGCGACCACGCTCGAAGGCCGAAAATAAAAATAAAATTAATATACAAAGTAGCAAACTTCGGTTCGCATGGAGTGGGCTAGCGGTACGTCCTCGATATTCAACTTTATAGCAATTAAACAAGTGACTACTACCACGTCTCCGCTCTATTTATGACGGCTGCCGAGGAAATCTAAACCTAATCCTAATTTATAGGTTTTGCTGTACTTAATTACTAACTAACATAGTAAATAGATTTGACTTGCCTACCTTCTTTTAATTTTGACATGTTATTGTATGAGTGAGATTAAATTTGACTTACCTATTTCTACTCTTATTTAATTATGATATTGTGTTTAAAGTTCTTTGACTTGTTTACCTACTTTAATTCATTAAAATATAAGTATTGTCATATAATTTTTAATTTTTAATTTGTTTGATTTCTTATTGACTTCAAATTGCAGCGCCCTAACGGAGTTCATGTACCTACCTGACCAACAGTAGAAATAAGATTTATAACTAAAAATAGTACGTACATTGTATACAAATAAATACAAACCGAAGTTTAACGGGCCTACTGCTCATGCTAGGCTCTACTACGATAGGTGCTACGGCGTAGAGCTTTGCTACGCCTCGAATGTTATTGCTAGTGAGTTTAGCGAATAACATACAGTGAAAACATTCATTTTGATAAGAGTGAGTCAGTAATATTCTATTGTCTTAACGATTAATATACATATACCCATCGCGATAATATTCACTTCACTTACGAATGAAACTTGAAAACCAACTAGAACTAAGCAATCTAAGTGGCGCTGTGTAAACTTCAGAACCTCAATGGAGTTTTTTATAACCTCAATGGAGTTCTTAACTTGAAGCAACTTGGCCAACTCATGATTAAATTTTGTGAGTTATGGATACTCGGCTCGCCCAGTTTTTCGCCATCGCCAACCGTCGTACATTATTTATCGAGCCGATATGAAATATGCATTAATCTTACCGAAAACCTCTGTAAACAAGTTTCAGTAAAGGCGCGGTTACACAATGTTGTTAAACGCTGACTGGTTAACTCAACTTTATGATATTGTTAGACATTGTATAATGTGTAATCAATAGGCTGACACCTTCCCGATTACGGTTATTCGACTGTATTCCATACCAATATCGTAAGGTATCCTCAGTCGAAGCGTTCAGATCCATAGTATAATTATATATAATATAATACAATTCTTATTATTATTTTATGCCTTTGTTATAAACAAAAAAAGCCAATAAACAACTGTCTAACAGGTTTGTGTGTATTTATTGTTCTCCGTCAAACTCGCTGTTTTTAATTGTTACTATTTACTTAAATTTAATTCTATGAAATGTTTATGTACAACCTAATTTAAAGATAAGTAATGTATTGCATCTTAGACAAGCCTTGTAAGGTTTTTAAGATCTGTTAAGTTATTTATAATAACGTTTTTTTATAAAATAAAAATATAGTCCATCAAATGTGTGTATGTTTATTTATTTTTTATACCTATCATAAAGATAAGGGTAAGACAATGATGCTGTACTTATGCATTATTAATTTTGTGCCTACCTATCTCTACTGTTACTAATCTACTTTAAAATTAAGCTTTTGTGTACACCTCTAAATTAATTTCCACAATGCACAAAGGTTAGCGGGAAGAAAATCCTAAAAAAAGTTCGCCTATATGTACAGTACTTTTAAGTAATGTAATAAAGAATTGTCTATCTATCTAGCAGGTTGGCGATATGTGCTCAAAGTGGAACAACAGAGTTCGCTGTTGTTCTTTGCGATGTTTCAAAGTATTTTGCCGCGGCGAAATGCCCGCGCCGCCTTGTGACGTGTATGAGCGTCCTTACGTTAACCTTGTTGATGTCATAATGAGATTCGGGTTATCAACCCTAGTTAGTTATCTGTTTATTTACCCCTCGAATGAACGAAAATAATAAATTATATTTGGCTTTTTTGAATAAAACATCTAGCAATATCTATACGTACATCAACAGTTTAGGGTGAAAGAAAATAACGTGTTTGTTGATAGGCAAGCCTAGTCCTGTAATAATCACCTAAACATTATGTGACATAATATGGTGTGCAGTGGAAGGGACAGAGGGGTATATTCTAAAGTCGGACACGCTATGGCACACAATATAATATAGGAAATAATAATAATACTAATAAGAAGACCGGTGGAATCGGTGTCTAAACATGTCACTTCTATAATATTATGAACAGATTCTAATACATTTCCCTCCAACAAAATTGGTAACGAATCACTCTATCGGGAGCCGTGATTGACAGATGGCCTGTCCGGGTAATTGAGACGAATGCGATTGCGATTGTCTAGGCGAATAAATCTCATGTTTTTTTGGCACTCTCCAGGCATGTTGGATAGTTTATAGTGAAGACACTAATCGGTTCGATAGCTGCTGTAAGTTTTGTGGAGCTGTAATTTTCACAAATTCTGTTGTCCCGCAAGTAGGGCACCATTGGGCGCCAGGGACCAACTATGGCAACTTAAGAAACTCTGAAATTTAAAACCCGTAAGTATATGTGCCGCAGTGTGTCCGGCCTACGTGTGGAGACGGAGGGGTCTATTCTTAGGCTGGATACACAACGGCACATATATACCTAGTTACGGGTTTTTAATTTCAAAGTTTCAAAAAGTGTCCAAGCAATATTGGGTATAATAAAAAAAACCTGTAAAGATGCAAACAATCCTATGGCTCAGACATGATCGAGTCTATCTAATTTTTTCTAATTACCTCATTATCATTATTATGAACTAGTTGCGCCCCGCGGTTTCACCCGCGTGATTAATGATGAAAATTGATGATGATGATGATGATGATGATGAAAAGTAGCCTATGTGTTAATCCAGGGCGTAAAGTATCTCCATTCCAAATTTCACTCAAATCCATTCAGTAGTTTTTACGTGAAAGAGTAACAAACATCCATCCATACTCACAAACTTTCGCGTTTGATGATTATGATGATGATGAAAAGTAGCCTATGTGTTAATCCAGGGTGTAAAGTATCTCCATTCCAAATTTCACTCAAATCCATTCAGTAGTTTTTACGTGAAAGAGTAACAAACATCCATCCATATTCACAAACTTTCGCGTTTATAATATTAGTAGGAAGTAGGATAGGATACAAAACCTGAATTCCTAATTACGAAAATCAATAGCAGATTACTTCATGTTTGCAAACAGTGGACTTAGTCGTAACTTCTTTCCCACCCCCCACCACTGCCCCTTGGTTATTTATGCTATGCAGCTCTCTAAATCCAAGGTATGTATAGATAGATAGATTAACACTTTATTGTACACCAGGAATACATAATAGGATTTATTAAAATTAACAGTACAATGGGTGGCCTTATCTCTGAGAGCGATTTCTTCCAGGCAACCTTTGAATGGATAGTAACGAGTGAAGCAGTAACGAAACGGCGGTGCACAGAGTAAAAATAATAGCAATGAAAGTATAATAAAATACAACTTTTACTTTTACCTCGAATACATAATATACCTAATTTTATATAATAGACTAATAAATAGTAATAAGTTAAATATAGTAATACACCCTGATAAAAGAAAAGGAAAGAAAATATGACTATTCTACATAAACACTCACAGGAATCTGGAAATATTTCCACATTCCTATTAAAACGAGGGTAGGTCAGACAGATAATGATTTTATAAATATTGTTTTTGTATACCGCATTCGTAAAGCTTCAACATTACATTCTTAGGGCTTTTGTTCAGTTACGAGTGTTGAAAGAATTTCAACTTTCAAATAGGCTTAAAATAGGCTTGCACAAGTTGAAAATAGTTAAAACTTTCTATTTTGAACTTCTACAAAACTTAATCCTTTGTGGCGTGAACCAACTCACGTTCAGACGGGTCGTTCAATTCTTCACAAAATAAACCTCGCACAGTACACCAGGGGCTCAATTCTCGTGATAATAAACAAATTTTTAACTAGACAGAACTATGACACTATTTTATATGAAACTATCAAGTTTATTCATACTTCATACTTTTGACTACAGTCCGAGAATTGAATCCCTGGTACATTACGCAGCAATGATAAATAGTTCAAGCAAACATGAGCCACTATGAGCCATCAATGGTCACTATGAGTGTCATGTAAACTGGTGCAAGTCAAAACTGCACAAAGATATTGGAGTTAAGTCTGTGGCTAACTTTCATGCCTATATAACAAAAAGTAATTGAAAAACATACTATATTAATAGTAGCTTTAACAGATTTCCAGTCAAACCAAATATAACTATTATCGAACATTACACTCGAGCCTGTAGGCATCACTATAGTGGAAATATTAAAAATACAGACTATGTACATCTCAGTTGTTGTGAATAAACACGATACGCCGATAACAGCAGGCTTTGCTTTTTGTAGGAAACGGATATCCGAGGATTTGCAAACGATTGTGGTTTCTTTCTTTACGAAACTGGCGTTGAATGAAAACACTTAACATATACGGCCTTACAGGGGAAGGTTAACGAATATTTTAAAAGTCCACTTAATTTTATGAAGGTAATTTAATATTGTCGTTAATTTATCTGAGAGTCTAAGGATTGTTTTTATTTTTACCGTTTGATGTACCAATCAATGTTTTATACACCCTTACCGCATTTGAAACAAAGTGTCGCTTTACTTTGTAGAGTCTATATAGGTAGCTACCCAGACTACTACGTTACACTAGATTTAAACGGAAGGAGCACTTAAGACCCGCAACCCGCAAGTCAGAAGGCTCGGAGATTGCATTTAGGTGAAATATACCGGACTGGCCTGCGGTGGAAGTTGGCAACACTTGCTTCTTCGTATTACCGTTTAATAATTTGGTAAGTAATAATACCTAAACCAGGTGCAGACTGAAATAAACGACAGCACCTATTTTACGTCACCACAATATAAAGCGTACTTATGTTAGCCGAAATAAAGCAACTAACAGTAACAGAAATAGGTGAGTTTACATGACCAATTGACCCTTAAGTGTACTGTGATGTTTCCGGCCTAAGAATACAGGGTGTTTTTTACAAATTGTATGAGAAAACATTTTATTAAATTTGACTAACTTCTGCTGCTCAGATTTTTTTCTTCCTATATAATGAAACAATCCTTACATGAAACTGAGTCAATAAGCATGAAAAAAAATTTTGATCAAAACAACTCATTTTTATGGAGAACTCACGCTTGACCAAAAAAATAACTATGCCAAAATCGTTTTCATACAAAATGAGCAAATGGTTCCAAAGACAGTTTTCCCGTATCTCTTGTGGATTCGGATATCCCCATACTGTCCCATTTCAAAAAAACACCCCTCTGTCTCTTCTCGTGGATGTCGTAAAAGCCTACTTAGGGATTACACCAGGGGATGGGCAGTAGCATCCACCTGACTACTTAATACCAATATACTGCGATCACCAATCCACCAGCCAAGCGTGTTTAATAGGGCAAATCCCTCCCATTGCATTCTATGGGGGAGGCCTCGTCCAACAGTGGACGTCTAAAGGCAGCTGATAATGTGATATTACCATTATAATCATTAAGTACAATTTTAATTAACGTGAAACATTCCGACCCAGGCCTCATCTGTGCTGGTTAGGGTATGAGACCCACTCATACCCTAACCGGCACAGATGATGCCTTGGTCAATGTACATGATCTGATTTTTAGTCAGTTTAAAGTTGTGTTAATGTACCTACACTATAGCTTTAATACACTTTTAAAATAGCAAAAAGTATTAGGACGTACTTAGGTACTTGCATATAAGCACAGAATGCACAAAAGATATATTCAAATGTGCCTCTACACGACGCGACAGTTCTTCTTTCGCTATTCTTATGAGAAGACACCGTCTTGCATACACTTACATACAACCGTTGGAAATTCCAGTCTAAATTCTTAATTCTTCGTGAAGACGAGCCCGTGTGTAGGCGACAAAAGCAATGTGATACCACGTCCCATAACTTGAGCCCGCAGTTGTTCAGGAGAGCGAAACTCCTAGGCGAACCACTTTCCAGTTTATTCCTTATTCTATACTTGCATTTGCCCGTGCCTTCACTCTCAATTGCCAGTATATAGGATGCAGACATGGAGATGCTTACAAACAAAAGTAGCACGGTACGATGTGAACATGTAGAATAAATAAATTGAACCAACAAAGTCTGCGAACGAAGCCTGGGATTTGCTTTTCATAAAAAATTTTACGTCGACACGAAGCTGTTATGAAGTTGCAAATTAATTTAGGCCGCTTTTGGAAACTCAATTTTCGGTTTATTTTATCCGCCAATATTTACTGAATATCAATTATCTGGTGCCCGGTTGTTGCGGAGGACGTCGCTCCATCAATCTAACTGGCCCTTTGTATCTCTCATTTAATATTTTCAAAATCAAATTGAATTTTGTATCAGCGAAGTTGTGTTATTTATGCAAGTCGTTACTTAATATTTAGTTATTATCATGAAACTATGTGTAGGCGTGTTTACTTAGCAAATTTAACTAACTGGCTTCATTTTTAATAATTTTCGAAGTGGTTTGGATGGTTTTTAAGCAAAAATCTTATTTTGTTCTAATTGAACAGCTAAAATAATATTGAAGTTGACTCAAGATCAATTACTTAGAACTCTTTAGAATCTCGATTCTAGATTTCTATAATAGAAAGTCCAGGACTTTTTAGAAAGTACTATAAGGGCAAGTAAACGAATGAAGTAAATTTCGAAAATTATACCTACCCTAATGAAGTATTTCTGAAAATACCTATTTCAGTAATCCTCAGAATCCAACAAGGAGAAAAAAACTTGTTTTTAAATTTTGCGTAGTTTATTGTATCTATGGAACGATGCAATCTCCTCAATATTATATATTAGATCCAATCGATCGATTGCTGTCACTTAGAAACTTTACATACATAGTGACATAGTGCTTTAGCACTATGCTACACAACTTGTGATACAAAGGTACAGAAAATATGAATCATTTCGTTTCTAATTTAATCTTTAAACACACTGAGGGTAACCATTTCGCTTTGCTGTCTGTGCATGGATGTTACTTCCAACAAAACAGGTCCTATACATAGAAGAAAGTGAAGAGGATATTTAGGCCGTAATATTAGCCCAGGATAGCGGTTTCTAGTGGGCGAAATAATACTAGCAGTGGATAAACTTGGCCCACTTTCAAACTACTTACGAGAATAAAATCACTAGGGTTTTATTCTAGACTAAAGTAGGTTTAGGAGAATAGGCTTAAGTGGATTAGTCTCGGAAAAGTTTTTGAGCTTATTGGGTACCAGTAAAAAGCAAAAAAAAAGTTTTATTATGTTACTTATAGTTTGAGCTCGACCGAACAAATATTTGCAGATCATGCAAACATTTGTCCCGCAGCGAGAATCGAACCCGCACCTCTTGCGTCTCAACCGGCTACTCTACCGCCACGCCACAGAGATCAATTAGTATGGTGGTAGTACATCCCTGGACGAACTCTTTCACAAGGAGCTCCACTACTAGCAAAATTTCCATACAAAATTCGTGTTCCATACATCCGTGCGTACCTGCAAGTTATATTTCTAGACTCGAGGAGGTCAGTTGGAGCGTGTATATATAATGTACTCTGTGGAGCGTGTATAG
The DNA here is from genome assembly GCA_951392215.1 of Epirrita christyi. Classification (NCBI taxonomy): domain Eukaryota; kingdom Metazoa; phylum Arthropoda; class Insecta; order Lepidoptera; family Geometridae; genus Epirrita; species Epirrita christyi. The sequence goes on from OX595852.1 coordinate 9,895,319, forward strand.
GCTAGTAGTGAGATACTGTACATGCTTTATCAATATATAAAACCGTTGCGTGACTCAGGAACTCACTGACTAACAATATATTAAAGTACAGCCTAAACCGTCAAGTCCTGTCTCTTAATTATTTTAAAACGACAGTGAAAGTTGACTGAATCGACAGTGAATTGTGAATTGACAGAAAGTTGATATTCTGCTCCCTCATAATAACAATTTAGTCTACTTTCGATTTCACAGTGATTACCATTAATTAGAGTAGGAAAGTCATTTGAAAGAGTAAATAGAGACTCGCATCTTTTAAGATAAAATTATCGAAAAAACTTTGAGTCGTTCAAGTTTCGATCATATTTCGATATAATCACATTTAGTACAGTCAAATTAGGTGATTTTTTGCAAAAGTGTGGAACTAATTAGATGTAGTCATGAAAACTTTTCTAATTGTTTTGTATGGCTTAAAAATCACCTCTAATTATAAGCATCAGTAATTTCACCCTCCGGAACAGGGTGAAATAGGGTGAAAACCTTAAAATATCCGTAACTTAATGGGGGAAATAGAAGTAGTCGGTGCAATTTGGCATAGACTTTGAACCGTTATGATCTACATTTGCACCAAGTATATTTTAAATCCGACACACGGAACATACAAAAAAAAACATTTACAAAAAAATCTGTTTGTGGTTATTACGGCTCCGGGAAAATTAAGGTAGTCGGTGCAAATTGATAAGACTTATCAGAAAAATGTTCGAAATACACTACCAGGTTTGCACCATGGTGCGTCTCACGGAAGGCACTTTTCCATATTTTATTATCGCTCTACTTCGGGGAAAATTAATGTAGTTCTGGAAATTGACTTAAACTTATTCATTTAATTAGTACTACATCCGCCGGAAGTTTTATACTTGTTTTTTTTTTACGGAAGATGCATTTGTTCAACACTGTGTTCCCTACATACACGTGGTTTTTATTAAAATCATAATGCACTAAGACAGTCTCTCTATACGTAATTTAACTCGCATCAAGTAATTTCTTTCTATTTTAAAATTTACGGCCTTTTTAAGTTTGTACCTAATATTTAAAAGGGTTCCGTAAGCGCCAGAAACGGTGCAAACCTAGGATAAGCTTCTTTTCGTGTCATCTAACGTTTCCATAAGAATCCACGACTACACGACTTAGGTCCACACTTTTTGCTAATTTGCCTGTACTAATTACCGTGTTGGATTTAAAGTTAGGAGAAAACCATTTCTGACATTTAAGACTTCGACACTAGATCAGAACTTGACCCGAACTTTATTTTTGACTAATTTTTATTACGAGAGTTGGGCTTCTGAAATGTGGACGATACATTCCTTTTTTGGTCAAGGGGTGCACTTATAAAGCAATTTTCGAAAGTCATCCCATACGGGGGTGCAGCGGTGTGTTGAAGTTTTTATGGAAAAATCCACGTGGATGAAATCGTGGCCGATCCTCTAGTAAAGTATAAAACTATTTACATAAAGCACACAGTTCGTGGAACCAAGCCATGCATGGTTTAATTTTAAACTATTTCACAAAAGTATCGATACTGCGATAATTAAATCAATTATCGCGCTCTAGTTTCGCTTCGGTTAGAATGTGGTTTTAATTAATTTTTTGAGGTTATTAAAGCTCTGGGGAGGATACTTCGTTTTTAATTAAACAGACACGAGTGAAGCCGCATGGTTTCGGTTTTGAAGCTCTTAACTACTGTTTTATATAAGAGCATTATTTTAGTTTTGTTTTATTACGAAGTGAACTTTTCCAGCTATTTATACTTTTTTCCAGAACAGGGACTGGCTTTTATGACTAAAGTTATGGCGAGTTATCAACAATGATGTCCAGAATGTGATTGATTATTTTTCTGATCGTATATAACAATAATTAAGTAACAGCAATAAGTAACTGGCAACTGCTTGCAAGTTTCAAGTACGCCATACGTTCCGATTCTGAACTAAGTTTTAGTAGTATTTACTTATATTATAAATACCATCACGAGCCTGTTACGTTCACTGCTGGACGAAGCCACACCCAATTGAATACGATGGGGCGATGCCATAATCACCGCGCTTGGCTGGCGGATTGGTGATCGCAGTTTGGTGTTAAGTAATCAGGTAGATGCTGCTGCCCATCCCCTGGTGTTATCCCTTAGTAAAGCTTTTACTACATCCACGGGAGAAGGAGGGGTTGGACACACCAAGGCACCAAGGCGGTTCTCTTTCTATTCTCAGTATCTTTCTCAGTATCATTACTAATGTTTAGTCTATTCAGTATTCACAGCATCAACATTCTCTAATTAGGCACATAGTTGATAGTACTGAACAATCTTATGGGTCAAATACGACCTTGAAATTGGACATCCCAACTGGTCCCATTCATTTGACGACGGCAGTATTCCTTAACCTCGAACCTCGACTAGGTACTTACATAGTTCGTTTCTACCTTTCATACACGGACCTTTTTTGAGGTCCATGTTTTCATACGAATTCGTCAGGAACACAGAAATAACACTTAACTTCTCCAAGTTTTACAAGATTTATTGGTCTTAAAAGCCACAGTTATAGCGTAGGAAAAAAACCACAATGATGACTCGTTAAACGGGATGAATTCAATGCGAGCACTCGATTCTCTTGCGGTTTCACTAGTTTTCCACAGTTCCAAATAAAATAGAACCAAATAAAATCCTCGTCCCCTTCAAAATGTGTCACTACAACCACTGAGCAAGTATCATAATGGTTTTAACTACCTCATTAACATCGTTTGGAACCATCGCATCACTTCTTTTTTGAGTAGATTCCATTTTCAAACTAAGAAAGTTTTATTACTACCTTCGCAAAGAGTTTCTAACCTCATAGTCTTCATTCTGACTACATCAATACAGAAAGCCGCATGTCGTTTAACAAATTCATTTGAGATTCAATTACGACTTAGTAGTAGACGGAAAATGGTCTTCGAATGGTCGGTCGAAAAACGGGCAATACGTGCCATTTATAAAATGAAGTCGCGTGACTCCTTGAGGGAGCGTTTCAAAGAAATCAATATTCTTACAGTAATATCGCAATATATCTATGAAATATTATTACATACACATAAACGCTTGGATAGTTTTATGATAAAAAGTGACGTGCATGGTATTAACACGAGAAATAAACACAAACTAAATATACCAAAATTTCGATTAAAGAAAGTAAGTGGGTCTTTTATGGGGAATTCTGTACGGTTCTATAATAAACTTCCAGAAGGTGCATTTAAACTTCCTATTCGAAGATTTAAATCCTACATAAAGATGAATCTAATTAAGAAAGCGTATTACACTTTTGATGACTATATTAATGATAAAGCCGCGTGGCCTGACGTCGCTCTGCCCCTCGACTGCTAAAATGGAAATTTGCAATATCTGTACTTTCCTATTTACATGTTTGTATTAGATTATTATTTATAAGTATAAGAAGCGTAGCGTGTGCTGTCTTGCATATTTTTGCTGATGTTTATTTACTTTTGACTACCTTCCTAAGGTTTTTAAGTTCTCATTTACTATGTATCAGCAACTTCTTGCTCCAAGGCACCACACAGGCGCTTGTCACCTAGTGGTAAGACGGGGTTATTCCCGCTCGTCCCCACGTCTCGTCCCCACTGGGGACGAGCGGGAAGTTTTTTACTAAAACCTTCCCGCTCGTCCCCGAAGGGGCGAGCGGGAAGGTTTTAGTAGCCATCGTCCCCACTACGATATTAAGATGGCTATTTTTTAATTAAACCACAATAAATACCTAGAATAACCTACAATTAACTGTTTATTTATTTGACTTTATTAATTTTAGTCATTTTAGTCATTTAGTTCATTTTATTCATTATTCATTTTATTTATTTATTTATTTATTTTATTTATTTTATTTATTTTATTTATTTTATTTATTTTATTTATTTTATTTATTTTATTTATTTTATTTATTTTATTTATTTTATTTATTTTATTTATTTTATTTATTTTATTTATTTTATTTATTTTATTTATTTTATTTATTTTATTTATTTTATTTATTTTATTTATTTTATTTATTTTATTTATTTTATTTATTTTATTTATTTTATTTATTTTATTTATTTTATTTATTTTATTTATTTTATTTATTTTATTTATTTTATTTATTTTATTTATTTTATTTATTTTATTTATTTTATTTATTTTATTTATTTTATTTATTTTATTTATTTTATTTATTTTATTTATTTTATTTATTTTATTTATTTTATTTATTTTATTTATTTTATTTATTTTATTTATTTTATTTATTTTATTTATTTTATTTATTTTATTTATTTTATTTATTTTATTTATTTTATTTATTTTATTTATTTTCAACTTTGAAGAATCGGCATTTGTATGTATGTATGTATGTTTGTCCGATGAAAACTTCCCAACCGTTTATCCGATCTTTATGAAATTTAGTATGGGGGTAGATAGTATTAGTACAATTTGTAGGTAAGGTTATGAGCTATATCAGTCGGGGGGTTGGTGAGAAATTGGGGTCCAAGAGGGGATCAAAAAAATAAAAGTCTCACTTTTATTTTTTTTCATCAAGGATCAAGTGGGATTTCTAATAAAAGAGCTGTGGCTGGACATTTCAAAACTGTTCTTAATTAGTATTTAGACTTAGTAGTTTCTGAGATATTAGGGAAAATCTTAAACGTAAAAATCAAAATTCTAGGGTACTTCCAGCAATCCCACAATGCTGAAATTTGGTATGCTTATAGCTTTTGTGTCACAACTACAGGGAAAAGTCTGAAATTGAAGAAATTAGAAACTTGTACCTTAAAAAACATTATTTATTCTATCTATACATATATTCTATTCACCTCTATCTATTCTATTCTAAATCTATTCTGAATCACCTTAAGATATTCACTTTTGGTATAAGTGTGAAGTGAACTTGAAGCATTTGGGGACGAGCGGAAAAAAAACTTCCCGCTCGTCCCCATTCAAATGGTAGTGGGGACGAGCGGGAAGGTTTTAGTAAAAAACTTCCCGCTCGTCCCCAGTGGGGACGAGACGTGGGGACGAGCGGGAATAACCCGTAAGACGGACCATTTATGTAAGCCAAGCCGAGTTTGTTGCCTGATTCTTCTAGGCTTGGTCGCGTTGGAACAGGAGTAATTTAATTTTATATAAGACGATTCAAAATGATCCTTGTGATTTCAATGAATAAAGTTATTTTTGACTTTGACTTTGACTTTGACTTCAGGATCTAATATTTTCGAATCACAAAGGTGCGCTGTTGACATCTCTTTGGCTACTCTGATATAATAGTTATGTACAATTACAATAGGAGTGGCCATTAAACTATACATAAATTATTATTATACCGTATAGTACGGTACATTTCCCGTGGTGTGTCCGGTCTAGACCCCTCCGTTATCCTCCCGTGGATGCAGTAAAAGCCTTACCAAGGAACACCAGGGGATGGGCACCAGCATCCATCTGAGTACTTATTACCAAACTGCGATCATATAATACATAAATAATGTAGGCATCATCTCCTATATATTTTATATTATGTGTATTTATCACAACAATCAATTTTAATATGTGTGCCATGTCGATATTTGACTAGAAATTGTCTATGTTACCTGATTTTGCATACTACTTATATTTCCAATAAAGGTGTATGATAACTTATATCAAATTCCAATATGAGCATAAAGGAACATAATAATCGAAATAAGATTAAAAAGACGCTTCAGCATCGTTCAAAGCGTTCCATCTTATCTCATGTGAGCTATTCTTTTATACAAGGCTAAAACTGTAATATCACTAAGCTATTTCATATTACTTGAGAATTTAAAAACAAATATGCATGCTTGGGAAATACCTACTCCGTGTACTCCTGTTAAAACTCTATGTACGAACATCTTGTTAGCATTTTATTGAACGAGCGAAGCGAGTTCTCTGAGTCAAGTTGGAAGAATCGGCGTTTGTATTTATGTATGTATGTTTGTCCGATGAAAACTTTCTAACCGTTTATCCGATCTTCATGAAATTTAGTATGGGGGTAAATAGTATTGGTACAATTTGTAGGTAAGGTTATGAGCTATATCGGTCGGAGGGTTTATGAGATTTTGGGGTCCAAGAGGGGGTAAAAAAAATAAAAGTGAGACAATCGGATCAAGTGGTGTCTAATGAAAGCACTTTAGTTGGACATTTCAAAACTGTTTTTAATAAGTATTTAAACTTAGTAGTTTCCGAGATGTTAGGGAAAATAAAAAACGAAAAATCAAAAATTCTAGGGTACTTTCAGCAATCCCACAATGCTGAAATTTGGTATGCTTGTGGCTTTTGTGTCACAACTACTGGGAAAAGTCTGAAATTGAAGAATTTCGAGACATGCACCCTATAAAACAAAAAACCAATGTAATATCCGTTGTTGACCTCACATTTCTAGGAATTTGAATGACGTTGGAGTTCTATGATTTCGTCAAAAGGACGTTACCAATTATTCGTAACAGGTACTTATGTAGTATCAGAGACAAGTTACTTGTCCCTCTGGTGGTATGAACGCCCCGTTGTTTAGTGCTATTCAAAAGTTATTTCTATGATGTGGAGGAAATTACCTCGAGGTGAAAATTTAAAAAAAAAATGGAAATTATGGAAGTGTCTTACTTAAGTAATCGGGCTGATAAAGGTGTCATCGCGAGGTCTCAGTTCGGGGCGAACCACTAGTGTAAGTAGGTACAAGTTTACACTAGGTTGCCCGCAAGTAGTACTCAGGCTATATCACTAGTATCAATGCATTCTAGAACTAGTTGTTAATTTGCTTCAATTAACTGACTGACCGGAAATGGTGAATAGGATAAAGCCTCCCGTTTGTATTATATACCTACATTGTTTTTGTGCTATAAATAATCAAATAAATAAAAATCTGCGTCGCAATTACGAATTCAAGTAATTCAACAAATGTATACTCATAAACTCATCTTAGATAGAAGACACGTTAAATTATCTTACAAACGTTTAAGGCTAAAACACACCGGATGCGTATGCAGCACGTAACGTATACACGCGCGTCTCTGCGTATGTACACACTTGCGTGCACATCACGCAAACGATGTGCCATGTCTCATACAGTTCCATTCATACTACGTCATGGTACGTCGACGTGCACGTCGTACGCAGCCGGTGTGTTGTGGCCTTTATGAGGACCCACACCATTTGAACCAGCACAATTTGCGTTTGACGTTTCAAATGAAACAGCTAGAGCGAAGGCGCTTTTGCTGTCAGTGTTGAGCGCCATGAGATGTGACGTGATGCGGAAATGATACGAGTTCGCGGCTCGCGGGCATGTCACGGGTATATCACGAGTTTGTAGCGCCCTTTTGCAAGCGGTGTGCGTTTTTAGCAGGCACATTTTTTATAAAGTTAGTCTAGTAGTAAATTTCAGTCTAATATAGTTCTACTAAGTTCTTCTAAGTTTATGTTGGTACCTTTATAGACAACGAACACAACTGCTGACATTGGTGAATGCCTACTGATGGGTCTGTGATAGGAACACAGAACACGGTTATCTGCAGTTTGATCCTCAAATATGTTAAAGTCACACAGTGATATCATTATTCTGCTCCGTAGATACGTACAAGGATATACGGCTTGGGAAATTAGTTACTAATTTCGCCAGTACGCAAGGTTTAGAAGGATTTTTTCATCGCTATTACTGTAGACTCTACCTCAGGATACAAAGTAATCAAAGTATGGTTCGGAAATGAGATACCGGCGTAGGCTTCGCGGTATACTGAGATTCGGATGAGCCCTTTGAATTGATACATTTCACGGTTTCTATGTGAGTGCCTGTTTATATTTAGAACATACAAAGTGTCGTAACCAACGTTTACCTCGGAGGATAATTCACCGATATCATTTTCAGGATATCTAATGATCAAGTGATTAACGAACTGTTATTCCAAAAGTACAACCGAATGGAGAACCTCCTCCTTTTTTTGAAAAAAAAGGTTAAAAAGGGGGTCACCACAAAACTTGCCTTTCGTTATAGAACTTTTGTAAATTGTCTACAACTATTATAATATTCATATTAGCCTACCTTCTAGTGGTTCGACCCGAACTGAGACCTCGCAAATACCTACAAGCGATGTAGGAAACCTGTTTGTTGTATTGTGTATAGGGTACAAAAGATTGAAATTCGTAAATTTTGAAGTTTTCCCTGGAGTTGTGTCACAAAAACTACCAAAAACATATCAAAATATGCAAATATTTTAGCATGCCAGATTTCAGTCTTTTTACTCAAAAACAGCCTACAAAAAAACTAAAAATTGTTTAAAAATTGTTTTTTTCATATGACCTGATTTTCTCACTTGTTTTTTACCCACACTTGGACCCCAATATAAATTATTATATTGGGGTTATTATTTATTATTTTAATAATAAACTTACTTAAACTTAAACCATCTATCCACCTACAACATTTCACGAAGATCGGATAAATGGTTCGAAACTTATCTTCCGACTATTCTACATACATAAATACAAATGCCAATCACCCAAGTTGATTCAGGGAACTCGTTTCGCTCGTTCAATTATATTTTCACTTTTTAGCCTACGGGAATAATTTTGCGTATCAAAGTGACAGATTTCTAGAAAAAACTGTTACGTAAAGTTACCTAAATGGAGCTTCTAAAGTAAAGGAAGCTTGTAAATCCTTAAAGTAAATTTAGGGAGCTCTACAAGTAAGCAGTTTAAACACGTGAATTATAAAGGGCACCAAACGCCTAAAAAACGCTAAGTTATTAAGCAAGTTGTCGGGCCAAGAGCTGAGTGTTTAATATTTTACTTAAGTTTGGGAAGGAAAGGTTCTGCCATGACCTTCACTGGCTATTTCATTATTCATGCTATTTTGACGGACTGAAACTTAGCTATATGAGGGTAAGTACTTTCCGTCTTTACTTCCTACACTGTAGTTACAGAACTATAAGAACTTTGAACACAACAGAAATGGAACAGATTTGATTACCAACCAAACCAACCCAAAATTACGCCTATTCCGTTCCATAGTCATGTTGATTGAAACTAAACCACAGAATATATTTACAACCCAGTAAAGCTTTGTATATTCTGTACACGAACCCATTATTTCAATGTTTGGTTTTGCATCCGAACTTCTAAATATGTGGACTTTGAAAAGCGCGAACGGTTCTCGCAAAACTTTTGATATTAGTGAAACCAGCGTCGAGCCGAAACAAAGGTGAACCACTACAAGTTGAACAAAACGCATTAATCTCCCTTTTTTTACACGCGCAACGTTACTTATGTTTGTTTGTCTGTCATGCATCATCAACTGTTAAACGCTCTCTGCTGGCCGTGACCTCACCCATAGAATAATTTGCCATAGCCACCACGCTTGGCAGGTGGTTTGGTGATCGCAGATTTGGTGTTAATTATTATTATTATTATTATTATTAATTACTCAGGCTTTTACTACATACACGGGGAGGACAAGAAGGGATCTATTCTTAGGCTAGACACATCACGGCACTTACTAACTCCCATATTGCCCGTGCTTCAGTTCAGTTTGGTTAATAAAACAATCTCTAGCAAGAATTACGATTCCAAAGAAAAACCAAAGTGATTTTCCTTGTTTTCTTTTTGTTGTCACTTAAAAATGACCCATACTTATTGGAGAATAGGCGTCGAATAAAAAAGTTTGTGCCTCTGATGCATTTAATTATTCATAAGATTTTCCTGTGATCCCGTCTTGTTTTGAAGTTTCGACGGCGGCCTTGTCACGGTTCTAAGTGACAAATTACACAGTGAATCAAATTATGCTATGTTAAAAAAGCTGAAAAGTGCGTTTTGTACTACGCACAGTGAAGGGTTCCGTAGCTGGAATTAACGTTCACGGTTAAAATTCTTTAATAATAGATGTAATCTAAAATATCCCATATCTCAAAAACTACACTGCATATATTATTTTTAAAACAATTAGTTGAAAGTGTTTCAAGAGTTCTACTAGGTACCTTAATTTTAGAACTTTTAGAACTTTAGGAGTGCAAATCTTACCAACTTAAATAAAAAGTTATTTTAAAACCTCCATATAGTCTTTAAAGACCTATCTATAAATACCCCACATGTGTTTTAATATATTTGTTTTTATTTATATTTATTGTGTGCCAACTCTGTTTTTTTCCTAATTTAGCTACACCATTTTGTAGTGGTTTATAAAATACACCTATCTTCTAAATGTAATCTACGAGGATCGGTCAATAAGTTTGAATACAGGTGGCTTAGCGAAAATGGCATTACGGTCATGTAGGTACTACCGTAGACTACACCTACTATACGTGTACTATGTAGACTGATTCCGGGGTTAGTTTTTATTTGGCAACCAATTGTATCACACGTGAAATTACAAACAAATGGAAAAAGATAAATACCGATCCGTGATTCGCTTTTTATATTATAAAAAGAGTTTGTTATAAAAGTTTCAGTTTGTTGCCATTTGGCAACAGAACCCTAAAAGGAATCGTGACCTACTGTGGGGACGGGGGGTAGAGTGGCGGAACGATCGATGCTTTGGGGAGTTGGAAACTGTTATCTTAATTTTATCTAGTCTCTACTTGTTTATAAAACGAAAATACACAGTAGATTTAAAAAAATCGTTACCATTGCATTACTAAGTGGTAATCAGGGGACTTAGTACGAGTTTTGATAGTTTTCAAAACTATTTTGAAGTTTTGTTTCATTTCATACATTTACTTGCAGCGTTTGCAGCGAAAACGAGAGGAAAACTAAGGACGCTGTAAATGTACCTATGGAAAGAAACGAAACTTCGTGTAGTTTCGAACTATCAAAACTCGTACTAAGCCCCTTGGCGTCTAGACCCTGATTTTTAATTCTAGACAATTTTTGTAAACAAACAAATGTCAAGATATGCCACTGTGTGTATAACTGTCATGTATGTGTGTCATATGAGAATTTACACGTATGCTACACAATCATGACACTTATACTCACAGTGGCATATCTTGACATTTGTTTGTTTACAAAAATTGACTGAAATAAAAAATCGGGGTATAGTCTAATGGTGGCATTTCACTTGGCGTAATTGCGTAAATGTTTGCATTATTTTGCCAAGGCAAACAACATTGTATACTGATGGAGTCATGGTTGATTTTGTTTTGGGTAAATAACGCAAACATTTGCGAATATACACCAAGTGAAGTTGCAACTAGCTGACCCCACAGTGGGGTCAGCACGAATAATTTACGTTACCAAGACGCTAGCGAGACGATCGCATATGTCAAATATTGGCCAATGACATCAGGGTAACTTGAAATCTTAGTAAGTTGATTGGTTCATGTTTGACGTTTACTATCGCAACGCTAGCGTCTCGATAACGTTAGATTTTCGTGCTTGGGTCTCTGCACGTTTTTACTTGGCGCTTGACACGTTCGAAAACGGTCTTTGTGGTTACGGATTATGGAATATTTTATTTTAACGTAATGGAATAGCAGGGCTTACAATTTTAGATTAGACGCACTCTACTTACTTGTGCCATGGTGTGTCCGGCCTAAGAATAAACCTTCCTCCTCCCGTGGATGTAGTAAAAGCCTTACTAAGGTATTACACCAGGAGATGGGCCAGGAGCATCCACCTTAATACCATACTGCGATCACTAATCAAACTCTGCCAAGCGAGGTGATTATTGGCAAATCCCCCCATTGTGTTAAATGGGGGAGGCTTCGTCAAGCAGTGGACTTAAATAGGCTGGTGATGATGATGGTGATGACTTACGTTTACTTTCGCTGCGTATTTGTTTTAAATCGGTAAGTTGCCTGAACACTGAATTTTCTGAGGAGGTATGTACTTTCCCAAGCAGAGGAAAAGCACGTTTTGTTACTTTCAATTACAAATAGTATAATATCAATGCAAAAATAAGTTATAGCACAGAAAAAACACGAACGCGTAAATAAAAAAGAGATTGCAGAATAAAAAGGGGTTTCTTTGTGTTGGGAAGAGATTTACTTTGACGTGGAGTAGGCTTATCATCATACTGGTACAGGTAGGACAAACACGGCCATGGAACTCAGAACTAATAGATTTATATGCACAGTGGAAGTGGCATATGAGTTTTGCGTGTGTTACTCAATTATGCTGTATACCGCAAGACTGATATCTATTGTTATCTCAATCAAGCAATATACAGCCAGGGTAGCTTGTTAATTTTTTTTATAGGTTAGTGTCAAACTTTTTTTTTTTTAAGTTATTAAAAAACTTGCCACATTTTTAACTAAATACGTCGAAGTTGAAGCTTGGTAGCGTTTGCATTTTTCCTGTTTTTCTGTATGCACAATTATTTTGCTGTGTACATTTTCTTTGTAGATAAAACTATTATTGGTTTTGGGCTCTCGTCTGAGTGATCAACATTTTCACAGAAGGGCTATGTTTTCTCTTATAAATATTTATCTTATCCTAAATCTAATTTTCAATCTTAAATTTAGACAGTAGGCTATTGTTAACGTGAAATTGTTGTTCAAAATATTATAATTACGCATTAAAAGTTAAGTTTTGTTTATTTTTGTATAATCTTAGGGCGTACAAAAAAGTATTTAAGTATTAAAATGAAAAAGTTAACTAAATTAAACAATTATTTAAATTAAGTAATATTTTTTTATTTTTTTTATTTTTTATTTTTAATAGTTTTATCATTAGGTAGGGAAAATTAAGGCAATTTCCACATGAAAAATTAAAAAAATATAGTAATTAAAAAAAATTCAGTGAAAAAGAAACTCGGGCTGAAGATTTTGGGTCAAATCCACATTCGAAGGGGGTAGATTTTTCTCGATCTATAAATGATTTTTTAATAAAATAATAGAGATACAATGTATTTTAAAAGTTTTTTGTGAAGTAGGTAGTTTTTTTTCGATTCCATTCTAAAAGTTATACGCACCAGGGCCTCAATCGATTATATCAAAATGTTTCTTTGTCCCTTATGCGTTCGTAAACCACTATGCCGATAGCGATTAAACTTTAGTGAGATGTTGTTTGCACACCGAGGAAGGTTTCTGAATAGGTACGCGCGGATAACGCGCGGTTGTTGTCGCACATAGACTAGGGACTAGTATCTTTATAAAATGTGTTATTTAAAAATAATACACGTATACATAAACTGGTACAACTTTAGAGTATTTGTCACGATGTAATGTCTGCCATGTCACTTTGTCATTCCTTTGTTGTTTGGTTTACTGGTCTGCAAAGGACACTTTCATGTTTACGTCCCAAGTTTGTTGGACTACTTCCAGCAGATCACAAGTGTGTTAAAAATTTGCTGGATTCCAGCCACAGTGATAAAATAATAAAAATATTGTTATGACGAAATAGTTCGGATGTCTAAAAGCTCGTTACGAATTTTAAAAATAGTTATTTAAATATTAATAGATTTTGTCTGTTGGTTACGTGTGTATTTCTTTCTATTTTCTGTTTTGTTTATAAAATAAACTCGTGCATGTGATTTCAAATTAGTAGTTCTAGTTTCTAATGTATAAAAATATATATATCTTGGACTTTTCCGTAGCGAATCTATCAACTTCATAAAGTGACATTGGTGCCGTGTTTGTATCTGGCCTAGGAATGGACCCCTCCGTATCCTTCCGTGGATGTCATAACATAAAACTAGTGGTTCGCCCCGAACTGAAACGTCGCGATGACACCTTTATCAGCCCGACTAATTTAAGAGGGGAAGAAAGGGTTTTATATTTAACGGCTATGTAAGTATGTGTGTATGGATCAAAAATCTGAAACTACCGAGTCAATTTCTCTAACATGAGAGAGATTTTGTGAAGCGAAAAAAAAAAGATTTGTTTAATTAAGCAGTGCCGTAACCATGCCAAACGTAAATCTTTAATTTTTAAAGATTTACGTTTTCTACGCTGTAAATGGATATTACAAAGAAAAAATCCTCAATGTTCGACTTCTCGTCGTAGAACAAAATATACTTACTTAAATAATAAATTTCAGCATAACCAGCCAACTTGAAGTATCTTCGAGATATTTTTTGCATATGTCACTTTCCTTACCCTTCTAACCGATTTCTAAAAACATTTACTGAGAAAAAAAAATAACCTCTAGGTAATTTCCTACACATCATCGAAATAGTCTTTGAATAGGACTAAGCAACAGGGCGTAAATACTACATACCTGTTAGTATTTAAAGTACTTGACGAATTAATTAATAACGTCCTTTTGTTAAAAATCATAGAACTCTAATGTCATTCAAATTCCTAGGAATGGGGGGGTCAACAATGGATGTTATATTGGTTATTGTTTTTTAAGGTTAAAGTTTCTAATTTATTCAATTTCAGACTTTTCTCTATAGTTGTGACACAAAAGCTACAAGCATACCAAATTTCAGCATTGTGGGATTACTGGAAGTACCCTAGAATTTTAGATTTTTAGGTTTTAGATTTTCCCTAATATCTCAGAAACTACTAAGTCTAAATATTAATTAAGAACAGTTTTAAAATGTCCAGCCAAAGCACTTTCATTAAACATCCCACTTGATCCGACTTTCTGACTTTTATTTTTTTTGCCCCCAATATCTCATCAACCCCCCCTACCGATATAGCTCATAACCTTACCTACAAATTGTACCAATACTATCTACTCCCATTCTAAATTTCATGAAGATCGGATTAACGGTTAGGAAGTTTTCATCGGACAAACATACATACATACAAACGCCGATTCTACCAAGTTGACTCAGAGAACCCGCTTCGCTCGTTCAATAACACCCAACAGCCAAATAAATATAGTTCTGACCCCACACTAGGATTCCCTGTGTCGTAGGTATCAGGAACTACGTGCACCATGGTAAAAAAACCCTACCCCAGAACCGCAACAAACCCTACTTACTCTACTTTTTACATACCCATTATACTTACTCAGTTAAACTTCTATATTTTTATGTACATCCTACTATCAAATTCGCCCTATTTCATCTGATTATTCTCATACGAAACTACGAAATTGGCCTCAGGACGTAGCGAAATTCTCTCTTGTATAGCTGAAAACGCTGGCATATAATTACGTAAACATGTACCGCGACATTGTCTGAGGGAAACATGTTTTTGTATGTAATGTGAAGCATTAGATACGTATTTGCTTACATTGAGGGCTTTATAATGGGT
This sequence comes from Epirrita christyi, assembly GCA_951392215.1. Taxonomy (NCBI): domain Eukaryota; kingdom Metazoa; phylum Arthropoda; class Insecta; order Lepidoptera; family Geometridae; genus Epirrita; species Epirrita christyi. The sequence goes on from OX595852.1 coordinate 9,910,511, forward strand.
ATATTCTAAGCCTGAATTAATAATTTTCCAAGCATGTCATAAAATTGCTTGCGAAACAAAGTGTTCAGCTTATTATCCTACTTTGTTTGCCATTAATATACCTAGATAGGTAGATAAATAAATAATAAATAAATGCTGGACATTTCACACAACATTATCTAGCCCCAAGCTAAGCAGAGCTTGTGTTATGGGTACTAGATAACTGATATACTTAATACAATGCATTACATAGATAGATATTTTTTTATTATACATAGAAAACACCCAGAACACCCGGAACAATTATCTGCAGATCGCACAAATATTTGTTCCGAGGCGGGGATCGAACCCGCAACCTCCTGCGTCGTAGGCGAACCTTCGCCTGCCGCACCACAGAGGTCGTCAAGATAGAAAGATCTAAAATACTTTACTGCTCACCATAAACATAAAAAGTTAAAAAACTTAATGCGGTAAACAATAAAATATAATAATAATAATATATTAATTAATATTATATATAACGAGGTGCTTTGACCAACGGGGTTTTTAAAAACAGTGACGTCAGCACTGCTGACGTCACTATTCTTATCAGTAGAATCACTCATTGCAAATCACAAAACACTTCATGTACAGGCAAACTTTTATTTTTAAACTTAACAGACTTAAATGTTCTAAGACTTAAGCTAGTTACAAGAATTAGCGATAAGTAGGTACTCACAGGATTTTACACGAGTTGCCCTCACCGGGGCTTGCAACCAAATGTGTCTCGTCGTGAGTGCGTGTCACTGACGAAGTTTATTAACCCCACCGAGCACAGGCTGTTCGGCAGCGGCCGAACGCCGCCGTCGGCTCCGTCCGCCGGGAATCGGAATGACCACGTTTCGAAGTCAATACTCATCCTATGCTTAGTTACTTTCCGCTTTGCAAAAACAATATTCAAACAAGTATTCAAATTTGGCGACACGAATCACACAAAAACCAATCATTTGTAAATAACAAATCAAGATTTAAATGAAGGGCTAAAATCAATCCTAAAACTATGTTGAGTTATCGCTTGTCGATGTAAACTCTGACAAACGACCACTCACCTTTTATTTTAATATTCCTCTAAAAAATCCTACTTTGAAAACCAAAACTCTTAAATTAATTCAAAAATCAATTAACAAACCTAATAATCAAAGGATACTGATTAATTTACATAGCAAAATAATTTAACTTTAATTTATAAAGGTTTCGCGCCGACATATATAAATAATAGAATTGAAAAAAAAAAATTCTAAAATTATATATATATTATTATATTATTATTAATATATAATATAATATTTGGTCTTATCACTAAGTAGTGATCTCTATCAGACAACCTTTGGATGGAATGGACTATACGCAGTAGACTAGTGGTACATACTTACATAAATGGATGTGTAGCTATGTATATACAAACCTAATAATAATAATAAAACTTACATAAATTATACATGGTAGGCAATCCTCTATACCTAGTTACCTAACCTTAATATTCAATACATAAAATAAATAATAATATACAAATATATTGTAAACTAATATATTATCAAGCAATCTTTAGCGATAAATGGACAGATAATATTTCTAGTACATGGATTTTAAAATCATCGTCATACGTCATCGTTATATTGGGTTTTCGCAATGTTTTCCAACACCTGAATAAAGAAGGCAGAAAACGGTGGTGATAGTCTAAGCCTTTGCCCAGTTTTCCATTACTGTCTTTGCCGTGGTAAACAAAGTAAAGGCGCTGCTGACCCTCTTAAGGTTATTTAATAATTATAATAATATAGAAAAGTTGTAATTCAAAAACTTTGACTTTTATTCTACGGTGAGTCTGAATTGTCATATTCTAGGCCTACAAAACATAGTATTTTCCTTTACATCTCTCTTTATCGTGCAAAAAAATATATAACATACTGCCTGCGGGCCCGTTCGCAAAAATCTCAGTTCGCGTTTTTAACATGTTGAAAGATATTATTATAAAATGTATTTTTAATAGAATACACAAATCTACCTATGTGAACTTTTTATCAAGGTGAATTGTGTGAAATAATGTATTCTGAAAACAAATCAAAACTTTGCAATCAAATATAAGAGATACCTACTCAAAAAAATTTATATCTCTACCCTTTCAAAAACTTTGCTGCCTTTTCGAACGAATGCTAGAAAATATTTTCTTCAGTCTCAAGCAACGTCTCAGCAGAAGGACAGAGCCTTTAATCGAGCAATTCAATTGTAATGAATGGTGGTCTATTAAGTAAGAAGGCTTGAGACGGTTCTGGAGAATCTTCATTCTCTTCTGTAGAAATAAATGCTATTTAATTTTTCTGTCTTCCTAGAAAATATACTTTTTGAAACTATAATAGTTTTGTCTCAAACATCGTGTTGGATACCTATGACTCGGATCCGCTCCCAAGAGGTAATGATAAATTACTTTAAAAGTCTTGAAGCAGTTTTTGCTAGAAAAGATCAATAAAAGCCTCATAAAAAGACAAAGAAGCCCTTGGAAAAATCCAAAGTTAATGGTCTCGGAAGACGGTCATCAAAAATTCATCTTTGTTAAAAGTCTGTTCGATTTTAAGCCGATATCTTTAGTGAAGGAAATTACGTTCTTTCCTTTTAGCTTTCTAAAGGTTATGACCCTGTTGTCGATAAAGTTAAAAATTAAACGCGTGACCCGAGAGCTGGGTCTTATCTGGCTCAACGCATTAGTATTGCTATTCAAAGATTACCTGTTTCATGTGTATTTAAAAAAATTGAATTTACGTTCGTTAGCTGTTTTTTTCTTTTAAATTACTTTCAATCGTTTATTTGCTAGAACACGCATAATTTTACACTTTGAGGTCTTAAATCTATACTAGTCACTGTACTCAGCCTGCATGCAGGCGTACAAATAGATAATTATATTGATGCATTGACATATATATTAGGTACTATAATAGATGCCAAATTAATAATGAAATTACATTTAAAAAAAATGTGTTGTTATGTTGATAGTATATCTATCATGTATGTGCCAAAGTTTTTTCTTAAATAAATTTCACTCAATATTTTTAGTTCTTCATGTAACTTATTATAATATTTTTATTATAAATATCCTTATGGCATGGAGGTTGGTATATATAGCACATAAATAAACTAAGCTCGTTTTTGTCGGGTTATAAAATTACTACGTTATTTGAAATAAATAGGATAGGCTATAATAAAAACACAAACCTTATGTAGGTATATACAAGGATGCGGCAGAATGTAACATTTCTTAATGAGTGTTTTGCAACTATCCAGAAACCACGACATATTAATCACTCGGATACACCCTATTCTACTCTCATACTGAAATATACAGATTCAAAAACTAAAACAGAACTAAAATGATAGTCTTTATATGCACATGCCACCGAAATAAATTTAAAAAATTACATTACGATACAGCTCTTCTATGGACAACTGTATTATAATATAACTTTTTATCTATAACGATACAACTTCACTTGGACCAAGGAGGTTGCAAAACAGTTTTTCTATACATAATCTGTGGACGCGGCGCAACACACTCGCGCGTATGGATTTTGGCGTTGAACGTTTACGAATGAATGCAAATATTAAGCAGTAATTTTACGCAAATTTTATTATCAAATTAGTTTTTGTTTTAAAAAAATGTCTGAAAACGACCAGTAGCGTTACTGAAGAAAATTTTACACCACCGGACATTCTCGAAGCTGCAACGAACAAATGAACCTCTTACCGGCGAAATCTAGAAGGTATTGTTACCAAGACTTTAAAATATAATATTACCTATTTCATGAGATTAGATAAAGTAGTGTATGAAACTGCACATAATTTGGTCATAAAACACTCGTGTGATGCTAGAAAAAAACTCGCCTCCGGCTCGTTTTTTTAACTCACACTCGAGTTTTAAGAACCCTTATTATGCAACAGTTTCATAAACTACTATCTTAATACAAAATTGATTGAGTACCTATAACCATACAATTCAGAGGCCCACGCATAAACATCTAACGTTACCCGAGACGCTAGCGAGATTAGCAAAGATTTCAAGCCACCCACCGCGATGTCATTGCCCAATATTTGACATCGACTATCGTTTGGCTAACGTCTCGATACCGTTAGATTGTCGTGCTTACCCAAGGAATTTTTATACTACGTACCTAGATCCATGTGCTTACCGTACAGGGGGTTTTTATAGTCTACGAAACTAATTGAATTTTCGTTTCCTTCCATACATTTACTTTTGCAGCGCCCCTAGCGACAACGAGAAGAAAATTAAGAAGGCGTAATATGTGATTTTGCCCAACAAAATCGGTTTATAACTCGGTATGTACGGGTTCTACGTGTTAAATATTTTGGAATATGAAAATTTTATATTTTTGCATTTATTTTGTAAAGTTGAAAACACGATATGTAAAAAAAACCTCGATAGTTTTATTTAATGAAAAATCCTTGTTTCCCACACGTTTTGAAAGAAATCTCAGGAACCCTACGGTTTTTTTAAAGATAAATTTTACTACAACAAGTAGGTAATAACTATTTATTCTTATGCTAAAATCAGTTTTTTGATAAACACTTTATTTTCGCCGTAATAAACAGAAAACTTCATTTTTGTGCACGACACTCGCTCGCGCGAGCGAGATGGCGCGCGGGTTATCGCGTACGTTAAAGAGGGAGCTAATTTGTAGAATGGTGCCCTCTTAAGGACGCTGTCAGTAAATGTATTGGATGGAAACGAAACTTCATATAGTTTCGAAAACAATCAAAACCCGTACTAAGCCCCCTGATGTCTTGCATAACTCAATTTTATGTGTTGTCACCGTGGAATTAATAAGTACGTACTTATTTACTTCCATGGTTGTCACTCCTGTGATATGACCACCCCTTGGTTGATACGGTTACCACTGTATTTTAGAAGTTGCTTACCATCTTATTTAAAAAAAAACTAAAATACATATTTCAGACTACCCATCACAAATAATGTTTGAATCTAAATCATTACCAATGTATTTAGTAACATGTAGTTACCAATAATGGCCTATTACAATCAAAGCAAATTATACTAATCATCGTATTTACACGCTACACAGATCTAGGATCTATTCATTTGGCAAGATTGATTGGTTATGTAAGACAAGTAAAAGTAGGTATCTAATCATGTCGTTTCTTAATTAAATAGTCAAAATTAACTGCCAATTGTTATATACACAATCAACGATCTCTAATAGTGTATTATAAGATCGTTGTACACAATGATAAAAAGTTCACGTCGTCCGATCGAGCGGGCTATGCTGTCAGACCACGCGTTCTCAGCCTGATGTTAGATGTTTTTGTAGGCTTGTTTGAAAGAAATTGAAAGAAAAACAAGCTCTTATTTTTTTTGTTCATACTGACAAAAAATATTTTTATAATACCGTCTTGTGAACTTTATGGTCTTGTAACTTTTAACGAATAGCGCCCTGGCGGTTTGCCAGATGAATTTATTGTAATTGACAAGATGATAGACGCATTATTATCTAGTTGAAAGACGATTCGATCGAAGTCGAGGGTTTTATAATAATAATGCTGAATATACGGTACAACTATATATTATGCAAATTGACACGATTTATGTTATTGACACAGTTTTATTTATTTGAATTTTATGTCTGAATAATGATAAAAAAGCATAGTTATTTAAGTTATTTCATAACTATCAGGAAAACTCCCTTAGACGAGTAAAATTTTCGTAAATATCATGATATCGAAGAGCCGTATTTTGTGCCACCGTTCTTTCTATAGGAAAGACTCTCAGGCCTGAGTGTTTCTTTCCTTTGATACACATTATCATCATGATGATGATGCCTTTACACGTCCACTGCTGGACGAGGCCTCCCCCATGATATACAATGGGGGAAATAGTCATAATCACCATGCTTGGCAGGCGGATAGGTGATCGCAGTATTTATGTTGAATACTCAGGTGGATGCTGCTGCCCGTTCCCTGGTGTAATCCCTTAGTCATCTTTTATGATATCCATGGGAGGAGATGGAGGCGTCTATTCTTAGGCCAGATACACCACGGCAATACACTTTTTAATTAGGTATTCAAAGTGTTCTCCTTTCTTCTGTTGTTTAAACGATTGCCATTGAAAGTTTAGAGAATGTTTGTTTATTTTCACACCACCTGCTCGACAATGTCCAATTACAAATCATGCAACCTCAACGTAAAGTATAGCATTGTCTCTCTAGGGATATAAAGTTGTATGAAACTCCCTAGGGAATAAAGTGATTTGAATTTGGAACGTCAAATTCGTATGGAGACTCGTGGAAAACTCTAAGTAAAAAAATGCCTATATGGCATTGTAAAGAGGTTTGTTAAAAAATCGAACTGGCCACCATAAGCAAAACTCCAAAAAAATAAAGAGGTGCGTCTTACAAAGAATGTGAAACAAAAGAATCTGTTGTTTCACATGAAATTTTTTATCAACATGAATATTGCAATAAAATTTACTGAAAATCTCAGCACCAAACACGCTGTGCGCGTGTTGGTGCAATGCTGTAAATTTTATTGCAATATTCATGTTGATAAAAAATTACAACCGATAGTGATTCTACTGTCTTCTGTTTATCAAAACAGACGCTTTTACTTAGAGATTATTGATAGTCTACTAGCGCAAAAATCAAAACCAGCCCTGGCTTTTTATTGTCTCGCAGAAGGTGTGAAAAGTAGAGTATGCTCCTCTGGAATAAAGCTTGTCTTCGTCTTGGGCAGCTTGAACCCCTCACTTCACTCAGGACTCTATATAACTCCCTCGCTACACTCGGGAGTTAACTTTAGAGTCCCTCGTTACGCTCAGGGTTCAATATGCCGCCCGCGACATAAGACACTGCTTTATTCCCTTAGTGCATAATCTACTATTGTTTATTGGGTAATCAACAGCGTTTTCTTACAATATAGAAAGAAAAAAATGTGTTACCTACAAACATAATGCTAATAGGTTACCCTAATTTGTAAATAATGTAGTAAATTGTTGAGGTAAGGAAGAGTTTTACAAAACAAAAGCATGGGTAGGTACTTAACACTAAGGAAAGTTTGCATCCAAAGTGACTGAGCGCATGAGTAGGTGCTAACATTTGATACTTAGTTCAAGTGATATTATTCCACTACATAAGTAGGTAGGTACCACATATGAGAAAAGTCTACTACTTAATATCTATGTAGGAGACTTATCTATGTCTCAATATCTTTAGATTGAAGATGGGTATAGCAAACGCTACAAAAGTTTGACCTACTATGTTGCCTACTATATTGGGTATATTAAATGAAAGCAGCCAACTTTTATCTGAATAGGTTTACAAAAATATTTTTTAAACTGAAACCTATTATCGTCACAGCATGCGGCCAAAGATAAGATATACGAGAAGGTAATACGCTCTCGGTCGGGACATAGCTCAGTATAACGAGGCTTTACTGCCCTCCCCTGGCCCGTAAATTTAGGCGCACTATTCTTTTCCCGATAGGTTTTCCCAAATTTATTCCGTCGTTCGCCGAATTTGCCCACATTTATTTCACTTTGACGTAATAAACCTCTGGAATCGTATTTGGATAGATAAAGGAAGTGAAAGTGACGAAGATAAAATCTAGATTGCTTCGTGTTTTTCTATCAAGACGTGGTTTCTTATCAAGAATCTTAAAGTAAAAACTTAGTACTTAACTTAGATTACCTTACATTTCAAATAATGGAAGACATGATGATTTCCACGCTGTGCAGGGTTGTATCATAGGAATGAGCAAAATAAAAATTCCTGTTGAAATTAAAAGTTGTTTTTGAATACTGTAATTAGTCTAAGTAAGAAAAACATCAAGAACTTTCAAGAAAATAAGCTTGTTAACTACTCGAGACAATCTTAAGCACTTTTTAAACAATATGTCAAATAGACGCAAATTAATTCAGAGCTACAATTTAGACACGCTCCTTAAGAATGTAAAGACCCTCAAGTTTTTACTGTATCAAAGATGTTAATTAAGATGGTGAATAAATTTAATGAGGCCGAAGCTCCGAAACATCGTTAAGTAAGTACTTCATTATCAAAAATCTTGATTTTTCCGCTCCTTGAAGAATACGACTAATAATTAATTATGTTTTAGAGCTTTTTAACTTTCGAGAACATTTAATAATTATAGCTATGTTTTCAAATAATGGCCCTAAAATTTATAAAGAAAACATAACTCTATAAATACCTAAGTGTTATTAAGTTGTTCTTCTCGACCGATTTTATCTACGTATGTCGTATCAAAAGCTGCATAAACCAGCACATCCCTAGTTCCAAGTCATCAATCTCTCACACGCCAAGTATCAGAGTTGAGATCGCCAGCAGTGACCGTGACATACCTGGGAATACAAAGTACAGTCAGCAATATAAGTATTCGAGTTTTTTAAATAATCTATTCGTAGTGTCCTATCATGAAAATGCCCATGATTGATATTATTGATAAGCTTATATGGACTTTTAAGTTCAGCAAAAAATGTTGTTTAAAAATCTACTATTTTTAGTTACATTTGGATTATAAAGATCTCAAATGTTAATTAACTTTTGTCGCAACCTGTACTAGTTGCAGTACTCTTGTTAGCTCGCGGTCTAGATAATTTAAGATAATAATGTTGGGATTCAACCAAACGAACTACATAATGTCACTATGTAATTGTTTTTTTTTGTTGCAGGTACGCTACTCTGCATTTATACTACGTAGTAAAACTTCAGTCGAACGAGTAAGATATCTTATCACTAAATCAAATTATAATAGCAAATAATAATAAGTATGTACGTGTACAAAAATGTACTTAAATCATGAAATTGTTCAGTTCAGTATTTGGTTTATTAAAGTGGGGCATCCAACAGCAAAACCAGAGGCCAGCGGTTAGTCAACTTCATAGAGAAGGAGGTACTCTTTGCGACGAACTCCTTTTTCAAGAAGCGGTCGTCCAGGATATGGACCTGGCTACACTCCGGCGGTCACACACACAACACGACTTTTCCACTTCCCGCTGTTATATTTCTGTCTACGTCGGCTCTTACATCGGATTGCATAGAAATTACGTAAACAGTTGGCACAGGGGAAGAGCTAAAACAATCAAATGGAAATGAATTACAGACTATAAAAGTCATCAGTTCGTAAAATATGAAGCTTATTGCAATGTCTTCTTCGTAGAAGTCTATTTAATTTATTGAAGTGTTTACTGTTGCTCTATCAGTGCATATAAAAAGTGCACTCAGTTGCTCTGTTTTTTTCTCGTCATCCCTGACTCTTTCATCTGCCTTAAAGAAGTCTTATCATATTTTATAGAATCAAGGACATGCTAGTTCCAAAGATTGTAAGCTCAAGGATAATTAAGGCTGTTTTTTTTGTAAAATCATTGTAAAAAAGCTACGGGCTTGCAGCAAGTACACGACACGTAAAACAAGACATATGTACGGGCTGACTAACGTAACCAAGACGAACGCAAATGTTAATATTGGCCAATGACATCGAGGTAGCACGAAATCTTTGTAATTTGATTGGTTACAATTTCACATTTGCTATCGTCTCGCTAGCGACTCGATATTGTTACTAACGTTAGTCAGTCTGTGCTAGCCGTACTGTTTACTTCTGCACTCTATGCAATATAAAACGATTGCTATTGGCAATGACCTTGAACCATGGAAGTAATAAGTACTAGTTGTACGTAGTACTTATTACTTCCATGCCTTGAACGAGTACTAGCCAATGGCAGCACGTGACTGAATTTAACTGACGCCCGAGCCGCCAGGCCCGTAATGTCATGTATATTTTTTTCCTGTGAATATTTCATCAGATTTGGAAAATTAAAATTTCAAATTATATGTCAATAAAAAATAATAAAAAACGGTGCAGGCATTTAAAAGAAGTAGTGATTAATTTTGGCTTAATCAAATTATTAATAAACAAAAACAGAAATGATTTAATATTACAATAAAAATAAAAAATAATAAATATTGGCAAAGATATATATGAATCATACCAATTTTTGTAGGTGCAGCCCTTAATTTCTTATAGGGCTTTGAAATCATACATAAATGTTGATTGACCTGATGTAGCACCTTAAGTTAGATAACAGGCAATGAAACAATAAAGTACAAAATGATTAAAATTTCAGGTACCAGTTACTCAACTAAGGTAGGGTATCTGGAACAATGCAGGGCATAAATCGGCCATTATCGTTGAAAGCCCGTCAGGAGAGCCATTTGATTCAATTCCTGCCAGATTTAGTGCTATCTACCTTACACCTTACCTTAATGTTTGATACGAGAAAGGTGCTATAACACATAAGAGAAAATCGTTAGATAACTGCCCTTGAAAAAACAAGAGCTCACTGATGGTCTAGTGAAAAGGACTTACGATCATAAAGTTGTGGGTTCAAATACAATAGATTTTTCCACTCGAACACATAGTCGAATGGTGAACAAATCGGCATGACCTACACCCAAAAATTAGATTACATGTAAATACATGAATAGAGCCTCTGCTAGGCGGACTGAATCCATTCAACACATTGTTTCTTTCACCATAGGCCTTTTTCAGGACCACCATACCTCAAGCTGGTTATTAACCTAAGACCCAGAAGAAACCAGTGAGACGATTAGTAGAAAAAACAAACGGCTATTATCACAGAGAAATTTCAAAAGCTACTTTTTTTTGTAAAAAAGAGCAGAACCATAATTTAAATCTACAAATAATTAATTATAAAATATATTAATGTAGTTGATATTAACTAAAAACAAAGTAAAAGTAGTAATTGGTACACTAATTCAAATAGCTAAAATGTAAAAATTTAAATCTAAATCTGCCGTATAGTAAATTTATTTACAAAAGAATCAGTTTTCTATCGTTACTGTGCTCAAAATTAAATGTTTAATCTCAGGAAAGGCCGTCCCTAATACAACATTAATTAGCTAATTATAGTGTGGAAACTAGAACTCTATTATTTTGTAAAGCCATTTTTTTAGATTTAAATGTTTTACACTTACTATGTTTATACGAAAAAAAACACGACCCACTTTGTGAATTTATAAACAACACTAAATAGTTTACATGCTTAAAATAACATTGAAATAAAAACGTTAGGAATTTTTGAAACATTTCTGTTAACACTCCCAAGATAGTCCAGCTCAGAATTGTTTATCATCAAGCTCTACTGATTATAATGTTTGCAACTATACCAATATTCCAGAACAAGCAACAACAACAAGCAGAAGCAGACTCAAGCATCGATTTAAGAAACGTCAAAAAATCGATACTTAGATCTTTATTAACACGAGTAGTTCATAGCATAGTTCACAAAAATAATTAGAATGTAATCTGGCAATATCAAAATCATCCGAACAGCAAAAGCACAAAAGTTCACCCCAATTATAAAAAAAAAATTTAATTGGTGTCTTCAGTTAAAACGTAATGAGTTTTCAAAACGACATCGGTGTTCGACGATCTCTGTAGCACGGACATGGGTAATGGTCTAAATTTATTGAGGTTAATGGCCCGTACCAACGGAATTTCAAGCTGAATTGTTCGTTTGTTTAATTTCTGTGGATTTGATGCTTCATTTTGCCTGTGAACATTGGTTTAAGATGAAAACTATTGAAAACATCATCTGACAAAAAGTTATGACGAATACTTAGTCCAAACGACTGAGTTCTATAATTGGAGCAGGTTTTATAATTTATAGGTTTACGAGAGAGCTATTTAAATCCAAAATAATAGCCGAACGATCGATTTCTAGTATAATATTTCATATAGTGGAGAAGACTGAATCAGCGATACTGAATGGAGGAATGTAATATGGATATTATGGTGACGGACTCCTTTAGGTACTTTGTGATATTATATAATATAATATCAAATAAATAAGAAGGGACGCCGCGCCGCTCGGCCTAAAGCAAAATGGCGTAGCCAGAGATGTGACGAACTTCATTCAAAAGGTAATAAGTACTTTTTGCCTGTTAAGAAAACCATGAATTTGAAACCATGTAAAGCCCTAAAAAATGATATGTCACATCTCTAGCAGCGCTTTAAACCAATATGCGTATACATTTATCCATCTTCTTTTATCATAAAAGGATGCTGATGAAGCCGGTAGACATCCACTGCTATATGATGCCTCCCCCATAGCATGCATAGCGTGCAATGGGGGGGATTTTCCATAATCACCACGCTCGGCAGGCGCATTGGTAATCGCAGTTTGGTGTTATGTACTCAGGCGAATGCTGCTGCCTATCTTCTGGCGTAATCCCTTAGTCATCTTTTACAACATCCACAAGAGGAGTTGGAGGCGTCCCGAGGCTACCACACGGCATTCGCTAAAAAGGATACATTTTCAATAGATAATATCTCAAGATTTATAAACAAAATAACATTGATAACTAAGTTTATAATAAAATAAACTTGGTTTATTTATAAAGGTAATTGGTAATCTTCTCTTTTATAAACTTGAAAAATATTCAAAACGTGTTGTGGCATCTCAATTACACATTTGAACGATACCTTGGGGGTTAGGCACTCGCGAGCCATAAGGAAAATGGTTAGAAAAATAACGACCGGTAGACATTAAATCACAGTGAATTTGAGTCTGGAACACAATAACTCAGGAGAACGTAGCCATAACTGTCGCAAACATTGTTCAGATGATTCAGGAATGCCGTAATGTAATGTTTTTCTCGACGCGAAGCTTTGAGCATTGTTACAAGATAGATAGGCGAGGTATGTACTATGTAGTTGGCGGAGCTTTGGACTTGTCCAACGCCTAGCTAAAATTATGAGATGTTGCACAGTATTATTCCGCCCCCAACATCGAATTCCTCGATAATTCTCTCACTGAATATATTATGTGACGAATTATGATGAGGATATTATTATCATTGAGAACCTACCTGGAACCTCAAAATGGTTTAAAAATAATTAGTTTAAAAACATTTAGTTTAAAAACTTAAATCTTATCAATATAGATGATTTTTTGTTATTATAAAATGTTCTCTTTATTTTAACTTTGTATCTATAAGACGTACAGAATAAATACATTTACAAAAAAAATTGAAATTTTATTGTCTTTATACATTTCATAAACATTTTTGTCATAAAGCCAACTGTTGTAAAAAAGAACTATTTTGACCCCTTCAATTCAAGATGGCGGCTAACGCTGTGACCTGTGACCCCTCGAGGTCTAATACTTACATTTTTCATAACTAGCCTAAGCAATAAAAATTAAAACATTTTCTACACCGCCTTTTGTAGGGCAAAGCCTCTTTTTTGCTCCCACTGATTCGATTAATAGGTAAAATAACAAAAACTTCCTATTTTATTGTATGTTAGGTAAATTAACTTTATTTTTTGATATTGCAGTGTTTTTTGTGGACTAAATGTTTCATGTTTTTATTCCTTTGCTCATAACGTTTTAACCAGATTTCAAGCTCTGATAACCCTCATGAGCATTTATAAAACTAGCGTTTTTCCACGGCTCCACCCACGTGTATGTATATAGATATTAAAGAGTGCATTCGAATTCTTTCCAGGTACCTATTCATCCTACAAGCGAAAAGTACCTAATTATAATTATTCCGGATTCATACCACGTAGTTTTTGGAGTTCGTTTTCTTCCCACATAGAAGCAATATCACTTAAGTATATAATATATAAAAAAAGAGTGTAGGTAACGCCAGACAGAAACTTTATTTTGAAACATAGATATATATATATATATACACAAAATAATCGGTATAAAATAACCAACTATGTAATAAAATATAAACTATGGAAATAAACTCGCCAAAATAACGTAACACGTGAAGCAAACCAGAGAGCTGATTCTGAGTTTTGACAAGCAATTGACACGGACGTATAGTGTAGTGTAACACGGATTTTTTATGAAAAATGAGGTTCACAGAGTGTACGCTAGGGGCGCTCATCGGCGTCGCCATACAAAAATCCACATTCCATCCACACCAGACGTCCGTGTCATTTGCTTGTCAAAACTCAGAATCAGCTCTCAGAGTGAGAATATCAATAACCATATATAAATAACACCATGGCACATCAATAATCCCCATGTATACTATACGATTGACGAGCGTCATCTACGATTTTCTTTTGTTTAGAAGTTGCATTTGTACCGAAAAAGCGCAAAATAAAAATTCAATTTAAAGGTATGAAAAATAATCAAAGTTTATTTTTTGCTACGCTATAAACTTTCTAATGAAATTGGATATTTATCCAGCCAGTTTCATTAAGCTACTTCTCAATTAGCCCAATTAAAGTTACTTAAAAAGCCATAGCTCAATTATAAAAACTTGATTGTAAGAAAATCACTTTGCTCAGAAATTTGTAAAATAATATGAAATGGCGTACGAAAACAACCACAACTTCTTAACAAAAAAAAACCGCAGAATATTCATAAAATATACACAATGGAATTAAACTTGACAAATGACAAAATACATATAAAAAAACTACATATAACTTCACACTACTGCACTACTAACTACACTAACATACTACTAAGGTCTCTGTTTACTGCCAAATCAACGGTAGTTAACTGTTCTTTTGCAAATATTCTTTTACGTTTTCTGTCTTTTTTTTTTCTTTTTTGTCAGACTACTTGGCAAGCAAAAAAGCATGAGGTCTACCTGATAGAAAGTAGTTACCATAACATATGGACGCCTGCGACACCAGAGGTATCAAACGCGCGCTGCCGAACCTATATAGACATTTAGATGAAAAGTCTCATGTGCCTAAAATTTTACCAGCATCCGTACCCTCCAATCCGAAACACAGCAATGCGAGCACTACTACTTGGTGGCAGAAATAGGTACGATGGTAGTTCTACTCTTTGTGATTTGCCATAATCACCACGCTTGGCATAATACCCTACACGACAGTAAACCCACATATACGTCCACTAGAACTCAAGTTATAAGTGTAGGTAGCTTTACACACAGACAGACATTGCCTTTTATAAATATGGGGAAGAAGGGTTTGAAATAGAAGACTTACTTATTTTGGAGTATTTCTATTGAAACACAAGAAAAAGGAACACAAATTCTCTAAAAGCCTGATTGAGGAAAAACAAAATTCCAGCGAAAAAACGGCTCTTTTGTCTCAATTTGATTCTGGGAGGAAAAAAATTTAGACTAACCCTAACAACGAAATCTTAATTTACAACTTTAAAAAATAAAACTAAATGAGAATAAACATGGCCGCTTCTTACAAACTACACTGAGTATATAAAGTCGAGAATACAGCAAGTTTACTTTGTCAATGTTCACAAACACTGCACCATACAAATATTTGTTCACATGGAACACACAAACAATTACAATTTAAATAAATAACTAGCATCTACAGTAATATTGGTAAGTTTCAGCAGCTTACTGTAATACAAAATCAATATAGTAAGCTTCAATTAATCGGTATAGTAGGTAGGCAAAGCCGCTTCGTCGAGACTTGGTGCTTACGACATACGGAGCTTTTCTCTTTGATAATGGATTTTAGTTATTCATAAATACCACCCGATGCCGAGACTTATATACCTATAGCTGAAACTAGGAGAATGAGTAACCTTAATGTGGGTGGTGTTCAATTACCGTTGCAAAGTTGAGTTGTTTCTCTATTTTTAACACCTGTCTAAACAGGGTGTTTAAGTTTGAGGCCATTGTGAGTTTGCTTGTCTGGTAAGTCTGTATGTCTGTGGTCTCATAGCTTTTGAACAGGTGCTTTGATTTCAAAGTAATTTTGATGTATAAAAGATGGTTTTCGTGAAATGTTTCTTATGTTTGACGGAAACTTTTCTATGGACGAAAATTGGTGCAGTCGTTTTCAGTATCAGCAGCTCACAAAACTTTTTTGGATGTACTAAGTATGGCATTTTTGCAACTAGAACCTTCAGTTAAAGCTCAAAAAGATTCATTTTGAAGACATCAGGCTAGGCTTCAGGTCTAAAGATGACCAGCATAGAATGGAAAGGATCAAGGGTACTAATGAAGCTGAATCTTCATGTTTGTGTTTTTTCAAACTCAAACTTGAAGATTCAGCTGACAGCCAACTCTTTTCATAGTGATCTGTGTTTTCAATTATAATGCAACATTGTTTTTTTTTTTACTAAATGTTCAATATAACGATTTGTTCTTGTCTTTTTTTAACTTAATACTGTAATCAAGCTACTCATTCTACTGTATAAATCTTAATTTTATCAGAAAATACAGCATAATTGTTAAATCAAATAAATAACCAAAGATAAATATCATAAAACATTAGGTAGTAAGATCCCAGTACAATGGATTATAATTAATTAATTACAAGGTCAATAAATACCAGCCTCTACCAAGAATAAAAACGTGGGATGAGTTTCATTGTGGCTCGAACTACGGGGAACCATTTTCGCACAATACAGCCTTAATCACTCACGCGATCTCTAATAACATGCCTTCGTGTAATGGGTTGTATTCACTAGGAGTATACTGAGGCAGTGGACCTATTTTCATTTAGAGACCTTTAATGTTTATCATTATGCGCTAAGTTTTGATATGCCCCTACCAGTAGACGTAGCATAAACTTTATTTTGGAAACCTTGAAAAAGCTTTGATATACATTCAACCTTAAGTCTCCAAAAATAACAAACGGACTAACCCCTTATTAGACAAATTACCGCCATACGATAAAAAATATGTGACTAAAACAACACATTCAAAAACACTTTTAGTTATGTTTCTTACATTTATTATTTTGTTTTGTTTGGTCATATTTTTTATAGTATGGTTGCTGATAAAGAAAGTGAAAAATTACATCAAATTGTTCCCAGTAAACACTACCCCTTTATAACGTTCACGTAATGCGGACAAATGAGCGGAGTCGAGTGTAATCATCGCAGAAACGCGAATATCTCGCATTATGTGAGATAAGTGTTTGCTCTTGACCTGATTCCTGGATAAATTATATCCTCTCAAGTACAGTTGCCGTGCAACTTGGTAGCTTTATTACGAGGTTTGAAAGGGCTAAAATATTGGTTATTGCTATAAAATTAATAATATAACTTAACGAACAGAAGCGACACTCCTACAAAAAATCCCAATTGCCTGCCCGCAACTAGTCTCATTTCTCGCACTCGCATGTTTCGAATACACGACCGTGCAGCTAAGCTGCAGCTGCAACAAATCGAAAGTCATGTGTTAAATTAAAATACCTGGTGTGGGAGTCTCGCTTCTATACACTAGTATTTTTTTTCTGGCCCTCCAACTTTGGAGGAAAATTGTAAATCCTGAGTGAGTGGGGCCGGCATTAAACCCGCTTTTTGCTCCAATGCCCGTTCGATTGTAAAAGAGGGTTAATTTTATTTGTGAAAATAAAATTCCAGGTATTGGAACGTTTTTATGGGTTATGGCTACAACGCATAAACCTTGTAAATGCTTGGAAAAATATTAGGAAACTTGGACAAGAAAACAACTGTTTTAAATTGTGGGCACTTAAAAGTGTACCTGTGAACGCTTAGGTACTATTTTATTCCTTCTTCTATTCAGCTACTTATACAGGACAGTCCAGACAGGTATGTATATGAGGGCAGTTACAATCCAGTTGCTGCCCCCTATCTTCTTGATGCGGTCTTTCCATCTCATTTCGTTAGCCTGGATTTCTTCCCTTAGCTTTATCTCTTTTATAGCCTTGTACATATTTGGACACGATAATTTATGTGACACATATATATAGGTAACACCTATTCCTGATAGTTGCTTTGGTTATTTATATTATTATATGTAGTTTATTTAATATCTTAGAACCGGTTGTGCATCATCGCGCCCGATCGGGCGCCTGTGTTCCGCCTCAACTCAAGCATCTCTGCGCCCGATCGGGTTCCCAATACTCTGTGTCGAATACCATGGAATATCTACCAGAATACTGCCCTAAACGTCCTGATTCTGGTATTGAACGAACAAGAGTGAATATACGGTTCTAGTCAAGTAAACTTCCATTGCCGCCAATTTGAAGAAAAATAGAAATAAATATTTTTCGATCGCCATTTTTTTTCCGTAAACTTGTCGTGCCGTGTGGTGTGTTCCGAGTGAAAATATTGTTTTTTAGTGGT
This sequence comes from Epirrita christyi, assembly GCA_951392215.1. Lineage (NCBI taxonomy): Eukaryota > Metazoa > Arthropoda > Insecta > Lepidoptera > Geometridae > Epirrita > Epirrita christyi. The sequence continues at coordinate 9,928,647 of OX595852.1, forward strand.
TTTGTGGTAAAAGTGTTGCTTAGGATTGCTAGAATAATGTTATTGAAGATATAGAGAATGTGCAAACAGCCAGTTATTGTAGAAATGTGATTTGTGAATATGTGTATTGTGAGCTGAAACTCAGGTCTTCGTTTTGGAAGGCGCGTTGACAGGGTGTCACAAATTCGTGTTTTTTTACACTAAAACAACGTGAAGGTTAGTAAAATGTTACTTTAGTAGTTAGTTTGATATATATCTAGAGTAGGTAACGTTAGATTTCTATGGAAAAATAATAAATAGTACAAATAAATAATTCGCAAAAATGTGACGTCACTGTGAGGTCGGCCATTGCCTTTGGTCCATTTTCATAACTGTTTTTCATAACTAGCTACGAAAAAGGCAATTTCCTTCACTGTTTCATAACTAGTTATTAAAATGGACCTTTTGTTCCCTTTTAATAACTGTTTTTCATAACTAGCTACGAAAAAGGCAATTTCCTTCACTGTTTCATAACTAGTTATTAAAATGGGCATTTTGTTCCCTTTTAATAACTGTTTTCATAACTAGCTACGAAAAAGGCAATTCCCTTCACTGTTATAACTAGTTATGAAAAACAGTAGTTAGTATGGACATTTTGTTCCCTTTTAATCGCTCCTTGCCCGCGTGGTCCCAGTTTAGCGGGGCCATAAAATAAGTGAAATACCTTACAGTTATTCACACAAAATGAGTTAACTGTACCACCGAAGATTCTTTCATTCCGTGGTCCAGTTGACATGATCACTGGACCACCGTTAAAAATATCTTCGCTGGTAAAGTTAACTCATTTTGTGTGAATAACTGTAAGGTATTTCACTTATTTTATGGCTCACTGTGTGTAAGTTGTTAAAACTCTGCCAAAGGCATTTCAAAAATTAAGATCATAATTATGTCAAAATTGACAGCTAAACATTTCTATTTACTTTTGACGTTTACCTATTTATGACATTAGCTGTCAATTTTGATATTTCTTCTGACGTTTTTACCAATAATCACCAGCTTTTATTTTTGACAGGCTTACATGACTATAGTAGGGCATTTTCTAAATTCTGCCATTTGTCATTTGGTGACAAGTAGATGTCTTTAGTAGCTATCATCTATCTATTTGGTATGGAAACTACACAATTTTGCTTTGGCTTACATGAATATAGAGCATAAAATTTTGACATTTAATGTCACTTTTAACGTTTGTTGGCAAGTAGACTCACGAAAGATATTTCTTTCGTGGTCCTGTTGACTGGAACAACGAAAAAAATTTTTTTTCGGACCCTCTAAACTTCCACGGTTTTTTTTCATACGGTTACCACGGGCAAGGAGAGATGAAAAGGGAACAAAAGGTCCAGTTTAATAACTAGTTACGAAACAGTAAAGGAAATTGCCTTTTTCGTAGCTAGTTATGAAAACAGTTATTAAAAGGGAACAAAAGGTCCATTTTGATAACTAGTTATGAAACAGTAAAGGAAATTGCCTTTTTCGTAGCTAGTTATGAAAACAGTTATTAAAAGGGAACAAATGGTCCATTTTAATAACTAGTTATGGAACAGTGAAGGAAATTGCCTTTTTCGTAGCTAGTTATGAAAAACAGTTATGAAAATGGACCAAAGGGGCCATTGACCTTCACCTCGATTTTATTTTCCAAATATCTTATTATTTTCGCTTTAGGCGAGTGAAACCAACTAATAATTCTGATAAAACATTTATTATAGTTCACAATAAAGATAATACAGTGAAATAATAATAAACTTTCAAATTTTGGTAAAATAAATTGTAATAGGTGGGTTTCCGTTACCTATCGTTTATTTACAAATAAGAATGTAGGAAATTCTAAATAGATTAGAACTTGTGAATACAAGATTCGTATAGGAAAATTCATCACCTTTCTTGTAAAACTATCAGTTTTATGATTGCTTTAGTAGTTAGGCCACAAATAATTATTTATTGAATTATATAGTTAACGGCCATCTTTTCGCATAACCCCGCGAGCCAAAGGGTTTTTGCGTTTGCGAATGCGCTGGACAAAGGGTGTAGGTACTTATTTAATATTAGTTTTTAAATTTTTATTTTTTATTTTTGCTTTTCTTTTCTGTATAACTATCACTATTCTCTTTCTGTGCACTACCGACGCATATTTTGTCCACAAGTACACCAAGGTTATCTGGAAGAGAATGCTTTTTAGCATTTGTACTTCTTTTTTATGTGCAACAAAGAATTTTCTATCTATCTTTACTAATTTTCAGACAATAAGGATGGATGCTTTGTGCTGTACTTGCTGCATTATTTAGATGCATGGCATCAATGGGCTTACCACTGGTTACGACTTTATTGCGACCAACGTTTGTGCGACCTCTTGTGAAAAGAGGCCTATTGTGGCTACGCTTACCCCTTCGGAAAAAAGGACTGCGTCTATTTCCATTTCTTGTTTATTTTGGCGTGTACATATCTCTACGTCATAAATAAACTGTTTTTCTTTCTTTCTTTTTTCTACGTTCAATTTAGTTATGTTTATATATAGTCTGTTAAACCCTTCGAGCAACACGGACTTCCTGCCGCGGGCCGGAAGGGAGTAGCCTTAGCGATATATTACCATTCAAATAGTTCTGTCTTTTTTTACGGGGGGAAATGTGCACACAGTGAGGTTACCGCTTAACATCAGGTGGGCCATCTGATTGTTCCGTCATTCAAATAACATTTTAAACACAAGCGCAATTCCGCATATACACATCCAAACACAACACTGTAATGACGACACTCACACTAACAAACCTTCACACCTCCTCAGAATAAGAACAAACCTCAACTAGTTTTATTAAACGCATATGCCTACTTTGGCTTATAGTTTGACAGAGGAGAACGCTGCGAATGGCTACTCCCTTCCGTGTTGCTCGAAGGTTAAACCAAACCAGTCTCTACATAATAAGTGTAATTATTTATTGCACTAAAGATTCAATAATTAGAGACTGTAATAAACCAGCATAACTTTGATTATAAACTAATAAACTGAGTTTGTGTTAAATGTTATTATTACGCATAGTTTGTTGAGTTTGATTTGAGTTTGTAATATAATTATTGGGAACGTAATAGAAAAATATAGAACAGAGTATCTACATAATTAAATCAATATCCTATCTGCTATTTAATTTTATGTTCATTGATAATACCGATACCTCTTTGATAACATTGTGATGTGATTGATGCAAAATGGAGCCAGTCAAATTAAAATTGCTTTCATGTTGTATAACCGGTCAAACGTAGTTACGCGTCTATTATTAGTTTTTTCTCCATAAGACCTAGTCTTTCTAAGACCTAGTATTTTTAGACCTAGTCTTTTTAAAACTCAGTTTTTGTGACCTAGCCCAATTGCGATACACTATCTGCGTCCCCGCGTCTCGTTATAAGTCCTGTCACCTCGGGAAGACAGAAATATCTAAAATATCTAAAACCTGGCTCAAACATTGATTGCAACAATTCTACGATCATCCGAGCTTACCATTCAGTGCCAATATACTAAAAGGTAAGCTAACGTACGGTAGCGTATTCTAAATAAAATATGACCCAAATTATTCGTACATTTGGCAAATAATAACGCCAAATAGCCGATTCCCTACGTGTTTATTTACCGGCTGGCTGGGGGTAATTGCGCTGTAATCAGGCGCCCGTGGGACCCGTGGTAGCAATACTGATAACAGAATGGAATCGTTTGAGTCTGGAATAGAATGTCTCATTTTTGTGAAGTTATAATTTATTTCCTGAGTTTATATCTGATATTCAAATTCAGATAATCTATGTGGCGCGGCGGTGGTAGGCCTAGTAGTAAGACGGATCATCAAAGTTAGCCAAGCCGTTGATTATTCTACGCTTGGTCGCGTTGGAACAGGAGTAATTTTAGTTTATAAGACGATTAAAAATGATCCTTGTGAATAAATAAAATTAGGTACTTACAATGAATAAAATTATTTTGATTTGATTTGGTATGTGGCATCCAGTTGCACGCCTGAAGTGCGAGTTCGATTCTCACTTCCGCTCTATTTTTACTGGATCTAGAAATATTTTTTTGAGGTCTGGAAAATTAGTAGACGTGGTTTCTGATAGCGCTTTTCCTGTTGAGGAATATTTCTTTATTTATTTAACATGCCATTGTTTTATATTCTGTTTTACAACTTAAATTAATGTTACACATGCATAATCACTTGAGCAAATAATTCTGAAATGGGATGGAAACAGATGATTTCATAGTTAGTACAGCTTGGGTAAAGCTTTATTACACTAGAGGGGAGCCAACTATATGGATTTCAATTTCTGTATCAATTTGAGGAACCAGAGGCGAACAATTGGCAAGAGTAATGTGAAACTGTAGAGCTAACTGAATCCTCCTATTTGGCTATTCAAATGCAGGTTTATCTATGAAAGTTTTATTTAAGGATCCCACGTACCCTCGTCGAACTTTTAGGCTGAAATACGCTTAACTCTCTAAATATTTTTATGTTACAAAAATCTAGATCATTCCGTACCTTATCCGATTATATATGCCAAGTTTTATGGAGATCTGACTTGTAGTTTTTAAATTGTGGATGGATCTTGGTGGGATCAGAATTGTCATAGTCATGGTCATTTATTTCCTCTTTACACATGTAAGAGGCCATACACTTAGATATGTCAGATCAAATATTCAATTATCAATCTTATTAAGTTAAAAAATATATATATATCATATAAACAATACTGAGGAACTATTTATGTGACTACTGGGTGTTATGTTCTGTTAATTAAAAGGAAACTACGTACACACGTACGTTTTTTCGTTCCGTGTTCGTAAATACGGAACGAAAAAACGTAGTTTCTCATTTACTATTTTTTTTTAAATGTTTATATTTTTTTAGATATAATTGGATAAGACTTATCAAGGTACGAAGTCCTCTAGATTATTGAAACAATAAACCAGTAAAAAATATGTGTAACTCAGCTAAAAAGTTACGGTAAAAAGTACGACCAGCAGGCATTTAAGGTACGTGGGAACCTTAAATGCCTGCTGGCCGTTGCATACCTTTGTGAGTAGTTTTCTACTAATTAGTTTGATTTGCTCATTGGCTTCTCAGCACTGGTTTTCAAATGTATGAAAACGCACCACAGAAGAATTACTAGTATCTACTAACTGTCAAAGCGAGTGCGCCCGCGCGCGTCTTCGCTGTGTTCCATCGCTCTTCCAATCAAGGCCTCGCGTAAACTTGGGTAACGGAGAGTCATACCACACTTCAATGCTTTGGAAAGTGAGCGAAAGCTTAACTCTAGCTACCTTAATAACTTATCAACTCATAAAATATGTGATGTTTTCATTGCCAGCAAAGAATTTGTACCTACTTACTATCTATTCATGGACGACATGTCGTGGGCGCACAAATTGTATAATCTGTGCGCTCGTTACTCGAACAATGCTCGCCGATAATTACACGAGAGCAACTATTTACTCGCTTTTAGAACATAGTAGCCTTTCAACAGCGAGTCATCTCAATACAAATCTTTAGTTCTTGTCTGGGTTATACAATGCAAAGTTACGTAGCCATCTATGTAAGGCCTAAGATCTTTGTTGAATTTGAATTGTAGGCGCATTAAATTACACCTTACTTGTCAGTCGTAGTAATTCGTAAGAAAGAAAGAAAAAAAGAAAAAGCATTTATTTGTGCCAAAAAAAAACAAGAATGACACGGGAAAAAGACACATACAAACAGAGATTAACAAAGATTATTAAAAATACGCAGAAGACAAGCATTACATTAATAAAAATAGTGTGCCTCTCAATACCTACCAGTCATACAACACTGGCACAAATTGGCGTCCAGCTCAGCATTTGTTGTGTTGTGGCAACACAACGCTGATCTTCCGCTGAAACCATACAGGTGAAAACACGGATGCCTGCTTCACAACTATATAATATATTATATTTAATTTAAGAATTAAATAACGATTATGAAATATATACAAAAATAATAATAATGTAGAAGTATACGTTAAAAGTTATTCAAAAGTAGTACGTCAACAACGTAAGTCGTTTACCTATGAGGAAATGCTCCAGCATTTTCTTCAACATTCGATCAAATGATCAAAGATATTTTGTAATAAGAAGACGCAAACATGAGCACAAAACTTCAAAAATTACACCAGCCTATATGTTGCGGTGCTGTGGTGTGTTTGGCCTAAGAATAGACCCCTCCGTTTCCTCCCATGGATGTTGTAAAAACCGACTAAGGGTTTACAACAGGGGATGGGTAGCAGCATCTACCTGTTATGACCAATCCGCCTGCCAAGCGTATCATCACGCTTGGCAGGCGGATATGGCAAATCATTCTATGCATTCTATGGGAGAACGTTATACGTTGCGGTACTAGGCCCACTTAATCGTATCTTTACTATGTAAGTAGGTATGTAAGTATTTTCAGGCATGCGTGCGTGTGACATGCGGTGATGGGCCGTCGTAATTACTTGATGCTGGCTGATGAGTTTGGATTGATATTGTGCTGTAATAATATGTCATTGGTAAATTGCTTCATGAGTGGTGACAGTGATTGTAAACGGAAATGTAATTTATCTACGCATCTAGATGGGTGTCAGTCTTTGCACGAAAGCAGGTACTATCTGTGTCTTGGTTATTTCAATAGTTGGATGATGACTGGTATCCGCCCACGGGTTTACTCGAGTGGTATCAGGATAGATAGAAAATTCTTTATTGCACATAAAAGAAGCGAAGTTAATGCTAAAAAGCATTATATTCTAGAAAACCTTAAAAAAATGAATGTGTTAATTTAGATATAATATCATAATATTTAGTAATAGTAAAGCTCCTTATGATTGAGTTCGACCGAGGAAGTATTACCAAAAGAAAAAATGGAAGTATTCCATATACCTAATTCTGGCGCTATGCAGTAATTTCTGTGTTCTTTGTTTTACCTTCTTGGAGCATAACTGGAGGACACAACTTTTTTTTATACTATGTACATTGTAAGCAAACAAGCTTACGACCCACCTGATGGAAAGTAGTTACCGTCTATAGACGCCTGCAACACCAGATGCGTAACAACGCTCATAAAGCCGTTACACACCACGTTGTTTGAGCATACATAGTACACATAACACCCAACAGTTACATACTAACACATATACTTCTTCAACAGCCTTTAAACGTCCCTTGCTGGACGAAGCCTCCCCATAGTATGCAATGGGGGGATTTGCCATAATCACCACGCTTGGCAGGTGGATTGGTGATTGCAGTTTGGTGTTCAGTACTCGGGTGGATGCTGCTGCCCATCCCCTGGTGTAATCCCTTAGTTGGCTTTTACAACATCCACGGGAGGAAACGGAGGGCTCCATTCTAAGGCCGGACACACCACGGCATAAAACACATATATACCGCTGTAATTCATCTTGGTGGTTGGTGAACACCAGTGACCTTCAGTTTCTGGTTGACGACCTCTGTGGCGCTGTGAGCGAGTAGCTGGCTGAGATGCGACTGGTTGCGGGTTCGATTCCCGCTGCGAGTCAAATGTTTGTATGATCTGCAAATATTTGTTTCGGGTCTGGGTACCATGGTACTCATAGTTCCTGATACCCACGACACAGGGAATCTCAGTGTGGGATCATGACTAATGTGAATTTGGTTGTGTTTGTTAATGTATTTGTGACTGTTCTTTGAGATGACGTGTTTCTTAGATTTAATTGATTTTTAACCGACTTCACAAAAAGGAGGTTTTTTTTAAGTACTAAGAGTATGTATCTTCTTTTGCAGGTGGCGACGTCACGAATGCCGCTGCCGACCTTCTCGCCGCACGCCGTGCTTATGTACAGTGCAGCGGTCGGCGGCGAGGGAGCAGTCGCGCTACAGCTCAGAGAAGCCAAGCCGGGAGAGCTAGACGAGCGGCTTGGCATCACTTGCCACCAGCCCGAGCTGCTGGCCGACTTGCTGCATGCAAGCGTCGACATCGGTGAGTCATAAAACACAAATTAAGTTTTAGTCATTCCTTCAGGCAGGTGATTACGTAATTGTGTTGCTAATGATTTCAATCGATTTCAATATTGTTTCTATTTGAAATAACGTTTATGCGATTACCTAATTTACCTACGCAGTCCAAATCTAAGTTACCTTTGTAAGCAAAATGCGTAAATTTGGTAGTCGCAAGAGCGTCATTTCAAATAGAAACAGCGTTGAAATCGATTGAAACCAATAGCAACATGGTTACGTAATCATGCCACAGGTCTTGTAACATTGGTATGAAAGAAAACTGAGTAACATTTTGACTTTTGCTAACACACAACATGGATCGGGCATTTATTCAATATTTTTGACTATTCGATATCAACCAAAACGTTAAGTAGTCAATTCTGTACAATATTCTATAAAGCTAAAATTCTTTTAAATGATCACGGTCCTTTTCCTTTTGACGACTACTGTGGCGAGGCAGGCGAGTAGCCGGCTGAGATGTGAGAGGTTGCGGGTTTGATTCCCGCTGCGGGACAAATGTTTGTATGATCTGCAAATATTTGTTCCGGCTCTGGGTGTTATGGTACCATGGTACTCGTAGTTCTTGATACCCACGACACAGGGAATCTTAGTTAGGGATCATGACTACGTTTGTGATTGTTGGGTGTTATGTTATGATATGGATGTCGGATCGGAGAGTGAAAACGCTCTAAGACAGTCAACAAAATTGGCATTCAGATGTCGTAGCCATACCACATTCAACTTATTTTATTTCACTGTCGTGCCAGGAGAAGAATCATGAGATATCTACGACTTGCTCCAGCCTTCGCAATGTTCGCTATTTTGAATTTCAAATATCGAAGTTTGCATTCGTAACTGCCATAGAGCATCGCTTGCGCTGCTGGTCGGGTGGCGGACATAGCTGTAGCAAAGAGCTATGTCCGCTACCCGGTCCCCGGTATATTTAGGTCGATGCTTTTAAAATGTTTTTTTGGACTTACCAACAATTCGCAAGGTAGAGGTCAAAGCTTAAACTAAGGCTCATTTCACATAGAGATGAAAGCGGACGGCAGCGTAGCTAAAATTTACGCTGCATTTAAAACAATATCTTCATTACTAAAATGCATAGCATCGCTTGACGCGCGGCCGCTTGTCTGTGATCAAGGAGGCGCCTGACTCCTTACGCCTGACTTTGTCTGTGGTGTGAATTGAGCCAAAATGTGAAAGTATAACAGTCTAAAACAAAAGTCAACACAATAATATCACTGTCTTCATTCGAAATTCAAATTTCCAAGCACCCCAGTAGGTACATTGACTCTTCATTAGCCCAGGAGCGCTGGACGTCAACTTGTCAAAATTTACTCGAAAATGTCTCGATGTTCCTTTAAAAATGCAAAGTCATGCAAACGAGCACCGAAGCCAGTAATTGAATTAGACCTTCTTAAGCAAACGATGAAAATTCCTCTTAAATTTATTATTGAGAACGTAAATTGGAAAGATCTAACTGCTGGGCATTTCAATTAAGAAGTTGTTATTTAAATTTAAATGCGTTTCGAAACTTTTGAACAAGTGGAATTCAAACCCGCATCTTCGGCTTGAATCGTCGCGTTGCTGGAATGACTCCTTGCTATAATTCGAAGTAACGCATCTCCAATTGATATCTTTAATGTGAATCAGAGTCTTGGTGTTTGAAAGTTTTGGGTGCATATAAGTGTGCCATAAACTTAAAAAAAAAAATACTAGCTGTTAATTAATTTATTACTAAAAAGTTTTGCTTTGTTTTGGTGTTATTTTCATTTTTTTAGTAGTCGTATTACAAAAAATAATTGTTAATAATAATAATTACTGGCTTATTTAGGAATGTGCTAGTGGAACAAAGCGTTAGCAGAGTTAGTCGTAGGAAAGCAATGGCGGTGATCAGCTCACCACTGGTCACGTCCTGCTATCAAAGTAGGCCATGCCGTGTTTGTTGCCTAATTTTTCTAGGCTTGGTCACTTTGGAACAGGAATAATTTTAGTTTATAAGACGATTCAAAATGATCTTTGTGATTTCAATGAATAAAATTATTTTGATTTGATTTGATTTGATCCAACGATTTTGCGATTCATACAGTGAAAGGAGGTGCTTCAGGATCTGCCTACCCCTTCGGGGATAAAGGCATTTGTCTATGTATGTATGTTATCTATGTTCTCGATCATTCTGCCCATTGAGCTACACTCAGCGGCGTGATGAGCCACTAATCCGTAGCGCATATGTGTGTCGACTAATTGGTGATTATTGAATCAATACCTATATACCTACTTGTTGTATTGGAAACGCTCATTAGTCAAGCGCTTGTTAGCCACATTCAGGTTTGTATCTGTGACATGTGAATAAGCTGACTAATTGCTGACAACAAGGTAGTACTCAATCAAATCAATATACTTATAAGTATATAGAGAACGATCTTGAAAACACTAAAAACTCCATTTTTGTATGGAAATTTTGAAATTGGAACACACTCAAGATCGTTCTCAGAGTCAAATTAGATTTTTTAAAACGAGCCCTAGAGACGTAAAATTTGTTTATTTTCTTTTGTGGTGTGTAATGGAGCATATTTCTTTCAAGCAAGGTAGATTCAGTGATATTTTTTTTGTATGTTCGATGTTTTGCTGGACTTAGTGCCAATTTCACCATACTCTGTTACTTAGTAAATAAATAAATAATAAATAAATGCTGGACCTTTCACACAACATTATCTAACCATAAGCTAAGCAGAGCTTGTGTTATGGCAACTAGATAACTGATAGACTTAAAATCTGCAGATCGTACAAATAATTGTTCCGAGACGGGAATCGAACCCGCAACCTCCTGCGTCGCAAGCGAACCTTCGCCCGCCGCGCCACAGAGGTCATCTAAATGTCTTGTTAAATCTAACCATTGGTCATAGTGACAGATAACCTTCGAAAATACTTGTCAAAAAGCATTGCTTAGACAAAACAGCTGTTTAACCACCTGTCATTTGTTGGTGCAAAAAATTAATTGATCCTTTGGTTAAATTTATAACACTAATGTCGAACAAAGCTCACCATATTTGACTATGAAGCAATATGTTATGATACATTTGTAATTAATATTTCCCCGACGCCCGCCAGCACCGCAGCTCGTAGTTAAATATGCGAATTCCATTAGCCAAGCCCGTCGGGAGTATTTAAACATGTTCATTGTTCCTTTGTAACTTCCGTCATTCTAAAATTTGTTCCCTATTACCAACACACACTACAATTTAATTAGTATTTAACAAGAAAAACATGTAAATTTAAAAAAAAACCTCTTACTATTTTTGTAGTTCCATTAAAATTGGAAAAATGGAACACATATTTATGGAAACACTTGTACCCTAGATCCTATTCATCCTGTACTGGTCATCTTCAGACCCTGGACCCCGCGGGTGAAAGATATTATGTTATGTCGTTTTAAATTAATTATCTTTAGATCGTTTGCATTGGGTTTTATATAGCTCAACTGTTTCATTTGTGTTATAAAAAAATTGTATTAGGTGTATTATAATATATTTATATATATATATATATATATATATATTTTATTATATATATTTCTTATTTAGAGGTGTAGTCGGAGACCAACTCCAAGATTTTTATTTAGAAGTCCTCAGTCTATTACTTACTATTAATTAATTTGAAGGCCTTTAATATATAATCGTGGATTTAGCCTGGCTCAACAACATTTTGATATTTGTTTTCAGCATAGTCGGGTTTAGTTTTAAAACTTCTATTTTTTTTTGTTTGTGTATTCTCTTTGTATTCTTCTTACTTGCTTATCTCGTGGACACTGAGCCTTATTCACAACCTTTCATACTTAGATCGTTTCCAGATTGTCAGAATTCCTTGTAACTGTCCAAAGTTGAAACTTATAGTAACAGATGTAGTCCTTCACAAAACAACTTATACGTTGAACAGCTTGACCGGAGGGTCGTGGAAGTTTGTGGTGACAGTAATATACGTCAATCAAATAGACTTAATTTATAGTTTTCGGGTGTAATGTCTGCATACTTTTTGTTTACGAAAGCCACAAGATGAACCGTTAGGTATTATCGGTCAATATTTAAACCAGTACTAGCGGCCCGCGCGCGACTTCGTTCGCGTGGTCCCGGTGTTCCCGGCAGTTATTCGAATTTTTCTCACCTTTTAAACCTTTCCTAGACCTCCACGAACATTTCAAGACCAAGATAAGATAAATCCGTTCAGCCGTTCTCGAGTTCGTCAGGAAGGAAAACCCGACTTATTTTTATATAGATATCTCAACTGTGTGGCAGAGCCTTTATTGTCAGCTATTCCCATCATGCCAGGCCCAGTGACTTTCAAGCAATCCTCCAGAGTGACAATTCATCTTTCTAAGTGTCAGTTTCCACGGCACCCACCGCACATAAAATATGCAAACCACTTGTGTTTAGATTGTTTAGTTGCCGCTTTTTCTCTTTATTGCTTCCTGTTGCTAAGAATAAAAGGAAAATTATTATTATAAAAGTACTAAGGGGAAACTGCCTTGGTTGTTATTCAACATTCGTAGAGCAATAGTAAAATAAAAAAGTCAATGTATTCCAAAACGGCAGTAAGTGTTTTTTTAACCGACCGGAGGAGGTTCTCAATTCGGTTGTATTTTTTTTTCTATGTTTGTTACCTCATATCTCCGGCGTTTATCAACCGATTTGGAAAATTCTTTTTTTTATTTGAATAGATATACTTCCAGGTTGGTCCCATTTTCAGGTTCAGAATCCAGTTCTGATGATGGAATCCATGAGGAATTGAGGGAACTCCTCTAATATTGTAGGCATACATATGGCGATTTTGATATTTTCAGCAATAAACCAAGCATTTGCATTCAAAAAGTATCAAAATCCTTTCACCACTATGGTTCTTTCATATTTTTTTTTTCATCCAAATATTTAGTCGAATACAATGGCCGAAGTCGGTTTTTTAAATGAAAAGTTATTGTTCTTAAACGTCACTGATCGGATGTTATCATTCGAAGAATGTCCACTGCTGGACATAGGCATATAGCTCTACTCTCTCATTTATAAAATTATCATCATCATCACCAACAGCTTGTTTACGTCCACTGCTGGGTGAGGCATCATCCATTGAATACAATGGGGGGATTTGCCCTAATCACCACACTTGGCAGGCGGATTGGTAATCGTAGTTTGGTGTTAAGTACTCAGGTGGATGCTGCTGCACCCTTTAAATAGGCTTTTACTACTTCCTTGGGAGGAGACGGAGAGGGTTATTAGGCCGGACCCACCATGGTCATAAAATTTTACAAATAAAAAAAAGATGGGTACAAGGTTAGGCTCGCATTTTGTGGCTGCCGTACGGTTATTTTGGCTATATAGCAATATTTAATTAAACATTGATATACTCATTTAAACAAAAAATCTTGAAAATTGATAAAATGTTCATTTTGCACAGTCATAATAATATAAATCTGTTTTTTTTATCAAAAAACAATGATTTCTACGTGAATGCTGACCGCAATAGTTCAAACGTATGTATATGATCGTTAAAATGAAATTGTAACCTTGTTTAGATTATGTTTTTGCACGAAAATTCCAAATTCCCGATGAGATTAGTGTAAACAAGTCACAATTGGGTCTACATAAATTCGTTGGAGACTATTTCTATTAAATTTAACGACAAACATGGACCCTCATAGGTATAACTTTGTTAATAAAGGTTATAATATATCAGAGAACTCTAGCTGGTTGACTAAGAAACCGTTATTCAAAACAATTAAAGGCCCAGAACCAGCTTAGATATTTCAGTTAAATTTTATTATAAAAGAAGAAAGTGCCATTTTTTTTATTATAAACCAATTAATGGAATTCAAATTCTATTTACCAGAACTTTATAATGAACAAAGTGTACAAAAATTATAGATCAAATTTCAACCATTTCAAGACGCCGAACGAAATTTTGAAAATACAGAGCCTACTTTGGACAATAACGCTCTATATAAAACGATGTTTGCTCATTTGGATATTAATTCATTCAAGTCAATTACCTTTTTTAACCGACTTCACAAAAAAAGGAGGAGGTTCTCAATTCAGTTGTATTTAATTCGATATAATTCCAGATTGGTCCCGTTTTTTTCAGAATCCAATTCTGATGATGGAATCCATGAGGAATTGAGGGAACTCCTCAAATATTGTAGGCATACATATGGTGATTTTGATATTTTCAGCAACAAACCAAGCATTTGCATTCATAAAGTATCATAACCCTTTCACCACTATGGGTTTCTCATCATTTTTTTTTCATCCAGGTATTTAGTCGAATACTATGGCGGAAGTCAGTTTTTTAAATGAAAAGTTATTAGACACAATCTCTAAATATGTGGTTTGTCAGTTTGCCATTATATTGAATAAAATCAACCTAGCATAGGTTATAAGATTTTCATACAAATCTTTAAGTTGATTAGGAAATCATAGAATTTAATATGAAACAGACAAACCACGGGTCTAGTATATTAGTGTATTGACTATTTTTACAAAATTAAGTGGAGTTTGATGAATAATATCGAAGATAGGAGCAAACTTTGTTTATAAGCATATAAATATATCGGCTATACAGGCTCAAGTGCCTTAGCATTACACTTCCCCTAAGTCTGTTCTAAATGTTTAAATAATGAGCACTATCATCATAAAGCAAAAGCAAAGCCAGTTTAATATTGATTTTACAGGGTAAATAGCTTGAGATAACCCTGCGTAGCAAGATTCGTAGAATGTCTGCTACGTTGTAGCACAGTGCTACGAAACTAGGTAAGTGTCACATCACTAAACTATCTCCGTTTTCATTCGCCTTGCAACTATGTCTAAAACCCTAAGACCTTAGTCACTGAGTGCCTATGCAATAGCCTCCGCAGCCAACGTTCCGAGCTATTTGCTCGTAAGAGTGAGTGGTATGTCATTTTCTAATTGATTTTTCTACATTTTGTTAAATTGTTGGGTATTTAAACAACAAGAGGGTAAAGAAATAAATAGGCCTGGGACACCGATTGCTTATTTCGTTAAATTTGTTATCATCAGGGTTTCGTACTTCAAAAGGTACCATCGGAACCATTTTTGGATCACTCTGAAGTCTGTCTGTCTGGCTGTCCGTCACAGCCAATTTTCTCTGAAACTAGGCTGTCTAGTAGACTAAAATAGTTAAAATTTGGTACATATATACAGAATTTGGTAGATGTCAGGGTTTCATTCCGAATGATTTAATTTTCCAAGTTCTATTAATGTCCACATCATTATGTGGCTCGAGTTGCGTACTGGCTTCAAAGGAATTTACTCACACTGAACACCAGTAAAACCAAATATTTGGTATTCAGAATTTCAGAACGAACTGCACCCAGCCTAAGTCTGCAGGTAAAAATACATGTGTGCAGGGACAACTAGGACTATAAGGCCAATTGTGACTGTGCGGAAATTGAGCAAGTACAAGGAATCAAGTATCTCGGCGTCATAATTGATAACCATTTGAACTGGAAACAACAAATCGACAAACTCACAAGTAGGACACGTAAGCTCATATATATATTTAAGAGACTAGGCGAGATCGGTGATACTGATGTTCTGAAGACCATATATCTTGCTTTGTGTCAGTCTGTACTAGCATATGGTATCATTTCATGGGGGTCAGCTGCAAAGACACACTTAATCAGACTAGAAAGAGCGCAAAGAGCCATTCTAAAAGTTTCATATAAAAAACCTTACCGGTTTTCAACCAATGCGCTTTACCAGGAAACTAAATTTCTCAGGGTCCGACAGATTTTTATACAGCAAACTGTCATGAGATTCCATCGCTACGCACTCGGAACCCTAAAGCGATCTGAAAGACCTGACAGATCAAGAAGATGGTATATTCCAATGACACGATCGAGATTTGCCGAAGGGTCATTTAGTTTCTTAGGACCTTACCTATACCAAAAATTGGATGGCAAGTTGAGTTTGTTTGAACATAGCAAAATCATTTGTAAGCGAAAAGTAGTACTATGGCTGCAATCACTTGATTATGATAATACGGAATCCTTTTTAAAAGTAGGGTCTTGACACCATTCATAAAAACTCACTTACAGCACTCAATACACCTCCCTTAGCTACAGTTATACTTACTTTATGTCCACAGTCGCTTCTAGACCCACATCTATTCTCATACATACATGTGTAACTCTTTCGTACACGTATCTACGTCATCACGTGCCATACCTACCCGTGCTTGTGCGCGTGCCCGCATATCTGCCTGTTCCCGTTTTCGTGCCCATACCGGCTTGACCTACACTTGCCCGTATCCATAACATCATCAGAATCAACCTGTAGAAGTCCGCTGTTGGGCATGGGCCCCCTTGGGATGCCACGATGAACGGTCTTGAGCCGCCTCCATCCACCGACCATGCGACCGGACCGGAATCCATCCTATACACATCATACCTTTATCCACTAACTTCATTTTTTTTATTTTTTTTATTTTTATCATCTCTTAGATTTTAAGTAAGTACCTAGGTACTTGGATTGTGTAGTTTTTGGTTATTACATATGTACTTTGAATTTAAAACTATATTATAGCGTCTTAGCAGATGTACCTACTAATGAAGGGTCATGTTCATGAACAATTAATGTATAAAAGCATTTGTCGTTTTACCATCTGTTTATGTGTTGGTAAACAGTTGGCCTAAATTAAACAGTTAAACTAAACTCCACGACACAGGTAATCCTAGTGTGGAGTTTAGAGAGCCGTTTTCTAAACTTTGCGTCATCCGTTTTTTGTTATATTACTTAGATTAGGGAAGTGGCTAGTGTAGTTGGTACATATTGGTTTTGGTGCCTATGCGGTTCTGATACTCACGACACAGGTAATCCTAGTGTGGGGTCTGGACTGGGTATGCGCTTGACATAATATGTGCCAACACAATACGGCAGTAAAATTGTGACTAACCTTAGCTAAGCTTATTCTAATTTTGAGTTACCTGCCTAGTTACTGTAGCTATGGCTTATTGAAGTGTAACGTTCATGCTAATCTTAATCTAAGTCATTGTTACATTTTTCTTTTCTTTGCCGCAATAAACGTATTATTATATATTATATATTATTAATTTTCCAAATTCTTCTTTTTTTTTAATTTTTTGGATTTTCCGCAATATTATGTTTATACATTATTAATATTACAAATTTCTAAAATTCCTCATAATGCATTTACCATAGGGAAGTACAATCGTGATAAAAACTTTTCATCAAGATTCGGTGCCATGATCACTAATATAGCGTAAAGAAATAAATACTGATTTTGGGGGGCAAACTATAAAATAAAAAGATATCTTGTGTCAAATGCATATTGTGACATTTCAATTATCACTTCAGTGATCTCACAATTTTGAAATTTGGAATGCTAGGAGGTTTTGATACACAAATAAAGACAAAGTGCTGGTCTTGTTAGCACTTGTCTATTTTATTATTATAGACCATGCTTTCATCTTGTTTTGATAATATGAAAATATGATGATAATAACCTACCTATTCTGGCTGCTAATTTTCTTCAAACGTTTGTAGTTAATTTTTATTTAGAAGTTGGTCTTAAAGATGGTCGAGATAACTTAGGGACTAATCTTATCGCTCTTGCGCCTTATCTATTAGCAATAAGCATAAATACGATTTCATTTAATTAAACCTAATACGTGCAGATTGGATAGCTTTTGTATTAGGGATTGAGAACCTTGCTGTAAATAATTTTAAATACATAGAAGTGTTATCCAAAATTCAAAGTATGCCGTAGTGTGTCTAAAGAATTCTTTCTCCTCTCGTGGATGTTATAAAAGCCTTAATAAGGGGTTATACCAGGGGATGGGCAGCAGCGTACACCTGAGAACCTAACACCAAACTGCGATCAACCAATCTGCCTGCCAACCGTGGTGATTATGGCAAATCCCCCCGTGTTTTCAATGGAGGAGGCTTCGTCCAGCTGTGGACGTAAACAGGCTGGTGATGATGATGCCGATAATGATGATGATGATGATGTGGTACCATGGTACTCGTAGTTCCTGATACCCACAACACAGGGAATCCTAGTGTGGGATCAAGACTACATATGTGATTGTTGGGTGTTATGTTATGATTATCCAAAGTACACACTTTGCTTTTCATCACAAACTAGTTCGCTTCATATAATTAATCACGCGCTGCCAACTTCTTGCCAAGGTACTCAAAGCAATCTCGTTAGAGCCTATAAAGTCATTACAGTAATCGCTTACCTGCTTACTCGCATTAAACTCCTGTAAGAAATTCAAAGCGATATCAGATGTCAGAGTTGTCCTTCAGAATTTGAGACGAATCTTGAAATAAAGGGCGACAAGGGCTCGTGTTTATTTAACTTAGGTACATTTGACTTTGTATTCATTCTTCTCGGTCAAATGCTCGTTAAATAACGAAATTTTTTACGGTTCGGATAACGATTCTTATTTTTAACCGACTTCAAAAAAAGGAGGAGGTTCTCAATTCGACCGTATGTTTTTTTTTTTTTTGTATGTATGTTACGCGATTACTCCGTCAATTTTGCATTGATTTTGATGATTCTTTTTTTGTTTGGTAGGTGGTCCCATATAAATTTTATAACGAAATTGATTCAGCACTTTTTGAAAAATTTGGTTTTTTGTGGTTTCCATAGAAAAACCCTAATATTTTACTGTACCATTCTTGGTTCTGTCAGCGCTAGATGATACTACTAGACGTCGACAGATTGCGTTATAGAAATACTTAAATACCTACCCGCCGATAGATAGCGTTTATTCAAATATGAATTACCTACGTTTATAGGCACAGGCTTGAAGTCGGTTTATGTTTTTCCAAAAATTCATTATTAAATCAAAACTTGATTCGATATTTTCTTTTCAGTCTTTTTTCTAAGGGTATTTTGATCGTCATCATTCTTTCATGGATTAAAATATAAACAAACGTCAAAGTCAACGAGTAGATTGTTTCAACATTTTGTGAATAAATAGTTCTACAAAGCTTTCGTAAGCTTTCTGAGGAGCTCTCATAAACTTTACATTTGATGCTGTAAAGTCATGTGTAAAACAGATATTTACCAATATAATAAAAGTATCAAAATATTTTGAACAATCAATCACACTTCCAGAAGTATCGTCTGTGGCAATAAAAACTTCCCAAAAACAGGGCTGCGTTTTCAGTTATCATCCTGTTTATGCGTTGCCAAATATGGGGTAGTAAAATATCTATTGGTGTGGGTGGCCATAAACATTCATAAAAGCCGAAGGATATTTGACTATAAGTCGCAGAATATTATTCAAGAAAACCAAAAGAATATTATTTAATAAGAACGGAAAAATATATGAAAGTAGTATGAGACATCTTTTACCTAGATACTATATTCATCATATACATATTATTATTTCATTCAGAATCCTAAGTAGCATTTTTATAAATGGTAGGCCTTTTTGGAGAAAATCTTGTCTATTTCTGTCATAAGCAGTGATCGTATTCCGGTTCGGGGAAAGAAAACGAAAATAAAATTGAAAGCTTTAGCCAACATCTTGCAAACCAAAACTGATTCATCATCATCATCCGCCACCACTAACTACACTGATTTTTGTATGGAAACACCGAAAAGCGCTCCTTGCGGAAAATTTAAAGACCTCAATTTTCATTAAAAAAATCGTGTAGTGTACACCATACGCCCGTGTAGTTGCTTGTTACATTTCTGGACTACGCTATCTGTTTTAACAAACACAAAAATAGTATCTGAGTAATTCTAACTATTTTTGTTGTATCTTTGGAACTAAGTTTTTAAACGGAGGAGGGCGTTGGTGTCTGCGACACAGTTTTTATACTTCTGCAGACATCATCATTTTCCCACTATACTGTATACAAACCCTGCTTTATTTTTGTTCCAATTTTTTTTTATATATTTTTAACGATATATTAATATTTGATTTCACAGCTCAAAACAGAGAACTGCGGCGGTTTCTCGGTTTTATAATAATTTTAAGAAAACTGAATCATGAGTTTTTTCTTCATAATATTATCGTGGGAAGAGTGGAATGAGCCAAAGGGAAGTAAGCGGGCCCATAAAGTTGTAAATGAAGTAATATCGTGGCTTGACTTACCGCCGAAAACTTACTTTGAATTCTCTGAAACTGCTCTCAGTCGAAGTCAACCACAATGTACCGTTGCCAATTTGCACTCGGTATTTACTCAGTGTCATTTAATTAAGCTGAACAAAGTGGAGTGGCTGGAACTTGCTGTCCCAGTTTGTAATTAATATTGACCGTTTCGAAATATGATGGCCATCCGAACCATAGCATTGTGCTCGTGTTTCATCCGATTTATTGGAATGCGCTCTGAGTATTTTATGTACGGAATTCCAATACCGAATCCGATTGCTATATCAACATTTTGTTTGAATGTCAGACGAGCCTTTTGTTCGTCCACTCTTATGGCTCCTGCACACTATGCCGGCGGCACAGCCGGCGGCTTTTTGCCGCGCGGGTATGCCGATATACGTCGCGGGTACATAGAATACCCGCCGGGCATGCCACCGGGCATGCCACCGGGCATGCCACCGGGCTTGTCGGCGGCATGCCCGCCGGCTGGGCCGCCGGCATAGTTCGAGGAGCCTTTAGATCAAAACTACAGTAATAAACAACATTCAATCGATTTCTATCATTTTGGCTGTGATGACTTACGGCGCTAACTATTAGCCGTATAGGTTTAAAGTTACTCAGCGGACTATGGAAACAGCTATGCTAGGAGTTTTACTACATGATATATCCGAAATAAGGAAATCCGTAGAAGAACCAAGATCACCGACATAGCTCTCAGAATTTGCAAGTTGAAGTGGCAATGGGCAGGTCATATAGCAGAACTGACAACCGTTGGGGAATAAATTTTCTTGAGTGGCGACCACAAACCGGAAGACGCAGTAGTGGAAGGTTTCTTCGTTTAATGGACTAAAGCCATTATAAAGGCCACTGGAAGTCGGTGGATGGAGGAGGCTTAAGACCGTTCGCCGGGGCATTCTAGGGGGTAGCCTCGTCCAGCAGTGGATATCTGCTTATGAGATCAACAGGCTCAAAGAAAGTAGGTACGTACGTCGAAATAAATAAAATCTGTAATCAGTTAAATTCTAATACGAGGGCGGCACTGAAAATTTCGGGAATCAAGGAAGTGGTTTTTTGTTTCGGGTTCGTACGCATATATCCAGGATTCGTCACCTGATACGATGTTGTATACAGCATTTGAGGATCCTGCGTGGAATCTTTCGAGAGTTCTGACGCACCAAGTAACGCGAGCCGCTTTTTGCTCTTCACAGAGCGAATGCGGTATCCATCGGGAAAACAACTTTTTTACACCTAATTGTTCATGCAAGATTACTTGTATTTGACTCATGCCAATGTCTAAAGTTGCCTGAATTTCGCGGTATGTCACATGTCGATCTTCCTCAATCAGCTTACGCACAGCATCAACGTTTGGTGACTGCAGTTTTTGGACGACCTTGACGGGGATCATCACTGAGCTTGACACGTCTACGTTGAAATTCAGCAAACCATCGATAAATTGTGGTTTTGGATGGGGCTTCATCACCAAATGCAGAAATCATCCGGTCAACATACTGTTTTTGTGTTAAACCACTTCGAAAGTCATAATAAATCATCGCTCTTGAATTTTCTCGAGTCAATTCCATTTTCTTAACGACTAAACAAGTTTGGCAAAACATTGTGACAAGACCGAGAATCTTTTTTTAAATAAATAAATGGTATTCGATTTTTAAAACCAAGGAGTTTTCAATTAAAAAGATTTTAATATGACAGAAACAGTGGAAATATTCCATTCCCGATACTTTTAATGCAGCCCTCGTATATCTTCCAATCTGTTGTAAACCAAGCAAAACTCAAGCTAAATTATTAAAATTGCAAATTAAATACAAGTGGGCTCTCCAGCACAAGATAAATTTAGAAATTCATGGTGAAATTAAGGATTAATTTAATTTGTCTCGTTAATAACCGTCCAAGGTTCACAGAACACATTGAAGAGGTACTCAAATCTGACATAATTAGGGAAGGTTGTACAGTTGGCGATAAAAGTCATTAACCAACTTCCTATTTATGTGTGGTTTTACGACTAGAAATAAATTGATAGGTGAGATTTGTCATTCTCTATCACTATTATCTGGTTCATTTGCCGTGTCACGTATTCATTCATTCAACTTGTCAATTTAGTCCAGGTCTTGGCTAAACTGCACATTTTTAAGGATCCGTATAGATAAAAAAGCAACCAAGCAAGTGACACGCACAGTGAAGAGTTCCAAAGTCAGTATGACTTAGTTACGCGAAAGTGAAGTAGTTAAAATAAATTCATTTAAACGTAATTATAAATTTTAATTAAAACTGATTTTCAGACTTTTTATAACCCGTTTATAAAGATCAACCACACAACACAATAAATTGACTAATCAAGCAATAAAATGAAACGAAATGACCGGACTAACCGAAATTCTAATCTATTCAAGAGAATGTGCCGAAACCAATTATTTTGCAATAAACGACCAACCAATCCTTATTTCACAGATCAACGCGTAACTGGCTGTGGGTGGACGTCATCTTCAGCGTGATTCTGAAATTGACACATTTTAGCAGCGCCATCTAGCTATCATTACAAGAGCCTACTTAGCTGTGACAATATTCATTGTAATTTAATTGTTTATATATATTATGCTACTAATTTAAATACTTTTTAGGTATTCCTAATTATCGGTGAGCCAGCAGAGGGTGGGGTCCAACTCTAATAATAATGATCACTTCAAAATTATATTTAGGAAACGGATCTCTGTATTGAAAAAGTGTTTATGAAACCTCGTAATATTTTTGAAAGACCTGTCCAAAAATATCCCATACGATGAGGTACAGAAAAAAAAACAACAACCGCATTTAACAATATAATTTATAATTTTGTATACCTACTAACTTTATTTTGAAGATCTAATTATTAACCAATAAGTGTATTAAGTATACTATTCGTATTAAACTTAAATCACCAACAAATAACCAATCAAAGCTAATTTTTGTAATTGAACGGTCGGAATAAATTTTAAGCTAACGTTATTCAACTAAAAAATCTCCTGAAAAAATGCAATTCGAACCTAACTAGTGCACCAGATATGTCATCTAAAAAATTAAAAATCTAATTTTCATCTTTTGTCACTGACTGTACGAGAAATAAGGAAATTACCCAACTGGTTTAAATAATTTATCGGGCTTCGAAGCTGCACAAGTTTTGAGTGCTCCTCGGTGAATAGCGTCTCATCGGAATTATTGTCACACCTACTGAACATTTAGAACTGCAATCGAGAAGAGTTGAGGTTCTGCGATTACTTAAAATTATAACCTACTTTGTCTGTAATTTGTCGGTATATTTTTAACTTGGCAGGGTTATAATAGATAACTTGTTGGGCCATTTTCATTGGTATAAAGTTTGTATTCCTGGCTGCTGACTTATTAAGGAGTGTGTTATTCCTGAAAGAAAGCGTTAGCCGAGTTGGTCGTGGAAAGCAATGGCGGCGATGAGCTCACCACTAGTCACGTCTATATTCCTGCAATTATACAATCCCGGGTGATAAGAATCCCTTTGAGGCTCTGCCTACCCCTTTGGGGAAAAAGGTGTGTGGTGGCGGAGTAATCGCGTTACAAACATACAAAAACATGCAGTCGAATTGAGAATATCCTGTTTTTTCGAAGTCGGTTAAAAAGTGATACCCAATAGCTGTCTGAAAATCTGTTCGAAATTTCAGAACACACTGTATCACCATCATAAGTAAGTTCTTAGCAGACTCGTGACTTAGTTGCGGCATTGGGCAATTAGCAAGCAAAGCTGTTTGAGCGGGTCCTATTCAGCGAATAGCTTTGAAATGTTTCGTCGTTGAATGGTTTATTTGTGAACTTACCTTGGAAACGAAATCCATGTAGAGTAGATCCACTTTGACATAGCAACATTATGCACTAGTGTCTAGCCACGGCTACGCTCTTGTTATACTGGGGAAAAAAGTAGCCACGGCTGAGTGAGGTCATAAACAATCTGTGCACAAAATTTATCGAAATCAGTTCAGTGGTTACGACGTAATTGTAACAAAGAAACATCCAACTTTTCACATTTGTAATTAATTTTCCACCGTAAATGTAGTCTGTTAATGTCGTTCTTTCAATTCATTTACAGGAAAATGAAGTCGATTAAAACAAAAAAAAATAATAAGTCATTCTATACCTCATGTAGATTTGCTAAAATGTTTAATTTCCCACTTACCTACTTAAAATGTGTGGCTAGAGTAAGTTGGCTGATAATATTAAGGGGGATGCTTTCGATTACTTAAAGCTCGTTTCACGCTAGATGGCGTGGAAAAACAGATATTGACTTTTTTATTTTTTGTTCAAAACTCGAGCGTCTTTAGTGAGTAATTTTACCGTTTGCGAGCACGGTGTAGGTCATAGAATTTGATGCAGCATGAATTTTCGTTAAAGAGTCGTTAGAAATTTCAAATTCACTATAAATAAGATCTGACAATTTGCCTCATGTAATTACACGCACGCACACTTCTACATTCACTGTTTTGTTTTTCACTAGATGGCGTTGTCATTATCCCCAGATGTTATATAGATGGCGTTAAAAAAATGTTTATAAGGTATCTCGATATTGATTGTTAGAAGGAATGAGCCACCACCATCCACCGACTTCCTGCCACCCTATAAAAAGTGCCGTGGTGTGCGGCGTAGAATCTATAATCCTCCTCCCGTGGATGTCGGAAAAGCCGACTAAGGGTTTACACCAGGGCATGGGCAGCAGCATCCATCTGAGTAACCGATACTGCAATCACCAATCAACCTGCCAAGGGTGGTAATTATGGCAAACACCCCCACAAAAATGAATGTCTTTTTACAGAAATTAATAAAAAGAAAAAACAAACAGATTAGGTATTTTTATTGGTTTATAATTACAAGTATTTTCCACTAGAAATATCATACACTGACAACAAATATTCATCAATAGGTAAGCGATCAGTGCAACTGCACATTTTGTCTTCGTATATTGTATTCATTGTTACCTATCCATTGTGCCCATTGCATCTCTTCTAAATATAACTTTTCATTTAAAAAACCGACTTCCGCCATTGTATTCGACTAAATATAAGGATGAAAAAAAAATGATGAAAGAACCATAGTGGTGAAAGGATTATGATACTTTCTGAATGCAAATGCTTGGTTTGTTGCTGAAAATATCAAAATCGCCATATGTATGCCTAAAATATTTGAGGAGTTCCCTCAATTCCTCATGGATTCCATCATCAGAACTGGGTTTTGAAAAAAATGGGACCAATCTGGAAGTACATATATCTATTCAAATAAAAAAAGAATTTTCTAAATCGGTTCATAAACGCCGGAGATATGAGGTATCATCTTCATCATCATTAGATGTAGTTGATCTGATGATCAACTACATCATCATCAGCCTGTAGAAGTCCACTTAGGTGTCCCCTAGAGTGCCACGACGAACGGTCTTGAGCCGCCTCCATCCACAGATTTCCTGTGACGTTCATAATGCCTTTAGTCCATCGAGTGGAGGGCCTTCCTCTACAGCCTCGTCCGTTTTTCGGTCGCCACTCGAGAACCTTTATTCTCAAACGGTTATCAGTTCTGCGAGCTATATGACCTTCCCATTGCCACTTCAACTTGCTAATTCTGGTTGATCATCAGTGGCTAGAAAAAAATACATTTCTTGATATAGTTTTGTTTTAGACAATGTTGTAAGGGTTTTTTGTATGAGAAAAAATAACGTACATGATGTCATTTCATTGAGATCTATGCACTTTGCATTTTTCCGAACACGTCTCAATATATATTTCAGATAAAATCGCATTTTTGAAAAATGCTACCAGCTTTAGCATCATGCTGCTGATAAACTCATTTATAGGGTGTGGTGATACGGCGTTTGCAAACATAACAGTGTACAAATATTACTGTGTTGGAAATATATGATATTGGATAAACAATCAACAATCTGCCTCTCTCACTATTCCAAATTGACTCGCAGTCAGACGACTAGTTAGTAGTTTTGTTAGTAGTAGAACTTCTTGTGAAAGAGTTCGTCCGGGGAAGTACTACCACTGTACCTATTTCTGCCGCCAAGCAGTAGTGTTCGCATTGCTGTGTTTCGGTTTGAAGGGTACGGGTGCCGGTGAAATTACAGGCACATGAGACTTTTCATCTTTATGTCTCAGGGTCGGTAGCGCGCGTGTAATGCCTCTGGTGTTACAAGCGTTCATAGGCTGCGGCAACTGCTTTCCATCTGGTGGGCCGTAAGCTTGTCTGCTTGCCAAGTAGCATAAAAAAAAAACGTTCCGATCTGTGAGTAACGTATAAATCATTTCCATGCTGTTCATGTTGTGGACCATTTCTCAAATCTTCTGCCATCAAATCTGGCTGACTGCTGTTGTGCATTATTATTTTTCGTGCAACCAGAGTCAGCTTCGTCAATTTCGGCTTCAAAATATTTCGTCCATAAATTGGGAGCTTGGTGTTAGATAAGATCTGAAAACATAACATATTTACTTATTACATTTTCATTCATTAAATTTTTAAAGATATTTCAAGTAATATAAATATCGAGCTGCGCCTCGCGGTTTCACCTGCGTGAACCATGATATTATTATTATGACGTTGATTTATTTTAAAACTCGTTATAAAATACATTTTTCACTATAAAGAAATACTACTTATCTATAAAAACAAATAGTATATAAAAACAGTATAGTAAAAAATATATTACAAAACGGTAAACCACCGACCGCGGAGCAAAGGCCCAAGCGGTCGGAGGCTAGGGCTGCAGAGAGAGGAACCTCCTGACTATGCGTGCCGAGTCCAGGAGTACTGCCTTCTGAATCTGACCGTTGATCCAACCATTTAGTGAGAGCCTCTCAAGGTATTGGTCGAGGCTCTTTGCTATAAGGCCATTCACAGAAACAACTATCGGGACGATAATCGTCGAATCCACATCCCACATGGCGGTAATCTCGTGGGCCAAGTCAAGGTACTTGCTTGCTTATTATTATTATTATTATTATTATTAGGTATCTTCATTCCAAATTTCACTCAAATCCGTTCAGCCGTTTGGGCGTGAAGAAGTAACAAACATACTTATAAACTTTCGCATTTATAATATTAGTGTGATGTGATGAGATGAAGAGGTCAACCGACGAATCCAACTCGGATGGGCAGCGTTCGGGAAACTACGCCATATCTAGTTTGTTGGTTTTGTGAAAACTTCTTGTGAAAGAGTTCGTCCGGGGAAGTACTACCACCGTACCTATTTCTGCCACCAAGCAGTAGTGTTCGCATTGCTCTGTTTCGGTTTGAAGGGTACGGGTGCCAGTGAAATTACAGGCACATGAGACTTTTCACATTATGTCTCAGGGTCGGCAGCGCGCTTGTGATGCCTTTGGTGTTGCAGGCGTCCATAGGCTACGGTAACTGCTTTCCATCAGGTGGGCCGTATGCTTGTCTGCTTGCCAAGTAGTATAAAAAAAAATCTTCTCGTCGCCGATACCGCAGAGCCTCAAGACGAAAGTCTACACGCCAGTGTTGACTTACGGCACTGAGACGTGGTCGCTAACTATTGGCCGTATAGACAAGCTCAAAGTTGCGCAACGGGCTATGGAGAGAGCTATGCTAGAAGTTTCACCACGTGATAGAATCCGAAATGAGGAAATCCGTAGAAGACCCAAGGTCACCGATATAGCTCTCAGAATTAGTGGCAGTGGGCAGGTCATTATATAGCTCGAAGAAGTGATAACCGTTGGAGAATAAAGGTTCTCGAGTGGCGACCACAAACCGGACGACGCGTTAGAGGAAAGCTCTCCACTCGATGGAATAAAGACATTATAAACGTCGCGGGGAGTCGGTGGATGGAGGCGGCTCAATACCGTTCGTCGTGGCATTCTAAGGGGAAGGCCTATGTCCAACAACAACAACAACGAAGGCTTCAAACAAAGGGCAGGCATCTTCTATAATAGTACTACTCTACTAGTAGGTAACACATTAAAATTATGTAAATATCTGTTTACTTACGAAATTTCACCGTGAAACCGTTATAACCTGGCTTGCACTCGTTTCAAAGACACCGCTCCAAAGAAAATTAATCGCATGACACCCACAGTGCACCATAGACAAGGACCATAGAGAAAAAAGTCAAGGAACATATAGGGAGAAATAAGTGCACTAGGCTAGGTAACCACAGACAAACAGAACACCTTAAATTCAACAGGGCCACAAATCAAAAAATTTCAATATCGTTTTTAATGCAAAAATGGCATTTAGATGATTCCAATTTTTATATTCGAAAAAGACACCCATGGTTTTAGCGTTTAAAATAGTTCAATCACACAACTACCCATTTAGCATTTTGAGACTTTGATGACTAACTTCACAGCAAAGCAGCCATCTTTCCAGTTAATAATAATAATAATAATAACTTTATTACGAAACATAAAAGTGTCAGGTTTTGGAATGCGTTTCTTTTGAATGAAAGTTCAATAAGTTTGATTACTATTTTATTAAAACGAAACCGCAGTACTTGGAAATGTGTCTGTTTTGCATATAAGATTACCGTGATTATGGTTGTAATTGTTTATAAACAAACATGCAATATTTGTTAAATGACTGTTATTACAATCAGTCTGTACAATCAGTCTTAAAATACAGTGTTTCATTATTATACATAAGTATCCTTTGAATTAAATAATCACTTTTAAGATTATTAAAATTACTTTGGGATCACATCCTTTTCAATCAGTTTTAGGATGCCCTGTTTTTTGTCTCAGCAACTTGTAGCTTTTTGATATGATTTTATTTTATTTACTTGGGAAAAATCTGTATCCTGAGAAGTTTTGTATAAAAATATATTATGCCTTTACAACTCTTGCTTTGAAAATCTATGCCAAGAGGCTGAACACTAAGAGGTTCTGAATCATAACTGATTGGTAATCAATCGTCTGTACTGCTGTCTGAGCTTATAGATGAGGATTCACTGGAGTCTCTATCTTAATCGCTTCATCAAAAACGGTACAAATTCCATACCAGACAGACAACCAACACAATCCTAGCCTATCGTTACTTGATGAAAACATTATCTGATTTTGGAAGTCCAGAGCAATGAATAAATTTAGTCATTGAGGAAAGTACAGACAGCAATTCAGATATACTCAAGTGAATCCTCATCTTCAAGCTCAGACAGCAGTACAGATGATTGATTACCAATCAGTTGATTCAGTACTTCCTAGTGTTCAGCCTCTTGACATAGATTTCCAAAGGAAGAGTCGTAAAGAGCAGACCTCAAAGTTATTAAAACTGATCAACAACATTAAAATATATTTTTATACAAAACTTCTCAGGATACAGATTTTTCCCAAGTAAATAATATAAAATAATATTAAAAAGCTACAAGTTGCTGAGACAAAAAACAAAGCATCCTAAAACTGATTGAAAAGGATGTAATCCTAAAGTAATGTTAAACTTTTTATACTTACTTATTTTAAAATTGATTATTTAAGCTAAAGGATTTTTATGTATAATAATGAAACACTTAATGAGATTACTGCGATGACTTAGATATTATTGATTGTAGATCTCATCGTTACTACTAGTAAGTCAAAGATTTATGGAGTATTTTATTTTGTAATATTGCTAGATGAAGAGGTGATAGTTATGGATAAGTTTCTTCCGCATTTAATTACATTGATCTCAATGTAAATTTCAAGGTAGTGTAAGGTTCAAAATACGCATCTTATAATATACCATACATATATGTAGAAAAAAAAGATTTATAAAGTAATACAAAAAAAACTACTATCAAAACTTTGATAGGCTTTCCAGTAAAAAAATGAATTTTCGACTTGTGGCTCTTTTGCATTTAAGGAGCGAGATGACAACTTCATACTACACTTTGATATTGATATATTATCAGGGTTGCTACACCGAGTTTCTGAATCACAGCACGGTACACGGTCGGATTATAAAAACTAGTAGTTTTGCGAACAGAATACCTCAAGAGCACAAACTATCTTGTTTTTCGATAAAGTTTAAAAAACGCATCCATAGTCCGATCTAGCATATACCCAATCTTACTTGAACCACAAGTCGTTGAAACTCTAACAAATGAGAGCTCACGTAATATTGGTTTTCATTTTTATTTTTTCTCAAAAACTATATTGTAAAATAAATATATAAGTAAGTACATATATGAAGTTTCATCAAGATTAATTGAAAAATGCGACGTACGCGAGTACTTACGTACATAGGTACATACATCCGAACAGACGATAGCAAATTTTGCCATATTATATTGCAAGGACTTACCTTGCTTTGCTCGCTCGGTCAATGACTAGTAATATTTTATTTTATTGCTGCGAATGAAGTTACGAAAGTATAGTTTTTACATATTCTTTCGTTGTTTTATTTTTATTTTATAAAACTGAAACTTGAGTTTCAATAAAGTACGTTACAATAAAGTATTTTCTCGAAGGTACCTACTTTGTTGATATTGCAAAGTATAAAGAACATAGCCGCAAATAACTTTGTAAACTATGATTATAACGAACGGTTGGCAACCCTATCAGAGCCAGCTCATAAAGCCTAATAATTACGGGTGACTAGCAAGCACTAAACTTGTGACGTAGGGTTGCCTGGCAACGTCGCGTTTCGCAATTTTGGTGACAGGGCTGAAAATAACGCGAGGCATACTTTTATTTATTTAGCGCCATCTTTCACTATCTTTCTCAAAACTCGGTGCTCGAGGTCCATTTAACCGCCATCTCTGTCAAATTAAACAAAACAGGGTGCTCTGCGTAAAAATATCACGCTTCGATGGTAGGTGGCGACTCAAAATGGACATTAAAAACACTCACACATACGTAAAATTGGTCGTATTTCAAACTAATTTTAAAAATTACCCTTAGTAAATTTTTATTTGAAACAACCATTTGCGAGTACGATAATCATTAGAAAATCGAAAAAAAAATACGATATAAAGAACGACAATCTGTGGATTGAAAAAATACTTAAATTATTTTGTATGGGCAAGGCAACGAGAGCATTCACCTTAAGATGTTTCTATACTTACCTTACTTTTGTTTTATACTTACTTTTTTATTTTTATATTTTTCTTTGTGAGTAAACCAATAGTTTCAGCATATAGCCTGTTCATATGTAGGTTAATTTAATCCGAGTACTGAAATTCAGATAACAGACTCAATAAAATCATCACCTAGGTCACCGAAGTTACGTCGGTAATATACTTATTTAATGTGGGGTACTAACCAGTGACCGCTTGTCTCTTAGCTCTTAGCCAGGAGTACCACGTCTTCAAGATAATGTTTCATCGTAGTACCTATTCGAGAAAATTATTCGTTTGATAAATGAGGACAAAGTTTCAAAACTTGAGTATTTCATCAACTCCGGGGCCTTGAGGCATAATTGAATTTAGGTATTTAATAATTGTTGATTGCCCTAATCTCTTATTTAGGAGTTCGGGTAATACTTATGTAAGCGGATGAATGTAACTGGATAAATCTGTAACTAGATAAATCTTGATGTTCCTGAAAGATACCTAGATCTGAATAGGTATTCTGGGCTACGAGGCATTTACAAGTCGGGCATTTTTTTGGATCATCATCATCAGCTGATTAACGTCCATTGCTGGACATATGCCTTCTCCATGGAATGCCTCGACAAATGGTCTCGAGGCGCGTTCATCAACTGACTTCCTGACTGACACTGACAGTCAGATAGTTGCAGGGGTGCTATTTTTGAATGTCACCCAGTGATTAAATTTCATCAAAATGGCCGCAAATCACCGTTTTTCAAGAAATATACTTGAGGAGGAATCGCGGATTAACGGCAATTTTACGTTGACGTGTAGTCACTCGATGACATTCAAACATCGCATCCCTGCCCCCTATAACCTAACTGAAAGTCACTCGGTGACTAACGTTTGACAAGTAAAATAACCTTCGAGCAACACGGAAGGGAGTAGCCATTCGCAGCGTTCCCCTCTGTCAAGCTACAAGCCAAAGTAGGCATATGCGTTTAATGAAACCAGTTGTTATTCTGTGCAAGGTTTGTTAGTGTAGTAAGTGTTGTCATTACAGTGTTGTATTTGGATGTGTATATGCGGAATTGCGCTTGTGTGCACATTTCCCCCCGCAAAAAATTACAGAACTATTTGAATCGTACTATATCGCTAACGCTACTCCCTTCCGGCCCGCGGCAGAAATTCCGTGTTGCTCGAAGAAAATAACCATCAATTGCTCAAAATTATCATTAAGAATTGTCAATTTATGGTCATTCTACTTGTCAAAACGTTAGTCACCGAGTGACTTTCAGTTAGGGAATAGGGGTCCAGGTCCTTATGTTACTTCATCAGTAGTATCTCGGCAGTAGATAAGTTCAGTGACTGAAATTAATTAAATATGTTACACAGTGGCGTTATGATAACTTAGCATAAATTATTAAAATTTCTTCCAAATAGCCTGTCAAAGCGGCCGTGGGATACAGCCCCGATGCTAAATAGTGCCGTTTCTGAGCGGAGAACTAAGTAAGTTTCTGTTTTCAGATGGTGATCACGAAGGACTTAGTGCGTTGTTGGGCGCTGCCTCGCCAGATTTGGCGCTTGCCTCCGATGCCTCCGACAGCTTGCCACTGCCAGAGAACGATAACGGTAATTATTCAATAAATAAAATAACCCTTTTAAAACAATGCTATCACCGAGGCTGAGTAATAAAAGGAATCGGACTTTCGCGGAAATTCGTGTCGACCGAGATCTTTTTTACATTTTTGGACTAACATAATTTCCTAAGTGGCATACCAGTTGCTATACGGAGTTTCATGCCGTCTTCGTAAAGACAGGTCAGCAAAATTGAGTAAAATTGCGCCCCTGTATGAAAATAATGCCTTCCATTTTTTCCCAGCAAGTGTGCCTGAACAAAATAATCAGTCAGTAAGTTAAGTAGCTTATGATATTATTTTATTGCAAAAATAAAGGAAACATTGTTCATGAAAATCGTGGAACAATTTTATTGTTTGTTCTCTACTTATTTAAGAGAACTCGGCAAGTTTTAACAATACAATTTACACTGAAATCAACATGTTTTGTTTTCTTTTTCACGCTCCCTCTACTCAGGCAAGAAAAGATTCTTCAACATACGAAGTAAGATATTTTATTAAGTATACACTAATTTTGATTTATTTTATCTTTGAAATCATTAACACATATTTTTAGATTCCTATTAGTTACGACATCTGCTTTAACAAAATTACTTTGGAGCGTCATCTTCAACTAGGATAAAGTGCAGTAATTTACATACAATTCGATATGCTTGTTTGCTCTGTCGTCGCACTATTCCAGTAATACATTATTCAATGCAAATCATGTCAAAGCTGAGAGACGTCTCGGGAAATGTTATTATGTATTAGACACGCTCAAAAGGAATGAATAGAGCAATGTGTAATCGGAACGTTCTGTGGCTCTACGCTCTGGCTTGTTTGGTTTACCTTATATTAAATAAAGTAAATGAAAGGATTAAATATTTACAAACCACAGACGAAGCGCAGATAAATAAGCTTACCTCCACTTTGCTTCTTCAAAATAGGCAAAACGTACATTACTTCATTGTCAACGCCTTTCATAGGCTTTCGTAGAAAACACTGTATGTAAAATGAATGTGAATAATTACGTTTACAAAGTTTCTTTTAGTCAAAGTACTCTAGGTATAACTAATGAGCCGGTTTCGGTTCAGCGTGGATTGATGAATACGGCTCTAAAATATTAAGATGAAATAGGTGGCGTCGGCGTCGGCTGTTCCACCACTTTCCACCCCAAGGAACTTTGGGAGATTGATGTGTTTCGCGAAATGACATCTAAAGCAGTCCTCACTTGCGCGATAAGGGTGAAACTTCACAGTTTAAGGCTCAAGAGATATGAAATATTACTTATATGAAACATTTGTAACAACCTGTTACGTGAATTTAGTTAGTGTTACTTTCATACTAAAGAAAATTTTCGTAGCGATAGCATAAAACTGGAAACTTTTTTAATACTTTCTACGAAGTCACTGGAAACGTAACGTTTGAAGTGAGATTCACACCACCACAAAGTCAAAGTCAAAGTATTTTATTCAATGTAATCATAAGGATCATTTTTGAATCGTCTTATAAACTAAAATTACTCCTGTTCCAACGCGACCAAACCTAAAAGAATCAGGGCAACAAACACGGCTTGGCTTTTTACTAATTAGCCATCGTCCACTGCAAGATGAGGCCTCCCCAAATGGGAAATCCCCCAAAGTAGAATCATCACGCTTGGCCGGCGGGTTGGTGATCGCAGTATTGGTGTAAAGTACTCAATTCTAAGCTGCTGCCAATCCCCTGGTGTAATCAATCTCTATGTACGGCTTTTACCTCATCCATGGGAGGAGAGTAGGGGTCTGTTTTTAAGCCACCACGGCGATTTCAGCAGTTTTGGAATCGAGATAACTTCTTTAATATATATTTAATTACATCTTGAACCATTACCTACTTGTACTTGTTTTGTAACGGACCAACTAAAGGATGATTCACACACTGTCTACCTATAGCCTATGCCCAGGGCGATACTTTACCAATAAGCTACACGCACGGATAAAGGCCCGCAGACAAAGAGGTAAATAAAGCATGCAATCCTCTTCAAAGCATAAGCTGAATTGATTGCACACCACATTGATTACACGAACGCAACCAGAATTACAAAATGACCAAACACACTGCAGTTTACTCAGTATTTGTAGCTGGTCCTCAGACACCTTTGTTAGGTGTGTGCTAGCGTGTGCTAGCTAGTGTGTGCACCTTGCAAATGCAACCAACGCTCCCGTGCCGAGTTGTATTTGCCGTGACTTGTTCATGGCTCGTCTCGCTCTATCGTGAATCATCCTTTATAGTCACATGTAATCATGTTCCACGACCTTTGTGAGTGTTTGTCATCTACATCTGTCAAGTTTAAAGGGAGTTTATTTAGACCATGTTACTACGTTAAATCATATGAGGATTTCCATTTGCCTTGAGTGGTCTATTTATGCAATTTACGCAACATGTTAGGATTTAATTTTACTTGGTAGTTCAGGAAGGTTTAAAGAATATTTAAGTATTTCACGTATTACTAGAAAGCAATGATGAATTTAAAAAATATTTTAAATTGTACTTGATAATAACATTTATACTTAGCATGTCTTCAATATGACCGAGTTTTGGCAGAATAATATTTTATCGAATAGCATTTTCTGAAATAGGTATTGTTTTACGAATAGGTAGACTTAATTTAATTTCACGATATACTTATCGGTAGAACATAGAAACTTTGCACATCATCAAACTAACAATTTAACAAGCAAAAATCAGAAAAGAAACGTGAAGGTACCTCGTATATATCTGAATAGTTGGTAATCTTTCCGCTGTTGTTTGTTGCAAAGGATAGGTTGCAAAGAGCGCAGCAACAAACATGGTTTGAATTGTGGCGTAGTATTATATCCTCTTTGATAGTAGCCACGCAAGAGCCGAGAAAAGTGCTGCAATAGCTAAATGGTATTTGGCGAAATGTAAAACGCCAATCGTTTTTCGGCGAAATGTATCGCTAAATTATTAACTATCCACATATCATGATTTGTTCAAACATTAGGAATACCTATATAGAGAATGATTGATTACATAAACTGATACAAAAACAACAGTAATCAAGGAAGCAAACAGAACGTTTCCGTCTATTCAAACGCAATGTTAAATACATACTATGCCTGAGTCAACCACTCAATTCCACTCATCGTATTAAAGAACTCGTGCAGGCTTTTGTCGGGAACCTGGGTCCCCTAACAGTGCGGCGCGCCTAACGCAAAATGCCATTCGTAGATTTGATTTTTATTTGAGTAACTCAAGTACCATATTTAAATTTAAAATATGCATGGATACTACATAATTCCGAGGTACCAAAAACACGATTGGACAATGTTTCCTTGATAGAAAAAAATAACAAACCTACCCTTAACTTTTGGCTAGATTCGATTGTTTCTCAATATGGTGCAGATTATTGGGTCAAAAATTATATAAATAAAATCTACCTATACAGTAAAACCGAAGACTGTGAGGGTTTTGTAAATGTATCTACTCATATTTTACGAGGTATTCAATTAAAATGCCTTTTTCGAGTGGCGCCGGGCGCTTTTTTTATGAAGATTTCTGTTTGCGTCAGGCTTAACCTTCTTTCCCCAGGTTTATTTTTCACCTAGCAATTTTATGAAAAACCAATAAAAATTGAGTGTCTTTTACGCGAAAAGGTAAGAAAAATATACACCGTCGTTTCACACGCGTGTTTCGGAAGCATGTCTTATAGACTCGCAAATAATGCTACATATCTAAGCGTACGCTAGAGGCACTTATTGTGATTCCATACAAAAATGCGTGTACAACGACAAACACACGCCCGTGTAGGTGGCTTGTTAAATTTGCAGACTTGAGCCTTTGCATCCTACACGTTTTCAAGAATGTGTATCCAAATATAAAGAGGCATGAGAATACTCCTGTTGAAACGCTCTGGTTAATAAAAGTTTTGGTAAAACTACACAGATGACGAATTTCTAATTGGATGTTTCTAGTTAGAGCTTGAAGTTGTTCAAAAAGCTTTCAGCAATAAGCCGTTTGAAACGTGTATTTTTTAAGACTCAAATTCTCAGCATTTTTGTTTCATGTTCGTCCAGGCCACGTCCAGCGGTGCAGTGAATGTCACTGAGTAACTAAACATCATCAAAAAGACCGCAAATCAACGTTTTTCAGGAGATGTACTGGAAGAGGCACTTGTACTGATATCATTGGTATAAAAATTTTAGTCATCAATGTGTTTCAATAAAATATAAATTTAGAAATTGGGGATTTTACTAACGTTTAGTCACTCGATGATATTCAAAAAATGCACCCCAGGACATAAGTTTAAACGTGTCATCATCAACATCATCAGCCATTAGACGTCCATTGCCGGACGAGGACTCCCCCATAGAATACAATGGAGGAATTGCCATAATCACCACGCTTGGCAGTTGGATTAGCGATCGCAGTATCGGTGTTAAGTGCTCATATGTGGATTCTTCTGCCCAACCCTTTGTAACCTCTTAGTCAGTTTTTACGACATCCAAGGAAAGAGGTGGAGGGATCTATTCTTAGGCTGGACAGACCACGACACAAAAAAAAGACTTCCCTCAACCTTTACAATGCCATCGATAGAGCACAATCATAATAATCTTCATCAGCTAGTAGAATTTTAAAATACTAAACATCCATGCTAGCCGAATACTAAAAAGTAAAAACAAGTAGGTTTTTAATAAATAGTAGTAAATAAATTAAAGAGAACACACATAAATCTATAAATATTTCTGTTCATAAAAAACAAGAAAATACCTTGTTTTTTTTTTAAATAAACTTTTATATTTTTATGATTGATTGACTAAAATTCTTATACCTAATATTTAATTAAAAACACGTAAAAAAGTTTTCTTTGAACAACAGAGTAATATGAATATTTAGATTAATGTATTAATTATTAATCATAATTTATTCATTTATGTCATAAGGATAATTTTGAATCGTCTTATAAACAAAATATACTCCTGTTGTTCCATGTTACATTTACCCCACATTTCCTGAAGAAATATCAAAAAGATTGCCCTATAACTAACATAAAAGGAATCCATTTCCCGCATACTAAGACTAATTCCTTCTCATTGTGGGCGCAAATTAACCGTCGGAGCCTCGGAGCCGTGATTGACGGTGCAATACCGCCCATTGTGACAATCCATTACAACTAATGGATATTTCTACCACTCACTTGACCGTCAAAACTGTGTGAGATCTGAGGAGATACTTTGATAAAATAAATAAGAGATCTCTCAAAAAATCCCAGAGTTTTATGTAACATAAGGCATAACAAATCATGCGTATTTTTCAGCACTGCGCCTATACTTTAACGTATTTGTAAGAATGTCCTCAGCAACATACGTGAACGCCTGCAATCGCATCAGCATTTTTTTTTTAATTATGTTTATCCGCTTCATATCGTATATAAACAACAATAAAATATACAACAAGTACACCAGGTGCCTACGAGTAACGTAGTATTAGTAGTAGTACTAGCCTGTGATTATTACGTATTCTATGGTATTATGTAATTACTATTGCGTGAAATGGCTAGCGCGTGGAGAGCTCTGGCTGAACCAAAAAACCGGTTACCAGCAAAAACCGGCTAGCCTACAGTCTTATCAGCTGAGTTAAGTGATGATCGCTGCTTGCAAGAATACATAATTTATTAAAAGTGAGTCTAATACTGATATGTTAGGTATAAGGCAATCTGACAAAGTAACAAACGCTTCTATAAGGGAGGAAACTAAACTACACATCATTTGTAGAATAAGGACGCTAAAGTGGAACTGGGCAGGACATGTTAGCAGGATGGAAAACACAAGGTAGACGAAAAAGGTGATAGAGTGGATACCGAGAGAAAATAAAAGGAGTAGAGGACGACCACGGAAACGTTGGGAAGATGTATTTAGGAATGAAAGCGGACTAGACTGGATGAGACAGGCCAGAGACAAGAAAACATGGAAAGATATGGGGGAGGCCTACGCCAAACGGGCGATTACGACTGCGAAGATTAAGATAAAATGACATGGAAAATACATAAATAATAGTAATAATGATTAATAACAATAGCATCTAATGACATTAAGGAAATTGTAATAGAATAAATGGCTTTTTTATTTTATTTTATTTATTTTATTAATACTTATACACTCGAGAGCAATGAATCCGGGTCACTTAAAGAATGTTAAAAATCTCGGAAACTAAAAATGATAGATTAATGCAATAAATTGTATTTAATAGACAATGTAATACTCCTTAAATGAAGGTAAAAAAAATATGAGTCACCATACATTTTATTAACACAAAATTACATAAAGAAAAAAACTGCTGATCTCTCCTTAAAACAAAAATAGGAAACATGAAATTTTTGAACTTTATTACGATTTTCTTGAATTTTAATACTTCGTATTGCCTCCTCGTGCTTCCATTACTGCGTTTACGCGGTTTGGCATGCTGTACACCAAGTTCCTTATACGATTTTGGGGAATATTCTCCCATTCCTCTGTGAGAGCAATTTTGAGCTCACGAAGCGTGATTGGGGGAGGGTTTCGTTGTTTTACGCATCTGCCTAGCTCGTCCCAAGCATGCTCGATCGGGTTGATATCCGGGCTGCGCGCTGGCCACTCCATACGAGTAATGTTCATCTCTTGAAGGTAGTCATTCACAATCCTACCTGTATGAGGTCGGGCATTGTCATGCATAAATATAGCATCCTCACCTAAATTGACCATAAATGGACCAACGTGATCATTGAGTATTTCTTCCACATATCTTACGCTAGTTAAAGAGCCGTTTTCTATGATCACCAGCTCTGTGCGACTTTCAGAAGAAATTCCGGCCCACACAAGTACAGAACTACAGACCCACCACCGTAGGCTACTTTTTCTTCGATGCATGCTTGCTTGAATCTTTCCCCTGGTCTTCGATACACTCTGTGTCTTCCATCGTGCTTGTAGAGCATAAATTTTGATTCGTCGGAGAACATAACTTTTGACCAATCTTCAATACTCCAATTTACGTGGCTCTGGGCATATCTTAGTCTTGAAATACGATGCCCACGCTCCAGTTTAGGGCCGTTTGCAGGTCTAAGGGGTTTTAAGTTAGATTCAGCAAGCCGACGTCTTACTGTCCATGCACTTGGGTTACTTCCTCCGAGGCGTCGAAACTGATTTGTGAGTTCAGTTCCAGTGAGAAAGCGATTTCAAAGCATCGTGTTCACCAAGTATCGGTCTTCTCGTGCTGTGGTACACCTGGTTCTGCCCGTTCCTGGTCTGCGTAGGTTAGAACCAGTTTCTTCGTAACGTCGGAGAACTCTTTGTACTGTTGACAGCGACACACCGACAGTCCTGGCTGTATCGCGCTGACTCCGGCCGGTTTCCAGCATTGTAAGTATTCTGGTGCATTCTTCAGGCGTAAGCGACATAATTTCAGCTTGAATAATGAATATAGAGCACTATCAACATGGTTTATGTACCCACATAAATGACAGATTACAAACAAAAGCAAAACCAAATGCTGTAATTTCGTAGTTCCATCTTCGAAAGTGGCCCTTTTTCAAATTTGATTTTTTATGATATAACTTTACAATAACTAAGAAGTTTTAATACCTTCATTTAAGGAGTATTACATTGTCTATTAAATACAATTTATTGCATTAACCTAGCATTTTTAGTTTCCGAGATTTTTAGGATTCTTTAAGTGACCCGGATTCATTGCTCTCGAGTGTATTTAGAAGTTACTGATACAATATTATATATACGAAATTACATTAGGTATAGGTTGTGTGTAATTATTATCCAAACTCATGTTCTAACGATTACCAATTAAACTTTGGCATAACAAACGTAGAGACGATATTATGTAGATGTATGTAGAGACTACCAACTCTAAATTTTTTTTACATTTCGCCAGTATTGAAACTACGAAATTAATACAGGGTTAGTTTAAGCAAAAACATTGAATCTAAAAGCAACCATTGTAGTTCTTGATTATAATAAATTCAAATTCATTCAAAACAGATTTTTACCGATACTATTGCATACAGAACTCAGAGATTCTCAAGAGGCAAGGAATATTGTTTGTTATAGGTATTCCAAAATCCTGTGGGAGCACTCCAGATGAGTATCAAATGAACCAAAATCGAGACTAGCAAAACGATACTTGATACTTTAACAATGGTTTAGAATATAATAGTGGCTTACTTGTTTGTTTTTGTTTTGTAAGCTTTTTTTATAGAACATGCACTAGAGTTAATCTCTAATGAAATTCATGTAGTTCTGTTAAAATTTATTCAGGTGTATAAACGTGAATCACTTTGAATGGTAACCCTGTGACTATGATGTGTGTGTATGAGTTTATTTTTATTTTATTTATTTGAGACAACAAACAACTACATTATATATTTTAGGTACAATCTATGTTAGTACATAAATTTAAGTATGTAAGGCTTGTTAATAATGTAGCCCACAACGCTATCTACATGTTAGTTTTATACATGATTACATAATGATGCAGCTAGAGGGTCTATAAGAAGTTTATATAAAATAAGCAGGTAAGTAAGACATACCAATGTGAAAAAACCCTGCTCAAAGAATATTTAAACAAAATAGTAGTTTTGAGTAAGTAAATTAATAACAGGACATGGAAGATAGCAACAAACGAGCGAGTTCAATCGTATATAAGCTTGACAGTGACATAGATGATGGACGCGATAAATCATTCGTTATTTAGGACATGCGTCGAAGCCACAAGCAAAGCATTTCGATTCAGTTCTATCAAACCCAATGTATCTTAAATATTCAAGTCAGGTGCCTGAATGTAATTTTTTACTATTTAGGTAATAATTAATTGTTTCAGGCGTGACCTTGCCGAAATCCATTCTACAATATTGAACAGACGAACAAATATATTTCGACCGAAATATAAAATCCTTAGAATACTTCCTGTTCGGTTACTTTTTCCTCCGGATGCTTCGTAGAGAGGCGAAACATTCTTTCTTCGGTTGAGTTTTCGGTGGAGAGGGGCGGAATTGTTACTATATATTTGTTCATTTATTCAATATTGTATTTTGGTAATGTTAACAAATTACATTCACGTACTTTCATTTAAAACTGGCATGTCCTCAAAACACTAATCCGAATAGTTTTTCAACCGTTAAATAAACCACATCCATCCACCAAAATTATCCCAAAGTAAGTCCCGAAACGAACAAACTTTTGGAAAGCGAAGGCCACGTAATGAATAATGAAGCGAGTTGGGAACAGACACTAAAACAAGTGGCAAACGAAAACGCTACACGAAACGATAATGCCTAGCAAATGTTTAGGAAAGCCGTTGAGGATTTTTATTTTGTTTTGCTTTTTCGATTACCTCTTGTCTAGGGAGCTGGTGTGTTGCAAACAGGAAGACCGCGATCCATCAGCGACTGTCAGCAGTCAGGCCCGAGGGTACTATTGCTGATACAGTCACTAGAAAGTACGGTGTTGTTGTCCGACTTTTTGGAATAGGAAATTCGGATGATAAAATTGGTGTTTTACGAACATAGAATGAATTTACCTTCATCTATATTAGTAAGTATTTTAAAATTGTAAAAAATATATTTTTAGTTACGAGTTCTTTCATTTGATATGTAAAAAGTTTTTTTTTCTAATTTTGACTCACCTAACTCTACATAAGTACCAAATTTCACCTTCTTGGTCCAGTATATTAGGAGAAATCAGGTTATGACAGAGAGACAGACAGACACTGGAGTGATATTTAATGGTTCCATTGGTAGGTTCGACTATACAATATATTTGATAATTGATTTGATTCTTCTAGGCTTGGTCGCGTTGGAACAGGAGTACCTAATTTCAATATATAAGACGATTCAAAATGATCCTTGTGATTTCAATGAATAAAATTATTTTGATTTGATTTTATTTTCAATAGTTTCGTGTTTCAATGTCTTACCTTAAAACGCATGGAAAGCAAACGTTTTCGAATTCAGTTGCATGGTTCCTTATGCATCTGTTCATAATAGCTAATTTATATTCGTTCGGTACGGAGTCTCTCTGATTCTACTTCAGCGAATTTAAAATGCATTGGTAGAGTATGCTCATTGACTAATGCTTCCTCTTCTAGTATGCCTTTGAATATGTGATTCCGTACAAATAGCAAATAGGGGAAAGGTAAATGTTCAGAATAATCATACCTACATGTAAATAAACTACAAGTTTATTCTTCTTCTTCAACAGCCTTTTGACGTCCACTGCTGGACAAGGCCTCCCCCATAGAATACAATGAGGGGAGTTGGCATGCGGATTTATGATCGCAGTATAGGTGTTTAGTTCTCACGTGGATGCTGCTGCCCATCCCCTGGTGTAATCCTTTAGTCAGCTTTTGCGACATCCACATGAGGAGATGGAGGGGTCTATTCTTAGGCCAGACAAGAACTTAGGTACAACAAAACAATATTTATAAGCACTGCCAACAATTCTTATTTATAAAACACGTTACAAGTAGCTAACATGACAAAATGGTTTTTTTACGCTCAATTTACGTAATGATGATAAAATGACAACATTTACGTTGCAGAGTTATAATATTTGTAACGTAGACGTATCTATCCAACCACTTCACGTTTCACGATGAGACATTATTACATTCTGTAAAAAGTACCTAAACGTTATTATTCCCCAAAATATAGAGTTTTGAATTTTGAGCGAGGATGCGAGTCCTTCCGATGTTCCTGGAAAAGCACTACCACTACGGATGGTAATTTTACGTGTGCCTTTTCGAAATATTTGAAAGCTAACTCGATTCTACGTTTAATAAAACCTATATAATAAAACCACCAAATAGTATATTATTATGTATAGTATATATAGTAATAACTCTTAAATCCTTTATATTTGGAGAAATTTGTAAGTGGCAAAAGTGCCCGTAAATTTCTCAGGCACATTACGATGGAGATAGGTGACGAAAAGGATTTGAATTGAAATAGAATATAATATAATTTATTTGTATACAAGAGTTACACGGAGACACATAAAAAACTTAGACTAAGAGGAAACAGACCCGAAGGTACGAACTGTAACTCCAGTAACAAAATGTCTCTGCCTCAGCATGAGTTGGTTGACTTGCGAGCTAGCAACCAACGCTGGTCTTCCGTCAGAGCCACTTGTTTTTGTGTATTTGGGTTCCAGATTTTGAAGCAGGCTAATTTTTAACAGAATTTTCTGTTATTATAGGGCGCTTTCTAGGTGGGTGTGACCTAAGAGGCATTTGTTATGAGCTGGGGTTACCATGATAGTTCAGTAATTAAATCAAATAAAAAAATTGTTGCCAAAATGTTTTGGAGAGTAAAAACAATCCCAGGCCGTCCAAAAATATTAGGTATTAAATAGACAGATTTATCATAATTATGTTTTTAAGTGTTAATTCGCGCAAGTTGTGTATCAGCAAATTTATTACACAACAAATTTTATAGAATTCGTATATGAATGAAGATTGGATGTAAAGGG
Source organism: Epirrita christyi (assembly GCA_951392215.1). NCBI lineage: Eukaryota > Metazoa > Arthropoda > Insecta > Lepidoptera > Geometridae > Epirrita > Epirrita christyi. The sequence goes on from OX595852.1 coordinate 9,972,937, forward strand.
GTTGCTTGTAGTTTAATACGAGTGAATCTCGCCTGTCGTGTCAAGTTAGGCAAGTTGGAAAACACGATAAATTCGCTAATACACGTGACAAGCCTGATAAATAACGCTACAACCGCGCTTTCTGTGTCACACTGCATTTAGTTACTGCCTGATCCTGTTAATTAAAGAATACATGAAAATTCTAAGGGAATGGTAATGTACTCGTAGAAAAACGAGTTTATGGCTGGTTTCATGCTCTTACTCCTTACGCTACATAATATTGTGCTAGGTATGTACTAATCTATGAGTTTTACTACTTCTTTAAGTTATGGCTTCTGAGGAAAATCACCTTAATTTTGCCAGTGTCAAGTTGATATAGTACTTTGATAAAATTAGTTCAAATCGTCAATAAAGTCAAGTCTTAGTAAAGCGGTGCCAGTTTTACTAAAATTTTGGTGGACAATTTCCACCTAAGTATTTAAAAAGACACGCAATACAAATACATATTAATAATTTAACTACCATAATAATATGCTCTTTAAATAAGCTACATCGATTAAAAAGCTCCAAAAACGCTAGAAATTTAAATAAATAAAAATGGAGGTTGTCTCTTTTCAAAAAGCTGAATAAGTCATGTAGTTTTAAAAAGCGGTCTGAAAATACACTGATATATTTGCACATAGTAAGTTGACACTATTACCTTTTCAAGTTTAGCTATTCAAGTAGCAGAATCAAAAAATGTCACGTGTCAAACAATTACCATTAAAAAAAATACAACCGAATTGAGAACCTCCTCCTTTTTTGTGAAGTCGGTTAAAAACTAAAGATACAACCATGCTAAATATTTAGTTTTCTTAAATGTTTTTTGTTTTTGCATTGAATAAATTATGTTGCATTAAGCAATCAAAACTTAACAACAAACTGTGATCACCAATCCACCTGCCAAGCGTGGTGATATGGCAAATCCCCCCATTGTATTCAATGGGGGAGTCCTCGTCCAGCCGTGGACGGAGCCAGGCTGGTGGCAATGAAGCAGTCAAAACTACATCTTCATTAACATCATATACCATTTCGATATTCTACCAATAGAGTACGTATATAATATTTTATTTTTATTTTTGTTTTTATTTTCTTTGGAAAACAAACAGTACTTAAAATCTAATAACTAAACTAAAAATTTAACTTATTACCTTTAAAATGTCTCCGCATATTGCATCTAAGATTTCTTGCCTATTGCGAGACTTATATAAAGACAGGAAAAAAAAAGGAAAAAGAAGTAAATATGGCATAAAAATCTACAAGCAAAAATTAAAAATTAAAACAGCTATGAAAACATGTCAAACAACAATATAAAATATAATATCTTTAGAAAATATGTACCTACCATATAGTAACTGCATACTGCGTCGTCCGGTTTGTGGTCACCACTCGAGACCTTTATTCCCCAACAGCCCCCCTCGATGGATTTTAAAGGTCACAGGAAGTTGGTGGATGGCGGCGGTTGAAGTTCGTTCGTCATGGCATCCTATGGTTAAGCCTATGGAATGGACATTTACAGGTTGATGATAATGATGATAGTAACTTTGCGTTTCGAAATTACCAAAGAGCGTGTGTGCTTTTTCCAGCCTTTGTTAATTAAGTTAGTATAGCAAGGAATAGACGTTGAATTTGTTTGTTGGGAACAAACCAACACGAACGAACATTCTAAAATTGGAGAAGTTAGGCGTAAGACTTGGATACCTATTTGTAACTTAGATACCAAACTAATTTGACAGTGCTGGTTGCCTTGTAACATTTCATTAACTCTCTAGTTTCTCACTATGGAATGGAAACCCGTAGTTTCTAAGTTAGGTAGGTATTCCTTGGAAGGTAGGTAGGTATCATTTTCAAAAATAAAATATAGTACCATTTTTATTACACCATAAAGTTAATTTTATAACTGTCGCAAAGCAATCAAGTGCCTAGCAAAGAGTTTTTATCTTTAAGCAAATTACTGCAAAACTTTACCGGTCTGTTGGCATCCTACGCCAAAAACTTAGACCTTTTTAATAAGAGGTTAAAATATTGGTATAATTAATAGCTAACCGGGAACTTGCTAAAATTTTAAAGCTTTCCCACTTTTGGCATCCACAAGCTTTCTTTAGTTTTGTTGACGCGGTGATATAACCAATAACATTATGAGATAGAGGGACAGATGAAACGTAAAATAACATGACATAACGTAACACCCAACAACAAAATATAACATACATAGCACATAGCAGAAGTTGAATTTAAAATAAGGTTTTTGTTGAAAAATATTTTTTCAAAACAAGCTTTTATGAAATTAGTGATCGGGATCATGAGCCGATTATAATGAGCCCAAACACTGCCAGGCTAATATTAATCATCGAGAAGTTTCGTTGTCCACCTTCATAATCATATCAGCTCGCTGTTACCATAATATTGTATTATCATCAAACCTTGACGGGTATGCAAAATTTCAGCTCAATCGGTTGAGTGGAACTGGTTCAAAATTCAGTTTCAATAATTTACCTAAAAAACGAGTAACGATAGATCCGCTAAATTTTTAGACATTTTTCGAATTACAAATAGATCCGGTGACGTACTTGCTATTGAAATACAGTCTGCAAAAATACAAGGAGTAACTATGTTGGGATATATTTCTTAAAGAGACTAGTGTTGTTTTGGCTAAATATTTGTAAAATTAAGTGATGATGTTGAATGAAAAATCTCAAATATTACAAGTTAAATAAAAAACCTTATAATAATAATATATAATAACATGCAGCTCACCTCTCACCCTTTTGCCATCCACGCCAACGTTTCCCCTTACGGGCGGGGTAGGGTTTTAAAGGCGAGAAAAACGCATATTTTTAAGATTTTTTTTCGGCGAAATCAACAATATAATTTTATTAAATTTTATTACATATTATTGTACAACTTTTGAAATATGTCACAAAAAATTTTCAAAGAAAAATATTAATAAATAAGCCGGTGACGGTGAATCTCCAGAGGTGCCTTGAAAAAAAGTGGTTTTGCGGTGTACATTATAACTCGTTACCGGATTATCTAAAACAAAAAAATTGATATGCATTTTAAAGGTGATGTATTTCTCGAGGTAATCAGCAAGAGTTTTTTTTTTTTTTTTTTTTTCTATTTTTTACAGCACTTCGAAGTAAAAAACGCGATAAATTTGTTATTAAAAAATAGAAATAGATGAAAAAAAAAAAAAACTCTTGCTGATTACCCGTTGATTTATGTGAAGAAGTAATGTTCAAATTTTCAAAAGGATCGGTTCGGTAGATTTTGAGTTCTGATGTTCACAAACTTCAAAAAAGACGTTTTTGGGAAAATCGATTTAAAGTTTTTTATGTGACGCGCTGGACGCTTCGGCACTATCATTTTTACGTTTTGGGAAAGATTTTTTTCTTGGTCGACCCAAAATATTGCCACTTTCCTTGCGATCTTGCCGGGTTACTTTTTTTGGCATTTTGCAAATAAATAAATTAATCACAAACAACACTAAACGAGTGAAAATATAAGGGCAGGTATAAAAATCAGGTAGCACGGCCGGTCGTTTGAAACGCTGTAACTCCGTTAGTTTTACTCGGATTGACTTGAAATTTGGACATAATATTTTCGACATATTATTCATTCAGAAAAAAAATAAAAAAAAAATGAAAAAAAAATAATTTTAAAACCCTACCCCCCCCCCCCCCCCTTAAGCTGCCTTCATTGGCGGCACCTTAGTGCTTAGGGCTTATGGCCCGCTTAGTGAACGGCAAGTCACCACCTGCCTTAATCGTTTTAAGTAATTTAGAATCGGCATGTGCCGATTCTATGATACATCTCAACATACTATTACCACCATTATTACCATTGACAATAATGTTTTTTTTTATCCTACTTGTAAAAAGGCCTCTTACTGTTGGTTAATACGGCCCCAGTCACGCCTCATAAAGGTCCAGGTTTAGCCTGTGTTAGAAAATAATTAATAATAAAAATGTGGACACCTGTGTTGTATGCCTGTTCTGAATTCAATGATGCTAATACATTTATTTTCTGTATGATCATTTGCGATCAGACGCTTGACTAAAAGTATTTTTTTATTTTAATGGGCGCCATTTGGCATGCTGAGGGTCTAGCCAAGTGGCATTCGTTTCGAAACCATTCCATTTCTACAGTCGTAATTCAATACAAATGAACACGTGACATGTCGATAGCTAACGTCAATCCCATACATTTTGGACTTTTCTACTGGCGTCATCGCTGATAGAATGTTACTTTGTCTACGGCCTCTGAGGGCCTAGCCAAACGGCATTCGCTTCGAAGCGATTCCATTTCTACAGTCGTAATTCAATACAAAAGACCACGTGACATATCGATAGCTAACGTCAATCCCATACATTTTGGACTTTTCTACTGGCGTCATCGCTATTAGAATGTTACTTTGTCTACGGCCTCTGGTCTCCATAAAGTACAACGCATGAAGCAAGTTAGGGACCGGCGGACGAACTCGCCCATAAACAATTGAAAATATTACATCATTTTGTGGTCTTAAAGAGGTTAATAAGCTAATTTCATTCACTCAATTTAGGGGATATTGGGTACAATGTTTGCAAGGTAGATACTACTTGAGCTTATGATTGTTAAAATTTTTGTAAAAGGGTTTATTTTGAACATGTGGGAACTATTTCTTCTGCATCGTGTGTAAAAATAACACTCTCAATATCTCAAGCATGTGGCGTGTGACGTAATAACACAATTATCGCGACAAGCAACACATTTCCGTTATTAATTTGCATCCCCATGTTCGCTGTCAAGTGATTAGCGCGACGTTTGTGCCGCCTTGTGCCTCGGGTGCCAAAGGTTTACGTGACAATGTTTCATTTTAATTTCTTACTCCGTAGACTTTTGGTTATTCAGCATTAGTGAAACATCGCAGATATTGTTATTCCTATTATTGCCTATTTCACTGCAAGCTAGTATCTTAAACTAGCTTCTGCTCCTGGGTTCGCTCGTGTGGTACTGGGATAAAAAGTTTGTTTGGATTGACACATAGACTACATTTTACACGCGAGGAAAGTCGCAGGTGGATACAAGCTTGTAATATATAGAAGGATAGGTAGATACACTCTTTATTGCGAAAAGACAGTTATAACACATAGAAATACAAAAACTTAACGAAATAACAAAGAAATAATAGAAATGCACAATGGGCGGTCTTATCCACGTACGATAGGTATTGTCTCGTAGAGTTTGCTACGCAGCTACGGTTGAAATTTACGCGCATTGGTACAAATGAGCTACGAAGTTCCGCCGATGTTGTAGCTGTATTTGTAAAGTGGGAACAAGAGTGAGTCAGGCTTGCAGGTTTTTTGACAAAACATTATTCTGTCGTCTTTATTTTGAAACCAAAACACATCCTTGAACTCGGGAGTTAGGTACTCTAGTTTAAACACGAACAAAGCCTTACTTGACAAAGAAAACATTTATAACATCAATATCAAAAGATAATTATATTTTCACAAAGATTCTTGAATCCTATAAAGTGTCGACTATCACTGAAAAAATCGACGAGTCTCGTCAAAAATTTAAAAAGGTTGCCTTTTGTTGAATAATTTCAACAATTCCGCGCAAGGTGTTGTCAAGGGAAAAGAAAATTTAAATGCCGTATCATTGTGAAAGAAGCGTTTACATAGACTCTTTTTATTGTACATCAAAACTCTAAGTAAACATCACCTGAGTTCAGGACAAATTCAAGCCAGTGGACTTGTAGAAATTATTATTCAACGTAAGTGGCGTATGCTGGTGTCACTTTACAGTTCATTTTATTTAGATCTATACGTGAATTGGATAATTATTTTATAGATTTTATTTTATGTAAGTTTTTATTATTAACATAAAGGCCATCAGACACGTAGCAGATGCGGAATGAATATACGAAAATGATACATTCATGCGGAAACCTTCAAACTGTATTGTATTTTAATTTGTATACACAGATATCATCTGTCCATCTTTTGATATATGTCGGTGCCTACAGATGCTTGACGGTAAAATATAAGGGATCTGCTACGTGTGTGTTGCTCCTTGAGTTTAGTATAGAGAGCGATATGGACAGATAAGCGCTCAGATACTGGGGGCTTAGTACGGGTTTTGATAGTTTACGAAACTATATGAAGTTTCGTTTCCATCCAATACATACTGACAGCATCCTTAGTTTTCTTCTCGTTTTCGCTGGGGCGCTTCAAGTAAATGTATGGGAGGAAACGAAACTTCATATAGTTTCGTAAACTATCAATACCCGTACCCCCCCCCCCCCCCCCTGATATCTTACCGGATCTGCTACGTGTGTGACACACTTAATTATTTATTTTCCGCATACTATTAACAGGTTCATCTCAAAATTAATACAAAGTAATTTAACATATCACCCAACAGTCACATACATATTTCTGATCCCGTATTAGGATTCCCTGTATCGTAGAGTACCAGAAACTACGAGTACCATGGTACAATACCCAGACCCAGAATAAATAAATAAATAAATAAATGCTGGACATTTCACACAACATTATCTAGTCCCAAGCTAAGCAGAGCTTGTATTATGGGTACTAGATAACTGATATACTTAATACAATACATTATATAGATAGATATTTTTTATTATAAATAGAAAATACCCAGAACACCCTGAACAAATATCTGCAGATCGTACAAATATTTGTTCCGAGGCGGGAATCGAACCCGCAAGCTCCTGCGTCACAGGCGAACCTTCGCCCACCGCGCCACAGAGGTCGTCAAATATTTGCAGATCAAGCAAACATTTTTACCGCAACGGGAATCGAACTCACACCTCGCATCTCAAAATCAAGATGATTCTGTAACACCAGACACTTACATTTTAATCACAGTTACTAAAATTAAATTCATGATAACCTTTAATAATTCAAGATAGCTAAAAACTCTTTGGTATTCGATCTCAATACCTATTTATTCGTGGCTTCGCCAGAATCTTAATTAAATAGACAGAAGCTCGTAATTGCACTCAAAATATTTAAGATTATGATTGGCAAGGTCGGGATTCGTCCGACCTTGCTACTTAAAGGGGCATAGTCTATGAGCGTCTCAAGGACTGCCTAAAGTTACGAGATCTATTAAATTCTCCCAAGATTTATTTCTTTGTAGACTGTTGTTACCGCTTTCTATTTGATGTTACCGTTTAATACTCGTATTATAGAGTTATCAATCAGTTTAATTGGATGATGAAAACATTGAGGTTCTTATTTGAAGACAGCGTGATCTTGTTTGTTTTTGATAAATTGAGTTTTCATTAGATAATTATTGAATTCAATTATTCAGTTCTAATCGTTAAAGCTCTTCCTAATATCGGCTTTTACGTGGCTTATCAAGCTAACTATTTATATTGTCCCACTGATTTTGACCAACACTATCATCCTATCTGTAGAAACCCACTGCTGAACATAGGTCCATGTCCATAGAATGCAACAAAAACCGGTCTTGAGCCGTTTCTATCCACTAGCTTCCTACATCTTAAAAATGAGGAAAAATTTGATTGAGATACCGGAAATAACGGCAAGCTCTATGAGGAGGCCTTTACCCAAACAGGGGTTCTTAATAATAAATTACAAATAATATGAAATCTAATTCAAATATATTATCTAATTTTTAATAAAGTAGTTTAGGATTAGAATCAAATTTATTTAATTATATAAATCTAATTACTAAAATAAATTAGATTTTAGCCCTCACTAATTTGAAATTAGTGCCATGGTGTGTCCGGCCTAAGAATAAACCACTCCTCCTCCTCCCGTGGATGTATTAAAAGCCTTACTAAGGGATTACACCAGGAGATGGGCAGTAGCATCCATCTGAGTACTAATCACCAATAGCGATCACCAATCCGCCTGCCAAGCGTAGTGATTATTGCAAACTAATGTACTTAACGGGGGAGGCCTTGTCCAGCAGTGGAAGTAAACAGGCTGTTGAGGATGATGATGATATATATCTTGCCAAATATTGTAAAATTATTTATTAAGAGAAATAAAAGGCTATTATTGTTATTAGAGTCACCAAAATTATGATCCAACAATTTTTGGAAGAACAAAGGCCAGTTTCAATTTTGACACCTACTCATAGTGCCCATACAAATTGTGTAGATGGGGCATGGTTCAAAATAATCCGTTCACAAATAGAAGCAGTTTCAATACATGAAACCTATTATGGTTATACCTGTATGTACGTACATGCGACATTGTACGATCACCTATTCAGTCCATTCGTTTGATCTGAATGGGCTCGGTGCTGTTAACATTTCGGTGTTATTCACGCGCGGGGTAATTACGCTCTGAGAAACAATAAGACTATACTGAGTATAGCTCCACTTATAGGATAGTTAACAATAAAAGCGTGGGTATCTGATTGTACCGACCTAGATACTTGTAACGTGTTAATCTCGTACTGTTCGACTGCATTTAAGTACCTATTTTACACGTTTTACGCGTTGCTGCTTGCTTTTATTGCATTTTGTTTCATTGTTTCCGGATGTACAGATTTATGACGTAACAGAGGGTTATTGACAATAATGTTGGCATAGTCAAAAGCACGAAGCATCAATAATGCACCAAGCTCGTGTGGTCAAAGGTGTGGTAGGCAAAATTGATTGCAGATTCTACATAATTTAGGGAGCTAGAGACTTCCCATGTAAACGTTTTTCATTTCAAAATCAAATACTGACTGCGAGATTTATAACAAAATTAAAAATATTAATTTATCAATATTTTAACCAAATAACTCCCTCAAAAGCTTACCAGGGCTTCTGAATAAATTATAATGGTATTTATACACTAGCATCTGCCTGCGGCTTTGCTTACGTGTTAATGTGGTACAACCGACCTGTCTGTCTATTAACAAATCTACCAAATGGATTATTCCCGAAATCCCCTTTGGAAATTCCCTTTAAAGGGGAATAAAATATAATACAATTCCCAAAATTCCCTTTATTACGTTTACATAAAAGCATTGCAATCTCAAATGTCAAATATCGTATGGTAACGTCTGAAAAATCTTGAATTAAAAATCCCAAACGAAAAATCTTGAACGCAAAATCTCGAATTAAAAATCTCAAAAGAAAAATCTCGATTGAAATCGTGTCAGTTTTACCGTGATTGTGAGTTAAACATGGTGTGATATCATATTACTCATAGTTCCGCATACACGGGGAATCCTAATATGAGCTCCGGACTATATGAGTGTTAGGTGCTATGTAATGCTATGTTATTTAAACAAATTACATCCAAATATCTAAACTTTCGCATTTATAATGTTGTTAGGGTACACAGTAACTACCTAAATGCTTACACCTTCATAGGGAGTCGATCAGTCCCTTCGCATAAATCAATTTACGTACAAGGCCGGCTTTAGTAGATTACTTACAAGGCCAAGTTCGAAATGTATGAGCGGAGACTTGCTTGTTTATCAAACAATACCTGATCCATGGATCAAAGTTTGTTTCGAGGGTACAATACCCATTCAGGGCTTAGTTAGATTAAGTATATAAATATGGTGGTAACATTATTTCCTATTTGTTACCTACGAACATTCAAACAAACAATTTATGTACCTACAATATAAACTGATTTGATTACTTATTCTACTTTTACTATTTCTACTGTTTTTTATAATCACTCTACCCTTAATAACACAATCTATAATCTAGCCGTAAGGTAGGGTAATAAGTAATTTAACACTGACCTAAATTTATAAAATTACAATATCTAAAAATGTATCCTTAACAGCTTTCTTACTGTCTCTATCCAACAGGGTAGGATACTTTGTTCTTGTGTTCTTATTAGCTAGCAATAGTTTGCACTTATACTTATTTAAAAATCTTAATAAAACTAATACGTTACACTATTATTTACACTACGCTAACTTATAAGGTTTTGTTCGTTTGAGTCTTCTCACTATATACGTGTTGTCGAGAAGCTGGATTGCCTCAACGTTCACATGATGATGAAGTCTAACCGTTCGTGAGTTTTTTCATATTGATGATTTTATCGAAGAGCTCTTATGTAACGAAGATTAAATGAAAACAAATTATACCGTCATTATATTATAGTTGGGGAATAAAGGTTTTTAGTAGCGACCATAAACCGGACGACGCGGTAGAGGAAGGTCCTCCACTTGATGGACTATAGACATTTTAGACGTCGCAGGAAGTTGTTGGATGGAGGCGGCCCAAGATCGTTCGTCGTGGCATTCTAGGGGGGGGCTTATGCCCAGCAGTGGACTATTACGGCTGATTATGATGATGATAATGATATTATATTAAACATATTTAGTACCTGCTAGTAAGACTGTTTTTTCTCAGTAGTTCCTCCTTATTAACTTGAAGGTACTACTGAAACTTTTTCTCTATCTACCTACATAAGCTACCTACTGGAAAATCTTTAAGTCTTTGTAGTGGAATTGAAGCGTAAACTAGAAGGGTTAAAGCACCCTTCTAGTTTACGCTTCGATCCTGAAGTCGTGGAGGGCTCAACCAAGCGTTCTAAACGGAGGTCCCATGCCTATTATTAACTCGGCCAACTTCAGACTCATAAAATAACTGAATAGGAAACTTGTCCATGAAACTAAAACGGGCAGTAAAGTATAGGGATACAAGCGGCTACAAAGTCTGCAGTACTTGGGTGAAGTGACTTGGCCTTCAAGAGATAAAGAAAGACAGAAGATGAAAATATATAATTAGCTCATTGAACATAACTTTATCCAGTTAACCAGATATCTGATAGTATTTAAGAATCCATGAACCACTTTCCTTTCTACAAGTCCTACCTAGGTTCTTGTGGACTTTACTGGAACACAGAAAAAGAAAGAACTCGATCGTCTGTCGCGCCCCAATGATGTCCAAGAACGGTAAGAACTACTAGAACCTACATAAAGTACCAACATAACCTACATAGAGAAAGAAAACCACATAAAATCGTTATATTTTTATATAGACTGCATCGTTACTTTACGCGGTGATAAAATGGAATAGAATTAGCTCAGAGACTTCGAGAGATTCCCTCCAAACACCACCCATACACCCTTCGCATAACAATGAAAAAGACCCCTACGAAGGAACGAGATAGCTAGATGCTTAAACAAATTCATCGGAGAACCCTGCCCGAATTTTTAGAGGACAATGTCACCTACGGACTTGCTTTTGTTGTTTAACATTACGGTATAATTGATGAACAAAACTCATACCTAACTAAAAGTAGGCTAGCTGAAGTATTTGCATAATATAGGCATTACTAGGCTAATGATAGTTTCAAGGGGCCTATTCGCTCGGCGACGGCTGATATCTTTCAAGCTGGTTCAGTTCGACGACAGGTGGTAGCGAACTCCCCAGGCATGCTTACAAAGAGTTCATAAGACTTAAGCATATTAAAATGTTAGCAATATCAAAAACGCCTACGGCAAAAATCAAGGCCAGAAAAAGTTAATTCAAATTGAAGGGAAAGAATATTTTGAACACGATTTCGTAGTAGGAATAAAAGCTAACATAATTAAATCGGGCCGGCTCGCCCCAGGGATGTACTGTGGACTGCAACATCTTCCGAACATTACCTATTCATCACACGAAGCGCTGAAAAGCGACCACTTCGTTACTCGTAGTCAGAGAGCAAGTTAACAGTTAATGCTAATGATAATGATAATATTATAATGAATTTTCCTTACTGAAGTTTAAAAGTGCATACAGTAGAATAAGATATTTTGTAGATGGCATGCCTTTTTCTTTTGTTGATAAAAACAAAATAATTAAGTACGCCACAGCAAGAAATATTTTTACTACAGCAAATTGCTTTTTGTAGCCACGCGTAGATACTCGTAGCTACAAGACCGTTGTAGCAAACTCGTAGCGTGTGTTAAGCCGGGTATTCATTAGGCAACATTTGTTAATAAACATTGTTTATAAACCGTGTTTCACAATGTTTAGCCGGGTATTCATTAGGCAACATTTGTTAATAAACATTGTTTATAAATCGTGTTTCACAATGTTTAGCCGGGTATTCATTAGGCAACATTTGTTAATAAACATTGTTTATAAACCGTGTTTCACAATGTTTAGCCGGGTATTCATTAGGCAACATTTGTTAATAAACATTGTTTATAAACCGTGTTTCACAATGTTTAGCCGGGTATTCATTAGGCAACATTTGTTAATAAACATTGTTTATAAATCGTGTTTCACAATGTTTAGCCGGGTATTCATTAGGCAACATTTGTTAATAAACATTGTTTATAAACCGTGTTTCACAATGTTTAGCCGGGTATTTATAATTAATAAACACTGTTTATAAACAGTGTTTATTAACAAATGTTGCCTAATGAATTCCCGGCTTAAACCACGCGCCAGGAGTAGAGGCAAAATATGACAATGAAATTAATTCTTAAAACTACAGAAATAATATTTTGTTTACGATAATTTTTTTATGACAACGTTTTAGTCAAAAAATGTGCTTATTAAATAAAAAAAAAGTTAAATCTATATTGTATATTCAAAATTAATCTAAATAGGCAAAAATATTAATTCTAATACTACACTCGTCCCTTCTGAATCCAAATTGAATCCCTATGTCCAAATTAAATTATTCGCAAGCAGATGATTGGGCTTAAGGACGTCCCAGGAGAACGTCCTTAAGCCTAATCATCTGCTTGCGAGCTTAAATCATCGTTCGAGTTAAAACACTAGCCATTACTAGCTAAGCACTAGCCTAGCTTTTTTTCGAAAACTATGTAAATTTCTGAATGGCACTCCTACCATAAATATTTTAGTTCCTTCCTCAGGTACGGGCGTCATTTTTCTCGGGCTCCATTAGTGGGCATCGGTCAGCGGAGATTGATACGCGGTCCACTAACATAAACAAACTAATGGTATCCATTCAGTGACAAAGAACGGCCCATCACGATACGGACCTCGAATCAATACGGTCCTTCGTGGATTTAGATCCGCTCCTTTGACGATAGAGGGGGATGGTTTGGTCAGTACGGAACGTTTATATTTTTAATACTTAGTTACCTACTTATCTTCGATGTTTGGGTGTTTTGTATTGAATTGGAAAAATACTGTGCTTATTTTTAAGAAAAATTTAACATTTATTCTAGATATGTAGATACCTAGATAGAAAATACTTTATTGCACAAGACAAAAAAAAAACAAGTACACAGGCGAACTTAATGCTAATTAGTATTTTCTTCCAGCTAACCTTTGTGTAATGTAGAGTGGGTGGTAGTGCTATAGGGAAATATATACATATCGAGACTTTAAAGTTAACATAATTAATTGCCTACTTTAATTAACTAGATATAAACCTTACACATTAGGTATAATATATATATATTATTATAACCTATCAAAAACATATAGATACTTAAAAATAAATAACATAAGCGCTCAATTTTGTTCAACATTTTGCAATGACAAAAAGTATTGGTACAGTTTGGACTTGAGAATAGGATAGGATAGGATAGGATAGGATCTCTTTGTTTTCCGTCTATCTGTCCATCATTATAATAATTACAATTTGTTTGAGTAATTGACTAGCAAAAATAGATTTTATTAATAAATATTTATGTTTGTATTTGCGACCCACGACCCTTTTTCTCAGGAATGGCTGAAGATATAGAGTTAAAATTATAACATAACACAATACCCAACAGTCACATACATAGTTCTGATCCCACACTAGGATTCCCTGTATCTTGGGTATCAGGAACTATGAGTACCATGGTACTCCACAACACCCAGACCAGGAACAAATATTTGCAGATCATGCAAACATTGTCCCGCAGCGGGAATTGAACCCGCACCTCTTGCGTCTTAGCCAGCTACTCGCCCAACGCGCCACGAAGGACTTGTCATATACTTAAAAGTGCCTTCTGCCTTCAAAATATGGCTCTTCTGGACCGGGACAGTTTTATAATCAGAATAGTCGCGAAATATGATAGTGCTTTGCTGATATAATAATTGAATTCCTTTTGTGAGCCATCTCTATTATCCGATAACCGCAGATGATAGACAAGTGTCGGCGTCGGCTTACCTAGAGACACTGAGTAACACGATAGCACTGTTTGTGCAATCGACCATCTTGTCTCGGCGTGTCAGCGTATCTGTCGGTAAGGTAACCAATTTCGACGTTCGCTAAACTAGCAATTAGTACAAGCAAATCCCAAGACACAGATATGGGAACTGGAGTGCTTGTGATTTATTCAATGTTATTCTTGATCGTTAATTGAGTCAATGATCATTGATCAGTAAATATTTGAAATTAAACCTATCATTATCAGTATCGAACCATTATTCGCTCATGGCTAAAACGTGTTACAGGTGTTACAGTCTAATCCTGGTCAATCTATCTCTGTACCAATTTATATCAAAATCATCAAGCAAAATGTCAAAAAAAAGACTAGCTATGCTCGGATTTTCTTATCCGAAACAAGGAAATCCGTAGAAGAACCAAGATCACCGACATAGCTCTCAAAATTTGCAAGTTGAAGTGGCAATGGGCAGGTCATATGGCTCGCAGAACTGACAACCGTCGGGGAATAAAGGTTCTAGAGTGGCGAGCACAGACCGAATGACGCATGTTAGAGTAAGGCCTAAAGGCAATGTCGATTAGTGTAGTGAAGTGTCCTAAAGGTACTATAAAGGTCGCAGGAAGTCGGTGGATGGAGGTGGCTCCACCAAAGCAAGACCGTTCATCCTGGCATTCTATTTGTTATATGTTACGAGATATTTCAATAAAATGCTATTGTCGAGCGGCGCTGTTCGTTTTTTTTTGTATGAAGATTTCTAATAACATTTTTTGCCTGAGTATAAGCTATTACGGCATTATTGAGTAACCATACTTACAAACATACACATTTTTAATATTTATATCGTAATGTTATAATGCTTTAAAACATTTATTAACTACGACATTCAGCATCCAACTGTGTAGGTACTTAACACCAAACTGCGATCGCCAATCTGCCTGCCAAGCGTGGTAATTATGGCAAATCCCCCCATTGAACGCTATAGATACGCTAGAGTTCGGTTGTACGCTATGCACGCTACGGGGGAGGCCTCATCCAGCAGCACAAGTCTACAGGCTGATGAAAGCTACAGCAGCAGACTTGGCTTTAGGCTTCAGACATTCAGGGATGTCTTAGAGCGAAATTTACATAAAAATACATAACACTAGTGGTTCGCCCCGAACTGAGACCTCGCGATAACACCTTTATCAGCCCGACTACTTAACTAAGTAATTTCCATATTTTCTATTATTATTTTTGAAAATTTTCCCCTCTAGGTCTACCAGTACAGTACAGGATCTACCAGTAACTACTCTAATTTCCTACACATCATCGAAATAACCTTTGAATAGGGCTAAGCAACGGGGCGTAG